>CM070725.1:25155075-27555075 GCA_036346275.1 Otatea glauca | reverse complement strand
AGATTCATTTGGTTCATCTAACACAGAACAAATTCTTTGTGATGCCCCACATTTCCCTCTCCATTTCGATGATACTATTTGGTAGAAACTTTGGGAATTCTGTTTGCCTCTTTTCAAAATGAGTTTACGGGGCCTTCTATTAAACTGACCTAAATTCAATCTAAGGATTGTGCTCAACTGCTGACATCTCACATATGTAGTAAAGATTGTAATTTCAAAAGAAGAAAAGAGAAAGATTGCACTTGCTCCTATGACAAGTAGAATTCAAAAATAAATATTTTCTGTATAAAATGTTCTTGCAGAATTTACATTCCATCGAATCATCGCTGCGGCAGATAAATGATCTTCTGCTTGTTCTTGTTGCTTTGATTTCAGGATGATCAATAACACGCCATTTGTTGTTCTTGAGTTGTATGACCCGTGTGTTTGTATGAAAGATGAGAGTGTCCAACTTGTTCTAAAGCTCAGAACAATTTCCTTTTCTGCAAGTTGTGCTTGCCGTACGGGTAAAAAGGTTAGGGAATAGGATTGTATCCTGCTGAATGATGTTTCTTCTTTTTTTTTCCTTAGTTCAAATATCAATTCAGGTAACAAAAGGAAACGAAAGAAATATATTCGGAGTTGACTGTATTGTTTTTGATACCGTGTTTTTGGACATTCTGGACAGATTTTCTGAACATGGTTTGGATTTATTGCGAGCTGATTAACACCTGTGTGGTGATCTAATTAGCATGTATATATACTACCTATATTAAAGGTAGGGGTGCAATCGGTTTGGATTCGGTTGGATATTGCTCTTTTCGTATTCTAAATCATACTTTTTGTTGGATTCGGAATCGGATACGGATAGTGCCAGATACGAATACGGCGTGGATAATATCGGTCACGAATTCGAAGTGAATACGGAGCGGAATCAATACGGTACCAAATATTTTTTGTTGGATATCGTGTGAAATAGATACCGTATATAGCACACAGATCGCAAATAATCAACCGTGGAAATTCGAATGCAACAAAACCATAGCATACTGTTTTCTTAGGCAATTCAACTATTTTAATGACTTTCAAGTTATGATGCAGGAGGTGAAAATTCTCGGGCGCAACACGTAACTCTAAAATCAGTGAGTCCCCAAAAATCAGTGAGGCACAGTCGCAAGAACTCCTTCACAGGCGCAAGAAGACGGATTGAAAAACAGTTTTGGGATCTATTTCAGATCCATTCTTCAGCTGAGCTCTCTCGGTGGCGCAAGAGAAATAAAAACGGTGAGGCTCCAGAGGTTGGCTGGCCAAGGAACGGCAATCGGCGAAGTTTGCCGCAACGGAGGCCGGCACGGTGCCAGGGCGAGCTGCCGCCAGAGGCGGCAAAGGCGGAGGCCAACTGGAGGCCGTCGAAGCTGGCATCGGGCGGAGGAGCGGCGCGGTGGCCGCAAGAACCAATGCAGTGGGCGGCTCTTGCGGCGCGGGCCATGCGACGTCGCTTTGTTGAAGTTCTTATACACTTCGTAGTGATAGCAGCAAGCTTCTTTTGCTCTTCACGGGCAAGCAGCAACCGGAGCTTGTGGCTCTGGCTCTTCACGGGCGTGCAGAAACTAGAGGTGGAAGGCAGCGGTGCGCCACGAAGGGGCGCCGGGGAGCACTTACGATTATGTACGTGGTTACTGATCGGTCGGATATCCGAATACATTTTATCGGATATATCCGAGAAAAAGTTCAGAATATTCCAATTCGACGGATAGTAATATCCCGAATTCGAAATAAAGTATCCGAAACCGATACAGAATCCGTGAACTATCCGAAAAAAAATATCCGAATCCGATCCGAACATATCCGGTCAGTCGATCGGTCGGAAATTATTCAATCCGATTACACCCCTAATTAAAGGTGGGAGGGGTTCCTAGCCAGGGAGCCCCTGCACCTCATCACTTCGCACAAAAGCCCTCTGTAATTTTTGAAATTATGTTTAGGTCTTTGGCTCTTTTGTAAAAAGGCTTTTCGGAAAATCTGAAATTTCGTTTAGGTCTCTCCAAAAATTCCCAAAAAATATGTTAAATCCCCCGCTAGCTCTTTCGCAAAAGACCCCTTCGAAAAATACAAGAATGTGTTTAGGTCCTTCGACCGCCTGTTTTGAAAAATATACTACCTATATTAAAGGTGGAGGGGTTCTGGCCCAGGGAGTCTCCACACCTCATCACTTCACGCAAAAGTCCTCTATAAGTTTTAAATTGCATTTAGGTGCTTGGATCTTTTGCAAAAAGGCTCTTCGAAAATTCCAAAATTTCAAATAGATCCCTCCAGAAATTCAAAAAAATATGTTCAAGTCCCCCACCAACTCTTTCGCAAAAGATCCCTTCGAAAAATACGAAAATGCGTTTAGGTTCTCCTAAACCGCTTGTTTTGAAAAAAAACTTGTGATTTCATAAGTTCAAATCAAGCTTCTTCTCGAGCCCTTTTGCAAAAAAAATTTCACAGTTTCAGAAAATTTCATCCAATCTTGAACCACGTCTTTTTGCAAAAAGAGTTCTTGAGGTTATGAAAACTTACATTTAGCTTCAGGACGAAATTCGCTCAGCACGACATATACTTGGTTCGTAAAACAAAACCAAGAATTTCTGTGGTCAATACTTCGATCCACGTGACATTACCCTCGCAGCGTGGTGCTAGGCGCAGGGTTTCGGATTTCGTTTTCGGATAAAATACCGTCGTGGGCCGGATACCGAGATTTCGGCGAAATTCGGTAATTTCGGAGAAATCTCGTCCAGAATTTCAAATTTAAAATTTGAATCCGGCTTGTTTGAAACCGAGAAATAGCGAAATTCGGCGAAATTGGGCGAAATTTCGGGCGAAATTGCCGAAATTTCGGGTTTTTTTGCACTGGCAGAAAAGTGGTCCAAACGTTAACGAAAAATTTTGAAATTTTTTGGAGGTTCCTGACACATTGATGATGTTCTCATAAAATTTCATCTGATTATCACATCTGAGGAATTTTAAAAATTCAGAGAGTGGTACTGTCCTGATTAAACACTGACCGACAAATTTGATCCGAACGAAAAATGGTACAAATCAAGTTATAAACTGCTCAAATTTTTTGAAGAGTCATTACACATTTATTATGTTTCCATAAAATTTCAGATTATTATGAAGTGTGTGTAATTTTAAAAATTCAAACATTAGAACTGTCCAGATAAAACGCTGACCGTAATTTTGAACCGAATGCAAAATGGTTCAAACCATGGTAAAACATTTGAATTTTTTTCATGGTTATGATGTATCTATAATGCTCTCATAAAATTTTCAGATGATGATCAAACTGTATGAATTTTTAAAAATTCTAACAGTACTACTGGTCTCATCGCCTAAAACCTGTTCACGCCGGACCACTTGGAAGTAGTCCGGCAAAAAGTCGTTCACGCCGACTACTTCCAAGTGGTCCGTGAACCGACTTTTATCCTATTTCTGATTTTTATTTTTAAAACATAACAAATGATGTTAAAATATTTTCATAAATTTTATGTATTATCCTACATATCTTATGATACTCCATAAATTTTTCATAGCATGAAAATGCATTCTCAATTTTTAAAATTCAAAGAGTGTTTCATTGAAATGCCAAAAGTCTAAAAATAAACTTTTTCAAACATTATCATTGAAGATCACTTCACGAGAACTTATTGATATAATTCCTACGATCCGCCAAAAAATTCAAATTCTGTTTAAAATTCAAATCTCTAGCTTTTGAAAATCTCACTTGAAAAATAAAAATTCCGGCGGTTTTATCAGTAGTAATTTCAATTTTTTCCGATTTTCCCATCCGCGCAATAACAGTTGTTCACGCGGACCACTTGAAGTAGTCCGCAAAAGTCGTTCACGCCGGACTACTTCCAAGTGGTCCGGCGTGAACTGACTTTTATCCTATTTCTGATTTTTATTTTTAAAACATAACAAATGATGTCAAAATATTTTCATAAATTTTATGTATTATCCTACATATCTTATGATACTCCCATAAATTTTTCATAGCATGAAAATGCATTCTCAATTTTTTAAAATTCAGAGAGTGTTTACTATGCCAAAAGTCTAAAAAATAAACTTTTTCGAAACATTATCATTGAAGATCACTTCCTGAGAACTTATTGATATAATTCCGGTCAGATCCGGCCAAAAAAATTCAAAATCCGGTTTAAAATTCCGAAATCTCGGCGGTTTTTGCCGAAATCTCGCCGAAAAAATAAAAAAATCCGAAATATACTGTAGCAATTTCAAATTTTTTTCGGATTTTTACATCCGGCCGGTCTATGCAAACTCGCTGGGGTCCGAAATCCGAGATTTCGGCGAGATTTCGCCGAATTTCGGCGGTTTTTGTAACCTTGGCTAGGCGTCCGAATCTAGTTGGTATTATATGATCTGCATCTTTTGATGCGACTGTTCTAGAAGCATATATTTGCTTTTCTGCTCACCAAAAGCCACAAACTCGGTACTATGATACTATCTGATGAGGATTCGTTAGAGATTAGAGAAGTTAAAATTGGTCTGCAGCATTCGTATTGGAGGGCAGCGAGGATTCATGCTATGATAATAAATGTACCAGCTGCTGGCTCAACGTTTGAGATTCTGCGTTGATGTTTACGCAAATTTAATTTTGACATAAACAAACGAAAGCAATATAGAAAAGAAATAGCTAGCTTCCCGTTCCGAAATCCTTCCTTTTTTTTCAATTTTAGAATAATTGATCTGATGTTACACCCGAACTAACAAATTTAAAGATACATTTCTACGATGCCATGTCTTATCTTCTCCATTCACCTCAGTCTTCTCTTTCCCTAGTTACTTCTCCCACCTCCTTTTCTTTCTCTCCAACACAAAATTTTAACATTAGAAAAATTTAAATAGAAAGTTTTAATATGAAAAATTTTAAATCGAAAAATTTCAACTTGAAAGTTTCAACTGCAAAAATTTCAAAGTTTCAACTTGGAATGTTTCAACTCGAAAAGTTTCAAATCGAAAAGTTTTAACTTGGAAAGTTTCAACACAAAAAATTGTAAATAAAAAATTTCAAAGAAAGTTTTAACTCAGAAAGTTTCAACTCAGAAAATTCAAATTAGAATGTTTCAACTAGAAAGTTTTAACTAAAAAAATCTTAAATCGAAAAAATTCAAATTAGAAAGTTTCAACTAAAAATTTTAAATAAAAATTTCTAAAATTAGAAAGTTTCAACTCGAAAAATTTCAAATAAAAAAGTTTTAACTCCGAATACTTTCAATTAAAAAACTTGGTTTGAAAAATTTCGATTGAAAAAATTTAAAAACTTTCGATTTGAAAAAGTTTCTATTCAAAGACTTTTGAAAGTAGTGAAGAATACTTATTCAAAAACTTAGGAGAAAAAATTTGAAAATGAAAACTATTTTGAGTTTGAGGGGAAAGGAACGAGGGAAGAAAGAGCTATGAAAGGGATGGCGTCAAGTGTGAGAACATCCTCTTGGCAACACCTTATTCCTTCCACTACTCCCCTTTCCGTTCAAAAGCTCTCTTTTTGTGGCAAATGTCAACACCTCATTTCTTCTTTCGGTTCCCTTCGGTGGTAGAACATCTTTCTTTCCCTCACTTTTCTTCCCGTAAAATGCTCCCTCATCATGATACGTGGTACTATCTCCTTCATCCACTTTTCTTCCTCTATTGCCTTTCCCTTAAACTCAAAATAGTTTTTGAGTTTCTAAATTTCTCCCATGTTTTTGAAATCAAGTATTTTTAACTACTTTCGTAAGTTTTTTAATCAAAACTTTTTGAACTGAAAAGTTTTTTAATCAAAAGTTTTCAAAGTTGAAACTTTTTGATTTGAAAATTTTCTATTTAAAATTTGCCTAGTTGAAAATTTTGAGTTGAAGTTTAAATAGAAACATTTTGGACCGAAAGTTTTTAAATTGAAACTTTTGAACCAAAAGTTTTGGAATTGAAAATTTTCGGAGTTGAAACTTTTCAATTTGAAACTTTCTAATATGAAAATTTTCAATTTAAAACATTTCATGTTGAAACTTTATAATTTGAAACTTTTTGATTTGAAATTTTTCGAGTTAAAACTTTCTAATTTTAGAATCTTTGGTTTAATTTTTTTTGAGTTGAAACTTTTTAATTTGGAATTTTCTGATTTAAAAATTTTCAAGTTGAAACTTTATGATTTAAAATTTTCCGAGTTGACAGTTTTTGATTTAGATTTTTTTAAGTTGAAACTTTCTGTTTAAAATTTTAAAGTTAATTTTTTTAATTTTTATGTTAGAGAGGAAGAGAAGTGTGCTTATATTTATCAATGTCATCTTACCATAACTAGTCATAGCCGTTCCCAGCTTGGGATGGACTATACCAATATTTCCTCCAAAACCCCGAACCATAAAGTGCCCGTCTCCCTGTGCGGGTGCTTCCGACGCCGAAGTCCACCCGTGACGGTGATCGCCGCCACCCAACTCCTCCGCCTCCGTCTCAGCCTTCGTCACGACGGCGATTTAATTCTTGGTACGCCGTTTCTAGGTTCTCGCTGTTTCTTGTTCTTGTGATGAAGGCGCTGTTAGTCTTAGTGCGCTCTTAGTTATTTTTTTTGGGCGATTGGGCGATCGCGCTTCTTGTGGTTGTTTATCCGTGTTGCTTAGCTTGGGAAAGTTGGTTCTTGGAGTAATCTGTGGGGTGAGAATTGGATCACCAGCTTATTATTCTCTGTTTAATCATCAATGGGGGTTTTTTTTTGGTATTCGTGAAGAAAGGGGGAACATGTTTTTAGTTCATGTTCTTTGCTTGGTTTTAGTTTGTCATTGGGAGATTAAGAGGCTGTGGAGTGTAGAGCCAGTTTTCGTTGTAATTGCTGGATTGGTCTCTTGGGTATTAGCTAGGGTTCTGGAACCGAGAATTGCTTGCCGCTTAGTATTCTAGTTTCGTTGGTCGGTTTATAGATCGCTGATTGTCTGGCTGGTGTCATGAATAGTAAGGGCTTGTTTTGCGCAGTATAATTTGATGGGTACTACAACAGTAAAGAACTGGAGAAGCTTTCTTAATTAAAAGGATAAAATTGTGTTGCAAGTACCAACCATCTGGAGCAAAAATGCGGATATGATGTTGAGCTGAAGTTAAAAATAAAATTTCCGTTGTCGAAGAGCCCATTATTTGATCAGTCAATTTGTTGGTCTGGCCTTGTGAAGTTTGGCTTTATATGTAGCTTGAAATAGTTTGATGTATGGACTAATTCGTTTTGATTTCCTTTTGTGTTACTTTTGAGTTTTGACCCAAGCGATTACTTGTGTGGCTGCCTAGGGATAGGCCAATCATGATGAAGACATAAGGCACAATTTATGTAAATACTACTATATTTGTAACTGGAAGGGAAGATGGATATGGTGATTCTATTGCTTCTACATGTTTTCTTTCCTTGGTCCTTTATGTATAGATAATATTTGTGTTCTGAGACTGATTCGCAGTTCACAAAAGCAATATTTACTAATATTATTGCAATGTGTTATCTTGTTACCACTAAATTCTCTTTTGTATGTTTGAGTTTTACCTGAACCATCGGGTTCAGGATGTTCTGCAATTTTGCAGTTCTTTGTTGTTCAAAATACAGATAAAGCATTATATCAATAACTTTTAACAGCTGTGCAGCTTGTTTTTTGGGCTTTATTTTCTGGTTTGCCTGGAATTTTCTTTATACCATGCACTTGGAACAATTCAACTTTTAGTGGAACCAATATAAATATTTTTTTATGCTTGCGTAGTGAACTTTGAATGATTTGGCCCACATTGAAGAGGATAAGAATAATTTAAGAAATATGTTACCTGTTCTTGAGTGATTCATTGCTATACATTGTTATGACCTCTGTAGCACTTGCACGTCAATTTGGTGTCGTATCGGCGTCCAACAACGATACAACACGGACACGCTACTCAACATGTATTGGTTATGTATTGGACAATTAGATAGTCAAAATAATTATTTTAATGTTCGACACGACTTTTACACTTCATCGACACGTATCTAACACATATAATGACACAGCCTGGCTTATCTTAGCAACTTAAAGGGTGACCCTACCCACTTGAAAGGGTAAAACACTAACATCAAGGCTCCATTGTGGAACTACGTTGATGTTCTAGATAAGGGTGGTCTGTCTAGAGGAAATGTGAAATGGAGATGCAGATATTGCAAATATGTTGGCACTAGTAGCTACTCTGGATTCAAAGTGCACTTGCTGAAAATTACTAATGGTGATTGAAAGATATATTCTAAGGTGACGGTACCTATTCTTGCTTAGCTTCAAAGTGAAATTGCAAAGGTTGAGGTACATATTCCTAGTTTACGCTTTATATTATTTCAGTTTGACAAGAATGTAGAAAAATAGAGAATAATACATATGTATATTATTATTATTTAAATATATATAGCCATATCGGTATTTTTGGAAAAATGATGAATTATGTGTTGGTGTCCTGTTGACGTATCCGTGTCCGTGCATCATAGATTATAATCCTCGACACCATAGTTGTCACGACATCGCTTAGACGATGCCTAGTCGCGGCGGCTGGAGGGGGACGCCAGGGTAGCTTGCCTCGACTGGAGGGGGTTCCGCTTCAGCCCCGCCGTCGCCATCGCTAAGCTCGTCCAGATCTGGCGCTCTCCCGCCTTCTGCAAGGAGTTCTTCTCGGCGTCGATGGGTCGTCTCTTGATCTTCACCAGATCCGGTGTCGTCTCGACGTTGACGGGGGTGAGGCGAGAACGTGTGCCATCTCGACATTGATGGGAGCGAGGCGTACCTAGGGTAGTGCCTCCGCCTTGGCCCACATCACGGCGTGTCGGTCGGGCGGGGTGATGAGGTCGACGAGCGAGCTGCCGTTGTCGATGAGGGAGCTGCGAACGGTGACGGATATGGCGTGACCGCGGGGGTGGGGGGAGGTAGTGAGGCAAGAGAGGAGGAGAGGGTGGGAGAGAGGAGCGAGGCGGAGGCGCGGGAGGGGAGCCGATTGAACCAAAGCCTAGGTGGTGTCCTCCAGGTTTAAGTCGATCTCAGTGAAGAAGACTTCAACGCGTGAGAACCTAAGAGATGAGGGAGGCCGAGCGAGAAAAACAAAGGGATGAAACCTTTAACGAGCTCTGACCGATGAAAATTGCTAAAGAGGAATGGAGAAGGAAAGAATAAGTCGAAGATGAGTTTGAATCAGTTGACAATTTAGATTCTCCTGTGATACGTGATGATTCTCCACCTCCGATGGACATCAATATAGTGTTCACATTGCCAACTGAATTTAGAACAAGCATTGCATCGGCTAAAGAAGCTTTTGCTTAACTGTGCTTGGGCACTCAAGATGTAGTTTTTGAAAAACCTCAAGATGATCATCGGCATCTGAAGCCATTATACTTGAAAGGCCATATTAATAGCAAGCCGATATAAGGATGATGGTCGATGGAGGAGCAACTATCAACCTGATGCCCTACACTACGTGTAAAAAAATTGGGTAAGTCCAATTAAGATCTCATTAAAACTAATTAAGATCCTGAAGTCATGTTGCATTAACACCGTTGATACCCCACAATTATCTATGAAGATAATTGCTTTTATTGCACAAATGCAAATGGGTTATGTAAAAAGCAATATCACGAAGCATATTGCCCCTAAACTTTTCTATCCTCACCAATTCTAGAAGAATAGTGAGATAAAGATGCTGCAAACTAAGTCATGTAAAAATCTAACAGATTTATGTACTAAGTTTTTGCCAAAATCTATTTTACAAAGGTGTGTTAGTGGTATTAGAATGAGATGACTTAGAGATATGCAGAGTTCAAGGGAAGTAAATCCTTGAACTATGACCTTTAGCATGATCCTAAAGACATTATTTATCCAGAAAATTATAAAATTACACTCGTTTTGTCTTGGTGAGTTTTTCTGAAGTTCTCACATAAATTTTTTTAATGAGGCAACTATTGTAGCACAGTGTACGAGTATAATATACTCTTTTCTCCATATCTTTTTTCCCATTGGTTTTTTGAGAAGAGTTTTTGATATGTGTATTAGATGGTATTCACCCAAGAGGTATTGTTGAGATATAGTTGGACTCTAAGTCCTATTTGCTCAAATACATTTGTACCCTATCTCGTTGTGGACGAATCTGAATTTATCTCTTGTTGACTTCTACTATAAATATGGTAACCCCTTGTATAAGAGAATCAATCTACTAAAAAGAGAGTTATACGGTATGTGCTCTCTGTGATTGTGCTTGCTATCCGGTCGGTACATTGTGATTGATCTACCGAGCGTCATAGTTTTACAACAGTTTTCATGCTTTTTTAGGGATTTTCTACTCATCGTTCGAATGATTTTTTTATTCAAAAAATCAATTAGTTTTTTGAACCATTGGATCTTAATCCAACGATCTATCAGACTCCTTCCATTCTTATACAATCTTCCACCACCACCGGTCCACTCCATCCCATCCCTAATCTCACTCCTTCCCTATAAAAAAATCAATTCTGTTTTTTATGTATGATTTATCAACTGATCGGTTCTCAAGTTTTAATTAGTCACTAATTTGGTGGACATTGTTTCTGAATCTGCATCATGAATTCCAATACCATTGTTGTAAATAAATACTAATGATATGCAATAACATTCCCTTGTCTTAAATACTAATGATATGCAATAACATTCCCTTGTCAATAAACAAGGCTCTGTTTGGAACAGCTTCTGATTGTATAGATTCTGGATTCTCCAAGAATCGGATGAGTTACAGCTTCTGATTTTGTTTACAAATCTAATTCTGATTGTAAGAGAAACTTCTTAGATCTGGATTCTTAGAGAATCAAAAGTTGCCACCCACCCGATTCTTAGAGAACCTAGAATCTAAACAATCAGAATCTGTCTCAAAATCAAAAGCTATCTCAAACAAGACCAAAGTAGACAATGATCCACTCCCCAACAAATCCCTTTAGAATCCCATTTCCATTATCTTTATGTTACCAACAATGAACGAAACACCGCCATATGTAAGACTACCATTGTGGATGTAATGATCAAAATATCAGTACATTGCTATGCAGACTACATGCTGGATCCAACACGTGCAAGGCTTCTGTTAGCGTCAAAAACTTGATGTAGGGTTTCTGACAGCAGCACACCAGACGAACACCGGGTTCAGAGCGTGCCAGTCGATTTGACCTGTAACCGACAAGGTAAAAAATATAAAATCCACACAAAGCCGATCGTGACGATCAATCGGCTTAGATCCAATCAGCTTGAAGCCGATCAAGATCAAGGTAACAGGATAAGTCTAACTAGCCGATTAAGGCTAATCGAGGATAAAGGCGGATCGATTACAAGAAGGCGATGCGCAACAAAATCGAACAAATCAAACACGAGGTGTAATTGACGAAGATCAACAATCGGCGATGCGCAACTTTATTGATCAAAATCGATTACGAAGGCTAAGTTACAGAAGCTACTCCTAGTCGACAGGAAAAGTAGAAAAGGTAAAGACTAGTTGATTGTATTGTGTTGATTGTTTTGCAGTTCGCTTTGGTCCTTCTTTTATACCCGCGGCCGATCGTGTCCTGATACAACACGCTTCAAGTCCGTTTCGTATTGGCCTTATCTCGGACGGTTGTTTTAAAATATGGCAGTTACCAAAATATCTCCAAACCTTTCCATCCTGTCCGTTAATTCCGTATCTCTGACTTTATTGTCGATTTTGACCAAGTTTGCCAAATTTTGGTGCAAACATATGCCCCCCATTTTTGAGAGATGTCATGTCATCTTTCAAAAATATCAATAATCGCCTTTTTCAATCGGCTAACGTTTGAACTTCACCTATTAACTTGTTGCTTTTACTCGCGCCGTAATTTTTTGACATGCGGGTAGTGCGTTTTAACTGCTCGCGCCTTTTGAGATTCACTTCCCGCCTCTTCAAATTTTCACCGTGCTATAAAATGCGGCCCCCACCTTGGTCATTCTTCACGCGCACAAGCTCTCGCACCACCTGCAATCGGCTTAAGCTTTCCGTTCGAAGTACTCCTGAAGCAAACCTTTAGCTCATCCAGCCTTCTTCATCGGCTACAATGGACCCTAGCCAGGTACTTATTCCGATTCCGCACAGCAATGACCAATATTTTTTGGGTCCATTGGGAAATCTAGACATCCATACCGTCACAAACCAAGAAGTCCCTCGATTGCCTCTGTCGGCTGCTGGTCATAACATAGAAGGGTGGAATAAGAGTTTCAGGGCTTGGCCGACAGCTCTCAAAGGATGGAGAAATTGGTTTATCAGGGTAGCAGCCCAAAAGAGGAGTGAATGGGAAAGGATGGGCATAGCTGAATGTATTTCGCTTTCTTTAGCCGACCCTGAAGCCAACGAGCCCTTAGTGGCCACGGCCTGTTATTTTTGGTCGGACTGCTTTAATGCTTTTTTCTTCCGCATTGGTCCCATCGGCCCAACCCTTTTGGATGTGGCTCAGCTGTGTTGCTTGAGACCTGATGGGGACCAGCTATCGGCTTACAGTTCCAAGCCCAAGTATAAGCTTATTAAATCCAAGGGTGAAGGATGGGCGAAATATATCAAAAACAATAATAAGGTTAATGGGATAGTATCGGACGAAGAGCACGTTACCTTCTTGAACCTTTGGCTAGACCGCTTTTTGTTCTGTGGAGCATCCCTTGGACCAACTCAGGTATATCAAGTGATAGCAGAGCAGCTTGTTGAGGGTCATCGGCTAGCTTTAGGCAAAATTTTCTTGGGTGCTGTGTATCAGATGCTTTATATAATAAGGAGTCGGCTGTATACGGGTTTTGGAAAATTTACCGTCGGCAACGTAGGTGGCCCAATATGGTTTATACAAATATGGTTGTACTGCTTATTCAGCCGCCGTTTTAACTTGGATTCAGCCGATGATACTCCTTTTCTAAGGGAAGATATACCAGAAGGGGCACCTATTCAATTTAGGCAATGCCGATCTTTTGGTGAGAGGTTTATGATGTGCTCTAAAAATGAGACAAAGGCCTTTCCTGATAGCTGCAAAAGGTTTCTATCATTCTTTTTGCAATTGAACACCGAAGACTTCAAGCAGCAAGATTTCTTTAGTTATGGTGATGCAGCCGATTTTCCCTGGCCTTCTTTTCTTCATCTGGAAGCCGACAGCTCTATGATGCCTCAGGAGACTCTGGACTTATATAGAATTTTCATCTCTCCATGCATATTCCATGTCGGCCTTCATACTCGGAATCGGACCTTCCAACCTTCATACGAATTTTACCATCCTTCAGTATATGCAAGACAGCTCGGCTTCGGCCAGGTGATCCCAAGTTTGCCGCTTCTAGATCGGCTTCAGCCCAGAGCCAGGGTCCGCAATGCCACATCGGCAAGGCTAGTTTTGGAGTTAGCCGACGAGCTACAACTTCGCAATCTCCCCCACTTCCATTTGAATGCCCGCCGGGCAGGGGGTTTCACGACATGGTGGTCGGCTATCGCAGAGTGTTTGTACATGGAGAAGACTCCATCAGTTATCATCAAAGAATTTTTTCCAAACCTGCCAGAGCCATCCTTAGAATCTAACAGCGAATCTAGCAGTGAAGCTAGCTCGTCGGGTTATACTAACTCAAGTTTAGTAGATAAGGTATCGGCCTCGAATAAGCTTTATCTCGTACATCGGTCTTTTTCCAGATGCACTTTTCTAATTATTTTTACTATGTACTTGTAGGCTAAGGATGTCGGCCAAAAACCCATTTCTAGCCAATCCGGGAATGATCAGGGCAAGAGAGCACATCAATCGATGGTCTTACGGGCTATACCTCTGCACTTTAGGGTTCACGGCCCGTCCTTATCGGATATCGAGAAAAAACAGCCAAGTAAGTGTTAACATAATCGATTAATACCATCTTCTCCTCTTCTTTCAAACTAACTTTTATCCAATTTGTATCTCCAGAAAAGAAAAAAGTAAAGTATACCAAGGCTCCAGCAAAGAAGGGGCCCAAGCCTAAAGAACAAAGCGGCGAGAGTTCGCCCCATGTATCGGCTATTGGAGAAGTAAGCCACGATACCTTGTATAATAACTTATGTATTTTAATGCATTGGCTCACCCTTTGTCTTATTTTCCTTTAGCTAACGCAATCCACTCAAATCGCGAAGATTTTAGCCGATCTTCCAAATATCTCAACTGCGCCAACTCCAACACCGAAGCCGATTCAACCCACTCCAATCGCCGATTGGCCAGAACCATCAGATCCAATGAATTTGCTCGGATTTTCTTTGGCCGATCTTGACGATCCGGAGATTATGGCCACCGATGACTATGATGCAGAAATTAGAAGAATCCTTCAAGTGTCAGAAAAAGCATCGGCTATCTCACCTCTGCCCCGGGCATGAAAGAGCACCTTGATAATCTCTTCAAACTAGTGATGCAACCGCAATCGGAGATCTTGGCTAACAATCAACCAATAAGAGACGCCATGGCTGCCGTTGAAGCCGATCTCCCTCCAGAAGCAATGCAAGCCCTCCTCAATGTGTGTCACCTGGATGATAGAAAAACTGAAGTGGAGGAGGCACAAAATCGGATTCAACGTCGTGAAGCCCAAGAGGCCGATCAGAAACTTTTGGAGGAATTGGTTGCTGATGCCAAGGCAAAAAAGCACAAGTTTGATACTGGTGCTCAACGTCTGAAATCGACCAAGGAATCCCTCTCTAAATTGGAAAAAACAAAGAAACTCCTCTTGGAAGAGTTGGCCAAGCTTGAAAAACAAATCGGAGAAGGCCAACAAACCTTGGAGACCACTGCATCGGAGCTGAAGAATAAAAACTTAGCATTGCAGCGGCTGTTGAAAATGTGACCAAACAATCTGCCAAGGTAAAACCAGTGCCCGGGAATCCCAAGGACGATGAACGCCTGCTAAACGAAATTCAAGACGTCATCGCCAAGGCAGCGGGTGCTCTGTCGGCCTTGGGCGCGACACTTCCAGGATCGGGCATCCAGTATTGAATTGTAAACTTTGGTTGTTGTTTTGGAAACACTTGTTCTGAATGCTTGTGACTTGTTATGTTTATAATCGGCTGTTTAACCGATTCTTATTTTGTTTATATTCTCTAAATTTGCAATCCTTTCAGCCGATTAACAGCATCGTGTTAATCTTGGCTCTGAACATGATCTTTAGTCGGCTAGGCTCCGATCCAAATGCTAGGATAGTATTTCTTTAGATATTTCCCATTAATTGCTTTAGGCAAGACATACCCTTCCAGTGTTTCCAGTAAGTACGAGTTTCCATCGACTAGCCGATTAATTTTGTATGGCCCTTCCCACGAAGGTGACCATTTTCCAAATCGGTTATCCTTAGAACCAACCGGCAATATCGTTTTCCATACTAAATCGGCTTGATCGAAAGATTTAGGCATGACCCTTTTATTGTATGCCCTTGCAACTCTAATCTTATTCTTCTTAAGCCGATCAAGCGTAGACAAACGTAATTCCGCCAACTCATCCAAGCTGTCGACCATTAAGTCATTGTAATCTTGAGCCGACAAATCATTACATGCGGCTATTCGTATCGACTCAATGTTGATTTCTACAGGCAAAACAGCTTCTTGTCCATACACCAATTGGTAAGGTGAAAGTCTTGTCGCTCCATGATAAGATAGCCGATAGGCCCAAAGTGACTCTGATAAAGTAGAATGCCAATTCCTTGGCTTCTCATCAAATTTTTTTTGATCAACTTAATTAGTGTTTTATTAGACGACTCGGCCTGTCCATTAGCCTGAGCGTAATATGGCGAAGAGTTTAACAATTTGATCCCTAGACTTGTGGCGTAACCTTGAAACTCTTTAGACATGAATACTGTACCTTGATCGGTCGTGATTGTTTGTGGTATTCCAAACCGATGGACAATATGTTCATTCACAAAACTAATCGCCTCAACACTAGTCACCTTCTTAAGTGGGATAGCCTCAACCCACTTTGAAAAGTAATCGGTTGCGGCCAAAATAAATTTGTGGCCTCTACTCGAAGCAGGAAATATTTGGCCGATTATATCTATTCCCCAACCCCTAAACGGCCAAGGTTTAATAATTGGATGTAAAGCCGATGCTGGTGCTAGTTGTACGTTACCAAATTTTTGACATGTTTGACATCCTTTATAGTACTTGAAACAATCCTCTAGCATCGTCGGCCAAAAATAACCTGTCCGTCTGAGTATCCATTTCATCTTGTGTGCCGATTGATGAGAACCACAAATGCCTTCGTGCACTTCACCCATCGCCACCCGCGCTTCTTCGGCTTCAAGACATCTTAACAACAAGCCTTCCATGGTCCGATAACATAGTATATCTTCCATAATGATGTACTTCAATACTTGTTGCCGTATCCTTCGTTCCGTCGGCTTGGATGGGTCACCTAGATAATCTTTTATCTGCGTTCTCCAATCGGCAATATCCGTGCACATAACTGCCTTATTTACCAGTTCAGTCTCCTGACTTTGGTCAAAATCTTTATACCCTGATGCTTGCTGAGCTAAAGCATTAGCTCTATCGTTTAATTCACGAGGAATATGACTGATAGAAAATGACGTAAAAGAGCTGATAATCTCTAAACATTGTTCTAAATACCTCAGTAGTACTTCATCCCGACATTGGTATTCTCCCTTTATTTGCTGTACTACCAACAGTGAATCACCATATGCCTCAACAGTTCTTACTCGAATATTTTCCAACAACAGTAAGCCTTTGAGTAACGCTTCGTACTCGGCCTGGTTGTTCGAGCATCGGCTATTTAACCGAAATGCGAATTCAAAGTTATGCCCCTTGGGTGAAGTGAGTACAATACCGATACCATCACCTTCCCCGCATACTGATCCGTCAAAGAACAGTTGCCATGGTGCTACCAAGACTAAGTTTGCCGCTGTGTCATGTCCTGTTATAAAATCGGCTAGGACTTGTCCTTTGACTGCTTTGGCCGATTCATATGATAAGTCGAACTCGACCAAGGCGTAAGCCCATTTGCCAAGTCGACCTCGCGAATTGGGCCGATAAAATATATTTTATAACATCGGTTTTGCGATTACCTTACGGCCGATGCTAATATGTAGTGCCTCAGTTTTGTGCACGAGAAGTACAAAGATAAACATAGTTTTTCAATAAAAGGGTACCTGACTTCTGTGTCTAGCAATCGTCGGCTTTAGTAAAAGATAACCCTTTCTTTACCATGCACCTCTTGTGCTAGTACAGCTCCAATAGTATCTTCTTCAGCCGAAACATATAGCCTGAAAGGGACCCATTTTTGAGGCGCAACCAAGACTGGAGGGTTAGACAAATACCTTTTGACTTCGTTGAAAGCTTTCTGCTGATCGGCTCCCCATATAAATTCTTCATTGTCCTTCAACTTCAGCAATGGAGTAAAGGCACGAATTCTACCGGAGAGGTTCGAGATGAACCGACGGAGATAGTTAATTTTGCCGATCAACTTTTGTAATTCGTTTTTGCATGTCGGTGGCTCAGTATTGGCTATAGCTTTAACCCTCGTTTGGCTGACTTCAATCCCTCTTTCATGCACCATGAAGCCTAAAAACTGTCCAGCCGATACGCCAAACGCGCACTTGAAAGGATTCATCTTTAGACCGTGCGATCTTATGTTTTTAAAAACTTTTTCTAAATCGGCCAGATGTTGGAAATCGTCTGCAGATTTTACCACTACATCATTAATATATATTTCGACAATGTGGCCGATTAAATCATGAAAGATCAGATTCATTGCCCGCTAATACGTTGCTCCAGCGTTTTTCAGGCCGAAAGTCATTACTGTCCATTCGAACAATCCTATTGCACCGGGACATCTGAAAGCCGTCTTTGGTATATCGGCTTCTGCCATGAGTATCTGGTTATACCCGGCATTACCATCTAGAAAACTTATGATCTTGTTCCCTGATGCAGCATCGATAAGCATATCGGCTATTGGCATCGGGTATTCATCCTTTGGCGTCGCCTTGTTTAAATCTCTGAAGTCGACGCATACTCGAAGTTTTCCATTCTTCTTCATGACTGGAACGATGTTGGAAACCCACTCCGCGTATCGGCAGGGCCTAATAAATTTTGCTTCCAACAACCGTTCTATTTCTTCCTTTATGACTTGGTACAAGGCTGGATTGAAACGTCTAGGATACTGTTTAAACGGCCGATAACCCGATTTTATAGGTAACCGATGTTCCACAAGCTGACGGCTTAATCCAGGCATTTCGTGATATTCCCAAGCAAAACAATCCTTGTAATCCTTAAGGATTTTTATTAGTTTTTCTTTGTACTTTACTCCTAAATTGGCACTAACAAAAGTTGGTCTTTTTCTATCACCGCTACCTATATCGACTTCTTCAAGTAAATCGGTGGATGTGAAGCCTTGACCTAACTTCTCAATTTCTTCAAAATCTTCGATGGCTTCGTAGCTATCCGTTGTTTGCCGATAGCTTTGCATTTTATCCTGCAGCACTTTCAATGTTTTTCTTGTCCCCATCGGCGTAATACTTCATTTGCCCGATCAAAGGTGCCCGGTTTGACACTGATCGGCATGAGACCTGACTTGCTCACACAAATGAAATCGCAGTCGTCCAGAGCCTTGCCCGATATGCAGCCCGCTTCTTCATGTTGCCAATTCGCATCAGAGCTAGCCATGGCAATGTGAGCCGATGTATCGGCTGTAACGACCTCAACTTCTTCTCCGTTCCATTGAACGAGCACTTGATGCATGGTCGATGGGATACAACAGTTTGCATGAATCCAATCCCGCCCGAGCAGCACACTGTAGCTTCCTTTGGCATCAATTACAAAGAATGCTGTCGGCAAGGTCTTGCTGCCGACAGTCAACTCAGTGACCATGACACCCTTTGATTCCGTAGGGTCACCTGTGAAGTCATTCAGAACCATGTTGGTTTTGATTAAGTCTTCATCGGACTTACCCAGTTTTTTGCATGTCGTGTACGGCATCAAATTCACCGTGGCGCCCCCGTCTACTAGCATCCTTGATATCGGCTTGCCATTTATATACCCTTTCAGATACAATGGTTTCAGATGCCGATGATCATCTTTGGGTTTCTCAAAGATGGCGTTACGCCGAGCACACCGGTGAGCAAGCGCCTCTTTGGTCGATTCGATTCGACTCGAACTCGGTAGGCAATGTGAACACCATGTTAATATCCATTGGAGGCGTGTCATTCCGAATCATATGAGAATCCAAATCATCAGCCGATTCGGAATCTTCTTCGACTTGTTCTTTTCTTCTCCACTCTTTTTTGACGCATTTAACTGGGCGAAGTTCGTTAAACACTTCGTCTCTCTCTCTCTGCGTCGGCCTCACGAATCTCTTGCGTCCTTAGCCTCTGAAGCCGTCGTCGTTGCGATCGACTCAGGCCAGATGGACACCACCTGGGTTTAGGTTCCACCGGCTTCCGTATTTGACCAGCCAAATCTTCTTGATTAGAACTGGGCTCGTGCGTCTTGTCTTGGCTTGGTTCTTGATTCGGTTTAGATATTCTTTCGTGGACCGGCCTTCTGTGACTTCTGCTCTGCTCTCTGATCGGTCCAGATAGCCTATCTCTGACCGATTGCCTTGGCCAATCGTCTTGGGGATAATGTTCCATCGGGCAGGTGTATGGTGATGGTAACGCTACTCTTCTTTCCCAGTAAAACTGCCAAAAGGGACACCTTCTATGCGCCCTCTCCACATTCTCTGTACGGTATAAATTATCCGACCGGCGGGCATTACTCCGTGGTCGGCTATTCATCCTTTCGTATTTCTCCATTAATTGGGAAAACGTTGGACCTGACCTTTTCGCTGGATGCCCTGGTGGAGATTTCTCCGCTTTGTACCATTTACCCACCTGGGGATTCCCTTTGGGTTTAATGGTTCTTGAATTTTTTCCTTCTTGATCGGCTTCTATTTGTAAAGAACCGATGGTAATCTTCAGTGTTTGACCGCCGACCGAGTTTGATTGTATGTCGACTTGTCGACCTTTTTTCTGCTCGTCTTGTATCGGCTCTTTTCCTTTAGCCGAACACTGCACCATGTTGATAGGAACGGATCAACATCAACTTGCATGGTCGGCTCATCGGCAAACTTCAACCGACCATCTTCAATAGCGATTGAATCATTGACTGGAAGATATTGCGATCATTAGTGTTATGCGAATAAGAATGATGCCACTTGCAATACTGCGTTTTTGATCTCATCGGGCGACGGTATCGCATGTCCCTCCGGCAATCGTATTATCTTTTCTTGCGTATAAATCAAAAATACGATCGCGCTTGGAAACATCAAAAGAGTACTTAACTTCCGACTTATTCCTAGTCGGCTTGAGCCAGAATGTACTAAGGATTTCTTGGATCCTTTTACCCATTCGGCTACATTTATTTACGCTTCCTCGTCTTCCGACGAATCACTAGGACAATACTCAACCATATTGACCTTAGCTTTGTCTCTCTCTTTGTTATTGCTATTTTGAATCTATCTTTAAACACTTTATTATCAGTAAATCGGCTTTCTTGAGCCGATACGCGATGCAATAAATGGCTAAGGTCGGTGAATTCTTGCCCTCCAAATTTCTCCCTAAGTGGCGGATCAAACCTTGAAATGCTAAATCGGCGAGTTGGTTGTCGCAACGTACGCTAAAACACCGATTCTGATTTCTCTAAACCTCTTGATGTAATCAGTTACTGATTCTCCAAACTTTTGGCGGACATCAGAACTTAGATATGAAATTCTTAGCTCTAAACTGCCCGAAAAGAAGTATTCATGGAATCGGCTTTCCAAATCGTTCCATAAATGGACCGAATTCGGAGGCAAACAGTGAACCAAGTAAATGTCGCCTGGATAAAGATAACGAAATAGCCTAATTTTTAGTCCGTCGGATTGGGCTGCTTCACCGCATTGTGCGATAAAGCGTCCAACATGCTCCAGGGTAGTGACAGAATCATCCCCAGAGAATTTGGCAAAGTCCGGGACTCTGAAATTATGAGGGTAAGGCATGCGGTCTATGTAATCGAGTGCGGCTTTACAGCCGATTACTTTCCCTTTGGTTGTATGCCAAATTGTTCCTCAAAGCGATGCGATCCGATTGGTCCAGTTGGCATTATCGACCACTGGCATAGCAGGCCCTTGATAATGTCGGTCATAATCTGCATCCTGCCCCCCGAGTGCAAGCTCGGGTTGCCAATTATGCCGTGCCGTCGGCATTCGATTATATTGATCATGCCGATTATGCCTAGTTTGAGGTTCCGGCACCGGGATAAACGGTTCTGAGTACGTTACTACCTGTGTGGACCTGGGTTTCTAAGCAGGGTAGGCCCTTGGGGATCTCTCTCAGAGCCAATCGGCTGTGAAACCGATTGGGGAAAAGCGTAAAACGGAGCCGACGGCGATAGATTGATGGATGGATCAAACTTAGCGGCGTCGGTATAGGCGTGGTAATGGCTCACCCCACTTGACCCTTATCCCTAGGCAATATGACCGTAGGTTGTGTGGGCATCATCGTGGGAGGTGAGGTCATAGCCGATGGTTTGGGATCGGCTATCGTGCTCTGCGTGTTCTGTGATACTAAGAAAACAGGGTAATTTGGCAGAGCTTGCAATGGATCTAGCAGACTTTCTTGAGGCTAACTCTGGGCTATAGATTTAACGCTTTTGCTATCATCGGCTTAAGCGTTGTCACTAGAGCCGATGATTGATTTATTAAAGCGTGGTGCAGATTGATTAATCATAGCCGATAATTCACTTGAGCGGCGGATATCGGCTTACGGTTCGATGACACCCGCATCTCCTGGGGCATTGACCGTCGGCGGGGCGGATTTTTGAGTGGCGCCACGTCTTGTCTTCGATAGCAACTTAGCATCATCTCTTCCAGTAGCGACTTTCCGAGCTTCAATTTCTTGGCGTTGTTCTGCGGACAAATCGTCCATTGTTGGGACGATTATAGCTTGCGTTGAGATCGAAGGTGGAATCGACTTCGATGAAGACATTACGGGTCCCACCGGCGTGCCAAGTGTGTTGGCGTCAAAAACTTGATGTAGGGTTTCGGCAAGAACACACCGCATTTAACACCGGGTTGAGCGTGCGGTCGATTTGACACAGAACAGACAAGGTAAAAATATAAAATCCACACAAAGCCGATCGTGACGATCAATCGGCTTAGATCCAATCAGCTTGAAGCCGATCAAGATCAAGGTAACAGGATAAGTCTAACTAGCCGATTAAGGCTAATCAGAGGATAAAGGCAGATCGATTCTGAAGAAGGCGATGCGCAACAAAATCAGAACAAATCAAACCTGAGGTGTAATTGACGAAGATCAACAATCGGCGATGCGCAACTTTATTGATCAAAATCGATTACGAAGGCTAAGTTACAGAAGCTACTCCTAGTCGACAGGAAAAGTAGAAAAGGTAAAGACTAGTTGATTGTATTGTGTTGATTGTTTTGCAGTTCGCTTTGGTCCTTCTTTTATACCCGCGGCCGATCGTGTCCTGATACAACACGCTTCAAGTCCGTTTCGTATTGGCCTTATCTCGGACGGTTGTTTTAAAATATGGCAGTTACCAAAATATCTCTAAACCTTTCCATCCTGTCCGTTAATTCCGTATCTCTGACTTTATTGCCGATTTTGACCAAGTTTGCCAAATTTTGGTGCAAACAGCTTCCAATCAGTCGGTTGGCCTATCTCATTTTTTATATTTTTTTGTCATATAGCAAATCTGGCTTATTACATCCCTTCAAAAAAGCAAAAAGATAATCAAACCGGGCTACTGTAATGGTGAATATTGTGACTTACGTTCGTAATGTCACACTTCTAACAGGCAAAAAACTAGTGACTTTTGAGAGATCCATAATTTGTTACCCAAGAGAAATCGAAGCCCTGCAAGATCCATCCATTGTGGAACAGAAGCAGCAAAAAAGCCATGAAAACAATGATGACTGTAGCTTCCACGACCCTGCGAATTTCACCCCAAAAGAGGAAGGAAACAACGGGTGAATTAAAAGAGGAGGTGTGACATGATGGAAGAAAAGTAAGTAGTGTTTTAAACCAAGAAGTGTTTGCAAGGAAGAATTGGTACCAGAAGCCCTGATCCTCATCACATCCATGCCAACGTGGGATGGCTGGGATGGGATCCAATCGCCCTCTCCATGGCAGCTTTCAACGTTACACTGATGTGTCCACCATCATCACAAACACAACGGACGCTTGTGAGGCGGCAGGACAGATGCTCGATGCCGAAATCAAAATCACCATTGGTCAGAGAACCGGTTTCCTCCACATCGAATTCGAGCTCAAGTTTCTGCAGCTTTGGCATGGATCCGGCTTCAAAGATCAACCCTAGCGCACATTCTTCTCCACCGAATTGGAAGTGACACAAGGAAGGGAATCCATGGCTGCGGCCGATTCTGAGCCGTCCTCCGTCCGCTCCAACTCCCCACATATTCAGGCAGAGAAAGAGCAGAGCGGGTAGGCCTCCCAGGATCACCAAATCTTCCTGCTCGAGTTCCCACACATTGAGGCATAGTTTCTGGAGGTTGACATGGGAGCCCATCCATCTTGGAACCCTCGAGACTGCATCCCGATCTATGACAAGTTCCCGAAGACTGCAAGGAGCAGGGCACCATGATTCCTCGAGGATCTCATCTGCTCCCTCGCTGATAATAACACGCAGAGCATGAAGGTTTGCTTTGCCTAGCTCACGGATCGAGGAGACTATCTCCTCCATTTTCTTCTCCCAGTCCTCATCAGCATAGCTATTGATGAATTCTATGCTCAGATTCCTCAGGTTTGTCAGTTGGCCAAGATGCTGGACAAAGATAATTGACTGACTGTATACATTGATACCTTCCAACACTTGCAATGCTTTCATGCCTGCAATTTCATCCGGCAATATAGTATCATCATCAACAGTTAGATGGACCAATCGTCCAAGTCGAGCAATGGTAGTTGGGATTTCAATTATTTTGTTGGCTCCATATATGTGAAGTGTCTGCAAGAACTGTAGTTCTGCTATTTGTAACGGAAGCTTACTAATTGATGTATACCGGACTCTCAGGTACCTGAGGTGGACCAAATTGCCTATATCTGCAAGATGGTGATCTTCTAATTGTCGACAATCTTCAAAGTCCAAAACACGCAAGTGTCTAAACTCCAACAAAGATGGGATTTTCGCAGAACTCCCGAAAAGAGCAAGTGACCGGGCATTAGATAAAACCAGGCTTGTTGGAATTTCACTGCCATTCTGCAGAGAGAGTCGACGAACCTTGTTTTCTGGCTTAGGATTTGCACCAGGAACACCTAATAGAGTAACAAAGTTCTCTTCCTTCGACTTTGATATGATGAAATCGAGCATAGTGCTGTGGACTCGACAGGATTCCACCTCGCCAAACATACCTATCTTCCCTGGTTGGATCAAACTCCTGTTGATGAGCTCATTAAAACAACTCTCTCCTAATTCATATAGGGTATGTCCATGTTCTTCAGGAATGAATCCCTCGGCAATCCATCTCAGTACCAAAGGCTTCTTTTCAATATCATAATCCTCTGGAAATATACTCAGATATAATAGACAAGTTTGCAGAAAATGCGGAAGGTCAAAGAAACTAAGCGATAATACCCCCATCATATCTTGAATATCTTTATTTCTTTCAAGTGCATAGCCGATAGAGTTTTCCACTTGATCCCATTGATCCAATGTCTGTGCTTTGCTGGCCAACAAACCAGAGATAGCAGTAATCGCTAATGGCGAACCACCACATTTTTTTAGAATTTTACCAGAAATATTGTTGAGGTGCGAGGGGCATTGTTCTTTGGAACCAAATATTCTACCGAGGAACAACCTTCTAGAGTCCACATCACTCAGAGGCATTATATTATAAACATGGCCCCCATAAGAAGAGCAACATGCTTCAGCTACTCCTTTTATACGTGTTGTTGTGATTACTCTGCTACCACACCTATTGTTCAGAACTACGCCCTTAATAATATTCCATGCTTGTACACTCCAAACATCATCGACTACAATGAAGTACCTGTAATATGATTTCGTGAGTTAGTTCACCAAGCCTTTACTATCTTCCAAAATTGTGTGTGTCGAAAAAAGAAAGGAAGGAAGAAAACGGAATCAGATACAGATTGGATATATAAAAGAGAAATTATTCAACAACAGTGTGAATGATGAACCAAATTTTCACCCCAAACATAACCAAATGCAGTTAGTAGCCCATGCAAATGAACAGTTGAGAACTGGGTACATCGTTGTAACATAATATTGGATACGGGCATACCTTTTGTCCTCGAGGAAACTAGTGATCTTGCCGATGAGTTGTTGCATGTCCCCTGCTTCGGTGGTAGCACACGGTTCATTGCTCAGTTCTCTGAAAATTGCCCTCAAAACGCCCATCATGTCAGGATCTCGTGACACTGACACGAAGGCCGAGCACTCGAATTGCCCCTTGAGACCTTGGTACACTTGGTATGCGAGAGTTGTCTTTCCCAGCCCTCCAAATCCAACGACAGAGACCACCTTCGGCTGCTGCGACGGCACGCGTCCATCCTCCTTCGTCAACAACTCGATCAGCGCGCCTTTTGGTCCGCCGATGCCTACAAGCTTCGAAGCATCCTCAAAGATGGCAGGCGCTCTGTTGTTGTCCATGGCCGCGTTGCTCGTCTTGGAGCTGGAGATGGCCTCACGGACCTTGTATCTTGCATTCCTGTCGCCGGCCTCCTTTTCTCGGGTCTTGAGATCCTCGATCGCCTCGGCGATCCGGCCACGAGCCTTGGTCTTGTCCAACAGGTTCTTGCACCCGTAGATGAAGCCATCCGGTTTAGCAGATTTGTCGTCGGCACGGCCGAGCAGGAAGAACTCGTCGAGGCTATCCTCGATGTCGTAGGACAGCTCCCGCACCTCCTCCATCCAGGCCTTGTCTTGCTCGTCGGGACTGGAGTCCTCCTCCTCCGACATCTTCAGGAGGAACGCGTGCATGGCCGCAAGCTCATCTGTGAGAGACCTGATCTGGCCGTGCAGAACCCCGTTGAAACGCGTGTGCTCGTCGGCGAGCTTCTCCAGGACGGGCTCCAGCGCCGCCGTGGCTGCGCTCACCAGAAATGTCCCAGCCATGGCGTTGCGCTCCTCACGCTCGCTTGCTCTGAGCTGCCTCCCTCGGTCGGTCAATTTTGTGTTGGTTGGTTGGACACTTGGGATGCTCTATGCACACCTCAAGGTATAAATTACTCTTCAGCTGTGGTGAGTCGACACCTCAGCTGATCTTAACCAGATACGGTCTCACAACCACATCTGTGAGATGCCACGTTGAGCAAGCGGCATTCATTCCTAACCATACTACTACTACTATATACCCCCGGATCGATTCACAAGCATGATCGTATATAATTCAGACATGCTGACTATACTATCATCAGTTTATATTTAGGTATCAAATCCTATTAGTTCAGCACTGCTTCTTCTGATGCTTGTCAGATCGAGATCGCATAGAAATTTTATTTGTAGATTAATTATTTCCCCAAGTCGATCTACACGTGATGTGTTCTTAAAAGGATTTTGCCGACAGAAAGTCAGTATATTTCAATCAGAACGTCGATGAAAGCGTTCATCGTCAGAAAAGTTCTAGGAGCTGCCCTGCACTACAGTAAATTTTGGAAGATACACTTGTCATCCAAAATACGACTTTGCCGTTTGACCTGCTAACACGTGTTACATTGGAGCATTGAGGAGCTAGCACGTGGTCTTCTTCGTGGCGAAGCTTTTCAGGTTTGAGCTGCGACTGCTGCGAACTAAAGATGAAATTCGGTGTTGGCACGACTTTCCGTGTCAGAATCAATTAAGGTTGTTTAGATAACTTTTTTAGTAAATAATCTTTTAAAAGTAATACGAGTGTAACTTTATTTTTAATTATGATCCTTTGACTCCGTTAAAAGACGTGGTGCGTTGGTTGCACATCGCTTCCTGTGGCGTGGAGGGCTTACTTGCGTTAGGCGGGCCTCTGTCATGACTCATGTGCTAATATTACCGGTCATCGCGGTACGGTAGAGACCGATAAAAAGCCGAGCCTAAATTGATCGAGTCCTCCTTATGTCTTCCTTACTCTCAGCTGCATCTCTCCAACCCCTCCATAAACCTCTAAAAAATCATTGAAAACCCCGTTTCGAAGCATATAAACTTATAAGGTCGAAGGTAATTCGACATGTTTACTCTTTGTTTTACCTATTATTTTAGTTTGATTTTGGTTAAGTTAGGGTTTTGTGCGATTCGTTACATTTTGGAGTGAATCAAAAAGCATTAGTTGGTCACGGAAGTTAAATGTGTGCATTTCTTCTATTATGCATGTGATTTATAGCAATTTCGATGTGGATTTGGGTGTGGTGAGTAGGGTTTGGTTGGATGAACACCAAAATTGGATGTGTTGATATAGTTGTGAACATGATGGCCTAATGGCCCGCAAGTGCACAGTATCGCTGCTAGCTAGTAGCTATTTCAAACGATTAAGAGTATCATATTCACTACTAGTAGTAGGTTTTCTATTGCAAATGCTTACTCCTAATATCGAAACATCAAGATATGAATAGCTAATAACAATAAATTGCAGAAAAATAAACAAAGGGATTAAATGCAAACTATATGATAAATGGGAGTGACGATGGTTATTAGACTTTTGGCTTCATTACAACTAGTAAATGCAAGTATAATGGCGGCACACTGTACTAATTTTACAGGCGGTCTTCCTAATGGCACATTCCCTCCCTCGTGAAGCTTCAGCACTATTGTCCGGAGTCGCGTGTGTACTACAGCACATCACGTACTTAGAAATTAAGGTACAAGACCAGATCAACGAATTAAACTTTATGGATTAACTGTTATACTTTGGTAGAATATGCTCTCTCCTTTGATGCCCATGTATGTCACCCTATGTGCCGCTAGATCATGCACAACTCCTATCTACATCGTGCAGGTGAAAATTACATCACTAGATCATAATATTAGAATGTCTCCTAATACTAGCAGCACACAAGAGAAGAGAGAGATTATCAGAGGAGAAAGAAAAATTTTAAAATGTAAGATTCAGATTGCTAATATTTTACAGTGATTTTAGATTTTTATTCTTATTTATAAAAATGATTTTAAAAATTTGAAAATCCTTCTTTAATGCTTTATGTGATTTGAACATTTCAAAAATCTGTTCTCTCTTATACAAACTCTGATTGAGGCAATTCAAATTTATAATTTTTTCTAAATTCAAGATCTTTATTTTGGTTAATTTTATTTAATTTTTAGAGTTTTTTTTGTCTCTATTTTATATTTATTTTGGTGTTCATTCTTCGTTGTGTGTAGACGTTCATCCCTAAGGAGTGAACAAAGGATTTGAAGATCAAGACTTAGCAACAGGAGTAGATCAACAAGGCAAGTCATAACCTTTGATCATGTTGAATCTATGTTTACAAAAGTAGTTTGTTTTATACAAATGCATGCTATTTGTGTATCAATAATTATTTGTCGTGAATAGCTATATACCTAATTGTCATTATACCACCTTGATGATTGGAATGCTATGTATCCATTTTTACCCTAGGATGGCACATCATTAGTTGGACATGATCATATTACCAACATTGAGTTATTGTAGCTATGCTTAGACATGCTTAGTGTATGATGGGATTCATATCACATGTTGAAATAATGTTAATCTCGACTTAATGAGATATTGAATTGTGGCGGTAACCACTGTTGTAAAATTTATTGTACCATAGCAGGGTGTGCTATTGGTTTTGGTTAAACAAAATAGTTTTTCCACAGATAAGTGATTCTGCAATAAAATGGGTATCATTAGCACATTTGAGATGTGAATGTCTTGCCTAAAACAACTTGAGGACTTAATCTTGTGCGCCATTGAACTGAGGTTAATCGTACAACCACATATGTGATATGAGACATACCTGACTGATTAATTTGCAATGTCTAAATTTGAGTACTGCCATTGGTGGTGTAGGTTCTAGGATGTACGGGTAGATTAACATGGCACAAGAGGGGGCTCTGAAGGGGTGAAATATTAGTGGGCAGTACTGAGTTTAGACAGGGTGTTATAAAGGCTTTGTCGTGATCTGTCTGCCAACACACCAAAGGAAGTGTGCTAATGGCCTGGCAAAAAGAGTTGATTATGTCTTGTGGATAAAGCAGTACGACCTCTGCAAAGTGTAAAACTATTAGAATAGCCGTGTTCACGGTCAAGGACATGCCCGAAAATTTCACATGAGGTATAGAATGTTTTATAAAATATTGGAAGGTGGAATTATTAGGATGTGAACGGGGGAGTTCACTGTTGTTTTTGTTGTCTAAAGTTAACATTGATGAATTTAGTGGTTTAATGATTGTTTTATATGGTGTTGGGTGAAGCCTCACCAATCTATTCGTGTTGTCTATCATTGATTTACCAGCTATTTATTATCTTTTTATAAATATGCTTTGAATCTATTTAATGTATTTAAATTTAAGTTATTGTTTTCTGCTAAAGAACCATACGGCCATTCTTTGTCAAGCCTTGCATGAATATATTTGCATCATTCCCTACAGGTTGCTGAGTATTTTTTATACTCACGGCTATATGTTTTGTTGATCAGTTGTTGAAGAAGGACTAGAAAATACAGAATTCTATGAGGAGTACTATGAAGATTATGTTAACTAGGAAAGCGTTTCCCAGACAATTACCAACGGCATATCGAATGGCCCAAGTTATTTTATTTATACTACAATAGTTTATTTGTTTCTTAAACCCTTAAGGCATAGTGGTGTAAACTTTAACCATAAGGTCCATTGCTTTATTAATAATAATTTGGTACTTTCTTAATTAATTCGTTATATGGTATGTAGTTCATCTATGTTGCCACTGTGTGCACTAGCAGAATCTTGGACTAGCGCAGTATACATAGAGGGTTTCAGATTCGTAAATCCAAGCCTCAACAATGTTTGAGCATGTAGTGCTCAAGGTTGAGTTTGATTTGGATTCTATTATGAATTTGAAGCAATTTGAAGTGCTCTTAGTGTTGAGCGGCACTACCGGCCTTGTAGGTGGTGGTAGTGTCGACCAGGCAGTACTACTGGCCTGGGATGGTGGTAGTGCCGGCTCTGCGAAGCTACCCTCCGGTGTGGTATTATTTTTACAGAGAGGTGTTCCTCTAGGTTTTGCATAGTGGCACTACCGGTGTGCTAGGAGCGGTAGTGCTAAGGGAGCGGCACTACCAGCCAAAAGGCGTGGTAACTATTTTTTAGAGAGGGTACTCTCGAGGTTTCCAGGGTGAGCGGTACTACCAGCCAATTGGGAGTAGTAGTATCGATCCTACAGTATTACCGACCCTAAGTGGTGGTAGTGCCGACTTTCCAGTAAATTGTGATGTTTGTTGTGATGATGTAATTGTTAATTACATCTATTGTAAACAGTGCTATGTGATGTGTTTTTGTTTGTGCGGTTGCAGGACTCCGGGGCTAGGTCATGGTGAGGCGAAGGCGAGACCGGGACTAGGCTAGGAGAGCTAAGGTCTAGAACGGTTAAAGGACGTCGAAAAATGACTGAGGCTAGGAAGTGGTTGCAAGCCAGGAAGACATGAAACCGGTGTGAAGCACTGGTGATGGACATAGCGGGCAACGACATGGATCGAGAATAGGATCAGGGAGAAGTTGAGGTCTAGAACGGTTAAGAAAGCCGATGCTGCCATGGTGAAGCGGTCAAGAACATGTGGCACGCCAAGTGATTTGGGCCCATTTACAACCGAGGACAGTTTAGGGGAGTTCGAATGTGTGAGAGGCTTGGCAGCAAATCATTAGTGCCACGTAGAAAGCGACGAAGCATGGGAGATGCTTCGAGGAGAAGGAATACCGGTCATTGGGGCAAATTAGTAAATTTGTCCAGTACCGTCGGTCGAGGCGGTTTGAAAAACTGCAGCAGTGGCCTAAGTGGTTTAGGTCACACCAAAGTGATTTTGACACAAATTCGGACTCGCGGAGCGGATTTGACATCGATGTAATAGCCGCTTTGAGAAGCGTGCTTGTGTGAGTGAAAAACCAGTTAAGAGTGTTGGGTTTTGGGTTAGCATGTGGATGGTATTCACTTGTGTGTTCAGGTCTAGGATTAGGGTTGCCTCCACTATATAACAAGATGTAGGGGGAGGAGAAGCCTTGAAGCTTCAAGACTAGGGTTAGTTTCCCACCAGCAGCCAAAGAAAACTAACATATGTGGATTCTACGTTTGTTACAACATGCAACTCATCATCGGTACAACAAAGACCAATGACCTAGAGTTTTGTCAATCATGTAACAATTGTTTCATATTTATCAATCTATATATATGCTGACTTTAATCTTCCCATCAACAGGTTTCGACAATTGCTACAACTGCGTTGGAACAGGCCAATCTTATAAAAATTCGAGGACACCTCACTTCCTTCTTACTGTGTGAGGTCGTGGACAAAAAAGGCGAGTTCCACTCTGCCTAACCTTATGAGTTGTAGTGGCATATGTGTAGAGATACTTGTGCTATGAATTTGTGAATTGTAGTGGTATATGTGTCAATTGTGAATTTGTTAATTGTGCATTCAATTGCTTAATATATCTAAGTTGATTTATGAAATTGATGTGCTGTGGTGTAATCTATAATTTGGTTGTGCTGTGATGTAATATGAGTTGATTTGTGATGGTATATGTGTACTTGTGGATGTGTAATATGTAATATGCTTGTTTCAGAAGATATGACTATCATTTCTTGAGACTAGCCAATAAATAGAAAAAGCTTCAGCAATACAAATTAATATCACAGACAATTCTTTAGGAAAAACCGTCTGTAATACATCTCATATCATAGATGGCTGGAACTATGAACCGCCTGTGATAATACACTATCTCAAACGTCACATGCGGCCTTTATCAAGAACCATTTGTGATAGGTATTTCACAGGCAGTTCATGAACCGTCTATGATGCGCTGTATTATCACTGACATATGCTTACAGACGGTTCAAAAGACCGTCTGTGATAATGTTTTTGAACTGCTTACGATGGACTTTTCTGTAGTAGTGCCAAGTCATTTGAATGCCACTTGCACCACCTTGCCTTGCTAGGCCCACCTCCACTTGGCCTTCCATGTACATCGCATGTGCCAAATCAAGTCGAACCAGGTCCTTGAATATTCGGAGTCCGGACTCTTGTTCTCTAACCATGTTCCACCGACCATAATTGATTCCAAGCAACCCTGCACATAAATAGACCAAGAAACCATTTCTGACACAAGTTTAATTTTCTCAACTTAACACATGTCAGTCTATAAACCATTATGCAACATGAATGCATCATTTTCAAGTGAGTCTAAACCAGGGTTTCAAAAACTGGTTTTGTAAAACTAGTTTGAAATTCATGTTTCAAAAACCGCAAAAACTGCTATAAAACTAAAGGGTTAAGAAATCAATATTTTTTGAAAAACATTAGAAAAAATCGAAAACCGTTCGGTTTTCAATGAAAACCAACCGACCACTTAAATGTTCCTCAACGAAAACCGCGATTTTTCAACAGTTTTCGAGCGGTTTTCAACCCATAATTTTTTTAAAAAAAATTTAGTTAGATCGGTTTACCGAGCGATTTCGGATCTCGAACCGCAGCGGTAAGATCACTACTACAGAATGATACATCACTATCGCTTCATCTGGGTCGGTTCTTAAGTTTTTAGGAAAAAACGATTGTGATAAATGACTTAGGAGGGGTGTTAATAATAATCATTATCGGTTCTTAGGTTAGAAATGATTGTGATGTAGTACTGGACACATCACAATTGGTTCTTATGTGAGAAGCGATAGTGATGTGCATGCCAATCACTATCGATTCTCACAAAAGAACCGATAGTGATGTGCACATGCTCATCACTATCGCTTTTTTGTGAGAACCGATAGTGATGTGCATGTAGTCATCACTATCGCTTCTTATGTGAGAACCGATAGTGATGAGGATGCACATCACTATCACTTCTCACAAAAGAACCGATAGTGATGTGCATGATCACATCACTATCACTTTTCAAGTGAGAACCGATAGTGATGTGTGTGCATATCACTATCGCTTTTTAAGTGAGAACCGACTGTGATGTGTCTCGCTAGGTTATTTATATCCCTCGGGCTGAACTCTCCTCTGTTGTTGTTTCAGAGGATATTTCTTCGCCGCCACTAGAAAAAACAGCTCATATTCTGTAGTTGAAAGCAATACTTGGGTAAGAAAAATTGAAATCCTCAAGGGTGGGTGTTAAGAGGGTAAATTTGAAGTCTAGCCTGAGGAGATTTCCCCTCATTTTTGCAGAATTTGTGGTTTTCTTCAAAATATGAGCATTCTTTCAAACCCCTTCAATTTTGCACTATGTAATTCTGATATGTCGCGAAGAAAGTTTAGGTTGCACTGGTATTATGTATATACTATCAAATTTCGCACCTTTTATTTGACAAGCACACATATATTTAATTATCTTAATTTGTAGTGCTCTCATGTTAATCTGGACTGCACGATAGCCATCGGCATTTCGACTGTACGATCCTGGAGGCTGTGAGTATCGCACCATACAACAGGAGCTTATGACTTCTATAGGATTTTGTATTACGTTTTTTAACATTCAACACGAGTTACAGGGCAATGTTTGTGATCTATGAATGTGATATGTGCATAATGTGTGTAATTTATGCTGTGTGAATATGATATGTGCATACTGTGTGAAATATGGTTGATTTAGGAGGGTGAATTGGAAAAAAACAGCAAACCCCCCTCATCTCTATCGGTTCTTTAGAAGAAGCGATAGAGATGGGTGGATTATCACTATCGGTTCTCAGAAGGAAGCGATAGAGATGAGATGGATCATCTCTATCGGTTCTTTCTAAGAAATGATAGAAATAACACACTCATCTCTATCGGTTCTTACAAAGAACCGATAGAGATGATAGTGTCATCTCTAAGAACCGATAGAGATGAAGCGATAGAAATGACACACTCATCTCTATCGGTTCTTACAAAGAACCGATAGAGATGATGACACACTCATCTCTATCGGTTCTTACAAAGAACCGATAGAGATGATGGTGTCATCTCTATCGGTTCTTTGTAAGAACCGATAGAGATGAGTGTGTCATTTATATCGCTTCATAGAAAGAACCGATAGAGATCACCCATCTCATCTCTATTGCTTCCTTCTGAGAACCGATAGAGATGATGTTGTAAATAACCTTATTTTCCTAACATTACTCAGTTCTGATTGGTTTCCTGTCAAATTGTGATTTCCTTTTTACTATCGGTTTGAAATGGACTAGATGGAACATCTCTATCGGTTCAACTAAAAAAACCGATAGGAATATACAATTCATCTGTACCAGTTCTAGTGTAAAAACCGATTGCTAAATCTTTGTGAGATTAAAAAATTGTGTCGGTACTTATTTAAAAACTGACACAGATACTTTAATTAATAGTGTCGGTTCTAATGTAAAAACCGACACAGATACATACATTAATGGTGTCGGTTCTTAATTAAAAACCGACACAAATAGTTCAATTAATCATGTCGGTTCTAATGTGCAAACCGACACAGATATATAAATTAATGTTTTGGATCTTGAGTAAAATCTGACACAATTACTTATTAATTGTGTCGGTTCTAATGTCAAACCGACACAGATGCTGCTTATTACAGTCGGTTAGTAACTAAAACCGATACAAATATTGCATGCCCTTATTCCAGTCGGTTAGCTACTAAAACCGATACAGACGCTGCGCCTAATTGCAGTCAATAGGAACGATACTACATTTGTATCGGTTTGGATTTGGAACCACTACTGATTTGCTGTCCACAAGTAATGGTATTATTTCTGTCGGTTTCTACATGAAACCGATTGCAATGATCTTTTGAATCGACAGTCTAATCGACGTACAGGGTAGTTTTTATCTGTATCGGTTTGGAAGTAAAACCAATTATACTAGTATTTTTTATTTCAATCGGTTTCTACAAGGAATCGATGGTATTGTTCGTCCATTTTGCTGTCGGTTCAAAAAAAACTGACTGTGTTGGCCATGCATTTTTTCTGCCGGTTCCGTAGAGGAACTGACTGTGTAGTTGTATGAATTTTTTCTGTCGGTTTCGAAAGGTAGCGACTGTGTTGTATCATTTTTCCTATCGGTTCTGAATGGTACCGACTGTGTTCTATTATTTATGTTGTCGGTTCTGAAATGACTGTCTTGTGCTGTTGGGACTTCGGACATACTAAATGCGCACTCAGTTACTCCTCACTAACTCACTTCCTAATGCACTTCCCCACAGCCCACAGCTCCAAACCCTAGTAGCAGGAGTATCGTCGGCCACACGAGAGGGGCGAGCAGGAGTATTGCCGACGCCTCCCCAACGTGGCCCCATCGCCCACTCGACTCCGGCGCCCTCGGGCCGCTCCCCCGTCCACCCCATCGAGCCTCGACGCCGGCGCCCCCAGTGCCCGATGGCTGCCACCGCTAGGGCCGTAGAGGACGGCGGCGGAGAGTGGATGAAGATGCTGTGCAGCCTCTGCGGCCGCATCCTCCCGTGGCCCAGGGACGGGACGCTACATGGTGGTGCTCCCGGATCGAAGTGGCCACTCCTGCTGCTGTTTGCTAGATGGATATTTAGCCTAATGACTCAATTCTTTCACCTTTCCGGATCTCTCTCGTACATGGTACTTGTTCTGATCTAAAAGTCTATTACCTTGGTATATAAAATGTTTCATAAACATCAATGTCAAAACAAGTTTGTTTGTGTAGTATATGTAGTTTGCACTGAACATAATCATTATTTCCTACTTAACAGAATTTCCTAGCTAAGCTCATGTTGTAATTTTAGATTGTTAGCATCCTATCTTAAGGAAGCATATCTCTTGGCCTTCCCCATTCGTATGCATCATAATGGTTCATCAGTAACAATATTGTCTGGAGTGTTTCTTAACAACATTTCCTAACTGAGCTCATGTTGTAGTTCTAGATAATTGTCCCATGTGATTGCAGTACTAGCCTGCTCTCTTCTTGCAAGTCTTCTATAGTACCAAACTACTAATTGATCAACCTTCTGTATGCAGGTGGTATCTCTAATGACGACTGCTATAGAACATCTTGTTAGGTGAAACTATGCAGATATCAACAAGCAGAGAGCAACGAAGAAGGTTAAATATTTCTCTTTATGATGAGTTTAATTTCTCCAGTCAAATCTAATATCTAAAATTAGATGCAGAGTGAAATGCTTGCACATGTTTACTTCTTTATTTACTTTATTTTCTTCATTTAATTCGATGCCTTCGTTTGCTAGTTCTAATATGATTTTGAAAAATGTGCAGTATGGAATACTACTTGGAGAAGACATACTACAAAACACCATCATTTTTGGAACTCGATTTCCTTCTAAGCCACCTCGCAGCAACTTATCAACTCGGTATCCATGCAGGATCTAGCCTTCCAGTTGATCGATGGTGTTCTTGATTTCACAGGCACCTCTGAATCACTTGGGAAGGGTTCATTATCTGACATTCGTCATGTAATAATAGCTATCCCCCTATTTTGATTATGTTTGATTTCCCCAGTCTATCATCTGAAATATTCATTTAACTTCCGACTACTTAGAATAGTAAGTCTTTAATATGTTCTTTTAGCAGCCTTCATTAGGGGTGGAAGAATTTCCACAACTACAAGAAGTTGTTGACCGGGGTTTTGACAACCCTGTAAATGTTGAGCTTGTGAGTAAATTATAGACTGAGAATGTCTAGGACGATAGGTTTACATATCCTGAAAGCTCCTACTAGCCCATATGTGAATAATATTACATATGTGAATGCGATTGCATGTGTACTGACTGTGAAGCATGTTTGAGTTCTGTTTTGTGAACGAATGTGATATGTGTTGTAATAAAATATTTAGGTTCTGTGAATATGATATGTTCATAATATGTGCTATTGCTGTGTGAATGTGATATGTGCATACTGTGTGAAATATGTGCTGATTTGAGGGTGAATTGAAAAACAACACACCCCCTCATCTCTATCGGTTCTGAGAAGAAAACGATAGAGATAAGGGGGTAGAAGAAGCGATAGAGATGAGTGCGACATCTTTATCGGTTCTTTGTAAGAAACAATAAAGATGAGTGCGTCATCTCTATCGGTTCTTATAAGGAACCGCTATCAGTTCTTTATAAGAACCGATAGAGATGACACACAAATCTCTATCGGGTAAGAATCGACTGTAATAGTGTTGCCTCACCTCTGTCTCATGACTTTGTGTCGCCACTAGAACCGATTGTGATGATAAAAAAGAACCGATTGTGATGTATATTCGTGTAGTAGTGGATCAAACCGCTCCCAATTTTGTTTTTAGACTTGGGCGTGTACAATGGTACATGTATGTTGTCTATAAGAGTATGCCACATAGGATTTTGGATGATGTGGCAGAGAGAGAATAAAGAGAGAGAAAGATGATATTTACTATTTAACAGACGGTCTTATAGACAGCTTTATACTGTGAATACCATTGTACAGATAGTCAGTTAATTATATGAGAGATCATTACAGACAGCTATATAGACAGTCTATTATATGGATTACCTTTAGTACTGTCTATAGATGACATAAAACTGTATTATAGATAGCCACTGTCTATACCACTGTACATGCCTATTACCGGTTTGACCGCAACAAAACTCACCCCGAAGTACTCTCTCAGGAAAATAGCTACTGCCTACTAGCTAGCAGTCCAGCCGCCTTGGGCCGGTCTGACCATATGACCAATGTCGACCAGACTGCCCAGCACAAACTTTGCCCCAAAAATGAAGTCGCTGATGCAACTTCTCTTCGCAAATAGCTACAGCCTACTATGAGTTCTACTGCCCAAGCACAACTGTCTGACCGTGCCCACGTACCAATCAGACAGGCTAAACCTGAAATTACTGAAAATTTGCAAAACTGCAACTTTGACAATGTGCAAACTCCACAAACAAGCCCAATGATTGTCATATATACATCACAGGGTATGGGGTGACACACGTTGAATAATGAGCTCTCGATGACACACGTTGTATAGTTTAATTCTTGAGAGGATAAACTCCATAAGACACGATCACAATCTTTATTTCTTGATGATGTCATATGTACTTTGCTTGAAACAGGGTTGTCTTGATTAGATCTTCACGGTGTCGATAACTCTTCTTCCTTGGGAGAAATGCTCATAGAGCCCCGCGACGTAGTCCTTGATCTTCACCTTCTTGTACAGCGCCGGCCGCTTGTCGTCTATCAGCTCACCTGCTGGCCCGATCTCCTTATCAAAATCCAACGCATACAACATCACCACCGATATCCTCTCTTTCTCGGCGTTCGTCACGACCCTATGCACCGAGCTCTTGAAAATCCCGTTGCTCATTATCTTTCCCAAAAATGAAAAAAAGAATGTTCAGTTCTTCGGTGAATCAAGAACATGGAAATGCGTCAATTTCATGGATAGATATCTACCTCTGTCGAGTCTCCTAAGTTGATCAGTAGGGCGTGACGCCTTGTTGGGACGTCGTACCAGACACCATCCTTGAGAACTTGCAGCCCACTGACGTCGTTGTCGACCATAAGAACCGTGACAACGGTTGCATCGGAGTGAGGCTTGATGCCTAAGACGAGATCAGGTCTCGGGCACCGAGGGTAGTAGATAAATCTAGCATAAATGTTTGCCTTGTCACCGATTTGTCCGATGATGTAATCCTCTTTGAGCCCCAAGAGCTTGGCCATTGCCAGGAGGATTCTGTCCTTCACTCCGTTGCACTGTTTCGTGTACTCATGCAGAATGTCTCTGCAGAAAAAAGTTCAGATTTCCTTTATGGGATGCAGGCTCTGCGCTGTTCTTCAAACAGGTGAAATTTTTAGAGCTTTGTGATATACATGCTGCAACCGCAAACTGAACCTATATTGTCAATGCATTCGATTGTACATCATCGTTGCTGCAAGATTGATCGGTTACCTGAAAGGTTTGGGGTGTTCGGGCCAAAGAGGGAGGTTTCTCTCCTCTTCCGGTTCCACTTTGAGGTACAACCGATCGGACCAGTCGAGGATTTGGTCCTCAGATTTCACCTCGTCGTTGCCGTATCCTTCGAGTTGGAAATGCTTGCCGTCTATCAGGTTTGTGTACCTTTGCTTCTCTTCAAGCGGCAGCCGGAAAAATTCTGTCGACGCGTCCATCATGTCGTCCATCAGAGAGGCCTCCATGCCATGGTTAGTAACCTGCAAATTAAGAACACAGACACACACACTTGTGTGTCGGATTAAGCTAGAGCTACGTGTCATGAAAGAACAAGTAGCTGTACGTTTAACGAGTTAATCTTGTATTAGTTTCCTAATTGAGTACGAGATATAGTTTGAGTCCATCTCATGTTCGTGTAGTGCGGGTTGTGGTTGAGCTCAACATGGAGAAATATCAGTACGAGTAAGGAAACACATAGTTGAGTCCGTCTCCGTCCACACGCTTGTCAAAGTTGTAGCCATGTCTTACTTGGTGTGTGTCTCCAAATAGATGTGCGAGTCAGAGAACACTAAGCAATATATAAGCAAGAGCCTTGTACACTGTTTTAGAACGTGAGCAAGAAAATAGAAAAGATGCTAGTTGTGCCCCACCATAAATATTCTTCTCTCTGTACGCTATTGTGTTCTTCCTTATGTTTTTGTGCATGTGTTCATGATCTGGAGCTAAAACTAACAATTAGTATAAGAACCATGACGAAGAAACAAGTGGGGTGAAAGAGAGTTCCATTTCGCTGCAATATCTGATGCTCATGAGAGCAACTATGTTGTGTGGGCAATCAAGATACAGGTGCACATGAAGGTAGGGGGGGTATGAGATGCACGCTGTCGATCGCGCGCGGTGTTATCAATACACACAAGGACCAGATTGCATTGGTCGTCATCTACCAATGGATATCAGAGGATACACTTTTTCTATTAGCCAAGAAGGAGACGGCAAATGAGGCATGGGAAAATAGAAAAGGTGCTAGTTGTGTCGTACTATAAATATTCTTTTCTCTATTTGCTATCGTGTTCTTCCATGTGTTTTATGAGCGTGTGTTGTTGATGATCTAGAGCTAAAACAAACATACGTAGCCAAGATTGTTCGGGCAAGGTTACCAGGAAGAGGCCCCAAGACTCGAGCGCCGACCGGAGTTTTGCCGCCTCCTCGGCGCCGTCTTGCCGACACAGGCGGCCGAGGTCAATGACGGGGATCGCCGCGGCGGCTGCGTTGACGGTCGGCAGATCGTGCTGCCGCACAACGTACCGGGCTGGCACGTCGACTGCGCCCGTGCCGGCGAGCTCCTGCACGAGCAGCGTCGGCCCCGGTTTTTCCCTGTGGGTCCCTTCCATGCTGCAGGTTGCCTTGTTTTCGTTAGTCTTATTGGCTCGGTGATCTCTTGATCATATCGGTAGTTCAGTGTGTGAAGACATTGAGAGGCGCATTTAGCTTTGAGCCTTTAAGTAAGCTAAAAAGCTAATGTTTATAGTTCGTAATGTATTTGTTGTACCTAAAAGTTAGCCTTTAAGGAGCACTTAGCGTTGAGCAAGTTAGCTAACAAGTGAATATTTCTAGTTAATTTGTAATGTATTTGTTGTAGCTAAAAGTTAGCCTGTAAGGCGCACTTAGATTTGAGCGTTTAAGTAAGCTAAAAAGTTAATTCTAGTTTGTAATGTATTTGTTGTACCTAAAAAGTTGGCCTTTTAAGGGCATTTTCAGTCGATACAAGCTTTGTTATGTGTATGTATGTACCCTCGGACCTCACCATAAATGGGGAACATGGTAGCTGTTACTTCTCCCATGCATAGTATCTACCAGTGGGCACAAGCAATAAATATACAAGAGTAAATTTCACAAAACTATAGATTTTCTGGTTGAAACTATAAAAAAAATTATAGGTTTTAGCTTCTACTTCACAAAACTACAGATTTTAGAAAAACTTGCATCACAAAACTAAATGTTTTAGAATTGACCGTCTCTTGTAGCAGGTCTAATAGTGTGGGTCAACATGGTAGCCTCACGTATGAGTGAAATGGGAAATGGGGGCATATGAGGCTGCCATGTGGGTCCGCAGTGTCAGTCCTGTTACAAAAAACGATTAATTCTAAAACCTATAGTTTTGTGATGCAAGTTCTCCTAAAATCTATAGTTTTATAAAATAGAAGTTAAATTATGTACTTTTCTTGTAGTAGTTGTGCAATTTACTCAATATACATCTATTTCCACGTTTCTCTCTCTCTCCCTACGGTGCATTAATATTGTGGCACCAGGAACCATAGGCAGATGTAGTATAGGGACATGGGTATACAGATATACACCCAAATTTTTTTATCAAAAAACTCAATATATCACAAATATATTAGGTGTATATACTATTAAGTGGTTCAAAAATATGTATTCCAATCTTCAGGTTCACATCAGCCTGCATGTCGCACCCACTTCCTCTCCTAATCTTCCCTATGTAGCCCTATCATCAAGGTCCATCTTCCTCCATTCACTACTACACGAATAAACATCACAATCGATTCTTTTTTATCATCACAGTCGGTTCTGGTGGCAACACAAAGTCACGTGTCAGAGATGAGGCGGCACTATTACAGTCGGTTCTTGCCCGATAGAGATGAGGCTGCCATCTCTATCGATTTTTTATAAGAAGTGATAAAGATGAGGCTGTCATCACTATCGGTTTTTGTAGAAGCGATAGAGATGACAACCTCATCTCTATCACTTCTTAAAACGAACCGATAGAGATGAGTCTATAATCTCTATTGTAGGATCGAGACGCACCAAGAGGAGGAGTGAATTGGTGCAAACTAACACTAAAAATTAATTTTTTATGATTTCATTAATTCTGGAAATTAACAAAATAATGACTAAAGTGAACAAGCAACCCGGGACAATTAATCTATGAGCATGAACTAAAAGTGAATTAAATATGCAAACCAGAAAGTAATACTCAATCGTTTATCCTATAACACTTAAGTAGACTATACTCTCTCTAATCAACAAGCAGTACTACTTTACTTCTACCAGCTAGCTTGCTTTTCGTTGGGAGTAAGATTTGACCTTGCCCTATGCTTGCAGGCGCTAGTAGCTTCAATGAGATTCCTGCCTGCTCACGTCTGGCTTCGATGCAAACCTGCAACCATACTCTTCGCTTGCGTCAAACTCTGTTTTTCTTCTGCGCTGCCTCGCATCTTTTTTACGCTCGCGTCGTCGCTATTTTTTGTGTTTTCTCTGTGCGACACCCCAAAAAGCCAGGAGATACCTCCTCATATTTATACTCAGCAAACCCTAACTTCTTATCCCTATTCATCTACATGCATATATATCCACCTAGCCCAATTACACATGGCCCATACATGCACGTACAACCCAAAACTCACACATACATGCGTACGGCCCACCTGCCGCACTCGCATAACTCACTCACCTGCACGACCTGCTGGCCGCTACACTGCGTCATCCGTCTGCATAGACCTCTACGCGTCCCATCTCATTGCACCTGCGTCCTTCGCGTGCTGCGCCTCCTGCACCTACGATCTCGGGTGCAACCTGCACCTCTGCGACCTCACGTGCTGCGTCTGCACCTCTGCGACCTTCGCTTGTGCTGCTCTTGGACTACGCGCCTCTTACGCGGTTTCTCTCTGACCTGCAGTGTACGTCCATCTCACATGCCTATGCTGCAACGTGCATCTCACGTCCCTGCGTTGCACTTCCTGTTGTCTGCGCTGCATCTCCTGTCACAAATAAAACAACATCTCAAAGTACCTTGTTCCATAACAAATATTGTTGTCTATAAATCATCACACATATATTATATTGTTGTCAAATTAATGATCACATATAAAAGCACAAATAGAATTAACAATCTCCCCCTTGATGAGAGATTTGACAACACACAAGTAATCCATAATTTTTTATTAACAATCTTCCCCTTAATTATCATTCAATAACTCCACCTTAATTATCTCAGTTTAAGCCCATTTAGTATATTATTTCTATCCCTTTGGCAAAACACACATCAAGGTTGAATACAAAATGTTATTGGAGCAATAAATAATTGAAATAAATCAATGCACTTAGAATATATCATGAGCAATCGAGTTAAATAAAAAAATACAAATACCCATGCAACATCTACTCCAATAATAAGTTGTAGAAAGGAACATTTAAACATCTAGGAACCGTCCACTCGATCACACCTCATTTCAACTCACAAATCAACGTAAGCATTTCATTCACACACGAGCAAATGTCAGGACTGCATAATAATTTTTTGTGTAGCATAAGCAAGAACCTTTCTTCAAGATTTTAGAATGTTATACATAATCAATTTACTCCACCCAATCACTGACACCACATGTATTTGTCTAGTATGCCCACAACATTTGTTCACTTGTACCACTTTGAGGTACTTTTTTTTTCTTTCGCATCCACATTGAGGAAGCTTCTTTCTTTTCGAATTTGACTACCCCGATTTTTCAAGTTTATAGTCAAGGGCTTGACATAGAAACATGTTATCTCAGGCATATATCGACTACTACCATGGTATTAGAAAGTAATGGAAGTAACTTACATTTAGCATAACCCACTAAATCTTGAGTACTAGTGAGCACTCATAGTATTATTAAATGTGATTTTAGCAAGTCTCCAATACTGCTCAGTAAAGAACAAAAATGCCCAACATTCAATAAGGAACTCGGTCATGAACCAATGGGGACTAGATAGTCTAAAGTAACTTGCTACATACCAGTACCAAGAATAGATGTCGATAGATATTTACATATATATATATATATATAGATTTTTAAAAGATATTGCTCATAATACTTCTAAATAATGTATCTATTTCAACACAAATGAATATGCCCCCCGCCCTCAATTGTTGCATTTACCTAACATTATTTGAATGAATGATAACCAATTCTCTTCTTAATCTTGCAAACTCAGAATATGCCAAAGGTTTAGTAAAAATATCAGCTAGATGATTCTTAGTTTTCACAAAAAAATTGCAATAGTATCTTTATCCACATGATCCCGAATAAAATAATGTCATATATCAATTTTATCACAAACAAAATCAGCATAAGAATAACCAACACGTTCTAAATGAGAGTCATGAGTACCATAGGATAAAAGCACATATACCTTGTTAAATTCATTGGTTCTCCATTCATATTTGTATCAACTACATATTCAAGACTTCTTGTTGGTACAGACTCGTCTTATTTTTTTGTCATCTACAAACCTGCACTTTGTAAAACAGTTCTAGCATCGAGGCTAGACTTATCAAAAGAAATATCATATGACACCTCGAGTCAGTTAGTCTCAATATTATACACATTATCACCATTTTCACAATTTCTAGACTTGAAAACAATTTTTATATCTCATGTCATGAGTCATGATCAAACCAAATCAATTAGCCACCGGTTTCCATGTCCTTTATCTTTATTCTAAAATGAGAGAAGATGTTTAGGTATCCACACTTTTCTTACTTTGCTGTTTTTAAAAGAATTCTTGGGAACCCACAATGTTTTAGCACTATTTGACTCAACCGGTCTTCTAGTTTGATATGCATAATACAAAGGTGTGACGTTCAAAGTTGCTAGCTGTTTTTGAGGAGTTTTAGGATCAAAATCAATATTTTTTCTTTGCTGGAAATTAATTTTACTAGTCTCAAAACAATGTGTAGGATGCACAAAACAATTTGTAGCAATATGACTAATCCTACCACAGTTATAGCAATTAACATTATGAAAATTACCCCAAAATTTTGGACCAAAATTAGCATAGCAATTGGTTTTAACATGTCCAAATTTTCCACAATTAAAACATTTTTTTCACCATTCTATTTTGAATCTTTTTCATACAAATGTCACTTTGAAAGTCATGCATTTTTGGAATAACCTTTGACGTGCTTGGTTGTGAGATCGAATTTTTATCAAAGCCTAACCCTTCCTTCTTAAATGAACATTTTGATGTATCAAGAATTAAATTCAAGTTTTTCTCACCATTTGTCATTTTTTCCAAAGACATTTTCAAGTAATTGTTTTCTTTAGCAAGATTAGGACATCTATTGCATAAAAATGTGTAAGGATGCTTTTCAAGTTCAATTAATTTTCTTCTTATTCCAGAAAGGTCCTCACAAGAAAATTCTTTTGCTAACTTATTTATATCACTCTAAATTGGAGCAATTTTTTACCAAAGAATTTTTTAAGAAATCTACCTCATTTTCCAATATAGGACAATTATCACATGTTAAAGAACTAGATTTCAGCAATACATTCTCACTCCTATAAAATTCACATGACTCACAACAAGCACTCTCAAGATCAAAAATTTTATTTTTCAAAATTTCACATGATTTACAAAGAATATCAATTTTCTTTTTCAGTTCTACACAAGAGTCACAGTTATCATCTTTTTTACTAGCGGAAGAAAGAAGTACGCCAGATTTCAATTTTAATGCTTTATACTTCTTGATCAATGCTTTTGAAATTCTTTCTTGTGCACAAAAAGCTTCAAAAATTTTAGACTTTGTTACCTCATTATCGTCGTCGGTGTCCTCATTGTCGTCGTCCTCATTATCCATGTTCCTCCCCATGAGACAAAGATCAGCAATATCATCATCATCCTTTCCGAGACATGCTGATGGATCATCCTCATTACTATCACTTGAGAGATCAATCTGCTCCGCCATCTTCAATAATGCCTTATGAAGTACATGCTTCATCTTCTTACCTGAAAATTTACTTTTGCGAAAAGAGCTAGACTTCTTGTTAGCAAGCTTGGGACAATCACTTTTATAATGACCAAATTCATTACACTCAAAGCATTGTATTTCACTATTCTTCCTTTTTCATTATTCTTTGAAAACCTTTTTCATTATTCTTTGAAAATTTTGTTCTTAAGGCTTTGTTTACTCTTTTAGACAGAAGTGAGAGCTCATCAAAATCCATATTATCAATGTCTTTTTCTTTTTCAACAGTGGCCAATGCAATGGAAGTATCATTAGAAGCATCGTTATTAAATTGACTCATACTCATCTCATTTGTCATCAATGAACCAATTAAAGAATCTAGTTTCAAAGAGCTCAATTCCTTAGACTCATTTATTGCAGTCACTTTAACATGCCAAATTTTTTGATCTAGAGACCTAAGCAATTTTCTACATTGATCTTCCTGTGAGAGCACTTTTCCTAGGGCAGAAAGTTTATTAACAAGTTCATTAAAGCGAGTACCAAAATCTTTAATCGTCTCCCCAGGATTCGTCTTGAATAACTCATACTCACGTGTGTACAATTCAATTTTAGCATTTTTAACTTCATTAGTACCTTCATGAATGATCTCTAAAGAATGCCAAATTTCATGAGCAGTTGTCAATGTAGAAATTCTATTAAACTCATATCTAGACAATGCACCATAAAAATAACTCATAGCTTTTTGATTCAAGGTGTAAAGCTCTTTTTCTTCCTTAGTGAAGATATTTTGAGGTTTTACATATTTCGTAGATACAATTTCCCACAATTCATACCTTTGAGATTTCAAAAATGACTTCATGCGAACTTTAGAATAAGGGTAATCATCACCACTAAAAACAGGAGGTTTAGACAAAGAAAAAGATGCAACATGCGCCATGCTTTTAATTGTTAAATTAAATCTAAAGCAAACCCCGCTCTGATACGAATTGTAGAATCGAGGCGCACCAAGAGGAGGGTGAATTGGTGCAAACTAACACTAAAAACTAATTTTTTTATGATTTTATTAATTCTGAAAATTAACAAAATAATGACTAAAGTGAACAAGTCAATCCGGGACAATTAATCTATGAGCATGAACTAAAAGTGAATTAAATATGCAAACCAGAAAGTAATACTCAATCGTTTATCCTGTAACACTTAAGTAGACTATACTCTCTCTAATCAACAAGCTAGCTTGCTTTTCGTTGGGATTAAGATTTGACCTTGCCCTGTGCTTGCAGGCGCTAGTAGCTTCAATGAGATTCCCGCCTGCTCACGTCTGGCTTCGATGCAAAACTGCAACCATACTCTTCGCTTGCGCCAAACTCTGTTTTTCTTCTGCGTCGCCTCGCGTCTTTTTTATGCTCGCGCCGTAGCTATTTCTTCTGTTTTCTCTGTGCGACACCCAAAAAAGCCAGGAGACACCTCCTCCTATTTATACTTAGCAAACCCTAACTTCTTATCCCTATTCATCTACATGCATGTATATCCACCTGGCCCAATTACACATAGACCATACATGCATATACAACCCAAAACTCACAAATGCATGCGTATGGCCCACCTGCCGCACTCGTATAACTCATTCGCCTGCACGACCTGCTGGCCGCTACACTGCGTCATCCGCCTGCGTAGACCTCTACGCGTCCCGTCTCATTGCACCTGCGTCCTTCGCGTGCTGCGCCTCCTGCACCTACGATCTCGCGTGCCACCTGCACCTCTACGACCTCGCGTGCTGCGCCTGCACCTCTGCGACCTTCGCTTGTGCTTCTCTCGGACTACGCGTCACCTGCGCGGTTTCTCTCCGACCTGCAGTGTACATCCATCTCGCATGCCTATGCTGCAACGTGCATCTCGCGTCCCTGCGTTGCACTTCCTGATGCCTGCACTGCATCTCCTGTCACAAATAAAACAACATTTCATAGTACCTTGTTCCATAACAAATATTGTTGTCTATAAATCATCACACATATATTATATTGTTGTCAAATTTATCATCACATATAAAAATCACAAATAGAATTAACAACTATCGCTTCTTACAAAGAACCGATAGAGATGACAGACTCATCTCTATCGCTTCTTCTAAAGAACCGATAGAGATGAGTCCATCATCTCTATCGCTTCTTACAAAGAACTGATAGAGATGACAGCCTCATCTCTATCACTTCTTATAAAGAACCGATAGAGATGAGTCTATTATCTCTATCGCTTCTTACAAAGAACCGATAGAGATGATCGCCTCATCTCTATCATTTTCTTGTGAGAACCGATAGAGATGAAGGGATGTGGTGTGCTATTTTCTAATTCACCCTCCAATCAGTACATATTTCACACAATTTGCACATATCACATTCACACAGCAATTACGACAACATATCACATTCACAGAACACGAACACTTTGTTACAACAAACACATATTACATTCGTTCACAAAATAGAACTCAAACACGCTTAACCATCAGTACACATACAATCGCATTCAGATATATAATATTGTTCACCTATGGTCTAGTAGGAGCTTTCGGGATCTCTAAACCGTCCGTCCTCCGACAAGCATTCTATCCAGTACCACTGGCATAAGTGGTCTTGTATCTTGTTGAGTGCAGTGCTGTCTACACTCTTCTAGGGGATATTGATATGCTACAAAATAGAAACGAGTGCTCTAATTTAAGTTTTCAAATTTCTATGTGAAAGGCTAATTATATTATTATGCATGTACATATACCTTAGAGAAACGGTCTGAGCCGGCAATCAAGATCACCATGTGATGCATGACGTACAAACCACAGAGGTCGTCGCTACCCTGTTGATGACACTGTGAAGAAAGAAAAACAAATTAAGAGGCGAAGAAAATATTTCAGAAAATCTAAATCTTATATATGGTAGCCACTTGTACCTTGAAGCGGACATACTCCAGCTTGGAGCCCTTTTTGTCGTCGTGTGTCCCTCCTGCTTTGACGTATTCCTTGAAACCCCTATATACATTGGAGAGGTGCCGTTGAGTAAAAAAATAATGAACGTAGTTAAATACAGAAAGTGTTAGATAAGAGTAGTGCACTTACTGCTCCAAAGGAGGCTTGATCGCGTAGACCATCGGTCTCTTCTCAATCGAATTAAAAGTGTACACTTTGTTGTCACTTTGAAGGAGCACGAGAAGAACCTAATAGTTGCTTATTAAGTGGTATGCAGCGAAGGAAATAAGTTCACATACGGTTTAAGTGCGTACAAGTAATTGAACGGTGAAATAGTACTTACTCCTTGTGGTACGGGAGTAAAATGAAGTCCTTCTTCGACTTAGCTTGCAATGCTCTCTTGATGTAGCCAGCAACCCATTCCGGTTGAAGCTTAGCCATCGTCGCGGACACAACCTCACTGTCGACGAACCCAATTAGTTATCGATTCGTCATGACTCGCTGCCTCATTACCCTGCAACTTGTATTGAATGTTAAAAAGCATAATACAAAATCCTATCGAAGTCATAAGGTCGTGCTACGTGATGCAATACTCACAACAGCCAGGATCGTACAATGGAAATGTCGATGGATATCAGTTGATACAGACGGAACAGATCATCGAAACTGACTGGGAATGTCCCATCCTCCTCGTGGTGGAAATGTTTCTTTCTGTATTTAACATTAAAGTCGACACGCCGCTCGCTCTCTTTCACTTTGTCAACGTATCATCCATGGAGCTGTCGAGTCCATATACCTAGAACATTCAATTTGCTAGCCCATTCCAATACTGACTGTGCCGGACCTTAGGCCGGGCTGTACCCACCGTGCCATGTGCCAGCCTGAAAAGCCTGACCCAATACCCACCTCTCGTTGCTGTCACCATTGATGCCCCCGCGGTCGTGGAGCTGATTATGAGGAGGCTTATGATGGATGATTACCAGCAGAGAGGTGCATGTATCCTTTTCTTTTTGCAAATGCAGCAAGTAGTCAAGGGAAACTGGTGTTCCATCGTGCAATGCTCGAAAGAAAGCATTTTGTTTGTACTTGCTACTTTCTGGGGATGATGTGCGTTTTGTTTTGTGCAACCTTTGTAGTCAGAGAGAGATGTTGGAAGTATGTGTCCTCATTCTGAGGAATTTGCTAAAACACTGTACATGCAATGCATGGTGGAACTTATGTATGCAGTTCAGTTTTCGATTGGCTTTCGAGCTCTGCAGTTGCACCACGTCTATCGTGCTCCATGTAATGTAGCGCAGCGACTGAAACTGATGTACATTCGGCAGATGTACCTGATTATTATGGAGATGGCCCATAATTAATTTAATAAAATTCTAAAAAGCCCATTAAAATACTATGAGTCATGAAATTGGTTTAGTACCTATAAGTAATTGAGAGAAGGTTTGACCAACTTAAATAGTTGAGTTGTGTGTCTCTCAATTAGCAAGGTGAAAAAGGATAAAAGCTGTGCCACACGCGCGCGCGCGCCGAGCCGAGGCGTGTCGTGTCGAGATGTGTAACGGACGTGTTGATGGAGTCAGTTACTAGTCTTGATGGCCTCCTTTTAATCGCCGTCAGTTACTCTGCCGCAAGCCTATATAAGGAGGCTGTGTCTTTCTCCACCTGCAGAACTCTCCCACAATACTTCATCTATCCATCGTAGCTGCTGCTGTCTTTGCATTCCCGACTCCGTTTTCTTGCGCGCACAAGTAGGGGAGAGAGCAGGCCTCCGGAACCTCGCCCTTCTTTAGATCTTGCTCGAGATAGAAGGCCGATAAGGTTTTTGGGGAGCGTATCACGCGACTGCTCGAGTATGTCGGTGTTTCTGGAAACGCATCTGCACTGCACCAACGTTCGACTGCATCGACCTCTCCACTGCACCAAGGCTTCACTGTGACAACTTGTGATCGTCTACTCCGACCGTCATGGCGAACGAGAATGTTCCGCCTGCGCCTGTGCCTATGGTGGCACCGGCTCAAGGGTATATTAACTTATACCGTGTTTTAATCATGTTGATTTCTTGTTCATTAGTCTTTGCGTATGAGATAGATAATTTGATATCTAGTACCTTTGGCTTTGAACTAGAATTGCGTCATTGTTTAATCATGATTTACATAATTCTGTGGATTAAAATATTGAGAAAATTACTAATATTTCCAACAATCCAAAAACCTTATCCTAGGAATTTTATAACTACTGGTTTCGCTGCCGTGCTTAAGCCAACTATTTTTTACGGCGCAAATTACAAGCGTTGGCGCGCCAAGATGATTCTGTGGTTGACTGCCATGAACGTGTATCACGTTGCGCAAGGCAAGCCACAGCCTGAGGGTGGGCTCTCTCCTGAGCAGGAGAGTGCCTTCACGGCTGCGGATAACTTGTTTAGAGGCGCCGTGATTAGCGTTTTGGGAGAAAATCTTGTTGATGTATATATAATTTTGCCAAGTGGTAAAGAAATGTGGGATGCACTTGAGGCAAAATTCGGAGTCTCTGACGCGGGTAGTGAACTCTAAGTCATGGAGCAGTTTCATGACTACAAGATGGTTGATGACCATTCTGTAGTAGAACAGGCTCATGAGGTTCAAGCTTTTGCGAAAGAACTTGAGAATTTTACATGTGCATTGCCTGACAAGTTTGTGGTGGTGAAAGAACTTGAGAATTTTACATGTGCATTGCCCGACAAGTTTGTGGTGGGATGCATCATTGCGAAGCTGCCACCTTCTTGGAGGGATTTTGCCACTACTCTAAAACACAAGAGACAAGAGTTCAGCGTTGCTGGTCTCATTGGGTCTCTAGATGTTGAGGAGAAAGTGAGGGCAAAAGATATACGTGGGAAAGAAAGTTCTAGTGCCAATGTGGTACAAAAGAAAACCTTTCAATTCAACAAGAAGAATAAAAATAAGTCTGAAAAGCCTGAGAACAAGAACAAGGCAGCTCAAACTACTAGCTTCAAGAAGAAGAAGAATAAAGGAAAGGGAAACTGCTTTGTCTGTAATTGTACTGATCATTGGGCAAAGGATTGCCCTGATCGTAAAGACAATAAGCAGAAAAAGTCCGCCAACGTTATTATTGGCAATACTGAGGAGAGAACATCCGGGTATGTTTCAATACCTACCGTTCTATCGGTATGTCGCTCACTGATTGGTGGATTGACACGGGCCAATATACATGTTTGTCGACAGATCCTTATTTTCTTCTTACCAGGTCACAGGGGCTACCTCCGTGTTGATGGGGAATGGGTCGCAGGCATTTGTACGTGGAGTCGGCACAATTGACTTGAAGTTTACTTCAGGCAAAGTCGTACGACTAAGGAACGTGCATCACGTGCCCGTGATAAATAAAAACCTTGTCAGCGGGTCTCTATTGTGTAGAGATGGTTTTAAGCTAGTTTTTTAATCCAATAAATGTGTTGTTTCTAAAATTGGAACTTTTATTGGAAAAGGCTATGAGAGCGGAGGCTTGTTCCACTTGTCCTTGATGGACATGAATAAAATTGTGAATCATGTTTGTAATCATAAGACTGATGTTTGGCATTCACGACTTTGTCATATTAATATTGGTTGTATGATGCGGTTAGCCAGTATGAATTTAATCCCAAAATTTACCAAAGTCAAAGGTTCTAAGTGTCAAGTGTGTGTGCAATCTAAGCAACCTCGCAAGCCTCACAAGGCAGCTGAGGCGAGAAACTTGGCACCGTTAGAACTAGTTCATACCGATTTATGCGAGATGAACGGGGAGTTGACAAATGGTGGTAAGAGGTATTTCATGACTTTGATTGATGATTCTACTAGATATTGCTGTGTATTTATTAAAGTCAAAAGATGAGGCTTTTCACTATTTTAAGATCTATAAAGCTGAAGCTGAGAACTAACTTGAGAAAAAAATCAAACGGGTTAGGTCAGATCGTGGTGGAGAATACTTTTCTAATGAGTTTAATTTATTCTGCGAGGAACATGGAATAATCCATGAGAGGACGCCTCCCTATTCGCCCCAATCAAACGGGGTTGCCGAAAGAAAGAACCGTACTCTAACTGAGATGGTTAACGCCATGTTAGAAACAACGGGACTTTCCAAGGAATGGTGGGGTGAGGCTATATTGACTGCTTATCATGTCCTAAACAGGGTTCCTACAAAGAATAAAGAAATCACACCATTCGAGGAATGGGAGAGGAAAAGATTAAATTTCTCTTATTTACATACTTGGGGCTGTTTGGCTAAGGTCAATGTGCCTATCCCAAAGAAGCGTAAACTTGGACCAAAAACCGTTGATTGTGTCTTTATTGGTTATGCTTTTCACAGCGTTAGATATAGGTTCTTAATAGTGAAATCTGGAGTACTTGATATGAGTGAAGGTACAATTTTTGAGTCCAATGATACCACATTCTTTGAGGACTTATTCCCTATGAAAGAGACACTTAGTTCATCTGGTTAAGAATCTATCTTCTCTCCTAAACCTTCCACTCCTATACAAATTGAGCCCATTTTTGAGGAAAATCCAATAGATGAGGACAATGAAGTAACTCGTAAGAGTAAGAGACTAAGGACTACAAAGTCTTTTGGTGATGACTTCATTGTATATCTAGTGGATGATACTCCAAGAACCATTGAGGAGGCTTATTCATCTCATGACGCTGACTATTGGAAGGAAGCGGTCCAGAGTGAGATGAATTCCATCTTGAGCAATGGAACTTGGGAAGTTGTTGATCGTCCATATGGGTGTAAACCTGTAGGATGTAAGTGGGTGTTCAAGAAAAAGCTGAGGCCTGATGGTACGATTGAAAAGTACAAGGCAAGTCTTGTGGCCAAGGGTTATACCCAGAAAGAAGGCGAGGACTTCTTTGATACTTACTCACCTATTGCCAGATTGACCACTATTAATGTACTACTATCTTTGGCTGCCTCCTACGGTCTGATCATTCATCAAATGGATGTAAAGACAGCTTTCCTTAATGGAGATTTGGAAGAGGAAATCTATATGGATCAGCCTGATGGATTTGTAGTAAAGGGTCATAAAGGAAAAGTGTGTAGGTTGTTGAAGTCTTTGTATGGCCTTAAGCAAGCACCTAAGCAGTGGCACGAGAAGTTCGACAGAACTTTAACATTTGCCGGCTTTGTTGTGAATGAAGCCGACAAATGTGTGTATTACCGCTATGGTAGGGGTGAAGGAGTGATTATGTGTCTGTATGTTGATGACATACTGATCTTTGGGACGAACCTTAATGTGATTAAGGAAGTCAAGGACTTCTTGTCCGAAAACTTTGAAATGAAAGATTTAGGAGTAGCCGATGTCATCTTAAACATTAAGTTGTTAAGAGAAGGTGACGGTGGGATTACTCTTGAGCGGTCCCATTATGTGGAAAAGGTGTTGAGTCGCTTTGGATATGGCGATTGCAAACCTGCTCCAACGCCGTATGATCCAAGTGTGCTATTACGAAAGAACCAACGTATAGCAAAGGATCAATTGAGATATTCCCAAATCATTGGTTCACTGATGTACTTAGCTAGTGCAACGAGGCCTGATATCTCGTTTGCTGTGAGCAAACTAAGCCGGTTTGTTTCAAACCCAGGAGATGATCATTGGCATGCTCTTGAGAGAGTAATACGATATCTAAAAGGGACATCAAGATATGGAATTCACTACACCGGGTACCCTAGGGTACTTGAGGGTTATAGTGATTCAAACTGGATATCTGATGCTGATGAAATAAAAGCCACAAGTGGATATGTGTTCATATTGGGTGGTGGAGCTGTTTCCTGGAAGTCTTGCAAGCAGACCACCTTAACGAGGTCTACAATGGAAGCAGAACTCACAGCATTAGATACTGCCTCTGTGGAAGCCGACTGGCTGTGTGAACTTGTAATGGACTTACCGGTGGTTGAGAAACCGAGGCCTGCTATCCTTTTGAACTGTGACAATCAGACGGTGATTGTCAAAGTGAAAAGTTCTAAGGATAACATGAAGTCATCAAGACACATTAAGAGGCGGTTGAAGTCTGTCAGGAAAATGAGAAACTCCGGAGTTATAGCGTTGGACTATGTCCAGACGGTTAAAAACTTGGCAGATCCTTTTACAAAGGGACTATCACGGAATGTGGTAGATGAAGCATCGAGGGAGATGCGCTTGAGACCCACATAAAGTCATGTCTTAGTGGTAACTCATCCTATTTGATCGAAGATCCCGTGAATTAGGATGTTGAGACAAGCTAGTGACTGGCTGAGAGAAGAGTACTTCTGTACTTAGCCCACTCCGTTTGAGATGTAATAACTCTCCTATTCTGTATGGCAGGTTGGTCATACCTTAATGTATTCCGAGTGGCTTTGATAAGCAGAGATGTTGTCCTACAGAACATCTTATGAGGAATACACCTATATGAGTTCGACTGCTAGTCATAGTCTATGAGATTGGGTGATCTCTAGAGGCTCATGAAAGGCCAAGGAGTATGACTTATAAGCTCCAAACCGAGGGGATGCATTTAGCAGCCTAGTGTCAGTAAAGGACTTTGGTGAAACTTGTTCGCACAAAACTGTCAATTCAAGGCATAGTTCATTGTTCAGTTGTGGATGAGTGTAACATTTGTTCTAGGTGGAAGTTCAACTTAACAGTCTCCATCGAAACACTGGTATATCAAACTACATTGGAACTGAGAGTATTTCAAATGTGCCTTTGAAATTTGGTGGGGATTGTTAGATTATTATGGGGATGGCCCATAATTAATTTAATAGAAATTCCAAAAGACCCATTAAAATACTAGGAGTCATGAAATTGGTTTAGTACCATATGGGTAATTGAGAGAAGGTTTGACCAACTTAAATAGTTAAGTTGTGTGTCTCTCAATTAGCAAGGTGGAAAAGGATAAAGGCTGTGCCACACGCGCGCGCGCGCGCCGAGCTGAGCCGTGGCTTGGCGTGTGCGAGTGCGAGTCGAGTCGAGTCGAGACGAGACGAGACGTGACGTGACGTGCCCGTGCGCAGGCCAGTCCGAACGTGATGTGCTGGGTCTTGATGGCCTCCTTTTAATCGCCGTCAGTTACTCTACCGCAAGCCTATATAAGGAGGCTGTGTCTTTCTTCACCTGCAGAACTCTCCCACAATACTTCATCCATCCATCGTAGTTGCTGCTGTCTTTGCATTTCTGACTCCGTTTTCTTGCGCGCACAAGTAGGGGAGAGAGCAGGCCTCCGGAACCTCGCCCTTCTTTAGATCTTGCTCGAGATAGAAGGCCGATAAGGTTTTTGGGGAGCGTATCACGCGACTGCTCGAGTGTGTCGGTGTTTCTGGAAACGCATCTGCACTGCACCAACGTTTGACTGCATTCTGGAAACGCATCTGCACTGCACCAACGTTCGACCGCATTCTGGAAACGCATCTGCACTGCACCAACGTTCGACTGCATTCGACCTCTCCACTGCACCAAGGCTTCACTGCGACAACTTGTGATCGTCTACTCCGACCGTTATGGCGAACGAGAATGTTCCGCCTGCGCCTGTGCCTATGGTGGCACCGGCTCATGGGTATATTAACTTATACCGTGTTTTAATCATGTTGATTTCTTGTTCATTAGTCTTTGCGTATGAGATAGATAATTTGTTATCTAGTACCTTTGGCTTTGAACTAGAATTACGTCATCGTTTAATAATGATTTACATAATTCTGTGGATTAAAATATTGAGAAAATTCCTAATATTTCCAACAGTACCCACGGCGATTGTGCACACAAGCGAAGTTTTTCCTTCCTGCCCAGTGCCTCCCAAAGTATGGAAGTACCAATTAGAAAGAGTCCAATCATCGCATCAAGCAAGAAATCACAAAAACTTATTCAATATGCTCCAATTTAAAAAAACATTGATAAACGATCCACCGCAGAACATTCACTCGGAGAATAAAATGTTACTGGTAAAAGACTATTCGTTTAAGAAAAGTTGTAACCCCGGGGAGTAACTAAGAGATTGGAGAACACAACAACTACACGTTTTTCTTGTATTTGCACTCAAATAAGTTCCCTCCGTTTGGAGAACTCTGATAGTTCCAGCAAGTGACAATGGTTGTGGTTACTGAACACATAATCGAAGAGTTAATCATGGGCTAGCTGACTGTTAGCTCATGTCTTCTCTTTCATGCACGGTTCAGACTTGTCCTGTTAGAACGAAGTAAGAAGTTGTTTGTCCCTGCAGTCGAATCAAAACCTCTGGATGGATGGCCTCTGAAATACGAGAAACAACACAATGACATCGCCGGTTAAAATGGGAGGCTAGAACTAGAAATTGCAAATTCATGGAGGATTTGGAGGAAGGATTAGTTACCTCTTCACCACCTCTGGCTAGCTGCTGTGTCCTTCCCTCCTCGTCTTCGCCACCATCAGCAGCGCGTAATTAGTCTGGGAAGGTTTTGATGGGCGCTGACTGCTCTCTGCATGGCAGACCACGCGGCATCTGCTACCTTCGCGGTGTGAACTGAACGAACAATTCCACAATGGACAGTCGTGATGCAGGGGAGGTGCTCGATGCCGAAATCAAAATCACCATTGGTCACTCCCCGTTAGCCCATATCTTCTCTTTCATGCACGGTTCAGACGTCCTATCAGAACGAAGTAAGCGGTTGTTTGTCCCTGCAGTCGAATCAAAACCTATGGAAGTATCTCCTCTGAAATACGAAAAACAACACAGTGGCATCGCCTGTTAAAATGGGAGCCTAGAACTAGAAATTGCAAATCCATGGGGGAATTGGAGGATGGATTAGTTACCTCTTCACCTCCTCTGGCTAGCTCCTTTGCCTTTTCTAACCAGGGCATAATTAGCCTGGGATGGTTTGGATGGGCGCTGACTGCTCTCAGCATTGCAGACTCCGCGGCCTCTGCTACCACCATGGTGTGACCTGAACGAAGAATTCTACAACGGACAGTCGTGATGCAGGGGAGATGCTCGATGCCGAAATCAAAATCACCATTGGTCAGACTCCGCGTTCTACCTGCCTCGAACTCAAGCTCGAGTTCGACAAGCCTCGGCATGGATCCGGCACCAAACATCAACCCAAATCCACACTTGCTCCCACCAATTGTCAAACACCTCAAGTGTGCGAACTCATGGCCGCCGCTGATTCTTAGCTGTTGTCCGTCTTCCGAAGATCTGCAGGCTTCTTCTATTCTCAGCTCGAGATAGAGCAGAGTGGGTATGCCTCCGAGGATCTTGAGATCCTCCTGCCCTACTTCCCGCACACTGAGCTGCAGTTCCTGCAGGTTGACAAGTAAGCCGATCCAATTTGGAACTCTGGAGATGACAACCCAATCGAGGAAGATGGCAAGTTTTCGGAGGCTTCTTGGAGCTGGGCACCATTGTTCCAGTAGGAAGCTAACATCACATCTGGACCCAATACAGATACACAGAGAATGGAGCTTGCTTGTGCCGAGTATACAGAGAGAAGAGGCCATATTTCCCATGTACTCCTTGTAGCTTCCATCCGCATAATCTGGCCAGTCGGAATCCAAGTATACGGTTAACTTCCTAAGATTTGTTAGCTGAGCAAGCTCTGCTACGAATTTTGTTGACTGCCTTGAAACATTGATATGTTTTAGCTCTTCCAGTGTCTTCATGTTTCCAATCCCATCTGGGAGCTTTACACCCCTATCAATATGTAGGCGGACCAATCGGCCAAGTCGAACAATACTTGCTGGTAATTCAGATACACCCCCATGAACATGTAGGAAGTTATGTCTTAGGTCTAGTGTCTCCAAATATCGTAGCTCCTTGATTTGCTCTGGGAGCTGGTTTTGCCACATTCCTCTGAGGCTAATGTACTTCAACAGGAACAAATGTGCTATCTTTTCAAGATGATGGCCTTGTAATTGGCGACAGCCTTCTAAATCCAGAACACGCAAAAGTTTGAACCGTTCCAGAGAAGGGACTTTAACAAAATTCGCAAACACACTAAGTGATCGAGCATGATGTAAAATCACTCTCTTTGATGCCATATCGTGTGCTTGACTATTATCCTGGAGAGAGAGTCGGCGAATCTTGTTTGGTGACAGAAGAGTTATATTAGGAATACTACATACAGTAGCAAAGTTATCTTCAAGAGATTTGGATACAATAAAATCCAGAATCATGTCATGGACTCGGCAGGACTTCACCTCACCATACTTCGTTATCTTGCAGGGTTGGATCAGGCTTCTATTGATGAGCTCATTATAACACCTCTCTCCTAATTCGTACAGAGTATGCCCATGTTCTTCATGAATGAACCCCTCAGCAATCCATCTCCCTACCAAACGCTTCTTGCTAACAATACAATCTTCTGGAAATATACTTAGATACAATAGACATGTTTTTAGATGATGAGGAAGGTCAGAGTAACTGAGTGATAATATATCTATCATGTTTTCAACATCAGGACTTTTTTCTAGCGCATGACCTATTGAATTCTGCACTCGATCCCATTGATCCTCAGTCTGTGGTTTCATGGCAATCAAACTAGATATGGATATGACTGCCAAAGGTAAACCATCACATTTTTTCAAGATCTTATTAGAAACATCCGTGAGGTGCGAAGGACATTTATCTTCGGAACCAAATATTCTTTTCAGGAACAACCTTTTTGAATCCACGAGACTAAGACGCCTCATTTTGTAAACATGATCATCTGAAGAGCAGCATAATTTAGCTACATCATGTATACGGGTTGTAGTGATTATTCTGCTATCTTGACTGTTCTTGAACAATGCATACTTAATAGTAGTCCATGTATCTGTCTTCCATACATCATCAACTACAATGAGATACCTGATACATGTATTTTAACAATGGTTAAAGTTCACTCACAAATGTGAAAGGTCATTCTTGAAGAAGCCTAGTTAAGAAAAACAGCCACTGTTTGACATCAATATTGATCCAATATTCCTCATATCGGTTCGAAGTGGTTCTTTCTTAGAAAGGAAACAAAACTAGAAGATCTTTCAGTGGAAAGTATCATTACAACATAAGCTTGTGCAGTTGTGCCAACTAAGCATACAATTTGAATCTGTGAAATCATGTGCTGAAAAATTGGCTTAGTAATGAAATTGGCATTGCAAAGTGGTTGTGCTCATGGCATGTGTGGTACTTTGGCATATGCCGTTTCAGATGTTTACTTGATATGCTTTTGATAGCATGGTAATAGTTTTGCTTGATGCAATGCGCTCGTGTGAGTGGTTGCATAGACTGATGTTGAGTCAAGTCGTGGACTTGTGCTCGGAATTGTTTCTTGTTTATTCATGTGCAGGTGTTGCTTGAGGGCGAACGTGGTCGATGACGGGACTGGAACTAGGTTCATGGAGGAACTGAGGTTCGAGACTAGATTCAGAGAAGGAATCAAGGTCTTGGTGGTCAAGGATGTCATGCGAAACGTTCGGGCTAGAGAACATGCACATGGAGGCTGGTTAGTGACGTATTTACAGTATGTGGGCTGTACATGCGTGCAAGAGTTGTTTTTGGTCATGTTGGGCCATGTTGAGATGTATACAAACTCTTTCCATGTTGGAAGTGGAGTTGTATTCAATCTCTTTATGTTTGTTCAGTATAAATAGGGGGAGGTGTCTCCTGTTTATTTTTAGCGTTGAGGTTTTAGAGTTTGTACTCTTTTGTTTGGAGTGCTGTAACCAGACTAGACAAAAAGAAATAAAGATCGGTTTCTTTACGGCTGAAAAGTTCCCCTGCGGCTGATTTTTCCTCATGCTCAGAAGTACAGGCGGCAACACCCGAGCGAAGGAAAAATTGACGATACAGTGTCCAGCGCAGCTACAGTATTTCGTTTCTACAGTAAATTGTGGATTACTGTTCATGCGCGCTTTGATTCAGTGATCGCCTTCTGGTTTGTTTGCACGGTTCTTGTTTTTATAGATTGATTCATTGTCTCTCTTGTTTCAACAAGTTTAATATTGATTTGATCATAACAAAACCTTCCTAGAGTATCAACTTAGAGTTCTTGAAAGTTTCGTTGGTTAATCTTTTGTAGATTGTGATTAATCACGAAATTAGGTTTTGTTTAGTTCTCGTCATAATCTGTCAGAGCATGCTTGCGAGGTTAATAATTTTTTATCTGTAGGTCCGATCGAGTTAATTCTTGTTGGGTTAGATTCATAATTGAATCTGGTTTCTTCAGTTAAATTTTCACACTAATCGAACGATGGGATCTTCGGTTAATCTCATTGTTTGAGTTTGGTCCGTCGCTAGTTTGATTTTGGTCCGTCGCTGTTAGATCGTTTTTGTTTTAGTCGTCTTCCAAAGAATATAACTCTAGATCCATATGTTCGATTGAGCTAATTCTTTTTGTGTTAGCTTCGGAATTGAATCTAGTTTCTACAGTTAAAATTTAATATCAATCTAAGGGTTAGATCTTCAGAAATATTAGTTTTAGTGAACATATATCAGTCTGTCTCGTTTGGTCCGGCGTGAATTGATTTGGTTTTGCTACAGTAGAAATTTGGTCCGTAGTGCATGTGAAAATTTGGTCTGGCGTACAAGTAAAAGTTTGGTCCGGCGCAATAAGGTTTATGTTGAATACAAATTAAGCGATCTGAGTTTGTTTGGGGTGTTTCAAAAATCATAAAAAATTTATTTTAGCTTTCGCGCAATCATTCACCCCCCTCTGATTGCTAGATTAGTATATTTCGATCCTACAGAATTATTTTAAAATAGTAAATATAGGATGGAATGTTGTATGAATTAGAAAACAGAAATTATATTGACCGATATAGAAGAGGACCTGTAACTAAAATTCACAAATTTACAAAAGGAGATGGAATGTGTAAGAGCTTACATTATACACTGCTTTTTTGTATTTTTCTTACAAATTATGTAAGGACAATTTTATTCTGTACCGACATACCAAATAACTATTCCACTCCCCCTCAACCAACTAGAATTTTGTGATATATATCTTGTTTAGCCTTATTAGGGAAAACTAGTCAGCAACCTGTGCACTTGCATGGGCTAGCTTCTTAAATAAAGTCATTTGGGTCTATTAATTTGGATTGTGCATGATAGCCACCATAACTCGGTTTCGTTAGATGGGTGCTAAATCTTTTTCTTTTCTCGATTAATGTGAAAGTTTTCTTGTAGTTTATAATTTATAGAGGTAAAAGATCTTACTATGAATTTTACTATTTTTCAATTTTGCATTTTAATTCACATGTAAATCAAATCCCTAATCATCCTATAATTTATTCCTAATTTGCGTATTTTTTATCATACTTTGGGTGGATTTTTTTTAGTTTTAGGTTGGACTTCACATAACAATCTGTTTTCTATTTTCATTTATTGTTATTCCAAATTTTATTTTAGGGTTTAATTCGAATTTGTAAGAAAATCAAATTGCTAATTTTTATTTTCTCATTCTGAATTTTAGTTAATTTAGTTTGTACTTAACAAAAATTCACTCCATCAAAACATATAGTACTTATTTTTCGAATGGTCTTGTCTATAAATATAAGCCATATTTCATATTCTAATAAAAAATTAGTGTGATCATTCCTCTATGCCCTTAATTAATATATAACTTTACTTTATATCCTCTACATACATGCATTATATAATGCTTTATAGACAATAATTAGGGTATTCTAGTCGTTTTTAATATCACTTTGGGTTATGTGCAAAGAGAAAATATGCCCTGTAAACTTGAACGGAGTAAATAACTATTATTCTTAATTTTTCTTACTCATGGATGTTACTTTGGAAGTCATACAAATCAAAACTCTAATCACCCTTTAATTTTTATTCTAAAGTTGCATATTTTTTATCGTAGTTGGTGTTGATTTTTTTTCAGTTTTAGGTTGAAATTCATATGAAAATTTATATTTTTATTTATTACTACTCCAAAATTTATTTATATGGTTTAATTGGAGTTCATATGAAATCAAACTGACTCTTTGTTTTAATTTGCTAATGTTTGTTTAATTATTATTCCAAATTTTAGTTATTTATGGATTTACTTTGAAAATCGTATGGAAGTCAAATTGCTAATTTTTCTTAAGTTTTATTCCGAATTTCAATTAATGTAGATTGTACTTAACATAAACTCTTTCTTTTAATCTAAATCATTGTAACTCAGACCCGCAGATTGATGATCAAACCTTTCTAGTTAACGTGGGAGCTTCTTCGAGTGCCTGATTAGTATAGATATAGGTAGATTACATAGACTCTTTGTTTTAATTTACTAATTTTTATTTAGTTATTATTCTAAATTTTAGTTATCTGTGGATTTACTTCGAAAATCGTTTGAAAGTCAAATTGCTAATTTCCTTAATTTTTTATTCCGAATTTAAATTAATTTATATTTTACTTAACATGTATTATTTATATATATATAAACAACGGGTGATATTCAAGGCACTTTCTTCGTTTTAAAGATAAACAAATCCCACGATAATCCTAAATTCTAGAAATCCTCACATTAACCGGAAGAAAAAGAGAAAGATCTCCACCACTTATTTTGGTGGAGTCAGATTATAATGGTGCAAATTAATCATATATAACAAATATAATTATACTTCAATCATTAGAAATAGAGTTGTATATCAAAGAAAGGATCTCCACCACTTATTTTAGTGGGCCAGATTATAACGTTGTAGCTTAATCATATATAATTATATTTCAATCATTAGAAATAGAGTTGTATATCAAAGAAAGGATCTCCCCCACTTATTTCAGTGGGTCAGATTATAACGGTGCAGCTTAATCATATATAATTGTATTTCAATCATTAGAAATAGAGTTGCATATCAAAGAAAGGATTTTCACCACTTATTTTGGTGGAGCCAGATTATAACAGTGTAAATTAGTCATATATAATTGCATTTCAATCATTGAAAGTAGAGATGTATATCAAAGAAAGAATCTCCACCACTTATTTTGGTAGGGCCAGATTATTACGGTGCAGATTAATCATATATAAGTAGAGTTATATAACAAACACAATTTTATTTCAATCATTGGAAGTAGAGTTGTATATAAAAGATAATTGTATCATAATATCTAGACGTGCAGTTGTGCATGTAAATCTGCTAGTTATTTTAATATAAGCTGTTATAACTTAAACCCAGACCACCCCGTAGATTGACCATCAGATTTTTTTTGGTTAACGTGGGAGCTTTTAGAGTGCCTAACTAGTACATAGATAGATTGACCCACTAGCACCTCAAATATCATAATTTAGTTCCATACGACCGCTAAAAGAATTTCTGGAAATTAGCATTTAAACACAAAAAATAATATTAATGTCGTGTTTTCCACCAAATTCTAACGTCAGCTGGATTCGAGGCAAGAGAAAACCAACAAAATCCCAAAAATGTCCCTAGCTATCCAAATTGCCATCGCCCCAGATTTTGATGATGGAAGAGTCGGAACAAGACTGTTGAAGATGGGACCTTTTATGCATCGAACGGGCAGCTTGGGCGGAAAATTAAGTTTTTCGGAATGATATTTTTCGCTACCTCCGAGCTCCAAATCTGGTGGTTCTTCTTGCTCGCTCCTAGCACTGGCTGTGTCAGCTGCACCGGAGCTTCTAACTCACGCGAACACGTTGGAAAATGAACAAGCACTCTGGAGCGCGAGATTGTGGTGCCGCAAGATCGCAGCGTTTTTCTGTTGTGTTAGTTTATTTAACTGAACCAAGAACTGCTAATCGTGGCCACTACAGCCCGAGATATTTGCGCGCCAAGCCCGCCACTGCACAACGTCCGCTACTCTCGCACGTCGTGAGCATGCTGCGCGCGCATGTCGCTCCCCTACGGACTCGCTCCGACGTGAACTTGCACGCCTCGAGCAACACTTGCGCACGGCCAGAACGTAGCCATGCACTAGACCGACTCAAAACGGAAATATAACTAGTCAAAGAGATAATGTGCACAGGATTACACTAAAGATAAGCAACAAAACTACTGCCCCCTAATCCTGATGCACCTTAATTAGACAATCTCGACGACACCAATCTTCGAGCGGAGTTCTTCACGCGCCCAAGCGGCTTCGTGAGAATGTCTGCGAGCTGCTCTTCTGTCCCGGCGAGCTCGACATTGATTTTGCCTCTCTCGATGCATTCCCTGATGAAATGATACCTTGTATCGATGTGCTCGCTCCTATCATGGAACACAGGGTTCTTGCAAAGAGAGATGGCGGACTTATTATCAACCTTGAGTAAGGCTGCTTCGGGCTCACCTCCACGGATGTCGCTCAACAGCTGAGTAAGCCAGACGCCCTGGCATGCTGTAGTGGAGGCAGCAATGTTTTTGTGACTGCCAACTGATTGGGCTTCGGCCGAGGAAGAAAAACACATCGGTGGAACTCTTCCGATCATTGATGTCCCCAGCCATGTCACTGTCACTGTACCCTGACAGCTGTGGCCGATCTTCAGTCTTCCTTGCATAGCGACATCCCGAGTTGACCATCCCAGCGATGTACCGGAGGATATGTTCTACTGCAGCAGGTGATCCTCCCGTGTGACTCCATGAACCGGCTCACATACACCACAGCGTAGGTAAGGTCCGGCCTAGTGTGGACAAGATACCGAAGACTGCCGACGATGCTGCGGTAGCTCGTGGCATCCACCGGTGGGCTTGTACTGTGCTTGCTCAGCTTCAAACGCGCTTCCATTGGGGCCTGACAAGGATTGCATCCCACCATGCCAGCGCTCTCTAGAATCTTGCACGCATAACCTGCCTGATTGATGGTGATGTCATCCGTGCTCGTGTCAAGGTACCATGCCAGCGCTCTCTAGAATCTTGCACGCATAACCTGCCTGATTGATGCCCTGTCATGTGATTGTTGGCGCTCGTGTCGAGGTACCATGCTTCGTCGTGCCAGTCCCCTATGTCGCCAAGCAGCGCCTTTGCGCATGGCTCATCGAGAGTGACATGCTTGGCGGTGCTCGGGGCGGACTCGGTGAGGGCGCACACTTCCATCATCAGCAGCGCCGGTTCGTCGTCATCACCCTTCGTCAGGTGCATTTCGTCGGTGCGCTTCGGGTGACGGCAATCTTTGGCCCTATGGCTGAGCTTGCCACAGTTGAGGCATTTGTCTCGGGATACATCGTGTGTGCCGCCATCACGGCCATCGTCGTCGCTTTTCTTCTGGTGCGATCTCTCGGTATTTGTTGGTGTTGGACGACCCTTCGCTCTATGGTTCCTCCTTCATCCATACGATCCATTCCTCCTCGGTGAGGAGTTTAGAGCCGGTGTCGACCGAAACACGGAAGAATCAAGACGGTCCTCCGCTACCTTAAGTCTCCCAGTGACCTCCTCAACAAACAGAGTTGAGAGATCAAGCAAAGTTTCAATTGAGAGTGTGATTTGCGAAAATTGGGTGGCACGACGCGGAGAAACTTCTCGACGACCTTTGGTTCTTCCACCATCTCACCAAGAATGCTCAGTTGGCTTACGAGCCCAGTGAGTCGCATGGTGAAATCATCGACGTTCTCACCGTCTCGGAACACACTCCTTCAAACTCCTTACAGAACTATTGGGCCTTCGCCTTGCACACACAACCGACGCCGACGCACATTGTTTTGATGCCGTCCCATGCCTCCTTCATGCTCGGCTTGACGGCGAGGGTGGAGATCATCTCCACGGCACAGCACGGAGAATGGCCTCTAGTGCCATCTGATCCTCTTGGAGCTCGGCGCCGCCGTGCTCGACATCATCCCATAGCCCGTGTGCCTGGAGCATCACTCTCATTAGAAGCGCCTAGTCGCCATAGTTCATGTGAGTCAATGTCGGGTAGTTCGCTGATTCCCCCATCTTCTTCACCACACGTCGTACCGCCAGGTCGCGGTCGCCGCTGCTACCGTCGCTGTTCTCGACGCGGAACCAGGGACGAGGTGCTTATGAATGGGAGCGCTCGGGGGACATCAGCAACGAGTGCGACATCGCCGAATCACGAAACCAGAACCGGAATCAAGCTCTGATACCAAATATCAGCTGCACCGGAGCTTCTAACTCACGCGAACACGTTGGAAAATGAACAAGCACCCTGGAGCGCGAGATTGTGCCGCAAGATTGCAGCGTTTTCTGTTGTGTTAGTATATTTAACTGAACCAAGAACCGCTAATCGTGGCCACTACGGCCCGAGATATTTGCGCGCCGCGCCCGCCACAACGTCCGCTACTCGCAGGATGCAGTGCTAGCAGATGCCAGGGAGGTGGCCGGTGGGAGATCCACTCCACGGTTGCTGGCGGTGGGACATCCTGTCGCCGAAGAAGACGAAGGGAGCTAGGCCCTGGCTAGAGGTGGGCATTGGGCTGAGCTATTTTGGGCCGGCCCGAGGCACGCCCGGCCCAGCACGACCCGCGGCCCGGCACGACACTGTTTTAAAAGGACCGGGCCGGCCCGGTACGGTTGTCCGGGCCGTGCCGGGCCTGCCAATCGAGCACGATGGGCGGCCCGGCCCGGCACGACAGTATGGGCCGTGCTCGGCCGGCACGGCCCGAACGAGCCCGTTCGTGCCGGGGCACGGCACGTCCGACGGCGGCACGTCGGCCTGTGCAACACGCAGCAGGGCCCGTGGCAACGCGGCGACATGTGGCCGAACCCGCGACAACGTGCCGAGCTTCTCACCTCCCATGCCGCATCGCGTCCGCCTCGGCAGGTGAGTAGAGGAGGGGAGCTCGAGTGCTCGACCCGTGCCGGTGGGAGAGGAGAGGGGAGGCGCTGGTGAGGCGGTAGGGAGGTGAGACGGGAGCGGGGAAGACAAGGCGGAGGGGAGGTGGAAGCCGGGCAGAGGGACTGAGGGAGGTGGGTCGTGGGCGTGGCTGGCTCGAGGGAAAATGGGAGAGAGAGTATGCAGGGAGTTAAGGACAATACATGTGATGGTGTAATGTACTCATGCATAGGAATGTGCATGTATTGCCATTTAGTATACACTAATCGATTGTTTATTTTTTGACTATATATATGTTCGTAACGTGCACTGGTCGTTGTCTTCTATAATCTCCTACATCAATGCCAACTAGGCTATACATTCATTGCATACCGTAGCACTGTATACGCACACTACTACAAGCAACTTCAGGTCCTTTCCTCTTATCGCAATAGTGTAAATGGGCTGAGCCTGGGCCGACACGGCACGAAGCAGACACGAAACGCAAATAGGCCGTGCCTGGGCTCACCGAAGACGAGCCGGACTAGCCCGGCACGGCACGACGGGCACGACGGACCGTCGCGGCCCGGCACGGTTTAGATCCGAAGCACGATGGACCCGTGCCGGACCGGCCCAGCACGACGCCCACCTCTAGCCCTGGCAGCGGCTCCCCGGAGGCAGATGGCTGCACCCCTTCTCTTCCTCTGCTCTCTTTTCCTCCCTCCCTCCCTTTCTCTCACCGATGTCTCACGCTTGGTCATGGCGCCGGAGCCGGTGCAAAAATGACTTTTCATAGCCCATTTAAGAGCGTACTCATGGTGGGGCGAGAAGTGAAATGAATGGGTAGCAGTTTCAATCCCGGTAACATCAAATTTTGAGTAGCAGACGAGGGAAGCGAGGAATTTTCAGCGGCGGATAAGGAATTTTCAGTGATAGATTGATAATTTCCTAATGAATGCTTCAAATCGTGGTCATTTGCCAGACAATTCAAAATAGATAATATGCATTGCTAATTTGAGGTTACACTCATCGGTTCTTTCATGAGGATACATTCAAGTATTGCCATGTAGCGTCTCTCCCTACTCTTCCACTTTTCTACCCCTTTCTTTCTCTTCTAACATAAAAAATTTTCAACTTGAAACATTCAAATTAATTCAATCGAAAACTTCCAGCTCAAAAACATCTGGGTCAAAATACTTTCGACTCGAAAAACTTGAGGAAGAAAGGGGACATCGTCATATGTCACAACGACAGGGTATTTTCACTAAAGATTTGATGATATTTCCAATAGACAGATAATTCTCTAATGAATACACCTACAAATATTTGGCAATCTGCTAGAACACACTAGAGCAGATCATGTCCATAAAAAATATTATTACTAACAAATTTAGGACAGAGAAGAGGCATTAAAGGTTGGTGGAATATTGGCTCTTGGACACTCCATTTTCATGGCATTGCTCTAACACACCGCGCCATCGTGATCTGGCCTAGACACAACTACAGAATTGTGATCCTAATACACACTCCAACCATTAAAATAAGAGAGATGCTTCTATATTTTTCTTTTTGACAGTTACACAAATATTAAAATAATACTATTTTGAATTTTAGGAGAGAAAAATAGTGTAAAACGTCACTATTGCACTTGGAACTAAACTGTGTCGATCCACCTATCTATGTAGCATGCACAGGTTAGCGTCAACTGGACTTGTAGCTTTTCATATAGTTCAATAAGATTCACCACAAGAAATTGTGTGATGTGTAGATTTGTCATCATAAAGCAATTTAATAATGTTATGATTTTATAATTTTCAGCTACTTCTTAGAAAAAAAAAAGTTGATAGGCAAGGCTAAATATAGAAATTGTGCATTGTGAAAGAATATAAGCTGGTTCTTATGCACTCATATGCGTACCTTTTGTCCTCGAGGAAACAACTGATTTTGCTGATGAGCTGTTGTATGTCCGGTGCTTCGGTTGTAGAATAATCTTGTTCACTTACTTGACTAAGAACATTCCTTAGAACATTCATCACGTCAGGGTTTCGCGACACTGTCACAAAAGCCCTGTACTTGAATTGGTCCTTGAGCTCTTCGTATACTTTGTTTGCAAGAGTTGTCTTGCCCAATCCTCCAAGTCCAACTATGGAGACCACCTTTGGCTGCTGCGATGAGACACATCCATCCTTCTTTCTCAACAATTTAATTAGCTCCTCTTTTGGTCCATCGATACCTTCGAGCTTTGAGGCATGCTCAAAGATCGCAAGAGCTCTCTTGTCGACGGACGCATTATTTGTCTTCGAGATGGTCTCGAGGATTTTGTACCTTGCATTCCTGTCGCCCAACTCCTTGAGTTGGGTCTTGAGATCTTCGATCTCCTTGGCAATCCGACGACGAGTCTTGGTCTTCCTCAACAGATTCCTGCACTTGTCGATGAAGCCGTCTGGCTTCGCGGATTTGTCATCAACACGAAGCATGAACTCGTCGAGGCTATCCTCGATGTCGTAGGATAGCTCCCGCACCTCCTTCATCCAGACCTTGTCTTGGGCATCAGGATTCTCCTCCTCCGACATCTTCAGGAGGAAGGCATGCATGGCGCCAAGCTCAAGAGTGAGATGCTTGATCTGGCCACTCACCTTGAAACGACTGTACTCGTCACACATCACGGCGGCAAGCTTCTCCAGGACGGGCTTCAGCGCCCCCGTGGCTGCGCTCACCAGAAACCCATCCATGGTGCCCCACGCTCGCTCCGTGCTCCCTCGGTCGTTCAATTTTGTGTGGATGGAAGCAGCACCCGTTGAGGATTGTTGGATCGATGGATGCTCTGCACCTCAGCTTTATGCGTATAAACCGGCCTAAGTATAAAATACATTATGGGCTTTGATAAATATCACCTTGATGTTTTCTTAGCAAAGAAATATCCAAATTTTAGAGCATTGGATCTGCGGTGAGCTCCGTAAGACGTGAAGGGGGTAGGATTGTGTTTTGATGGATGATTTGATACCTTGATCTAAAGGTCTAAAATTTGGATGTTTGTAAGAAACAAAACATCCAGATCAAGGCTAGACACTCCCATAGATTATAAGGGCATTCCTAATAGTTTAATAATATAGTTTGGTCTAGATGAGAGAGAATGATTACATGAGATTTTAGATATATCCACTCAAATAACTTGTTGCTATAGTTTGTTGCTAAATTTTGTATTTAGACGGGAGAGAATGACTAGTTTGTAGAGCGATGGCCCCAAAAAATTTTGGTGCCACAAAAAGGCTTTGATACTCACATGAGTATCAAACTTCTTCTCTCTTCCAGCTAAAAAAAAGGTGACATGGCTTAAGCTAAGTACCAAGGAAGTTTCCAAGTGTCCTAGACATTAACTTCACCATATTCTTTAACTGAGCCGGGTGGCAGGTCTTGATTAACATGTGTCTTTGATATGGGGGAGGGAGGTGTCCGATCTTTACGACATGAGTGTAAAAAGAAGGATAACTAGCGTCACCTAAAGGAGACGATGATGAACACCGATTCTAAACAACAATGCTCTCGGAGAACTAGTTGCAAGCAGCCAAGATTACAGTGCAACCTGACGAACGTACTTGAAACCAACCACTGTCTCAATACAGCAACCTGAATCAAGTCATTCGTCCAACTACACTAGGGTTCGTCAAATGGCCAGGGTGGATAAGGATCCCTCCATACAGCCATTCCATGGAGAAGAAGATGCCATGGTAGCTGATTCTAAAAATTTCTCATAACATTTTTCACTTTTCACTTCTTACAATGGAGGAGTACATAGGGTATTTATACTAGGAACAACCCTCCTAGCTAGGTATAAACGCAAGTACTAATGAAGGTATGTGAAAGGTCATATTGGTGGAGCATTTGAGGATTCTTCTATTAATTTCGCGCACTCACAAAACAACCTTTGCAGTTTCCACTTAAATAGTCATAACTTTTAATTCGGAAGTCGAAATGAGGCATGGTTTTAAGCGCTGGAAACTAGACTTCCCTATCTTTCAAATGATATGACATATGAATGTTAAAATCATCGAGATTGATTCTGGTGTAGCTTATAATATCTGTATCAGTCTCCTAGGGCCTGTTTGGAGGGCTGGATCTGGGCTGAAAAGATGCTCTAGCTAGCAGCTGTGGCTTTTTTTAAGATGTTGTTTAGCAAAAATAGCTTTTTGCTGACTTTTCTTGAGATGCCGAGCGGGGTGGAGGTGAGCCGGGGAGGAGTTCGAGCGGGGAGGGGGCGTCGGAGCTCCAAGGCGAGGCAGAGGCCAACTGAGGAGGGGGCCGAGCAAGGAGGTGAGCCGGGGCGGAGGCAGGCGACCTAGGAGGAGGCGGGCGACCTCACCGAGGAGGAGGCAACTGGGGAGGAGTCGGGAGGCGGGCGAGCAGGGAGGAGGCAGGCGAGCGGCAACTGAGTGAGGTAGCAGGGAGGAGACCGGGAGGCGGTGCGGCGGGGAGGAGGCCAAAGCCGAGGCGAAGCGAGGCAAAGCACCGAGGTCCCGGCTTCAGCTTTTGGGGGGCGCTGTGCTTCATAGCCGTTTAGTAGCTGGGATGTTTGAAGGGGTTTTTGGTTGGCAGCCGAAGTCAAGTAGAAGCCCAGCCCCAAACAGGGTCCTAGTTAATTCAGCTAGATCTGTTGACATGCTGGCCAGCATTATTGCTCCAACTAAAAATTTCCCAACTACCTCTGTCAGATGCCTTATTGTGCGGTATTCATTTCCAGCCAACTATATTCCCCGATCGATTCGCGTGATGATCATATTTAATTCAGACATGCTGATCATACGATTATCAGTTTATATTTAAGTATCAAATCCAGTTAGTTCAACACTGCTTCTTCTACTGCTTATCAGTTAACGTGATACGTTTCTTTAAAGACATGGCCGGCAGAAAGTCTACTAATGGTGAGTGCATAATTCACGTCTGAACGTTGACTAATAAATAAACAGTTAATGCACCACACGTTAGGATGCAAATAATGCCGCTGGAGAGTCCAGAATGTAAGAAACAGAGAGGAAATCACATCTGCTTCTTCTATTGCCTAATGCATGTCTAAGTCAAATAATGGTCAGTATATTTCACGTCTGAACGTCGACTAATAAATAAACTGTTAATACACCACACGCTAGGTTGCAAATAATGCCGCTGGTTAGTGCTGAATGTAAGAAACGGAGAGGAAATCACACAGGGTTCAAAATCTCGGTTTCGCTCCAAATTTCGTTTATGGCCGGAAAACGAAATCTCGGCGAGATTTAAAAATTTCGGACAAATTTAGGATGAAATACAAAAATAAAAATTCAAATTCATTTTTTTTCTACCGAGAAAACCGAAATTTCGCCGGTTTTGCCGAGATCTCGGCGAGATTTGCCGAGATCTTGGTAAAATTGTACCAATCGAAAAATAGATCAAACAATGTCAAAACATTTTGAAATTGTTTCAGTAGGATTCTGGCACATCAGTGATGTTTCCATTAAAATTTCAGATGATTACCAGATCTGAGGAATTTTTGAAAATTCAAACATTGCTACTGTCGTGATAAAACGCTAACCGGCAAGTTTGAACCGAATGAAAAATGAAACAAACCACGTTAGAAATTTTTTAAATTTTTTGTGAATGTTTGTGAGTCATCACTAATGTTCCCGTAAAAGTTTCAAATTATGATCAAGCTTCATGAATTTTTAAAAATTCGGACAGTGCTACTGTGCTGATAAAAGCTTTACCGGCAAACTTCAACCAAATGAAAAATGGTACAAAACATATTAGAAAATTTTGAAATTTTTTGTAAATCGTCCTGATTTGTCATTAATGTGTCTATAAAATTTTCATATGATGATCAAGCCTTAAGAAGTTCCAAAAATTCTGAGTGTGCTACGTCCTCATAAAAGGCTAATGATCAATACATATATTTGCTTTAGCAACCAAAAAATGTTTAATTTTTTTGAAAATTTTGGATAAGGGTTATAAGGAAATTATTAAGATCTCATAAAAATTTTGAATCATGATCACACTACAGTGAATTTATAAAATTCTTACAACTATAGTGTACCATTTATGTTCTTTCTGTTTTTGATTTTTGAAATATAACAAATGAAGTTCGATACATACATAGATGTGATTGAGCAACAAAAAAAATTTATATAATTCTATTAAGTCAATTATTAAGCTCTCATAAAATTTTAAGATCATGACCACACTCGAGAAAATTTATAAAATTACAATGTTACTGTCCCAATTATGTTCATTATGTTTTCAATTTTTTAAGTATAACAAATGACGTTAAATTATTTTTAAAATTTTTCTTATGATCCTAAACTTCTTAGCATGGTACCGTAAATTTTTCAGATTAATATAAAGCATAGACAATTTTATAAAAATCTGATAGTGTTTTTGAAGTTTTTAAAAAATGTCTCAAAAATTCGATTTTTCAATAAATTTTCATAGAAAATTGACTTTCTTAAGGGTTATTGATCAATTTTCGATCAAATCCGGTGGTCAAACACCAAATTTCGGTCAAAAATGGCGAGATCTCGCCGAGATTTCCTAGATTACTGTAGTAATTTAATTTTTTTTTGAATTTTTTCAATCCGGCCGGCATTTCAAATCTCGTCCACGTCCGGAAACTAAGATCTCGGCGAAATCTCGCGAAATTTCGGCGAGATTTTGAACCTTGAAATCACACATCTGCTTCTTCTATTGCGTAATGCCTACCAGTTGTTAATCCCTGGAACCAGGCCAGGCCTTCTTTGGATCGAGTACTGCACATCTCTTTGGAACATAGGGTTCGTGCATAGGAAAAGTGGAGGAAATTACCCTTTTGCTATAGATTTGGCAAGAAAATCAACAAGGAGAAAAGGCACCAACTCTGACCTCATATTTTTCCTCCTCCGCGTCGGATTGGGGCAAACTAGGCGCTATTGCTGGCTTGGTATGATGCAGCTTATGTGTTTTGAATGGATCGATCATCGATGGATGGTATTTGGGTTATTGGGGATAGATCCATTCCCATTAACATTAGTTATGCTTCTGAAAGAGTGGAAGCGTGTTTCGTGCAAATATTCTTGTTTTACATGACATTCCTATATTTTGGTATCATCCACAACAGACTGACGCCTTTGCATCTTCACATCCACCTCTGATGGCATTTCCACCCTACCGATTTCTCTCCAATGAGCTTCTCCTCCAGTCGGCGCCCCTCTTCTCATACCTCTCTAATAAACTCTGTGTACCTTGACGGCCACCCCCACCATGCCGGCCACCACCCATGGCCAGAGCCAGAGGTGCCCTCGCCGCCACACCCTCCTCCTTTTCCTCTGCCACCGCTCCTACCCACCTAACCTAACTCCATCATCTAGGTATGTTATCGCTATACCACCTATCACTACCACCCTCTACCGATCCCGCGCTCGGTGTCGGTGGTACCACCGTAGCCCCACCCTCCCTCTAGGGTCGGGGGTTCCCTATGAATCCTAGCCTGAACTCCACGGAGTTCTTGCCGGAGATCTCGCTGCAGGGGAGGGAGAAGACATGTTTATTGTTTTTTGCCAACGTGTGTGGACGATCTACCACCAATTGCAGTTAAAACGCATCGAAATGTGCAGCCAGTGTGTATGGAGATCCGACGTTTGGATGCTACAGCTTTCGAAATCCATATTTTTGCAAGGGTAGGTGTGGATTACCATAGTTTGTGATCATTAAAGTTTTTTTTGCTGTATTGGGAATAAAAACATGACGCGTTTGGCAATTGTAGTATTAAGTACACTATATTTTGTTTTTTGGAAATTGCTGTTAGGCTAACTAGCCATTGTTAAGAAAATTTAAACAAGTTCTTTCATGTGAAGCAAAGTTGGGGGAGGTTAAATGTCTGGTTTCATAGTTCAGAGTACTAGATGGACTTTCGAGTAAAGCTCGAGGTGTTATATGAATTTCTTTTTTCTTGTTACAAACTGTTGTATGAGCAAGTCACAACAAGAACAAATCATAGATCCAAGATAAGGCATGCAATACAACAAATTTGGGGATCTTGTAGGGCCATAGGGGTATGCATGCTGCGGCATCTGTGTCAATGCTAAGCACGGCATCAGCATGGGACAGGAGACTTTCTTCTTATAGGGATTGCAATGGAGCCCCATTCGCCATCAACGGGGGCGTACTTTTCCTCTCCTCTCCGTAGTTGTGTCTTTGGAGTGCAGCTTACTAAGGACCTGTTTGTTTCAACTTTGGATCCTTTAAAAGCTGATTCTAGATTATGGTTGTAAAGAAACTTATTCTCCAAAAGCTAGAATCTAAAAGCACATATGAAGTGGATTGTGGATTCTAGTGTATATGGGGGGTGGGCTGGATTGTGAGAATCGGATTCTAGAATCAGACTGTTTGTTTTTGCTTCTGTTTTTGGGACCATAATCAAAAGCTAAAACAAACAGGCCTAAAGTCTACAGCTGCACTTGCATGCATGCCTCCTTCGACGGGATCTTCTATGCTATATCTTTTTGTGTTTACTAATTCTTGTGTATGAAAGCTTTTCAAGTATTTAAGCGACCATTTGTGTGAGTACAAATTATTGTTATATTAATTGGAAACTTTTCTAATATGAGTACATAATTTTTTATGAGAAATTAGATGAGTAGAAAGTTTCATTACTCAAGTTGAAAGCGTTGCATCGAATGGGCTCAAGGATCCGGTCATCTTCCTCGTCACCAGCGGCGGGATCCACTTACAGATCGCGCGATCCTCTCATACCTCCTTATCTAGGTCAAAGAGCGATCCAACATCGACTTTGCCCAAGTTGCCACATGGCTCCACTTCGTTGTCACAGGCGACTTCAAGATCCGGTTTCATCCTCTTGGGCAAGCAAGGGGAGGAGGCTGTAGTCTTGGCAAGTGGTAAGGGCGGGGATGGTGGCCACAGGTAGTATATCAGGGATTTTTTTCTTTTTTCTCTATGTTTCTTCTGATGAAACTTGATGAAACCCAATAAAACTTATTGAAGTTTTCAAAAAAAAAATTTAAAACTTTTGGGTTGAAACTCGACGAAACCTGTTGAACTTTTGGATTGAAACTTCTAGAAACTTTTTGGTGGAAACTTGTTAAAACTTGAGGTCAAAAGACTTGAACTTGTTGAAAGTTGGTGTTGAAATTTCTCGGATCTTCTTCTTCTTCTTGCTCTCTCTGAGTCGCTCTCGCTCACTATTACTCTCCCAAGTCGATGGCCGATGGGAATGGTGTCGCTGCCGCCGTTGGGCTCACCATGTCCCCCGGTTGTAGAGGGAGGCTAGGATGGTGGTGCCTCGACGGTGAGCGGTAGTAGTGGCTGATGGCCGGAAGAGAGCGGTGGGCAGTGGAACAGTACGAGACAGCTAGACGAAGGCCATGAGAATACTACATTGGGTGGGGTGGCTGGCGGGGGAGGGGGAGCAGGCGGCACAGTGAGGTGAGGTGGTGAGCTCGCCGCTAGCTGCAAGGGAGGTAGGGGTTGGGGTGAGGGTGGCGGAGGATGTGCTGAGCTGCAATCAGCACGACGACAGCAACGATATAGGAAGGAGACAACAGAGGTGAGGAAGAGGAAGGAGGGGGGAGAGGGAGGAGTAGGACATGAGGACAGTTGGAGTCGAGGTGGATGGCTAGATGTTATACCGTTCGGATCGTTCTGAATGATTGTAACATCCCAAAATATTGTGTTTAAAATAATAATAATAATAATTTAATTTATTATTTTTTGAATTTCTATAGAATAATTAAATTTTATGGATTTTCCAATAATTATTTCTGATTTTCTAAGATTTTTCTGAATTTTTTGGATTTTTAAAATGGCTTTACTTATTTTTAGAAAGTAAAAAGTAATTTATGTATAGAAATAAAAACTAAATTTAATTTGGAAATAATTTTATTATGTTCAAAAAAGCCTTCGGGAATTTTTGTGAATTTTTCCAAAATATTTGAACCCTATTTGCTTTTTTCAAAAAAATTTATGGATTTTATAAATTATTTAAAATAAAATATTATATTAACATATTGGAAATAATTTTGGTAAGCTTAAAATATCCTATTTCATTTCTCTAAAATTTTCTAGAATTTTGGGGGCTATTCTATTATTTTTCTTTGTTAAAAGGTATTTTTAGTATTTAAAAATCAATTACTGCATAAAAATAACAACATAATATCATTTATTTATATTTTATTAGTGCTTTAATTGCTTAGGTCGGTATCCCTTCAAATTCCCGTATTTATTAGAATTTATTTGATATTTTTCGGTTTTAATCTGCATTTTTAGTAGTAAAGTAAGTGTTTTTGAAATTATTTAATTCAGAAATAAATAAATAAACTATTCAAATTATCCAAAATGGATCCGCTTTCCTTTGTCCCCACCTGTTAGCTACAATGGCCAAAACGGACCTGACCGGCATTAAAATTCAACTGTTTCATGCAATTACTTCGGCGAACTCGGTTACTCTTCCTGCAATAACTCTAGCAAGCTCCCGTAAAAAAAAATACTCCAGCGAGCGTTTCCCAACGATCCATAACTTCGATTGTCCTATAAATTGGACCACGGCTTTCTCACCTCATTCCTCACACAACGCAATTTGATTTTTTTTTTTGCAATCCATCCTCCGGATCTCTTTACACAAGCTATTCTTTCTGAACTCGAGTGAACTTTCTGCGAGCTCTCCCAATCACTCCTGACCCCCATTCGACCTCAAATATTTGCTGAATCTTCCTCTCGGTGTCCTCTACATTGGGTAAAAATAGATTTTTAAAATTCCCAGCAGAGCAACGCCGGCAGCCCCTCCTCCTAGTCCAACGAGAGCTCTATTTTTGGAAATTTGTGAGGTTCAAAAGGTCCGATCTCCTTCATTCTAACTCCAATTGAACTTATTTTTCTTCATAAAATCATCTAAAATCCTTATCTACCTGTTTATGTTAGTTTTGTATTTTATTTGAATTTATTTGGATTTTATTTTAATTTGGATGTTGTTTGCGTATAGATTTTGGAGTGTCCGGAGAATTCGCTATCTACGATCTCAAGCATCAACCCTTCGTATAAGGTAAGTTACACCCTTGATCATGCTGATCTCAGATTTTTAATTAAATTATGTGCTGATTTAAATTATTGCATACATAGTTTTATTAGTGTAATTTAAATCCCAATTTTAAATGTGTAGTTACTTCCTAATTGTTATAACCACATTTGACATTGAAATTCTTGTATAATTTTAACCTTAAGTAAAATTTCACTAGTCGGTACATCAAAACAGTATTAACTAGTGCTATATAGCAAATAGTATAGACATGCTTAGACCTAAATTTATGACTTTTTGGGAACTTAAGCCCAATAAAGATGCTTTTGCTATAAACCAATTTTTTGGTATTAGTGTGCCATGGAAAGTTATGAAAAATGATATGGTTCATGAAAAGTGAAAATGTGGTTTAGTACAGGCGAGAATAGTTGTCAGGCGGGTGCAGTGAAGCATGAGAGTTGGGTTTGTGGAAAGTCTCGTCTAGTCAGTTAAGGACTGGTTTGTGTTTCGCTGAATGTAAAGCCTTACCGTACATTTACAAGTTTCGTATGGGACAGACCTAGCTATCTGTATTGAAATATACCATGAAAAGTCGTGCCATTGGGGTGAGTGTAAGACTATCACTCGGCGCAGGACGGGGCTTCTTCCATTTGGGTGGTTGTGATCTCTGAGATGTCTTGGCCTTGAGTGGCCGTGGCACCACAGGGTGGTCGTGACCTTTGCGTGATCGTGCCTTGGAGTGGTTGTGTGAGAGCATCTAGGCTCCCTATTTTTGCCAGTTATACTTATTATGCAGGTTTTGGTGTTGATGATCAAGAAGCATAATTAGTATAAGATGACAACAATTATATTTGAAGAACAAGGCTAAGGTGTTTATTCTTAGTTTTTGGCTTGGGAGTTGATTCAAGCCATATATCTAGAATAACCATACTATTAAGAGGGATTATTGAAGGACCATGTGGAGGTCCATCCATATTTGTGATGAGTATTTGACTTTATTTGAGCAAGGTGTGCTCAAGTTTGAGTTTGATTTGGATTGATTTTCAAAATAAAGCAATTTGAGTTGTCTTTGCCAGGAGTGGCAGTACCGGTCGTATGGACGCGGTAGTGATGAGTTGCACGGTTTATTGCACATCTTTGTGGGCATTGCTATGTGAGGAGTTTCCTTGTTTTTGATGGTTGCAGGACGACGGTGCTAGGTCATAGTGAGGCGAAGGATGACCGGGACTAGGCGAGGAGCGTCGGAGGTCCAGACGGTTGGGAGATCGCCGGAAGATGATCGGAGACGGAGTCCGGGCAAGTCAAGAAGACAATGAAAGGAGTTGATGCTAGCTAGATGCCGCGTGGATCAATGAGGGCCGTCGGATTGCGGTCTAGTTGATAGGTTAGCGGGTCTAGGTAGTATGCTTTGAAAACCGTACAAGAAAACCCGGAATGTGTGTGGGTTTTGGGTTAGCCCTTGCATGGCTGTGTGTGTGGGTTAATCCTAGCCCTTAGATGAGTGCTCTAGGGTTGAGGGACTCATCCAAGGGTGGTAGGTGGCCCAAGAGTAGTATAAATAGGGGTGGAGGGTAGCCTCCTCTCCTTGAAGGTGTTGAGGTTTTGATGCTCATTTGAGCTTTGCCCACATGAATGTGAGGCTTTGTAACCTCCTTCCAGAAATGAAAGTTTTATTCATCCACCTCTGAATTTATTTTGCGCATTTACATTATGTCTTTACTTTACGCAATTTAAATTCAGCATTTACTTTCCCGCAATTACATTCCCGCAATTTACTTTCAAGTAATTTGGATTTGCCTCCCCTCCTTCTAAATGCTGCTGTTCTTGGATGTTTTGAGTGTGTTCATATGGTTTTACATCTCTTTTGCACTCTTGGATTGAGTAGAGAACATCTTTTCTTTCAAGTTCCAACTTTGTTCTGAACTTGTTCTTCGCGCAGCAGTCAGTGTTTGATTTTTGTAAAAATCTAGAAAAATCCTTTTTGAGTGATTCTTATTGGAGGAGGTGCGGGACTCTGATATCCGCTTGCAGAAAAATTTTGGAGTTCACTTGTTGCACCGTTTGGGCGCCATGAGGTGAAAACCGAGCCCCAAACTTTCTGCTCGAAGTTCTTGACCAGACTGTGTTCTTCGATTTTTCCTGTTTTTTCTGTAAGGATTTTTGAGGAGAAATTTGGTGGAGTTCTTCACGACTCTAATGCTCACAGGGAGAAAAAGTCTCAAAATTTTGTGAGCTACAGAAACCCACCAACCTCCTGTGCAAATTGAGGACATGTTCTGGAAATCCTGCTTTTGCTTTTCTGAAAGTGACTTTTGTGATTTGAATTGATGTCCTTTCTAAAAGCAAGAGTTTGAATTGATTCCTCTTTATCTTGGACACTAGACAACCAGGATTGTGACTCAAAAATCCCCACATATTTTATGACACTTATCCATGCAAGCTTGGGGTACACATAGTTGTCTAGTTTTTCGGGTTTTTCACAATTCCTTTTAAACGATCTTGTCGAGGTTTTTGTTGGAGTATTTTGGGGGAATTTTTATTTGCGACCATTCACCCCCCCTCTGTTCGCCATCTCGGTCCTTCAATTGGTATCAGAGCCGGTTCTGCTCTTTCTAGATCTTGACCGGTCTCAAGAGCCATGGCGACGAACAAATATTCCACCAAGCCTCCCATCTTTAATGGAGTTGATTTTCCTTTTTGGAAGTCCCGGATGGAGTCATACATCACTGCCCAGGGCTACCTGATATGGCAGAAGGTGAAACACCCGTATGAGGTTCCTGCTGATGAAAATGTCACGGCCATCAATATGGTTGACGTTGAGGCGAATGCTAAGGCAAGGAACATTCTCATACAGGGTCTTAGCCGCGGTGAGTATGATAGGATTTCTCACCTTCGCTCTGCTCACGAGATTTGGGTAACCCTCGATGCTTACCATAAGGGCTCTACTCAAATCAAGACTGTGAGGCAAGACCAGTTCAAGCGCGAGTACAACAAATTTGATCAACGCGCTGGTGAGAGTCTCGACGAGTGTTTTGGTCGGTTTACAAAGATTTTGAGCGACCACCGAGCAGTTGGTTGCATATACCCTGACTCGGACAATGCTCGGCATTTCTTGACCGCACTCGACCTTCGGGTTTGGGAGATGAAGGTGACCACCATCAAGGACACCACCGACTTATCGACTCTGACTCTTGACGGGCTTTATTCCCGCCTCAAGACTCATGAGATCGATGTCGTCTCTCGGAAGACGAAATCTCAGTCGATGGCTTTGGTCACCGATCCCATTGGATCTTCTTCTTGATCCTTCTATTGGTTTCTCTCTTTCCGCCTTTGCGAGCTAGCGATGACCAACTGGAAAAATTTCGGAAAATGAGCTTGCTCTTCTTGCTCGCAAGTTTTCTCATGCATACAAGAGGGTGAGAGAGAGGAAGAGAGGTGGCATGATCACCGCTTGAGTGTGGTGGCCCCAACCACATTCGGGCGAACTATCCCAAGCCGAGAAGGGCAAGAATGACGTTGGCGGTTCGGGCAAGAACGACTACACCGACAAGAACCGCAACAAGAAGCCTCCAGGTTCGTGAACCGGCGTGCGAGAAGAAGTACCGCAACTTCTCCAAGAACAAGAAGCTCTTCCACCGCGTCCTTGCCGCGCTTGACGACATCAACCTCTCCGACACGGAGACATGGAGCGACGAGGCGAGGATGATCCGCAAGAGAAGAAAGGCGGCGACGACTTCTCCGGCATGTGCTTCATGGTCGACACCAACGACATCAGCGACTCAGAGCTCTCAAATGACTGGACGAGGTACCCTCCTATGACCAGCTCAACGAAGCTTTACGCAAATTAGGAAAATTTCATGCTAGAGCTAGAGCTAGGTGTACTGAGCTTGAGAAGGAAGTAGGTACCTTGACTCGGGAGTTAGCGTCACTTAGATCTTCTCCCTCCCGAGTCACTGATGATTGCTCTTTGTGTGATGCTATTCTTGTGGAGTTGGAGAACCTAAGGACCATACATGATAGTGTGCTTGTTGAACTTGATGGTCTTAGGTTGAAGAATGCTAGCACTAGTTACTGTTGATGCTATTCTGTTGAGGCTAGTTTTCTTCATGCTCACTCCACTCCATCATGCTCTAATTGCACTAAATTGCTTGCCAAATTGATGCCATGAGCGAACACCTTAGGAAGCTTTACGCTAGAAACAATGAACTTGAATCACATGCTTCTAAGGACCCAATCGGCTCATGTGAGGGTCAAAGCAATTAAAACTTAACAATGAAACCACAGAATGTCAAGTGTGCTAAACTTGCTAAGGACTTACTAGATAAGTCACAAAAATATTGCTTGCGATGTCTTGAGATTGTGGGGACTTGGATAAAATCCATGTCGAGCTTAGGAAGAAATTAGAAGACCAAGCCTATAGAATTAGAGATGCTCCTTGCGTTTCTTGTGAGGCCCTCAAGATTGAGGCAGCCGTCTTTGAGGAGAAAATGCACGTCTTGAGAGAGCTCATCTTTCCGGTTCTTCTTCCTCTCCTTTCCCTGTTCTTCTTGTGCTTCTTTCTTCCGAGATTGCCAAGATCTTATGAGCACACTCGAGAAGTTTGTTGGAGGCAAGAAGAAGCTCAATCTTATTCTAGACCAATCCAAGATTAGTAGATTCAATCAAGGTCTAGGATTTGATCCCTTGGAGCACGCCGGCGCATCCTCCCACCATTGTGCACGGCTCCAAGAGTGGTGAGATTGTGGTAGCTCCTGAGTGAGTACCACCGTGTTTAGGTCTCTTGGGTTGTCCATAGGACTTCCGACCGAAGGGTGCTACTCCTATTGCTTCGCCTCTAGCAAGGCGAAGTACACATGCACCTTCCGTAAGAAGGATGGTCACCTAATAGATTTACCTTGAGCGCCAAGACCACTCGGCGTGAGCGTGTTGCTGCTCTTAGGGTATTGTGGTCCTCCCGGACTTTGAGTGCTCCTAAGACACACACCGCTTCTAGACAGTTAGAGAGTCGCTGTTTTTGGGCAAGCGTCCGGACTTGGTTTTCATGCTAGTTCTTGAGTTTTAGTCCCGGGCTGTTCAGAGTCGATCTTTCCGCCGTCCTCTTGATATTCCTCGCTTTTCCCATCGAGGTAGATATCGGCGGCGTGAGGTGTTTTCTCGTAGGAGATCCAGCACCTTCTCGGGATGGTCGGTTTTTGCACCACGCGTGCCAACCCGCTTTGACTCCTAGATTATCTACGAGTTGCTCTGATCGTGTGAGAGTTGAGCGTCGAGAGACACTCGAGTCCATCTTCTTTGTGGTGGTACTGAGGTGTCGTATGGTTCAAGATTGGGTTACTAAGTCTTCACTCTATCCCAAAGATCTTGAGTCATCTTTCTCTCTTGTGTCTTGATCAGTTAAATCGGATGGGGAAGAGCGATGTTTGGATTGTTGACTCGGTTGTTCTCGTCATATGACCGGAGATTCTCGTTGGTTCTCTTCCTAGTCCGAGCCCCGGTGATGAGTTAATCACTTTTGGGGATGCATCTTCGTAGAGTCATTGCTAAAGGTACCATCTGCATTAACCAAAATTTCATTCTTAAAGATGTTGCCTTAGTAAGTAAGTCGCAATACAATCGCTCTCTGTTTCTCACTTATCGATGACTCTTTCGAGGTAAGCTTCAAGAGTAATGCTGAGAATCCTTGATTCATCGGAGGGTTAGTTTATGGATTTCTAGATTTGGGAGAGTCTTTCGTGCTGATTTTTCTCGCTTCTTCCGAGACTCTCTTCGATGTTTGATTGCTTCGAGTCCGTGATCTCTCCTTCGGCATAGGAGACTTGGTCACATTGGTTTTGATCATTTGACCGAGTTAGCGCCACGATCTCATTCGGGTTTGCCCAAACTCAAGATGGTCAAAGACTTAGTTTGCTCTCCTTGCCGACATGGCAAGATGGTTCTCGCTTCTCATCCTCCGATCCACCGTAGTGATGACTGATGCACCGTGACAGCTTTTACATATGGACCTTTGTTGGTCCAAATAGAGTCAATCAAGCAGGAGGGAAGTGGTATATTCTTGTCATCGTTGATGATTTTTCTAGATACTCTTGGGTATTCTTCATGGTCTCGAAGGATGAGACTTTTCTCACTTCAGGGTTTGTTCAAGAGGTTGTCTATTGAGCTCCCAGGTGCATTACGAGCTATCTGCAGATGATAATGGCACGGAGTTCAAGAATTCCTACTTTGAGAGTTTTTGTGTGGAGTCGGTTTAGAGCATCGTTCTCTTCTCCCTACGCCTCAGCAGAGAATGGCATAGTGGAAAGGAAGAACAGGACCACGTTGAGATGGCGGGGACGATGCTAGACGAGCACAAGATACTCTAAGAAGTTTTGGGCTGAGGCTATAGCTACTTGCTTGCCATGTTTCTAATCGCGTGTTTTGAGAGCACATTTGCATCGCACTTCTTATGAGTTGAGGTATGGGCGAAAGCCCAGTGTGTCTCATTTTCGCTTTTGGTTGCATGTGTTTTATCTTGAAGTCCGTAACCTAGATAAGTTTGAGTCTCGCTCTTCTGATGGTATCTTTCTAGGTTACTCAACTTCTTCTCGTAGCTATAGGGTCTGGAGTGTTGATGCGCATAGGATCATAGAGACCTGTGATGTGACCTTCGATGAGGCTAGCCCAGGAGCTAGACCTGATGTTTCAGGCTCTTCTTATCCCTCCGAGACCATCTTTGTAGAAGATGAGGATGATGGAGATGATGGTGTTCCACCGGATCCAGTTCCCTCTATACCTGAGGTGCCTCCTGTTTCCATTTCTGCACCTCAGGGAGACCAGCCCTTGCCTTCCGACTCTCCTTCAGCGAGTGGCTCTGCTCCTACCTCTTCTGTGCATGAGGTAGAGGCCACTTCTGCTTCTGGTCCTCCCCGTCATATCCATAATGCTCATCCACCTGATCAGATCATTGGTGATCTGTTTGAGCGGGTCACTCGCTCAAAATCAGGTTTGTCCAGTTTCTGCCTCCACTCTGCCTTTGTTGCCTCCTTTGAGCCGAAGGATGTTTCTCATGCATTATCCGATGAATCGTGGATTAATGCTATGCATGAGGAACTTGAGAACTTTGAGAGGAACAAGGTATGGCAGCTTGTCGAGCCCCATCCGGTCATAATGTCATTGGAACCAAGTGGGTGTTAAAAACAAGCAGAGTGAGGATGGGGTTGTCATTACGCAACAAGGCTAGGCTAGTTGCAGGGCTTTTCTCGGGTTGAGGGTCTTGACTTTGAGGAGACCTTTGCCCTGTAGCTAGACTAGAGGCTATTAGGATCCCGCTTGCATTCTCTCGCATCCCGGGCTTCAAGCTCTATCAAATGGATATCAAGAGTGCATTCCTCAATGGCTATATTGAGGAAGAGGTTTATGTCAAACAACCTCCAGGATTCGAGAATCCCAAGTTTCCGAGTCATGTATACAAGCTCTCCAAAGCTTTGTATGGACTCAAGCAGGCCCCAGAGCATGGTATGAGAGGCTCAAGTCTTATCTTCTCAGCCATGACTTCAAAATGGGCATAGTAGACAAAACTCTGTTCATCAGACACCATGAGTCTCATTTTCTTCTTGTCCAGATTTATGTGGACGATATCATTTTTGGTGGCTCGTCTCATTCGCTTGTGTCTCAGTTTTCTGAGGTGATGAGCACGGAGTTTGAGATGAGTATGATGGGCGAGTTGAGCTACTTTCTTGGCTTCCAAATCAAGCAGACTCGGGAGGGTACTTTCTTGCATCAAGGCAAATATACCCGTGACCTCCTGAGGCGCTTAGACATGTCTGATGGGAAGCCGGTGATGACTCCTATGGCCACCATTGCTGTCCTCGAGCCCGATGAGGATGGTGAGCCTGCTGATCAAAAGGAGTTTGAGCATGATCGGCTCCTCTTGTACCTCACCGCTTGAGGCCGGACATACATTTTGCTGTGTGTCTGTGCGCTCGATTTCAAGCTTCTCCTCGCGCCTCTCACCGCCAGGCGGTCAAGCGCATCTTCAGGTACCTTCGTGCTACCACTGATTATGGTATTTGGTACTCTTCGTCTTCTTGTCTATCTCTCGAGCCTTTTCCGATGCCGACTTTGCTTGTCAGAGGATAGATAGGAAGAGCACTTCGCACTTGCCAATTCATTGGCACTTCTCTTGTTTCTTGGTCATCTAGGAAGCGATCCGAGTTGCATAGTCCACCGAGAGGCCGAGTATGTTGTCAGCACCGATTCTTTGTCAGAGCAGTGCTCTAGATGAGATCGACCTTACGGGACTATGGGTTAGAGATAGAGAGTGTGCCACTTTTCTGTGACAACACTTCAGCTATTTGCATTGCTAAAAACCCAATGCAACATTCCCGGACCAAACACATTGATATTAGATATCACTTCCTTAGAGACCATGTGGAGAAGGGAGATATCACGCTTCAGTTCGTAGAGAGTGACCTTCAGTTAGCCGATATCTTCACCAAGCCTTTGGATAGCTCCAGATTTGTTGCCTTGAGGAGTGAGCTTGGAGTCGTGAGCCCTTACGGCTTTTCGTGAGAGGGAGCTGGTTTGTATATTATGTATTATATGTTTTCTTCCAGCTTTTCTTTTCTTTTCTTTGTGTTTCTTTTGGGTGACTTTGGGCTTGTTTTCTTGAGTTGAGTTCACTCACTTAGACTTCTGGCATGCCTACCATGAACCTCTTATCTTGTGCTTTAGGTTGCTATCATGCGTGATTAGCTGTTCTCTCTTCTCTCTAGGTTGAGTTCCCTCACAGCCTTATAAGTCTAGCGTATTGGGCCTCCAGGTAGACAGGTGCATGTGCACTCCTTAGTTGGGATCTAGAGTCACTTTCCTATGTCACCACTAGGGAAGATAAGAGCGAGTATGAGCCGTAGTGAGTCTCTTCTATCTTATCTATGCTCAATAGCCATCCGCTTTTGCGGTTTCTCGACTTCTTCTCCTCATTCTGCTTTTTCGGTTATTATTGAGTTTATTCGGTTTTCTTTATGCCTAATCTTGATAATAACTCAACTTTAACCAGATTTGAGCTTAAAATTGATTCATTTGTTGAGGGGGAGTTTGGGAATCTGTTCGTGCATTGCATATAGACTACATTTCTTGTTTTATGAGCTTTGTCTATTATGCAATTGATTTCTTCTTCATGCTATACACCATGATACATCATATGGAGGAAATCACTAGCTTAGATATGTCCAAGTTCATTTAACTTGCTAAGCTTAAAAATAAAATATGCCTTAAATGAAAAACTTGATGAAACTTGTTGCTTTTACTTGCTAGGTTTCTTCTCTAGAGGTTTGTGCCATAATTTGAGAAATTTAGGAGTTCTCTAGAGTCCCTATAGCAACTTGGGTGAAACTAGTTTGATTCATGCTAGAGTCCTTCAATTGCTCATAAATCATTGTGCTAAAAATGAAAATTAAACGAAATTGACTCTTCTTGTGCACATACGACTCAACACCTTGTATTCACAAGACCGCTTCCCATTGCACTTGGGATAAACTTGGAATACATCGTGTTTGACCTAGACCATCCTCTTAAGAGTTCATCTTGAGATGGTCGCATACGGCTTGAGTCAATTGGTTGTCAAAAGAAAATGCAAATAAATTAAAAACAAAGACATATGTGGGTAAAGAATGCAAATAATGTCAAACATTTGCACCCCTCTATGTCTTGTATGATGATAAATCAAAATTTGCATTAAGTGATAAGTGAGCTCGAAGGACCTTGTATGCTCTTCTAGATTTCCCAAAGTGTTGAGTAGGTTGAACTCTAGGTTTTCCTTTTGATCCTTAGAGTGGCTATTCTTCTATTTCTGGAACTAAAGCTAAGTGTTGCACTTGTCAAATCTTGCTAAAAATGAAATATTCAAAACTAAGCTCGTATTTGCACTTGGACATGTCTTAGTTTAGTCATCTTCTGAAATTGACAAGCTTGGTGTAATATCCTTCCATTTTGATCAATTGGATAATCTTCAAAGCTCTTTCGATTGCATTTCATGCATACATAAAAAAATTTGATGCCTATATTGCCAAAAGGGGGAGAAAACGTAGAAAAGGCATCACTTAAAAGATAAAAATGTGAATGCTTATTTGGTTATTATGATCTTTGTAAAATTATGCTACTACTTTTGTTGGATCATAATCTCATAATCACATTTGACATGTTTAGTTGGATTTTAGAGTTTTTGTTGAAAACTTGCTCTTTCTTAACTTTAACTCTAAAATCTGAATTCCTCTTCGTCAACTTGGTCATGGTTCTAATTTCTATCTTTGGACCAAGTTTGACTTTGCAACTGAAAATTGCTTTCTTCTTCATTTTCTTCAAACTCAAATTTATGCCTTTTGTGTGGTTTGTCAATATACTCATCAAGGGGGAGATTGAAGGACCATGTGGAGGTCCATCCATATTTGTGATGAGTATTTGACTTTATTTGAGCAAGGTGTGCTCAAGTTTGAGTTTGATTTGGATTGATTTTCAAAATGAAGCAATTTGAGTTGTCTTTGCCAGGAGTGGCAGTACCGGTCGTATGGACGCGGTAGTGATGAGTTGCACGGTTTATTGCACATCTTTGTGGGCATTGCTATGTGAGGAGTTTCCTTGTTTTTGATGGTTGCAGGACGACGGTGCTAGGTCATAGTGAGGCGAAGGATGACCGGGACTAGGCGAGGAGCGTCGGAGGTCCAGACGGTTGGGAGATCGCCGGAAGATGATCGGAGACGGAGTCCGGGCAAGTCAAGAAGACAATGAAAGGAGTTGATGCTAGCTAGATGCCGCGTGGATCAATGAGGGCCGTCGGATTGCGGTCTAGTTGATAGGTTAGCGGGTCTAGGTAGTATGCTTTGAAAACTGCATAAGAAAACCCGGAATGTGTGTGGGTTTTGGGTTAGCCTTGCATGGCTGTGTGTGTGGTTAATCCTAGCCCTTAGATGAGTGCTCTAGGGTTGAGGGACTCATCCAAGGGTGGTAGGTGGCCCAAGAGTAGTATAAATAGGGGTGGAGGGTAGCCTCCTCTCCTTGAAGGTGTTGAGGTTTTGATGCTCATTTGAGCTTTGCCCACATGAATGTGAGGCTTTGTAACCTCCTTCCAGAAATGAAAGTTTTATTCATCCACCCCTGAATTTATTTTATGCATTTACATTATGTCTTTACTTTACGCAATTTAAATTCAGCATTTACTTTCCATAATTACATTCCCGCAATTTACTTTCAAGTAATTTGGATTTGCCTCCTCCTTCTAAATGCTGCTGTTCTTGGATGTTTTGAGTGTGTTCATATGGTTTTACATCTCTTTGCACTCTTGGATTGAGTAGAGAACATCTTTTCTTTCAAGTTCCAACTTTGTTCTGAACTTGTTCTTCGCGCAGCAGTCAGTGTTTGATTTTTGTAAAAATCTAGAAAAATCCTTTTTGAGTGATTCTTATTGGAGGAGGTGCGGGACTCTGATATCCGCTTGCAGAAAAATTTTGGAGTTCACTTGTTGCACCGTTTGGGCGCCATGAGGTGAAAACCGAGCTCCAAACTTTCTGCTCGAAGTTCTTGACCAGACTGTGTTCTTCGATTTTTTCTGTTTTTTCTGTAAGGCTTTTTGAGGAGAAATTTGGTGGAGTTCTTCACGACTCTAATGCTCACAGGGAGAAAAAGTCTCAAAATTTTGTGAGCTACAGAAACCCACCAACCTCCTGTGCAAATTGAGGACAAGTTCTGGAAATCCTGCTTTTGCTTTTCTGAAAGTGACTTTTGTGATTTGAATTGATGTCCTTTCTAAAAGCAAGAGTTTGAATTGATTCCTCTTTATCTTGGACACTAGACAACCAGGATTGTGACTCAAAAATCCCCACATATTTTATGGCACTTATCCATGCAAGCTTGGGGTACACATAGTTGTCTAGTTTTTCGGGTTTTTCACAATTCCTTTTAAACGATCTTGTCGAGGTTTTTGTTGGAGTATTTTGGGGGAATTTTTATTTGCGACCATTCACCCCCCCTCTGTTCGCCATCTCGGTCCTTCAATTATACACAAGTAATAATCTTGGTTCATATGCAAAGATCATTAAGATTACTTGGAGCATAGGACATTTCATATCTCTCATTCAAAATCCAGATCATCCCTCTCTTAAAAAAAGAGTTCTTTTTTGGACCAACCATATTTAGTCCGGCACTGAAAAATCAAGTTTCAAGCTCTAACCGAGCGCACTCCATATACGCCGGACCGACTTTTTCATTCCGGCGCTAAGAGCTCTCTTCTGATTTATTTCAACCAAGCGTACACCGTTCACGCCGGACCAATCTGAATTCATCCTTATTTTCAAGTCCGACGTATGTTGTTTTTTTACCCCGGACCATCATTTCTAGTCCGGCGTTATGAATTCCTTTACTCAAATCTTAACCGAGAACATGCCGTTTGCTGCGGACCAAATTCTAAGTGTACGTCGGACCAACTTTTTCAGTCCGGCGCAAACATTATTTTGCTGGTATCCAAATGGAACAAAGCATGTGTACATCGAACCAATTTTGTCGGTCCGGCGCAAATGGGTTACACTGGGTACAATAACACTTCTCCAATCTTGTGTACCCCGGACTAACATTTTCAGTCCGGCGCGTGAATATGTTTCATCATATCAGTCCGGTATATCTCATACACCTTAAAATACTTATAAAAGAGGTAGCCCGTGACTCCATAGTTGATCTGTCTCATCCATCCTGCCACCCCAAACGGGCAAATGGAGGTACAACAGTTATTTCTGTTCAAGCTCTCTCTCTATATATATACAGTGCTTGAGTTCACAAAACTTGTAAGAATTTTGCACATAACATCTTTGATATTCTGAACACCGTTGACATCTTTTAAATCATTTACAACTCTTTGATCTTTAACATTTCTGAGCTTTCATTCCATCAAAGAGTTTGAGCTTCAACTCAGAAACCACAAACACTCATTCTGAACATTTTGAGTTCTTGCTCCAAGCTGAGTCTAGTTTGCATCTAGCTACTGAACCAAGAGACTGGGCTTGTAGATAGTCTATTACTCTTGGAACTAGCTATTCCTAGACGGTTGGAGAAGTTGTTGGTGCGACCTATCCAAAAGGGATTGTGGAAGGCCACCATTGCTGTGAAAGGTTGAGACTCACCTCACCGGAGTGGTGGAACAGTCAAGCTAGTGAAGGACCAAAAGCCATTGAGATTGTCTATTTGGTGGAGCAATACTTTTGAAGAAGTGCTCTAACGGGGACGTAGGAGATTGGTCTCTGAACCTCGGTGAAAAATCCTTGAGTTGTCCTGATATTGGTTTATTTTTGCATGTTCATCTTATTGTCAGTTTTCATTCAAGTTCTTACTGCAACTGAGTTGTACTGACTCCCTATTCTAATTATTTTCTGTTGCTAAGTTTTTATTGAGAAATTTTTTTCTTAATACTTAAAAGTTTTTAAAGTTGCTTATTCAACCCCCCTCTAGGCCAACTTGATCCTTTCATTGTGCCCTGGAGTGGTCACACCCTAGCGTGGTCGTGGCATAAATGAGTGGTTGTGACCTCTGATTGGTCGTGACCTTGAGTGATCATAGCCAAGAGTGGTCGTGGCCTAAAGGGGTCACAACCAGGGGAGGTCATAACCTAGGAAGGTCGTGACATGAAGAGTGGTCATGGCCTAAGGTGGTTACAACCCATATGATCCAATGTGGGATCACTAGATGTTTGACTAGTCAGCGATCCTCATCAGTTTACTATTGCATATTATTTGAAGCAATACTATGTGATGTTTTGCTTGTTTGAGAAGGTTGCAGGGCTTCGGAGCTAGGTCATGGTGAGCCAGAGGAGAACAGGACTAGGATAGGAGAGCTGAGGTCCGGACGGTCAAGGTGACGCCGAAAGATGACTAAGGCCAAGGAGTTGCTACAAGACTGGATGACAAGTGGATGGATGAGATGCTAGATTAAGCCCTACTCAAGCGAAGGAGGATCGTTGGATGAAGGGTTCACGGGTGGAGTAGAGGTTAAGATAGTGTAAATGGTTAAAATCTGTTATATTGTTGGGTTGTGGGTTAGCCCATGTATGAGTGAGGGGGTGAATCTCAACCCTTGATGAGGTTTTTTGAGGGCTAAGAAGGTCATCTAAGGGTTGGGATTGTTTCTAGTGCGCTATAAATAGAAGGGTAGTGGGATGCCTCTACACCAAGTTTGTTTGAACAAGTTTGAGAGAAGTCTTAGAGAAGGGTTCTCTGGTTTTTTAATGCTTTTTTGAATTTTGTCCACCTAGAAGTGTGGTTTTATAACCATCCCTCTCTAAGCAATGCAAGATACCAATTTATATATGTTTTGAAATTTATTTTATTTCTCGTATTTTTTTTGCTTGGTTCTTTCATGTAACTTGAGCTTTGCCTCACCTCCTTCTACTTGCTATATTTCTACTGGATTTAGGATACGTAAGAGGTTGTGGAATTCATCTAGAATATGTTCCAACCTCCTATTTGAGTTTTTGATCTCAAGATACATTAGAACTTATTCTTACTCAAGTTTTGGTCTACCTCCTATTTGAGTTTTTGATCTCTCTATGGTTTCCTTCTTTTTTGATCTTGTGCTGTCAAGGATGGAAGATTGATGGATGAATCTTCTATAGTTTATATCCCACTCATCTAGGCATGCTTTAACAAGATCTTCAAAGTTATTCTCAAGAAACCGGTTTTTGGCTTGAAAAGGTAGGACTCGTGGTAGATCGTGTTCTTGCTCATTTAAGGGTTGTTTCTTTGTTGCTCTTACTTGCTGGGACTTGTGGGATATCATTCGAGATCATCAAGATCATATTTAGCCTATGAGCAAGCTCAGATTGACAGTTGTGCTTTTGACTCGGTTGTTGTGCAACCTCCCCGAGATTTGAAAAAGGTCGGAACTTTGAAGTCAATCTTTACATTGATGATTGGAATAGGTTCCTGGCATCAATAGGAAGTGTATGCAAAGTTTCACAAGATTTAAATCAACTGATCAAAAGTTACCTCGATTCATGGTTTTGAAATCGTCATGATTTTACTGTTCGTCAGTGTCGGGACCCAAATATACAAATCTAGACCCTCTACGTATATCGCACTAGTCCAAGATCACACTAGTGCACACAGGCTCAATATAGATAAATATCATAATCATACACAGCGAAAACATAATAAAAGACCTTATTTATTTAATATAAACCTGTTGATTGGTCTTATGGTCGACTTTATATGAATATGCCACGCATGACTAAACTATAATATATAAACTGAACTGTAGCGAAAAGAAAACGTAGATAACCCCTTCAGTATACCACAGACAACTAACAAGGCTCGTACCCTAAACATTCATCTCTTCCTGGTACTCCTCCAAAGCTGGTGTAAACTCCTCTTCAACTGATGATTTTGTTGTGGCAAGGTTGAGTACAATAAGCACTCAACAAGTTGTGCACAGAATGCAATTCTAACATAACTATATGCAAGGCTTTTTCCAAATGAATGGTTGATATAATTACTTTGCAGTAAGAAGCATTTACAAATGAATAGAGTAAATATATTGAAATGACAGCACAAATCCCCCATAACTACATATTGAGTTTGATTATCTTCCTGAGGCATTAAATGCTAAGAATCGATGACTTAGATCCGTCCTATTTTGGACATGTGGTTGCATGTTTTGCTTAATTCAAAGGCTTGCAAGATTAAGTCCTTAAATGATCGAGGCAAGACTTCCAACAGTGCACTCACAAGAACAACCTCACGTCCACTCGTAAAACACCATATCATCATATCAACCCAATGGTACTCGGGTCCACCACCGGCCACTTGCACTAGTCTAAATCATTTACCACCCCAGTTGACTATCATGCGGCACATGCAATCAATAAATTAAGATCATTGTGTGACAACACATGTCACCTCAACTCAACATCATTGTGTGACAACACTTGACGCACCATTTCATAAACACGTTCCATATTCCATTAGTCAAGATTGATTTGATCATTCAGAAGACATGACTTGAACATGGCATGGCTAACCAAACTACTCACAGTCTAACCAACCCGCGTTGGCATTTATTAGCAACCAATTAATAATGAACCATCCTAGGGTGACAAATAATTATGGCATACAAATGAAAAAGTATGTATAATCTAATTAGGTTGGATAACTAGATCCCAAACAATTTTGAAATAGTTCTAAGCATAAAATATCATGCAACAATTTAAAACAATATAGCAGTTGTAAAACTAGGTTTAACATGATCAAAGCACAACTTGCCTTGGAAATGATCTTGTTCCTGCTCTGGACCTTGGTCCTAGATCAACTCTTCACTTTCGCATGATCTGAGCACTTCACATGTATATGCTGTTGGATTTAGATGTTGTACATTAGATAGTTGAGTATCTACAGTCAGGGGCGGAGCTGGGCCTCAAGCCACTTGGGCCTGGGACCGAGGCCTAGCCCAAATACGGTGTACATATCCCGGCCCAATCCCAGCCACAGCCGCCCGAGCTGAGGTGCGCCCTAGTCATCCACGCCAGTCACGCAAGGTCGCAAGGAGGAGCTCCCGAGGCCGTCGCCGCTCTTGCCCGAGCTCTGAGCTGAGGTCTGTTGCCGGCTGCAGCCATCCCCGGCCACGCCCGCAGGCTACCGCTCCTGCTCCGGCCTCATAGATCTAGTGAAGCTTCCCGTCATCTCTCATCCGGATTCAATCATACAGCCGCCGCTTCCGAGTTCCGCCCATTCGCCGGCCGCTGCCCCGACGACCTGGCGCAGTAGCGCACCGCGCCTCCGCTGATCCCGCCCTGACGACCCGGTTAGTGTGACCTGGCGGCTCCATGCCTCCACTGATCCCGGCGTCCCGCCCACGGCCGCCCGACCGGCCGCCGCTCGGTGATGTCTACTTTGAAGATGAGTCTGTGTTTAATCTTACAAATTAAAGGTGCGGCTCTTGGATGCTTTGAGCTGGGTGCAGAAAAAGCTTCGACATCTTATTTCTTTAGTTCATATTTTCATTTTTCAGGAAAACATTGTGATGCTATGCCCTTTGCATCAATCTTCAAAGTTGCCTAAGAAACTTCTAAGCGACAAAAGCAATCTAAAAGGAGAATGACACAAAGAGAGTATCTTCAGAACATGCTGTTTGAAGCATGTTAGTACAACGGTCTGAGATTGCAAAATGCATGAGTACAAACTGTAGGATAACTGGTTTTTCAGGCCATCTCAAGTAGGATCTAGTCAAGATTGTGGAAATAACTGAAAATGGCCATCTGGATCACCACATAAGTGGGTTCTTTGCTGTTCAGCCCTTTCTGCTGCTGAGAAGGTGCTTTTTGATATTCAACTTACTTTCCTGATATAATCAATGACATTTGTTTACTCTGAATTTAACTGAAACAAAATGAACAAATTGAGCAGTTTGTCTCCAGACATGTCTCCATCTATGTTCTTGTGCTATTCTTTGTGCTATTCTTGTGAAGATATGATAGGCTCACGAGCCTTAGATGGACCAAGAATTCGTTAATTAGGTATTAACATTTCTACTGTAGTACTAAGCTATATTGTTCTTACGTCTATTTTATTGATATGTTAAGTATGGAGTTCAAATTTATTATTATTTCTGCATTTCTGTTGTACCTTTTCTTATATCTCAATGTCCATACTCTTGAATTAGTAATAGCCACTTAGCTTTTCGCCCGAGGCTTAACTTAATCCTGGCTCCGCCACTGTCTACAGTGCTTCATGTATTTCATTGGAGTATAGTATTGTATAGTGTACAGTGTATTGTTCTTCATGTATTTTACTCGAGCAAAGTGCAGTGTAATACCCAAAAATCAAAGAGTACAGTACTGTACAATGTACATTATGTTGTATTTCACTGTAGTACATTGTTGTACAGTGTATAGTATTGTATTTCAATCGAGTACCGTTTTGTACAGTGTATTGTGCCGTACATCTACCTTTTCAAAAAGCAAATAGAGACAATGTTGTACGGTACATGTACGCATCCAAAGTTCAAAGAGAGCTCGAGGGATGTGCGATTAACGCCCCGGGGGGAGGGGGGGGGTCATTCTTGTAATCAGTACCCAAATCCTCTCACTTTTCTAAATCCAGCAAAAATCAGAAAACCAAAATTAGTGCATGAATCTCAAACAAGGTTCTTAAATTCGACGAAATTTTGGAAATCTCGTGTGAGATTTTGGATTTCGGTTGGAGGATGGGATCCAAAATATCGGCAAGGTAAAAAAAATGAAAAAAATAATAAATTGCTATAATAATATCAGAAATTTCGAAGAGATTTTGCTAAATCTCGTTGAAATCTCGAGTTTTTTTACCAGTTTTGACTTTTTTTTTATCGGATTTGGTCTAATAACCCTTAAGAAAGTCATCTTCCATAAAAAAATTTGTGAAAAATCGAAAATTTTAGATGTTTTATAATTTCGACAGAAACACTGTCAGATTTTTATAAAATTGTACAAGCTTGATCATAATCTAAAAAATTTATGGTACTATATTTAGCAATGTAGGATCATATTAAAAAATTCAAAAGAATTGAACTTCTTTTTATTTTAAAAAATAAAAAATAGAATGAACATAACTAAGATGGTAACCTTGTCAGAATTTTATAAATTTACTCGAGTGTGATCATGATCCAAGATTTTTATGAGAGCTTAAAAATTGCCTCAGCACCATTATATAAAATTTTAAAAAAAATTAAACTTTTTTGCTTGCTCAATCAAATCTATGTAAGCATTGAACTTCATTTATTATATTTCAAAAATCAAAAACAAAAAGAACATAAATGGTACAGTGCCCTTGTAAGACTTTTATAAATTAACCGGAGAGTGATCATGATGCAAATTTTTATGATAATTTATGAATTTCCTCAGCACCCTTATGTAAACTTTTCAAAAATTCTAAACCTTTTTTGGTTGCTCAAGCAAATCTATGTATTGATCATCAGGCTTTTATCATGATGTAGCACTGTCAGAATTTTTGAAAATTCTTAAAGCTTTCTCATCATCTGAAAATTTTATGGAAACATTTATAATGCATCAGGACCATACAAAAAAATTTAAAAATTTTCTAACTTGGTTTGAACTATTTTTCATTCGGTTAAAGTTTACCGATAAGGCTTTTATTAGGACAGTAGCACTGTCAGAATTTTTTTAAATTCCTAAAGCTTTATCATCATCTAAAAATTTTATGGAAATATTATTGATGTATCATAACCATCCAAATTTTTTTTAAAATTTTATAAACTGGTTTGTTCTATTTTTCATTCGGTTCGAATTTGTTGGTCAGCATTTTATCACGATAGTACTAGTATCAAAATTTTAAAAAATTACTCAGCCCTAATAATCATCTGAAATTTTTATGGGAACATTAGTGATGTGTCATAACCATCCAAAAAAATTTCAAAAATTTTTGACATCGTTTCAACCATTTTTCGTTGAGTTGAAATTTGCCGAGATTTCAGCAATTTCGAATGAAATTTAGTTGAAATATTGATGAAGGACCGAGATGGCGAACAGAGGGGGGGTGAATGGTCGCAAATAAAAATTCCCCCAAAATACTCCAACAAAAACCTCGACAAGATCGCTCAAAGGAAATTGTGAAAAACCCGAAAAACTAGACAACTATGTGTACCCCAAGCTTGCATGGATAAGTACCATAAAATATGTGGGGATTTTTGAGTCACAATCCTGGTTGTCTAGTATCCAAGATAAAGAGGAATCAATTCAAACTCTTGCTTTTAGAAAGGACATCAATTCAAATCACAAAAGTCACTTTCAGAAAAGCAAAAGCAGAATTTCCAGAACTTGTCCTCAATTTGCACAGGAGGTTGGTGGGTTTCTGCAGCTTACAAAATTCTGAGAATTTTTTCCCTATGAGCATCATAGTCGTGAAGAACTCCACCAAATTTCTCCTCAAAAAGCCTTACAGAAAAAACAGGAAAAATCTAAGAACATAGTATACTCAAGAACTTCGAGCAGAAAGTTTGGGGCTTGGTTTTTACCTCATGGCTCCCAAACGGTGCAACAAGTGAACTCCAAACTTTTTTTGCAGGTGTATATCAGAGTCCCGCACCTCCTCCAACAAGAATAACGCAAAAAATATTTTTCTATATTTTTAAAAAAATCAAACACTGACTACTGCGTGAAGAACAAGTTCTGAACAAAGTTGGAACTTGAAAGAAAAGATGTTCTCTACTCAATCCAAGAGTGCAAAAGAGATGTAAAACCATATGAACACACTCAAAACATCCAAGATCAGCAGCATTTAGGAGGAGGGGAGGCAAATCCAAATTACTTGAAAGTAAATTGCGGGAATGTAATTGCGGGAAAGTAAATGCTGAATTTAAATTGCGTAAAGTAAAGATATAATGTAAATGCGCAAAATAAATTCAGAGGTGGATGGATAAAACTTTCATTTCTGGAAGGGGAGGTTACAAAGCCTCACATTCATGTGGGCAAAGCTCAAATGAGCATCAAAAACCTCAACACCTTCAAGGGATGGAGGCTACCCCTCCACCCCTATTTATACTACTCTTGGGCCACCTACCACCCTTGGATGAGTCCCTCAACCCTAGAGCACTCATCTAAAGGCTAGGATTAACCCACACACACAGCCATGCATGGACTAACCCAAAACCCACACACATACCGGGTTTTCTTGCATGGTTTTCAAAGCAAACTACCTAGACCCGCTAACCTATCAACTAGACCTCAATCCGACGGCCCTCATTGATCCACGCGGCATCTAGCTAGCATCAACTCCTTTCCTTGTCTTCTTGACTTGCCCGGACTCCGTCTCCGATCATCTTTCGGCGATCTCCCAACCGTCTGGACCTCCGACGCTCCTCGCCTAGTCCCGGTCATCCTTCGCCTCACCATGACCTAGCACCGTCGCCCTGCAACCATCAAAGACAAGGAAAACCTCACATAGCAATGCCCACAAAGATGTGCAATAAACCATCCAACTCATCACTACCGTGTCCATACGACCGGTAGTGCCACTCCTGGCAAAGACAACTCAAATTGCTTCATTTTGAAAATCAATCCAAATCAAACTCAAACTTGAGCACACCTTGCTCAAATAAAGTCAAATACTCATCACAAACATGGATGGACCTCCACATGGTCCTTCAATTGAAAATCACGATTCAAAAAATTACGAATTTGAATTTGTTTGTATTTCATCCGAAATTTCTCCAAAATTCTGAGTCTCAACGAAATTTTGGATTTCGGCCACCTCCGAGATGTCAAACGGAAACAAGATTTAAAACCTTGATCTCAATGAAGTCCATTGTGTGGTGTAGATAGTGTAACCATCTATACCCCTAATTTTAGATAATTAAGTATTTTGGTAATTAATGGTGCTTATTTGTCAACACTAACTTTTTTTCAAGGTTTTTTAGATGATTTAATGCTTGACATTGGTATATTAGGAGTTATTGTCATTCATGGATCCTCAAAAGGTATAAATGATAGCATAACATGAAGATTAATGACGTTGTGACTAGTCATCATTCAATGAGTCAAGTTTGGATCATTTTAGTGACATGTTTTATTTTTTCTTTGGCTGTACTATTAAGGGTTTTAAGGCTAGTAGCTTGAGCTTTGTGAGGTTGGTAGCTAGTTGTGATGCACACTAGGTCTCTCTAACTCATATCTTCCCAGAGGAAACCAAGTGAAGATGGCAGATTTGAAGAGTGTATAAAATTTCAGACTTAGTCATAAAAATCAGAGTTAAGTTGGATAATCCGATTAGGTCGGATCATTAGTCGGCTCAATTCATCGAAGAACATGCCCATTGGTTTTCAATATAAGTCAAATGATCTGAGTGTTCCGGACAATTATACAGAGAAGTGCCCAAAAGAACCTGAATGATTTGAGTGAGTCAGACTAAGGGTGGGATCAATTTGCTAGAGACTTATTCTAAGATGTTTACATGTGAGTTGGATGATCCGAGTGGGTTAGAGCATGACCTAGATAAATTTCAGAGAGAGTGTCTTCTTGAGAAATTGCACTAGACCAGATAATCCGAGCCAGACAAATGATTTGAGTGGGTCAAATTATCTGAGTTTGAGTAGGACGATCCAAGTGTGTGCAATGGTTATATTTTTGACCATTGGAAGTGTTTAAGCTGGATAATCCAAGTGGGTTAGATGATGCTACCTAAAGAGATTTTTGAAATATCTATGTCTATCGACTAGTTTCTAAGAAGTGAAACTATAAATAGGTCATATGGGCATTGTAGTTAGAGCTCTTACGACTCCATTTCAATGTTTATCCTATTGAGGTACTTTGAAGCTTGGATTAAAGACTTGCTTCTAAGTGCTTGAGAGAGTATATTAGGTCTAGATTGTGCATCACTCCTAGTTGCTTGACCTTGCTGGGTTCAAGTGAACTGTTTGAGTTTATTACTCTTGGAGATTGGTGTCTCCTAGACGACTTGGAGGTGTTGGCTCGGTGCTCTTTGGAGGCGCTTGTGGAAGGCCTTTGAGGCTAGTGAAGGTTAGAGTCCATCAATCCGGCGTGAAGAAGTATTATCACGAGTGGATGGCTTGAGTCTTTTGTGCGATTTCAAGTTGGAGCTAGACTCTTGCGAGAGTGCTCTAACGAGAAATAGGAGAGAACGCTGAATCTCTGAGACATCAATAAAAAAATTGGTTGTGTTTCTTGTGTCTTTTACGTTTCTGCACTTATATTATTGTATTTCATTTTTTTTAGCTTATTAGAACTGTGTAGGGTTAGAACTAAGTTGCAAAACTTCACTAGAAACCCTAAACACTTAGGTTGAACTTATAAAGATTAAACTTTTTAATTTAGCTTTTATGAAAAAGCATCCCAATTCACCCATTTTTAGACATCTGATTCACTTCAGATAGTAGGAGCAGATGGATCTATGCTCAGATCTGCCATTCCGTAGATGCTCAAATTTGCTAGGTTGTACACTTGTTGTACCCAAATTTTGGTATGTGTTTGATATGTCCCTGTATCTATACCCCTTTATAATGCACGTAAACATTATTTTCTACGTCCACTCCAAATAGTGCATCCCACTAGAGATAGCTCAACATTCGTGGACCCAGCGAAACGTCCTCAGAAACTTGCCTCCATCAAAATTAACCTCTCAGATCTTTCCTCAGCTTTACTCACCCACATCCGATGGCCATTGTTTAGTGTGTCTAATCATCCCTGTGGCCCACAACAGACCTCCCCTGACCTCTAGCATCATCAAGGAAAAGGAAACAAACGTCCTGAAATCAAGAAAAAGGAAACAAACATCCTAGAAAAGGAAAGGACCATACATTACGTGCTAGGAAAAGGAAACCGGGAGACAAGGCAGTACGGTATTATTTTTTCCGAATCAGGCTCTCGCGGCGATGAATTTGCGATTGTAGCCTCGAGCCGAAAAAATTGAACGAAGAGCTGCTGGAATTTTTTTCCCACGTCCGAAATTATCCAGCGAAAAAAAATAAAAATCAAGCTCTGCCCGGCCGCTGGATAATTTCGGGCGTGGGAAAAAAATTACAGTGCTTCTCGACCGCGAAAAAAAAATTCTAGCACCTCTCCACTGATTTTTTCTGTCTCGAGGCTATAATCGCAAATTCATCGCCCGAGAGCCTAATTTAGAAAAACTTATAACGATGACACTAATATAGTAAAAAATTTGAGCCTTGGCGCTGGTAAATAATACCGCGCCACCGCTCCGCTGAATTTTTCCGGCTCGAGGCTACAATCGCAAATTCATCACCGTGAGAGTCTGATTCGGGAAAAAATTATAATGATGATGCCAATACAGTAAAAAAATCCCAAAAAAAAAACCAATCAAACGGTGTTCGTCCGCTTGTTAATTTTGTCAAAAAAAAATGCTCGGAGACCGCTGAAAAATTCAAGCATGGGAGAAAAATTGAAAAAAAAATTCAAGCGATGCCCGTCCACTGAATAATTCTGGGAAAATATGAAAAAATAAACTGCGCTCGTCGACCACTAGATCCACAGGGAAAAAAAGATAAAAATTAAATAGCGCTCGCCGGCCGCTGGTTCCGCGAGAAAAAATTAAAAAAAATTAAACAGTACTCACAAACCGCTGGTTCCGTGGATAAAAAATGAAAAAAAATCAGCTCTCTCCGTACGCTGAAATTATGCTCTATGGGGCTAGATCGGTAAAAAAATCTCGAGAAATATTATATTCGGAAAAAAATACGATCACGAGGTCAGGACAGTAAAAAATTCAAGTCTGATTTCCTTGCATGTGGATCCTCTATGTTTATTTCCTTGTTTGATTCGCTCTCCTTCTAAATATATAGTACATACAGTTTTGGCCAGGACAGTAGAAAATTCAAGTCTGGTTTCCTTGCATGCGGATCTTACCTGTTTATTTCCTTGTTTGATTCGCTCTCCTTTCAAATATGTAGTACGTACAATGTGATCACAAGATTATTTATTATTAAGTGTTATATTCATACTTATCTTCTCATTTAATAAATAAGTGGATGTACTGCCGTCGTAGTGTTAGCACTGGCACTATACTAGTACCGTATAGGAACTGTACATGGAGAAACAGGCAGACTTCACAAATCCATCCACAAATGCTAGCTAGGTGGTCAGCATCTCTCATGCATCTGTATAGTACATCCACGAATGGTTCTTTTTTATCTACCAGTCAAGGAATATTTTTAAGTTCTGTTCATTATCACTGAAATATAAACATCAGCGAGAACATTAACAGACAATAAAGGACGCTATGACGTTGTAACATGTATGTTGGTACAGACCTTAATTTCCTAAGAGTGCACAATGAAATATTTAGCAACGAAAATTATTGAGTTGCATGCACCAACCAGTTCACCAAAAAACTTAAGCTGATGAGGAAAGGAAGCTCCCTCAGACCTAAGATGTGGAATAGAAGTGGACTGCAATTATTATTTTTAAATTGCGTCAACCGGGTCTTGAACTCGAGACCTCTTGGCTTTGATACCATATTGAGTTGCATGCATCAACCAGTTCACTCAAAAGTTTAAGTTTTTAAGGAAAGGAGGGCAATTCACTTATACTTCAACAAAAATGGCTATTTTGGCACAACTTGGCTAGAATCGATTGTTTGGGATAAAATTTCACAGCTACCTGTGGTCCGGAATAGGATGACAACTGCAGATGGCTAGATCTTCTTGATCAGAAACACAGCTGAATTCATGAGAGTAAGAGCATCGGATGGTTGGGATGGATACTGGCAGCCCTCATGAAGGCAGTTTCTGCAGCGTGCGCTGCCTCAAGGCTCTCGCCCCAGCGATAGATTTCGCATTGGACACTGGTGAGGAAGGAGAGGTGGTGGATGCCAAAATCAAACTTTCCATTAGTTAGAGCCCCAGTACCATCGGCGTCGAACCGAAGCACAAGTTCTTCCAGCTTTGGCATGGATCCGGGTTCAAACATCAGCCCTAGCGAGCAAAATCCTCCGCCGATTTCCAAATACGTCAAGCGTGGGAATCCATGGCTGCCGCTGACCTTGAGCAATTGTTCTTTAGGGGATCTGTCCGCCGCTTCTGTCTCTATATAGAGTACAAGAAAGAGCAGAGTGGGCATGCCTCCGAGTATCTGAATATCTTCCCGCTCAACTTCATTGACCTCTAGGTATAACCGTTGGAGGTTGACTAGTGAGCCCATCCAATTTGGAACCCTCGAGATGAGAAATCCCTTGATGATAAATTTCTGAAGGCAGCGCGGAGCAGGGCACCATGGATTCTCCATTAACAGGACATCTTCACACCCAAAGATACGATAAACAGATAACGAGCGAAGGTTGCTTGTCCCTAGCTTACAGAGGGAAGGGGCCAGATATTCTTCATACTGCTTGGAACTCCCCTCACCTCGAGCGTATCTAGAGTCCAAATATATGGTAAGTTCCCTCAGATTTGTTAGCCGACCAAGTTCCTGCACACAGTTGGTTGATTGCTTGAAGACCTCGACATGTTCTAGCATTTCCAAGGCTTGCATCTTACCAATTCCATCTGGCAAACTGACATCTCTGTCGATAAGTAGATGTGCCAATCGTCCAAGGTGAGTAGTAGTCGTGGGTAAACTTTTTACATATGTGCCTCTCAAGTCCAGTGTTTCCAGACGCTGCAGTTGACCAATTTGTTCTGGAAGCTCACTTATTTTTGTACTTTTGAGGCTCAGGTACTTCAGCTGGAATAACTTCCCTATGTTTGCAAGATGACGCTGTTCTAATTCCTGACAGTCTTCTAGGTCTAAAACACGGAGAAGTCTGTACTTTGACACACATGGGAGTTCAACAAAATACCCAAATACAATGAGTGATCGGGCATGATGGGAGCAAGGACTCGTCAATAAGGTAACATCTTGTCCATTGTTATCTTGAAGAGAGAGTCGACGAACCTTGTTGTGCACTGGCCCGAGTGTTAGATTAGGAATAATTGATAACGCAACAAAATTCTCTTCGACAGACCTAGAAACAATAAAATCAAGAATTATGTCATGAACTCCACAAATCTCCACCTGACCATACATATCTCTCTTCACCGGTTGGATCAAGCTTCTATTGATGAGTTCATTAACACATCTCTGTCCTAATTCATATAGGGTATGCCCATGTTCTTCATGGATGAACCCTTCAGCAATCCATTGCCTTACCAAACGCCTATTCTCAATAGCATAATCTTCTGGAAATATACTCAGATACAATAGGCACGATTTCAGATGATGAGGAAGGTCAAAGTAACTAAGTGATAATATCTTCATCATGACTTCGACATCAGAATTTCTTTCTAGTGCATTACCAATGGAATTTTGCACTTGATCCCATTGATCCTCTGTACGTGCTTTGTTAGCTAACAAACCAGATATAGCAATAATTGCCAGAGGCAAACCCCCACATTTTTTTCAAGATTTTAGCAGAAACTTTGCGAAGGTGTGATGGGCATTGTTCCTGAGAACCAAATATTCTGTTGAGGAACAACCGTCTTGAATCCACATCACTGAGAGGCCTTAATTTGTATATATGATCCCCAGATGAAGAGCAGCATGATTCAGCTACTTCATTTATACGTGTTGTTGTGATTATCCTGCTACCATAATTATTTTTGGAAAAAGCACACTTGATAATTTCCCACGTTTTTGCATTCCATACATCATCGACTACAATAAAGTACCTGTGACATGATTTTATTATACCTATTAGTGAGGCTATTATATATCCTAAAATGCAAGGAAACAGAATAAACGAAATACCAATAATTCATGACCAAGTATAAATGCCTAAGCAATTGATCCATGGTTGTACATATCAGCACGTATCGCGGTGTTTTTTTCTTTAAAAAGATATAAGTAAAGGGATAGTATCAAGAACAATGTTTTCGTATGGTAAAAGAACACTAAGTAAAGAAAAACATGGAGTTTGTTATGATCGTCTATAAAATGACCAAGCTTTTTTTGTTGCAAGTTCATGTGGAATGGTTAAAAAAAGAAAAAGATGGCAAAAGAGGTTTACAAATTTTTACCTTCTAGTCAATTTAATTCGGCGATTGATATATAACCTTAAATTAAGTTGCTAAAGGATAACATTTCCTCAAGCTATGTCTCATAACTCCATGAGGCAGAAAACTATACAGATCAAACAAAAATATGCTAAATGGACATAATCAAACTTCTATGAACCAAAGTGGACTCCGAAGGCAGATGCCAAACTGCTTCTTCAAAAGATTTGGGTGCAAGTATATGGAGTCCCTCATGACATTCGTGATTATTTGTCTTTGTGTGCTATCGGCTCGATCATTGGTGCAACGCAGTTTGTCGACATGGTGAGTACAAGAAAAAAAGGGATTGTGTGCCTCCATGTCGTTGTGACAGATGCAAGCCTTGTACTTGACAGCACTGATATTTGTGTTGGCGATGCTCTTTATGAGATTTTTTTCATTGTGGAAAGCAAGCATCAGACAGATCATGAAAATCTGGAGCAACATGATAGGGAGGACAATGGAAAAGGAAAGCATGTGGATGAAGATGAGGAGATGCAGGATAGGGACACTAAGAGGTCTAAAACTTTTCAGGGAGAATCAGCTAGTGCGCAGCATCCTGTATCAAATGTTGTTCCAATGCAATCTGCCAAGCATGGGGTTCACAAACAGGTGGTGCTTCCAGAACAGATTGAGGCGTGTGTTGATTCACCTTGTCTTTCTTCTCATTTGGCCGGCTCTGACTTGGTAATTGGTGGTGAGATGGATACTACCGCTATGGTTGTCGGTCTTGCCAGATGCCGAGCAGTGGCGTCGTCAAATGCGGAGCATGGACTGGCCGGCAATGCAGACAAAGCTGGAATGAGTACTGGGCTCCTGGAGTGTGACCTTGCTGAAGTGGCTGACTCAGTGGTTGTTGACGGAATGGACAGAGCTGGTATGGATGATGTTATTGCCGGTTTTGGTGTAGTGATGGCCGGCAATGAAGAGGATAAAGCAGGGATGAGTCCCGGTCTATTGGAGCGTGGCTTTGTTGATTCGCTGCAGGAGATTTCTGCATGTAGTAAGGAAAGGAATCCTTCCACATCAACAAACATTGCTGGCTGTGGCAGATTGGATGTAATTGTTAATGTCTAGGTTGAGTCAGTTGACCATCCGAAGGCTTGCGAGGTAATGGGTCCTGTTTAGGTGATTGTTCCTCCAAAGCTTCGTCCGATGGAACCATGCAGGATTGAGCATCTAAACAATCTAGCTGGCGGGATGGTGCAGGTTGATGTGGACACTATGGAGAAGGCCAATCATCGGGCTTCTATTCGCAACCTAGAGATTCTAGATGGTAATTTTTCTAGTTCATTTCTATCTTTTTCAGATACTTATATTTCCTCTAATTTGCAAAGGGTTAGAATTTCTTTGGGTAAAAATGATGATGAGGTTGCAATGTCGATTAAAAAGATTAAGAATTTAGAAAAAGATCGTTCAAAGGTTTTAATGAGAAAAACTAACAAACTTCATCATGTTACAGAGGATGCGGATAAAGATTTTCTTGATGATGCTACTCTCAATCATTTATGTAGTGATTTAACTGATGAGGTGTTGGACTATGCGGATGCTCATTTATGTGATGATGTAGTCCTAAGGAAAAAGAAGGACATCCTTGCTAAGAAAAAGGTTCAGTGGCAGAAATTGCAAAAGAAAATTTAAAATTAAATGAAAGTTATTTTTTGGAATAACAGAGGTCTTGGAGACTTGGCTAAGCACAAATACATTTCAGATTTAACTAAGGAGTAACATGTTGATTTTGTTGCTATCCTTGAAACAGGTAAAAGTAAGTTTTCTACATCTAGTCTAAAACACCTTTGTGGTGGACAAGACTTTTTGTGGCGCTGTATGCCTCCATATGGGCAATCCAGAGGGATTCCTATGGGAGTTAATTTGGCATCTTTTAACATTAGTTCCATTGATGAAGAAGACTTCTATGTGAAGTTTCACTTGAGAAATAAGAATGATGGTTTTCAATGGATTCTAATAACTGTTTATGGTGCAGCTCAAAACCAGTTAAAAGGATAAATTCTTGACTAAGTTAGTTCACACCTTTCACAAGGAATCATTACCCATCTTGATAGGGGGTGATCTTAATATTATTAGGTGACATGATGAGAAAAATAATAATCATTTTGATACTCGATGGCCCTTTTTATTCAATGATGTCATTAGTAGTTTGAATCTGAGAGAAATCGAATTATTTGGTCGAAGGTTTACTTGGGTCAATAATTTAGAAAATCCTACTTTTTAGAAGCTTGATAGGGTGCTCATGAGTACAGATTGGGAGATGAAGTTTTCTTTGGTCACGGTCAATGCTCTTGAAAGGTCTCTATCTGACAATACTCCTTTATTACTCAATACTGGAGTAGCATTCCATGTGGGAAACCAATCCTTGTTCAAATTTAAACTTAGGTGGTTAACGAGGGATGGCTTTTTGATATGGTATCCACTTGTTGGCACAATGAGCATAGAGGGAATACTTCCTTAACTCGATGGCAATTTAAAATCAGGAGTCTTAGACAGTATTTGAGGGGTTGGGCCAAGAGTACTAGTGGAACTTATAGAAAAGAAAAGACATAATTACTCTACATCATTGATGATCTTGACAAAAAAATTAGAGAATTCTGGGTTAACCAATGAGGATATTAACCTGAAGCAACGCTCTAATGAGAGGCTCGCTCAATTGTTACGGGAGGAGGAATTTAAATGGTATCAAAGAGCAAAATTTAAACATACACACGAGGGGGATAATAACACTAAATACTTTCATTTGGTTACAAATGGTAAGTATTGAAAATAACAAAATTTTCAACTCGAGCAAGATGAGGGAATAATTTGTGGGGATATGCAGCTTAAGTGGTACATAACCAAATATTATAAAGGTTTTTTGGATCGCCGGACAGTAATCATTTTTCTATGATTAAATCTTGGTGAGATTATATCTCTCAAGTTTCTACTATGGAGAATGATTTACTTATTGAGGTGTTCACGGAGAAAGAGGTTAGGGTGGCAATTTTTCAAATGGAACATAATAAGGCATCTGGACCAGATGGATTTCCAACTGAATTTTATCAGGTATTCTAGGAGGTTATTAAGGATGACTTAATGGCAATATTCCATGATATGCACAAGGGTGTCCTCCCATTGTTTAGTTTAAATTTTGGTATTATCACGCTTTTGCCAAAAACTAAGGATGCAAAAAAAACAACAATATCGACCAATCTACCTTTTTAATGTCAGCTTCGAAATTTTCACTAAAGTTGGCATTAATAGGATATCTAGTGTCGCTAAAAATGTTGTTTGGCCAATGCAGACTACTTTGATGCTAGGTCGGAACATTATGGATGGTGTGATAATTTTGCATGAAATAATTCATGAGATGCATAAGAAAAAATTGAATGGTGTAATTTTTAAAGTGGATTTTGAAAAAGCCTATGATAGGTCAATTGGTCCTTTCTCCAACAGGCTCTTAGAATGAAAGGTTTCTCGTCGAGATGGTGTAAGTAGATTGATAACTTTGTGTCCAGGGGGAGTGTCGGCATTAAGGTTAATGATGACATTGGTCCATACTTTTATAACAGAAAAGGACTCCGGCAGGGAGATCCATTGTCCCCTATTTTATTCAATATTGTGGTTGATATGTTGGTTGTTATTTTAGAACGTGCCAAAGAGGATGGACAAATAAAAGGAATAATACCCCATTTGGTTGATAATGGGTTGTCTATCCTTTAGTATGCCAATGACACCATTATTTTTATGGATATAATATTCAACAAGCCAAAAACATGAAGCTTCTACTCTGTGCTTTTGAACAACTTTCGGGCCTTCAATCAAATTTCTATAAAAGTGAATTTTTTGATTTGGTGCTGCTAAGGAATTCGAACTCCAATACACTCATCTTTTTGGATGTGAGTTAGGTAGTTCACCCTTTAGATATCTTGGCATATCAATTCATTACCGCAAATTGAGAAATAGTGACTAGAAGGGCGTAGAAGAACGTTTTGAAAAGAGGTTGAGTAGTTGGAAAGGAAAACATCTGTCAGTTGGAGGCAGATTAGTCCTTCTAAAGTCTATGCTTAGCAGTCTACCCATGTTATTGCTATCTTTTTTCATGATACCACATGGGATTCTTAAGAGATTAGATTATTTTAGATCTAGATTTTTCTGGCAGAATGACAATCATAAGAAAAAAATATAGGCTTACTAAGTGGAATATTTTATGTCAACCTAAGGATCAGGGTGGTTTCGGTATCCATGACCTTAATGTAAAAAACATCTGTTTGCTTTGCAAATGGCTCTTCAAAATTTTAAATGAGGAGGGTGTTTGGTATCATATCCTGATTAGGAAGTATTTAAGAAGTAAGACCCTTACTCAAGTAGAAAGGAGACTAGGAGACTCTCATTTTTGGTCGGGTTTAATAAAAGGTCAAACATCACTTTTTTATATTTGGGTCTTTTCATTTCATGATGGATCTCAAATACGGTTTTGGCAAGATACCTGGCTTGGAAACAATCCACCTAGTACACAATATCCCCGATTATTTAATATTGTTCGGAAAAACATGCCACGGTGGTTGAAGTAATGAGTCCAGGATTTTTTAATATTTCTTTTCGTAGGGCCATTATTGGACCTAATTTACAAGTCATGCAAGAGCTTATTACAAGGATTGCTGGTATACGGTTGTCATCTCAAAGGGATACTTTTCGATGAAATCTCCATCAAAATGGACAATTTTTTGTTTACTTGATATATGCAGTTTTATTGCATCAAAATATCCTAGTTACCAATAAGCAACTGTGGCAGATTAATATACCTTTAAAAATAAAAATCTTTCTATGGTACTTATGTCGATGGGTGATCTTGACAAAAGATAATCTAAGTAAAAGAAATTGGACTGGCAACAAAAAGTTGTTCTTTTTGTCACAATGAGGAAACTATCCAACATCACTTTTTTTACTGTCTTTTCGCTCATTTTACATGGCGTGTTATACAAGTGGCTTCTAATCTGACACCTCCTAGTAGTATAGCCCATATGTTTGGACTTGGCTGGCTGTTGGGATTGGGAAAGGAGATAAAGGCTCATTGTTTAATTGGGGTTACTGCTTTATATTGGTCTCTTTGGCTACATCGAAATGATGTTATCTTTGATAAAAAACAATTGTCTAATCCGTTGCAGGTTATTTATATGTGCATCAACTGGTTGCGCTCATAGTCTGTGCTGCAGCGTCAGGAGGCTCAGGAGATGATGTCATTGGTATGCAGTTGTCTACATGCCGTGGTTAGGGACTTCTTCATCAGACATGGATGGAGATTTCAAATAATACTATGTGTGGTTTGAGTGTTTTTTATTAATCTTTTCATTGCTTGTTGCAACTTTTTGCTTAAGCTTCTATTTATGAATTTCTTCATGACAGCTCTTTTGGCTGTAAATTTGTAATAAATGTTTGGCTATGTGCATCTCACGATCTAGAGACCGGAAGGTTAATATATTCTTCCATTATCTAAAAAAACCAAGTGTTATTTATTTCCAATCAAATTTCCTTTTCAGATGCGCACCAACATGCATGTGAGAGTACTCCCGGTGCATTATTGTTGTTAGCAATGTTAGCATTATATTAGATCAATATTTTTAGAGCAATGCTTCAATGCTTTCCCTCCTAATACAAGTTGCACAAATCTTGAAGTAAGCGAAGAGGTAAGTAATCACTATCTATCCTTTATTTATGCTTTAATATTTATGCAACTGTAAAAAAAAAGCATGGAAGCACCTCTCATATTTTTATACCAAATTTGATATAATCATTGTTTGAATTCATATCGTGTAAATGTTTTGCTTAGCCCCAAATGATTGGGATATCAGATAATGGAGTGGGATGTAACTATGCACTGCATCATATCTATGGATTGTGGAGAGACAAGTTATCCCTTGAACGTGATCTGAACAAATGCTACAGCTATATTCAAATAAGAAACTAATACATATACCAGTCCTAAGGAAACAGAACTCACATACCTTTTGTCCTGAAGACAATTTGCAATTTTGTTGATAATTTGTTGTTCGTCCCCTGCTCCAGCGTTGGCATTCCCTTGCTTGTCGATTTGACTGAGAATTGTTCTAAAAATGTTCACCATGTTAGGTCTTTGTGACACCGATACGAATGCTCGATGCTCAAAACGCTCTCCATAAGTACGGTACACTTGATTAGCAAGAGTTGTCTTCCCTAAACCTCCAAATCCAACGACAGAGACCACCTTTAATTGTTGCGCAAACACACCACACCCCTTCAACAATTCGATGAGCTCCCCCATGGATCCATCGATACCCACGAGCTCCGAGACATCCTTGTAGAGAGAGCAAACTCGAGGGTCTACATCTAAGTTGCTAGCCTTGCAAATGGTGTCATCAATCTTGTACCTTGCTCGCCGGTCGCCCACCTCCTTGACTATGGCCTTGAGGCCCTGAATCCCTTTGGCTATTCGACGACGTGTCTTGGTTTTCTTTACTAGGTTCATGCTCCTCTCTATAAACTCTTTCAATCCCTCCATCTTGGAAGATTCATTGTGAGCACAGAGCATGAACTCATCAATACTATCCTCAATGTCATAGGAAAGCTCGCGTACCTCCATCATCCAATGCTTTGTTTGCTCGTCAGGATTCTCCACCTCCGACATTTTCTCAAGGAAGGCATGCATGGCCTCAAGTTCAGCTTTGAGGAACATAATCTCACCACGGACTCCCTTGAACAGCTTGTACTCTTTTTCCAGCAGATCGGCTAGCTTCCCAAGGAGGGGTTTCAAGGCCCCTGTGACTGCGCTCACCAAAACTACCACCATGTTTCTCACTCTCGTCTCACGAAGTTGTGTATTAATCACAAAAAAATTAACTGTGTAGTACTTCTCTATGTCGTAAAATTGGGGCTCCCATCTGCTTTTGTAAAAGTAATGAACAAAGAAACTACATTTTCTGTTTGATAGGAAAGGTATCCTAACATGCTCTGGTTCACAAGTCGGCCAAGTTGATTGGTCTACTCTCTGCAATTGTTGCCAAAGGAGTCACTGTCTTCTTTCCCTTGTTTTTCCGAGAGAAACCAATGGAGTCATGCTCAGCGATGACAAGTTGATGGGTTATTATTCGGTCAAAATTCAAATAATAGCTACCTGATCCAGTCAGTCGTTTAGTGCCGCCATACATTGGTCCAGTCAATGTCCAGTTTCAGCTCCTGATTCTGCAGGCTGCAGCTATGTTAGGGAAACCTCGGTTATATCTTATATGTTCAACTACATAAACAGTTTAGTGTAAGCATAGCTCAATTACATAACTAGCTCAGTTAAGCATCTCCATTCAGTCCATTAATGTACATAACTTGTGAGCACCCGGAAATATGAATCGACTTAGAGGTGACACCCATACTCTACTTAAGTGTACTAGTATAGTGCCCGTGCTAACGCTACAACGACAGTACACCCGCTTATCAATTAAATGAGAAGATAAGTATGAATACAACACTTAATAATAAAAGAGAAATTTAGAATTTTAAATGAATTTAGAAAGAAAAACGGAACTAAATGGAGGTCGAATGAGCGAAAACGGGCTCCCAAAAGATTTTAAATCAAGAAAGAGAAAGAAAAAAGAATTTTCTGATTTTGGATTTTTTTTTGCAGTTTCCACAGAGAGCCAGCGCAAGGAGGAGGGAAGGCCAGGGGTGGCCGGCCGGTTGCAGCGGGTCGGCACTGGTGCGGCGAGATCGCCGGCACCGGCCCCTGCGGGGGAGGAGTCACGGTTGCGGCTAATTTCGCCGGGAAAGATGACGGTGATGACTTGGGTTACCTACAAAATCCGGCGATCTTTACAAGAGGGAGCACTTGGGGATTTACGCAATGCGATGGAGTGGAGGAGAGCTCATCGGCTTTTATAACCCCGAAACAAGCATATTTATGGAAACCATAATTTGGGGTCAAATCAGATTGGGAGGAAATTTTGGCAATAGAGCACGAAATTTAGGGAATTAACACCATAGATGGAAAGAGGAGTTTTGGTGCGGGATTGATGGAGCTTTGGAGCTTCTTTCTTGCTTTAATGGAGGGAGGGAAGAGAAGAAACTTCTCTGGTCTGGGCTGCAGCTAGAAGAAGCTACAGGTGGGTTGCCTTCATTTTTTTTAAATATAGAAGGATTTTTGAAAAGATAGCACATTAGGTCAAAAAATTCTAGAAAAATTCTCAAAAAACCTTTTGATTATTTTGTACTTAATAAAATTATTTTAAAAAAAATTAAATTATAAATTTACCGAGGCACGGCGGCCGCGAGGTCGCCGACCAGCAACCTCACCGTGTCGGCAAAGCCACCGATGGCGACCGTGGAGCCGTTGCAGACCTGCGTTCTCCCGGCCGCGCTGCCCCGGCTGTCGCGTGCAATCTCCCGGCCACGCTGCTCCATCTCCCGGTTTCTTTTTCCCAGCACGTAATGTATGGTCATTTCCTTTTCCAGGACGTTTGTTTCTTTTTCCTTGATTCCAGGACGTTTGTTTCCTTTTCCTTGTTGATGCTGGAGGTAGGGGAAGGTCTGTTGTGGGCTACAGGGATGATTTCGAAAAAATATGGAAAAATAAAATACGCTCGCCGACCGCTGGATCCGCAAGGAAAAAAAGATAAAAATTAAACAGCGCTCATTGGCACCGGTTCCATGAGAAAAATTGAAAAAATTAAAAGACTCACTGCATCACCGTGGTTCCGTGGATAAAAAATGAAAACAAAAATTCAGCGCTCTCCGTGCGCTGAAATTAGGCTCTATGGGGCTAGATCCGTAAAAAAGTCTCGAGAAGTGTCATATTCGGAAAAAAATACGATCACGATGCCAAGACAATAAAAAATTCAAGTCTTGTTTCCTTGCATGCAGATCCTCCCTGTTTTCAAGTCTTGTTTTCTTGCATGCGGATCCTCCCTGTTTATTTCCTTGTATTGATTCGCTCTCCTTCCAAATATGTAGTACGCACAATTTTGGCAAGTAAAAAATTCAAGTCTGGTTTCCTTGCATGCGGATCCTTCCTGTTTATTTTCTTTTTTGATTCGCTCTCCTTGTGGGCCACAGGGATGATTAGACACACTAAATAATGGCCATCGGATGTGGGTGAGTAAAGCCGAGGAAAGATCTGAGAGGTTAATTTTGATGGAGGCAAGTTTCTGGGGATGTTTCGCTGGGTGCACGAATGTTAGGCCATCTCTAGTGGGATGCACTATTTGGGGTGGACATAGAAAAGAATGTTTACGTGCATTATAAAGGGGTATAGATGATTACTGTCACCCAAAAATCCCGTGCATGAAGTATTAACTAGATGGCCCTCATCCAAACAAATATGAGCCACCTAGTTGCATCATACACACTTACGCATCTATGAGAGTTTCGATTCCATTATGAACAACCATACCGGGATTGAAACCAACTCATCCAAGTATAGCACTCGCCGTCCATTTCAGAATCTTGGTATCGCCCACACTCACCGAGGGGAGCGCGAGCAATAGCCAAAGAACGACGATCGCTCGAGTTTATGCGTTAGAGAGTTGAGGACAATTCCAGGTACCCGGATATGTGTCTAGTGCTAGTTCCCAAAATTAACACCTAGCACCCACATATCTCGCATTCGAGATGTATCGTAACACATACACATGAATCTAAGTGGTTGGAATAGCATAAACATAAACTACAACTATTACAACTACTTACTATTACAAGTAATGGCCGATCGGCCAAATATTACAAGCCCAAAAGTAAATTACAGCGGAGAATAAACATATACCAAAATGAGGACAACGGTATGCCCATCCGATAACCCATAGGAAACCGACTTGGAAAAGTCTAAGTTCATCAACTTATTCGTTGGACCCCGGAGTAAAGTATGTGTCATCGGGGTGTTCTTCCATATCATCGTCTATATTGTTTAGATTAAGCACCGTGAGTACACGTATGTACTCGCAAGACTTTAGTGTATGAAAATATTGTAAATGCAGGGCTAGAACAAGGATAACAAGCTCCTACACTAGTCTCATTTTTAGCATAAAGCAAATTTTGTTTAACAAGTGAATGTTGCATAAAACGGTAATGAAATTGTAAAGAGCATTTAATAAGAATCTAAATAACAGTAAGTAAAGTGTGTATACATCATTCCACAGCCCTCCTTGGCTGCGAACAGTGAGTAAAAACAGCCACCCTTGGCTCATGTGTTTACCCATCCATTCCCAAAACCATTTCCAAAAGTTTTTGCAAAAATAAAGACTATACTTGACAGTATTCTCCCAAGTTGCTCATGACCGCGAGCATGGCTAATTAATTTGATTTTAATCTCTGCAAAGAGTATACACTTTACCCACATGACACATTCTAGCAATCATGTCAACCATGCCTCGCGATACTCATCGTACCCGATTTGCTAGACTGTGGCGAAACATTTTGCCATTTGAACATTTTGCGACTAACGAGAAATTAGTGCAAACTAAAGTAAAATATAAATGTTTTTGTATACTTATGATCTGTGCAATCCCAGGAGTGCAACTAAACTGGTTTTACCAATTTTTGAGCTCATTTGATTCATATTTTAACCATTTGAATCTTGTATGCAAGTAAGGCTTTATACAATCAATTTTTGATTCAAAATACATTCAATATAAATGTTTCTACAGAAATGGAGCATCTAAGGTTGCGGCAACATATTTGATTTATTCCATGATTTTTGGAACTAGGGAGTGCATAACTTCTTCATATCATTTAAAAGAAACTTTCATTCAAACTCTATTTAAAAGATTTCACTGCAAGTAACTTATGAACTTTTATTGCAGATTCAAAATCCTTATTTCCTAACTCAAATTTAGAAACTGAGTTTGCTGCATTTGGATACTCCTAGCAAAAGATATAGAGATTTCAATCACATGAGGCAAAAACGAAAACAAAATTGCAATTCTTTGGGTTTGAGAACCCTAGACTTCTCAGCTGTGGCTGTGCGACTCTACCACTGGGCTGCATGTCCACTTGTGACAAGGTTCCATGCCAAAATATTTATGCCTTACCTCTACTTACCCTAAAGCTTCACTGGACCGGCGATGGAGTTTGCAGTAGCGACGCTAGACTCGGCTGGGCTCACTCAGAGATGTCTGCTGGAGAAGACGAGGAAACAACACGGGGACTCAGCCGAGCTGGGGAGGAGCACCGTGAAAAGAACAAGACGTCGGCGCTTGGCGCAGCAGGGAACGGCCGGCGTGGACGTCTGTCTGGCTCGCGGTGGACAGTGCATGGAGGAAACATGAGCAGGCTCAGGCAACCAAAGCTAGCTTCGGTTGGAGCTTAAGCCAGGGAGACTAGCTCCGGTGGGAACCAAGGCAAGGGTCTGTAGCTCACCTGAACTTGCCCTAGAGCTTAACTTCGCTGGCAATGGCGCACGTTCTGCAGCGCTGACTCAAGACTCAGTTGATGCTTCACTGGGAGGGCTGTTGGAGTGGACGAGGCTTCTGGAGGGGAGGAAGTAGCGCCGAAGGTGCATGTTAAAAATAATCTTGTAATAGGAAAGTTTTAGTTTGGAAAGTTTGTATTAAAAAAGTTTAGGATGAGGAGTTGAATTAGGACAAGGAACTGAAATCCTATTCTGCTTATGAGGGTTGTAGTTTTGAGTATAAATTGAGAGATAGACTTGAGTTTTGTAAGAGAACAGAACGAGAAGTAATAAAGAAAAAATTATCCTAAAGTATTTTGGTGTTTTATTCCAAAAGAAGGGCCCGGCCGAGGTGGCTTTGGCGGCTTGAGAATGGCCAGTTCGAGCTGCAAGGAAAATGGCAGGAGGTTCAAGGATGTACAGGATAGCTTCAGTATTACAGAAACGACATGCAGTTCACTAGCTACTCGGTTTGGAGTCTCCCTTCTCACGGTGAGGCTGCGGCAAATGATGGAACCGGCGTCGCCCTGGTGCTGATCCGAGCTTGGGTGTAGTGGGGTGGAGGGTGTGGTGTCTTGAGATTAAGGCTAGCTAGCTCTTCAGTTCAGGGTGAGGGGCGGCGTTTCAGGAGTTGTGACAGCGCTGGAGTTCCGGCCGGAAGTAATGGCAACTGGATGATGGAAGGGGAGGTGCTGGGCAGGTAATGGGGCGGTCGGAGTATGGGCAAATAACGCTGGCGTGACACGGTATGGGCTAGGGCGGAGAGAGCGAAGTCTGGAGCTTGCAGCCACGTGGTAACCGGATGCGGCACTTGTCCGTGCATGGCGAGCTCGTCACGGCCAGATAGAGGAAGGAAAACGGGGAGAGGAGAGGGAAGGAGGGGAGCAAAAGGCTGTTGAGGCTGGGCGGTGGCCCCCCTAGCCAGTAGAGCCCAATATCAGTGTGTGTTGCGACATTCCGTAGAGCTGGTAGCTGTCTACTGTAGCTGCGAAATTCCAGGACAGAACTTGGTGATGGTTTGGAATGGCTCAACAGTGGTTCTAACTTGCTCGAAAAATTTTGAGAAAAATTTAGTTTCCATTTTCATTGGTTTCATCTTATTCCGTGCTGTGGTTTTCGAACAATAAATCCTTAAACTTGACTGTTTTTAATCTGTTTCTCATTTTATTTGAGGATGAATATGAATTCATGAATTCTTGAAACTTTTCGAGAGGCTTTACTATGGGCTAGGATGTCTTTTATAAAATTTCCAGATTAAAATCTTGCATATTTATTTTCTATTAATTCTGTCATTTCAGATTTCAGATTTTCATGATTTTGGTTCTTGAATTTTAAAAGGCAGTAAATATACTCATTAATTTTTGATATTTTTACCAGGGGTTAATATTATTATTAGATATACATGGTAAAATTGTTAGTCAGAGATAATCCATGATTAATTTTGTAAAATTCTGTCATGACATTGTTTTGAAGTCAAATACATGTCACTTCATAAATCATTTCATTATCAAATTCATTAAAAATCTTTGGACAGCTGAAAAGATGTTATGGAGACTTTTAAAAAATTAATATTATTTTTTCTGGCTTTTACTTTCAACTTTTTGACCTTTTTATTTTTACTCCAACACTAATTTTATTAATTGATTTTTCTTTTAAAGCCAAAAATCCAAGAATAATTAATAATGTTGGAAAAGTTTCAGAAAAGATGGGAATTAAAAATAAGAATACATTTTTAACTTATTTTCAAAGTTTTTTCTATTTTGTATGAAAAACTTTAATGCAATATCCCGTTCTTTTCTTTTAGGTTGAAATACAAGAAAGTTATAGGAAAAAGATAATGTTTAGAATGAAAATCTTGGTTTCAGTTGAAATATTTATTCAATTCCATTTTAAAATTTAAAATTTTCATTTTTCCTATTTTTGAAATTTTTGGGATGTTACATAACTTGAGGCCTAGCTAGCGGCTACCGTTAGTGATATGCCTTTGAGATAATTATGGAAATGATTGTATTAAATCTATTTTTATAGAATAATATGATTATTTTGTCTCTTGAATAGATATCATTAGTATCGATCAACAAGTATGTGAATTGTTCATGAAACTCTTTATTCATATTTTGATATTAATCTGAATTATCCTTGACCTTATATCATCATATGGGACAATTGTGATTTATATGTCAGCACATGTATCGATTGATGATCATATTTCACAGATCATGGATATAGGGATATAAAATCAATAATGAGGACATATGTTGGAGAATATGGTGTTAGAGTGACCCACCGTGAGATATTGTGGGAATTGTTATATTATTAAATGTCATCAGTTGGTCTCATGCATAGTGTATGTGGAATCTTTAGACCTGAGATCATTATGGTTTTCTACATGTGTAATAGTATACTTAGGTGTTTCCAAATACTACTCCATAATTGGGCAGTCATAAAGATAGCTTTCGAGTTTATTATAAAATATATGGAGAATGTGAGCGATCAAGATAGAATTTACCCCTCATATGTAATGAAAGAGATATTTCTAGACCCCTCAATGTTGTTGGATTAAGGAAGTGTATTGCCATACTACATGTGATTGAAGAGTCAATTGCATCTAAGTAATCTACCACAGAACGAGTGAAGGATTGAACTATCATAGGATGGCACCTTTCTTGTCTTGAGTTCTATCTGGTACCGTGAGGCAAATGGATCGATACATGAACACTATATAGGTTTGTCCAATATTACCTTTGTGTATATTGAAAGTTGCTATTCCTTGCTAGGGGCCACTGTCGACTCATGAGCTGAAAGGAGTTTTTGGGCAATGACCGAATATGCATGAACCTACAAGGTCACACACTTAATGGGTTTGAATACATTGATTCATATTGAATCTGATACTAATAGGCCAAGTGGGTTTTGCACATTGGTTAGGCCCCTAACATAGAGCTCAACCGAGAGGCTATATAAAGGGAGGCAAAGGGGATGCAATTGCTGTACCACAACACCCAACAAAAACTCTAACCATCACCGCTCAGGTCTTGCCATAGCACACTAATGCACAGCGTTCCTTCCCCGAACATGTATACTTTGATAGAGACGTTACTGCTACTGTGGCGCTAATCGGGATGATAGTTTGGGCACGTTTGACCACCGCTTAAAGACATTTAGCCACCTCTCGAGGATGATCGACCACTACTCTAGGACGCATGCTATGTTGAATCGGGCTACTTCAACTCTCTTTCTACTACACTACGTGTTTAGTGGTAACGATCCATAATCTCTCACTTATTTAGTATCCTGGTTTATATAGTAGAAAATTTTAAATTGCAATAATGTAATCTACCCACATTCCTTCTGCTACAGGCCTGTAGCTCGCAGCCTCACCCGAGCACAGCTGAAACGACTTGGTTCCTAAAACACTCAATACTACAGAATAGTACATCACTGCCAATTCGAAAACGCCATCACTGCCGGTCATTGGAGCTAGCAGTGATTGGTCGGCAGTGATACTCGGGATTATCATTGCTGGCTCAGGAACCGGTAGTGATAAGGTCTATCACTACCGGTTCGATGTTTAACTGGTAGTGATATAAATATATCACTGCCGGATCAGCCCAAAGTTCGACAGTGATAAGGTCTATCACTGCCAGTTCGGAGTATAACCGACAGTGATATTATATCACTGCCGGATTAATCCAAAATCCGGCAGTGATAAGGTCTATCACTGCCGGTTCGGTGTATAACCGACAGTGATAAGCCCTGCACCAAATGTTTTTATTGAATTATTTATTTTTATGCAATATAAAACTACAATGTCAGACTATTTCCCCTATTTATCAGTAGATTACTGAAGCCTAGGGAAATTTATTGTATTGAGATGATCTAGATCACCTTCTGGCTAATCAGTGATAAGCCGTGCACCAAATATTTTTATTGCATATTTTTCTGAAATATATATATTTTTATACAATTTTTTATACAGTGTCCATATATAGTATATAAAGCATCGTTAAAATCATAATTCAAATATATTAAAGCATCACAATATTTGGTTTTTACAATGGTTTGTTTACAAATATAGTTTGACTACATCTCATCTCATTCACTTTGATTTTGCACCGACTACAGTAGAAGGTGTCAAAGTAGGCATGTCACGGCTCTAGATCGAAGGAATGACGACGATGAGGCTACCCATGGAACTCACCGTTTGGATTGATGATCTCATCATGAATGAATCCGGCGATCTATTCTTGAATTGCTATAATTTCTGTCAGTAATAACTTATTGGTTCTCAGCTTGGAGCGTTGTTATTGAAGAAAAGAGAGAGTTAATTAATGATGATATATGTTAAATGAAAGAAAAGTAGGCATCAATGTGCAATTATGTACCATGGCTTCGTTATAGCCGACAGTCTCCATGACAATTGAATGTATATTTGTACATACATCGTATGCACATAAATTGTTTCCTGAGTCCTGCCTCATGCATGGAAAGTCGGTTATTCTTTCAAAATGTTTCTTATAGGGACGATACCGAACACTTGCAGTATCGTGCGAATGCCTTGTGAATGATTTTGAATAGTAATTAAACTTAAATGCAATAGAATGGAATATTGCTAGAGCAATAACGCAACGATCAAGTTTACCTGTTCATCATGTCCCAAAAGTCTTGATATAGATTAGTTGGTTTTCTCCTCGAGTCCAAGACAAAAATCCTGCTAGCATCTAACTGGATGACGAGGAGGACCCAGTGAAACCTGCACATATATGTCAACGTAGTCAATTACTCCCACATCGTACGTGTTACGCAAAAATAGTAAAACGATATTAGAAGTAGGGAAATACATACTTAAAGTTATAGGGTAATAGTATGGAGGTTTTGAATTGCAGTTTAAAGAAAGTATTAAATAAATAGTCTTCATTAAACTGTGGATTGTCCTTCACAAGCTTCTCGTTTATATGCCCCGGATCTACAAATGCTAGATTGTCATTGACATTTCTTCTACATGTCTGTAACTCCATTCTACACAAGAAAAAAAGTTAGACATGCAATTAAACAGTACAAGAATACACAATAATGTACGTAGAGACTTACAAAGTGCACAGTCTAAGTATATTCACGTCCAGGGCATCTTGGTGGTACAACATATACAACTCCTCTAGACCCACCCAGAAGATATTATTCCCATTGTAAAAATCTTGCTCTATGTATCTGACTGCGAACGCCTCCATACCATCATTGGACTGCTGCATGTACCACTGATGGACGCGCCGCAGTTGTGTTGTTAGGTGGTTAAAATGAGCTGGTTCAACCAGCGTTTTCCCATAAAGAACTCCCACCTTAGACCTTGCTCCTGAGCATCTCGTTGAGCAGCATCTGCTTGAGCATCCAACCTCAACGCGTCGGCACTAGCCGCCTTCAAGTATTGCTTTCTGGATATGCACTCGTAGTCCGATATTTTGCAAGGTTCAGAAGCCTGCCCCGTCTTTTGCACTTTTGCCAAACTCAAGAAATTTTTTTGCTCGTTAGAATCAACTTTAGTCTTCTCAGGTGATGGCACCTTTTCAAAGTGAGATGTTACGCTGGCGCTTACATGCGTTTTCCGTTCTTCTTCAGTCATCTCAGCTGGTAATTTCTTCTGGGATTGTCATGGCTTCACAGATGATTGAGATTTCTTCGAGGAAGGTGCTGAATTTCGAGATGGTGCTGGTATTCGATTCTTTTCAGATTTCGACAAAGTTGGACTTTTTCTGTGTGGTGGCGACAAGGGCCGGAGGTCTCTGTGTAGAGAGTGCGGCTGATCATCATCTTCGTCATCCTCATCGTTCGAGCCAAACTTAATCAAGCTCTTGCGTCACACGAGGAAGCCATGCACGTTTTCTCCTAGTTTTTTGTTTCCGTCCTCGCTAGGGATCTCTACCTCCATTTTACAGTATTGGCGGACTACGCTATCCACTTCGACCCTAGCGAATCCCTGCGATATCGGGCGACAGTGCAAAACCTGCGACTCCTAGCTTGGTCAAGCCCTGCCCTCAGCCACCTTGATGGTAATGGCATGTGCGAACAAATGTAGCTTGCACGGTGTCGGTTCTGTGATGTCATCCACAGGAAAATGGAGTCCATACTCTTCAGGAATCCTTGTGGACGTGCAGCTGCTCTTACGAGCACCAGGATTGATGAGCTCAGAGCTGTCACCGGTGGCAGTTGTGAGCTGAGAGCTTTCTGTACTGCTTGCTCCACACCCTTATCTAGTTACGCTCTCTGTTCCTCTAACGCTCTCGTCACAGCATCTTTTATTTAACGGTCCAGTTGATCTTGTCTTAATCTCTTTGGATGCCTATACAACCATGCGTCAGCTAGGAAGGCTTCTTTCCACGGCACCAAACCAACTCCTTGGGTGCGACCTGGATGCTCCTTATTACCCAGGGCTACGGTTAGCTCGTCATTCTCCCTTCGTGGCCTGAAAGATTCTTGGGAAGACTGCACGTGAGCATCTGTTATTCTGCACGACACTTCCTGCTCTCTATCGCTTCTGAAGCTTAAGCTACCATCATCCAAGATAGAAGCATCCCTCCCAAGCAACCAGTGCTTCGATCGTTCGCTTAAGGCGGTTGTCGCAGGAATGACACCCTTGCGGGTTAGTTCTTCTTCGGACTGATCCCATGCTAGTATTTTCTTCACGTACCCTCCTGTGCCTAGTGTGTGAGGGTAAATATTCTTATCCGCGTTTGCCTTGTTCCTTTGACTTACTATCTGCACTTCTTCAGGCCTCTTGTACACCACAAAGTCCTCCCAAAACTTCTTTAACTTTGGGTACGTGTCAAAATTTGGCGTTTCATTCTTCTTCACATAGTTCTTATTTAGTGTCGTCTTCCAATTCTTCCACGCTGTGCACATGATGCATAGTGCACATTTCTTTGCAACCAGCTCGGTCCCTTGGGGGAACTGGAACACTTGTTTTAGCTTGTCCCACAACGAGTTCTTCAGGTTATTGGGAACCACCCATGGGTCACCTTGGCGGCCAATCCATGATCTGTAGCTGATGGGCACATCATCCCTAGCAAAAACCGTGCATGCTGTCCTGTACGACTCCAACGATGACTCGGGTATAGCAGGTTCCCGACTGCTGTGAGCTCCACTATGTTAAAAAGTCCCTTAGGCATCTTGTTTGGACCATGACTTGCGCGCTGCATCCATTCATCAAACGTCTGAGCCTGCAGTTTGATCTTCTTATTAGTCGTCTGGCCCTACAATGTTTTGGAAACCACAATGTACTAATACTTTACCTCGCCTACGTTAGTGACGTCGGATTGGTCCATGGCAGGATCCTGTAAGTTCAGGTAGGACGTTGGGCTATGGTTCGGGCTACCCGTTCCTCCTTCGTCCATATTTGAGGGCCCAACTCCCTCCAGCACTTATCCCTGATCAGAGGCCATTCCTAGCAAGTTTATCGGAAATTTCAAATTAACAAGGTCATTTTTGAAAGACACGTACAAATGAAGATAGACATAACGAACGGACATAGATGTAAAAGCATATGAGCCTACGTATAGTCGCGTTGCTGGCTATACTATTCTTCTGCTCATGATGCTGAACTTATCAATTCAAATAAATAAAATTAATACACATATTTGAAAGGCACATACACTAAGGTTTGGATTGATAAGAGGAAAACATTCATGGGAGCAATTTAGGGTGTTTGCGTTAACATATTTTATATGATAAGCAAGTTTTAATTTGGATATTTTTCTATAATTTGGTTGTCCATATACTAAAGTGTGTTTCTGAACCAACTTCCTCGAAATTTAAGTTTAGACGAGTTGTTTTATGAGCCGCCGAAAAGGCTGAAGTGATATCAAATCTGTGCAGTTTGTGAACATTTAGGGTTTTTGTTGTGATTGTATTCAGATGCAAAGCAAGTTCTAATTAGGATCTTTTTCTAGATTATGGTAGTATATATATCAAATAATGTTTTTGGGCTATTCCCTCATTATTTTGTATTAATACAGGATATTTTACGGGCTGCACCGTATAAGATATTCTAACCATTTTTCAGGCATAAGTACGGGATATCCCTATGAGTGTTTTAAAGTTAGTCCCGTGATATTTTGCACTTATTCGAGATTGTTTTCATATAGATTATCATTAAGGCTTAATATGGACTTAACTCAAAATTGTTCAAACTGATATTGTTTTTGCTTAAACTTAGAGGAAAACTAAAATATTAATCGAATTGCTAAAAGTTTTCCTTACAATCTGACTATTAACCTAACAAAATACTCCAAAAGCCTGAACAATTTAAGAGACACCATTATTATGTTTATCATTAAAGCCTACTCATGTGTTTGTTTAATCAGAAAACTTGGAAGCCTTAAACATGGATCATGCTGCCTTTATGATACAATGTGTACTCCAATGGCTTTTCCACCAAAGCAAAGCCCTATTTCAGAACTTTAGATTTTTAAGAGCTGTGACATTGTTGCAAAAGATTCCACTAGTATAATCATTTGTCGATGTGTTAGCACATTTTTTGTGAATCAGCGCATATACACATTATGTCTCACGGCACAAAGCAAACATACAGCAATAAACATATGCACATTACATACGCATCAAACCTAGCAAACTGCTTAACATCATTCTATATCTTTTTTTTTCAAGTGAACCCGCTCCTACCTTCGGTGAGCCATAGAACAACGGGGAGGTCACCAGTGCCGGCAGCGGAGTGGGGAGAGGAGGCAGCGCCGGCGGCGGAGTGGGGAGTGGAGGCAGCAACCTGGGGGCAGAGCCGACGATGGAGTGGGAAGGGGATGCGACGGTGGCGACGACAGCGAGGGGATGCGACGACGGTGACTGCGGGGAGGATGAGGCGGCGACAGAGAGGATGAGGCGATGGCGGGGAGGCCCGATGCGGTCGAGGGCGCGGAGGTAGGCGAAGTTGGCAGAGAGGCAAGTGCGAGGAGAGGGTGCGGCTTTTGCTATTTATAGGGGTCAACTATCACTGTAGACTCCCCACAAGAACCGGCAGTGATAGTATATCACTATTGGGTCATAAAGAGAGCCGACAGTGATAGTGGCCTTATCACTACCGGCCCAACTTAAACCCGGCAGTTATACGAAGTATCACTGCCGGGGTTAAGTAGAACCAGCAGTGATACTAAGTATCACTGCTGGGTTTTAGTAGAACCGACAGTGATAGGACTTATCACTACCGATTGAGCCTACTAACTGGCACTAATAATAGACAGTACTACCAGTTTTCTGGGGAAAGCGGCAGTGATAAGCTGGTGTCCGCCCAATTAAGTGAAACTTTCAGTTTATTTCATTTCAAAGGCTGAGTGCTTTGGGATTTTTGAAATCCTATCAAATTTGATCCAATTATCTGAAAATTTTTGGAGGCATACTGACATATACTATTTTATATAAATATTTTCCCCTAATTTTGACTAAGCTCTAAACTTCTGAAAAACCAGATTGCTCACTATTTTAATATTTTATAAATCAAATAATGCTTCAAAAATTCACACAAATGCTATAAATAATTTCACACAAATGTACAAATTCACACAAATGTAATAATTCACACAAATGTAGTCAAATCCATTACTTCATATAATACATTAATTGTTACACATGAGAAAATAAACATGTCGTTCGTACAAAAGAAAGCATATCTTTAATTTGTACAACTAAGCTACGATTCGACCTTCGTTATGATCGCGACGTATGTACGTAGGTTCCTCACTCTCTTCCATGAGACTTAGGTCAACGTCCTCTCCGAAAGGAGGAAGCTCATCGAATTGGTTGTATTCTTCCTCGTTGAAAACATTCTGAACTCCGGCAATCCTTCTTTTTCCTTGAATAACCACGTGGCGTTCCTTGTTAGCCGGGTCAGTTACAAAGAAGATTTGTGTAACAGAATTAGAAAGTACGAATGGTTTTTCCCTGTATCCGACGAGTTTGAGGTCCACGGTAATGATACCATACTTGTCATTGTTCACGCCTCTTGGAAGTTTGACCCGTTCGTACCGAAAGAGAGGGACCTTCAAAGGTTCATAGTTAAGCTTCCAAATCTCTTCTATGAATCCGTAGTAGCTTTGCCTATTTCCATTGCTGTCATAGGCTTCTATACGGATACCGCTGTTTTTGTTGGTGCTCTTTTTATCTTGTGCTCTTGTATAAAATGTAAAACCATTTATGTCATATCCTTGGAATGTCCGAATTGTAGTTGACGATCCTTGAGCCAACACTTTCAACTGAGCGCACTCTATCTCCATATGCATCATGTGCCTACGCAATCAATCACCGAAGTTATCTCTATGCTCTCTCGTGATCCAACCCTCTAACTTCCCTGAGTTTGTTCTGGATAGCATGCTCTTGTGCATGTTGACATATGAGGTCACCACAACTGATTGTCCCAAAACTGCGAAATGTGCTATGTGAATGAAGCTAGATTGGTTGTACGGAGTGATTTCTCGCCTACTGTCCCTTTCCCCTGTAGCCTCCCCTCATGCCGAGATATAGGCAAACCAATCGGTTTGAGATCCATATAATCGACGCAGAACTCAATGACCTCCTCGGTTCCCCAACCATCGGTAATGTAGCCTTCCAGCCGATGTCGATTACGAACATATTTCTTTATAACCCCCATGAACCTCTCGAAAGGGTACATCTGATGTAGAAACATGGGACCAAGAATCCGTATCTTTTTCACAATGTGAACAATAAGATGGACCATAATATCAAAAAAAAATAGAGGGAAACACATCTCAAGCCTGCACAGAGTGTGGACCACGTCTTCCTACAGCTTATCTAGTTTTAACGGATCGATGGCCTTCTGTGAAATCGCGTTGCAGAATGAACACAACTTTATAATTGGATCTCGGACTTTCTCTGGCAGAACGCCCCTAAATTGCAATTGGAACCATCTGTGTCATCATCACGTGGCAATCATGAGACTTCATGCCAATTAATTTTAAGTCTTTCATTGAGACTAGTCTCTTTATGTTGGCAGAGTAACCAGACGGAACTTTGACTCCGTGCAAGCATTCGCACACGCTAATTTTTTCTTTCTTGCTCAGAGTGTAGTAGGCTGCGGGAAGGTACTTTTTGCCTGTATCCATGTCTTCTGATGCATCTCCTTCCTGAGTTTCATATCTTCAAGGTCCATCCGTGCTTGGAGGGTATCTTTTGTTTTGCCAGGTATATCCAGTAAGATACCAAGCAAGCTGTCACACACGTTCTTCTCTATGTGCATGACGTCGATTGTATGTCGAACTTCCAAGTGTTGCCAATAAGGTAGGACCCAAAATACTGATCTCTTTTTCCACAAAGGAGCCTTATCACAGGAACTCGGGATAGATGTACTGCCGGCTCCCTTTCCGTGAATAATATGAAGATCCTTTAAGACCGCAAATATCTGTTTCCCAGTGCGATTCTTCGGAGCTAAGATAGTTTCCTTTGTCCTATCAAAAGCTTTCTTATTATTGCAATATGGGTGATCTTTGCGGAGGAACCTACGATGCCGCATGTAAGCCATTTTCTGACAGTTCTTCAGCCATCGGCTAGCTGTATCATCCAAGCACTGGACGCATCCGTTGAACCCTTTTGTCGTCTGTCCCGATAGTTTACCAAGGGCAGGGTAATCATTAATGGTTATGAACAACAATGAGCGTAGGATAAAGTTCTCTCTTTTGTACTCATCCCATACTCTTACTCCATTATTCCACAATATTAGAAGATCTTCAACCAATGGTTTGAGGTACACATCGATATTCTTGCCAGGTTGCCTAGGCCCTTGGATCAGTAGTGGCATCATAATGTACCAAGGAGGAAGGTTGTAGATACATAGAGTCATCGGCCAAGTACTGTGACGACTACTCATGTTGCTGAAAGGATTCATCCTATCCGTACTCAACCCAAACCTTATATTCCTCACATTATATGCAAAGTGCTTCTTATATTTTCTGTCGATGTTCCTCCATTGCACAGAATCAGCAGGGTGTCTGAGCATTCCATCCTTTTTACACTCTTTGGCGTGACATCGTAGCAATTGGGCATGCATTTTGTTCGCAAATAATTGCTTCGGACGGGGGATTATAGGGAAATACCACACCACCTTACGGGGGATCTCTTCTTCTTATGCTTCACCCCGACATCATTGTTATGGATATCATCGTTGCCCTTACACCGCTTTGCTTTGTAAACAGCACAGGCATCCAAGTCTACAAACTCATTGCGATACAACATGCAATCATTTGGACATGCGTGTATTCTTTGTACTTCCAGTCCCAACGGGCAGACAACTTGCTTAGCCTGGTACGTAGTTGTAGGCAACACGTTACCCTCTGGAAGCAAGTCCCCCAAGAGACATAACAGATCAGTGAAGCTCTTATCGGACCAACCATTGCTTGCCTTCAACTGCAGTAGTGTAAGCACGGTATGCAGTTTTTTATGCTCCTCCTTGCAGCCTGGGTACAATGGTGTTGTGGAGTCCTCTACTATACGCTGGAACTTTGAAAATCTCTTTCACTCGTGAAGTCCCCCTCCCCATCACGCAACATTTGATCCAGATCGTCGTCGTGGCTATCGATAAACGTATCTTCGACCGCCGTCATATCGTTGTCTCCGTCATCTTCAGCAATGTGTTGCCATTCATGTACAATCTCATCTTCACCGTGCTCGGTCCAACAGGTATAGCCAGCCTTGAAACCTCTTCGAAGCAAGTGTGCACGTATCGACTCTATGGTAGAAAACAGCTTCTCATTTTTGCAACCAATGCAAGAACAACACATATAGTCCGCCAGATTCTTTGACTTGTGCGCCGCAGTCGTGTTTACAAAACAAGTCACACCATTAAAGAACTCTGGGCCGCAACGGTCCGTGTCATACATCCACCTTCAGTCCATCTAAAATTAATTATATCAAACATCATATAAGCATATAATTGCAAATAACAATATAATTGTAAATGATTAGATTTAAAAATCCATGTAGCAATTTTGACTATATTAAAATACATCAACCTTTTTTCATTATGTAAATATCCATCTAGCAATTTTTTATTATTTTAAAAAATGAAAATAATTGTAAATAGTTAGGATATATTTTGACTATATTAGAATACATCAATATTTTTTCATTATGTAAATATCCATCTTGCAATTTTTATTATTTAAAAAATTGAAAATAATTGTAAATAGTTAGGATATATTTTGACTATATTAAAATACATCAACCTTTTTTCAATATGTAAATATCCATCTAACAATTTGTTATTATTTCAAAATTTGAAAATACATCAACCTTTTTTCGTTATGTAAATATCCATCTGGCAATTTTTTTTTATTTACAAAATTGAAAATAATTGTAAATAATTAGGATATATTTTGATTATATTAAAAATATCCATGTAGTAATTTTTTAATTACTTTAATAATTGATAATATCAATGTTGCAATTTTTTAATTACTTTAATAATTGAAAATAAGCATATATTTATAAATAATTAGATTTACAAATGTATCTTGCAATTTTCATTATTGCAAAATCCATCTACCATTTTTCATTATTTCAATATTCACCTAGCAATTTTCACTATTCAAAATTCATCTAGCAATTTTCACTATTTAAAAATCCACTAAATCACTAAAATAAATAAGAATTGTAATTATCAAAATCTAGAGCAATCTATAAAGTAAAATCCAACTACAAATATAATGTAGATCAAATTACTAACCTTGAACAGAAATACGATATGAACTTTAATACAATTTTTCATCAGCAAGTCGTCACAATCTGGCAATCGAGCAGAGACAGAGCGCCTCTATGTTATGCTCGATCGGTCGGGGGGATGGGACGGCCAGATATATGAAGGACTTATCACTTCCGGTTCTGCGCAGAACTGGTAGTGATAAGCTCGGATTACGCAAAAAAATAATATCACGCGGGAAAATAAATATCACTACCGGTTCTGGTGTAAAACCAGTAGTGAAAATTCCAATATCACTGCCGGTTTTGGATATAAACTGACGGTGATATATGGTTATTACTGCCGGTTGGTTGGACGAACCGGCAGTGATATGTTATTACTGCCGGCTCTATCCCAACCGACAGTGATATGCCGGCAAGGATTACCTGTTCTGTAGTAGTGACTTATGTTTTGGCTTATCACCCTTTTATGAAAATTTATTCGCTGGGACTATGTTTTGGCTTAAATCTTTTCTGGTTAACCTAGCAAGGATTATTTGTAAGCAGTAAACTACTCTTTTGTGGTTTTATGAACAACACTTATTAGATTAAAAGTTAGAAACATTTTAATTACACTTCCTGTTTGTGCAATATGCAATTTTATTTCATTTGCAGTGCAATATCATAAAATTATTTTTGAAAGTTGTACCTTTAAACCTTTGGTCTAATTATTTCTAATGGTTGTAAAATCTAATTATGCTTCATTGTTATGTTCATCACATGAAGTAGTAACTAGATCACCTAGTTCATAGTATTACTGCTGTTGGTCACTTTGAGTCTGCTCACCTATTGTCACCTAGTTCATAGCAATTTGACCATGGAATTAATATATGAAAAATGCTATGAACAAGTCATGTAAGATTAAAAGTTGTGTTCTATTTTAACTAAACCTAAAGTCCTATGCAATGTGCATTTTTAGTTCTTATTCAGTGCAATTTCTGTTTAACCTTTTTGAATGTGTCCCCTTTAAACTTGGCACTAGTGTTTTCCAGTAGTTTAATTCTTTGTATGTGTTTCATTGATGTGGATCACTTGAAGTAGTAACTAGCTCATGGCAAAGAGACAACTCAAGTATTCTAAATATTCATGCATAGCAAAAGATGATAAAAAGTGGCATACAACTAGCAACATAGCTCAAGTTATTAAATTATTTGCTCTCAAATGTCGGGCTACCTAAATTAAGAGGCCTCCAAGGGTGTCAAGGCGAAGCTCTAGGCGGCAACGGCAGTTGAAATGATGCTCGGAGTTGGTGGTGGTGGCTTTTGGGTCGTAAGGCAACTAAGTGAAAGAGAGTATCTTAAGAGTCATCATGTTGGCTAGAGGGGACCTAGGCGAAGCTATGATGACAGGCATGGGGACCAATGTTCATTAATGCACCGGTAAATACCATCTCTACGGCAGCGCCATGATTGTCATCAGAGAAACTTCAGTCAATCCAAATCTAACTACCTTCTCAAGTATACCATCTCAAATCTAACTAGCGTCCTAGTATCTAGGGACTACTAGGAGTGTAAAGGTCGGTCTGGCGGTGGATACATTGATAACAAACTTGACGGAAAAAGAAGCTGCAGAGAGACTTGTGTAAGCTTGCATGCATGTGTAAGATGGCTCAGATGCAATGAATCACTAAGGAGCTTATCAAATCAATAGGAATCGGCGATAAAGGTGTTGGTGATAGAAATTGTCGAAAAACATGGCGATGATGATTCATGGCTGGTCTTAGGAAATTAAGTGAGGGTTAGCAAGAGTAGATGGTAGAACATAATGTGACATGAAAGAGAAGGTAAGGAGCTCACCGGAACAGCTGGTCATGGTGGCTTGTCTCGAGCGTGTCTGTCGGAGATGAGGAAGATGATGGTGATGTGGCTTCTTTTGGTTCCAACTATGACATTAAGCACATGATAGGTAAGGGTAGAGCTTAAGGAAGACAATGAAGTGGATGTCGAGCAAGAAAGCTCACCAGAACAACATGGCATGGTAGCGTGCTTACCGGTGTTGGAGATGACGCTCGCGTTGTAGCTAAACAAGAGCACAAGGAGCTCGGGCATTTCGAAAATGGAATGAGTAGCATGTAGAGAAGACAGTGATGTGGTCACTAGGGCTTAAGTAGGGGCGAGCAATTAGGTGGGAGCTCACGAGTTCTTGCGAGCACGGCAAGACAAAGCTCGGGTGTGGAGCACAAGTTCTCTCCTCTGTCGGCAATACGCAGAAGGGGACAAAGAGAAAGAAGGCTACTGTCAAGACCCTCACCTAGGCGTCAAATACCTGTGGGCCTCATGTGTGTACGGTACTAGTCATATGATCAGTGGTTAGCATACATATTCACAACATTGTCATCTCATCCATACTCAAAACAGCATAGATATACAAACATAGGTCATATATATAGAAGGTGCATTGTTTTACAATAAGAGGGTTATTGGTCAAGTAAAATGCAGCAGAAAGGTAATGAATTAAAGCAGTAAACTCCAGTGGCAGGCCTCAACCTAAAAATCCATAGGCAATCGACTAAATCAAGCCCTAGAAGAGATCATCATCATATTCCCTGAATCCTGGGGTAAAATATGAACCGTTGGGGGTGGCGATTTCTTCATCCTCTTGATAACAATAAGCAATGGTGAGCAAATTTGTACTCAGCAAGACTTGTAGTATATCACAATTATAAGTATATGCATAGCTATATCAAAGGAATGGCTATCTTACCATATTCTCAACTTTGCATAAGGTGAAATTTATTTAACAATATCAAGTAGTAGATTGCAAGCGAAACTTGTAAAGAGCAGTTGATAAGTATGTAAATAACATAAATATGAGCAAATCATAATCCTCCATGATTATGATCAACAATCTATTACCAACCATACACCTAGCATAACATTTGTATCATGGCTACCCACCATTTTTCCAACACAACTTTTTGCATAAAAAAATTCAAAACTAACTCGAGTCAATACACCAAGTCTTATGACCGAGAGCACAGCTTTTAAAAATTATTTACACTATGCAGAGGCATACATCTTTACCCAGAACACATGACCAACTCTTATTGCCAAGCTATTAACACACTTCCTTTGGTATACGGTGGAGAGATCATGACAAAACCGTTACATAACCTAGAGCTAACTTTGCACAGCCCGATGATGTTGAGCCTTGCTATGGCAGTGAAAATAAAATTCTCATAAACATGATATCAATGACAGTTTACTCCTTGTCGTAACTATTCCCCCATAGCAAGGCATGCACCGTTGTATCTGCAAGCTTTAGCCCTAACATCTCGGTGAGAAAACCCCTTCGAGCAAACCTAATCGGAATGCCCGTACTACTCCCGCTCTCTTACTAGGCATTGCCGATTCCTGGAAGTCAATTGATGGAAATGAAGAGTAATATGTGTTGTCTTGTATGTGTCTATGACATTAGAGTCTTATTTGGTATTTGAGTGTACTATCTATTTATAGCATATTAATCTACGTCGTTATAATCTGAACTCATTATAATCGACAATGTAGTTCATTCCCTCTTTTTTTACCGATTAACATGGTAGTTTCAAATCGCTAATTTTTATTTTTTATTTTTACTTGAAATTTCCATATTTTTTTATTGTTCATGACATGAAGTTTCTTTATAGAGAAAATTCCTTATTTGCCACTAAAAATTGGTCAAAACACTTATATGCCATAAGAAAACTTGTACTCCCTTCATTATTGTTGGGGAACCACGTGGCCCAATGAAAGCCCACGATGACACCTTAGCCGAAACCCTAGGCGACCGCTATATAAGGAGGAGGGGTCCCCCCAATGTACAAGTAATCAGAAATCAATAAAGAATTCTGTCGCCATTCTCCCTATACCTGTGTCTCTCTCTCTGCTCTCCAATTCAGATCTGTTCGGGAACCCTAGACTATTCGATAGCGAGGTTCCTTAACAATTATTACTTGATTTCAGCTTTCATTCCTTATATTCCATTGTCATCCATCTATCGTGAGCCTTGTTTCAAATAGGCTGCAAAAGGACCATATTTCCCTTCCTCTTTGAATTAAATGGAAGCCATGACTACCCCTCTGCTCCTCTTCTTTTCCCCATGTTGCCGCACCACCACCTCCCATTCAGCGCCACCGACCACAAATCTGGCATAGTTTTTACCGGCAACCATGAATCTGATGCCGCCATTAAGCTCCTCTTCCTTCTCTTCTCCCCTCTCCTCTTCTTATTCTCCCCCATACTGCCGCACCACCGCATGCACTTCAGCTCTACCATCTACCACGAATTCAACATTGTTTGCTGTCATCGACCATGAATCTAACACCGCCACTGAGCTCTCCTCCCTTCTATTCTCCCCTCTCTTCTTCTTCTTCTCCCTACAAATATTGCGCCGTTACTACCACCGTAGGAGCTTTTATCGTTTATTATTATACTTTATATGGACTCTTTCTTTTTATTGCACTTGGTAGGGACTCCTTTTTTAATTGAAGTCGTCTCGATATGGACAGCTAGATCTTTCTCTCTTTTTTTCTCATATTAACATAGGAATTTTTAGCTCTTAAGGGTGAATGTAGTTGCTTCCTTTTATATCATTTTATATAATTAACATATTCTATATATTTTTCAGATTTAGGACATAATAACTACTTGAAGTCATCTTATTTTTTAGCCCTGATACGGTAAAGTCTTACTAAAATTAATAAAATCACAGTACCTAAGAGAATATTATAGTCCAGCAGAAAGCTAGCCCCACGTCCGGAAATGTTGTGTGACGGCAATGTTGTGGTACGTACGATCCTTAGACGGGGCTGCACACTGCACTGGGAAGTAGTAGAATTAGAACACAAGAAGAACAAGAAAGGCAAAAAGGAAAAAGGATGCCAGAAATTGTCTCAGAAACCTCGACCTAACGGGCCGCTATCTGCCAGTTACATTTAAAGCCTAAATATCACTTAGCACAATCCGGCCTAGTATGATATCGATGATATATCCGTCGGACTTGTAGAGCGCATTTGAATAACATGCTTCCACCCTGCCACATCTATTACTGATCATCAGATTGCCTCGATCTCACTTAAGCGAACAACACCAATCCGGATGTTAATCCTTGTTTCTAGTACTGCTCTGTTTTCTGTACAGACCAGAGTTGGTACTGCTCTGTTCGGATAGTTATATCTTGCTTTATTGCTGTGTGGCTAGTGATGCTGTATCTGGGCTGCGTGTACATGTTGCAGTTGTTATGGTGTGTCTACAGGTTTCAGGAAAGACTCCTCGCATCATTATTGTTTATAGTGGAAGTTCTGATCAAGATCATTTACGTGGTTTTTACACCTTTCGGCTAGTCCTGGGAGCTGGGCTGGCCTCGGGCCACGGCGGCATGGCACGGCATGCTTCACTGGTCGTGTCGTTGCGACATGGACAGCCATTGGCGAAGCCCAGCACGGCATGGTGGCACGCCGGGCCGCCGTCGAGCCGTGCCAGCGCGGGCACAGCACATGACGCCTGTGCTAGGGGTGCATGTGTACCTTGGCCACCGGTGCTGAGCTTATCCACCTTCACCGCCGTGTGCTTGACTGCCCCTGCTGTTAGAGTTAATCTTGTATTACAAGAGTTTTAGTTTGGAAAGTTTGTATTAAAAAAGTTTAGGATGAGGAGTTGAATTAGGATAAGAAAATAGAATCCTATTCTGTTTCTTAGGGCTGTACTTTTGGGTATAAATATAGGGGTAGGCCTGAGTTTTGTAAGCGAAAAGAGCGAAAAGTAATAAAGAGAAAATTGTCCGAAAGTATTTTGGCGTTCTGTTTTAACAATCGGTATCAGAGCCACTAAAAGACGAATTCGCGCTTGGGGTCGGCGAGTTGAGTTTCCAAGCAGTCTCGGAGGAGGTTGTTTCGGCAAGGCGACGTCACGCACGTCGGGCAGAAGAGCAGCAGCGTCGTTCGGGCAGAGCGCACGTCTCCCGTGCGGCCGCAGCACAGCAATAAAGGCAAAGCAGCGATTACAGCCATCGCGCAAGAAAAGGGCCGCACAACGGCAGTAGTTCCGAGGCGATCGAGCAGTACGGCAAGAGAAGAAGTCACGGTGAGTTGATTCGTTTCGGACTCGAGTCCGAAACTCAATCGATCTTGCAGGACACGCCGAGTCCAAAGAAAAGGAAGGCCAGTCGCACGACGCCAAGCCAAGCTGTAGGAGGAGGAGCACGTAACACGCAGCAAGTACCAAGTCAGAAGCTGCGAAGACCGAGGCAGATTTATTCACCAAAAGCATCAACGAGAAGAGAGCTGCGTACGCAATCGAAGCATGGCGAGGTCTTCATGGCCATGATCCACGTGACACAAGGCAGAGCTTCATTGGATTGTGCAAGCAAGAAGAGGCTTCAGAGCTGCAGTAGTACAAAGGAAAGTGACAACATTTTCTAGAAACAGCACAAGAGTTTCAAGATCATGGGTGAGAAGACGAAAATTCAAAGTGGGTCCATATCCGTCCAGTACCCTCTCCTGATGATCGACAATTATCCGGTATGGGCAATGAAGATGAAGGCAAACTTGCGCGCCCAGGGTGTCTGGGGTGCAGTCGATCCAAAGGGGAAGGCTGTAGAAGATGATAGGATAGATCAGGCTGCACTTGCTGCGATCTATCAGTCGGTACCAGATTCCATGATGCACCAGCTCATCGGGAAGGAGACAGCACGTGAAGCATGGCTAACGCTTTAGAAGATGCATGTGGGAGTTGACCGCGTGAAGGAGGTACGACTACAAAATCTACGGAACGAGTTTGAGAATTTTCAGATGGGAGAAGCCCAGACGGTGGACGAGTTCGCCGGTAAGCTTACTTCATTGTACAATCAGATTATTTCTCTCGGCGACAGGATGGAGGAATCTGTGGCAGTGAAGAAGTACCTACGCGTACTACCAGAAAAGTTCGTGCCTGTCCTCACCACGCTCATGTACTCCCCTGATTTGGAGAACATGAAAATCGAGGAGATCACCGGCTCGCTCAAGGCGCATGAGGAGCTATTGAAGGGGTATCAATCCCGTAATGAGCAAGGGTATCAGTCCCGTAACGAGCAGGTGTTGCTGTTAAAGGGCGATGAAAGAGGTGACTGCAAGCAGTTTAACTGCGGGCGTGGACGCGGCGGTTTCGGTTACCGTGGAGGCAGAGATGGCCGAGGAGACAAGACTGAACAAGACGGTGATAACAGACAACGAGATAAGTCACATATCAAATGTTTTGAATGTGAAAAATATGGTCACTACGCGGCGGAGTGTCGCAGTCACATAAAGTGCTTCAACTGCAACAAGTATGGACACTTTGCCTCGTATTGCAGGAACAAGAAGAAGAACGAGGAGGTAAACCTCACCCAAGCCACTGCAGACGACGAACCGGCTCTACTCCCCTCATTGTGCAAAGAAGAAGAGCCGAAAATACTGATGTTGAACGAGGAGAAGATAGTTCTTAAACTATGCATGGAAGGAGATAGCCATGATCACACTGATTTGTGGTACTTGGATAATGGAGCAAGCAATCACATGACTGGAGATCGCTTCGTGTTTCATGAGCTTGACGAGAAAATTTCAGGAAAAGTCAAGTTCGGTGATGGTTCCACGGTGCAAATAAGAGGCAAAGGAATGGCGATCCGAAGTTGTTCTCTGAAATTTATTATATACCAAGTTTGTATAACAACATACTCAGTCTTTGTAACATTCCAAAATTTGAGTTCTAGAATGTTTAAATCTGAAAATAAACCATTTGCATTTTTCTTGAATTAATTTCAGCTTAATTTGAATTTTCTAAATATGAAAGGATTTAATTTGGCTAATCTATTCATCAAACAAAAGTTTTAGTTGGGTTCATTATGCCTCAAGGAAATTTGCTGTATTTTTGGAGATTTTTCTGAATTTATTTGCTATTTATTTGAATTTATTTGCTTTTATTTGAATTTCTGGAATTTCATTAATTCGGAAAATAATTTCTAATTCAAATAACCTCTTGGGCCGAATTCCTTTCGCAGCCCGTTCCTATTACTCCTCGGCCCCACCTGCTTCCTTTCCGCAACCACCTCGCCTCGGCCCAGCCCATTTCTGAAATCCTAAAGCCATGGCCGTCGGATCCGGCTCGGGTGCCCCAGATGCGCCACGCAAGCGTCGCGCTGTGAGCTGTCCGTTCGGTGCCGCGTGGACGGCTAGTATGCAGCCGCGTCGCCCCGCGCTGCCGTCGCCGTGGAAACCCTAGCGCGCCGCGCCAATCTCGGCATCCGTGCCGCGCCGGCCTCCCGAGGGCTATAAATGCTGCTGCACCCCCTCCGAGAATCCCCGTTGTCTGCCGCACCAGTAGGAGATTTCCCTGGTGACGCACGGCAACAGCAAGCCAAGCAAGAACAGAAGGAGGAGGAAATAAAGAAGAAAAATAAGAGAGAGAAGGAGAAAGAAAAAGAGAGGAAAATTTGGAAGATTAGGTAAAGTTGAGTTAGAAATTAATATTACAAGATTAAAGGGGAAAATGTTAGAGTTAATCTTGTAATAGGAAAGTTTTAGTTTGGAAAGTTTGTATTAAGAAAGTTTAGGATGAGGAGTTGAATTAGGACAAGGAAATAGAATCCTATTCCGTTTCTTAGGGCTGTAGTTTTGGGTATAAATATAGGAGTAGGCCTGAGTTTTGTAAGCGAATAGAGCGAGAAGTAATAAAGAGAAAATTGTCCCAAAGTATTTTGGCATTCTGTTCAAACACCTACCACCGCGCGCTTGCCAGCCTCTGCCCTCCTCAACATCCGCTGCCGTAGTTCCCTGCCACCATGTGCTTTCCCGCCGCCACCTCGGCCCTCCTTCGCAACCTCCACCCTCCTTGACCGTTGTCACTGCGGTTCCCACCTCCACGAGCCTAAGCAGCCGCGAGCCTGTGACACGCTCTCCCATAGCAACCTTGGCCATCGCATGCTTCCCTGCCGCCGCTCGCTTTGCGGCCTCCGCACACCTCAGCCCAGATCTACAATCGACACCGATGAGATGGTGCAATCAGCGTGGCCGTCGCTCGTCAGTCATCTCATCGCCTGGAGTTGAGATGATGTGACGTAGGCCGCCGTCGGTAGGGAAAAAAGAAAGGAAGAAGAAGAAAGTCTGCGAGCGCAGCGACGTGGCTTGCAGGGAGAGAGAAGTTGCAAGAAAAGGAAATGGTTGCGCGCGCCACTACGGGTGAGAGAGGAGTTGAGAAGGAAAAAAAGAGGAGGGGAAAATTAAGGGAAGGGGAAAAAAGGGAAAATGACAAAAGAGGAAAAAAAAGAAAAATGTGAAAATCAAGTAATTAAGTAAAATTATAAACACTTAAACATTTGGGAAAAAAGTAAAATTTCATTGATATTTTACAGATACATTGTTAATGCACCGTTAAAAACCTTACACTACAGTATAGGTTTCCCTAGTAAGGAAAGAGTACAATAACTATATATGTACGTACATGCCAGTAACTAGATGTTGAGATCCGCTAATGCATATGCGATCTCGCGATCCTCCAATTGATATTGTTGTCAGTCAGCTACTTTCTTCCAATCCTTGTGGCAGGTGTAACGACCCCCATTTTTACATAAATGCAAAAATGGAAATATAATGTTCATTCCGTACTAGTCCCGTGACCAGTAACTTGTACGCACATACACAACAATTGGAATCACAACCATACCTCAAATATTTAAGTGGAAACTACTATACAAAGGAAATCTTACAACTCAGAGCATATATCAACAAAAGAAGCAAAGTCTTGTAGTGTGCCCATCCAACATGCAGGCAACTGACAAGGCATAATCCCTAGAAAGATCACGTCGATAAACTCCCGCAACCTGCGACGGAAAGATATCTTCGAAGCATCGCTAACTTTTTCACCTAAAAACAACATATAAGCAAGGGTGAGTACTTTACGTACTCGGCAAGACTTTAGCGAAACCTATAATATATGCAGGCCATTTCAAAGGAAAGGCTTCTACGGTTAATTTGCATAAAGCAATATTGAATTTGTAAATCAAGTTGTCATTTGCAAACGGAATTTATAAGAGCAAGTTTGATTGATAAGAAATAAGCATAAGCATAAGTAATACTCACAATCCTTCGAGAGCAACGAATAATCCAGAATATGAAATCCAACAATGTCGGCCCTTTGACTTAAAGTGACAGCTACTAAACAGGTTAACACCAAAACCCATTTTTAGAAAATACCAAATCTAACATTGGAATGACTTCACCAAGTGAAGGACCATGTGGAGGTCCATCCATGTTTGTGATGAGTATTTGACTTTATTTGAGCAAGGTGTGCTCAAGTTTGAGTTTGATTTGGATTGTTTTTCGAGCTAGAGCAATTTAAGTTACTGGTTGGAGACCGGTCGTCCGACCCAGTGGTCGGTCGTTCGACACGAGTGGTCGGGCTTTGGTGGTTGGAGACCGGTCGTCCGACCAGTGGTCGGTCGTCCGACCGAGTGGTCGGGCTTTGGTATGTTGCGATCGGTCGTCCGACCCCGAGTGGTCGGGTCGTTCGACCGAGTGGTCGGGGCTTTGGCTATGTTGCGGACCACGTCCGACCCCGAGTGGTCGGGTCGTCCGATCCGAGTGGTCGGGCTTTGGGCGTGTTGCGGACCGGTTGTCCGACCCGAGAGGTGCAGGTGTGGTGGTCGGAGACCGACCGTCCGACCTCAGTGGTCGGGATGGAGACTAGTGGTCGGACCTCGAGTGGTCGGGATGGAGACCGATGGTCGGACCATGGTTGGTCGGGATGGAGACCAGTGGTCAGACCATGGTTGGTCGGGATGGAGACCAGTGGTCAGACCATGGTTGGTCGGGATGGAGACCAGTGGTCAGACCACGTGTGGTCGGGGTTATGTTGGTCAGCATAGTGTATATCTTTCTGTTGAGATGGATATGTGTTATTGGACATTGCTATGTGATGTGGTTTCCTTGTCTATGATGGTTGCAGGACTTTGGAGCTAGGTCATGGTGAGGCGAAGGGGATCAGGACTAGGCTGGGAGAGCTGAGGTCCAGATGATCAAGGTGTCGCCAAAGATGACTGAGGCCAGGGAGTAGCTGCAAGCCAAGAAGACAAAGGAATGGATGAGATGCTAACTTAGAGCTGCTCTGATCTAGGAGGACCGTTGGATCGCGGTCAGGAAGATAGAGTAGCGGGTCAAGTTAGTGTGAGTTGAAATGCGTGCAAAACCCGTTGTGTTGTTGGGTTTCGGGTGAGCCCATGCATAGCTTTGTGAGTGGGTAAAATCTCAGCCCTTGATGGAGTGCTCTAGGGTTTAGAGGCTCATCCAAGGGTGGTAGGTGTTCCAAGCCCGCTATGAATAGACAGGAGAGGGGTGTCTCCTTGGGGTGGCGGTGAGGAAAGTGTACGTGAGTAGTTGAGAGTTGTTGAGAGTGACGTGTAAGGATCAAATCTGGCTCTTGGATGTTGGCTTAGGATTGAAGTAGGACATCCAAAGGTGGGAATTGATCCTGTCACTATAAATAGAGGGTAGGGCAGCCTCCCTCTTTGAAGGTTCTGAGGTTTTTCTTTGCTCATTTGAGCTTTGCCCACTTTGTTGTGAGGCTTTGTAAACCTCCCTTCCGAAATGAAATGTTCTTCATTTATATTCTTGTTTCATTTCTCTTACGTATTTACATTACGCACTTAAATTCATTATCTATTCGCATTTACTTACTTGCAATTTACCTTACGTAATTTGGATTTGCCTCATCTCCTTCTACATGCTATTGAGTCTTTGTTGAAATTCATGATTGATGAACTCTTCTCTGGATTCGGTGCTTTCAATCTTTTAGGCAATCCTTACGTTCTTGTTGCAAGTTGTAAATCGTGTGTTCTTAAAGTGCGTAAGCGTGTGACTTACGTTATTTAGTCTTGATTGGCTTCGGTTCTTGTTGCCAAGGATGAAAGATTGCTGGATGAATCTTCTATAGATCATATCCCAATCATCTAGGCAATCTACAACCTCTTCTATTCAGTTTTGCAAGAAACCAATTTCTGTGCCTAGTTTTCAGATAGTGTTTCTATTTGTTTGAAGGGTTGTTTCTTCGTGTACTTACTTGCTATGATTTGTGGAGAGTCATCCAAGGATTTCTGACCATCAACTCCCACCAGCAAGTTAGGGGTGAAGTTTGTGTTCGTGACTCTGTTTTTGGTGTTGCATTTGTTAAACTGAAAAGGACGGAACCTTGGTACTAATTCCTTCGATTATTGATTGAAATAGGTTCCTAACATCCTTTGGGAGGTGCACACCAATTTTCACTGTTTTTGGATCAGCCGATCAAAAGTTACATCGATTTCTGTTTTTGAGATCGTGCTGATTTTTGCTACTCACCCGAACACTATTCACCCGAGTACTGTTCATCCGACCTCCGCAGTCCGGGGTCTTGCTCATCCGGTCGGGGTCTGTTCACAAGAACACTATTCACCCGAGTACTGTTCATCCGAACACTTCAGGTCGGGAGTACTGTTCATCCGACCAGTGTTGGCCGGGGGGGGGGTACTGTTCACACGAACACTATTCATTCCGCGTACTGTTCATCCGACCTCTGTAGGTCGGGGGTACTGTTCATTCGACTAGAAATACCCGACCAGTGCAGTTTCTTTCTGGTCTTTTGGTGGATTGAATTTTAGGGGGAGAGTTTATTCAAAAATTTTATTTGGCTCCTATTCACCCCCCTCTAGTCGCCTTTTTCGATCTTTCACCAAGTTTCCTTGACCGTGGACGCGGCTAATCGATTAGATTTACACTTTGCAGAGCTGTACAACTTTACCCACAAGTCATGACCTTTTCTTTTTGCCGCATGTTTCATGCACCTTTGGTGTGTGGCCAGAATATTCATGACGAAAACCTTTACATTATCTACGTTAACTTTGCACCAGCACTGGGACGTTAAACCCATGCTATGATGGTAGAACTCAAAGCATAAAAATGTTGGAACTTCCCATAGTCATGGCGTACACCGTTATATTGGCAAGCGTTGTTCCCAACACCGCAGTGAGGGCACCCCTTCGAGCAAACTTGAAAGGGGTGCTCGTACTACTTCGGCCTTCTAATGTGCAAAGTTAAACTAGATGAATTAATTGGTTTAAGGTTGCCCCATCCCAACACTTGTGGTTGCACGAATTTCTTAGATCAATAGCGTCCCATTGCTCGGTCCTTACTGTGACACGGGCGATACTCCACCCTACACTACGTTCATTTCCCTTTTCATAACCGGCTATTGCCAATAATTGGCCGTATCACAGTAAGAACCGAGCAATGCGACGCTATTGATCCAAGAAACCCGTGCAACCACGAGTGTTGGGATGGGGCAGCCTTAAACCAATTAAGTTATCTAGTTTAACTTTGCACATTAGAAGGCCGAAGTAGTACGAGCACTCCTTTTAAGTTTGCTTGAAGGGGTGCCCTCACTTCGGTGTTGGGAACAACACTTGCCAAAATAACGGTGTACGCCATGACTATGAGAAGTTCCAACATTTTTATGCTCTGAGTTCTTCCCTCATAGCATGGGTTTAACGTCCCGGTGCTGGTGCAAACTTAACCTATATAATGTAAAGATTTTCGTCATGAACATTCTGGCCACACGCCAAAGGTACGTGAAATATGTGGCGAAAAGAAAAGGTCATGACTTGTGGGTAAAGTTGTACACCTCTGCAGAGTGTAAATCTAATCGATTAGCTATGTCCACGGTCAAGGACACTTGGTGAAGTCATTCCAATGTTAGATTTGGTATTTTCTAAAAATGGGTTTTGGTGTTAATCTGTTTAGCAACTGTCACTTTATGTCAAAGGGCCGACATTGTTGGATTTCATATTCTGGATTATTCGTTGCTCTCGAAGGACTGTGAGTATTACTTATGCTTATGCTTATTTCTTATCAATCAAACTTGCTCTTATAAATTCCGTTTGCAAATGACAACTTGATTTACAAATTCAATATTGCTTTATGAAATTAACCGTAGAAGCCTTTCCTTTGAAATGGCCTGCATATATTATAGGTTTTGCTAAAGTCTTGCGAAGTACGTATAGTACTCACCCTTGCTTATATGTTGTTTTTAGGTGGAAAAGTTAGCGATACTTTGAAGATATCTTTTCGTCGTAGGTTGCGGGAGTTTATCGACGTGATATTTCTAGGGACTATGCCTTGACAGTTGCCTGCGGGTTGGATAGGCACACTACAAGAATTTGCTTCTTTTGTTGCTATATGCTCTGGGTTGTAAGATTTCCTTTGTATAGTAGTTTTCGCTTAAATATTTGAGGTATGGTTGTGATTCCAATTGTTGTGTATGTGCGTATTAGCTACTGATCATGGGACTAGTACGGAATGCACATTAGATTTCTATTTTTGCATTTATGTGAAAATGGGGGTCATTACAGTTGGTATCAGAGCTATGCTGGCTGTAGGATAAACCCTCGATAGAATGGTCATTAGTATTAGAAAAGGCAAATTCAAAATCTTATTTTCAGAAAGTACTGTAATTGCAAAATGTAGTTTTTGCTATTCTTACCTCCTCCTTAAGGTCCTACTCTTGCCCGCACTTTCATTTCGATTTGTAAACAAATTCCACTTTCCTTATATCTAGTCCGTGCCCGTAGTTCATCTTCGCTAATTGCTTCTGAAGACGTCTGAGATATGTCGCTATCATGTCTAGTCAATGAAGACTACAACATCTGCATCGACAGCCTTAGGAAGACAAACATAATGCTTTACTAACCTGGACAAAGCGAAAGTAAAACTCGAAGATTCTACTTCACAAGAGACTACATCACCCGACAGTAAAATTTAGAAGATTAGAATATATTAGGATCCACCTTAAGATGAGAACCCTTACGCATAGCATATTATTCCGCTCTAGTTATATAAAGCATATTTATGTGGTGTTATAACTTGTTACTTGAGAATTGGTTTTTATTCTGTTTGTCAAGACTGATTTATCTGTGAACTTAACCTCTAGGTTAAAGTTTCACAATAAGTTATCATTATGTATGAATATGGAAAACTTAACCCATAGGATAAAAAGGAAATCATAAAATAGCTTATCTCTTCTTTCTATAAAATTTCTTCCAAACTTATCCTTTCTTTCCGTAGAACTTTCCATCTGTGTAACCTTTTTGGATAGTAACCTTTTCTACAAATCAATCCTCATCAAGGTTAGTAGTATAGTCACCATTACTACTTTTAGCTTCTTTAGACCACATCCTCCATATATAAACGAAAGCCAAGATGCTAATAACCACCAATTCACATAAGCTGCTTTAGGCTAGTTAAAACCTAATTTTTCGAAATAATAACTCCTGACCATGCCACAAACTCACCTCATTGTTTTACCTAGATTATATACCATGAAAATGAGCTAGAACCAGAAAAGTTCTATACTTCTGAATGGAAACTGGAGAAATCGAAAGTCTTATTTTCTAAAAAGAAATGTAAAAAGAGTAGCATTAGTTATATATATACTCTTTTTCCATTTGTAAGATTTAGTTTCCTTATCTGTATACTCTTTCCTTTTAATGGATATTTCATATACCCATTTCTTCCTTGTAGAACTTTCTTTCTTCGCTTCTAGTTATTCTTTCTAGAAGGAGTTCTCTCTATATGCTTAATAAAACCACCGACAAATCTTTTTGAAAACAATTCTGGTAACAAATCAGTAAGCGTTGTGATGTCTACATCAACAACTTCGAGAAGATGGAGGTAGCAAAGTATCACAACCTTCGACTTCATAAAAGCTCTGGAGTACTGACATTTGCAAGTGGTGCAAAGGTTAAAAGAAACTCGTCGTCCAATGGCCTATTTTAAAGATAGTACTATCCAAATGACACATTATTCTAACTACATAGTAAACCTCTTGTGCAGAAATACATATGGTTAGGATAGTAGAAGAAAAACATTAGATACCCTTCTCGTATACTAAGTTGAATATGTATAGCTTTACTGTGCTATTGAAATTCTGTTGTAAATCTTTTGTGTTGCTTCTGGGTTACTCTCGTAAATACAAAACCATTAGGTTGAAATTTACGATGTGCCAACCCTTATTTAATAAGAAAATCTAATTAAGAAAACTTTAAGGAACGAAAAGTTGCCTTATGAACTAATAACTACCTAATAACCAACCTTTAAACAATATTTTAATGAATGAAACATTGCCTTATAATCTAATCAACAATTTCATAATACATGAAGATATCATTCTGAGATAATATTTTAATGAACAAAACGTTGCCTAGTAACCCAACAGAATTCCATCTACATAACTTTGTCCTAATAATCATTGTTGCAGGATGTCTGTGACAAGATCCCTCAGTAAAATCTTGGAAAGCGAAGTCATGCTAAGCTTTCAACCATCAAATGGTAATCCTACCTTAGTCCAACCAAATTCACAACATTTAGTGCAGAACATTTCCAACCTTGGCATAATTCTTGCGAGAAAAGGAATTGGTTCAAAGCAGAAACCTGCTCCTGCAACTTGTTCAATACCTAAATGATGTTCTTTGAAGTGTTGTCAACCCAACCAATCTGAAGATCGTGTTTGCATTCGTTGTGGAGAAATAGCACATACTGCTGATGAACATACAATCAATTGCTCTAGCTGTGAAGAAACTCATTCTCCTGGAAAATTTCCCATGAGCAAATCACTTGTTACCTTTGTGAAGGTCAAGATCTTTGCCCAGCTCAATGTCCCCTAGATCCGAGAGTTGCCAATGAATTTAGCATCAGCGAGAGAAATTCCAAGCATTAGTTGCTCAAGATTTGGCAATCAGAAGAGAAAAACTAGCTACACAGAAAATATTGCCTAAGGAATTAAAGAAACAACACATTGACCTTGACCGCATTCATCCAGGAAGTAGTAAATGGCCATCGCCATCAGCATGTTTCTTGTGTGAAGAAGAAGGTCATTGGGCAAGGGAATGTCCTAACAATCAACAAGTTGAGATTACAAAGGAAGATAGTATTGAGCATACAATTGTACTCAACAAGACACCACGAGGGAAACGTGAGTGCTTTAATTAACTGTCACAAAAAGGGACATCTTGCTAAGCAATGCCCACAAGAAGAGCAAATCTCTCCTGCAGTCATAGTCATACCAAAAGTTACATCAGTCAAGATTATAACTCCAAGAGTAGGAGGAATAAAATTTGAAGCAGGTCACCCAAAGAATCAGATAAAGAAGAGGCGTTTGAACAAAGACGCTTGTCCCAAGAAGAATTCTGCACAACTCCATCCTCAATCTCAACCATTATTTGATCACTACTCTAACAACACCAATGATCAGCTATCTGGTACTCAAAACTGGAAAGCCAATATTAACTGCTTTCGTTGTGGTGAACGACGACATTACGCCAACCATGCCCAAAGAAAAACCAACAAGTCCCCAGATCAGTACCTGCTCCAACTCAAGACATCAATCATGGCATACCTGACGCAATGCTAGGTACATCCCTTATAAATATAGTTTCTGCCAGAACTTAGATTAATTTGAAATCATCTTGTCTCTTTAGATCTACTTGAAGTTGACCAAAAATTCATATAGAAACTATTCTTAAAGTAATATTTTGATAAGCAGAATCTTGCCTTATAAATCTAACTGAACTCTCATCAAAATTTATTTTATCTTAATCTTCCCAAATGGCCGGGAAAATGTCAAGTGCTAAACTTTCAATTTTCATCTTTAACCATTACCCGATAAATCCTCCATCTATTTTGTAACATCAGCAAATAACCTTTCTATTGTTTCGAATAAGACGGACAACGTCACCTGCATCAACCGAGAAGAAATTGGACACTTCGCCAACATCTGCTCAAGAAAAGTTTTACATCACCTTGTCAAATAAGACATTAGTAGTTTCCAAGCTATCTTGAGGACCTAGGAAACATCAAGTACCCAGAACAACCCCTGCCTCGATGTCAGGCTTTGAATGTAAAGATCTTCCTCATGTAATTGCACCCGACACTTAATGTAATATTGAGTACATCCCTTGTGTATTCAATTCTGACTATCAGTCTTTTTGACTCTGTACATTATATTCCTTCATAGTTGCCAAATGCAAAGAAAATCAAAACCCTCTATCTACCAATGTGATCAAACGAATCAAATCATCAGGAACATTTTATAATCCTCCTACCTCAACCCAATCCTTGAATTATCTCTACCTTATTTCAATCTAAAGTCAAACTAGAATGACATTTACTCTTAACTAATCTCATCAACTATTGTTGAACTATACAGATCAGCCGTTGTATTCAAATATCCTTCTTAATGTTAACATTCGGTTCTTCCCAAATGAATCTAATGACAATGCGTTATTTCTTTCACCTCAAATATTCTAAACATAACAAATGCCATTCTCTAAATTAGATTATCCTTATTAACGATCCTAGTTATTCAATCAAAAGATATATGTAGAAATGTTCCTCATCTGTTTACGCAAAATCTAAATATTAGTCTTCTCTATTCTTGGTACATCAACATGGAATTGCAAGAAGAAGTTCCAGTGAAGCGAATGCACCGAAGGCAAAAAGACAAGGAAACAACAAGATCACTTCCAAGAAAGAATTCCCAAACCCATCTAGTCCTTACAAATCTCGAGGACGAGATTTCTGTAAGAGGATAGATTTGTAACATCCCGAAAAATATAATAAAATGAAAATGAATATTTTGAATTTGAATATTGTTATTTCTGAGTTTTCTTGGCATTATTGGTTTTTATTTGGATTTCTTTGGATTTATGCTTTGAATGAAAAAGGCAACAAATGGAATTAATGAATGGGAAATGGTAACAAGATAAAAAGGTAAAAGTAAAATTTTGAAAAATTTACCATGGGACCCTAGCTATGATGGTAAGTCAGTAAAGTCATCAAATAAAAATCTTATGCACAGGAACATGAGTAAATAAATCATTTGGTAACTCCTTTTGACTAGAAACAGTAGGGTCAGAATTAATAGAAAATTGTAGAAGCTTATCTGGGGCTTAGAAAATTACTATATTTCTATGAGTGTACAATATACTACTGGTAAAATTATGATAAATTAATAAATTCATATAAGCCTTCTAAAAATTCAAAAATAGAGGCTTGGAAAATCTGAAAATCAGCATGTCAGAATTTCTATAAAATAAATACATAATATTTTAACTTGATATTTTTATGGGAGAATCCTTAACCTAAATATAACTTTAAAAAAATTATTAAAAATAAATAATATCATTGTCACCCTTAAATAAAATAAAAATCTGAAAAGGAATTTCTAGAGAGTGTCTAATGTCATAATTTCTATAATTTCTCTATAGAATATTTTGACTTAATATTTTTACTAGAGGCTAGAAATTGAGACTCTGATAAAAAAGTTTAAGGAAATTTAAAAGTGATTTGATAGCCTAATTAATACAAGTCCTAATATGTCCGGGTCAATTTATTCTCTTGTCTCATCTTCCATCTCTACCATGTGGGCCCGGGAATTATTCCGACCCTGTTTGCTGGCATGCGCGGAGAAGCCCCCTTCTCACTGCCCGATGGACCCGGTCCAGCTGGTTAGTCGCGTGCCCGTTTCTTTCTTCTCCTTCTCACGCGCTCTCGATCCATCTCCCGGTCTCGCGTTTTCCTCAACCGTTTTGTCGCATCACTCGCGCGTGCGCTTGGCTGTGTCCTTTCGGTCGATCACTCGATTCAGTGCATCACCACGCCACCCACACCCGACCAAAGCCACGCTTGTCCTTGGTTCTCCCGCGCCATACTCTGACCACCTCACGTCGCCTCTATGCCGGCGAGAGACCCTACGCCACTTCATCGCATAAGCACAGAACCGAGCCACCATTTTCACCTCCCATTCAAACCCTGTGAAGCCAGTTGCGCCGCTTATAAATACTGCCATTGTGTCGCAATTGAGGCCCCCTCTTTCCTTTAGTTCTTCGCTGAGCCTAACCCATAAACCGTCTCCCTCCTTGCCATTTCAGTAGAAACCCGAATTCGGGGAAAACGACAATTGAAGCATACCCGAACCACATACATTCACCATGCTCACCCTCCAGGAGCCCCATAGCCTGACCATCCCTCCCAAAACACTGCCGAGTTCAACTCTGTCAGCGTTTTGCCACCGAATACAGAAGAAGGTGAAGAACGCGATGGAGCTAAACCAGTGAGTATTCTTCCAAAGTAGTTGTTTCTGAAGTTTGCTAGTGCATCCCTGAATACTCATCAAACTTTATTTCTATGTTTCATCAGCTGCAACACCACCGCTCCTTGATCCCTTCTTCATCAGCTCAGGTGATTGGTGGCAGCCCGATTCAATTTTTATCTAGCCGATTTTTCAGGTAAAATAGAACATTTGTAGTCCATTGATGCTCAAGAATCAAACATCCGGTGAAAATGTGTTGAGATTTGTAGTTTTCGTCGGGCCGGCCATGGCCACCACCGCGGACCATGGTGGCGCGTTGCTCTGGCCATCGACACCGGCGTTGAGACCCACTGGCAGATGCGCCTCAGTGCGCTAATGCTTACCGTGCCCTCGCTTTTGTCGCAGATCCGCCGGAGAACCGACGCCGGCGAGCCCTAGTTCTTCCCCCTTCTTTGGCTCTATAGAACGAGTGTAGGTAAACCTAAAATATTTTGGCATGCCCTTATGTCACAAGTGAGTGGGGTAGCTCAGTGGTTAGTGAGCTTTGCTTGGATCAGGAGATCTAGTGTTCGAATCCTAGTCCAGCAGCGCTTGATGATTTTTCTTTTATTTTTGATTTCCCTTGAAGAACACCTCAAATAAATTCACTAGCCCTTTCGTCACAAGTGCTTTCTAGCTCAATTGTTGTGCGCTGTCTGTGTAAGCCACAGATCCTGTCCTCAAATCCCAGCACCACCCATTTAATTTGTTTTTTTAATTTATCTCTTTATATCTTTTGCTAGGAAGGTCCAAATAAGGTGAAACAAGTTTCTAAATTTGTGTTAGATCATGAGGATTCAGATCATGCAATAAAATCCATATGTTTGCTGCAGATTATATTATTTAGTTCAAAGTTTGTTTAAAGACCCTTTTATGTACCTTGAAGCATCTATGAAAACCATAGCTCCTAAAATCATGAAATTATTCTCACATGTCCCTGATGTTGTAAGTGTCCCATTTCTGCAAAAACATTTAGGATTGAGCTCAGTTTGTTTTAAAAAGAAAAGCATAGAAAGCTTCCCTTGCATAGAAAATTGAGTAGTTAAAATATGGATCAAATGAATTCAAATCTTCACCAAACAGGTTTTGTTATACTCCTGACATCACAAGGATCCCAGATGTATAAAAATATTTAAGGTTTACCATAGTTAGCAATAAATGTTCAGTAGTCGAAATTTTAATACCTGTACAGTCCGAATAGTTGTAAATTTCGAAAACTAACTCCAAATTTGACAGAAACAAATCCTAGCACCCTGAAAAATGATACCCTTGCTGGTTATGCAAAAGTACCTTATGTTTGTGCAAATTTGAATTTAGTCCATGTTAGGCCCTAATGATCATTTACGTGAAAAACATCTCGGATAAAAGAAAAATATCACGGAACCAACTTTAAAACACTTTTAGTGTCATCCCTTGTTTATGCCTGAAAAATGGTTAAATAATCCCATAGGTGCAGTCGCAAACTTAAATTGGAAACCAAACTTTTATCGTGTAGATTATAGAAATACTTAAGACTTTTCGGCAACTCATAAAACATCTCATCTAAATGCAAATATTATGAAGATCAGTTTAGAAATGATATTTAGGATATGGACTACCAAAATCTAGAAAAATATTTTTGTTACAACTTGTTGTTCATCTGAATCTAGCTAGTGCAATAACCCTAAGTGTTAATCGCACACTTCACCTTTCTAATCTGGTTCCTTATAGCGTAACCCTTAATATCATATAAGCTATTTCAACAATGAATATAATATCTCGTCTAAACACTAAAATTTATAAAATTAGCTTAGCATTGCTTTCCAAAGTATAGACTACCCTATTCTGAAGAAATGATCTTATTTCATCATGTTTTGCATATAAATCCTATTAGCCAAATAAACTTAAGTATTATGATTTCTGAACTTCATAATATGAATAAACAAACTTTGTAATAATGAAGGAATTCGTAGCTAAGATATTTTTATCATCAGAACCTTCTTAAAACCATGAATAAATCCAGTAACCTAACTTATCAGATCTATCATATTCAAAACCGCTTCTCATGCAAAATCAATTAAGGGTTAAGTGCTATTCATTCATATCATGGAACATAATGATCTAATGTCTTAATTCTATTAATCCAAATAATTTTAGCATCTAGAATTCGAAGTTATAAATACAAGAATTCATAATTTTAGCCTCTCGAATTCGTAAAGCAAGAATAGATAACCTATAAAAGAAACCGTGTCTCATTCAACCAAAAAGCTGTTATCGATATGAATGCTTAATCATCTAGAACACAAGAATGTGGAATCATGCAACTTAAACACTAAAATATTCTTGTTTTCTGCAGTGAATCTTTATTTGGTTTTTTGTTTGTCTTATTTTTGCCCTTATTGAAGTTGGATATTTGCTATATTTCTGATTGAACGACGTGTAGAATCCGACGTCTCTACCTCCGTCGTCGACTCCGTCAGTTGCGACCGCGACTTCATCGTAAACAATAAATAAGCAAGGCAAGCACCCCTTTGATCATATTGATCCCAGTATTTAATATTCATTGTGTTTATTAAAATGTTTCATGCATGCGTTTATTTTCTATAAATTTGCTATCTTGTGTTACTGGTAGATATACCTGTTGTCTCATGAAACCTCCTTGATAAATACTGACATGTGAACCTTCATAACCATAGATTAAGGCTAGACATTACTTAATGTTATCATTGGTATATGCGACTACTTTTTAGCCATGCTTACCTATGCTTTAGAACCAATGAGGTAGATGATCAGATCAAAATTGTTTCTTGAGAAATGGAAAATGTTGGATATGACACTGTTGGTTACTGGTATTTTGATTAAAAACCCAAAATCAAAACTATGGTTTTGACGCGGGTGATTATTGGCAATAGCGGGTTGTGCAGAGGGAAATACACGTAGTGTAGGGTGGAGTATCGCCCGTGTCACAGTAAAACCGAGCAATAGGACGCTATTGATCCAAGAAACTGTGCAACCACAAGTGTTGGGATAGGGTAGCCTTAAACCAATTAAGTTATCTAGTTTAACTTTGCACATTGAAAGGCCGAAGTAGTACGAGCACTCCTTTCAAGTTTGCTCAAAGGGGTGCCCTTAGTGCGGTGTTGGGGTGTACGCCATGACTATGGGAAGTTCCAACATTTTTATGCTTTGAGTTCTTCCATCATAGCATGGGTTTAACGTCCTGGTGCTGGTGCAAAGTTAACCTAGATAATGTAAAGGTTTTCATCATGAACATCCTGGCCATACGCCAAAGGTGCGTGAAACATGCGGCAAAAAGAAAAGGTCATGACTTGTGGGTAAAGTTGTACACCTCTACAGAGTGTAAATCTAATCGATCAGCCGCGTCTATGGTCAAGGACACTTGGTGAAGTCATTCCAATGTTAAATTTGTATTTTCTAAAAATGGGTTTTGGTGTTAACCTGTTTAGCAGCTGTCACTTTATTTCAAAGGGTCGACATTGTTGGATTTCATATTCTGGATTATTCGTTGCTCTCGAAGGACTGTGAGTATTACTTATGCTTATGCTTATTTCTTATCAATCAAACTTGCTCTTATAAATTCCGTTTGCAAATGACAACTTGATTTTCAAATTCAATATTGCTTTATGAAATTAACCGTAGAAGCCTTTCCTTTGAAATGGCCTACATATATTATAGGTTTTGCTAAAGTTTGCGGAGTACGTAAAGTACTCACCCTTGCTTATATGTTGTTTTTAGGTGGAAAAGTTAGCGATGCTTCGAAGATATCTTTCCGTCGCAGGTTGCGGGAGTTTATCGACGTGATATTTCTAGGGATTATACCTTGTCAGTTGCCTGCGGGTTGGATGGGAACACTACAAGAATTTGCTTCTTTTGTTGCTATATGCTCTGAGTTGTAATATTTCTTTTGTATAATAGTTTTCGCTTAAATATTTGAGGTATGGTTGTGATTCCAATTGTTATGTATGTGCGTACTAGCTACTGATCATGGGACTAGTACGTAATGCACATTAGATTTCCTTTTTTTTACATTTATGTGAAAATGGGGGTCGTTACAGCAGGTGATTGCCTCTACTGTCTTACGTGTAAGGTACAATATCTTTTTTAAATTATTGTAACATCCCAAAATTTTGATTATAAAAATGATTTTTTAAGAAAAATTAAAAATATTACTTTATTATCTTATGTGCAATTTCTAGTAATAATTCAATTTTCTATATTTTCTAATAATTTTCTGAATTTTAAAAGTTTTTCCTATTTTCATAAATTAAAAGGTAATTTCAATAAGAAAATAAAAACAAAATTTAAATTGGAAACATTTATTAAGTTCAAAATCTCACTAGGAATTTCTGTAAAATCAATTTTCAAACTTTTGAACTATATTTGCAATTTTCTAAAAGCCTACTCGGATTTTAGTAATTATTTAAAAAATTATAAATATAAATTATAAATAATTTTAGAATGTTCATTATAAGGACCAAATTAAATTCTCTGAATTTTTGTAAAATTTTTGGAGTGGTTCTATTATTTGTTCAAAAATAAAAAGATTTTTTAGCATTTAAAAATTAATTACTTTATTAAAAATAAGAATATAATATTATTTAAAAATATTTATTCGTTCTTTATTTCCTGAAACAGTTGTCATTGAAAATTCCCGAATTTATTATGATTTAATTGCTATTTTCCAAATTTAATCCTTATTTTTAGTGGAAAATTAAATCCTTTCGGAATTAATTATTTTGGTAGTTTTCACCTAACCTGATCCTCCTCCTCTAGCCCACCTGTTAGCTACAGTAAACCCAAAACCGTCAACCCACATTGAAAATCCACCGTTTCATCATTTAAATTCCAACGAGATAGTTACTATTTTGGTCATTACTGTGGCGAGCGTGTATCACGATGATCCGCTGGTCCGATTGCCCTATAAATTTAGCCACGGCTTGCTCTCCTCATTCCTCACACAACAAAATTTGAGTTTTTGCAAACCAACCTCTGGATCTTTCTGCACAAGCCATTGTTTGGAACTTACGACGAGCTCTCCTGACCACTCCAGACCTCCATTCGGCCTCAAATTTTTATTGAAGCTTCCTCTCGGTCTACATTGTGTGAAATCAGATTTTGAAAATTCCCACTGGAGTACCACCGGCAACCATTTCTTCTCAAGTGCAGCGAGAGGTCAATTTTTTGGAATTTCAGCATTTTATGTGAGATTCAAAAGGTTCGTTCTCCTTCATTCTAAGTCCGATTGACCTCATTTTTCTTCCTAAATACATATAAAATTATAATATATCTATTTATGCCAGTTTTAGATTTTATTTGAATTTATTTGGATTTTATTAGAATTTAGTTGATTTTTAACTTATAGTTTTCGGAGAACCAAAAGGACTTGCTACCGACGATCTTGATCACCCACCCTACGATCCAGGATAGTTGCACGTCCTGATCATATTGATCCCAGTTTTTAAATTATAATTTGTTTTAAACGTAATTGCATGCATTAATTGTATCAATTATTGTTTAAACCCAGTTTAAAATAACTTGTTACGCCCAAATTTATTTATGTCCACAATTGTAAATTTGATTCCATGGTACCATTGAAACGTTAAGATTATACTTTATATATATTACAATAATTAAAATAATTGAAGAAATGCTTAGAATTGATTAGAACCAAAAACTAGGTTTTCTTGAGAATTTTGTGCCAAATAAAGTCTATTAAAGTGAAACTATGCTTTGGATGCTATGAAAAGTTATGATAAATGAAAATGTGGGTTAGATTGGGAGAGAATGGTCGACTGGTAGTCTTTGGGTTTGCTAAAAAGTTCATCTAGTCAATTAAGGACCAGTCTGTGAGCTAGTAAAGCGCAACCGTGCTACCACAAGACTAGTATGGGACAGACCTGGCTAATTAATTTGCAAAGTACCAATGCCAGTTGCGCCATTTGGCTGTTTGAGTGGCACAAAAGGGGGCTTCTGGATTGAGCTTTCTAACACTACTAGCAGTGGAACCCAAGCGGGCATGACTGCTTGGGATGGCGCATTTTTAAGGCCTTGTCATGATCTCTCTGTCGCACAAATAAGGAAGTGTGTTAATAACTTGGCAACAAGAGATGATAATGTCTTGTGGGTAAAGTTGTACAACTTTTGCAAAGTTAAAACTAATCGATTAGCCACACTCACGATCATGGGCATGCCGAGCAAGTCTTTCACATATTAGATTTTTATGTTTTCAAAAATGACTTCAGAAAAGTGAATTTCAGGTGGATTGATTCCATTGTGGGAAAGTTGGTTGAGTTCTAGGACGGATTCCTGTGATAAAAGTTGTTTAAAAAGAAATTCTTTAGTAATTAAAATTATTCCAGTAAAAAATTTCTTAAAGTATTGAAAAACTTGCTTTGTACAAAATTCAACTATATGGCCTTACTTTGTCAGCTGTACATTAAAATGCATCTCCTGTATAACTTGCAAGTACTTTCAGTACTCACCTTTACTTTGTTGTTATTTTTAGAGGAGTATCCCTATGATGGTGAGGACCAGGATAACTAGGCCGTTGCCCCAGTTGCCTGTGGCAATCCTATTGGGCTCTACTATTGGTTTTATTCTGCATCCACTGTAATATTTTATTTGGCATGTGTGTCATCTTTAATGTAAACTTTGATTATTAATAAAATGCAATGGATATATTATGTTATTATCTTTGCTGTGTGTACTAGCTTTTGCTGGACTAATATAGGATACATAGAGGATTTTGGCAGTATTTTTTCAGGGTCTGCCAGAATTATTCTCCTAACCATGTTGAATTTCACATCGAAAGATATAGTCGATATTGAAACAACTAGGACATCACATGTTAAATGACACAGCTTTGATGTGTAACATCCTAAAAATTAAAATAAAGTGAAAAATTAAATTTTAGAATTTAATTATATTTATTGATGCTTTTTCTGATTTTTTCTAGATTTTATTAATTTTTTCTCTAATGGACAAATCCTCTTAATATAAACTTAAGTAATAGATAAAGAGAAGAGTAAAAATATTATGGGAATAAAATAAATAAAAATTTTATTTAATCCAAGAAAACTCCAAATACCCAATTATGAATTTTAAAAGTCATATCAAGCAATTAAAAATGAGATAAAAGGCCAATTATTGGTTCTTGACTAACAACAGTATTATTTTCAGAATTAAATAAACATATACCAAAATTATATTGACTTGAAAATTTTATATTATTCTCTGGATGGGTAGATCTATAAATAGTAAAAATATCAAAAATTAATAAATTATTTTATTGTTTTTAAAATTCTGAAAAAAAAAATGTCAGACTTTTTATAAATTAAATACGAAATATATTAATTCGAAAATTTTAATTAAGGATTATAATGTCTCAAGGAACTCTTATTAAAAGTTTCAGAAATTATTAATGAGTTATATATCTCCAGAAAATTCAAAAACAGAAAATGAAGTTTGGAGCACAGTGCATTGTCAGAATTATTATAAATTCGGCGCACATCATTTTGACTTAAATTTTTTTGAAAAAACAATGAAACATATCTCTGGATCTCAGAAAAAAATTATCAAAGAATTTCCTATCAAGACTTAATGATCATTTAAAGCTCAAACATCATTGCATGAACCTTGAATAATAGAAACAGTTCTGCATCCTTTCAGTAAAACTGTAGCTGGACCCACATGTCGGCACTAAAATCTTACAGCCTCCTTCTCCGGCCATTGCTTTGCTCACTGCCAGATGGTCCCAACCCCACATGTCAGTAGCTTATCCCTCTCTGCCCTTCTTCTTCCCCAAGTAGTGGAATGCTAGCCCTGCTGTTCCTCTGTCGCAGCAATTGAAAGCCAATCAAATCACTGCCATGATATCCAGGCTCTGATCTTGCCACCTCCAGGGGCGCCCAGGCCCAAACCTCGGGCCGACCTGGTGAAGGACCGAGATGGCGAACAGAGGAGGGGTGAATGGTCACAAATAAAAATTCCCCCAAAATACTCCAACAAAAACCTCGACAAGATCGCTCAAAGGAAATTGTGAAAAACCCGAAAAACTAGACAACTATGTGTACCCAAGCTTGCATGGATAAGTACCATAAAATATGTGGGGATTTTTGAGTCACAATCCTGGTTGTCTAGTGTCCAAGATAAAGAGGAATCAATTCAAACTCTTGCTTTTAGAAAGGACATCAATTCAAATCACAAAAGTCACTTTCAGAAAAGCAAAAGCAGAATTTCCAGAACTTGTCCTCAGTTTGCACAGGAGGTTGGTGGATTTCTGCAGCTCACAAAATTCTGAGAATGTTTCTCCCTATGAGCATCAGAGTCGTGAAGAACTCCACCAAATTTCTCCTCAAAAAGCCTTACAGACAAAACAGGAAAAATCTAAGAACTCAGTATGCTCAAGAAGTTTGAGCAGAAAGTTTGGGGCTCGGTTTTCACCTCATGGCGCCCAAAATGTGCGACAAGTGAACTCCAAAATTTTTCTGCAGGTGTATATCAGAGTTCCGCACCTCCTCCAACAAGAATCACTCAAAAAGGATTTTTATATATTTTTACAAACATCAAACACTGACTGCTGCGTGAAGAACAAGTTCTGAACAAAGTTGGAACTTGAAAGAAAAGATGTTCTCTACTCAATCCAAGAGTGCAAAAGAGATGTAAAACCATATGAACACACTCAAAACATCCAAGATCAGCAGCATTTAGAAGGAGGTGAGGCAAATCCAAATTACTTGAAAGTAAATTGCGGGAATGTAATTGCGGGAAAGTAAATGCTGAATTTAAATTGCGTAAAGTGAAGACATAATGTAAATCATAAAATAAATTCAGAGGTGGATGGATAAAACTTTCATTTCTGGAAGGGAGGTTACAAAGCCTCACATTCATGTGGGCAAAGCTCAAATGAGCATCAAAACCTCAACACCTTCAAGGGAAGGAGGCTACCCTCCACCCCTATTTATACTACTCTTGGGCCACCTACCTCCCTTGGATGAGTCCCTCAACCCTAGGGCACTCATCTAAGGGCTAGGATTAACCCACACACACAGCCATGCAAGGGCTAACCCAAAACCCACACACATACCGGTTTTCTTGCACGTTTTCAAAGCATACTACCTAGACCCGCTAACCTATCAACTAGACCTCAATCCGACGACCCTCATTGATCCACGCGCATCTAGCTAGCATCAACTCCTTTCCTTGTTTTCTTGACTTGCCGGACTCCGTCTCCGATCATCTTCCGCGATCCGCCAACCGTCTGGACCTCCGCGCTCCTCGCCTAGTCCGGTCATCCTTCGCCTCACCATGACCTAGCACCGTCGCCTGCAACCATCAAAGACAAGGAAACTCCTCACATAGCAATGCCCACAAAGATGTGCAATAAACCATCCAACTCATCACTACCGCGTCCATACGACCAGTACTCCACTCTGGCGAGACAACTCAAATTGCTTCATTTTGAAAATCAATCCAAATCAAACTCAAACTTGAGCACACCTTGCTCAAATAAAGTCAAATACTCATCACAAACATGGATGGACCTCCACATGGTCCTTCAATCTCCCCTTGATGAGTATATTGACAAACCACACAAAAGGCATAAATTTGAGTTTGAAGAAAATGAAGAAGAAAGCAATTTTTAGTTGCAAAGTCAAACTTGGTCCAAAGATAGAAATTAGAACCATGACCAAGTTGACGAAGAGGAATTCAGATTTTAGAAGTTTTCAACAAAACTCTAAAATCCAACTAAACATGTCAAATGTGATTATGAGATTATGATCCAACAAGTAGTAGCATAGTTTTACAAAGATCATAATAACCAAATAAGCATTCACATTTTACCATTTTAGTGATGCCTTTTCTACGTTTTCTCCCCTTTTGGCAATATAGGCATCAATTTTTTTATGTATGCATGAAATGCAATCGAAAGAGCTTTGAGGATTATCCAATTGATCAAAATGGAAGGATATTACACCAAGCTTGTCAATTTCGAAGATGACTAAACTAAGACATGTCCAAGTGCAAATCTGAGCTTAGTTTTGAATATTTCAATTTTAGCAAGATTAGACAAGTGCAACACTTAGCTTTAGTTTCAAAAATAGAAGAATAGCCACTCTAAGGATCAAAAGGAAAACCTAGAGTTCAACCTACTCAACACTTTGGGGAATCTAGAAGAGCATACAAGGTCCTTCGCTCATTTATCACTTAATGCAAATTTTGATTTATCATCATACAAGACATAGCGGGGTGCAAATGTTTGACATTATTTGCATTCTTTACCCACATATGTCTTTGTTTTTAATTTATTTGCATTTTCTTTTGACAACCAATTGACTCAAGCCGTATGCGACCATCTCAAGATGAACTCTTAAGAGGATGGTCTAGGTCAAACACGATGTATTCCAAGTTCATCCCAAGTGCAATGGGAAGCGGTCTTGTGAATGCAAGGTGTTGAGTCGTATGTGCACAAGAAGAGTCAATTTTGTTTAATTTTCATTTTTAGCACAATGATTCATGAGCAATTGAAGGACTCTAGCATGAATCAAACTAGTTTCACCCAAGTTGCTATAGGGACTCTAGAGAACTCCAAAATTTCTCAAATTATGGTACAAACCTCTAGAGAAGAAACCTAGCAAGTAAAAGCAACAAGTTTCATCAAGTTCTTCATTTAAGGCTTATTTCATTTTTAAGCTTAGCAAGTTAAATGAACTTGGACATATCTAAGCTAGTGATTTCCTCCACAGGATGTAGCATGGTGTATAGCATGAAGATTGAGTCAATTGCATACTAGACAAAGCTCATTAAACAGGAAATGCAGTCTATATGCAATGCATGAACAGATTCCCAAACTCCCCCTCAACAAATGAATCAATTTTAAGCTCAAATCTGGTTAAAGTTGAGTTATTATCAAGATTAGGCATAAAGAAAACCGAATGAACTCAATAACAACGAGAAAAAGCAGAATGAGGAGAAGAAGCCGAGAAACTGCAAAACTGGATGGCTATTGAGCATAGATAAGATAGAAGAGACTCACTACAGCTTAGACTCGCTCTTATCTTCCCCAGTGACTGACATAGGGAAGCTGACTCTAGATCCCAACTAAGGAGTGTACACAGACCCTGTCTACCCAGGAGGCCTAATACCTGCTAGACTTATAAGGCGTGAGGGAACTCAACCTAGAGAGAAGAGAGAACAGCTAATCACACATGATAGCAACCTAAAGCACAAGATAAGAGGTCTATGGAAGGCATGCAGAAGTCTAAGTGAGTGAACTCAACTCAAGAAAACAAGCCCAAAGTCACCCGAAGAAGAAAGGAAATCTTTGGAAGAAAATATATACATATAATACAGATCGGCTCCCCTCAAGATATGCCATATGAGCTCATAAACCCAAGCTCAAATCCCCCTGAACACACTCTACTCCCCTTGAGGCACACTCTAAAACTCTCACCTCACAAGAGATAGGTAGAAAGCTAGAGGAGAAGAGATAAGATCTAAAACCACATGGTCTCTAAGGAGCAAGATGGCTCAAGGTAAGAAGCAACCTAACTATGCTAGAAGTCTAACCAAAAGACTCTAGACAAACAGGACACAAGCTCTACCTACAAAAGAACCACAACCTCCTAAGAGACCCATCACTATCATCAACATTTTCAGAGGTACTTACCTACTGCAGTGTAGTACAAGTAGTGGCAAATGACCTGAAGTGGATCCAAAAAACAGAGGAAGAAGACTTAGAGATATTCCTAGGATGATGGTCTCCTCACCAGAAAGCCTACACACATGCATCCAACAAATCTATGCTTTCAAATCGGGGTTAGGCGGATCCAGGTTCCTAGGCACGAATGGACAAGATACAGGAAAAGTGTGGCAAATGATCATCTAGAGCATGAACATGATGCGAAGGTAATGTAAGATCATGATCACAACCAAGCTAAAGATAGCATCAAGATCCATATATCCATATACAACAGTGAAAACATATCCACATGATAAACAACGACAAGGTGCATCATAGCACCGTCATCTTTGTGAAAGAAGCTAAGCAAGGTGCATCACAGCAACAAAATGCTAGCAGGATCATGTGCAAGCCTAGAAATACATGGATCAAGATACTACCTAAACATGGCAATGAGCATGTAAATGAAGAAATACCACAATGAAGCACAACAACATGCTACTAGATATAACATGAGCAAGATGAATGAAGACAACCAAAGAGGATCATGCATAAAACAAACCAATTAGCAACATCAAGATCCATTTATCCATAGTCTCAATAACAATATTTACATGTCTTTGAAAAGGCCCGTCAAAAGAAGACCAAACAAAAGGTCATGAGGACACAGACAGCATGAAAGTAAATGGTGACAATGGACACAAAGATGAGAAGCTACTTATGGCAACACTCTATGCATGATGATGAATACATGCCATGAATGAAGAACACAAGCTCATGCAAAAATAGGTATGAAGCATATAAGCATGAAGGACAATAAAAGGTGATCATGAACAATATAAGTCATACAGCGGCAGCTAGATCATATGACCCTAATCTCATGAAAGGCATTCACATGTAGCACAAAGTCTAACAAACAAAGTCTAAACAAAGCTAATCATGGATGTAATAGAAAATCAGGGTCATATAACCTAGATACTACTCATGACAAAATAAAGTAAATGATATACAATACGTGCCCATAGTTAACACAAATGCTCATACCAAATGAACAATATCATGGATAGGATAAAAACAAGAAAATCACATGCTGGGAAAGAGCTCATGAATTTAGGATATAATACATGAAGCACAAAGATGGTTGGGGAAAACATGCTATGGCACAAAACAAGACAGACAAAAACTAACAAGACCTAGCAAAGTACATATAATACACATGGGAGCAAGAGCAATCACAACATGTCATAGAAATGATGATCACAAGTATAACCGACATGAGGGTATGAGATAGCTAACCATGGAAGTGGAAGTCCCCAATGTTGTTATCATGAAGCTCAACACTTGTGGAGCGAAACATGAGGCAAACAAAGTTGAAAGTACATGCAGGTTAACATGATGCTCATGATGGTCATGCAGGAAGATCCAATCCTCTAGAGACAAGCCGCAAAGGCCAACTCGGAATTCACATCGAGTGCCAACATTGAAAAGCGACAAAACGATCCTAGATGAGATTAGTAAGGATCAACATGACCAACATACTTACCTGCAACTCTTGCCGTGAGTGGGTACCTCGAGGAAAAACGAGGTCCACTACTTATGCACGGCGAAGATGATGCCTCAGGACAACTCATGGACTAAGAATCGAACTAAGAAAGGACAAGTCCACAAGATGACCCAAATCCACTCCACTAGGCAGTGATCACATCCTCATGCTAGCCTCAAGCGACTCATACCATGAGAAAGGCAAAAGGCACTTAAAAGCATCATCGCATAGACATGACACAAGGAATTGACACAAGAGGGAAAGATGACTCAGTACTGGGATAGAGTGAAGACTTCGGGACCCAATACTAAACCACTCGACGCCTCAGAGTACCAGCCACTGAAGAAGACTGGACTCGAGTGTCTCTCTGACGTTTAACCCTAACAAGGTCAGTAGCAACTCTAGTAGATGTTCTAGGAGTGGCCGGGTTGGCTGCGGTGGTGCAAAAGCCGAACACCCCCAGTGAAGCTGCCTAAAACTCCTACCAGAAAACGCCTCGCACTGCTGATATCTACCTCGATGAGAAAAACGAGGAATATCAAGAGGACGGCGAAAAGACTGACTACGAACAGCTCCAAGACTAAAACTCGACGAACCAGCATGAAAACCAAGTCTGGACGCTGCCCAAAAGCAGCGACTCTCTAACTTTGTCTAGAAGCGGTGTGTGTCTTAGGAGCACTCAAAGTCCGGGATGACCACGAATACCCCTAAGAGCAGCAACACGCTCACGCCGAGTGATCTTGGCGCGCTAAAGCGTAAATCTACTAGGTGACCATCCTTCTTACGGAAGGTGCATGTGTACCGCCTTGCTAGAGGCGTAGCAATAGGAGTAACACCCTTCAGTCAAGTCCTATGGACAACCCAAAGAGACCTAAACTTGGTGGTGCTCACTCTGGGAGCTACCACAATCTCACCACTCTTGGAGCCGCGCACAATGGTGGGAGGATGCGCCCGAGCGTGCTCTAAGGGATCAAATCCTAGATCTTGATTGAATCTACTAATCTTTGATTGGTCTAGAATAAGATTGAGCTTCTTCTTGCCTCCAACAAACTTATCGAGAGTGCTCATAAGATACTGGCAATCTCGGAAGAAAGAAGCACAAGAAGAACAGGGGGAAGGAGAGGAAGAAGAAGAACCAGAAAGAGAAGATCTCTCAGCACGGCTGCCTCAATCTTGAGGGCCGCACAAGAAACGCAAGGAGCATCTCTAATCCTAAGGGTTTGGTCTTTTAACTTCTTCTTAAGCTCGACATGGATTTGATCCACATCATCCTTAACCCCAACACACAGCAAGCAACCAGTTTGTGACTTAACTAGTAAATCCTTAGCAAGTTGATCACACTTGACATTCAAAGCATCATTGTCAAGTTTTAGTTGCTTGCAGCCCTCACATGAGCTGACTGGGTCCTTAGAAGCATGCAATTCAAGTTCATCATTTCTAGCAGAAAGCTTTCTAAGGTGTTCTCTCATGGCATCAATTTCGCCAAGCAATTTAGGGCAATTAGCACATGATGGAGTGGAGTGAGCATGAAGAAAACTAGCCTCAACAGGAATAGCATCAATAGAACTAGTGCTAGCATTCTTCAACCTAAGACCATCAAGTTCAAGAAGCACACTATCATGTATGGTCCTTAGGTTCCCAACTCCACAAGAATAGCATCACACAAAAGCAATCATCAGTGACTCGGGAGGGAGAAGATCTAAGTGAAGCTAACTCCCGAGTCAAGGTACCTACTTCCTTCTCAAGCTCCGTACACCTAGCTCTAGCTCTAGCATGAAATTTTCCTAATTTGCAGAAAGCTTCGTTGAGCTGGTCATAGGAGGGTACCTCATCCGAGTCGCTGTAGAGCTCGGAGTCGCTGATGTCGTTGGTGTCGGCCATGAAGCACATGTCGGAGAAGTCATCGCCGCCCTTCTTCTCTTGCGGATCATCCTCGCCCTCGTCGCTCCATGTCTCCGTGTCGGAGAGGTTGATGTCGTCAAGCGCGGCGAGGACGCGGTGGAAGAGCTTCTTGTTCTTAGAGAAGTTGCGGTACTTCTTCTCGCGCGCCGGTTCACGAACTGGAGGCTTCTTGTTGCGGTTCTTGTCGGTGTAGTCGTTCTTGCCCGAACCGTCAACGTCGTTCTTGCCCTCCTCCAGCTTGGGACAGTTCGCCCGAATGTGGTTGGGGCCACCACACTCGAAGCAGGTGATCATGCCACCTCTCTTCCTCTCTCTCACCCTCTTGTATGCATGAGAAAACTTGTGAGCGAGAAGAGCAAGCTCATTTTCTGAAAAATTTTCCAGTTGGTTATCGCTTAGCTCGCAAAGGGCGGAAAGAGAGAAACCAATAGAAGGATCAGAAGAAGAAGATCCAATGGGATCGGTGACCAAAGCCATCGACTGAGATTTCGTCTTCCGAGAGACGACATCGATCTCATGAGTCTTGAGGAGGGAATAAAGCCCGTCAAGAGTCAGAGTCGATAAGTCGGTGGTGTCCTTGATGGTAGTCACCTTCATCTCCCAAACCCGAAGGTCGAGTGCGGTCAAGAAATGCCGAGCATTGTCCGAGTCAGGGTATATGCAACCAACTGCTTGGAGGTCGCTCAAAATCTTTGTAAACCGATCAAAACACTCGTCGAGACTCTCACCAGCGCGTTGATCAAACTTGTTGTACTCGCGTTTGAACTGGTCCTGCCTCACAGTCTTGATTTGAGTAGAGCCCTCATGGTAAGCATCGAGGGTTACCCAAATCTCGTGAGCGGAGCGAAGGTGAGAAATCCTATCATACTCACTGCGGCTAAGACCTTGTATGAGAATGTTCCTTGCCTTAGCATTCGCCTCAACGTCAACCATATTGATGGCCGTGACATTTTCATCAGCAGGAACCTCATACGGGAGTTTCACCTTCTGCCATATCAGGTAGCCCTGGGCAGTGATGTATGACTCCATCCGGGACTTCCAAAAAGGAAAATCAACTCCATTAAAGATGGGAGGATTGGTGGAATATTTGTCCGTCGCCATGGCTCTTGAGACCGGTCAAGATCTAGAAAGTGCAGAACCGGCTCTGATACCAATTGAAGGACCGAGATGGAGAACAGAGGGGGGGGGTGAATGGTCGCAAATAAAAATTCCCCCAAAATACTCCAACAAAAACCTCAACAAGATCGCTCAAAGGAAATTGTGAAAAACCCGAAAAACTAGACAACTATGTGTACCCCAAGCTTGCATGGATAAGTACCATAAAATATGTGGGGATTTTTGAGTCACAATCCTGGTTGTCTAGTGTCCAAGATAAAGAGGAATCAATTCAAACTCTTGCTTTTAGAAAGGACATCAATTCAAATCACAAAAGTCACTTTCAGAAAAGCAAAAGCAGAATTTCCAGAACTTGTCCTCAATTTGCACAGGAGGTTGGTGGGTTTATGCAGCTCACAAAATTCTGAGAATTTTTCTCCCTATGAGCATCAGAGTCGTGAAGAACTCCACCAAATTTTTCCTCAAAAAGCCTTACAGACAAAACAGGAAAAATCTAAGAACACAGTATGCTCAAGAACTTCGAGCAGAAAGTTTGGGGCTCGGTTTTCACCTCATGGCGCCCAAACGGTGCAACAAGTGAACTCCAAAATTTTTCTGCAGGTGTATATCAGAGTCCCGCACCTCCTCCAACAAGAATCACTCAAAAAGGTGTATATCAGAGTCTGCGCGAAGAACAAATTCTGAACAAAGTTGGAACTTGAAAGAAAAGATGTTCTCTACTCAATCCAAGAGTGCAAAAGAGATGTAAAACCATATGAACACACTCAAAACATCCAAGATCAGCAGCATTTAGAAGGAGGAGGCAAATCCAAATTACTTGAAAGTAAATTGCGGGAATGTAATTGCGGAAAGTAAATGCTGAATTTAAATTATGTAAAGTGAAGACATAATGTAAATGCGCAAAATAAATTCAGAGGTGGATGGATAAAACTTTCATTTCTGGAAGGGGAGGTTACAAAGCCTCACATTCATGTGGGCAAAACTCAAATGAGCATCAAAAACCTCAACACCTTCAAGGGAAGGAGGCTACCCCTCCACCCCTATTTATACTACTCTTGGGCCACCTACCACCCTTGGATGAGTCCCTCAACCCTAGAGCACTCATCTAAGGGCTAGGATTTACCCACACACACAGCCATGCAATGGCTAACCCAAAATCACACACATACCGGGTTTTCTTGCACGGTTTTCAAAGCATACTACCTAGACCCGCTAACCTATCAACTAGACCTCAATCCGACGGCCCTCATTGATCCACGCGGCATCTAGCTAGCATCAACTCCTTTCCTTGTCTTCTTGACTTGCCCGGACTCCGTCTTCGATAATCTTCCGGCGATCTCCCAACCGTCTGGACCTCCGACGCTCCTCGCCTAGTCCCGGTCATCCTTCGCCTCACCATGACCTAGCACCGTCGCCCTGCAACCATCAAAGACAAGGAAACTTCTCACATAGCAATGCCCACAAAGATGTGCAATAAACCATCCAACTCATTGCTACCGCGTCCATACGACCGGTACTCCACTCCTGGCAGAGACAACTCAAATTGCTTCATTTTGAAAATCAATCCAAATCAAACTCAAACTTGAGCACACCTTGCTCAAATAAAGTCAAATACTCATCACAAACATGGATGGACCTCCACATGGTCCTTCACCTGGGCTAGCCCTAAAGTTGTTGGCCAAAATATGAATTTTCAAGAAATTTTGAATAGAATTTTTGGGCCAGGCATCACGCCCAGTGGCCCGAGGGCTGGCTCTGCCCCTGACAACCTCCGCCGCCAATTATCGCTGCCACAGAGACTCGCCCAATCTCTCTCAGCCACCACAATATCTCAAGAGTCACCCATACCCTGTCACCTCTGGCACAGCAATAATTTCGCAAGACTTTCGCTGCCTCGGCCAAGAACTCTCGTGCGCAGCTTTATCCGGCCGCAACTCTACCTCCTGATCAAACCCTGGTGAAGCTACTTCGGCACCTCTATTTAAACCCTTCAAGGACTCTCCAACATCTTGAGAACACCACAGACTGGATTAACTCCTCCCTAATCCTCTCTTTCGCCATTGATCGCTTCAGAGTTGTAGACACCCGCAAAAGGGGAAAATCGTGATTGAGCTAAACCAGTGAGTGTCTTGCCCAATTGATTGCTTCTGATGCTTCCTACTCTATCCCTAAATACTCATCAAACATCAATTTCATGCTTCTCTGTCCAGAAACTTGCCACCCCCTCATCCCTTCTTCTCTGGTACCGGTCATCGGTGGTGGCTCCACTCGATGATTCTCTAGCCGACTTTGCAGGTAAAATGAATCAATCATCCAATGATTGTAAGCTGAAATTTTCAGTTCTCATCGGATCGGCCATGCCCATCGCTGCGGACCTTGGTGGCGCACCCCTTCCTACCTTCACCGATGGTGTTAGAGGCCTCTCGCAGATGCGTCTCGATGCGGTGATGCTCTAGCTTCCCTCGCCCGCGCCGGAGCTTCGCCGGAGCGCAGTCGCTGGCAAGCCCTAACCGAGGCTCTGCTTCGGTGTCATTGGTAAGCAGGCCCATCAGGTCAGTGGTCGAATCCAAGCTCAAAAGAACACATGGAATTGAAGAGTACGTCTTCAGTTAAATGAAGACGTGTTTTCCAATTTCCACCCAATTTTTTGATCAATCCGAAATTCAATCTAACACAACTTTTGAAATATAGCTCCAAACAAGATGAAATAAATTTATAAATTCATATAAAATTATGTAGATTCAGAATATACAAAACATTTTAACTTTTGAACCACAGAAGAATTATTTGAATAAGATTTGATAAAAACCCTATTATGGCCTTTATGCAAAGATTATACAATATAACTCTGAAAATAATAACATTTTTTTTCATATACTACCGAGACTATAACAAACTCAGATATACAAAAACATTTAATTTTTGAACTAAGTTTGAATTATTTGCAATTGCAAATATCAGTAAAACCTAATATAGCCATTAATAAAAATAAGTATATAACAACTCATAAAATAATAAAATATTTTGTATAAGCTCTTGGAATCAGTAGAATCCCATTATGTAAAAATATTTAGAATAAGAATTAATTTGCATTCTTTTTAATAAAAGGAAATGCAAATTACAACAATAAATATATATAATCTATCGCGGTTAAAATCAAAATAATGCAAGACTAGTATTAAAACACTTTTAGAATCATACCCTATTAATGCCAAAAAAATGAGTAAATGATTATGTATAGTGTAGTTGCAAACTTAAAACGAAATCCGATTCCTTATAATGTGAATTTTATGACCATTTATGCTATTTCAGTAGCAATTAAAATGTCTCGTCTAAACACTAAAATTTATAAAATCAGCGTAGAAATGCTATCCAAAGTAAATACTACCATATTATGAAGAAGTAATCTCATTTCATCATACTTTGCATATAAATCCTAATAGCAAAATAACCTCAAGTGTTATGATTTCTGAAATCCGTAATATAAATAAACAAGCTTTCATAATAAATAAGAAAACAATGATTATGATATTTATACCACCAGAACCTTCTCAAAGACCATGAAAATGAGGCTAGTTGCCTAACTCAACAGATCTAACTTACATGAAACTAATTTTTATGCAAAATCAACCAAAGACTAGGTTCTATTCATACATAACCTATTATGACTACTTAAGCCTTTTTGTGCAGTTTGTAAAACATCTCGTTAAATGCAAATTTTGTGAAGATAAACCTAGAAATGTTCTTTAGGATATGGACTACCATAATCTGGAAAAATATTCTTAGTGCAATAACCTTAAGTGTTAAGGTCGCCAAAAACACATGAATAGCTGAGTTTATGAAACCTTTAGTTAATATGCTTGTGTCACTAGAATCCTCGTGTGAACATGTAATTGCAACCAATAGCCTAATATTGTAGACTTAACTTATATAAATCACTTTTTATACAAAAATGCTTAAGGCTAAGTACTAGTAACACATAACACTTTAACTAATGTCTTACTTCTATTAATCCAAATAATTTTTAGCATCTTGAATTCGTAAGACAATAATAAATAATCTATAAAAGAATCTGCATATGTTATATATAGCAAGTTTTTATTTGGTTTTCTGTCTGTCTTCTTTTTGCCCTTATTAAGGTTTATTATTTGCTATATTTCCGTTGAACGACGTGTAGAACCCGACATTAGTGATTCCGTTGCCGACTACGTCAGCTGCGACCACGACTTCATCGTAAACAACAAATAAGAAAGGCAAGCACCTCCTTTGATCATATTGATCCCAGTATTTAATTTTTCTTTTTCTTATCAAATTGTTTCATGCATGCGCTAATTTTCTGTAAATTCGCTATTTTGTGGTATTGGTAGATGTACCTGTTATCTCTTGAAACTTCCTTAATAAATATTGACATGTGAACCTTGGTAACCATAGAATAGGGTTAGATAATACATGATGTCAACTTGGGTATATGCGATTATATATTAACCATGCTTAATTAGCAATGACGTAGATGATCAGCTTAAAATTGTTTCTTGAGAATTTAAAAAGGTTGGTATGACACTGTTGGTTATTGGTATTTTGGTTAAAAACCCAAAATAAAACTATGGTTTTGACGTGGGTGATTATTGGCAATAACCGGTTGTGCAAATAGATTTGCACGTAGTGTAGGGAGAAGTATCGCCTGTGTCAGATTAAGGATCGAACATAGTGTTGTATGACCCAAGATAAATCTGTACAACCACAAGTGCTAGTTTGGGACATCATTAACCTATTAAGTTGCGTAGGTTTAGCTTTGCACATTGGAAGGCCAGAGTAGTACGGGCTCTCCTTTTAAGGTTTGCTCGAAGGGGTGCCCTCACCGAGGTGTTGGGAACAACATTTGCCGCTATAACGGTGTACGCCTTGCTCTGGGGAGAAACGGTGCCCGATTGTTTTTGTGAAAATGATACCATGTTTTATGTGTTTCTACCATAGCGAGGGTTTTTCGTCACCGGAGCTAGTGCAAAGTTAAGTCTATGGAATGTAACGGTTATGTCATGACTCTCTGTGGCACACCAAAGGAAGTGTGCTAATATCGATTTCACAAAGAGTCAGTTATGAATTGTTGGTAAAGCTGTACAGCTCTACAGAGTGAAAATCTAATCAATTAGCCATGCCCGCAGTTATGGTAGACTTGGTGAACTGACACTAAGTTAGATGTTTTATTATTTTCAAAATGCTTGATTTTATTTGATTTGCCACGTGTTGGCAAAAACTATGTTGTGTCATGATTGGTAGGAATTGGATGATTCGTTACTAGCGAAGGACCGTGAGTATGATTTATGCTTTACAGATTTCTAATCAGTTAAACTTGCTCTTATAAATCCTATTTGAGAAATTGCAACTTGATTTACAAAATAAATTTTGCTTTATGCAAAATTAACCGTAGAAGCCTCTTTGACATGGCCTACATTTATGCATTTTGCAAATACCACCTTAAGTCTTGCTGAGTACGAAAGTACTCAACCTTGCTTATTGTGTTGTTTTAGGTGGAAAAGAAAGCGAAGCTCCGAAGAATACTTTTGTTGCAGGATACGGGAACTTTAATGATACAATCTTTCTAGGGATTTATGCCTTGTCAGTTGCCTACAAGTTGGATAGGCACGCTGTAAGACTTTGTTTCTTCTGTGCTATATATATACACCCTGAATTATAAAATACAATGCACAATTAGCTTCTGCTTCAATAATATAATGTATGGTTGTGATTCCAACTCTTATAAATATGCTACTAGCCACTGATCATGGGATTAGTACTGTATGCACACCATTTTCGCAGTTTATGCAAAAATGGGGGTCGTTACACGATGGTTGTCCCTCCACCATTTGAGGAGCTTGACCCTATCACCCGAAAGAGTAGGATCGGTGGCTGCAAAGCTACAGGTATGGTAGTGATTGAGTTGTGCATTATTATTCCACCTTGTATTCGTGGATGACTATGATGAAAGCAATTAACAATGTTCCATTCCAAATAAGTAAATATGAAATCATTATCTTGAGCATTAGCATTGACAAAGATAGTGATAATAGCGTTGAAGTGAAAAAATAGCATTTCAGATATTGTTCAAATATCCACCAATTACCTCCATACAATCTTGGATAAGAAAGTTGATGATGTAACATACACACATCTGGTGGAGAATATATCCATGTATATACTATTGTAGTTGATGGTGTGGAATTGCATGGCCATCGTATCCATCAAAGCATTATCAAGAGTGATAGATAGAATCATATTATCTATTTTAAAATCATGAATTGCCTCAAGAATGAGCTCGGCAATGGCCTATCCGGTGTGTGCATCATCCATTAACCTAAACCTGATGACTCTTGTTTTGGTTATATTGCTCATCTAAGTAATAGCCAACAACACTAAGGTAGCAAGTTTTTTGGTAAGAGAATGTCCAATTATCAGAAGTTAAAGCAAAATAAAAGATAACTTTTAGGATTTTTTCTTTTTGTGTAGCTAACTCTCTATTGTAGATTGCTGCAATATCAAATTTGGTTGTTCTTCTACTTACATGTTGGTACTGTGGACAGAAATCACATTGGTTCATTATTTCAAAATTATGGCTCTCATCCGTCATAATAGGTAGATCTTTCGAAATTATAACTCGTGCTATTTCAATGAGTGCTACTTCAGGGTTGTACATCCACGTACTTATAGTGCTGTCGGCCGAAAATTCAATTGCTTATACGCACCTCCTCCTTGGGTCCACCCCAGCTTTTTTAGACACACTTTATAGTTCCGGTTTAGATGTCCAATCCTTCCACCCGAATCTACAGCCAATTACTTTTTATAGCAATTACATGTTTCAATTACCTACCTTCGGCCATCGACGAATTTGACCCTCTTCATCATGTGCTTCTAGCAATCTACTTTTTCGTTTGTGGATAGGGCTAGGGTCAAGAAGTTGGAGAAGGCGCATCCTCGTGGCCCTTTGTGCCATCCATATGGTGATCATCCATACCGTAGTGTCCTATGCCTAGGAAGAGCTGACAAGGATCAATGGGAGCATCGTCATGCTCTAAAGGTGGACTAGTGGGGGGTGTTTAAGGGTGTGCTTGATTGTGCCTTGGCCCTCCTGATGACCACATCTTCTTTCTACCAAACATATTAAGAGAATGAAAGCTAGAGATGGTGTGAAGAAGAAATGAGATGTGTGGTGAATAAATGACAAGAGTAGGTGATTTTATAGCCATGGAGGAGACGACCATTGGATTTGCCCATTCCTTCTCTGCCCTCTTCCTTTGTCACTAGAAAAGCGCTGATGGTGACAGCAAGCACTATTACCTCACTTGCCCCGTCAGCTATTGTGCCACACCCCCAAGCTAGACCCCCTCTCCGTCTCCCGCTCCCTCACTTCCTCCATCCCTCGCCTCTTTCCCTCTCACTCCCGTCATCCTCATCTCTCCTACTTGTGCTCCCCTCCCGCTCCCAGCCTATCACTACTCCACCTCGTTCGACCGCCTGCCACTACCTTATATGTAGACCCTCACCTCTTTCTCTACTGTTTTGGCGCGTAGGTGGCACACAGCAGGCCTACCACCTCTCCTCCCACGCATTCGCCTCCTTGTCCTAGCCTACCGCCTTATCTCTCGGCCAAGTACTTGCCACGATGCCATCACCTCAGTCGACCTCAACTCCCTTGCTTATCACCACCTCGGCCGACCATCACTCTCCTGCCTCCACCGCGTCAGCTAGATCTGAACTTGACGCCATATCTCTCCCTCTCCTTCTCACACACAAATGGCTGAATCTGAGTGGCGTGGCTCCAAATCCATTCTCCTTCCACTTCGGCTCTCCCGCCCTCTCCTGCTGCCAGATCTGAACTTAACGTTGATGAGGCAGCAGAATTGGCGTGGCCGCCACCTCTCTCCCTCTCCCTCTCGCTCACGGATGGCTTGGTCAGAGCGTGCAACGTCCCAAAAAATTCAAAATAAGAAAAATAAAAATTTAAAATTTGAAAATTAAATTGAATAAAATTTTTAATTAGAATCAAGAGTATGATTTAAAATATTGCCTTTTTTCAATCTCTAGAAAACCAACTTAAAATTAAAGGATGAGCATCAAAATAAAAATTCAAATCAAAACAGAATATGGAAATGAGATGGAAATAAACATTTATCTTGAAATTCCATCTAATATGAATTTTTCCTGAATTTTGGTTTTTAAGAAAAAAATTAACCTAATTATTTTCTTTTCTTCTTCAAGGTAAGCTCAAAGTATAATGACAAATTAAATTTTAGCATTTAATTATATTTATTGATGCTTTTTCTAAATTTTTCTAGATTTTATTGGCTTTTCCTGGCTTTTCTTGATTTTTTCTCTAAAGGAGAAATAATTTAATATAAACTTAAGCAATAGATAAAGAAAAGAGTAAAAATCTTACAACAACAAAATAAATAAAATTTTTATTTAAACCTAGAAAATCTTATCAAAATAATAAAATGTGAAATGAAAGGCCAATTAATGATCCTTGACTAATAACAGTGACAATGTCAGAATTTTATAAACATAATATTACATTATATGGACCTGAAAATTTTATATTATCCTCTGGATGGATAAAAAATCCACATTAAAAATTAATAATCAATTTGTCATATTTAAAAATTCAATTTCCAAAAGGCTGAAAATCCAAGAATTAGAATGTCAAAATTTTATTAAATTAAATACAAATGATCTCTATTTGAAATGTTTACTGAAGAACCCTGAAGCTAAAAGGAACTCCTAAAAACGTTTCAGGAATTATTGATGAGATATAAATCTCCAGAAAATTTGAAAACATAAAATGAAATTTTGAGCATAGTACCTTGTCAAAATTTTTATAAATTCTGTACAGAGTAGTTTTCCCTAAAATTTGTACAGTATGAAGAAAATTATCTAGAAATCACTCACAAAAATTATGAAATAATTTCAGACAAGATGGATAACTGAACCATTGAACATGAGCCTGCTCAACTTGCTGTCAGAGCTAAAGGGGGATGAACCTCCTTTCTCCTTGTCTGCCAAGTGGGATCAGCATCCTTTTGGGACCAAATTGCAGGGGAAAGCAAGCCAGCAAATTCCTCGAGACTGTCCAGGGGGACCCGAATCCTGCGCGGGACCACCCTTTAGCCGAAGGCAACACCTTCTTCTTCCTCTGATCGCTGAGGCCCCGAAGCCAAATTTGCCGCCTGTAGCCTATGTCATCTACTGCAGCCGATTATTGTCGTGACAGACTCACCCAATTGATCACTGCCACGACGAGCAAGTTGCCCATACCCTGCCACCCTTCCCGCAATTTCCATTGACCCGACCATCTCCTCTCCTGTGCCGAGCCGCAAGAACCCGGTGAGTTCATACCCAGCGCAGGTCTTATCCATGCCATCCCCTCAGCTATAAAAGCCGCTCCTGGGATGGCATGAGGTCGCACGCCATTTCCCCTCTCCTTCCTCTCACTTCTCTAGCCGAGACACCCCATTTCCTTTCCAATTCCGCCATAGCTGAGAAGCTTCAAGCTCGGTTCATAACAAAATTGCGAACGAACACTACATCATTTTTAAATTCTTTTGGACAAAAGCATCTCGGTTCTCTTCTGATCTAAAGCCCTCTTTCAATTTCAGGAATGAACGACCAAAACTTCGCCGCCTCTTTGACCTTTCTTCCCCAAAACCGACGCACGGTGACTGTGTAAACCAAGCCACATCTGTAGCTGAAAACAGGTAAAATGGAACCTCTAGTATCCCTTGATGCTTAGCTTGCTACCGATTCAAACCGAAACACTCTCATTCATCTTCTCCAGTGAATCATCTCTTCTGCCGCCACCCACCTCGGTGGCGCATCACTCGGACTCACCTCTGACCGAATCGGTGCCACCCCTAGGTCCGCACGGAGTTGCTGATGCTCACCGGACCGGCCAATTGCCATCTCCTACGTCCTTTCATCAACGACAAGGCCAGCCACCGCCCCCACCTGTTCGGTGAGGATGACGCATGAGGCCCCATGTCGGCCACTCATCTCACATTCGCCTCTCCCTCCACACACAGTAACCACACTAGGGCCCCACCGGTCAAGTTGAGTTTTGAATATTGGCCAAAAAAAATAGAAAGCCGTATCCTTTGTTGGAAGACGTATTTCCATTTATGGAATAATCTGCAAACCTAAAGTTTCAATAGCTTATAAATTGTGCATTTTAACTCCAAATAAGGTGAAATAAATTTATATATTCATCTAAAATCAAATACTTTTAGAACAAGCAAAAACATGTTGAAAATGAGCTCTGTGAATTTCTGAAATTCAAATTTAAAGAAAAGGCCTAATATATGCTATAAATAAAAATGTTGCAAACAAACTCAGAATTGAATGAAATGAATTTTGATGAAATTCTTATGCTTCCAGAAATCGAAATATATAAAAATATTTAAGTTTCAATTTTTTTGAAGAATTTTCTATTAAAGGTTAGTTTCAATGCATAAGAAATGAAAATTGTTAAAAATTTGATCATATAAACTCAAAACTTGGTAAAACCAATTTCTATGCTTTCTCAGGACGCTAATACTCCTGTATATGCAGAAACATTTCATGCTTATTTAAGTTTAGATTAAGTTTATCATAAGTCATGGATGTTAGGCTCATATGATAATATGGCCCAATAGCTCAAACAGGTGTTTATAAATAGAAAATCCATTTATTTTCACTTTAACTCCAAAATAACTAAAAATGCTTAGCTCAATCTAAACTCAGATTTTTAAATAGCCTAAGCTTGCTATGTATAAAAGGTTAATGTATGCATATCTCAAATGAGTGATAGATGATTAGTAGTTTCTAGATAAATGCAAATGAAAAAGAAAGGCTCTTTAGGACCAGATGGTCTAATGCAATGAAAATGATTATAATAAGTTATAATTTAAACTTAGACCTTTAACCATAATGTGCTTCCATATAGAATATATTTAAAGAACCAGAATGTAAACAAACTGGTAAGAATCAAATGTCATAAATAGATGCTAGTACAGGAAAGACTAGTTCCTGAATGCCCTGTATGATCAGACTACTTGACACATCAAAAATCGTGATAAAAGATCATAATTAGTATCAAACCTTAAGTTAAAGAATGCTTCTATATGACAATAGTAAACATAAGGATTTAAATCCAAAAATAAGTTAATCCAAAAATATCCATGAAGTCAAGCTCATGATAGTCGGCAAAAAGAACTAATTTGGATTGATTCCATAAAAGACTTCACTCTTCGTGTGCAAATAAAACGTCGCGGCCAAAAGCAAAATGATGGAAAACTAGGTTTTAAAACACTTCTAGGGTCATGCCCTACTAATGCCAGAAAAATGATTGAGTAATCATGTAAAATGCATTCGCAAACCTAAAACGAAGTCTGACTCTTTATAACGTAAACTTTAATACTATTTGAGCTATTTCAGCAATAAATAAAACATATCGTCTAAATGCAATTATTATAAAGATCAGCCTAAAAATGCTCTTTAAGATATGAACTACCATATTCTAGAAAAATATTCTCATTACAACTTGCTTTTCATCTAAATCCCGCTAGGAAAATAACCCTAAGTATTATAATCTCTAAAGTCCATAATATGAATAAACAAACTTAATAATAATTAAGAAATCGATAATTAACATATTTGTATCACCAAAACCTTCTTAAAAACAATGAATATATATATATATATATATATATATATATATATATATATATATATATATATATATATATATATATTTCAAAACAAATTCTTATGAAAAGCCAATTAAGGATTAAGTACTATTCATACATAACATTCAACATAATAACTGATGTATTGATTCTATTAATCCAAATAATTTTAGCATCTAGAATTCAAAATTATGAATATAAGAATACATAATTTTAGCCTTTTGAATTCGTAAAACAAGAATATATAATTTATAATAGAAACCGTGCATCGCTCAACCTAAAAGTTATTAACAATATGTATGTATGTACATATTTAATCCACTACAACATGAGAATGTGGAATTATTCAACCCAAACCCAAAATCACGCCTGTTTTCTATAGTAAGTCTTTATTTGATTTCCTATTGTCTTCTTTTTGCTCTTATTGAAGATGGTTATTTGCTATATTTCTGTTGAACAACGTGTAAAACTCGACGTCGCCAACTCTATTGTCGACAACGCTAGATACGGCCACGACTTCATCATAAACAACAATTAAGCAAGGCAAGCACCTCTCTGATCATATTGATCCCAGTATTTAATTTTTATTTTGTTTATCAAATTATTTCATGCATGCGCTTATTTTCTGTAAATTCGCTATTTTGTGGTACTGGTAGATATACATGTTATTTCATGGATCTTCCTTGATAAGTATGGACATGTGAACCCTGATAACCATATAATAGGGCTAGAAAATACATAATGTTAACATGGGTATAAGCGATTATATATTAACCATGCTTAGCAGTAGGGATTGGGACAATCAGATTAAACTACTTCTTGAGAATTTCAAAATGTTGGATATGACACGGATGGTTACTGGTATTTTGATTAAAACCCCAAAATAAAACTATGATTTTGACACGGGTGATTATTGGCAATAGCTAGATATGCAGATGGATTTTCAGGTAATGTAGAGAGAAGTATCGTCCATGTCCGATTAAGGACCGAGCTATGGGTTGCTTACAAGCCAAGAAACTCATATAACCACAAGTGCTGGTATGGGACAACCTTAACTTATTATGTTGCTTATAATTGGCTTTGCACATTGGTAGGCTGGAGTAGTACAGGCACTCCTTTTTAGGTTTGCTTGGAAGGGGCTTCCACACCAAGGTGTGGGTAAGTGCATGTCGATACAACGGTGTACACCTTGTTGTGGGGAGAAATGGTGCCCAATTGTTTTTGTGAAGATGATACCATGTTTTATATATGTGTGTTTCTTCCACCATAGCGAGGACTTAACGTCATCAGGCCAGTGCAAAGTCAGGTCTATGTAAGGTAACGGTTATGTTATGATCTCCCTGTGTCACACCAAAGGAAGTGTGCAATAGCGCTGCACAAAGAGATGACCATTTCTTGTGGGTAAAACTGTACACCTCTGTAGAGTGTAAATCTAATTGATTAGCCGCGCCCGCGGTCATGGGCACTTGGTAATGTTATCACATAATTAGTTGTTTTATTATTTTTAAAATTGATGGTTTCATATGTTTTGCCTTGGTTTGGCAAAGAATGGTGTTGGCAGGAAATGGGACTTCTCAATGCTCACGTCATGAAGGATTGTGAGTTATTACTTAATCTTTACTTATTTTTAATCAGTCAAATTTTCTCTTACAAATTCTGTTTGCAAATGACAACTTGATTTAAAAAATTCAATATCGATTTATACAAATTAACCATAGAAGTCTTCTTTTATTTAACCTGTAATACTGCATTTGCAAATACCACCTTAAGTCTTGCTAAGTATGAAAGTACTCAACCTTGTTTAATCTATTATTTTAGGTGGAAAAGAAATCAAGGCTCAAAATATTATTTATCGTCGCAGGTTGCGGGAATTTCAATAACGCAATCTTTCTAGGGATTTATGCCTTGTCAGTTGCCTGAGGGTTGGATAGCACACTGTAAGACTTTGCTTCTTCTCTCGCTACATTTATATACTCTGAATTCTATTAATATATTGTATAATTAGCTTCCGCTTAAATAATATGATGTATGGTAGTGATTTCAATTGTTGCGTACTAGCCACTGATGATGGGACTAGTACTGTATGCACATGAGATTCTTATTTTCACAGTTTATACAAAAAAATAAGGGTCGTTACAGAGCGACGCGACACCGTATCTATTCTTCTGTACTGACCGATGAGGCAACAAAATCAACACGCCAATCGAGTACGGTTACAGTGGTAGCGCCACCATGACAACGATTTTTTAAGTAATATTATTTTTATCTAATTTTACAAAAATAATACACCGATTTTTTTTTACAAATCTGCACACCTGTCGCCATTTGAAATGGTGACAGAAAGCATGTCGCTATTTCAATTGGCGACAGAGAGCCTTTTGCCATTTCAATTGGCGATAGAGCATGGCTATATAACGCCCCTCGCGGTCTATCGCTAGACGACCGAGCAAGCCAGAAACCGAGAGGGAGAGCGAGAAGAAAGAAGAAAGAAGAAAGAAGAGAGGAGAGGAAGAGAGGAGGAGAAGAAGAGAAGAGGAGGAGATCTGCATTTTGTTAGGTATTATTTTTTCTGTGTTTATATTTAAATGTTAAATGTATAATGTAGTGACCAGATTAAATAGAGTAATAATAGTTGTTTGGTTAGATGACTTAGGTATGGATTAAAATATCATAGATGACTTTGGTAGGGATTGTAATAATAGTTATTTGGCTAGATGACTTAGGTAGGGATTACACTAATAGTTATTTGATTAGAGATTCTGGATAAATTTCGGATGAACAAGAAAACGTGGGATCCAAATCTAGTTATTTTTGTTCCGAGAAAACTGAGATGTCGTATAGAGCTCGGTAAAAATGTAAGGAGTGAAAAATAACTCAAAGAACATTGGAAAATTTTGAATTTTTTTGTGAAGATTCCTGACACATCAATGAGATGTTCTCATAAAAATATTAAAAGATTATGACATCTGAGGAATTTATAAGAATTCAAATATTGCAATTGTACTGATGAAATGCTGACCGGCAAGTCTGAACCCAACGAAAAATGAATTGAACCACTTGTTAAGAATTCAAATTTTGGATCATTATTAGTCTTGCAATGTAGCGTTAAATTGTGCACGTGTTAAGAATTCGATGAAATACTTGACAGGTATGGATGACAGAGTGAAATTTGAAATATACTACGGAGAAGGGGTTCCACACATGGGTGTTGAAGGGGTAGATCTTAGTCATTTCACAAGTGTGGAGACTAGATTGTCACATGTAGTGGAGCGTTCATAGGCCACGGTTATGATATGGTTGTATGACATGTTCTCTTTGGACCGTGAATTGCATGATCTGAAGTTGCACGGAGTAGGTTGCCGGAGAATGGATTGCACGTACCGGGAGTTAATTGAACTAAGGGGGCCGAAATCTTGTAGTTCGTATGTAAGAATTGCAATTGAGAAAGGATGGCCATTAGTGTTATTGGCACAAGCATTTGAAAAAGCCAATACCGGCCATGCGAATCAGCAGGAGGATGTTGGTGAAGAACCAGAGGAAGATGGGGAGAGCAGCAGAAGTAGAGAAGGCTTAGTAAAGCAGGATGTAGGTTCGGGGCAGCACGGAGTGCAAGGTGAGAGAGCTGATGTTGAAATGGGAGAGGTTTAGGAAGCAATGGGTGTGGCAGACGAGGGAGAAAACATTGAATCAGTGATCCAAGCGATGGACACAAAGAGCTAGGACTACGAGGCTTTAAGTAATGATGAAAACGATGAAGGGCTATTCCCTGCGGAGTGGGACGAGTGTCAGTTCGATAGGCTGGTGGTCAACGATGGCGAACACTTCGCTTCGGAGTATGATCAGAATGAGGTGAGACAAGGTGCAATTTACAAGAATAAGAGTGAGGTTCAAGAAGCAGTAACAACATGGGCAGTGTCGTTGCACAGAACCTTCATGTTTGCAAAGTCCGATCAATGGGTGTATGATGTCAGATGCCACACGGAGGGTTGCCCGTGGCGAGTCCACGCATACCAGCCTAAGTGGGACACCTTTTGGAGGTGTTCTATAGTTGTCCCACAAACATGCATACTAACAGATTCTACGCAGTCACACCGAAACATATCATCAGCCTTTGTTGCCAATGCAATGTACGGAGAGATTGTAGGCAACTTGGATTTAGAGCCACGAGCCATTATACTCGCAATAGAGCAGAGGTTCCAGTACACCATAAGCTACGCGAAGGCATAGAGAGCAAAGCAGAAGGCATTGGAAGCACGGTTCGGCACGTACGAAGACTCCTCCCAGAACTTACCAGGTTTACTTTAGGTGATAAAGGACAGAAATCCTAGAACTTATGTGGACATTTGTGAGCATCCTTCGTAGCGCTTCCCTGGGAAAATGGTTTTGAAGCAGGCCTTATTTGCTTTCGATGCATGCATCAACGCGTTTAGGCATTGCCGTCCGTTGTTATGTGTGGACGGGATATTTTTGACTGGTAAATACAAAGGGCAGATATTGACTGCCATAGTAGTGGACGGCAATAATCGGGTACTTCCCGTAGTGCTCGCATTCGTGGAGGGTGAAAACACAGATAGCTGGCACTGGTTCCTACGGAATGTCAAAGCCGGTATCGTTGACCAGCGGCCTGTAGTGTGTTTCATACACGATCAGCATACCGGGCTTTTGAGGGCAATCGTTCAGTTGTAGCAAGGTGTGGACGAGACTCATCCATGGCCTGACCTGCGTAGTAGGTGGTGCAAGCGCCACATGGGTGCCAACTTTTACAAGCAGTTCAGGAATAAGGAGCTAACAAAGCTTTTTACGAGGCTGTGCGAGCAGAACCAGCAGAAAAAGTTTGATGCACTCTAGAAGAAGTTGGACGAGCTTACATCGAGGCACACAGCGGAGGCAGCGAAGAGGGCAGCCCCGGCCACAGGGGAGGCCCCAGTCGTGCAGGAGGAGTTACTCACTGACCCTCCCCACCTGGTTCAGAGGAATGGAAGGGCCATGAAATGTTTCTCCGAATGGATAGAGCATGAGCCTAGGGAGAAATGGCCTCTACTTTACGACACCGATGGTGCGAGGTATGGAGTATTGACAACAAACCTTGCGGAGGTTTACAATTGGGTGATGCGCGGGTTAAGACCCCTTCCCTTAGTTGCTATAGTAGAGGGTGTTCTTCGTGGTATCGCGAAGTACTTCGTCGATCGCCATGCAAGGGCGATCGCGCGTATGAATGATCCTGCTGTGAAGTACTTAGAGATGATTTCTGCATATATGGAGGAAAAAGGCAAGAAAGGGGAGATGCACACAGCAATGAAGATGGGCATGAGGGAGCTCCATTTCGAGGTGCTGTGCAAGGAGAAGGCCGGTCGTGGGAGGAACCGGCGAAAGCTTGCTCACGAATGAATCATACACAGGCAAACTTGTGTCTGCACCTGCAACAAGTCTCGTCTATTACATAGGCTATGCTCCCATATCATGGCTGCCTGCTCGACGATTCGTATGGATCCAGGTATATTCTTGTCCCAATACTTCAGTAAGGAAGTTGTGGCTGCAACTTCAAGCGTAGCGTGAAAATGTACGATTTTCGAGTGGTGGGTTTATTCACGGAGCACAAAAGATGGGAGGATTCACGCTGGGTCCCAGATATGAGCAGGCTAAAGGGAGTAGGAAGAAGGCAATCCAGGTGTATAAGGAATGATATGGAAGCTGCTGAAAGTGGCCGCCACGTAAAGAAATATATTGTTTGCAAGGAGACAGGGCACACTTTCAAGTGTTAACCAAAGATTCAGATACCGTGAAGTGTTGTGTGGCCTTTCTGTACTGAACTGGGTTTTACTTCACTCTGGTGTCAATGTATTAGAATTTTAGTTGCTTGTATCGAATTCATATGTGTAGTGAAAACATGTACTATGTATGTTCTTGTACTTGATTAAATGAGAGTGTACTATGTTATATTCATTTCGTACCTTTTTTACACTTTGCACAAACATGAACATTTTTATTTGCATGTTTCATATTCTATTTGTAATTGTTGTATTCATCTTGTACTTTTTTTACACTTTGCACTAACATAAACATTATTATTTGCAGGTATGGCGGGCGTGCAGTTGTACGAGTTGCTTGAACCGTTGGTCGACGCGACTCACCGGAGCTGTTTAGCGACCTTGCCCCCGCAGGATGGGGAGGCGGCGTTGGAGCTTGGGGCCCTATGCTTGCGCACCACCATGAGGGCATGGCGTATCGATCCACGATGGATCTCGAGGTTAGTTCAGTTCCGTCGCAATGTTGTACCCATGTCTTGGACATACGCCACAACAATAATTGTCATTTTCGTTTGTAGGTTGAGAACGACTAGCCTATTCCCTATTGCCCGGATGGTGGAGGCGACCGTCGTGGACGCACAAGATCGACAGGGTGCCTCTAGTAGGTTCCCTTACGACAGGAGCTTACTGACTGCTCTAGTGGACCGGTGGCGACTTGAGACCCACACTTTTCACCTACCGTGCGGTGAGATGACTCTGACACTAGAGGACGTCAGTAATCTCCTGGGCCTACCATGCTCAGGGGATGCGATGGTTCCTGCAGACAACGACCTAGAGTGGCGGACAGATATCCTCCACCGGTTTGAGGTCATGCTACCCCAGGCGATAGGGTACACGCCTTCGTACCCTCAGTACGTAGCGATGTTTGACCAGCTCACGAACGACCATGTCATATGGCGCCCCTATGTTCCTAAGCTCATTGAGGCACGTGCGCCGCCGCGATACATCATCGCGATTGCATCGCGACGCCAGCGTCTTGGTTGACACGACGTCACCTGGTGTTCGACGTGTTCGTCGAGCCGTACGCCGCCCACCGCGTCATGAGGCAATTCGGTCTACGATTGGCGTTCCCATTACCCACAGGCGACATCGTCTTGGCGGCCATGCACTCATTCGTATTTCTACATTTTTTGTACTTCCATTAGTATTTATGATCTCGGTGGCTTGAGAAGTTATGTTGCGCTTTCGTTCTTGCAGGCACACACGGAAAGGCTTCGTCGACACGCAAAGTTGGGCAGCACGCATGGTATCTCATGCGCAGCAGTGGGCACAGGCTCTTGCGGATGTGATCGACGAGACTACCCCCTACGACCATGGCATGTACGATGCGTACATCCAGTGGTATAGCACGCGCACCCGCGTTCGAGTTGTGCATGTCGTGGAGTCACCTTCTAGGCACGAGCCCTCCACTGCAGACACGTACCCTGCGCAGGCAGACTCTGCTTTTCACTGCGCGGTTCGTACTCTATTTATTTGTCATTCAATGTAACGTCTTCAAAATTATGCCAACTAACTAGCCACCTAACGTTTGTGCAAAGCGACCTCGCCAGGGAGGCACACGAGGCCACGTTCGCCTTGATAGAGGTGGTCGGTACCACCTAGAGGATAGGGGTCACAACGGACGATCTTTGAGGGGCGTTGCACCGTATTCGGGACTTGACCTACCGCGTCGTCCATCTTACGTTGTGTAGGCGGCCCAGGGCGGACGACGTGGTACAGGTCCCCCCTAGTTCGTCCGCTGTACGAGGTCGACAGGCGTCGCACAGGCATACCGCTCCTCGTCCAGACGTGGTTGGGGGCTCCAGCTAGTACCAGACACCAGCGCCTGTCCCCATGACCGCAGGTACATCATGTGGTCTCCTTTCATACATTATGTTGTTCATATTACGTGTTGTTCTAATGTGAAAAGTTTGTCAATAGCGACCGATCCAGCACCTGAACAGAGTGCGAGCACCACTGGTGACTTTGGTACGCTCCAGGATGAGGACTTCGACTTTCTCGTGGATCCTTACCAGTAGTCCATGGGTGTGTTGCTTGGTCCGTCGTAGCTCGTATCGGCGCTCGGGCCGTCTCTGCCGACACAGGACGCCTTTGCTACTTCGACAGCACCAGTACGACCTGCTAGGAGTACTCGTAGAGAAGCCCCTGACTAGCTCACGTATCCGTTCGGGCATGTGCAGCACCGTAGGAGGCCTGGGACCACACGAGGAGTTGCACCGCGCAAGGGCCCTAGCTAGTTTGTTTTGTTTGCACATGATGTACCATAAATAATATCGTGTTTTACTTTCTTAGCTTATGTAATATTCAGATATGTTATTTTCTTTTATTCAGTTTTGTGCTATGCAAATATAATCTTTTACTTTCGTAGTGCTATTTGCAAACATACTACTAGTAGCTTTGTCACATCGTGAATGAACACACACAACTACTTTGTCAGTGCGATGTGACAACACGCTGCTAGCAGCTTTGCCAGACTGATTTGACAACACTATGAACACTACAAAGTGACAAAACACTGCCCATCATAGACTAACAAACAACACAATACCTATCTCAAAGCACAGTGACAACACCCTGTAGCCCACCTCTTTCTCAGACCAAAATGACAACACGCTGCAGCCCACTTTCTCAGATCGAAGTGGCATATAAAACCACCCAAGCATCCCTTCTTCCCTCCCCGAACTCCACTCCAAACCTCAGGCACACATACACAACTCCCAATCACACTTCTTCACCATGGCTGGATCCTCTAGCAGAGCATTTTCTTGGACACCTGATATGAGCAGCGTAGCTCTTAATTACACGTTGAAGGTTACGCGTAGTGGGGAGGACGATCCATTCAAGGAGGAGAACCTAAATAAAGTGGTGTCCAAATTGCAAGGGTGGCGTCCGACACTACCAAGGCATAACGTGATAACTCTAGCGTGAACCTTGTGACCTCCAACGACCTGAAGGCGCATTTACAATGGTGGCGTCAAAAGTATTTAAGGGTGTGCGAACTAGCCGACCACCCTTCAACTACAGGTTTCTCTCGAAGATCTAACAGGGTACTGATACTGCCCGATCGGTATGTAGAGTATATTAAGGTTAGTTATTTCATATTTATTCATCTTACTATTCTTTTTAGCATTATACATAAGTTCACTACTTCGTATGCTCGTCTTGTGTGTTAGTCATTCCCAGAGGATGAAGAGTTGCTGAATAAAGATATATCAGAATTCTTAGCGATGTATATACTCTTCAGCGGGGGTGTGATGCCTGGTTCGTGTAGAAGATGCAAAAGTGGATCTAACTGGAGGGGTAGAAATCAACACAGTACTACTGCAACAGCAAGTTCAGGAGGACGTTCAACCACCACTGAAGGGGGGATTGCTCCTAACTATGCAAATAACGATGACGATGTCAATTTCGTATCACCTAGACCTCGATGTTCAAGCACTACCACAACAGGCCGTTCAAGCACTACTACAGCAGGCCGTTCAAGAAACAATGCAAGAGGACGTTCAACCGGCACTAGAGGCGGGCTAGCTCCTAACCATACACATGACGATGACGACGATGATGACGATTTCGTATCACCTAGACCTCGACGTTCAAGCACTAACACAACAGGCCGTTCAAGCACTACTACAGTAGGCCGTTCAAGAAACAATGCAAGAGGATGTTCAACCAGCACTGAAGGAGGGCTAACTCCCAACCATATCCCTCAGCCACTAATAGATGACTTTTTTCTTTATGACCATGCCCTATTTCGAAGACTATGGCGATAGAATGTATGGTTTTGTAACTTATGTTGTATCCCAGTTTTATCAATTTTCTAAAGCATGTATGTATCTATGTTGTGTACTAGTTTTATAAATTCCTTAAGGTATGTACCTATGTTTATCCCACTTTGTGACTTAGCTCTGAACTTTGAAACGACAGAAATACCACATCATCGCTGACTCACATTTTTCTACATTTTGCGTTATTGTCGCCCAACCACATGGTGTCATATTTAGTTAAAATTGCAAATGGTATATTTTTGCAATTTGAATAGAAATGTCTAGTGCTTTACTAATTTTATCATTGCCTGCAAATCATAAAACATTTAAGTTATACATTTTATGTAGTGCTTTTGTTGCCTGTCACCATTTGAAATGGCATCAGGTGTGCAGATTTGTAAATTTTTTCCTCGGCATATTATTTTTGTAAAATTAGATAAAAATAATATTATTTAAAAAAAATTCCCATGATAACGATCAACCTAGGTAAGGTGCCTGTCTACCTCACCTCCCTCAGTCTCACCCTTCGTCGGGCCGCGGCAGTACGGCCACCGACACTCCTGCGTGCCGCCGTCGTTCCTTCTCATCTTTCTCCGACGCGCTGACGCGCATATACGTTTCCGGGTGCGTATATGGCAAATCTCACACCAACCGAACATGTGCAGAGAGCATCAACGTTTTCACGTGGAAGCAAGTATTAGCAAAAAAAATTTTCTACAACAAATCAGCACAAGGGGTATCCCTACGTACCATTGTTCGAGGCCACACTAGCGCACATGCTGAGAGCACAGAAGATACGGCAGCGTAGTGGCAATGGATCACTGATTAAACGCGGCACGCCGCGCCAGCCACACATGACAAGATGTGAAAACCGGATGCAGTTTGCAGGGGTTAACAGGTAAAAAGCAGAATAATACATAATCCTATAAAGTTTCGGGCAGTTTTTTTTTGGAAAAACAAGTGTTAAAAACAAATTATGAGAGTACTGGGGTAATAAAGAATTTAAACGGACTATTCTGTAATATTAGAATTTTTTGGGCCCTCTTTTGCACAAAAAAGAATTTGCGAGGTACTAAGCTGTAATTCTCGAAAATATATTTAAAAATTCTAGGGGCCTTCCCGCAAAAAATTCCAGAATTTTTAGGGTATTTCTGCAAAAAAGTGACCTAAATGTAATTTTGGAAACTTCCGAGGGTTTTGGCTCACGCCATGGGCACGTGTCGAGCCCGTGCTTACACCGCGCCCCTGAGCCACGCGTCACCTGGGAAAAAATACCGCGGACGCGCGTGAACGGGGAATCGAACCCGCGACCGAAGGTGAGAGAGCGATGTGTCTTATCACCGTGCCGCACGAACGTTCTTAGCGAGTAACGGCGCTAAAATATATAAGCCGAACGAGCGGCTGAACCACGTGGGCTATGTGGCTCAATGATCTGCACGCCGTATGAATGGTAGGCCGTTTCACGGTTGGCAAGGGCGACGCGGCGCTCGAGCGCGCGTCCACACCGCGCTGAAGGAGACGTGGACGTGGTGAGCGGCCGTGAAAGCTTTGAGCTTTATATACTATTAACGGATTAGCCATGCATGTGACTTGGCTCAACGACGCGAGCCGTAGGCACGACGCTCCCGCGCGCGCGATGCGGCCGCGCGCGGAGAGGCCACGCCGCGACGAGCCGGGAAAGCTTCCACCTTTATATACGGTAGTATGTATGTTCACCGGTCTGATTTTTTTTTTTTAAAAAACTTATTACTTTTTAACTATTGCGTCAGAAGTATCACGAAGGCTGATTTCGCCAGAGCACTGTATCAAGTTGGTGGGCACATGCTGATGTTTCAAGCATTTCCGTGTTCAATTTATCAAAAATTCGTTTTCGACGTGAGGAACGTGTAACACATGAGGTAAAATCGACTGCATGCATGATTTGTTATGTTCCAGATCATGTTGAATTCCAAAGATAGAAAGGCAGCATATCGTTCGCTGATTGAATAATGCATGTTCAACAGTTAATGCCACTTTGGATTTTGAATTGTCTAGTCATTAGTATGATGCAAGTTGATTCTCGCGGCTGCATGATTGCGTCAAGCAGCTACTCACATGCTACTCTTTCATACTTCCCTCGATTGTTTTTTAATGTGGTTGTAGAATGTGTATGGTCAATCTTTAAAACATTGATCGCTAATACGCACGTAAGTATTTAGATTTATCAATTGAAATTGTTATCACTAGATTTTTTTATGGAAAAATACCTACATATTATTATATTTTTAATGATTTTTACTAAAATATAGTTAAAAAATAATAATAGTCAAAAGGTGTGTATTGAGATCTTGTTGATGTAAAAACGAAAAGTTAAAAAAGGTCCGAGGTAGCACATGTCAAGTTTTTTCAGTTCATTTGGTCGGTTGAGCGTTGTGACAAGTAATGCGAAACACATGTCATATTTTGACGGAATGAATACTCCATCCGTTCTCAAATACTACTTCATCCGGTCATGAATAGATGTCATTCTGAATATCGATATGATCTCTAAAACATAACTTTAATCATTTGTTTATATTGTAATATATCTATGACGCTAATAAAATTATATTATTATGAAAGTATTTTTGAGACAAATCTATAGATATGATTTCGTACATCCAATCTATATATTTTTAAAGTATAGAGATAGTCAAGTTTTGAGAGTTTGCACGCATCTCCCCTCTGGTCACAAATAATTGTTATTTTAGACATATGTATAGTTAAACTTTGGAAAATTTGACTGTTAATATCTTTTTAAATATTTAAATTAGATACATGAAAATCATATATGTAGATTTGTCTTGAAAATTTCTTTTGTAATATTATAATTTTATTGGATTTTATTAATATATTATAACTGAAATTAGTGGTTGAATGTGAGTTTTAGAGACCGTGTCGATGTCTAAAATGACAACTATTTGTAACCAGAGAGAGTATGTATTTGTGACGGGATTGAGTAACACTTAAGGTGATCCTAAGCAAAGTGGAAGCAGTGTTACATTGGGAGCAACCGAAGTCTGTTACTCAGATTCGTAGTTTTTTGGGAATGACGGGATATTACCGTCGGTTTATAGAAGGATTCTCAACGATTGCTAAACCCCTTACGCAGTTTTTGAAGAAAAAAAGAAGTTTGCATGGACGCTAGAGTGCGAAAAGAGTTTTATGGAACTGAAGAAGCGTCTAACGACAGCCCCCGTGTTAGTATTGCCGGATGTGCAGAATAGCTTTGATATTTATTGCGATGCTTCAAAACAAGGTCTTGGGTGCGTGTTGATGCAGAATGGCAAAGCCGTTGCTTATGCGTCAAGGCAATTGAGGCCGCATGAGGAGAATTATCCGACGCATGATTTGGAGTTAGCTGCCGTAGTGCATGCCTTGAAAATATAGCGTCATTATCTCATAGGAAATAGATGTGAGATATATATGGACCATAAGAGTCTGAAGTACATATTTACTCAATCAGACCTTAATATGAGGCAACGAAGGTGGCTAGAATTAATTAAGGATTATAATGTGGGAATTCATTATCATTCTAGAAAAGCTAATGTGGTAGCTGATGCTCTGAGTCGAAAGAGCAATGGTGCAAATACGCTAACGACGGATGATCAACCAGAGCTATGTAAAGAATTTCAGAAGTTAAAGTTGGAAGTTGTCCCACAAGGAGTTGTAGCTGCTCTGGAAGTAAAGCCAACACTTGAGGATCAGATCAGAGAAGGCCAAAAAGATGATGAGAAAATCACTAAGATCGATCAAGTCCAAGAAAGATGAAGGCTTAGCTGTGGATTTCACTTTGGATGAGCGAGGTACCATATGGTTCAACGGCCGAATTTGTGTACCGAACTAAAAGGAGCTGAAGCAATTGATTCTTGAGGAAGCTCACGATTCTAAGTACTCGATTCATCCAGGAAGTGCTAAAATGTATCAGGATTTGAGGGAGAGATTTTGGTGGCCTAACATGAAATGAGAAGTGGCTGAGCACGTCGTGTTGTGTGATGTATGCCAGAGAGTTAAGGCAATGCATAAAAAACCAGCGGGTTTGCTACAGCCGCTAAAGGTTCCTGAATGGAAATAGGAAGAAATCGGTATGGATTTTATAACCGGTTTACCCAAAACTCAGAGTGGGTATGACTCTATATGGGTTATTGTTGATCGATTGACCAAAGTAGCTCACTTTATACCAGTTAAGACAACATACTCGGGAAAACGTTTGGCAGAGCTGTACATGGCTAGGATTGTGTGTTTGCATAGTGTGCCAAAGAAGATAGTCTCGGATAGAGGTACTCAATTCACCTCGAGGTTTTGGGATAAACTACATGAAGCCATGGGGACTCGATTGAACTTTAGTACAGCGTATCATCCGCAGATAGATGGACAAACCGTAAGGGTTAATCAGATCCTAGAAGATATGCTAAGAGCATGTGCATTGGTTTATACTACGTCATGGGATAAGTGTTTGCCATATGCAGAATTCAGTTATAACAACAGTTATCAGGCTAGTTTGAAAATGTCACCATTTGAGGTTTTATATGGACGTGCCTGTCGTACTCCATTGAATTGGAATGAGACAGGAGATTGTATGGTATTTGGACCTGATGTTCTCAAGGAAGCCGAAGAGCGAGTTGCTATGATCAGAGAGAGGTTAAAGGTAGCACAGTCAAGGCAAAAGAGCTACACTGATAATCGTCGTCGAGATTTGAGTTTCGAGCCAGATGATTTCGTGTATCTGAGAGTTACCCCTCTCAAAGGTGTTAAGAGGTTTCGTGTGAAAGGAAAACTTGCCCCTAGATATGTTGGTCCATTTAAGATTTTGAGCCGTCGTGGGGAAGTTGCTTACCAGTTGGAATTGCCACAGTCATTGTCAGGAGTGCATGATGTGTTTCATCTGTTGCAACTCAAGAAATGTCTTAGGGTGCCAATAGAACAAACCCCGTTGGACGCAATAGAGCTATAGGAAAATTTGACTTACAAGGAGTAGCGAGTCAAAATTTTGGATGTTATGGAGCGCAAGACCAGGAACAAGTTTATTCGCTTTTGCAGAGTTCAGTGGGGCAATCATTCCGAAAGCAAAGCCACTTGGGAGCGTGAAGAGGATGTGAAGTGAGAATTCCCAAACCTATTATTTAGTTAGCCCTGAATCTCGGGGTCGAGATTCTGTTAAGGGGGGAAGTTTCTAACATCCCAAAATTTGCCCTTAATATTAATTTATTGATTTTTGTGTATTTTATGATTTTCTGGATTCATTGGAATTTATTAAATATATTTGTTTCTGCCTCTTATTGAAAGGTATTTAAATAATGATAAAGTTAATATAAAGTTTTTCCAAAAATATTTTATTTGAGTTCAAAATGTCTCAAAGTATTTTTGAGATTTTTCTGGGATTTTTCCTATGTGGGAACCCGGAAATACGAATCGATCCTCGCTCGTGCGTTGGACTTAGAGGTGACACCCATACTCTACCTAAGTGTATGATCACTGTCACCCAAAAGTCTCGTGCACGGAGTATTAACCAGATGGCCCCCACTCAAGCAAATATGAGCCACCTAGTTGCACCGTACGCACTTACGCAACCAAGGGAGTTTCGATTCCATTCTGAACAACCATACCAGGATTGAAAGCAACTCATCCAAGCATAGTACTCGCCGTCCGTCTCAAAACCTTGGTATCGCCCACACTCACCAAGGGGAGCGCGAGCAATAGTCAAAGAACGACGATCGCTCAAGTTTATGCATTAGATGGTTGAAAATAATTTCAGGTACCCGGATATGTGTCTAGTGCTAGTTCCCAAGATCAACGCCTAGCACCCACATATCTCGCATTCGAGATGTATCGCAACACATACACATGAAACTAAGCAGTTGTTATAGCATAAACATAAACTAGAACTAGTACAACTACTTACTATTACAAGTAGTGGCCGACCAGCCAAATATTACAAGTCCATAAGTAAAGTGCAGCGGAAATAACACATATAACAAAAGCGGGACAGCAGTATGCCCATCCCTACCCAAAGGCAACCGACTTGGGAAAAAACCCAAGTTCATCCTTCAACATGATCGTCGGTCCCCGGAGTATAATACGTGTCGTCGGGGCAATCTTCCATTTCGTCTTCTATATTATATTGATTAATCAACCGTGAGTACACGTATGTACTCGCAAGTCTTTAGTGTACGGAAATATTGTAAATGCAAGGCTAGAACAAGGATAACAAGCTTCTACACTTGTCTCATTTTCAGCATAAAGCAGATTTTGTTTAACAAGTGAATGTTGCATAAAACGGTAACGGAATTGTAAAGAGCATTTAATAAAAAGCTAATAATAGTAAGTACAGTCCATATCCATCATTCCACAGCCCTCCTTGGTTGCGAATAGCGAATAAAAATATCCACCATTGGCTCCCAAAGTTTTCCATACCAACCCAACACCATTTCCAAAAGTTTTCCATACCAATCCGAATTATCGTCGTCTATGCGTTGATTAATAAAAACCGAGACAAAAGCAAATAACACCGTATCAAATGGGGATTAAAACTTACCAAGTTAAAACTTACCAAGATGAATATGGTGATTGTGAGTTCTTGGTTTATCACTTTCATAATGATTTTATTAGCACTTTGTTTATGTAAGGCCATTTCTTGAATGTGTTACTTTTATCCTCTATTATAAGAAGCTATAGTTATCATCATAGCTAAGGCTATTTACGAATTCAAGAGGCTAAAATTATGTATCTTTGCATGTATAACTTCGAATTATAGATGCTAAAATTATTTGGATTAATAAAAACAACATTAGTTAAAAGGTTTTGCTTGTTTGGAATTTAGCTTCAAGTGCTCATGCATGGGAATGATTTCTATGTGTTGGATCTGAAATTTTAGGTTATTTCCTGATATTACTTGGTTATGAGATGATTTCTTGCATTGCCGATGTTTTGGTTTAAGACTTTCGATTTCATTTGTCCATACAAATGATTCTAGTAACGTTATTACTTAGGGTGTTTGCTCTAGCAAGTTTTATATGATAATCAAGTTGAAATTAAAATGTTTTTCCTTATTTTGGTTGTCCATATACTGTTTTACGGTTCTGAGTTTATTCCCACAAAATCTATGTATAGCCGAGTTGTTTTTCAAGCTGCTGAAAGTGCTTAAGTGTTATAGTCTTAGTGCAGTTTGTAGTCTTTGAAGGGTTTTGCTTTAGTAGGATTCAGATGCAAAGCAAGTTATAATTAAGATATTTTTGCAGAATATGGTAGTATATATACTAAAATTTGATTCTGAATGATTTTCCATTAAATTTGCATTTGGATGATATACTTTACGTATTGCCGAAAAGCTTATACGATTATGCCGATCGCGCGGTTACGGTCCATTTTTCACTCTCCGATTGCGGCTGCACCTTTTGGGATAATCCAACCATTTTTCACACATTAGTAGGGGATATCCCTAAAAGTGTTTTAAATTTAGTTCTGCAATATTTCACATTTATTTGAGATGTTTTACATATAAATGATAACAAGGGCTTAATATGGCCTAACTCAAAATTGTTCAAAATGATGTTATTTTTGAACAGCAAGCTAGTATATGTTATTTTAAGGCTATATCATTTGATTTCGTTGAATTTGAGGTTCGTTTGCGAAAGTTATGAACATTTGATCATTTTGCCGATTGAAGGTTTGAGCAACTAGAAAATAGATTAAACTAAAGGAAAGTTTAAATATTTTTTACTATTCATAATCTATGCAATTCCAGGAACGCATCTAAACTGGTTTCACAAGTTTTTCAGATCATTTGTTCAAGGTTTTAGCCATTTGAAACTTGCATGCTAGTAAGAGTTTAAACTAACAATCTTTCATTCAAAACACATTAAAATTTAAATAGTTTTGCAGAAATTGAGTGGATAGGGTTGCAGTAACTTAAGGTATTTATTTCATGATTTATGTATCAAAATAAAATATACTTCCTTAATAACACCTATTTAGAGTCTAACATTCAAACTCTATTTAAAAATTTAAACTGCAAGTAACATATAAATTTTTATTTTAGATTCTAATTCCTCATTTCAAAACTTAAATTTATAAGTTGAGTTTGCTGCTTTTGGATATTCCTAGCAAAAGATATGAAGGTTTGATTGCAAGAGGCAAAAATTAAAATTATATTGCAAAAGCCTGGATTCGAACCCAAGACCGGCCTGTTGCAATACTGAGCTGCTTTAGCACTGCACCAAGTTGTTGCTTGTGATGAGGCTAAGTACCAATTTATTTGAGCTATACCTCTTTTCTAACCCTAGAGCTTGGTTCAGTCGGCAATGGCGATGGCGAGGCAGCTTGGAAAGGATGAAGCTCGGCTGGGGAAGTAAACTGCAGGGAGGTGGGCTCCGCTGGGGACAGCTTCGGAGACGACGGCGACTGGAGCCGCGATGGCGATAGGCGAAGCAAGCTTCTCCACCGTGCGGCTACTGGGAATGAAGATGAGAACCGCAGTGCGATGGCTCGGCGACACAGCTGCATGCATGCGCAAGGAAGACTCATTAGAGTGCATGGTAGCTAGGAGCACGCGAAGGAGCAGGCGAGCTCACCTGGGACATCTTCCCGCGGACGAAGGAGGGGCTCGCTGCTCGGTTTCTTACTTCGGCAAGCCCTCGGCAGAGAGGAGAGGGAGAGCAGCAAGCAGAGAGAGGAGAGGAGGAACTCAGCCGGCTTTATGGCAGTGCAGGGGAGCAGGTGGGCGCGGTACGGGCGAACTGCAGAGGAGGCGAAGCTAGGCTCGCACTGGCCGTGTGGCGCCAGAGCTCTGCCGCGACAGCATTTCGATGGAAAAGCTCGGTGCCGTGGCAGCTGTTTCGGCAGAAGCTAGGAGAGAGAGAGAGGAGGGAGAGAGAGGAAGGGATGGGGGCTAACCAGTGGGACCAGGCCGTCGTGGAGCCCACTGCCAGATGCACGACTACAGCTCCCATCGATTGCATCGGTTGCATTTGGCAGATGAGTTCATTTATGGCAATTTCAAGGTTAGGTATTAGTCAAGCCGATTGAGAGTGCTAAGTTGATTCAAAAATTTTGAAATTTTAGTGTTGGTAGAACAGGGAGTCTACTTTCCATTTTCTTTGGTTCCACTTGATTATCTTTTCTAGTTTAAGAACAGTAATTCTCCAAATTTACTGATTTTCGTACAATTTTTGATTTTTTGATCTATTTAAATGGTATGAAAAAATTCTGGAAAAATTATATTTATTCATCATATGTGCTCTAGTATTTTACAAAATTATTTGCTATAGCATGTTGTTTAAAGTTTTCATGAGTTTATTTGATGTGTTTGTTTTAGGTATTTAAAAGTCATTAAACTCCAAAACTCAAATCTTGGAATAAATGAATAAATCCGAAGATAAGCTCAATTGAAAATTCAAATGTGCAACATGATTCATGAATGCCACTTTATTCATTTTCTGAATTTGGGATGTTACAAACCAACCCCCCTTACATTAATCTCGTCCTCGAGATTAACTGGACTCGCTAAAGAAAGATGGAAACTCAGCTCTAAGGCGATCCTCACGTTCCCAAGTGGCTTCTTCCTCGGTGTGGTTACTACACTGAATTTTGAGCATTCTAACCAGAAGGTTCCGAGTATGACTCTCAGCTTCGTCAAGAATACGAATTGGACGTTCACGATACGAAAGATCAGGTTGCAGGTCAATGTCATCCAACGGAGTGAATTCGTTGGGAGCTCGGAGACACTTCTTTAGTTGAGAGACATGAAACACGTCATGAACATCAGATAGTTGAGGTGGAAGTTCAAGATGATAAGCTACTTCGCCTCTTTTTGCAATGATCCGATATGGACCAATGAACCGGGGCGCTAGCTTTCCGCGGACTCGGAATCGGTGAGTACCACGCAGCGGTGAGACCTTAAGATAAACAAGATCATCAACCTCGAAGCTTAATTTGCGGTGTCGATTGTCAGCATAGCTCTTTTGTCGCGACTGCGCTTCTTTCAAACGGCTTCTGATTAGACGGACGTGATCTTCAGCCTCTTGGATAATGGTTAGTCCAAAGAATTGTCTTTCACCTACCTCAGACCAGAATAGAGGGGTTCGGCATTTTCTGCCATAGAGTGCCTCAAATGATGACATTTGGAGACTAGCTTGGAAGCTGTTGTTGTAGGAGAATTCGGCGAATGCCAAACACTTCTCCCAATTAGTGCTATATGATAGAACACAAGCTCTCAACATATGTTCCAAAATTTGATTTGTTCTTTTAGTCTGACCTCCCGTTTGCGGGTGAAAGGCTGTGCTAAAGAACAATTTGGTGCCGAGAAGTTCGTGCAGACTTTCCCAAAAATGCGATGTGAATTAAGTACCACGATCAGAAATGATAACTTTAGGAACACCATGGAGTCTAACAATATGATTCAAATATAGTTCGGCAAGCTTAGCTCCATTATATGAGACACGCATGGGAATGAAATGGGCCACCTTCGTCAGACAGTCGACAATCACCCATATGGAGTCGTGCCCGTATGACGTCTTGGGTAGGCCAGTAATGAAGTCCATGCTAACTTCATCCCATTTCCATTTGGGAACCCGCACGGGTTGGATGTAACATCCCAAAATTTGGCCTAATTATGTTTTTATTGCTTAAATGTGCATTTATGATTTTCTGGAATTTATTTGGATTTTTCTGGATTTATTTGAATTAATTTTAAATCAAGTTTATTGCCCTTTTGTTCAAATCTATTTAAATTTGTGCAAAGTTAAAATAAAGTTTTGCCAAAAAAAATTTATTTGAGTCCAGGATGTCTCAAGGTATTTTTGAGAATTTTCTGGGATTTTTCCTGATTATTTATTTGCCTAAAATCAATTAAGTGAATTTATGGAATTATTTTAAATGTTAAAATCTGGTAAAACCAGGGAATAGTGTCAGGCCGTAGCCCATCCCTGTTGCAGCCCAGCCCGTTCGCGCGGCCCGCCAGGCCCAGCTTCTAGAAGTTTTGACGTTGGCTGTTGGATCATTATCTGACGGCTGGGAGCGCGTGGGAAACCCTAGACTCGCGGGCCGTTGGATCCTTGGATCGGCGTTGATTGTGCCACGTTGCAGCAAGGCATGGCCGTTGATCTTAAATCGTAGGGTGTCCGTTTGTCTTCTCCGTTTCGGACTCTTCCGCCGCGCCGCCGTGTCTCCGGTGGACTCGGAGTCCGTGTCCTTCGCCCGCACGCCCCTCCGTACGCCTATTTAAGGAGCCGTCGGGTGTGTTGAGATCCTTGTCCGCGCCGCATCGCATCGCAAGGCCGTCGTCGAGCTCGCCGGAGCGCCTCGTGGAGTGTCGTCGTCTTCCTCGCCGATGGGTTTCATCTCGGCGACGCCATTAGCAGCGGGAGAAGCTTCGGACCGTCAGATCATCGCTCGACGTCTCAGATTCAGCCGGGTGGTCTCGGTGAGCCGTAAAACCTCTGTTAAACGCTGTCCGTTGGATCTAAAACCCGCGCTCGAGATTTTGCCGCGTGTGCTTCGTTCGGCAACCGTTCGATGGGATCTGAGTGCGCCAGATCACGCCGCCGTCGCAACCAATCGGGAGCCGACGTGTTGCGGGCGAAGAGGCCGATGCGCCATGGACCGCGTCTGCGGTGAACCGACCCGACGCCGTGGACCAGGTCTATGCACCGGGGCCACGTGTCGTGCTCTGATTGGTCCAGGCCAGGCTGACGCCAGCATGACCTCATGATGACGCAATAATCTGTTTTCGATTTAAAAATAAATCTGTTAATTCTGATTTTCTGATTTTTGCAATTTCAGTATTTATTTCAAACTTCAAAAGGCTATATCATTTGCAATTTAACTCGGATTTGAGTGATTCAAATTTCTAAATTTTTTTAAAATTGAGATCTATTTAATGGTGAATTTTATTTGATTTTTGAAGTTTATTTCCTCTCTGTTTTGGTATTTATTTGCTTTTCTTCTTCGGTACACATAGACATTGAATTGTGCGACGCATCGGAGGAAGATCCAATAATTCAAGAGCAAGTTTCAGAACCAGATCAGGATCTATTCCAAGGCAAGTTGTGCTTTGATCATGTTGAATCCATGTTATAAAATTGCTATATTTGTTTTACCCTATTGCATATATTTCAAGTATACAATTGTTTCAAATTAGATTGGGCTTAGCTAATGTACCAGATTGATCTATACCCTACCTTGTCATTGTATGTCATGATCCATTGTCACCCTAGATTGGTTCAATATAGTTGGTTAGTAATTATAATCAACATTGGAGGATTAGTTCGTATTAGTTGCTTCGCCATGCCACGCCATCACATGTAATGGAATCATTGATAATTAATCTTGATTAATGGAATATGGAACAATGTTATGAACTTGTGTGTCATGTGGGATCACACGATGAGATTGAGTTGTTGTGACGAGTCATGTCATGCAACGATGTTGAATTGTTGATAGCACGTGGTGCTTGGTAATCAACTGGGTGATAATCACTTAGATTGGGGCAGGTGACAAGGGGCGAGTACGCCAAGGTGGGCCCGATGGGCAGAGGGTATGTGGATGTCTTGCGTTGATCACTCTAAGGACTTAACCTTGCAAGCCTTTGACCAGAGTCAATCATGCAACCACATGTCTGGTATGGGCCAGCCTAGCTGAGTAATTTGCAATGTCTTAATTTTGGTACTATCGTGGTCGGTGTGAATTCCCGAGTTATGGTGTAATTCACATGGCGCAAGAGGGGGGCCCTGGTTATGGTTTTCAAACCCACCAGTGTTGAAACCTTAGCGGGTACTATCCGGTTAAGTCAGAGCTTTGTAAAGGCTTTGTTATAATCACTCGCCTTGGTGGTGTTTGGTTGTATCGCGTGGGTAAAGTGCATAACCTCTGCATAGTGTAAAACTATTCGGATAGCCGTGCTCGCGGTATTGAGCAAAGCTCGGGAATTACACATAAGGGTTAGTTTAATTAACTGGACAAATTGATTGGGATGGCGGAACGCCATATGGAAGAGGGAATTTGACTTAGGATTGGAAACTTGGTTTACTTGAGAAATACCGAATTTACTTACTGTTGTTATTTGTTTTACAGTCTTTACAATCTATTTATGGTATTTGTTCATAAATGCTGCTTATTGCAAAATAACCATGACAGCCTATCCATTGGAATAAGCCTTACATATAGATACATAGAATTGCATTCTGTGCACAACTTGTTGAGTGCTTAAGTACTCACCCTTGCCAACAACAATAATCAACAGTTGAAGAATCTACACCTGTGTTGGAAGAGGAAGTCCAAGAGGACGCAAGTCATTAGGGTCCGAGCCTTGTCGGTTGCCTGTGGTGAACTGATAAGCTATCTACATTTTCTATTTTCCGCTGTATAATCATTAGTTTATATTTTCCGTCTTGCCCTGCGTGGCTTAATAATGTAAGTTGGTCATATGATCATACATTTAGGTATATCAATGAATGAACTATTATTCTATTATCGTTGAGTATGATGTGATATGTACCAATGTTCAGCTGTGTGCACTAGCGTTGATCCTGGGACTAGTGCGGTAAACACAGAGGGTTCGAATCAGTGGATTCGGGTCCTTACAGAGGTGGTATCAGAGCATACTGACTGTAGGTCTTGGCCCTAGATAGTATGAAGGTGTCCGGTGTGAGTCCAAAACTATTTTCTAAAGAAAAATTTAAATTTGACTAATAAAACACTGTTGACTCATCTCATTCTCTACTTCTCGCCTTTGCTGAATTTACCGATTTACTTGCCGTTTCGGGAGGAGAACTTATTCAAAGTTCTTGTGGAGCAGATGCCGATCGTTCCGACCTTCGAGAAGTCAGCTGGCGGCTACGCCATGGAGCTGTGGAGAGTTCTTCAGACGCTTCGAGGCTTCTATCGTCCGCTTTACCGTGGAGGCAGTTGGACCGTCAATGGTGTACACCGAGGATTTATTTGCAAGCTGATTATCTACGCTCGGGAGAACGAGGAAGCTAGCAGGCCAATCAACATCTTCGCTAGAAGATTCTCGTACGAGGTTGCAATTCAGGAGGTTGCCCGACTTGCTCTTCGCCGTGTCTGCCGCGACTACGCCGACGAGCTTCACGACTCAGTGTTCCGACTTCACCCAGACGTTCAAGCATGCCGAAGCCGACGGATCGTGGAGGACGAGTGTGCCACTGCAACGCACCTTGCGGAGTTCGCCCTTGCCTAGGAGGATCATATGAGAGATACTACTCAGGAGCTGGAGACTGTGTACGAGGCACTCAGAGTGGCAGAGCAGGAGCTTGAGGTGACCCGTGCTTCAGCCATCGGGATGATCACTCAGCTGGGAGAGGCCCTAGAGGCGGTCGAGGACGAGTTGGAGCGCGTGACCCAAGGAGCTCAGGAGCCAGCCGAGGAGGAGTCAGAGGAGGATCCTGAGGAGCGAGAGTGGGAGCCCGAGGAGGATCAGCCTCAGCCAGGGTGGCTGGGTGAGTGAGTGTTAGTCTTAGAGTTGCGTTGAGACTCGAGTGTTGAGTCGCGTCTTTAAGTTAGTCTTTACCTCTTTAGTTGACGTTAAGATTTCGTGTTTAGTTTGCTTCTTTGTAATGCTGAGTGTGCAGTATGTGTTGCAAGCTTGTAGGCTTAAATAAGCAACCATACCAAGAATAAATAAAGAATTATTTCAGTTGGGTATAACCTACCTCCCCGCTTTAGGAATTCTTACTCCTTATCTATGCTACATCTACCTCTCCTAACCCAAGAGGCAATCATCAGATGGTGAATACTCGAGGAAACAACGGTGCTTCAGGAAGTGGACTGCGCCAGAACGACAACCCCAACGACGGAGGCAGCCCTCAACCACCGCCAATGGACATGCAGAACCTGGGAGCGTTTCTTGCCGCGCAGACTCAACTAATGCAGACTATGATGCAGCAGATGCAGCAGATGACCAATGCAGCAGCAACCAACAACAACCCTGCAGCCCAGAACAACAATGGTGGACCTCGATCTCATTCCACGCTGTCAGATTTTATGAGGACTCGACCACCAACGTTTTCAGGAAATGTGAACCCCTTGGAAGCCGATGACTGGCTTAGGACTATTGAAAAGAAGCTGCACATCACGCAATGTGAAGGAAATGAGAAGGTGCTCTACGCCTCTCATCAACTGGAAGGAACCGCCGCAGAATGGTGGGAGAATTACTGTGCCGCTCACGGAGCCCCACAAGAGATCACTTGGGAGGAGTTTACTACTGCTTTTCGCCAGTATCATGTCTCGGAGGGAATGATGGATCATAAGAAGGAAAAGTTCAGGGCTCTGAAGCAAGGAGGCCAACCAGTGGCTGAGTACCTGAACAAATTTACCCAGTTAGCTCGATATGCCCCTGAAGACGTAGCGACGGACAAGGCTAGGCAGTCTCGTTTCATGAAGGGACTAAATTGGGATCGCAGTGGGGTGATTACCCACAATTTTCCAGACTTTCAGGAGCTAGTGAATAAGGCTTTGATCCTAGAGGATAAGCGCAAAGAGCTAGGTGAGAATCGTAAGCGCTTAATGACTAATCAGGGTGGACGTCCAAACCATCTACGTTTGAGAATGTCACCACAGCAATTTGCTAGATTCCAACCACCAGCCGTGAACAAGACATCAACCCCTGCACCTCGCCCTGCCAATCAGAACTTCCAGACACCAGCACAGGGCAACAATGCGCCAGGAGGGAGTCAGCAGTCTGCAGTGAAAAGATGCTACACATGCAATGAGCCAGGGCACTTTTCCAATAGGTGTCCACAGAAGGGAGGCATCACACCAGTTCGTTTCAACCTGGGAACAGCACCTGCCAAAGCACCAGCCTCAGGAGGAAATCGTGCGCCAGGTCAAGCTGGAGCAACACCGCAGTCAACCGTGCGTGGAAGGATCAACCACATCACCGCAGATGGAGCTCGTGAAGCTACGGGCGTCGACTTTGGGTAAGTTCTGGTTAACTCAAGACTGCCATGCTTTGTTTGATTCTGGAGCTTCACATTCGTTTGTTTCTCAAAGTTTTGCAACCAAGAATGGATTTAAAGTGGTGAATCTTAAGTGTGTACTCTTAGTCCAAGCCCTAGGATCTGAGCTTAGATCTAGCCTTGGGTGTTTGGGAGCTAAGTTGCTTATGGATGGGATAGAGTTTCTAGCGAATCTTATCTTGATAGATGCCCAATCCCTAGACGTCATCCTTGGAATGGATTGGCTGTCTAAGCATAAGGCTATTTTGGATTGTGGCCAAAGGATTGTAACATTGGAAGGCCCTAAAGGCAAAAAGGTAGAATTTCAAGCGACCACAGTTCGAGATGGGCAGTTAGTGGTCAACGGTGTGAAAGCCATCAGCATGGAAGATGTGCGAGTAGTCAGAGAATACCCGGACGTGTTTCCAGAAGATTTACCGGGACTGCCGCCAGACCGCGACATCGAGTTCGTTATCGAGTTAGCACCAGGGACAGCGCTGATATCAAAGAGACCATATCGGATGCCTACCGACGAGTTAGTAGAAATGAAAAAGCAGATTGAGGAACTGCAAGAGAAAGGTTTCATTAGACCTAGTTCATCACCCTGGGAAGCACCAGTTTTGTTTGTTCGTAAGAAGGATGGAAGTCTCAGAATGTGCACTGATTATCGTGCACTTAATGAAGTAACGATCAAGAATAAGTATCCATTGCCCAGGATCGATGACTTATTTGACCAGATTAAGAGGAGCTAGAGTTTTCTCAAGATAGATCTTCGCTCGAGATACCATCGATTGAAGATCCGAGCGGAGGATGTGCCTAAGACTGCGTTTTCTACGCGATATGGACATTATGAGTTCACAGTCATGTCATTTGGATTGACAAATGCCCCGGCATATTTCATGAACATGATGAATAAGGTTTACATTGAATACTTGGATAAGTTTGCTGTAGTCTTCATAGACGATATCTTGGTTTACTCGAAAACAGAGGAAGAACATGCAGAACATCTGAGGATGGTTTTGGAGAGGCTGCGAGAACATCAGCTGTATGCTAAGTTTAGCAAGTGCGAATTTTGGAAGGAGAAAGTAGAATTTCTTGGTCATGTAATGACTACTAAGGGAGTTGAAGTCGACCCAAGCAAAGTGGACGCAGTGTTGCACTGGGAGCAACCGAAGTCTGTTACCCAGATCCGTAGTTTTCTGGGAATAGCGGGATATTACCGTCGGTTCATAGAAGGATTCTCAACGATTGCTAAACCCCTTACGCAGTTGTTGAAGAAAGAAAAGAGGTTTGCATGGACGCCAGAGTGCGAGAAAAGTTTTATGGAGTTAAAGAAGCGTTTAACAACAGCCCCCGTGTTAGTGCTGCCAGATGTGCAGAATGGGTTTGATATTTATTGCGATGCTTCAAAGCAAGGCTTGGGGTGCGTGTTAATGCAAGAAGGCAAAGTAGTTGCTTATGCGTCGAGACAGTTAAGACCGCATGAAGTGAATTACCCAACGCATGATTTGGAGTTAGCTGCCGTAGTGCATGCTTTAAAGATATGGCGTCATTATCTCATAGGAAATAGATGTGAGATATATACGGACCATAAGAGCTCAAATACATATTCACTCAAGCAGATCTGAATATGAGACAAATAAGATGGCTAGAGCTAATTAAGGATTATAATGTGGGAATTCATTATCATCCCAGAAAAGCCAATGTGGTAGCAGATGCTCTGAGTCGAAAGAGCCATAGCGCAAATACGCTAACAATAGAAGATCAACCAGAACTATGCAAGGAATTTCAGAAACTAAGGTTGGAAGTTGTACCGCAAGGAATGGTAGCTGCACTGGAGGTGAGGCCAACACTGGAGGATCAGATCAGAGAAGGTCAGAAAGAGGACGATAAAATTTCTAAGATCAAGGCTAAAAAGGAGGAAGGCCTAGCTGTGGATTTCACCGACGAGCAAGGAACCATGTTCTTCAAAGGCCGAATTTGTGTGCTTGGATAAAAGGAACTAAAGCAATTGATTCTTGAGGAAGCTCACGATTCTAAGTACTCGATTCATCCAGGAAGTGCTAAGATGTATCAAGATTTGAAAGAGAGATTTTGGTGGCCTAATATGAAGCGTGAAGTAGCTGAGCATGTTGCTCTATGTGACGTATGTCGAGAGTAAAGGCCATGCATCAAAGACCAACGTTGGTTTGTTGCAACCATTGAAAATTCGGAATGGAAGTGGGAGGAAATCGGAATGGACTTTATCACCGGTTTACCTAAAACTCAGAGAGGTTACGATTCCATTTGGGTCATTGTGGATCGCTTAACCAAGGTCGCTCATTTTATCCCGGTAAAGACCACTTACTCGGGGGATCGTTTAGCAGAGTTGTATATGTCAAGGATTGTATGCTTGCATGGAGTGCCCAAGAAAATTGTGTCGGACAGAGGTACCCAATTCACCTCAAGGTTTTGGAACAAGTTGCATGAAGCAATGGGGACTCGTCTGAATTTCAAGACACATATCACCCATGCATGGATGGGGCATCAAAGAGTAAATCAGATTTTAGAGGATATGTTAAGAGCTTGTGCTTTAGCTTATGCTACGTCGTGGGATAAATGTTTGCCGTATGCAGAGTTCAGTTATAATAATAGTTACCAAGCTAGCTTGCAGATGTCACCATTTGAGGCGTTGTATGGACGTGCTTGTCGTACTCCGTTAAATTGGAATGAAACAGGAGAATGTTTGGTTTTTGGGCCAGATATTCTCGAAGAGGCAGAAAGTCAGGTCGCAATGATTAGAGAAAGGTTGAAGATAGCACAATCAAGGCAAAGGAGCTACGCAGATAACCGTCGTCGAGATTTGAGTTTTGAGCCAGAAGATTATGTGTATCTTAGGGTTACCCCTCTTAAGGGCGTTAAAAGATTTCACGTTAAAGGGAAGCTTGCACCAAGATACATTGGTCCGTTCAAGATTCTGAGCCGCCGAGGAGAAGTAGCTTATCAGTTAGAGCTACCTCAGTCCTTGGCAGGAGTGCATGATGTATTCCATGTGTCGCAGCTTAAGAAATGTCTCAGGGTGCCAACAGAGCAAACCCCGTTGGATGCAATAGAGCTGCAAGAAGATTTGACTTACAAAGAGCAACCGGTCAGAATTTTGGATGTTATGGAACGCAAGACCAGAAACAAGTCTATTCGCTTTGCGAGTTCAAGGAGCAATCATTCAAAGTGAAGCCACTTGGGAGCGAGAAGAAGATTTGAAGTCAGAATTCCCGAACCTATTCTCTAGTTAGCCCTAAATCTCGGGTCGAGATTCTGTTAACGGGGGGAGGTTTGTAACATCCCAAAATTTGGCCTAATTATGTTTTTATTGCTTAAATGTGCATTTATGATTTTCTGGAATTTATTTGGATTTTTCTGGATTTATTTGAATTAATTTTAAATCAAGTTTATTGCCCTTTTGTTCAGATCTATTTAAATTTGTGCAAAGTTAAAATAAACTTTCCAAAAATTTTTTTATTTGAGTCCAGGATGTCTCAAGGTATTTGTGAGAATTTTCTGGGATTTTTCCTGATTATTTATTTGCCTAAAATCAATTAAGTGAATTTATGGAATTATTTTAAATGTTAAAATCTGGTAAAATCAGGGAATAGTGTCGGGCCGTAGCCCATCCCTGTTGCAGGCCAGCCCGTTCGCGCGGCCCGCCAGGCCCAGCTTCTAGAAGTTTTGACGTTGGCTGTTGGATCATTATCCGACGGCTGGGATCGCGTGGGAAACCCTAGACTCGCGGGCCGTTGGATCCTTGGATCGGCGTTGATTGTGCCACGTTGCAGCAAGGCATGGCCGTTGATCTTAAATCGTAGGGTGTCCGTTTTTCGTCTCCGTTTCGGACTCTTCCGCCGCGCCGCCGTGTCTCCGGTGGACTCGGAGTCCGTGTCCTTCGCCCGCACGCCCCTCCGTACGCCTATTTAAGGAGCCGTCGGGTGTGTTGAGATCCTTGTCCCGCGCCGCATTAGTACCGCAAGGCTTCGTCGTCCAGAGCTCGCCGGAGCGCCTCGTGGAGTGTCGTCGTCTTCCTCGCCGACGGGTTTCATCTCGGCGACGCCATTAGCAGCGGGAGAAGCTTCGGACCGTCGGATCATCGCTCGACGTCTCAGATTCAGCCGCGTGGTCTCGGTGAGCCGTAAAACCTCTGTTAAACGCTGTTCGTTGGATCTAAAACCCGCGCTCGAGATTTTGCCGCGTGTGCTTCGGTCGGCAGCCGTTTGATGGGATCTGAGTGCGCCAGATCACACCGCCGTCGCAACCAATCGGGAGCCGACGTGTTGCGGGCACAGAGGCCGTTGCGCCATGGACCGCGTCTGCGGTGAACCGACACGACGCCGTGGACCAGGTCTATGCACCGGGGCCACGTGTCGTGCTCTGATTGTTCCAGGCCAGGCTGACGCCAGCATGACGTCATGATGACGCAATAATCTGTTTTCGATTTAAAATAAATCATTAATTCTGATTTTCTGATTTTTGCAATTTCAGTATTTATTTCAAACTTCAAAAGGCTATATCTTTTGCAATTTAACTCGGATTTGAGTTATTCAAATTTTTAAAAATTTGTAAAATTGATATCTATTTAATGGTGAATTTTATTTGATTTTTCGAGTTCATTTTCTCTCTGTTTTGGTATTTATTTGCTTTTCTTCTTCGGTACGCGTAGACGTTGAATTGTGCGACGCATCGGAGGAAGATCCAATAATTCAAGAGCAAGTTTCAGAACCAGATCAGGATCTATTCCAAGGCAAGTTGTGCTTTGATCATGTTGATCCCATGTTATAAAATTGCTATATTTGTTCTACCCTATTGCATACATTTCAAGTATACAATTGTTTCAAATTAGATTGGGCTTAGCTAATGTACCAGATTGATCTATACCCTACCTTGTCATTGTATGCCATGATCCATTGTCACCCTAGATTGGTTCAATATAGTTGGTTAATAATTATAATCAACATTGGAGGATTAGTTCGTATTAGTTGCTTAGCCATGCCACGTCATCACATGTAATGGAATCATTGATAATTAATCTTGATTAATGGAATATGGAACAATGTTATGAACTTGTGTGTCATGTGGGATCACACGATGAGATTGAGTTGTTGTGACGAGTCATGTCATGCAACGATGTTGAATTGTTAATAGCACGTGGTGCTTGGTAATCAACTGGGTGATAATCACTTAGATTGTGGCAAGTGACAAGGGGCGAGTACGCCAAGGTGGGCCCGATGGGCAGAGGGTATGTGGATGTCTTGCCTTGATCACTCTAAGGACTTAACCTTGCAAGCCTTTTACCTGAGTCAATCATGCAACCACATATCTGGTATGGGCCAGTCTAGCTGAGTAATTTGCAATGTCTTAATTTTGGTACTATCGTGGTCGGTGTGAATTCCCTAGTTATGGTGTAATTCACATGGCGCAAGAGGGGGCCCCGGTTATGGTTTTCGACCCACCAGTGTTGAAACCTTAGCGGTAGTATCCGGTTAAGTCGAGCTTTGTAAAGGCTTTGTTATAATCACTCGCCTTGGTGGTGTTTGGTTGTATCGCGTGGGTAAAGTGCATAACCTCTGCAGTGTAAAACTATTCGGATAGCCGTGCTCATGGTATTGAGCAAAGCTCGGAATTACTGATTAAGGGTTAGTTTAATTAATCGGACAAATTGATTGGGATGGCGGGCGCCATATGGAAGAGGGAATTTGGCTTAGGATTGGAAACTTGGTTTACTTGAGAAATACCAAATTTACTTACTATTGTTATTTGTTTTACAGTCTTTACGATCTATTTATGGTATTTGTTCATAAATGTCGCTTATTGCAAAATAGCCATGACAACTTATCCATTGGAATAAGCCTTACATATAGATACATAGAATTGCATTCTCATGCACAACTTGTTGAGTGCTTAAGTACTCACCCTTGCCAACAACAATAATCAACAGCTTGAAGAATCTACACCTGTGTTGGAAGAGGAAGTCCAAGAGGACGCAAGTCATTAGGGTCCGAGCCTTGTCGGTTGCCTGTGGTGAACTGATAAGCTATCTACGTTTTCTATTTTCCGTTGCATAATCATTAGTTTATATTTTCCGTCTTGCCCTGCGTGGCTTAATAATGTAAGTTGGTCATATGATCATACATTTAGGTATATCAATGAATGAACTATTATTCTATTATCGTTGAGTATGATGTGATATGTACCAATGTTGAGCTGTGTGCACTAGCGTTGATCCTGGGACTAGTGCGGTAAACAAAGTGGGTTCGAATCAGTGGATTCGGGTCCTTACATTGGAGCATTCCTACGGGACGCTGGTGTTCAGCCTTAACATGTTGGCATACATCGCAAATGGCCACATGTGCGGCAATGTCCTGTTTCATTCCAGGCGAGCAAAATCTTTCTCGGAGGTCTTGGTACATTTTGGTGCTTCCAGGGTGGATAGACAATGGGGTCTCATGTGCTTCCTTTAGGATTAATTCCTTGATTTCGAAATCATTTGGAACACATATTCATTGACCACGCATGATCAATCCATCGGCATTCTCAAAGAATTCCGATAGCGCATCACCCTTCATATTGCACTTAATTTCAGCCACCCCTTTGTCCTTGAGTTGAGCGGTTTTAATTTGCGATTAAAGGGTGGGTTGGAGGGTTAGGGAAGCCACATACCCTTTCTTAACCATCTCCAAATTGAGTTTATGGAATTCCTCGATCAACTCTGGTTAGTCGACGAGAATGAAGTTGTTGGTAGCATGTAGCTTCCAACTGAGCGTATCGGCTACTACATTCGCTTTGCCTGGATGATAATGGATACCCAGATCATAATCCTTACTTAACTCGAGCCATCTTCGTTGTATAAGGTTCAGATCAGGTTGAGTGAAGAAGTATTTCAAACTTTTGTGATCGGTGTATATCTCACACCGATTACCGATGAGGTAATGCTGCCATATCTTGAGGGAATGAACGACGGCTGCCAATTCCAAGTCATGAGTAGGATAATAGGCTTCATGAAGCTTCAATTGACGAGAAGCATAAGCTACAACTTTACCCTTTTGCATCAACACACATCCGAGGCCTAGATGGGATGCATCACAATACACGTCGAAGCTTTTGTGTATGTCGGGCAAAGTAAGAATTGGAGCTGATGTGAGCCTTTGCTTTAGCTCTTGGAAACTTTCTTCACAAGCCGAAGACCACTCAAATTTATTTTCCTTCTTGAGTAATTCAGTCATGGGCTTGGCTATTTTGGAGAAGTTCTTGATAAACCGGTGATAATATCCGGCTAGACCGAGGAAACTTCGGACCTCAAAAAAAGTTTGGGGCTGTTCCCAAGCGAGCACATCTTGCACCTTGCTCGGATCAACGGCAACACCTCCCTTGGAGAGAACATGGCCCAAGAAGCCAACTTCTTTTAGCCAAAATTCGCATTTGCTAAACTTCGCATAGAGTTGATGCTCGCGAAGCTTGTCAAGCACTTTGCGCAAATGAAGTTCGTGTTCTTCTTCATTATTGGAGTAGATGAGGATATCATCAATGAATACCATTACGAATTTGTGCAAATACTCCATGAACACCTTATTCATGAGATTCATGAATGTAGCAGGTGCATTAGTGAGTCCAAAGGAAACCACGGTATATTCATATAAACCATAGAGAGTGGTGAAGGCAGTCTTCGAAATGTCCTCTGGACGAATTTTGAGTTGAAAATACCCAAGTCTTAAGTCAATTTTTGAGAAGACTTGTGCACCATTCATTTGGTCAAACAAGTCTTCAATCCGAGGGAGTGGATACTTGTTTTTGATGGTGACTTCATTCAAGGAGCGATAGTCAACGCACATTCGAAGACTATCATCCTTCTTTTTGACAAATAGCACCGGACTTCCCCATGGTGATGAGCTTGGGCGAATGAAACCCTTGTTTAACTGCACTTCGATTTGTTTCTTCAATTCAATGAACTCATTTGGGGGCATTCGGTAAAGGACATTTGGAAATAGGTGATGTCCCGGGCAAAAGATCAATGACATTCTATATCCCGATTCGGTGGCATAACCATCAACTCCTCGGGAAAGACATCGGGATAATCACATACCAAGAGCACTTGACACACTTCTGAGACTGAGTGTGGAGAGAAGGCTGCTGCAAGGTTGAGGTTCGATCGGAGGTGTAGGTGATATGAACATCGTCGGAATTGACCAAGGATATAGCTCGGTTAGCACAATCAATGTGCCCTTTATTTTTGGATAGCCAATCCATGCCGAGTATAACGTCATGTCCCGGTGAATTCATGTTCATTAGATCACCTTCAAAGTCCACCGCATTGATCACAATTCGAACTCCCAAACTTATAAGTTTTGTTCGCATGACAGATCCACGTGAATAGATTAACATGTTGTTATCTAAGTAGTTGACTGGGATCTTTTGTTGCTCAACAAATTTTGTACATATGAACGAATGAGATGCTCCCGAATCAAATAAAACCAATTTAGGGGCTGAATGCACAAGAAACGTACCCAACACCACATCGGGTGCGTTGCTTGCCTCTTCTGTAGTGACATGGTTGAGACGGCCACGTCCATAGCCTTGGGCTGGCCTGGGACCTGTCCGGACACCTTGAGAATTTTCGCATCCACTTGTTGGACCTTGAGGAAGTGGGGAAACATTCTGAGGTTGAGGACGAGTCACGGTCTACTTCTTGTGTGGACAATTGCTCGCATAATGTCCCTTTTCATTGCAAGCAAAACAAATGACTGATGCAGCTTTATTTTGGCCTCCAGAAGGTTATCCTCCGCAGTTATATTGCTGAACCGCATGTGGTGAAGGACGAGAAACATGCCCTTGAGGTCTTTGGAATGGCGGTGCAGAAGAACGAACAGTGGATGGCCGCCAAGCACGCGGTTTTGAGGAACCGCTGCTTGCTGATTTTTGAGTGATCCACTTGCGTTTGCGGCTCTCAGCCATTGCCTTAGCACTATCCTCCACTCTGATAGCCTTATCCACTAAGGTTTGCATGTTGGGGATGTCAATGGCAGCAAGAGAGTGTCGTACTTCCTCATTAAGTCGCTCCCGAAAGAGAGCGATCTTCCTTGCCTCATTCGGCATTTCATCAGTGACATATCGAGCAAGATAATTGAAGCGATGAAGGAAGGCAATGACTGACATGGAACCTTGCTTGAGATTTTAAAATTCCCTTTTCTTGATCTCCATGATGCTCGAGGGAATATGGGCAGAGCGGAAAGCATCCTTGAAAGCTTCCCAAGAAGTGACTTGACCTGGCAGGCGAATAGCTTTGAAGCTATCCCACCAGGCTACAGCAGCACCTTGAAGATAGTATGCAGCATACTGCACTTTTTCTTCCTCATTGCAATGCGCGATGTCGAGCTTGCCCTCGATATCATGAAGCCAATCGTCGGCGTCCAAGGGGTCGACCGACAAGGAGTGGACGAGTCCGCTGGAACTCGGCCAAGCGCGATTGAGGTTGCATGGCTCCCATTCCACCGTAAGCAGCGGCGGCATTGAGGTTCTCAGTGTTTTGCACTATCCTCTCAAGAAGACGGGTTTGCATCGCCAGAACCTGTGCCTTTGATGGCAGAGGAGGCAATTCTTCACTTTGCACGACGAGCACTTTCATGCTCCCGTACTGGTGTACCGGAGAGTTGTGCCTCGTGAGAGCGTGACATTGGGTGCAGAGGATTAGGGTGCACTAGATTGGGCACCTCATCCTCCGGGATGCGGCACCACTAGCCAAGAGTGCATTTATTGAACGAGTTACCGGCATCCTATTTCATACACGATGATTGAGCAACAAGTGTGAAACATATAAGGTATTGACTCAAGATTGATATATAATGAAGGTAGAACAATTTCGCATGTGAATTCAGATTTGAGAACTGATTTTCATGCACAAATAAAATTGCGGACAACAAAGACGGATTTAGATGATTCCAAGAGATTTAGATAACATTAGCATAATTAAACATAACACAAGGTTTGATTACATCATGGGGGTCATCCTAGCATTCTTGACTCATCCCATTGGCGTCTTTTACAACTTTGGCGCCACAAAATTACATCCAAAATTTGCTCACAACAATACCCAAAAGTGAGCCTTACATTCCTAAGTCATCTAGATCCTACTCTAAGCATCACCACCACCGTTGGCGGCATCGAAAGTGTCGGGTGCAGCGGGCGGTGATGAGGGTGCAACCGGCATTAGCAACTCGTACTCACGTCCGCCAAAGTGGAGAGTCTGGCCCCGCACAGCTCTCATAGGGCCGTCAGTGCGAACGGCTGTGACGCAACGTCCAGTGCCTCTCATCAACATCCGAACTTGTCAGATGACGCGGCGGTAGGTACCGTAGGGATGTGGAAGGTCCTCCGCATGGTCGTAGGCATCGGGCTCCCCGAACACATCCTCCTGAGTGAAGAAGCCGAGGTCGACCAACGGAGCCAAGTGACCCTCGAGCACGCTAATGCGATAGCGCGCAATATTGACCTCGTCATGAAGACGGAGGGGTACTAGTCGAGTGCACCAAGCAACCCCACATGCCATGCGAGGGTGGCATCTAGAGTGGCTTCTGGCATGGTGTAGGTGTTATCCAAACTATCCCTCTCGTGGCAAGGACAGTAGGGGCACACATGCGCCATCTCAGGAAGGTCGTGGCGAAGCCGGACAATGGTGGCATAACCCCATCATTTAGCACCATAAGTGGGGTCGGCGCCATCCCGTGGTAGCATCGTGCTGGCTCCCCACCATGGCAACCGTGGATAGTCACATCAACAGCATACACCCACGAGGCGGGGCTAGTCGCAGCACGGGAGATAAGATACTCCGGCGGTTTAGTGAAACCCGCGTGGCGTATCATGTTCCAAAGCGTTTGCTGGACCGAGCCTTCCACCATTGCCTGCGTATAATAGCAAGGCTCCCATTGACGCGCCATCTAAGACGAGAAAGTCGATGGTTAGCAAGACCTTATATGGAAGCCAAGGTAGGGGCTAAGGAAAAAAAATCAAGAAACTGAAATTTAGCAATGCAGTTAGTTCTGTCCAGTAGATTCGTAGAATTTTTATATGCTGTTACAGAGCTAACAAAATTGTAAAAAAAATTGGGTAGGTTCCTGGAACAGCTCTATACCCAAGGAAATTTTTTTGAAATATTTTCATTGGCAGATTCTCCTATAAAATTGAAGAAGCGAGGTTCTTGTGAGACCCCGTTCTGATGAACAGGAACCTCCATGTGATTACTGTGCCATTCCCTGGATCAGTAGCTAGCACTCACATGTTTACAACAATTGGAATAACAACCATACAATAATTATTAAGCGGAAGCTATAATATAAAGGAAACTTTACAACTCAGAGATATAGCAGCAAAAGAAGCAAAGTCTTGTAGTGTGCCCATCCAACACCCGCAGGCAACTGACAAGGCATAATCCCTAGAAAGATCACGACGAAGAAAAACCCGCAATCTGCGACGGAAGAAACCTTCGAAGCTTCGCTAACTTATCCACCTAAAAACCACATATAAGCAAGGGTGAGTACTTTCGTACTCCGCAAGACTTGAGCAAAGCCTATAATATATGCAGGCCATTTCAAAGGAGGCTATTACAGTTAATTTGCATAAAGCAGATTTGACATTGTAAAATCAAGTTATTTGTAAACGGAATTTGTAAGAGCAAGTTGACTGATATGAAATAAGTAAATCATAAGTAATACTCACAACCCTTCGTGAATATCGAATAATCCAGAAATGGAATCCAACAATGTCGATCCTTTGACATGAAACAAAGGCTGCTAAACAAGTTCCAATCCACAACCCATTTTAGAAAATTAAACATTTAAATAGTGCAAGTTCACCAAGTTTCCCATGACCGAGGGGACGGCTAATCGATTAGATTTTCACTCTGCAGAGGTGTACAACTTTACCCACAAGTCATGACATTTTCTTTTTGCCGCAAGTTTCACGCACCTTAGGCGTGTGGCCAGAATGTTCATGACGAAAACCTTTACATTATCTAATTTAACTTTGCACCAGCCCGGGACATTAAGCCCTCGCCATAGAAACAGAAACACACACCCAAGTCCTGGATCCATTCACATCACACCCAACACCACGTTTCTGCTTATGGCAAGGCGTACACCGTTGCATTGGTATGTAGAAACCCCTACAAGCAGACCGGGAAAGGAATGCCTGTGCAATCTCCCGCCTTCCATAAATGCAAAGTTAAACTAGATAACTTAATTGGTTTAAGGATGTCCCATACCAACACTTGTGGTTGTACGGATTATCTTGGATCATACAACACTGAGTTCGGTCCTTAATCCGACACGGGTGATACTCCACCCTACACTACGTGCAAATCCCTCTGCACCTCCGGCTATTGCCAATAATCGCCCGCATCAAAACCATAGTTTTATTTTGGGTTTTTAATCAAAATACCCATAACCAACAGCTTCATTTGCAACATTTCCCATTTCTCAAGAAACAAATTTTGATCTGATCATCCATTATATGATTCTAAAGCATGGCTAAGCCTAGATAAAATGTAATCGCATATACCCATGATGACATTAAGTAATTGTCTAAGCTCATTCTATGGTTATAAAGGTACACATATTCATACTTATCAAGGAAGTTTCATGAGACAACAGGTATAACTACCAATACCACAAAGTAGCAATTACAGAAAGTAAACGCATGCATGAAACATTTTAATAAACACAATGCAAATTAAATTCTGGGATCAAGATGGTCAAAGGAGGGTGCTTGCCTTGCTTATATATCGCTTACGACGAAGACACGATCACGGCTGACGGAGGCAACGATGGAGGAAGGGACGTCGAATTCTACACGTCGATCGATCGGAAAATATAGCAAATAATAAACTTCAATAAGGGCAAAAAGATAACAGACAGAAAATCAAATGAAAATTCACTGCAGAAGACAGGAATGCTTTAGGGTCAACTTGAATTATTCCAAGAGGTTATGATTTAGGTATTTACACATTCATATACTTAATGGTTTTGAGACAAACGAAGCAGGGTTTCTTTAACGGATTATCTATTCTTGAATTACGAATTCAAGAGGTTAAAATTATGAATTCCTGTATTTAAAACTTTGAATTATAGATGCTAAAATTATTTGAATTAAAAGAAGTAAAACACAAATTAAAGCGGTTATTCTAATAGCACTTAACGTTAAGTGATTTGCATAAGAAAGGTTTTGAATGAGTTAGATCTATTAGGTTAGGTTACTAGATTTATTTATGATTTTTAAGAAGGTTCTGGTGATACAAATATATTAGCTACAAACTTCATTCTTACACAAACATAAGGTATTTTTGTAAAAACAATAAGAGTACTATTTTTTAAGGTTATTGGATTTGGTTTTATCAAATTTGAAGTTTAGTTGTGAAAGTTATAGCTATTTAAATCATGCAAGTATTAACACTTTGACTAATAAACATTTACTGTTTTATATAGTAAACTTTAATTATTATTTTATATCTGGAAACTTTGCAATGTTAGGAGTACAACAAAATTGATTTGGTGATTATTTGAATTCATTTGATCTCTCTATTGACTATTTGATTCTATATGTATGTACATATACATTTTATATTTAGATTATTTCATATTGTTAAAGATAGTTCAAATCAAGTTCCTTTCTTAATTATTTTGGCAAATTCAGGTATCCTACTGTCATAATAGTATTCAGAAACTAAATTTTACTTATCCCTTATTTTCTTTATTCAAATTATGCTTATTTGAATTTCTAATGCATTGAATACAATCTTTAACAGAAAGTAATTCAAACCTAAGTGAAAATTAAATATTTTTATATATTTGAATTTCTGGAAACATAAGTATCTCACTAAAATTAGTTTCATTCCACCTAAAGTTTGTTTACAATATTTTAATATGTAGCACTTCTTTAAGTCTTTTCATTAAATTTGAATTTCAAATTTATCCAGTGAACATTTTCAAAATGTTATTGCATATTATGAAAGAACTAGATTTTAGATGAATTTAGAATTTTGTTTCATTTCATTTGGGCTAAAGATTCAAAAGTTATCAATGTTTGAACTGACTCGGGTATACAAAAATTCTGGAAAATGGAAAATACGTTTTCCTTACAGCGAAGGCGCCTTCACCGGTTGAGTTAATTTCACTGGAGTCGCTGACAAAACGGGCCCACAACGCAGTGAGCCGAAGTAGGGGAAGAACTAGGGCGCGGCGGCGACGGCTCTCCGACGAGGGTCCGGCCGAATGGGCAGCACGGTAGGCACCAGGGGGTCATGGCGCATCCGTGGGTGGTGTCGATCACCGGCAGGGACGGCCGGATTGGGCTGCCACCGGCGGCATGCGGCGGAGGGAGGTGCGGTTCGCCGGGGAAGAAATGGAAGCTAGCTCCGGTGGAATCGGTAGCGTTTTAAGCATCCACGTGACGTCGGGGTTCCATTTTGGTGGTTGGCTTGCTCGGAGAAGTGGCGGGTTGGGCCGCCACCGTGCGCCGGAGCCGAGGAAGAAGGGCGAAGGTTGCGGCGAGGCTACGGTCAATGAAGCTTAAAAGTGAAGTTTGATGAGTATTCAGTGATGCTCTAGTAAGCTTCAGAAACAACTAATTTGGGAGTAGACTCACTAATTTGGCTAAATCGTGATTCCCCCCTTTTCGGTTTTCTGGCGAAATGGCGAAGAACCTGGGTTTCGGCTTGATCATTTGGTTCTGGAGTGAATGAGGGAGAAGGGAGGCCTCAATGTGATGCGTAGTTGGTATTTATAGCCGGAGAAAAGCTTGCTTCACAGTGTTTGAACTCACGACTGAATTGCGACGGATTTTGGCGCGCTCTGTGATGTGGCGCACGTCTCTCGCCAGCAAGGAGACGACGTGAGGCTGAATGGCAGGGCATGGCGCATAGCTCCCGAGGATGGTCGTGGCGTCAGCTGATTGCGCGAACAGCGCGGAGTGTTGAATCGGCGCAAAGAGTCGGTGAAGACTCGGGCGCAGAGGCAGGCTCACGCGCGAGAGAGAAGAAGAGAGGGGAAAGAAGGAAACGGCGCTGACGAGCGGGTCCGGGTCCACCAGTCAGTGAGAGCAGCCGTTTTTCCGTTGCCGCCAGCGAACCGTTACGGAAAGGGTTGGCCCCATATGTCGGTGAGAGGAGGCAAATCAGGGGATAAGCATGGCCGAGACAAGCTCCATGTGGGCATTAAATTTCTATATATTCGCTGTCGAAATTTTATGAAACTTTTTGACCTGTATCTCCTGGTACTCCCTAATGCGCAGTAAACATTTTGGACTAAAATATCTTACAATAAATTTATTAAAATTCTGACACTGTGGACTTGTACAGGATTTGTATTTTGGTATATTATTTATTTAAGGGTGTAAATCATATTATTTATTTTGAAAAATTTTTATAGGAATTCATTTTGTCCTAAGGATATCTCCGTAAAAATTTCAAGTCAAAATATCAAGTAGATATTTTATAAAAATTCTGACATTAGGATTTCTAGTTTTTAATTGTTTCTGTTTTTGAATTATTAGATGGCTTTTCCTACATGATAAATTCCTGATATTTTTACCAGGTGTAAAAAATGATATAGGGGTTGTATGGTAATTTTTATGGGTTCAGATAAATTTCTAATATTTTACATTAATACTGACTTTTACTGTTTTTAGTCAAAAGAGGTGTCATTCATTTTATTTATCCACTTTTCTGTGCATAAAAATTTTACTTGTTGATTTTACTGACTTACCAGCATGGTTAGGGTTCCATGGTAATTTTTCCAAAATTTTACTTTTACCATTTTATCTTGTTACCATTATCCATTCTTTAATTTCTAGTTGTTTGATTTTTCATTCAATACAAAAATCCAAGAAATTCCAAATAAATTCCAATCATGTCAAGAAAAATCAGAAATAATTATATTCAAATTCAAAATATAAATTTTTATATTATTGCATTTTTCGGGACGTTACAGTTCTGTCCAGATTAACTATTCTGCGCATACTACCCCCTTTTTGAGTTGCAACCCCCGTTCCTTAAGTCAGAATTTTACGAAATCCTATGGGATTGGTCTCAGCCCAGAGTTAACCCATTCTAGAAGTTTATTAAAGTTTTATATGTCTCTAAGTTGATCAAACAATAGCCTAAGTATCCTTAACCTTTTTGTCTATTTGCGGCCTATCTAGCTTTGGACACAAGGTGAGGTTTAGTAAATTTCTTGTCTCCGAAGAGACGGTTCAGAATAGGGCAAGGTTACAGAGCCTCTTAATGGTGCTACCAAGTTTTAAGGTTTCAAAATTCATCTCATGTTACTTTGAAACTTAGTTTTAATAAATTTTGAATGGCATAAAGAGAAGATCAAAGTTTTATGGTGTTGTTTTTCTGGAAAACCAACTTTTGAAGTTTAAGATGAGCACAAATTCCTTTTGAAAGGTAGGATGGGGATAAGAATAGCATTCTACATTTTCTCAAATAGCCTTTTATACCCAAAATTAATCCTTTGAGAGAAAACTTTGTCCTTAACTAACGACAATGGTAACTGAGGCTTTTCCTTACAATCGTATGGGCTCTGATACCAACTCTTGTGGGCACCCAGAAATACGAATCGATCCTCGCTCGTGCGTTGGACTCAAAGGTGACACCCATACTCCACCTAAGTGTATGATCACTGTCACCCAAAAGTCTCGTGCACGGAGTATTAACCCGATGGCCCTCACTCAAGCAAACATAAGCCACCTAGTTGCACCGTACACACTTACGCAACCAAGGGAGTTTCGATTCCATTCCGAACAACCATACCGGGATTGAAAGCAACTCATCCAAACATAGTACTCACCGTCCGTCTCAGAACCTTGGTATCACCCACACTCACCAAGGGGAGCGCGAGCAATAGTCAAAGAACGACGACCGCTCGAGTTTATGCATTAGATGGTTGAAAAAAATTCCAAGTACTCAAATATGTGTCTAGTGCTAGTTCCCAAGATCAACGCCTATCACCCACATATCCCGCATTCGAGATGTATCGCAACACATACACATGAAACTAAGCAGTTGTTATAGCATAAACATAAACTAGAACTAATACAACTACTTACTATTACAAGTAGTAGCCGACCGGCCAAATATTACAAGTCAATAAGTAAAGTGCAGCGGAAATAACACATATAACAAAAGCGGGACAACGGTATGCCCATCCCTACGCAAAGGCAACCGACTTGGGAAAAAACCCAAGTTCATCCGTTAACATGATCGTCGGTCCTCGGAGTATAATACGTGTCGTCGGGGCAATCTTCCATTTCGTCTTCTATATTATATTGATTAAGCAACCGTGAGTACACGTATGTACTGGCAAGACTTTAGTGTATGGAAATATTGTAAATGCAAGGCTAGAACAAGGATAACAAGCTTCTACACTAGTCTCATTTTCAGCATAAAGCAAATTATTTTAACAAGTGAATGTTGCATAAAACGGTAACGGAATTGTAAAGAGCATTTAATAAGAAGCTAATAGCAGTAAGTACAGTCCATATCCATCATTCCACAGCCCACCTTGGCTGCGGATAGCGAATAAAAACAGCCACCATTGGCTCCCAAAGTTTTCCATACCAACCCAACACCATTTCCAAAAGTTTTGGCAAAAACAAAGACTATACTTGACATTACTTTCCCAAGTTGCTCATGACCGCGAGCACGGCTAATTAATTAGATTTTAATCTCTGCAGAGTGTGTACACTTTACCCACATAACACATTCTAGAAATCATGTCATCCATGTCACGCAGTACTTCCCGTACCCGTTTTGCTAGACTGTGACTAAACCGTTCAAATAGCTAAAGCTTAGCCTTGCACCAGCGACAGTGATATTAAACCCTTGCCATAGTTCCGAAGATCCTGAACCAATGGTGCCCCATCACGAACTCTCCCCATGGCAAGGCATGCACCGTTATATTGGAATGCTTTGGCCCCAACACCTCGGTGAAGGGAGCACCTAGAACGATACCAGTCCGTCGGATCGTCCATACTACTTCGGCCTACCAAAATGCAAGGCTAAACTCTAACTAATCTAGTGAGTTTAGGCTATCCCATACTAGCACATGCGGTTGCACCAAAACACTTAGGTGATAGCATCAAGTTCGGTCCTTAATTGACCCGGGCGAGAATCTCCCCCTATCTACGCGTGAGGTCCTTTTCACGTCTCAAGTTTGACCATAACTCGCCCGTGTCTAAATCATAAGTTTCGAGTTGGAATTTTACCAAATTACACAAAAACCATACCTCGGTTCCGTTCATTTAAACAAAGTTTGCTCAAAGCAGTTGAAATGTATCCCATCATTTAAAAGACGTTCTAGTGAGCATGTCTAAGCATGTACATAAATTATTTCGTAAGTATTACCCAAGTGACATTAAGTAGTGTCTAATCCAATACTAGGTTACAATGGAAAGTGTTCAAATGACAAGGTAAAGGTAATGCATACAAGTGGGTTTAGATACCGATTCCCACAACATAGCAGTTTACAACATACACGCATGCATATAGTTTGATAAAACAACATAACTTTGCAATTATAGGATCAAAATGATCAAAGGAGGGTGCTTGCCTGGTTTCTCTTCTTCTGGAATATAATCCGGATCGTAGTCGATGTCGTTAAAAACCGAATCCAAATTATCGTCGTCTATGCGTTGAATAATAAAAACCGAGACAAAAGCAAATAACACTGTATCAAATGAGGCAAAAAGAAATCAGATATAAATACCAAATTAAAACTTACCAAGAAGAATATGGTGATTGTGAGTTCTTGATTTATCACTTTCATAACGATTTCATTAGCACTTTGTTTATGTGAGACCTTTTCTTGAATGTGTTACTTTCATCCTCTATTATAAGAAGCTATAGTTATCATCATAGCTAAGGCTATTTACGAATTCAAGAGGATAAAATTATGTATCTTTGCATGTATAACTTCGAATTATAGATGCTAAAATTATTTGGATTAATAAAAACAACAATAGTTAAAAGGTTTTGCTTGTTTGGAATTTAGCTTCAAGTGCTCATGCATGGAAATGATTTCTATGTGTTGGATCTGAAATTTTAGGTTATTTTCTGATATTAATTGGTTATGAGATGATTTCTTGCATTGCCGATGTTTTGGTTTAAGACTTTCGATTTCATTTGTCCATACAAATGACTTTAGTAACGTTATTATTTAGGGTGTTTGGTTTAGCAAGTTTTATATGATAATCAAGTTGAAATTAAAATGTTTTTCCATATTTTGGTTGTCCATATACTGGTTTACGATTTTGGATTGATTCCCTCAAAATTTATGTTTAGCCGAGTTGTTTTTCAAGCTGCTGAAAGTGCTTAAGTGTTATAGTCTTAGTGCAGTTTGTAGTCTTTGAAGGGTTTTGCTTTAGTAGGATTCAGATGCAAAGCAAGTTATAATTAAGATATTTTTACAGAATATGGTAGTATATATACTAAACTCTGATTCTGAATGATTTTCCTTTAAATTTGCATTTGGATGAGATACTTTATGGATTGCCGAAAAGCTTATACGATTATTCCGATCGCGCAGTTACGGTCCAGTTTTCATTCTTTGATTACGGCTGCACCTTATGGGATAATTTAACCATTTTTCAGACATTAGTAGGGGATATCCCTAAAAGTGTTTTAAATTTAGTTCCGCAATATTTCACATTTATTTGAGATGTTTTACATATGATAACTAGGGCTTAACATAGCCTAACTCAAAATTGTTCAAAATGATGTTATTTTTAAACAGCAAGCTAGTATATGTTATTTTAAGGTTACAACATTTGATTTCGTTGAATTTGAGGTTCATTTACGAAAGTTATGAACATTTGATCATTTTGCCAATTGAAGGTTTGAGCAACTAGCAAATAGATTAAACTAAAGCAAAGTTTAAATATTTTTTTCTATTCATAATCTATACATTCCCAGGAACGCATCTTTGGTCAATGTTTCATAAGTTTTTGAGCTCATTTGGTCAAGGTTTTAGCTCTTTGAAACTTGCATGCTAGTAAGAGTTTAAACTAACAATCTTTCATTCAAAATACATTCAAATTTAAATATTTTTGCAGACATTGAGTGCATAGGGTTGCAGTAAATTAAGTTATTTATTTCATGATTTATGGATCAAGAGAAAATATACTTCCTTCATAACACCTATTTAGAGCCTAACATTCAAACTCTATTTAAAAATTTAAACTGCAAGTAACATATAAATTTTTATTTCAGATTTTAATTCCTCATTTCAAAAATTAAATTTAGAATTTGAGTTTGCTACATTTGGATATTCCTAGCAAAAGATATGTAGGTTTGATTGCAAGAGGCAAAAATAAAAATTATATTGCAAAAGCCTGGATTCGAACCCAAGAAATGTGTGTTGCAATACTGAGCGGCTCTACCATTGCGCCAAGTTGTTGCTTGTGATGAGGCTAAGTACCAATTTATTTGAGCTATACCTCTTTTCTAACCCTAGAGCTTGGTTCAGTCGGCAATGGTGATGGCGAGGCCGGCTGGAAAGGATGAAGCTCGGCTGGGGAAGTGAACTGCAGGGAGGTGGGCTTGGCTGGGGACGGCTTCGGAGTCGGCGGCGACTGGAGCTGCGATGGCGACCGGTGAAGCAAGCTTCTCCACCGTGCGGCTACTGGGAATGAAGATGAGAACCGCAGTGCGATGGCTCGGCAACACAGCTGCATGCATGCGCAAGAAAGAATCAGGAGAGTGCATGGCAGCTAGGAGCACGCGAAGGAGCAGGTGAGCTCACCGCGGGCCTCTTCCCACGGACGAAGGAGGGGCTCGCTGCTCTGTTTCTTGCTTCGGCAAGCCCTCGGCAGAGAGGTGAGGGAGAGCAGCAAGCAGAGAGGGAGAGGAGGAACTACGCCATCTTTATGGCAGTGCAAGGGAGCAGGTGGGCGCAGTATGGGCGAACGGGCGGAGGAGGCGAAGCTGGGCTCGCACTGGCCGCGTGGCGCGAGAGCTCTGCCGCGACAGCACTTCGACGAGAAAGCTCGGTGCCGTGGCAGCTGTTTCGGCAGAAGCTGGGAGAGAGAGAGGAGGGAGAGAGAGGAAGGGATGGGGGCTGACCAGTGGGACCAGGCTGGCATGGAGCCCACTGCCAGACGCACGACTACAGCTCCCATCGATTGCATGGTTGCATTTGGCAGATGAGTTCATTTATGGCAATTTCAAGGTTAGGTATTGGGCAAGCTGATTGAGAGTGCTAAGTTGATTAAAAAATTTTGAAACTTTTTGTGTTGGTAGAACAGGGAGTCTGATTTCCATTTTCTTTGGTTTCACTGGATTATCTCTTGTAGTTTAAGAACAGTAATTATCCAAATTTGACTGATTTTCATACAGTTTTTGAATTTGTTAGCTATATAAATTGTATGCAAAAATTCTGGAAAAATTATATTTATTCATCATATGTGCTCTATTATTTTACAAAATTATTTTCTATAGCATGTTGTTTAAAGTTTTCATGAGTTTCTTTGATGTGTTTGTTTTAGGTATTTAAAAGTCATTAAACTCCAAAACTCAAATCTTGGAATAAATGAATAAATCCGAAGATAAGCTCAAATGAAAATTCAAATGTGCAACATGATTCATGAATGCCACTTTATTCATTTTCTGAATTTGGGATGTTACATCCTGAGATTTTATTTGCCCAAAAAAGTATTTAAATGAAATTTTGAAATTATTTTAATTGAGAAAATCGGGAAAAATGGAATGAACAGAACTAGGCCAAGCCCATTACTGTGCGCGTGTGTGGTCGTGTCCACGGGGCCCAATCGCTCCGCGCCGTCGTCCGCCGTTGGATTCCAATCGAAGGGCCATCATCTAGCCACGTGCGTGATATCGTTGCAACCGTCAGATTGAGATCGCATGGTGGGATCAAGGCGTACCGATTCAGGACTCCTCCAGATCTGGGCCGTTGCAGAAAACGCGTGGGCGATTGAAGATCGCATGGATCCGGGAGTGACACGACCGTCCGATCAGCATCAAACGGCACTGCTTCATCGGCTCCGCGAAGGACTCGGAACCATGCCGTCGTACAGCCGCCAGACTCGGAGTCCATGTCCGCTGCGTGCACGCCTCCCTATACCTTATAAAAGTGCGCATCAAGTGCACAGAACCTCAAGCAACCAAAAGCCCTAAGGTAAGGTCTCGAGTTCCGCCGCCGTTTCACCAGAATCTGAGGAAGTTCGTCCTGCGTTGCCGCATCGAAGACATCGTCGATTCACCGCTGTCAAGCTAACGCAACACCTGAGAACCGTCGCATCTGCTTTGCCTTCATCTGGGGCATCTCGTGCGCACGTCCGTTCTGCCAGAGCACCGCCAGAGAGAGATCACCGCAGAGCCGTCAACACCGGAGAAGAAGGCCTCGCCGTCGACGAACCAGTACCCGAACTCAAGGTCTGACCGCGTCATCAGATCCGCAACATCGAGAGCTCCAAGTGGGTGCCCTCGCTGGCCGACGGCGGTGACCATAGGGCCCCGTGCTGGTGGTGGTGACATGGCTTGATAGTTCATTGACGCGTGGCACATTGCGTGGTGCCGCGTGTGCGCTGTGCTGGCACCGAGTCCACCGACGAATGGGCCCGTGTGTCAGTGTCTCAGATTCGCATGAACCGGGTTCACCATGCACCGGTGAAGTTCATGGACGCAGTCCATGGACCGAGGGCCACGTGTCATGTCCTGATTGGTCCGGATCTGAGATGATGTCCGCATGACGCATTAATTCAATTTTTTCAGTACAAAAGTAATTCAGGAAATTTGGATTTTCTATTTTCTGTATTTTCAGTATTTATTCAAACTTCAAAATGCTATAACTTTTGCATCTTAACTTGGATTTTGGTGATTCAAATTTCTAAAAAATTGTAAAATTGAGATCTATTTAATGGTGGATGTTATTTGATTTTTGGAGTTCATCTACTCTCTAATTTGGTGCTTGATTGCTATTTTTGCATCGTTTTGCGTAGACGTCGAATTGATTGATACTCCGGAGGAGGATTCGTCGCTTCAAGACCCAAGTACAGAGCAGGACCAGAACTTATTCCAAGGCAAGTTGTGTTTTGATCATGTTAAACCCATGTTTGCAAAACTGCTATATCATTTTACTTAATTGCATACTATTTCACATGTATAAATGCTTTCAATTAAAGTGGGACATAGCTATGATGCCAAATTGATCTATACGCTACCTTGTCATTTGTATGCCATGATCTATTGTCACCCTAGATTGGTTCACTATAGTTGGTTAATATTAAAATCAACTTGGGAAGGTTAGACCGTAATAGTTTGCTTAGCCATGCCACGTCATCACATGTATTTGTATCTTGGATAATTAATCTTGACTAATGGAATATGGAACAATGTTATGAAGTTGTGTGTCATGTGTGATCACACGATGAGATTGAGCTATTGTGGCGAGAGGATGTCACGCAACGATGTTGAACTGTTGATGGCACGTGGTGCTTGGTAATCAACTGGGGTGGTGATGATTTAGATTGGGGCAAGTGGCAAGGGGCGGGGAGGCCAAGGTGGACTAGAATGGCAGAGGGTATGTGGATGTCTTGCCCTAATTACTCTAAGGACTTAACCTTGCGAGCCTTTGACCTGAGTCAATCATGTAACCATATGTCTGGAATGGGACAGTCTAGCTGACTAATTTGTAAAGTCTAGATTTCGGTACTGTCGTGGTGTATATTGAGTTCAAGGTTTGGGTAGACTCACATGGCGCAAGAGGGGGACCCTTGATGTGGTAACCAATCCCACCAGTGTTGAATCCTTAGCGAGCAGTACTTGGTCTAGATGGAGCATTGTAAAGGCTTTGTTATGATCGCTCGCCTTGGTGGTGTTTGGTTGTATCGTGTGGGTAAAGTGCGTAACCTCTGCAGATTGTAAAACGGTTCGAATAGCCGTGCTCACGGAATTGAGCAATGCTCGGGAATTACAGTCAAGGGTTAGACTTTTGTTTAAACTGAAACTTGGATGGGGTGGCAGGATGCCATGTGAACTGTTGGAAACTTGACTTAGGATTGGAAACTTTGTTTACTTGACAAATGTTGCAAATTATTTATAATGATACTTTCTTTACTGTTTTTAATCTATTTCCTATATTCTTTATTAAATGCTGCTTTATTGCAAAATAGCCATGTAGCCTTTCCTTTAGAATAAGCTATGCATATAGTTAAAATAGACTTGCATTTTTTACGCAACTTGTTGAGTGCTTTATGTACTCACCCCACAACAACAATAACCTCAGAGGACGAGGAAGCTATACCAGCTATGGAGGAGGAGTGTCACGATGATGCGAATGCTTAGGGTTCGAGCCTCGTCAGTTGCCTGTGGTGAACTGGAGAGCCGCTACGTCTATTTATATTTCCGCTGCTGCATATTTAAATTTCTTAGTCTAAGCCCTGCGTGGCGATATTCATGTAAGACTTAACAGTTAATATTAATTAATAGAATTATTATCTTATTTCGCTGTGTATGATTATGATAATATCTATGTTGAGCCTGTGTGTACTAGCGTGATCTTAGACTAGTGCGATATACACAGAGAGTTCGAATTTGCATAATCAGATCCCGACAGACACGCATATCGTTTCCAGGTGCGTATAATACAAATGTCTTGACACCAACCGAACATGTGCCAACAGCATCATCTATATATAACTCTATCCAAAAATGTAGACAGAATCCAGTTGCATGCATGCACAAGTACATCTTTAAGCTAGATTAATTGGGTAATGCTGCATCGTTTTCACGTGGCCGCAAGTATTAACAAATTTTTTTCTACAAAAAATCAGCACAAGGAAGTCTTTACCATTATTGTTCGAGGGCACACTAGCACATGTTGTGAGCTCAGAAGATAAGGCAGCGTAGTGGCAATGGATCACTGATTAAACAATGTATGTTCACCAGTCTGATTTTTTTTTAAAAAAAACTGATTATTTTTTAACTATAGCGTCAGAAGTATCACGGAGGATGATTTCGCAAGAGCACTGTATCAAGTTGGTAGTCACATGCTGATGTTTCACACATTTCCTTGTTCAATTTATCCAAAAAAAAAATCCTTTTCGACGTGAGGAACGCGTAACACATGAAGTAAAATCGACCGCATCATTTGTCATGTTCCAGATCATGCTGAATTCCAAAGATAGAAAGGCAGCGTATCGATCACTGATTGAATAATGAATGTTCAACAGTTAAGTGCCACTTTGGATTTTGAATTGTTTAGCCATTAGTATGATGCAAGTTGATTCTCGCGGCTGCATGATTGCGTCAAAAGCAGCTACCCACATGCTTTCATACTTCCCTCGATTGTTTTTTAATGTGGTTGTAGAATGTGTACGGTCAATCTTTAAAACTTTGATCGCTAATACGCGCATAAGTATTTAGATTTATCGAATGAAATTGTTATCACTATATTTTTTTATAGAAAAATACCTATGTATTATTATATTTTTAATGATATTTACTAGCATATAGTTAGAAAAAAATAATAGTCAAAAGATGTGTATTGAGATCTTGTTCATGTCAAAAACGAAAAGTTAAAAAAGGTCGGAGGCAGCACATGTCAAGTTTTTTCAGTTCATTTGGTCAGTTGAGCGTTGTGACAATTAATGCGAAACACATGCCATATTTTGACGGAATGAATACTCCATCCGTTTTCAAATACTACTCCATCCAATCACCAATACATATCATTCTGGATACGATTTCTAAAATATAACTTTGATCACTAATTTATATTATAATATATCTATAAAACTAATAAAATTATATTATTATAAAAGTATTTTTGAGACAAATCTATAGATATGATTTCGAGTGTCCAATCTATATATTTTAAGTATAGAGATTGTCCAAGTTTTGAGAGTTTGTAAGCATCTTCCCTCCGGTCACAAATAATTATCATTTTAGACATATGTGCAGTTAAATTTTTGAAACTTTAACTGTCAATATCTTTTTAAATATTTAAATTACATACATGAAAATCATATATGTAGATTTGTCTTGAAATTTTCTTTTGCAATATTATAATTTTATTTTGACGGGAGGAAGTAACACCAAGGTGATCCCACCTTTGATAAATGAGAATAAAATAATCTCCAATAATTTGTCTAGCACAAAGAAACAAGATACAGAAGTAGGGCGAGTTATTTAGAGTTAACCAAGTAGTGTGGAAAAATATATCCAGAGAACCGTAAAGTGACAAGTATTTGTGAATGAAATGTTTAGTCTAAAGTGCTAAGTATTTGAGAATAGAAAGAGTTTAAGTATACCCTTTTGTATACTTTTATGATTTGCTAAATGATAGGAATCAATTTACTTTGGCATATATATATACTAACCTTTCATTGATATTTTATTTAAATAAAATTTTATAGTTTATTTTGGACGAAATAATTCTCAATTTTGTGAGAACTCAATCGCAATAGTATTTTTCAAGAATATCTTTTGAGTCATAATTATTTTTTATAATTTTAATTTATATAATATAATACATGGTGCTAATTTATTCGGCATCATTGTATCTTTATACACTACTAGAGGAATGTACATCACAATCGATTCTTTTTCATCATCACAGTTGATTCTGGTGACGATACAAAGTCATTAGACAGTGATAAGACGAGGCTATCACAGTCGGTTCTAGCCCAATGGAAATGAGAAGGTCATCTATATCAGTTCCTTGTAGGAACCGATACTCATCTCTATCGGTTCTTAGAAAGAATCGATAGAGATAACCACCTCATCACTATTGGTTCTTTGTAGGAACCGATAGAGATGAGATACTCATATCTATCGGTTCTTAGAGGGGTGTGTATCCAGAGAAAGCCAGGGTGATACTATCGAAATCTACTCTGGAGTTGTACAATAGTTCAGGAATTTACCCGAACCACATATCCTCGAATTGTCCAAACAACGTGGACAATTCGAGGCAGCTTGCTTATAAATATATCATTTCGGCATATTTATAAACAAGCACCCTCGAACGGGAGATGTAGGTTACGCAGCCTAAACTCTAACATTTATCATATGACAGCAACAATAATTTCATATTAACATGAGAGCACTACAAAGATAATTAAATGGATGTGTGCTTGTCAAATAAAAGATGAGAAATCTGATAGGATTAACACAATTCCATTGCAATCTAAACTTTCTTTGCGACATATCGAAATTACCTAGTGCAAAATTGAAGGGGTTGAAGGAATGCTCACATTTTGAAGAAAACCACAAATAAGGAAAAAAAGAGAGGGGAAATCTCCTCAAGGTAGGACTTCAAATTTACCCTCTTAATACCCAACCTTGAGGATTTCAAATTTTCCTACCCAAATATTGCTTTCAACCATAATAACTATTTTTTTGAGTGGCGGTGGTTTTCTTAGACTCTGGAATAAAAATAGAGAAGAGCTCAGCCCAAGGGTATAAATAACATAGCGTGGCACATCATAATCGGTTCTCAGGTTAGAAGTGATTATGATGTAGCACATAGCACATCACAATCAATTCTAACATTAGAACCGATTGAGATGTGCCATATACATCACTATCGGTTCTCATTTAAGAAGTGATAGTGATGTGCACATATACATCACTATCGGTTCTTAGGTAAGAAACGATAGTGATGTGCATGAACATCACTATCGGTTTATCGGTTCTTACATACATCACTATCAGTTCTTACATAAGAATAGATAGTGATGTGTGTGCACATCAGTATCTCTTTTTAGGTAAGAACCGATAGTGATGTGTATGGCATATCTTAATCGGTTCTAATGTTAGAACCGATTGTGATGTGTCTAGTACTATATCACAATCGTTTCTAACCTAAGAACCGATAGTGATTATTATTAACATCCCCTCCTAAGTCATTTATCACAATTTTTTTCCTTAAAACTTAAGTACTGACCCAGATGAAGAACTAGTGATGTAACATTCTGTAGTAGTGATATATACATTTTAAGTTCATACTATATACATAGTTAGGCTAACCGTTCCGAAGCTATTTTGATTAAAATAGGGTTAAATATCGGACAACAAATCTGAAATATTGGGATAAGAAAATAACGTGCAGTAAGGAAATTTGCTATGTAGCTTAATGTCTTAGAATTTTGCCAATTTGTTTATGGAAAATGTTTTATAACTTTATATAAAATTCTTGATATTGCATACCTTTTGAGAGGTATGGAAACTTAGCTAGTGTAATTATCTTTAAGCTCGTAACAGGCAAAATCATACAAAAAAAATCCACATGAGTAGCACACCCGACCTGAAGCTAATGGGAATCGAAGTCTCAGCCAAAGAGAAAAGGAGTTACACTGTTAGGTCATGCTAAGGTTCGCATATTTGATACTTGATAATACTTTGTTGAATAATTTGATACTTAATATTATGAATTTGTACTTATTGAAAAGGCAAAATTGGCTACAGGACACTAAACTTTTATAGCATTTGCTTCGGGAACCTGGCTTTTTGTGTCTTTGCCACGGCAAACTAAACTTCTATGGCTATTTACTGATGGACACTAAGGTCATTAAAATATGATTTTCAATGGTGTATCAAAAAATCAGTGTCCTAAAGCAAATGTCACAAAAGTTTACTCGTGCTGTAGCCAGTTTTGCCTTATCGGAAAACCATCAGTTATGCTATTTATTTCTGGCAGTGCTTCAATTGACATAGCACTATCTATTTTTAAAATTACGCTAGGTAAGATACTATAGATACGAAATTAATTTAAGGTTAGGCAATTGTAAATTAGATACTACCAATATGATTGCCACCAGTTCATACATTGGAACTGTTCATATATAATATCAAGTAAAATTTAATATGAGTCTGCAATCCAGTCGAGGTAAGTGTATGCCAAAACACGGAGGATGACGCTAAAGAACGTTAGATTCCTTTCTTTAGAGAGATTCCCCCTAAAACTAAAACAAAACGGTTGTTAGCACAAGAAAAAATGAAAAGATAAATACTTAATTATAATGGTGTTATTAAGAAATAACAAATCACACTGGCTTTAATCACAAGTTCTAAGGCTACATGCTTAACAGAAATCAATTCACAAACATTTTGAACAAACAGGTTAATGAAGAATGAACTTCTAGATTTCTAGTCCAATAGGCTACTGCAAAGGTGTTTCTTGCTCAGCATCTTTCGGGCTTCCGAGTGACATAGAAATCTAGTGAATTCAATTCCCTTTCTCAAATTAATATTTCGCGTATTAGTTCTTGGTGGGGTCTTATATAGGTGGTGTCAGTGGCATGAGTAGTAGGATATACTAGATGTGCCGGTGCGGAGCACGCAACACCAGGAACAACGCATTCACGCGTGGATAGAATAATTTTTGGCGGTCCTTGCAATTTTGCAAGGGAAATGACGCCCGTTAAAATTCAGATTTCTCGAAGACCTTTTTCTCAAAAAAATAGATCTGGATGTAATTCTCAAATTTTTCAGGGACCTTTTTTTTTGCAAAAAATGGATCTTAATGTAGTTTTCTAAATTTTGCAGGGTCTTTTAGAAAACAGTGAAATCGGGATCTTTGGGAGTCTTTTGGGGAAAGAGGGAGTCAGATGTAATTGCTAAAATATCTGAGTGCCTTTTCCCCAAAAAACCAGCGAAATCCTTTTTTTGGGGTGTCTTTTCGGGAAAAAGAGATTTGGATGTAATTGCTTAAATTTTCGAGAGGCCTTTTACAGAAAAACAGAGTTAACACGAAATTTCGGAAAGCGACCTGTAATTGGGGGCTCTGTGCAAAAAGATAGACTAATACGTATTTTTCGGGGGACCTCAAAGGGAAAAAATAATTTCAGAAGTTTCAAGGGCCTCCCCTCAAAACAACAGACTAATATGGGCCTCCTCGCATTTTTTTAAAGTTTTGGGGGCCTTCTTGGGAAAAAAGACTAAAAAGGATCAATACACAATGTTTTTTAAGCTCCGGGGGACTTCCCAAAAAAGGGACTAATACGCAATTTTTAGAAGCACCGGGTGCTTTTTTGCAAAAATGGCACCACCAGCCACGTGCCGCATCACGCGTCGGCCGACCAAAAATCGCGCTGGCAGGGCTCGAACCGCAATCGATGGCGTGAGAACGAGATGTTTTACCGCCGTGCCGCGCAGACGTTGTTATCGAGTAACGACGTTAAAATACTTGAACCGTATAACGCTGGGAGCAATCGGGCGATGCGGCGCAACGTCGAAAGGCCACGTCGGCCAGAAATCGACGTGGCTACACGAAGAGCCTGGAATCCTTGCGGATTTAATATACAGAGTATATACTAGATGTAGAGGCACGGTGAAAGCCGCGCAGGCGCCATGTGCTCAGACGACAAAAGTCGTGTGGATTGATAGAAAAACCAGTTCCAAGTTTTTTGGTAGACTTCTCGCAAAGAAGGGTCTGGACGTAATATCATATGTAAGTTCAGAATTTTCTGGGGTTGGTTATTAGGGGAAAAAAGGGATCTGCTGGATGGAATTTTGGAATTTTCAGGGTGTCACCTTGCCACAGAACCGGGGCTAGATGCAACATCAAGAATTTTTTAGAGTGTTTCATCGGGGAAAAGTAGACCCGAGTGTAATTTTGTTATTTTTGGTTGGTCCGTGTGGGAAAGACGAATCTCCATTTTTTTGGGAGCCTTTCCGCAAAGAAGAGCTTGGTTGTAATCTCCGGGATTCTTGAGTGTTGCTATGAAAAAAATCGAGCACTAAAACAAACTTATATGTAATTTCGAAGAGGGTCTCCTCGGGGAAAGCAGGCAAGGATGTAAATTCCAAATTTTCGAAGGGACTACATGAAAGGAAGGTGATTTTCGTTTTTTTGGGCCTTTCGTGTGAAAAGGATCCAGATTTCAGAATTTTCGTATGGCCCATGGAGAAAAAATGGATCCCATATTTTTTGGAGGCATAAAAGGGCTTAGACGTATTTTTAAAAATTCCCGATGGCCTTTTGTCCAAAACGTGCGAAAAACGGGCCTAGATGTAATTTTGCGAATTTCTGGGGGTCTTTCCAGAAAAGGTGGGCCCGAACGTATTTTTGTAATTTTCGGAGGGCCGGTGCGGAAAAGAAACGAATTATGGTGCTTAAAAGGACCCGAAAACGTGTGGGAAATCGGGACTAGATGTAATTTTGCAAATTTTTTAGGAGGTCTTCTCAGAAAACTTGGGGACAGACGTATTGCAGTTATTTTCGGAGGGACTGTGCGGAAAAGAGATGAATTCAGGATTTTTTGGGGGGCTTTTCTGGAAAAAAAAGGATTTGTATGTAGGCCTATGCAGAAAAGGAACCAATTCCAGTTTTTTTGGTTTTTCCGTGAATTTTGGCTTTTTGGGGTTTTTCCCGCGAAAAAGATCCGTATGCAATTTCTGGAATTTCCTGGGCGTCCTGCTGGAAAAACGGCCACCACGCGGCAGGTGCTCGCCTGCGCCATGAGTCGCGTGGCAAAAACCAGGGCGCAGTGTCGCGCGTGCAGCTGGGTGGGCTTGAAGTCGCGTCATGGGCACCGGCGCGAGGGGCACTACCGCTGCGCGCATGCGGCCACTATGATCGAGCGGGGAGGGAAATTAATTAAGTCGTGTTAACGGGGCCAAAGATGGGTGACGTGGCGCACCGTGGAGTGAACGTGTCGATGAAAAAATGATGTGGCGCGGCGAGAAGGCCGAAATTCAATGAGGAATAATATAAGGATTTAAAAGACCATGTGGAGGTCTATCAATGTTTGTGATGAGTATTAGACTAAATTTGAGCTTGTCATGCTCTAGTTTGAGTTTAATTTTAATCGAATTTTCAATTTGAAGCAATTTGAGCTCTATCTGTATTTCCCGGTGCTATCGGCCTTGGTAGCTTAGAGCTACCGTCCAAGCGGTAGCACCGGCTCCCACAGAAGTGTGGAAAGACTCGAGAGAGTGTTTTTGGGGAATTAGGCAGGCCGGTGCTACTGGACATGGTAGCCCGGTGTACCGGCCGAGCGATAGCACCGGCCTCGCAGAGCGGTGTGAAAACTCCAAAAGGGTGCATTTTTGTGCAGTGTGGCGGTTCGGTGCTACCGCCCATGGTAGCCCGGTGTGAAAATTCTAGAGAGCTCCCTCTTCTGGTTCGGCTGTAGGGCGGTGCTACCGGCTTGGGAGCGGTAGCACCAGCTCTGATGAGCGTGAATGATCCAAAATTTGTGATTTTGGGAGTTTCATTGCATATCTTTTTGGACATTGCTATGTGATTTGTTTTCTTGTTTTTGGTAGTTGCAGGACGTCGGTGCTTGATCATAGTGAGGTGAAGGATGACCGGGACTAGGCGAGGTGCGCCGGAGGTCCAGACGGTCGGGAAAGGAAAGAAAAAGATGCTAGCTAGACATTGTGTGGATCAAGGAGGGCCGTCAGATCGTGGTCTAGTTGATAGGATAGCGGGTCTAGTTAGTGTGCTTTGAAAACCATGCAAGAAAACCCGGTTTGTTTGGTGGGTTTTGGGTTAGCCCTTGCATGGCTGTGTGGGTGGGTCAATGCTAGCCCTTGATGGAGTGCTCTAGGGTTGAGGGACCCATTTAAGGGTAGTAGGTGGCCCAAGAGTAGTATAAATAGAGCGGTAGGGGTAACCTTTCCACTCTTTAAGGTTTTAGAGGTTTTTGGTTCCTTTGAGCTTTTGCCCACCTTGTTGTGAGGCTTTGTAAACCTCACTTCCAGAAATGCAAATCATTTTCTCTTATGTTTGAATTTACTTTACGCATTTAAATTCCTCACTTACATTCTTGCAATTTATATTCATGTAATTTGGATTTGCCTCCCTCATTCTACATGCTTTTGGATTTGCCTCCTCTCCTTCTACATGCTTTTGATTCTTGTGCAAAGGATGTAGATTGATGGATGAATCTTCTTCAGATTATATCCCAATCATCTAGGCAATTCATGTGTTTTTCTTGCAAGAAATCAGTTTTGTGTTCTTGAGTGAATCATTCTTCAAAATCGTGTTTGATTAGTTTCGGACTTGTGTTCTCACTTGATGTGACATGTGGGAGGTTCTCCAAAGTCATCTTGATCATCAAAACCCCATGAGCAAGTCTTAGATCGAGTTCTTCAGTTTTACTCAAACTTGGTGCGTTCTTCCTTCACGGGTAAAAAGGTCAAAACTTTGATGTCAATCCTTGCGATTAAAGATTGGAATGAGGTCTTGACATCCTTAGGAGTACATCTACCAAGTTTCGTGAGTTTTTGTATAGCCGATCAAAAGATACCTCAAAATTTGCTTTTGAGTCGTGCTGTTTTCATACTTTGTTTGAGCTGCTGTTCTTGAGCCCGGTGCTACCGTCCGGCGATACTACCAGCCTTCGGTGCTATCGGCCTCCGAGTGGTAGCACCGCCCTTATAGAATAGCTTGTTCTGTCTCATTTGCTCCTTTTGATTGATTTGTTTGCGGTCATAGTTGGATCATTTTTTAGTGGGAGAAAATTTTATTTGGGATCATTCACCCCCTCTGATCGTCATCTCGGTCCTTCAATTGGTATCAGAGACGGTTTTGCTCTTTCATAGATCTTGACCGGTCTCAAGAGCCATGGTAATGGACAAGTATTCCACCAAGCCTCCCATTTTCTCTGGAGTTAATTTTCTGTTTTGGAAGTCCCGGATGGAGTCGTACATCACTGCCTATGGCTTCGTTATATAGCAGAAGGTGAAACTCCCGTATGAGGTTCCTGCCGATGAAAACGTCATGGCCGGCAATATGGCTGACGTTGAGGCGAATGCGGAGGCAAGAAACATCCTCATACAGGGTCTTAGCCGCAGTGATTACAATAGGATTTCTCACCTCTGTTCTGCTCATCAGATTTGAGTAACCCTCGATGCTTACCATGAGGGCACCACCCAAATCAAGATGGTGAGATAGGACCAATTCAAGTGTGAGTACAACAAATTTGAACAACACGCTAGTGAGCAGTCGGTTGAATATAATCTGACTCGGATAATGCTCGATATTTCTTAACCGCAATCAATCTTCGAGTTTGTGAGATGAAAGTGACTACCATCAAGGACACTACCGACTTATCGACTGTGACTCTTGACAGGCTTTATTCCCGACACAAGACTCAAGAGATTGACGTCGTTTCCCGCAAGAAAAAATCTCAATCGATGGCTTTGGTTACCGATCCCACTGGATCCATCTCTGATTCTTCTGCTGGTTTTTCCCTCTCCGCCTTTTGCGAGCTAAGCGATGACCAACTGGAAAAATTCCCAGAAAATGAGCTTGCTATTTTGGCTCAAAAATTCTCTCATGCATACAAGAGGGTGAGAGAGAGGAAGAGAGGTGGCACGATCACCTGCTTCGAATGTGGTGGCCCCAACCACATTCGGGCAAACTACCCCAAGCTAGAGAAGGGCAATAACGACGCCGGCAGTTCGGGCAAGAACGACGTTGACGGTTCGAGCAAGAACAACACCAGCGGTTCAGGCAAGAACGACTAAACCAACAAGAACTGCAACAACGACTACACCAACAAGAAATGCAACAACAAGAACCCTCCAGCTCGCGACCCGGTGCGTGAGAAGAAGTACCGCAACTTCTCGAAGAACAAGAAGCTCTTCTACCACATCCTCACTGCACTCAATGACATCAACCTCTCCGACACAAAGACCTGGAGCGACGAGGGCGAGGATGATCCACAAGAGAAGAAAGGCGGCAACGACTTCACCGGCATGTGCTTCATGGCGGACGCCAATGGCATCAGCGACTTCGAGCTCTACGGTGACTCAGACGAGGTACCCTCTTATGACCAACTCAATGAAGCTTTTTGTAAATTAAGGAAATTTCATGATAGAGCTAGAGCTAGGTGTATGGAGCTAGAGAAGGAAATAGCTAGGAACCTTGACTCGGGAGCTAGCTTTTCTTAGATCTTCTCCCTCGTGAGTTTGTGTGATGCTCTGCTTAAAGAGCTAGAGAACCTAAGGACCATGCATGATAGTGTGCTTGCTGAACTTGATGGTCTTAGGTTGAAGAATGCTAGCACTAGTTCTGTTGATGCTATTCATTTCAATGCTAGTTTTCTTCATGCTCACTCTACTCTCTCATGTCAAAATTGCCCTAAATTACCAGCTGAGATTGATGCCATGAGCACTCACCTTAGAAAGCTCTCAACTAGAAATGATGAACTTGAAATGCATGTTTCTAAGGACCCAGTCAGCTCATGTGAGGGTTGTAAGCAACTAAAACTTGACAATGAATCTTTAAATCTCAAGTGTGCTAAACTTGCTAAGGACTTACTAGCTAAGTCACAAGAAAGTTGCTTGCGATGTGCTGAGATTGAGGAGGACTTGGATGAAATCCAAGTCGAACTTAGGAGGAAGCTAGAGGCCCAGACCCTTAGGATTAGAAATGCCCCTTGTGTTTCTTGTGAGGCCCTCAAATTTGAGGCAGCCATGTTGAAGAAGAAAAATGCACGTGCTGGTAGTTCTTCTCTTTCTGGTTCTTCTTCCTCTTCCCTTTGTTCTTCCCGTGACTCTCTCTTCTCGGAGTGTGAGTATCTCATGAGCAATCTTGAGAAGTTTGTAGGAGGCAAGAAGAAGCTCAATCTCATTCTAGACCAATCCAAGATTAGTCGATTTAATCAGGGTCTAGATTTTGACTACTTGGAGCACACTAGGGCGCATCCTCCCACTATTTTGCGTGGCTCCAAGTGTGGTGAGATCGTGGTAGCTCCCAGGGTGAGTACCACTGTGTTTAGATCTGCCGGGGTCGTCCATGGGATCTCTGATCAGAAGGTTGCTTCTCCTGCTACTTCTGCCTCTAGTAAGGCGAAGTATACATGCACCTTCTATCAGAAGGATGAACATTTGGTAGATTTCTACTTCAGGCACCAAGATCACAAGGCGTGAGCGTGTTGCTGCTGTTAGGGGTATTCGGGGTTATCTCCAGACTCTGAGTGCTCCTAAGGCACACACTACTTGTAGACAAGTTAGAGAGTTGCCTATTTTTGGGCAGCGTATAGGACTCGGTTTTCATACTGTTTAGTCGAGTTTTCATCCTAGAGCTGCTCGTGGTCAGTTTCTCCGCCATCCTCTTGATATTCCTCATTCTTTCTATCGAGGTGGATATCAGCGGCGAGAGGTGTTTCCTGGTAGGAGATTTGGGCAGTCTCACTGGGATGGTCCACCACTACAGAATGGTACATCACTATCGCTTCATCTGTGTCGGTTCTTAAGTTTTTTGGAAGAAACGATTGTGATAGATGACTTAGGAGAGGCATTAATCATAATCACTATCGGTTCTCAGGTTAGAAGTGATAGTGATGTAGCACTGGGAACATTACTGTTAGTGTTATGCCCTTGAGGCAATCATTTAGATGATTGTAACATGACTATGTTTATGAATAATAATATGATTATTGGTCCAATGAATGTATATCATTGTATTGATCAACAAGTATGTGACTTGCTTATGAAGCTCTTTACTTAATGATGTAATTCGATAAATATCTCTGATCGGATATCATCGTATAGGACAACGATGAATAGATCAGCACATGTAGTGATCGATGACCATGCTTCATAGATCATGGGATATGGAGATATCATCTATACATTGTGGACGCATGTTGAAGAACATGGGTTAGATAGACCCGCAATGGGACAACGCGAGAATGTTTCATTCTTATGTGTCATCGCAGTATCTCATACCTAGTAGATGTATGATCCTTAGACCTGAGATTGTCATATTCCCTACATGTGTAATAGTTTTCCTTGGGGCTATCAAACACTACTTCCTAACCGGATAGTTATAAAGGTAGCTTTCATGTTTACTATGAAACGTGCGAGGGAAGTAAGCAGTCAAGATGGAATTTGCCACTCCAATGAAACGGAGATATATGACAAGGCCACTCGTGTGATATGATTAAGGAAGTGCATGGCCATGCCGTGATTGAGGAGTCAATCACAACTTATTAATATATCACGGATACGAGAGATGGATTGAATCATCAAAGGATGACATGCTTCTCACCTTGAGATCAATCTTCATATACTTGGCAAAGGGATTATTACATGAGTACTTTTGATAGGTTCTGTCCGATTTGATCATAGTATGTTTGGGAGTTGGCATACTTTGCAAGAAGCCACTACCAACTATTGGATTGAAAAGGAGTTTTCCGAATCCATGTCCAAACGTATGTGAACCTGCAGGGTCACACACTTAATGGGTTGGGACGCATTAATTTGGATTGGATCCGTAATTAATGAACCTCGTGGGCTTAGCACGCTGATGGGCCCTAGTTTAGGGTTTCATCTCGTGGCTATATAAGGAGGGGAGGAGGGAGGGTGCAGGTGTGCTTTCCCACGGTTTAGGAGTGATTCACTCAAAACCCTAGCCTACTCCTCTCGCTGCCCTCGCCGAGCGACTGTGTGCTTGCACACCGACGCACGCTGCTCCATCTCTCGGCGTGTGGACTATCGGTGTGACTGCTGCGCGATCACGGCGTGGGAGGACGATCCACGGCAAGGCGAGGACGATCCACTACATCGACGCAACGATCGCGGCGAGAACGGTCCACTACATCGACGCGCGAAGGATTCCGCAACTGCGCGTCTAGTGGTAATCTTATCTATGATCCCCTTCTTGCGAGTAGCTTTCTGGTTTCGCGGTAGAATTTTTTTGTGCTAGCGTAGCATACCGCGTTCCTCTTCAGTGGTATCAGAGCCATCTCGTATAGTTTTGTGATCTGGATGTTGCACATATGATGTGTAAGGTTAGTAGATTGGATCTATTACATGTTCAGCCAGTTCATGTGATGAATTGGTGACGGCAGCCATCGATGAGATCGATCGGTTTAGGGTTTGAGGAAAGTGCAAACCGACTCAATCTTGATTTGGGTGAGTCCGTTCATGGTACGACGTTACCTTACCGGTCGGGTTACCGCCATCAGGGTTTCTGAAACGTATCCATATGGGACCAAGCCAATCAGATTGAGTTGGATTGGGTCAATCTGGTTGATCCATGGTAAGCGCAAACAGATTCAATATTGATTTGGGTGAGTCCGTTCATGGTACGACGTTACCCTTACCGGTCGGGTTACCGCCATCAGGGTTTCTGAAACGTATCCATATGGGACCAAGCCAATCATATTAGATCGGATTGGGTCAATCTGGTTGATCCGTGGAAATTTTGAGGGCGTTTTCCAATGTCGAAGACATGCCTCGCCTTGACCCGCCAGGTGCCGCCTCGACCCGCCTCACGACCGCCGCCGGATCACGCGTGGGCGCCGCCTGATTCTGCCCTTTGGCCCGCCTCTGCCCTCGGAGTCGTAGGGTTGCTTTTGTTTAACTCGTTTTTGCAGGGAATTATGTGAAATGGTATGGCCTATGTGTATGTGATGCATGTAATTTCCACATGGCCTGCGTGCCGTGTCAAGCCATATGGCTATTTAAATTGTATAACGACCTGCATGTCGACTTGTGATGCTTCAAACTCTCATGTAAAATTCATTATCAAAAGTTGTAAGGAGTTGCATTCATAATGATGAAGACGATGGTATCAAGCAAGATGGCTAGGTGAACAAATCAAGCAAGGTGGCTAGGTGAACAAACAAGCATGATGATGGAGATCTTAATGCTAAGGGCCATGCTATTTCACAGCTTATTTTGATTTTCTGTGGATGTGTGTTTAATCCTTGCTATTTTCTTTATGCTCATTGCATGTGATGCCATGTTCATAGTAATCTTTGTTCATCCCTATAGTTAAAAATTTTAAATCAAATTGTCCATCCAATTGTTGCACCTATCAAGAATTTAGATCGTTATTGATATGACTGCCAAAGTAGTATATCAATGGCTATCTCAATAGATGATAGGGATGTGTTGGACACATCACGCATAACAATGGTAGATTTAATCAAGCTATCAAAACGGTTTTGGGCTTGAGGACATAAGTGGTTGGGATTTGATTTGAGAATGAAGGAACCTATACAAGACAAGTGGTGTCTAGGAAAACACACATGAGGCAGGTTTCTTAATTGGCACCAGATACTGGAAGTGCTCCTTCCTCATGTGAGCCCTTGGGGCAGGTTGACCTGGCCATGAGTCAAGTTGATAGAGGCATTCATTACTTGTTTTCATACTCAACAAACAAGAGTTACATTTGACGTAATTAGCAAAGGTGTTGCTTACCTATGTCATTAAATTTCTAGCAGTGATGCCAAAGCTCACTAGTGTTTGATGAATATGGATCTTGAATACTCACTATGTGTCTATAAAAGGGACATAAAATAGAAGTGTCTTTAATTAAAAAGTTTAATAAAAGTTTTACATAAACATAGTGCTTAGAATCTTTGCATGTTTTTGTTGTAGTTCAATGGCACCTTCTCCTACTCCTGCTACACCTGGTTTTGCTTTGAGATCAGTTTTGGAAAGGGAAAACTGAATGGAACTAATTTTGTTGATTGGTATCGCAACTTTGAGAATTGTTCTCAAGCATGAAAAGAAGGACTATGTTCTAGAGAATCCAATTCTGATGAACCGAATTAAAATGCCGCTCGCAATTTGAAGGTTGAATATGAAAAGCATGTTAATGCTTCAGAGAGTCACTGTCTCATGCTAGTCACCATGGACTCGAGCTCCAAAAGCAATATGAGGACCAGGATGCTTACAATATGATTGTAGGCTTGAAGGGCATGTTTGGGAATCAAGCAAGAGCTGAGAGGTATGGTATCTCAAAGCTTTTATTTGCTTGTAAGTCGGGTCAAGGCAATCCGATCATCCTCATGTGATCAAGATGATTGGTTACATTGGGAGATTGAAAACTTGAGTTTCCCTTAGCCTCGGTTTGGCCACAAATGTTATTCTCCGTCTCGCCTCGAGCTTTGAGCCATTCATTATGAATTTTCATATGAATAGCATGGAGAAGAGCCTAACCGAGCTACATGGGATGCTCAAGGCTGCTGAGAAAGCATTAAGAAAAACCCAATCATGTGATGATGGTTCAGAAAACAACTGCTTTCAAAAAGAGGAAGGCTAAGGCTGGGGGAACGGGAAAGAGCAAGGGCAAGGGCAAGGGCAAGGCTCAAGATGAGATCGCAAGCCTCAAAACTAAACTTCAGAAGCTTAAAGTTGGCCCTCAACCTGATACCCAATGCTTCTATTGCAAGAAATCAGGGCATTGGAAACGGAACTGCGAAAAATACCTGGTAGATAAGAAGAATGGAAATGTGGTTTCCACTTCAGGTATTAATGTTATAGAAATTAATCTTGCTACTTCTTCACTCAGCTCATGGGTATATGATACCGGTTCGGTTGCTCACATTTGCAATTCGTTGCAGGGGCTGATAAAGAGTAGAGACTTGGCAAAAGGAGAAGTGGATCTTCGTGGGGAATAAAGCAAGAGTTGCTTGGTCTTGCTGCTGGCACATACCCATTGCATTTGCCTTCGAGATTACTTTTAGAACTTAATAATTGTTATTTTGTTCCATCTTTGAGTAGAAACATTATTTCATCTTCTTGTTTGGAATATGAAGGTTATGATTTCGAATAAAGAACTTTGTTTGTTCGATATTTTTGAATGATATGTATTATGGTCGTTGCCCCATGGTGGATGGGTTGTACGTCCTGAACTCAAGAAAAATATGTCTATAATATTAATGTAAAAGGCATCGGCCTAATGATTTGAACCCTACCTTTTGTGGCATTGTCGCTAGGTCATATAAATGAGAAGCGCATGAAGAAGCTCCATGGTGATGGACTTCTAACCTCATTTGATTTTGAATCATTTGAAACATGTGAATCTTGTTTACTTGGCAAGATGACAAAAGCCCCTTTCACGTGTTTTAGTGAGAGAGCAAGTGAATTATTGGCCCTAGTACATACAGATGTATGTGGACCAATGAGCTCGATTGCTAGGGGTGGGTTTCATGATTTGTAACTTTTATCGATGACTTGGTAGATATGGATATATCTATTTAATGAGGCATAAATCAAACTTTTGAAAGGTTCAAAGAGTTTCGAACGAAGTACAAAATCAACTTGGCAAAACAATAAAACACTTACGATCCGATCGTGGTGGCGAATACTTGAGCCAAGAGTTTGGTGATCATCTAAAGCAATGTGGAATCGTTCGCAACTTACTCGCCAGAACGCCTCAATGGAATGGCGTGTCCGAACGACGAATCGAACTTTATTAGATATGGTTCGGTCAATGATTAGCCAAACAGATCGCCATTATCCTTCGGGGTTTCGCTCTAGAGACAATTGCGCTCACTTTGAATAGGGTCCCATCAAAATCCGTTGAGAAGACGCCATATGAGATATGGACTGAGAAGACCCATGTTGTCATTTCTCAAGATATGGGGATGTGAGGCTTATGTAAAACGCTTACAATCGATAAACTCGCACCTAAATCGGAAAAATGCTTTTTGTGGGGTATCCTAAAGAAACAAAAGGATATTACTTTTACAAAAGAAACGATAACAAAGTTTTTGTTGCTCAAATGGTGTCTTTTGGAGAAAGAGTTTCTTTCAAAAGAAATCAGAGGAGTGATGTGTATCTTGATAAAGTTCGAGAATCACATGAATATGTTCAAGCTACCATCGAACCTTCACAAGATGTACAAAGTGTTGTACAACTTGTGGAAGAGACTCCACCCACGTGAGGTCGGGAGGCCACGCCATGTACCTATAAGATATGGGAGTGACATATTATTGTTGGACAATGATGAGCCCACGACTTATGAAGAAGCAATGATGGACCCAAACTCCGAAAAATGGCTTGAAGCCATGAGATCCAAATTCAATCCATGCATGACAATCAAGTTTGGAACTTGGTCGACTCTCCCGATGGTGTAAAACCATTGAGTGCAAATGGATTTTCAAGAAAAGATAGACGAGATGGAAATGTTCAGATCTATAAGGCACGGTTGGTGGCAAAGGGTTTCAAACAAGTTCAAGGAGTTGACTATGATGAAACTTTCTCACCGTAGCCATGCTCAAGTCCGTCCGGATCATTTTAGCTATTGTCGCATATTTTGATTATGAAATATGGCGATGGATATCAAAACAAGATTCCTTAATGGGAATCTTTACGAGGATGTATACATGATACAACCTGAAGGTTTTGTTGATCCTAAATATGCTAAAAGGGTATGCAAGCTTCAAAGATCCATTTATGGGTTAAAGCAAGCATCTCGGAGTTGGAACATTCGTTTTGATGAAGTAGTCAAAGGTTTTGACTTTATCAAAATGAAGAAGAGCCTTGTGTTTACAAGAAGGCTAGTGGGAGCGCACTTGTATTTACGATTTTGTATGTGGATGACATATTATTGATCGGGAATGACATTCCTATGCTTGAAGATGTTAAGACTTCATTGAAAAGGAGTTTCTCAATGAAGGACTTGGGAGAAGCATGCTATATCTTGGGCATAAAAATCTATAGAGATAGATCAAAAAGGTTAATTGGATTAAGTTAAGAAACGTACATTGACAAGATATTGAAAAGGTTCAATATGCATGAATCCAAGAGAGGTTTCATGCCAATGTCACATGGCATCGATCTCGCAAGAATCGGTGTCCTTCGACATCCGATGAGCGAGACAGGATGAGCAAGATTCCATATGCTTCAGCTATTGGGTCTATTATGTATGCCATGATCTGTACACGCCCAGATGTCTCATATGCTCTAAGTGTCACGAGCAGATACCAAGCGGATCCTCGTGATGGTCATTGGATAGCCGTAAAAATATCCTCAAGTACTTGAGAAGAACTAAGGGTATGTTCCTTGTTTTTGGAGGTAAGGAAGATCTGGTTGCAAAGGGTTACACCGATGCAAGCTTCCAGTGACAAAGATGATTTCGATCGCAATCCGGGTTTGTGTTTACACTTAATGGAGGAGCAGATGGTGGAAGAGTTCCAAGCAAAACACGGTGGCCGACTCTCTGATGAAGCGGAGTACATTGCGGCGAGGCCGCAAAGGAAGCTGTGTGGATTAAGAAGTTTATCACGAGCTTGGTGTGGTCGCTAGTGCCTCTAGTCCAATGGACATCTATTGTGATAATAGTGGTGCCATTGCACAAGCTAAAGAGCCTAGATCACATCGAAGTCTAAACACATACTCCGTCGCTTTCACCTTATTCGCGAGATTGTGGATAGAGGTGACGGAGAATATGCAAAGTACATACGAAGCCAATGTGGCGATCCGTTGACAAATCCACTGCCACAGCCTAAGCATGAGGCGCACGCAAGGTCTATTGGTATTAGATACTTAATTGATTGACTCAAGTGCAAGTGGGAGATTGTTAGTGTTATGCCCTTGAGGCAATCATTTAGATGATTGTAACATGACTATGTTTATGAATAATAATATGATTATTGGTCCAATGAATGTATATCATTGTATTGATCAACAAGTATGTGACTTGCTTATGAAGCTCTTTACTTAATGATGTAATTCGATAAATATCTCTGATCGGATATCATCGTATAGGACAACGATGAATAGATCAGCACATGTAGTGATCGATGACCATGCTTCATAGATCATGGGATATGGAGATATCATCTATACATTGTGGACGCATGTTGAAGAACATGGGTTAGATAGACCCGCAATGGGACATCGCGAGAATTTTTCATTCTTATGTGTCATCGATGTATCTCATACCTAGTAGATGTATGATCCTTAGACTGAGATTGTCATATTCCCTACATGTGTAATAGTTTTCCTTGAGGCTATCAAACACTACTTCCTAACCGGATAGTTATAAAGGTAGCTTTCATGTTTACTATGAAACGTGCGAGGGAAATAAGCGAATAAGATGGAATTTGCCACTCCAATGAAACGGAGATATATGACAAGGCCACTCGTGTGATATGATTAAGGAAGTGCATGGCCATGCCGTGATTGAGGAGTCAATCACAACTTATTAATATATCACGGATACGAGAGATGGATTGAATCATCAAAGGATGACATGCTTCTCGCCTTGAGATCAATCTTCATATACTTGGCAAAGGGATTATTACATGAGTACTTTTGATAGGTTCTGTCCGATTTGATCATAGTATGTTTGGGAGTTGGCATACTTTGCAAGAAGCCACTACCAACTATTGGATTGAAAAGGACTTTTCCGAATACATGTCCAAACGTATGTGAACCCGCAGGTCACACACTTAATGGTGGGGCGCATTAATTTGGATTGGATCCGTAATTAATGAACCTCGTGGGCTTAGCACGATGGGCCCTAGTTTAGGTTTCATCTCGTGGCTATATAAGGAGGGAGGAGGGAGGTGCGGTGTGCTTTCCACGGTTTAGGAGTGATTCACTCGAAACCCTAGCCTACTCCTCTCGCTGCCCTGCCGAGCGACTGGTGCTTGCACACGCGCACGCTGCGTTCCATCTCTGGACGTGTGGACTACTGCGGTGACGCTGCTGCGACTGCGGCGTGGGAGGACGATCCACGGCAAGGCGAGGACGATCCACTACATCGACGCAACGACTGCGGCGAGAACGATCCACTACATCGACGCGCGAAGGATTCCGCAACTGCGCGTCTAGTGGTAATCTTATCTATAATACCCTTCTTGCGGGTAGCTTTCTGATTTCGCGGTAGAATTTTTTTTGTGCTAGCGTAGCATACCGCGTTCCTCTTCAATTACAATCGGTTCTTATGCGAGAAGTGATAGTGATGTGCATTATCATCACTATCGGTTCTCACAAAAGAACCGATAGTGATAAGCACGTGCTTATCACTATCGGTTCTTATTTAAGAAGCGATAGTGATGATAATGCACATCACTATCGCTTCTCACAAAAGAACCGATAGTGATAAGCACGTGCTTATCACTATCGGTTCTTTTGTGAGAAGCGATAGTGATGTGCATTATCATCACTATCGCTTCTTAAATAAGAACCGATAGTGATGTGTACGTGCTCATCACTATCGCTTTTTATGTGGGAACCGATTGTGATGACTATGATAATCACTATCGCTTGTCTTGTAAGAACCGACTGTTATGTGCATGATCACATCACTATCGCTTTTTATATGAGAACCGATAGTGATGTACCTCGTTAGGTTATTTATACCACTCGAACTGAACTCTTCTCTGTTATTGTTACAGAGGAGGTTTCTCCGCCGCCACCAGAAAAAATAGCTCATATTCTATGGTTGGAAGCAATACTTGGGTGAGAAAATTTGAAATCCTCAAGGGTGGGTGTTGAGAGGGTAAATTTGAAGCCCTAACTTGAGGAGATTTCCCCTCATTTTGCATAATTTGTGGTTTTCTTCAAAATGTGAGCATTCCTTCAAACCCCTTTAATTTTGCACTATGTAATTTTGATATGTCGCGAAGAAAGTTTAGATTGCACTGGTATTGTGTATATCCTATCAGATTTCACACCCTTTATTCACAAGCATGTACACATGTATTTAATTATCGTAATTTGTAGTGCTTTGATGTTAATATGGAATTATTATTGTCACACCGATGAATGCTAGAGTTTAGGGTGCGGAACCTACGTCTCCCGTTCGAGGATGCTTGTTTATAAATATACCGAACGAAATGGCATATTTATAAGTGAGCAGTCTCGAATTGTCCACGTTCTTTGGACAGTTCGAGGATATGTACATGCTTCGTGCAAGTTCCTGAGCTGTGTTGTACAACTGCAGAGTAGAGATTTCGGTAGCGTCTCCCTGGTATTCTCCAGATACACACCCCTCTTGACCTGTTGTCGAGACGTGTATATGGAGAATAGCGGGGAGATGCTGCCGAAATTTTCTCTAGAGTTGTACAACGGCTTAGGAACTTGTCGAAACCACATATCCTCGAATGGGATTAGGACCAAACCTATTTAGAGATTAGGAGTCATCGTTGGTACCCTTGTATTGTTTCGTTGTAGGCAAAAGATCTGTAGGCTACTGCACTATATAATTAGATTGTTTGATATCATTGTTCATGTTAAAAATGTATGTCTCTTATCTAGGAAATTGGAAGCTCTAAACCATGGAAGAATCTAGGTATCGATCGGGAGTACATATTTCATATATGTTGCAGGAAATTGTCATCTATTTTGCAAAGGTAATATTAATCAAATGATGTCTCAATATTTCAAATAACTAGCTTCTTTGTCGCTCCAGCTTTGTGCATAATTTATTGGGTGAAGTTTAATTGCAGATGAACTGTAAGGAATGGATGTATGCAAAAAGTCGTGTGAGTGTTGAATTTCAGAGGGGTGTTAAGGAGTTCAAAAAAATTGCCGAAGAGGACATGGTGAGGAGGGGTGTAAACTTCATATATTGTCTTTGCATTGATTGCACCAATCCGAGAAGATTTAACAACTCAGCTCAAATTGAGGACCAACTGATTCGACGTGGCTTCGTGAGGAATTACACGTGTTGGATCCATCACGGGGAGATAGGTAGTACCCTGCTGGTATGCAATGAAGACACGGTGGAACCGGATGATGAGTTGCAATTTGATATGTTTGAGGAGGAGAATTTGGAGCAAATGTTGCGGGATGTGGAGGGTAATTACACAGAAAGAGAGTTTGGAAAGTTTAAAAGCCTGATGGAAGACGATGCGAAACCACTGTTCACAGGTTGCAAAGCAGAATACACTAAGTTAGGTTCGGTCCTTGCATTGTTCACAGGTTGTTTGCAAATCCTAGAGAAGCAAAATTGTTGCGTTGGCATTATGAGTCTCGAAAGGAAGATGGCAAGCTGAGACACCCTGCTGATTCGGCTCAATGGAGAAACATCGATTGGAAACATGAGGAGTTTGGTGCCGAAATGAGGAACATAAGATTTGGATTGAGTACCGATGGAATGAATCCGTTTGGTAACATGAGCGATCGTCACAAAGACGTGGCCGCTTCATTGTGTATCTACAACCTCCTCCTTGGTTGTGCATGAAGCGGAAGTATATCATGATGTCGTTGCTAATCTCGGGACCAAAACAAATGGAAATGATATTGATGTGTACCTCGCTCCATTGATCGAGGATTTGGTAAAATTGTGGAATGACGGGTCATTGTGTGGTATCGTCTGAGAAGAGAGCATTTCACCCTACGGGCTATGGTATTTTGCACCACAAATGATTTCCGGCTCTTGGTAATTTGGCGGACTCTGATCTGAAAGGAGCAAAAGCGTGTCCTATTTGTGAAGAGGAGACCGAGAGCCTATGGTCGCCAATTCCAAGAAAATCGTATATGGGTCACCGTAGGTTTCTACCTCGAAGTCATCGATACCGTAAGATGGATGACAAATTTGATGGGAAGAGGGAAGTCCGTTCGGCACCGCAGCCTATGAGTGGAAGGCAAGTATATTCACGTGTAGAGGATATCGATGTTCAGGACGGAAAGAGCCCGTAAATCTGTTCGTTCTAGGACCATTTGGAAGAAGAGGTCAATATTTTGGGACTTACCGTCTTGGGAAGGAGTTAGATGTTCGGCATTGTATTGATGTCATGCACGTTGAGAAGAATGTCTGCGACAATTTGGTTGGTATCCTGCTGAACATACCTGGAAAGACAAAGGATGGTGTGAATGCTCGTCGCGACATGGCCTACATGGGAATCAGGCCCAGGCTTGCAGTGATAGAGGAGGATGGAAAAGGTCCGTATATGCCCGCTGCATGCTACACCCTGTCCAAGAAGGAGAAAGAGGACCTTTGCAAATGTCTCCATGGTATTAAAGTTCCATCTGGCTACTCCGCGAACATTAAGAAGCTTGTGTCCTTGGATGATTTGAAGTTGTTGGGCATGAAGTCCCACGATTGCCATGTCTTGATGACCCAAATGCTCCCAGTTGCAATAAGAAATATTCTGCCAGAGGATGTCAGGTTTGCAATCACGAAGCTGTGTTACTTCTTCAATGCGATCTCCTGCAAAGTTATTGACCCCGACGTGCTAGACAACTTGCAGAGTGAGGTGGTGCAGACTCTATGTCAGCTTGAGATGCATTTCCCACCATCGTTCTTCGATGTCATGGTCCACCTTGTTGTTCACCTCGTTAGAGAGATTAAGATATGTGGACCGCATTCCTCGTTATATGTACCCGTTCGAGAGGTACATGGGTATATTAAAATCCTACGTGAGGAATCGGTGAAGCTCGAGGGTAGTATTGTGGAAGGTTATGGTAATCAAGAGGTTATTGAGTTCTGCGTGGACTATCTCGGAAAAGACAAGCAATCGGTGTTCCTCTATCTCGCCATGAGGGCGACTTCTTTGGCAAAGGAACCGTTGGATCGAAACTAACGAGGCCACGGTTTGATATGTATTGCAAAGCGCATCTGACAGTCTTGCAGCAGAGTGCAGAAGTTGCAGGGTACATCGAGCAGCACAAGTCGATATTACGGGAAGAGAATCCACAAATGGATGAGCTTTCCATCATGCGAGAACACAACTATAGATTTCTCACATGGTTCAAACAAAGGGCGGAGGTCTCTGTTAGTGAGACTATCAAATGGTTGGCTGACGAACCTAGATTTAATGTACAGATATGGCAGGGGTACGATATTAATGGGTACACCTTTTACACTGAAAGTCAGGATGCAAAGAGTACTGTTCAAAACAGTGGTGTAAGCATAGATGCTTTTCCCGATGAACATCACTCGAAAGGAGGATCCTCAATGGCAATGAACTCTTACTTCGGGGTGATCGAAGAAATTTGGGAGCTCGATTATGGAATATACCAAATTCCATTGTTCCGATGTAAGTGGGTGGGACTCCTACATGGAGTGAAGGTCGACAAGAGAGGTTTTACTCTTGTGGATCTCAACAGACTCGCCTATAAAGATGACCCATTCGTACTTGCGAAGCAAGCAAATCAGGTCTTCTATGTGCGTGATCCGGCCAATCCGAGGTTGCACGTCGTCCTTCATGGCAAGCGGCGGATCGTTGGAGTCAAAAATGTCATAGATGAAGAAGAATACGACCAATTTGATGAAATACCTCCGTTTGCGGATGGGGCCTGTCTTAGTAGCGACGATGACACACATGGAAGAAATTACATGCGTGTAGATCATCAGGAAGGGTTGTATTGTAAATAAAAGGATGAAACTTGAAGCAAATTTTTTCAATGGATTGTGGTATGTATCATCTACTTGAAGCAAGAAAAAGAAGGCACTCCACACCAAATCATTTCTCGCAATTTTCAAAATACTTGGACTTCATTTGAGAAAGATTTGACTTTGAGGCTCTTTCAACAAAGTGACTTTGGGCTTCTTTTTTTCAATGCTAACTCTTTTTTCCAGAATCCTTTTTGGAATAGTTTTGTAGTATCACAAAGTACGTTCTTGCAAAATTTCAAAAAATTCCAACTATGTTTGCAAAATTTATGGCCTTTTCACTCTTTGATCAGATATTTCTACAAGTTCAGAATTCATGGTTTGTCAGGAAAGCAAATAGTGCTTTGAACAACATTTGTGTCGGTTTTAGTAAAACACTGATAGTGATGTCTCCTTTTTTGTGTCGGTTTTTGAAACAAACCGATAGTAATATTATCTTTTTTGTGTCGGTTTTATCGAAAAACCGATAGTAAAATTTATGTCGGTTTTGTGTAGGTTTTATGAAAAAACGATAGTAATATTATTTTTTTGTCAGGTTTGGTCCAAAAACTGTAGCGATGTTTATTTTTTTGTGTCGGTTTTTTAAAAAAACCGATAGTACTATTAACTCTTTTGTGTCGGTTTTTTAAAAAAACCGATAGTAATATTAACTTTTTTGTGTCGGTTTTATCAAAAAAACGATAGTAATATATATTTTTTTTGTCATGTTTGATCCAAAAACGGTAGTGATGTTTATTTTTTTGAGTCGGTTTTTTGAAAAAAACCGATAGTAATATTATATTTTTTGTGTCGGTTTTATCGAAAAACCGATAGTAATTTAAGTCTTTTGTGTCGGTTTTTTTTAAAAAACCAATAGTAATATGAAATTTTTTGTGTCGGTTTTATCAAAAAAACGATAGTAATAAATATTTTTTTTGTCAGATTTGATCCAAAAATGGTAGTGATGTTTATTTTTTGTGTCGGTTTTTGAAAAAAACCGATAGTAATATTATATTTTTTGTGTCGGTTTTATCGAAAAACCGATAGTAATTTAAGTTTTTTGTGTCGGTTTTTTAAAAAAACCGATAGTGATTGTTGATTTTTTGTGTAATGAGAAAACTGCTGATTTTTTATATTTTGTGTCGGTTTTATTAGAAAACCGATAGGGATATTTTTATTTGTGTCGGTTTTCTAAAAAAACCGATACAAAAGTTTTCATTTTTTGTGTCGGTTTTAATAAAAAAACCGATAGTGATTAGATTTTTTCTGTAATGTGAAAACTGGTGATTTTTTATTTTTTGTGTCGGTTTTATTAGAAAACCGATTGGGAAGTTTTTATTTGTGTCTGTTTTGTAAAACACCCGATAGTGATTTTTTGGTTTGTGTCGGTTTGAAAAAAAACCGATACAAATGTTATTGTTTTGTTTGTGTCGGTTTTGTGCGGAACCGACAGAGATATGCAACCCTTCACATACATTTCGGCAAACCCTAATTAATTAAGCCTCCAACTCCACCCCGCCGCCCAACTCCACTTCCGCCCGGACGCCCCCAACTCCACCCCGCCGCCCCTCCGGCCTCCGCCCCCGCCACGCCACCCGCCGCCCAGCGCCACCCGCCGCCCCGACTTCACCCACCCGCCCCTCCGCCACCGACTCCACCCCGCCCACCCCACCCCCTCCACCCCTACTCCACCCCGCCGCCCCTCCTGACGCCACCCCTGCCGCCCACCCCGCCACCCCGCCCCTCCACCCGACTCCACGCCGCCCCCCTCCGCCCTACTCCACCCCGCCGCCCACCCGACGCCACCTTGCCCCGACGCCACCCCGCCGCCTCCGCCCGCCACCACCCGCCACCCCTCCGCCCGACGCCAACCGCGACGCCTCCACCGCTTCTTCCCCTTCGCTGGCTGCCCTCCACCTCGCTGACGCCCGCCCCTCACACGCCCGGCTCCGCCCAGATGTGCTTGCGCCGACGAGGCCGCTCTGCACCGCCTGCGACGAGGAGGTGCACGCCGCGAACAAGCTCGCTGGGAAGCACCAGCGCGTGCCGCTCCTCTCCGACGACGCCTCCCCCGTGCCCGCCGCTGCTCCGGCCGTGCCCAAGTGCGACATCTGCCTGGTGAGGCCGCCCCCCCCCCCCCCCCCCCCCCCCTTTTCGTCTCTCGGTTGGGGTGGTACAGCGAGAGAAGGAAATTTTGGCTGCAGAGGCGTTTGTTTGATTGGCTAAGTCCACCTGTTTGTGAATTCAGTAGCTTTGGATGCTGTTACCGGGAGAGTTTAGTTAGTGAAACAAAACACTATACACTTTGTCGGCAATTGAGACTCATGGCCCTTGGTATGACAATCATGCAAGCTTCTTTCACCAAGCTCTACATAATTGATATGTGAATGGTTACAGCATCATGAAAAGAACAACGTACTTAGTTCCCAGTCTGCATATAACTTTGCCTATTCGTACATGCTTTCTATATTCAATTTTTCATGATATGCATGTTGCATCCCATGCTTGCTTTTGATGGGTTGCCCTCATATCTAAACCCAAATAACAAGAATTATAGATTGATCTATTTATCACATAGAAATCTCATCATCCTGTTTCCATTATATGTTCAATTGATGGGTTGCCCTCCACATTCAATTATTCATGATATACATGTTCCCTCATCCTGTTTCCATGAATGTTACGATGCTTTTTTCATTACTTTCTCATATGTGCTTCATACTCAAAGATATGTTAAGAGTTTAGGTTATGTAACCTCGCCTCCCGCTCGAGAGTGCTTATTTATAAATATGCCGTAATGACATATTTATAAGCAAGCAGTCTCGAATTGTCCACGTTTTTTGGACAGTTCGAGGATATGTGGTTCTTGCAAGTTCCTTAGGCGTTGTACAACTCACAGAGCAGATTTCGGTAGCGTCTCCCTGGTGTTCTCCGGATGCACACCCTCTTGACCAGTTGTCGAGACGTGTATCCGGAGAACAATGAAGATGTCAGCCAAATTTTCTCTGGAGTTGTACAACGCCTCAGGAACTTGCCCGAACCACATATCCTCGAATGGGATTAGGACCAAACCTATGTAGAGATTAGGAGTTATCGTTCGTACGTATTTAGAACAATGATTTATTATCAAGTTCACATAATAGCTACGAAATTTTCTCTGCCGAATTTTTCTTGAAGATCATTCTTTCCTCTGTTAATGTACTGCAATATACTAGAACAGTGATTTATTATCAAGTTCACATAATAGCTACGAATTGCTTTCTCTCATGTCAAATATTTCTCCATGGTAGATAGGAAAACTCAAAATGTTGCAATTAGAGAGCATCGGCTCATCGCCAGAAAGAGAAGAAGGTGCTCCTGAGGGGCGCAGCCAACTTCCAAGTGTCGAGCCGGCCCAGGTTCGAAATGTCGAGGGGTCGAGTAAGGTGAGGAAGGACCGAGGACCGAGCAAAGGGGCCACGGGGAGAACGCCGCAAATTCTCCACTTCAATGCGACGGGCGTTTGCACGGGTCCTCTCAAGTGTAAGGGGCGATACCGCTCATTCCTCGCAACAGCTGAGTGAGAGAGTTCCCATAACGGTTAAGGATTGGAGAAAGGAGGTCGTCACGAGCGTAAGGACCGGTTGTGGGACGAGGTTAAGGGAAAATGGATTATAGAAGAGGACGATGAAAACAATGCCAGGCGGTACGCCTTGAAGAGGATGGGTGTGGCTCTGAGGCACTTCAGGGTCTACATGCACAGTGAATACGTCTTGGAAAGGCCGTACACCATTCGAGAGGTTCCGGTTCGTGACTCCGATGTTTGGGAGGAGTTCACGAGGATCAAGAGTACGCCCGAGGCAGAGGAGCTGAGACAGAAGAATGTTGCTACCCAGAGGCTGAACACGCATGCGCACCACCTCGGTTCATGCGGCTACGAAGGGAAGAAAGAAGAATGGGCACGACTAGCCGAGGAGTGCGCCAACTCCGGGACAGCGATGCCTTACTCGCACATATGTGAGGAGCGGGCACGTGACTGGGTATTAGCGAGGACAAAGAAAACCGCGACGGCAGGTGGTAGTACCAAACCCCACTACCGCAAAGTCGTCTCCACCATCGTAAGATATCAAACTTACTACATTGCGAAGAGACCATTCCTCTCAGATTTTAGATCTAATTTGTACTCGCTTCTTGCAGGAGGAGGTAAGCTAGAGGAAAGAGCAGGGGACCTTTCTTAGCCAAGGGTCAAATGACATCCTATCCACTGCGATCGGGAAGCTCGACCATAAGGGCCGGGTGCTTGCCGCAGGGTCGGGGTATACGAAGAAGTCCTACTTCCAAGATGCTACTTCGAGTACCAGATCAAGAACATGGGAGGCACGTGCGGAGCGCCTGAAGGACACGCTTAGGGAGCAGCTGAGGGAGGAGATCTCGGAGGAGATGAGGAGGAGATGAGGGTGCGATGATGGCACGTGAGGAGGAGATGAGGTGGAGATGATGGCACGTGAGGAGCGCCTAAGGGCCGAGATGATGGCGATGATCTCCTGCAGTCGAGCGGATGCCCCGCCATCTTGAGAAACCTGTGCCCTCACCAAGTAGCTGCGGTTCCAAAATGATAAGTCCGGTCCCACCAAGGTAATAATTAATTTTGCCTTACTTAATGGTGCGAGGGTAACTCTTCATATGTTTTCTCTCAAGTTGCGCACTTTTGCGGCGCCTACCAAGTGCCACCACCTCGACGGAAGACGGATTTCTGTTGACGCTGCAGCGCGGGTTGCATTTCCATGCAAGGAGACCGACACGGTGCATGGTCACCTTTGGGAAGGGCTACATGAGGGTCCCGTGGACTACGCCCACGGCCTTCTTATCACATGTGCTCGAGTTCCCCAACGAAGACATCACCACTCTCGGGCCAGCGGATGTCGCTCATCAAGTGGCCCACGACAAGTGTCGATTGGTCAAGGTAAACATCCTCACGCCTTACGTACCATTCCAAAGTATTGCAACAAGTTACTTAATTATGCGCGTGCTTTGTAGGTTCCTACCGCACTGCGCTGCTCCCACGATCGCGGACGAGCCCTCGCACAAAGTCAGAGCTAGTGCATAAAAGGACTAGCATGACAACCACGTAACCACTAGAGGCCTCTGCTAAAAGGCTAGGCTCACAAAGGCCACAGCCTCTCGGTACATGAAAAGCCCATCGCCCGGCCTCGAGACTCCTTCGCCCGAAAGGAGAGCCAGACAGACCTACGATGAAGCCTTATGAATTTAAGGCCTACGTACATGGAAAGCCCTTCGCCTCCCAAAGAAATTGAACGCTCTAGGCATATGGACTCGATACCCATGGATGGTACATTGACAAAGCGAAAGAGAGCGAGCGTGTCGACTTCAATGTTAGATACAGAAAGGGACATTTCCACCGCGAGGATGGGACATTCCCAGTTAGTTTTGAGGATCTGTTCCGTCTGTACCAACTGATAGCCATCGATATTTCTATTGTACGATCCTAGACGCTGTGAGTATCGCACCACGTTGCACGACCTTATGACTTCCATAGGATTTTGCATTACGCTTTTTAACATTCAATGCGAGTTATAGGGCGATGAGGCAGCGGGTCGTGACGAATCGACAACTAGTTGGGTTCGTCGACCCTGAGCTTGTGTCCACGACGATGGCTAGGCTTCAACCGGAATGGGTTGCCGGCTACATCAAGAGGGCATTGCAAGCTGAGTCGAAGAAGGGCTTCATTCTATTCCCGTACCACGAGGAGTAAGTACTACTTCACTGTTCAATTACTTCTACACACCGAAACCGTATGTGAACTTATTTTCTTCACTGCATACCATTTAATAAACAACCATTGGGTTCTACTCGTGCTCTTCCGAGCGACAACAAAGTGTACACTTTTAATTCGCTTGATAAGAGACCGATGGCCTACGCGATCAAGCCTCCTTTGGAGCAGTAAGTGCACCACTCTTATCTAACATTTTCTGTATTTAACTACATTCATTATTTTTTTACTCAACAACATCTTTCCAATGTATATAGGGTTTCAAGGAATACGTCGAAGCAGGAGGGACACATGACGACAAAAAGGGCTCCAAGCTGGAGTATGTCAGCTTCAAGGTACAAGTGGCTATCATATATAGGATTTAGATTTTTTGACATATTTTCTTTGTCTCTTAATTTATTTTTCTTTCTTCACAGTGTCATCAACAGAGCAGCGACGACCGCTGTGGTTTGTATGTCATGCAACACATGGTGATCTTGATTGTCGGCTCTGACCATTTCCCTAAGGTAGTACATGCATATACAATTAGTCTTTCACATGAAAATTTGAAAACTCAAATTAGAGCACTCGTTTCTATCTTGTAACATACCGTTATCCCCCAGAAGAGTGTAGACAGCACTGCATTCAACAAGATACGAGACCACTTATGCCAGTGGTACTGGATAGAATGCTTATCGGAGGACGGACGGTTTAGAGATCCCAAAAGCTCCTACTAGACAAGATGTGAACAAATATTACATATCTGAATGCGATTGCATGTGTACTTATGGTTAAGCATGTTTACGTTCTATTTTGTTAACGAATGTGATATGTGTTTGTTGTAACAAAGTGTTCATGTTCTTTGAATGTGATATGTTGTCTGTAATTTCTGTGTGAATGTGATATGTGCATATTGTGTGGAATATGTGCTGATTAGAATGTGATAGCACACCACACCCCTTCATCTCTGTCGGTTCTCACAAGAAAATGATAGAGATGTGACGGTCATCTCTATCGGTTCTTTGAAAGAAGCGATAGGGATGATGAACTCATCTCTATCGGTTCTTTACAAGAAGTGATAGAGATAAGTATATTTATCTCTATCGGTTCTTTCAAAGACGTGATAGAGATGATTAGATTATCTCTATCGATTCTTTTTAAGAAGTGATAGAGATGATACAGTCATCTCTATCGGTTCTTTATAAGAAGCGATAGAGATGATGATATTATCTCTATCGGTTCTTTGAAAAAAGCGATAGAGATGGTATATTCATCTCTATCGGTTCTTTATAAGAAGCGATAGAGATGATGATCTTATCTCTATCGGTTCTTACAAAGAACCGATAGAGATGACTGTATCATCTCTATCGCTTCTTACAAAGAACCGATAGAGATATGACCATCATCTCTATCGCTTCTTGTAAAGAACCGATAGAGATGACCATATCATCTCTATCGGGCAAGAACCGACTGTAATAATGCCCGCCTCATCTCTGTCTCATGACTTTGTGTCACCACTAGAACCGACTGTGATGACGAAAAAGAACCGATTGTGATGTATATTTGTGTAGTAGTGGTCCAGCCTTTGCACGACGACGAACCAACCCAGTTCCTCCTCCCAGATCTTCTTCTAGGGCTTCTTCTAGTCTTGTGAGAGTAGAGCGTTAGAGAGACACTAGAGTCCAGTCTTCTGATTCTGTGGCTGGCACTTTGAGGCGTCGTGTGGCTCAGTATTGGGTTCCTAGATCTTCTCTTTGTCCTAGTATTGAGTCATCTCTCTCTCTTGTGTATTGACCAGGTTCGTAGGATGGGAAAGGGAGAGGTGTGGATCGTTGACTCCGGTTGTTCTCGTCATATGACTGGAGACTCTCGTTGGTTCTCTTCCCTAGTCCGAGATCCTTGTGATGAGTTGATCACTTTTGGGGATGCTTCATCACGTACAGTCACTACCAAAGGTACCGTCTACATTAATGACTTGCCTTAGTGAGTAAGCTACAGTATCATTTGCTTTCTGTTTCTCAGCTTATCGATGACTCTTTCGAGGTAAGCTTCAAGAGTAGCTCTTGTAGAAGCCTTGATTCATCATGGGAGTTAGTTTGCGGGATTTCTAGATTTGGGAGAGTCTTCCGTGCTGATTTTTCTGTTTCTTCTGGAGACTCTCTTCGTTGTTTGATTGCTTCATAGTCACGTGATCTCTCCTTCTAGCATAAGAGCCTTGGTAAAATAGGCTTCGACCATTTGACCAGAGTTAGCAACCACGATCTCATTCGTGGTTTGCCCAAACTCAAGATAGTCAAAGACTTAGTTTGCTCTCCTTGCTGACATGGCAAGATGGTTGCTGCTTCTCATCCCCTGGTCACTGTTGTGATGACTGATCCACCAGCACAGCTTTTACATATGGACATTGTTGGTCCAGCTAGAGTGCAGTCAGCGGGTGGAAAGTGGTATGTTCTTATCATTGTTGATGATTTTTTGAGGTACTCTTGGGTGTTTTTCATGGCCTTGAAGGATAAGTCTTTTACCCATTTCAGGGGTTTGGTTCATAGGTTGTCTCTTGAGCTATCTAGTGCCTTACGAGCTATACGTAGTGACAATGGCACGGAGTTCAAGAACTCCTACTTTGAGAGTTTCTGTTTGGAGTTTGGCTTAGAGCATCAGTTCTCCTCTCCCTACGTCCCTCAGCAAAATGGCGTAGTGGAAAGGAAGAACAGGATTATGGTTAAGATGGCCAGGACGATGCTAGACGAGTAAAGTACTCTTACGAAGTTTTGGGCTGAGGCTATAGCTACTGCATGCCATGTTTGTAATCGAGTATTCTTGAGAGCGCATTTGCACTGCACTTCTTACGAGTTGAGGTATGGGCGAAAGCCCAGTGTTTTTCATTTTCTTGTGTTTGGTTGCAAGTGTTTCATTTTGAAGTCTGGTAACTTGGATAAGTTTGAGCGTCATTCTTTTGATATTATTTTTCTAGGTTATTCGACTTCTCGTAGCTATAGGGTCTGGAGTTGCGATGCGTGTAGGATCATAGAGACCTGCGAGGTGACCTTTGATGAGGCTAGCTCAGGAGCTAGACCTGACATTTTAGGCTCTTCTTCCCTCTTCGAGACCATCTTTGTAAAGGATGAGAATGGTGGAGATGATGGTGTTCCACCTGATCGAGTCCCCTCTACACCTGAGGTGCCTCCTATTTCCATTTCTGCACTTTAGGGAGACCAGCCCTTGCCTTCTGACACTCATGTAGCTAGTGGCTCTGATCCTACCTCTTCTGTGCATGAGGTAGATGTTACTTCTGGTTCTGGTCTTTCCCGCCATATTCAATATTCTCATCCACCTCATCAGATCATTGGTGATCTATTTGAGCATGTCACACGCTCAAAATCAGGCTTATCTTCTTTCTACCTTCACTCTGTCTTTGTTGCCTCTTTTGAGCCAAAGGATGTTACTAATGCATTATCCGACGAGTCTTGGATTAATGTTATGTATAAGGAACTTGAAAACTTCGAGAGAAACACAGTCTGGCAGCTTGTAGAACACCTATCTGGTCATAATGTCATTGGGACCAAGTGGGTTTTCAAAAACAAGCAGAGTGAGGATGGGTTGTCATTAGGAACAAGGCTAGGCTAGTTGCACAGAGCTTTTCTCAGGTTGAGGGTCTTGACTTTGAGGAGACCTTTGCCCCTATGGCTAAACTAGAGGTGATTAGGATTCTGCTTGTATTCTCTGCTTCTAAAAGCTTCAAACTTTATCAAATGGATGTCAAGAGTGCATTCCTCAATGGCTATATTGAGGAAGAGGTTTATGTCAAGCAACCTTCAGGATTCGAGAACTCCAAGTACCCAAGCCATGTCTTCAAGCTTTCCAAAGCTTTGTATGGACTTAAGCAGGCCCCTAAAGCATGGTATAAGAGGCCTAAGTCCTATCTTCTCTGCCATAGTTTCAAGATGGGTATAGTAGAAAAAACTCTGTTCATCAGACACCATGATTCGCATTTTCTTCTTGTCTAGATTTATGTGGACGATATTATTTTTGGTGGCTCTTCACACTCTCTTGTGTATCAGTTTTCTGACGTGATGAGCACAGAGTTTGAGATGAGCATGATGGACGAGTTGAGCTACTTCCTCGACTTTCAAATCAAGCAGACTCGGGAGGGTACATTGTTGCATTAAGGCAAGTACACCCGAGATCTCCTGAGGTAGTTTGACATGTCTGATGGGAAGACGGTGATGACTCCTATGGCCACCACTGTTGTCCTCAAGCCTGACGAGGATGGTGAGCCTACTCATCGAAAGGAGTTTCAGAGCATGATCGGCTCCCTTTTGTACCTCACCACCTCGAGGCCGGACATACATTTCGCTATGTGTCTGTGCACTCGATTTCAGGCTTCTCCTCACGACTCTCACCATTAAGCGGTGAAGCACATCTTCAGGTATCTTCGTGCTACCACTGATTATGATATTTGGTACTCTTCCTCTTCTTGTCTGTCCCTTCAAGCCTTTTCTAATGCAGACTTTACTGGCTGTAGGATAGATAGGAAGAGCACTTTTGGCACTTTCCAATTCATTGGCACTTCTCTTGTTTCTTGATCTTCTAGGGAGCATTCTAAGGTTGCACAGTCCACTACAGAGGCCGAGTATGTTGCTGCAGCGAGTAGCTGTAGTCAAGTGCTTTGGATGCGTTCGACTCTGCGTGACTTTGGGTTGACAATAGCAAGTGTTCCATTTTTGCATTGCTAAGAACCCAGTGCAGCATTCCCGAACCAAGCATATTGATATTAGATATCAGTTCCTTAGAGATCATGTGGAGAAGGGCGATATCACGCTTCTGTTTGTAGACAGTGATCACCAGATAGCCGATATCTTTACCAAGCCTTTGGATAGCTCCAGGTTTGTTGCCTTTACGAGTGAGCTTGGAGTCGTGAGCCCTTACGGCTTATCGTAAGGAGGAGCTGGTTTGTAGGGATGAAAACGGATCGGATAGTTTCCGACCGATCCGGATATTTTCGAATACGGATTCTGTCGGATCGGATATTTGTCGGATAGTATCGGATCGGATACAGATACGGATACGGATTTTTTTTGTCGGATACGGATACGGATTCGGTAGCTCACTATCCGTCGGATACGGATACGGATTCGGATAATCCGGATATTGATGGATCGGTATCCGATATACATATGGGCTGGGCCAAAACTACTCTTCCGCCCAAAATGTTTGTTAATTTCAGAATTGTTTTCTAATTTAATTAATCCATAAAGTAAGTTTCAATTATTAAAATTAGCAAACCAACTCAAAAAATTACGAATTTTTTTGAGAAAGTTCCAGAAATAATCTAACATTTTAAAAATTATTTTCAAGATTTTATCAAATTTTAAATTTTCTCAAAAAAATTCAAATATTCCTATTCTTAATAGAAAAATATTTAAATAAGTAGCTAAAAATCATAAAAACTCATAAATACATAATTTATTATTTTTAACATAATTCAACAAAGAATATAAATCTTGGATCATTACAAATAAGTGTTATATACTTTTTCTAGAGACGTGATATTTAAGTATTATCAAACTTTTAGTGTGTTATGTGTTTGCCTCTATTTATATCTTTGAGTAAAGATTACCTTCATTTTTGTGTTTTGATCTACGTGTATAATTAACTAATTGTATGTGTGTGATAAACTAAGTCTTATATAATTTTATTTGCGACATGGTATCTACTTATTGTCTAAGTGAATGAAAATGCTTATATTTGTTCAATTTTCAATAATATTTTCATCAAATCAACTAGTTATGTGTTTTCATTGACTTTTTATATACAATCTAAGGGGTTATCATGTTCCGATAAAATATTCGAAACCGTATCCGATTCGATTCGTATTCGATCCGTATCTATATTCGATATTATCCGTATTCGTATTCGTATCCGGACTATCCGTATCCGTATCCGCATCCGAGAAAAAATATGAAAACAAATATGGTAGAGGTATTATCCGTCCGTATCCGATCCATTTCCACCCCTACTGGTTTGTATATTATGTATTATATGTTCTCTTCCAGCATTTGCTTTCTTTTGCATCTTTTGCATATTTATTTATGAGCAAGTGAAGGACTCAAATATGGATCAAACTAGTTTCACCCTAGTTGCTATAAGAACTCTAGATAAATCCAAAATTTCTCAATTCATGGCAAATACACCTAGAGAAGAGACTCAATAAGTAAAAGCAACATGTTTCATCAAGTTTTCATTTAAAGCTTTAATTTTCAAATTTTTAATGAGCTTAGCAAGACAAATGAACTTGAACATATCTAATCCAGTGATTTTCTTCAATGAAGTAGCATGGTGTATAGCACTATGAGTAAATCATTTGCATAATAGATAAAGCTCATAAAACAGAAAATACGGTCTATATGCAATGCATGAACAGATTCCCAAACTCCCCCTCAACAGGTGAATCAATTTTAAGCACAAATCTGGTGAAAATGAGTTATTAGTATAATTACGTGCAAGGAAAATCCAAATGAACTCGTTAGAAACCAGAAATACAGAATAAGGAGAAGAAGTCGAGAAACTGCAAACAGGGTGGCTATAGAGCATGTAAAAGATAGAAGAGAACACTACGGCTCAGACTAGCTCTCATCTTCCCAAATGACTGACATAGGGAAGCTAACTCTAGATCTCTCGCTAAGGAGTGCACACAGACCCTGTCTACCTAGGGGGCTCAACACCTGATAGACTTATAAGACTGTGAGGGAACAACCTAAAGAGAAGAGAGAACAACTAATTGTGCATGATAGCAACCTATAGCATAAGATGAGAGGTCCACGCAAAGCATGCCAGAAGTCTAAGTGAAGTGAACTTCTATTTGTGTGCATTAGATTCAACACCTTGCATTCACAAGACAGCCTCCCATTGCACTGTTGGAAATATGCCCTAAAGGCAATCATAGAGATGATTATATTTCCATAAATGTTCATAAACAATGATATTGTTCTTTGAATAACATCATGGATATTGATTAATAAGTACGTGACTTGTTTGTGAAACTCTATATTCATCTTTATGATGCTCATTCTAAAAGTGATCCCTAGTCGATAAACATATGAGGACACATATGAATAGACTAGCATATGCATTGGTTGATGACCATGTTTCACAGGTCATAGATATGGAGATATCAAACCAATAATATGAACACATGTTGGAGAACATGGAGTTGGATCGACCCACCTTGAGACACTGCGAGAACGTTGTATTCTTTCATGTCATCAGTTCGTCTCATATACAATGTGTATGCTATATCCTTCAACTTGAGATTGTCGGATGTTCTCAAGATGCGTAATGGCTTACATAGGGGTCGTCAAACGCTACTCCATAACTAGGTAGTTATGAAGATGACTTTCGGGTTTGTAATGAAACATGCTACGAGGTGTGGTCGATCAAGATAGGATTTGCCCCTCCATATATCGGGAGAGATATCTCTAGGCCTCTCGAGTGGTTGGATTCCAGAAAATGCATGGCCATGCTACTAGAGTAGAAAGTTACTCGAGTCATCGAGTTAAAGAGTTAACTCGATGTATTTGGAGAATTCAAGTCACGGCATCGAGAAAGAGTGGTCAAGCCATCCAAACAAGGATAACAACAACTCGCCTTGGGTTTGACCAATATCGTGAGTCAAAAGGAAATGCATATAGGATATTGTTGAGGTTCGTCCAATCTTTACATATGCATGGGAATCGACATGTCCTGCTAGGGGCTCACTACCGGTTATTGGTCGAGTAAGAGTATTCGAGCTATGTCTGGTCGAGTAGGAGTACTTGAGCCATGACAAGTCGAATAAGGGTACTCGAGCTATGACTGGTCGAGTAGGAGTACTCGAGCTATGACTGGTTGAGTCGAAATACTCGAGCCATGTCCAAGTGCACGTGAACCTATAGGGTCACACACTTAGTGGGTTGTAACCAATTCGGATAGGGATCCGAGTTGTAATGGGTTTAGAGTTCCTAATAGGCTTCAAAGGTTGAAACCCGTTATGGACGTCTGTATAAAGGGAGGAGGATGTGGCTTTGTAAAGAGAGAGAGACACACACGAAAAACATAATAAGAATTTGGAATCCCTGAAACCCTAACCACCACTCCTCCTTCACCCAGAACTACGCAGTCGGCGCTAGCACTCCGGCGCGTGGTGTTCCTGCCCTGTACGTGTGGATACCTTGGAGGCGTTGCTGTGAAGCTTCAACGATAGGACGATCTGCAACCTGTGTCGCTCACAAGAAGCTGTTGGAGGAGGAGCGAGGCTAGTACGACTACACCTGCACCACTGTGCTACATCGACTCTACTTCCACAACGGGTTTGCGCGTCTAGTGGTAAATCTGTGATCTATAACTTGCAGTGGTTCCTTGGTTACACGGTGGAAAATTTTGATTTTTCGCTAAAGTAGCCTACCCGTTCCCTAGCATGCACTTGGGATGAACATGGAATGCATAGTGTACGACCAAGACCATCCTCTTAAAAGTTCTTCTTGAGATGGTCGAATATGGCTTGGATCAATTGCTTTAAAAAATACAAAAAAAATATAAGTGGGTCAAGAATGCTAATAATGTCAAATATTTGCACCTCGCTATGTATTTTAAGAGCTTAAAGCAAATTTTGCATTAAATGAAAAATGAGCTCAAAGGACCTTGTATGCACTTCTAGATTCCCCAAAGTGTTGAGTAGGTTGAACTCTAGTTTTTCCATTTGATCCTATGAATGGCTTTGCTTCTAGTTTTGAAACTAATGTTATGTAGTACACTTATCGAATCTTGCTCAAAATGACATATTCTAAGCTAAGCTTGCTAGCAAAATGTGTTCGATCTTGGACATGTCTCAGTTTAGTCATAATCTGAAATTCACTAGCTTGGTGTCATATCTTGTCAATATAATCACTTGGATAATTTTCAAAGCTCCTTAGGATGCATTTCATGCATACATGTGTAAAGGGGCAAACTATAAAAATCTTGATGCCTATATTGCCAAAAGGGGGATAAAATGTAGACAAGGCATCATTAAACATGGAATTCCATTTTGGATATTACAATTTTGGTGAAAAATTGCTAATCTTAAAAATCATAAACATTTGTGAACTTTTATTGGATTTAAGAGCTTTTGTGGAAAACATGCTCTTCCTTAGGAATTGCTCTAAAATCTCACTCACCAACTTGGTCATGATCTCAATTCCTCTTTTCCTAGACCAAGTTTGGTTTTGCATCCAAATTGCTTTCCTCTTCAAACTCAAATTTAATCCATTTGTATTGTTTGTCAATATACTCATCAAGGGGGAGATTGAAAGACCATATGGAGATCTACCCATGTTTGTGATGAGTATTTGATTAAATTTGAGATTGGTATGCTCTGGTTTGAGTTTGATTTGAATTGGATTTTCAATTTAAAGCAATTTGAGCTCTGTCTGCATTTCCCAATGCTACCGGCCTTGGCAGCCCGGTGCTACCGACTGAGCAATAGCACCGGCCCCTAGAGTAGTGTGAAAAGACCCGAGAGGGTGTTTTTGGGGGGGATCAGGCAGGCCGGTGCTACCAAACATGGCAGCCCAGTGCTACCGACCGAGCGGTAGCACCGGCCTCGTAGAGTGGTGTGAAAATTCCAAAATGGTGCATTTTTGGGCAGTGTGGCGGTCTGTTGCTACCGCCCATGGTAGCCCGGTGTGAAGGACTATGTGGAGGTCCATCCATGTTTGTGATGAGTATTTGACTTTATTTGAGCAAGGTGTGCTCAACTTTGAGTTTGCTTTGGATTAATTTTCAAATTGAAGCAATTTGAGTTGTCTCTGCTAGGAGTGGCAGTACTGGCCGTATGGGCGCGGTAGTGATGAGTTGGATGGTTTATTGCATATCATTGTGGGCATTGCTATGTGATGTGTTTCCTTGTCTTTGATGGTCGCAGGGCGACGGTGCTAGGTCATGGTGAGGCGGAGGATGACCGGGACTAGGCGAGGAGCGTCGGAGGTCCAGACGGTTGGGAGATCGCCGGAAGATGATCGGAGACCAAGTCCGGGCAAGTCAAGAAGACAAGGAAACGAGATGATGCTATCTAGATGCCGCATGGATCAATGAGGGCCGTCGGATTGAGGTCTAGTTGATAGGTTAGCGGGTCTAGGTAGTATGCTTTGAAAACCGTGCAAGAAAACCCGTTATGTGTGTGGGTTTTGGGTTAGCCCTTGCATGGCTGTGTGTGTGGGTTAATCCTAGCCCTTAGATGAGTGCTCTTGGGTCGAGGGACCCATCCAAGGGTGGTAGGTGGCACAAGAGTAGTATAAATAGGGGTGGAGGGGTAGCCTCCTTCCCTTGAAGATTTTGAGGTTTGTGAATGCTCCTTTGAGCTTTACCCACATGAAAGTGAGGCTTTGCAACATCTCCTTCCAGAAATGAAAGTTTTATCTATCCATCTCTGAATTTATTTTGCGCATTAACATTATGTCTTTACTTTACGCAATTTAAATTCAGTGTTTACTTTCCCGCAATTACATTCTCGCAATTTACTTTCACGCAATTTGGATTTGCCTCCCCTCCTTCTAAATGCTGTTGATCTTGGATGTTTTGAGTGTGTTCATATGGTTTTACATCTCTTTTTCACTCTTGGATTGAGTAGAGAACATCTTTTCTTTCAAGTTCCAACTTTGTTCAAAACTTATTCTTTGCGCAGCATTTATTATTTGATTTTTATAAAAATATAGAAAAATCATTTTTAAGTTATTCTTATTGGAGGAGGTGCAGAACTCTGATATCCACTTGCAGAAAAAGTTTGGAGTTCACTTGTTGCACCGTTTGGGCGCCATGAGGTGAAAACCGAGCCCCAAACTTTTTGCTCGAAGTTCTTGACTAACTGTGTTCTTCGATTTTTCCTATTTTTTATGTAAGGCTTTTTGAGGATAAATTTGGTGGAGTTCTTCATGACGCTGATTCTCATAGGGAGAAAAATTATCAAAACTTTTTGAGCTGCAGAAACCCACCAACCTCCTGTTCAAATTGAGGACAAGTTCTGGAAATTCTGCTTTTGCTTTTCTGAAAGTGACTTTTGTGATTTGAATTGATGTTCTTTCTAAAAGCAAGAGTTGGATTGATTCCTCTTTATCTTGGACACTAGACAACCAGGATTGTGACTCAAAAATCCCCACATATTTTATGGTACTTATCCATGCAAGCTTGGGGTACACATAGTTGTCTAGTTTTTCGGGTTTTTCACGATTTCCTTTAAGCGATCTTGTCGAGGTTTTTGTTAGAGTATTTTGGGGTAAAATTTATTTGCGACCATTCACCCCCCCCCCCTCTGTTCGCCATCTCGGTCCTTCACGGTACTACCGGGCTAGCAATAGCACCGGCCCAAATGCCCGGTGTGAAAATTCCAGAGAGCTCCCTCTTCTGGTTCGGTTGTAGGGCGGTGCTACCGGCTTGGGAGCGGTAGCACTGGCTCTGATGAGCGTGAATGATCCAAAATTTATGATTTTGGGAGTTTCATTGCATATATTTTTGGACATTGCTATGTGATGTGTTTCTTTGTTTTTGATGGTTGCAGGACATCGGTGCTTGATCATGGTGAGGCGAAGGATGACCAGGACCAGGCGAGGTGCGTCTGAGGTCCAGACGGTGGGGGATCACCAGAAGATGATCGGAGACAGAGACGTGGCAAGCCTAGAAGACAAGGAAAGGAAAAGATGCTAGCTAGACACTGCGTGGATCAAGGAGGGCCATTGGATTGCAGTCTAGTTGATAGGATAGCGGGTCTAGTTAGTGTGCTTTGAAAACCGTGCAAAAAACCCAGTTTGTTTGTTGGGTTTTGGGTTAGCCCTTGCATAGCTATGTGAGTGGGTCAATCCTAGCCCTTGATGGAGTGCTCTAGGATTGAAGGACTCATCCAAGGGTGGTTGGTGGCCAAAGAGTAGTATAAATAGAGGGTAGGGGTAGCCTTTCCCCTCTTGAAGGTTTTAGAGGTTTTTGGCTCCTTTGAGCTTTTGCCTACCTTGTTGTGAGGCTTTGTAAATCTCCTTTCCAGAAATGCAAATCATTTTCTCTTATGCTTGAATTTACTTTACGTATTTAAATTCCGCACTGACATTCTTGCAATTTACATTCATGTAATTTGGATTTGCCTCCCGTCCTTCTACATGCTTTTAGATTTGCCTCCTCTACTTCTACATGCTTTTGATTCTTGTGACAAGGATGTTGATTGATGGATGAATCTTCTTCAGATAATATCCCAATCATCTAGGCAATCAATGTGTTTTTCTTGCAAGAAACCGGTTTTGTGTTCTTGAGTGAATCATTCTTCGAAATCGTGTTTGCGGAGTTTTGGACTTGTGTTCTTACTTGCTGTGACATGTTGGAGGCCCTCCAAGGTCATCTTGATCATCAAAACCCTACGAGCAAGTCTTAGATCGAGTTCTTGAGTTTTGCTCAAACTTGGTTTGTTCTTCCTTCACGGGTAAAAAGTTCGGAACTTTGACGTCAATCCTTGCGATTGAAGGTTGGAATGAGTTTCTGGCATCCTTAGGAGTACATCTACCATGTTTCGTGAGTTTTTGTCCAGCTGATCAAAAGATTCCTCAAAATTTGATTTTGAGTCATGTTGTTTTCACACTCTGTTCTTGCTGCTGTTGTTGAGCTCGATGCTGCCGCCGCTAGTGCGGTACTACCGGCCTCCGAGCTGTAGCACTGCCCTTAAAGAATAGCTAGTTCTCTCTCATTTGCTCTTTTTGATTGATTTATTTGTGAGCTTGGTTGGATCATTTTTTAGTAGGGAAAATTTTATTTAGGATCATTCATCCCCGTCTAATCGCCATCTTGGTCCTTAAGGATTATTATGCGTTACTATTCAGTTATTTCTTAAAAGTACAGATCTCTAAAAGTAACCATCCATGACAACAAACAAAATATCAACACGACAACATTTGAAACGATAAAAAATATGGAATTTTTTTAATAATATATTTTTAAAAAAATTACAGAAATAATATGGCATTTAAAAATTTTGCAGAACTACCCTACTGTTGCCAAATGGAATGGCGACATAGGCCCTCTGTCGCCATTTGGAATGTTGACAGAGCTACTAAAAACCTAGCCATTAGCACGTTGTCGGCCGGAACAGCTACATTTTGCATCTACCAGCTGAGAGAAAGAAAGAGAGAGGGGAAGGAGAAGAAAAAAAAGGGAGAAAGAGGAGGGGAAGGAGAAGAAGGGGGAAGGAGGAGGAGGATGAAGAGAAAGGAGGAGGAAGAAGAGGAGAAGGAGAAGAGGAGGAAGTAGAAGGAGGTGAAGGAAGGGAAGGATAAGGAGGAAGAAGTCGTTAGCTACGTCGCTGGTATAATTTTTGCTTCTGTCGCTTTAGTTGTATATAGTAGCAATAGTTGCGTAGTTTTGTAGGTATTTTAAGATTTTTAGTAGTATTTCAAATGTGTAGAATGGATCAGATTGGGAATGAAAAATTATGAAAACCATGTGCGGTAGTATATAGTTCATAAATTAAATTTATGAATGTTTACCGTACTCGTTTCATGTAGTGTAGAGTAGACAAGGCGATGTTATGTTGTGTGTGCAATAACAATTTCATGAAATGCTCGAGAATGGATGAACGACTACAATTTAAAATACACTATAGAGAAGGGGTTTTGCGTATGGATGCACAAGGTGTGGAACTAGACCATTTTCCAAGGGTAGTAGCTAGTTTTTCACGTGTAGAGGAGCGTCCATGGGGTACGGTAACGAGATGGTTGTACCACCTATTCTCATTGGACCGTGAGTTGCATGATCTGAAGTTGCACGAGGTAGGCTGTTAGAGACGGAACTATACGTACTGGGAGTCAGTGGAACTGAGGGGCCGAAGTCATGGAGCTCATATGTAAGATTGGCGAATGAGAAAGGATGATCATTAGTGTTGTTGGCTCAAGCATTTAAGAAAGTCGATGCCGGCCATGTGAAGCAGGAGGAGGCTATTGTTGACGAGCCAGAGGAAGTTGGAGAGAGCAGTCAAAGTGCAGAAGACTTAGTGAGGCAGGATTGAGTTTAGGTCAGGAGAGAGCAAAAGCCGAGGAAGTTGATATTCCATTGCCGGAGGTGTAGGAACCAATGGGTGTGGCAGACGAGGGAGAACACATCGAAGGGTTGGTTATGACACTAAATGCTTGAACCTAGGGCTCATCGAAGGGTTGGTTATGAACACAACGAAGTTGAGCCTAGGGCACTAAATGCTTCTCCTGGTGGATAGAGCATGAGCCCAGGGAGAAGTGGTCTCTGCTTTATAACACCAACGGTGCTAGGTATGGGGTCCTGACAATAAACCTAGCTGAGGTGTACAACTGGTTATGCGGGGTTTGAGGCCCCTTTCGCTTGTAGCTATAGTGGAGAGAGTTCTCCGTGGGATCACAAAGTACTTTGTGGATCGACATGCCAGGGCGTTGGTCCAGATGAATAATCCTGCTATCAAATACTCTGAGATGATCACTGCATATATGGAATAGCAAGGCAGCAAGGGGGAGATGCATAGAGCAATGAAGATGGGGACGAGGGACCTTCGTTTTGAGGTATTGTGCAGAGACAAAGTCGGTTGTTGCATGAATAGAAGAACAATTGTTCAGGAGTGCCTCATTCAGAGGCAAACATGTTCCTACATATGCAACAAGTCCCGTCTGTTACACAGGCTATGCACACACATCATGGCCGCCTGCTCAACAGTGCGTATGAACCCAAGTGTATTCATGTCAGAGTACTTCATAAAGGAAGCGGTGATGGCAACTTGGAGTGGAGAAATGTTTGGGTTTCGTGTGGACGGTTCGTTCATGGAGCATCACAGTTGGGAGGACACAAGGTGGGTTTCGGACATGAGGAGAATGAAGGGTGTCGGTAGACAAGGCATATCAAAAATGATATGGATGCAGCAGAATGCGAGCATCGAGTCAAGAAATGTTTGCTTTGTAATTTGACATACCACAATTTCAAGAATTGCCCAATGGTGCAAAAACCGAGATTATTGTGTGCGTTCCATGTGTAAAACTATTGTATGGAACTTGTATTTCTCCCATGCAGTTTGTATGTAAATTGTTCTAAGCCTTCCATGTGTAATACTATTATATGGAACTTGACTGTTGTATGTATTTTATTGTTTCAAACAATTGTATTACCATATCGAATTACTGTACTAAATTATTGCATTTTTATATCAACGTATTGCGTTTGTCTGAGAGCACATGCTGCCCCCATTTCTCAGAGCAATGTGACAACACACATGCCATTGTTTTGTCAACCTGATTTGACAACAAGGTGCCCCAAGCTTTGTTAGATGAAATTGACAACACACTACCCCCCTCTTTCTCAATGTGAAGTGACAACACACTGCCCATAAACTGCTGGTCGCTTTTCTCAGAGCGAAGTGACAACACACTGTCCATTGCTTTAATTGTCAGCCTGATTTGACAATATATGGCCCCAAGCTTTCAAATGAAATTGACAACACTTTGCCCCCACTTTCTCAATGCGAAGTGACAACACACTACCCATAAGCTGTCGGCCGCTTTTCTCAGAGCGAAATAACAACACACTATCCATTACTTTGTCAGACCAAAGTGACAACACGCTACCCCCCACTCTATCAGCCCTGCATAGACTATATACTGTTTTAACATCTCAATTTTTGCATTTCTTGGGTTTATTGTACATTTTATATTTTTGTGAATTTTTTGGAATTTATTTAAATTATTTGAAATTTATTTGAAATAAGCCTTTTGTTAAAGTCTTCATGAAAATCTAAAAAGTTTAAATAAAGCTTTTTTAAAAATATTTTATTTAAGTTTCAAATGCCCTAAAATATTTTTTGAATTTTTCTGGAATTTTTTGGGTATTTTTGTTGTTTTATTCGGCTATGTTTAATTTTTGTATTTATTTTAATTAGAAAATGCTTTTAAAAACCAGTTAAACAGTTTTGGGCCGAATCCATGTGGGCCCGACCCAATCCTACGCGTCGCACCAGCCCAAGCTGCGCCATCGGTCCATCGCCCCCAAACCCTTGTATCTCACTGTTGGATCGAGATTGTGCGGTCTCGATCAAGCCGCGTCGTCGCACATTGGTTGCCGTTGGTTCGATGCCACATGGACAGCCAAGATTGTGTCGTCTTTGCCGAGTCCGTCTTGGACTACGTCGCCACGTCACTGCCGCGTAGGTTTAGGTTTCCGGATGTCGTGCGGAAGCCGAGGCTATTTATTGCGTCGCACATCTCTTGAGGATCACCGTCTCGAGCCACGTATTTTGCCTCACGTGTCGTTGCCCGTGACACCCTTGCTGCGCCGAATCCCTCGCCGAAGTTCCAGAGCCGCTGCTGCCATCTTTGCGTTGTTCCACCGCTGTTTCGCCATCTTCACCGTGACCAAGGACAATTTCAAGTTCACCGCAGTGAGGCGCACTGGATCCACCCACTTCTGAGTTGAAACCGACGAGGTAACGTCGTGGGCTTGGTCATCGTCTTCACATCCGACGTCGCACCACCGTTGTGCCATCGTCGCCACATGCCGAGCTCCTCAGCCATTAGATCTTGCGTGTACGCGTCGGAGTTGCAACGTGTCGCAACCACAGTAACCCTAGAGTCGCTGCCTCACCGGTAATCCCAGCGGTCTGAAGCACCAGGGCATGCCACGTAGTCACCACCATAGCCGTCGCCGTCGTCAACCGTGACCGTCGGATCTCTCACAGATGGTCTAGATCGTACAGCATAGGAAGCCAGTCCACATCTGCCGCATGTCGCACCCGTGTTGCGCCACGTGTGCGTGCTGACGCCAGCGCTTGCGTCGGCCAGTCCACAGCACAGTAGTTCGAGTTCACCGTGGACCAGAGCTGGCCGTGGACCGAGTCCATGCACCGGTGACACATGTTGGGCTCTGGTTGGTCCAAGAGGGTGCTGACGCAATAACCTACTTTCTAGCATAGATTTAATTTGAAAAATTAATTATTTAACATTTTCTTATTTATTCAAATCATTAGAGAGTCCGTTCTCCCTCATACGAGCTCCGATTGAGGTGATTCCAGTTTGTAAAAATTTGTAAAATTGAGATATATTTAATGATAAATTTTATTTAGTTTTTTTAGTTGAGTTTTCTCTCTATTTTTTGTATTTATTGCTTGTTTAATCGTTTCACATAGATGTTGAAGTGCCCAAGGTGCTTGTGAGCGAGGAGCCAACTTAAGAGCAAGGTCCAGAGTAGGATCAAGAACCTTTTGAAGGCAATTTGTGCTTTGATCATGTTAAGCCCATGTTTTAAAAGTTATATTGTTTTAAACTATTGCAAGCTAATTCAATATATGGTTGATTCAATTTATTTAGAATTAGTTATTTAATCAAATTGAACTTATATCAACCTTGTCATTTGTATGCCATGATTCGTTTCTCACCCTAGTATAGTCCTTTATTAGTTGGTAACTATTAATTGCCAATGTAGGATAGTTAGAACGTGAATAGTTTGCTTAGCCATGCAATGAGTTATTGATATCATTTTAGGTATGCAAAGTTAATCTTGCTTAATAGAATATGGAACATGTTTATGAAAAGGTGTGTCAGGTGTTGTCACACAATGTTTTTGATGGCATGTGGTGCATGGTAATCAACTGGGGTGGTAAAATGATTTAGACTAAGGCAAGTGGCAAGAGTTGTGATTTTATGGTGGGCCAATGCGGTATTTGGGCAGTTGCATTGTTATTTTTTATACATGAAAATTGATGGTATGGATGATGGTAATTGTGAGTTTTTGAGAAGTCTTGCCTTGATCAATTAAGAACTTAACCTTGCAAACATTTGAATTGAGCCAATCATACAACCACATGTCTGGTATGGGACAGATCTAGTTGATTAATTTGTAATGTCTAGATTGTGGTACTGTCATGGTGGTGTGGGTACCGGGTGTATAGATAGGCTCACATGGTGCAAGAGTGGGGCCCTAAATGTGGTAACTAGTCGCATCAGTGTTGAAACCGCAGCTGACAATATTGGGTTTAGACAGAGTATTGTAAAGGCTTTGTTATAATCACTCACTTTGTGGTTTTATGATTGTATCTTGTGGTTAAAGTGTATAACCTCTATAGAGTATCAAACCTATTCAAATAGTCGTGCTCGTGGTATTGAGAAATGCTCGAGAATTACAGTAAAGGGTTATATTTTAATAAAATGAACTTGAAAATGGAGGCAGTATTCATGTGGAAGTATGGAAATTGATTTAAGGTTGTGAGTCCATTTATTTGAGAAGTAACTCAAAAAAAATTTATTGTTATTATTTGTTTTACTGTCATTTCAATTTATTTACTATATTCTCTTATAAATGCTGCTTTATTGCAAAATAACCAATTCAGTTATTTATTTGGAATAAGTCAAGCATATAGATATAATAGACTTGCATTCTGTGCACAACTTATTGAGTGCTTTATGTACTCACCCCTTGCATCAACAAATCACTAATGGGAGAAGAGTCTACACCTGCTTACGAGGAGGTGTTCTAGGAAGAGACGATCAACTAGGGTACGAACCTTATCAGTTGCGTGTGGCAAATTGAAGGGTTGCTACGAATAATTTATTTCCGCTGCAGTTTGGTTTATTTCTTAGTATTAGCCCTATGTGGCGTATTCATGTAAGGTGGACCATAAGATCGTACAACAAGTTATATTTAAATAGATGAAGTCTTTATTTATGATTTCGTTGTTTATGATTGTGATATTCATCTATGTTGAGATTGTGTGCATTAGTGTGATCTTGGACTAGTACAGAATACACAGAGGGTCCATATTTGCATATTCGAGTCCCGATAACTGCCTATAAAACCACCGGCCACCCAGACAACACTTCTTCACTAGCCAACCAACACCATGGACACTCCATGTGTGCCAACACCACACCAAACACTCTCGTACAACGTCGAGGTGGCCGATGTCCAGCTACGCGGAGTTTGTTCGGAAGTGGACAAAGAATCTTGAGAAGGCGGTATCCTACCCTTATAGTCCTTGGAAGGATGCACTTGTGCCTCTCTAGTTTCCACGGCCAAACTGTGGCTATGGTCTTCCGGCATGGATCAAGCGGTCTGAGCATGTAGACACCACCGACCGCACTTTCTACAGGTGCAGTGAGCTCCTCGTAAGTTAATAATAAGCGGTTACATTCCGTAATGCATGTTGTGTTCCTCCGAGCTCTAACTTTATCCACGCATAATCCTAGCAAGAGACCAGATACTACTTCTTTCAGTGGATCGATGAGCCAGACAAATATGACAGGGCATTCTATGAACAACCACACTTCCTGCACTACCCTGTAGTGCTCGAGCGAAACAAACATTGGAAGCTTGAGCCTCAGACAGCTGAAGACAAACCAAAGACACCGCGCCCCCGCCTTGATGAAGCGCACTTCTGGAAGGCACAGGAGGAGCTTCAGGCACATCAGAAGAAGATGAAGGAGAAAGCCGATGCATCATACACACGTGCGTGGGAGGAGCCTAAGATCGCGCCTGAAGACTATTATTGGGTAGATGTCTACGGGAGTAACTGGATGAAAGCCAATGCCCTGAGCCTCGTGCCATCAAAGGGAAAGGGGAAGGCACTGTTGGATCCTTCCATATAGGGTCTACGACAACAAGCATGACTTTTTTCAATTTCAAAAGACGCACATGTACCTTAGCTGTAGTTTTCGTTCATGGTTCGCCCGTGTCGTCGCGCCATGTCTCTTTCGTTATTTTCTATGTCAAGCTATGTCATTTTCTCTACCATGCTATGTTCACGATGTCATTTTCTATATCATATTATTGCTGTACTTTTTTCGAATTACCATTTGTTTTTCATTCTTTTCATACTTATTACCGATATTGTCAACCTTTTCATTTCTTATTTCTCACTGGCTTCACCGCACTGAAGCGATTTCCTCCTCAAATACATTGTACGTCAATATTTTCATACAAATTACGATTTCAAAAAAACAAACACTCTCTTTCCATTTTAAATAGGGCAACAATAAAATTTGTACAAATAATATGTCGACAATTCTGATCAGAAAAAAAATGCACAAATTATTTGCAGCAAAAAAATTTACAAAAACACCTATCGCCATTTCAGTTGGGGACAGGGCTCTGTCGCCAAATAGAATGGCGACCTAAACCTGCCTTACTAGCGACAGGCTCCTGTCATCATTCCATTTGGTGACCGTGGTATTTCTGTTAATTTTGGTTTGGTGTATTATTTCTGTAATTTTTTTAAAGAATATACATTATTAAAAAAAATCAAACATTATGTAATACCTAGCGCAATCGTTTTTTAGAGGCAGTCATGCTGATTCTTTATTGGTCACTTAACACAGATTTATAATCATTTGTTAATGACAACACAAGAAAAATGGAACCTCATCTATCCCAGAAAGTCTCGGGGGGCTCGACAAAGGCTTCATGGCACATGAATGGGCTGCACTATTTGCTGTTCTCCCGACGGAATTGAAGCTAAGCCTGAACTCCTGTAAGGCTTTGCTCGCTTCCTCCACGTCGCACAGGATCGCAGCCACGGCAGACCGCTGAACGTTCCTCTCTTTTCACATGAGTATTAATTAGCCAGGGATTGTAAATCCGTTTAAATGATACGAGTCAAGCATTTAACCTTGTCCAGATCAACCCCATCTCGGTACCATAGCCTCCGCCGCTAGCGCGTCCAATACCAGTTCATACCAATATGATGACGCCGTTATAAAAACGCCTCGTCTGTGTCTCTGATGACCACACCGCTTGCTCCGTTGGAGTACGAAGCCCGGCACCTTGGTAGTCAGGGCAGTAAAAAAGCTCGAGGCTTAAAGCTCGATTTATTTTAGGCTCGATTCGAGTTTGATTCGAACTTTAAATGAGTCAAGATTGAGTTTGATCCTGAGCTAGCCTCTATCAATTTATGGAACACTTGTTAAATATTATTTTATATTAATTCTTACTCGAGCCGAACTCTAGTTTGAGCTTTTCTTATTATTACAAATTAGTGTACGTTGAATTATTGATTGTTACCGAGCTCGAGCCTAAGTCTAGGCTTAGACTCCAACTCAAGTTCGCTCGAACTCGACTCGAGCTTTTACCCAGCTCAAGCTTAGGAGGTGAGGCTCGCTCGAGCTTGGCTCGTTTAAAGGCTTACACTACTACGAAAGGACTATATTAAACTTCTCATCACATACGGTTTTCGAAAACTGTCTGTGTTAAATATAATCATAGATGGTTTTTGGCTAAAACCGTCTGTGCTAAATATAATCACAGACGATTTTCGAAGAACCGTCTGTGATGAGTGTACAATACACATCACAAATGGTTTTTGGCTAAAACCGACTGTGATATCAATACACATCACAGACGGTTTTTAGCTAAAACCATCTGTGATGTTTTTAATGCATATCAGTGACGGTTTTAGTCACCAACCATGAGTGATGTGAATTGCTATCACAGATGGTTTTTGGCAAAAATCATCAGTGATGACTTCCCTATAATAGAATCATCTCTGATAACTTTCCTATAAGCACCTCACCACGCGTAGATTGATATCCATTTCCTTTCCCCCAAACCCTAGCTCCCCCTGGCCACCTGCTCCCCCACTCCGGCTCCGGTGAGGGTGCTCTACTGCGGCGTCTGCGTCCTCCCCATGAAGTACTGCGAGTTCGGCCCCGACTTCGAGCGCTGCAAGCCATGGTTTCGCGCCCACACGCTCAGTGTCTACTCTAAAGACCTCCTTGCCCCATCCTCCTCAGGTTCGACGCCCCCCTTCCCGTGCCCTAATGACCTAGCTTCTTCCCTCTTTGCGCTCCATGCTGCCTCGACTGTGTCTGATTCAAGTGGTGCTTCGTTTGATCTGGCTTGATTTGAAACTAATCTAAAGATATGTGTACAACATTATGGTGGATAGTGCCTTGTTGATGGCAATGATAAATATTCCCTTCCGACATGCAGGAGAAGCAAAAGGTCGTCATCGAGAAGATTGTCCGCAACAAACGCAAATGTAGTATAATCATTGCGTACATGCTATTTACAACATGTAAAGTGAACATAATGGACATGACTGTATTCTAGGTCTCAACTGAACATACCAAAGTTGTGTGGATGCTATATCTAGGTCTCAATTGAACATACCAAAGTTTCACAATTACATATGTTTGCTATTAAGCTATGGCATAGTTTTAATGATGTATTTTCTTTCACGAACCTTTAGGTGTAAAGCTGAGTGATGCTTCAAAGAAGCTTGAAAAGAAGTTTGCTACTGGAGCTTCTATAATGTATACCAGTATCAGTGAGTTTACTGAGGCTTTTGATATTTATTTTAAGCACCTCTTTATTGTCTTCCTTAGGGCCCAACTGAAAAGGAGCAAATTGATGTGCAAGGAGACATACTATATGATATTTTGGAGTTCGTTACTGATATATGTCCTGATGTAATTTATCTATCATCTCTGCATTTATTTTATGGTTTACATTTTTTGTTTGCTTTTATGGATGGCAGCTTTGTGATACTTTATCCGCTTGAGAATTCATTTAGTTTCACAAGAATATATAGAAACATCAGTTTCCTAATTAATATAACAATTATTTTTACATTGAGGAAGTTCAATAATGTAACTAATAAAATTGAAGTGTAGTACTATGTACTTATTGCTCCATGATTGGTATATGAACAGAGAACCATCTACCTTAAAAGCATTTGGTGACCTTGTAGTATTCAGATTATGTTGGGTGGAGACAATGGGATGGCTTGGATACTCCAAATTTATCATAACTTATTGCTCCAAATTTACCATGATTTGGATACTCTAAATTTTGGCTAAGTGTGTACATTTATCATGACTTGGATGCTCTAAATTTTAGCTAAGTCTGTATATTTACCATGACTTGGATACTCCAAATTTTGACCAAGTCTCCAAATTTGCCATTGTAATCATGACTTGGATACTCTTGAGGATATATATACTAGTCTTCCCAAATTCCATGCTTCCTATACATTGTATTTATATTTCAGTCAGTTTCAAATAATGTGCCATATTTTCATTTCCAAATAAATTAAATGCGTGTCCTTCTATACTTTCATATCGAACATGCTTTGCTCCAGTTAAAATTGATATAGCGATACTAATTACGTTCTGAGTCCTCTAGAGTCTAGAAAAATGTTTTGACTCACACGTACGTACGTCCTTTTGCTTAGCTTATTACGGTTCGAGCTTAAACCTAGTATCTAGATCGATTCGAATAAGCTCGGTATGAACTAATTTTTAGTATTAAAGAATGATCAAGCTCAAGCTCAATAAGAATTAATATGAAGTGATATTTAAAAAATGATTTGGAATTTTAGAAAGCTCACAAGTTATTCGATCGATGAAGCTTACGAACTCGAGATCAAACTCAACCTCTACTCAATCATTTGAAGCTTGCACTGAGTTGAAACCGAGCATTCATGAGTCGAGCTCGAGGAGCTCGCGAGTCTCGAGCTGTTTTTTTTTACCTCCTATTCACACAGTCCCTGGATTATAGCAATAATCGTACGCTCAAAACAATACACCAGGCAGCAGCACGTACGTCCGTACGCAGCTTCAAATTAAAAGAAAAGGAAGCGGGAGCACGCACGAGATATGCATGACCTGCATATGGATACGCCGCTGTGCATGCAGAACACGTGGAGCAATAAATCGCTCGGTTAACGCAGTGCCGGGCCTGCATGAGAGCCACGTACACCTTACCAAATCCCTGATGCTTCTCCACGTGCTTACTGTTGGGATGTATAATACCGGCCCGATCTGGCCGAGTGATGGTCACTGAATCACGAACATCGTGATCCACGTGACACATTATTCATGGACTATGATCGGAGCGAAGCTTGTAGTGCATGACACCGATAGTGCCACGACAACTGCACTATCATGCGTCATGCCTATGCTGATCAACATGCACAGACAAATACGCTACTACGCCCATTCTTATCAACATATGCACACTCAGCCCTGGAATCATACTTCAAAATACCGGTGAAATTTCAGAAATTTCTCCGAAGAAAAAAATCTGGCCAGATAGAAAAATTGAAAAAAAAAATGCAAATTGCTACAGTATTTTCAGAAAATTTCATCAAAATCTCGGGTATTTTAACCGGATTTTGATTTTTGAGCACCGGATTTAGATCAATAACCCTTAAGAATATCATTTTCCACGAAAATTTGTTAAAAAATCGAATTTTTGAGTCGTTTTATAAAAACAGCAGAAACATTGTCATGTTTTAATAAAATTTTACAAGTTTGATCATGCTCTAAAAAAATTTATGGTACTATCTTTAGCAGTCTAGGGTCGTACAAAACAATTTCCAAAAGAATTGAAGTTCATTTCTTACATTTAAAAATTCAAAAACAAAATGAACAAAACTGAGACAGTAACCGTTTCAAAATTTTATAAATTCGCTCTAGTGTGTCCATGATCCAAAATTTTTAGGAGAGTTTAATCATTGCCTCAGCACCCTTCTCTAAAAGTTTGAAAATTTTTAAACTTGTTTGGTTGCTCGATCAAATCTATGGAAACAATACATGTACCGTGAGGCTTTTATTAGGACAGTAGTACTGTCACAATTTTTGAAAACTCCTCATACTTGATCATTATCTGAAAATTTTATGGAAATATTAATGATATGTCAAGACCATCCACAAAAATCTTTAAAATTTTATAACGTGGTTTGAACCATTTTTTATTCGGTTGAAATTTGCTTAATCATCATCTAAACATTTTTATGGGAACATTATTAATGCGTCAGGATCATACAGTTTTTTTAAAAAAAATTATAACATGGTTTGCACTATTTTTTTATTCTGTTGAAATTTGCCGACTAGCCTTTTATTAGGACAATAGCACTATCTGAATTTTTAAAAATTCCTCAGGTTTGATCATCATCTAAATTTTTTATAGGAACATTAGTGTTGTGTTAGAACTATCCACAAAAAATTTCAAACAGGACCATCGACAAAAATTTTCAAAATATTTTAACATCATTTCGACCATTTTTCAATCGGTTGAATTTTACTGAGATTTCAGCAATTTCGACCGAAATTTTGTTCCAAATATTCCGAATTTCAAATTTTTGTTTTGAATTTTGATCCGATTTCATCCGAAATTTCAAGATTTTGCTGAAATTTTGGATTTCATCCACCTTCGAGATGTGAACCGATAGAGAAATTTCAAACTCTGCCTGGAACTCAAAATTTTTCAATAATAGAGTACATTTAACACATATAACTCCATAGTGTTATATATTAGTTTTACAACAACATAAATTCAATACATATATTCGAAATTTGCTAAAATTAGTGTAGCTTAGTACTTTAGAAACTACAGTGTTTGGCGCCATGTGGCAGGATTGCGTCCATATTGCTGTACATCTCCAAGATTATAAATATACTTAGACTAGATAGAACCCCGCGGCACTTTATGTAAATAGACCGTAAATGTTCCAAAATCCGTGGAAGTTGATACGTGAAAAAATCAATTAAAATGCCTTTTAAAATGAATCAAAAACAAAAAGGAAAAAAAGAGCACTGTAGCTTCAGCAGTGCACGATAGCCGTCGAAGTCTTCACTCTGCAGATCTCAGGTAAGATCACGTTGCATTCCAAAGAGATCTGCAGACTTTTTTTTCTTTTTGAAACTACGAGTTATGCAGACTATCTCGTCGTCAAGATTTCGGAAATATTGGTCGAAATTTTGGATTTCGGCCGAGACCGAGACTCCAAATCTTGACGAGATAAAAAAATTGAAAATTAAGGTTGCTACAATAAATTTCGTCGAGATTACACTTTTTGGAGTGGTATAAATTTTTTTTACCAGATTTCGCACCAAATTTTTTACGATGAATTATAATGCCTTTTATGAGGAATACATTTGAAAATTTTGCAAAAAAAAGACATACATAAATTATGTAACCCTAAACCCTAACTTATATTTCAGCCTAAGCCCTAATTTGGATTTCAGCCTTAAATTATATTTCAGCCTAAACCCTGAACACTAACATGGATTTCGGCGTTAAATGACGTATGTAGATCTTAAATTGTATATCGGTCTAAACCCTAAATCCTAACTTGGATTTCGGTCTTAAATTATATTTTGGCATAAACCTAAAGTCTAACTAGGGAATTTTATGTGCAAATACTTAGTATTTTGCATTCAAACATATAGGAAATATAGATAAATGCTTGCATTATTTTTTCCTAATTTTTTCTAGCTTTGGAAGACCATTTTACAGGAGATTGAAAATATTCGACTGAAATTTCAGTTTAGGGTTTCTAAAAATACCGGATTTGAAATTTGGTTTTTGAATTTCGACCGCTCCAAGATGCGGTCCGAAAATAAAATTTAAAACCTCGTGTCAGACTAACCCAAGCACAAGCAAAGTCCTAATAGCTCTCCTAGCATCTCTCCCGCTGATTAGCAGAAAAATGGTAACTAATGTGGCCCATGTATGGCGCCATGGCAATGTCCTGATAGGAGACGCGTGACCTCATACCTAGTACTCGTCCTATAAACAGAGGGACGTCTAGCTAGCTCTGCAGAAAACACCAGAACTTACACATAGAAACTTAACAATTTCTAGCAGGAGAAGCATTACAGGCTCACTGCAATGGTAGCCGTAGCATCCACGTATGGCGCCTCTCTTCAGCCACGCCTCTGCAGCACCAGAAGCCGCCCTGCCGTCACCCGTCCTAATGCGACTCATCTCTCCACACTGATCACATCCATAGTAACATCTCCCTCCCTCCCTCTCTTAATTTTCTCTCCCTGTTCAACTGACACTCGCCAGTCAAATATCCCCCATAGTTCCCCCCAAAAAAAAGAAAAAAAACCTAATCTTGATATGTGCTACAATGCCAAGAAGAAATACTCTTCCATCAAGTGATGCCATTTTGATTGCTTTGATGCATGCAGCCATATTTCAAGGAGATTCAGCAACAGCTTACTACCAGGCTTGGGGAGGCATCAGATGTTGTAACCGGTGCTTCCCAGACATTGCTTGATGCATTTGTGGACACCGCCTTCACATTCAGTCATCAGCCTTTGCGTCCCACCGAGGTATATTTACTGCTAAAATGCATAAGTTCGCTTTTGGCCGCGATATATACGTCGATATATACAAGCATATACTGGCAGTTTGGCATATGCCATGACATGCACATTTTCTCTATATATGTGTCCGAGATCAACGAGTATGGATGAGAACACTGATTAGGTATATGTGTCGGAGATCAACAAGTTTAATTAGCTCAAGGAAAAGTACATGCATGATTTTGCAATGCGGCAACAATTAATTAAAGCTACATGAAAATTGAACAAGGAAATGTCTGAACTTGCAAAGTGGTAACCTTACGCTGGAAATATCTATGCAGAACAATTTCGTGCCAGTTGATGAAATCGGCGAAAGGATAGAGATCATGGAGATAGAAGGAACGATCCCCATGGATTTTCCAGACGGTGTTTATGTTAGAAATGGTAATTCTAGTCACTAAATAGCTATCGCAGTTTTAAGTTCTAATGCCTCAATTCTGTTCCATGCCAATTACATGCTCAAATGCACGACTAGTTGACAACGCAACAAACATAGATAGGCAAAGCTGAAGTTAAATTAATCTATAGAAATTTGCTATTATTTCGTCAAGATTCAGCTTGTTCCATGCACGTGCCCTCAGTCATACCATGTGAATGGATACATGCGCAGCGTTCCTCTCATAGCCATATGTGCAAGTTAAGGATGGAGGATTGGAATATATATACCTTGATGTTCCCTGGATAAAAAATGATGACTTCAAATTGCGTCCATCACTGAATGGCTGAATGCAATGCAGGTTCGAATCCTTTATTCGGAGCCCTCCACTCGGTGAGCTCCATCTTCGGGCACTCCGAAGACATTTGGGTCGAGGGAGAAGGCATGCTCCACGCCCTCTACTTCACCAAAAGCAGCAATGGCAACACCTGGTCCGTCTCATACACCAACCGCTACGTGCAATCTGACACTTTCAGGATTGAAAAAGATCGTCGGAGACCATGTTTTCTTTCGGTCACCAAAGGCGACCCTCTCGCCATGATTGCCGCCTGCATTTTAAACATGGTGTGTGATTAAGGTTTCTCTCTTTCTTTTTTTTGCTGCTAGTGTGTAATGTTCCAATGATTCTGAACAAGCTGAGAATTCATATTATATATGCAGCTGAGGTTCGGCAAGGTGATTAGGAACATGAGCAATACCAGTGTGTTTGAGCATGCCGGGAGAATCTTCTCGGCTGCAGAGAATGACATTCCCCATGAGATTGACTTGCTCAACCTTGGCACGCTGGGCAGCTGGGGCGTCGGCGGTGACTGGAACAGGCCTTTCACAGCACACCCAAAGGTTCATCTTTTTGCCCAGCTCAACATGTAAACTTATTGCATGTGGATTGTGGAAAGATCGTGCATCATCTGTTTTGCACCTGTTTGATAACATGCCACCTTCATCAGAATTTTAAAAAGAAAGTCTTGAAAGTATAATTTAGGAAGATTTTAAGAATCAATAGAAATGTTCAATAATGTGGTTATATGATTACATGGATAAGTGAAATAACTCATGGCGAAATCACTAATCACCTGTTATTCATTAACGTAATCCAAATTACCCCATAAGGAAGCAAAAAATTCAATATATACGAGTGATCTTTAAATGCATTTCAGTAGCTCCCTTCTGTTGGCATAGAACACCAAGACCGAAATAAAATCTCCCTTATGTTGCCATAGAACACTACTAATACTTTTATTAGTTCTTTGCTTGCTTGCTTACAAATCTCTGGACTACCTACCATTATATACCCATAACATACAGCTCTAAGAATCAGAAAAGGATTCAACAAACCGAATCGGAAAAAGACTTATTTTCCTTGTTTGATTCGGATCCTTATCCTAATCGGACTAGATTAGTCCGAACAATCTCCCCCCCCCCCCCTAATCTAGTCTTGGTTGTGCTAGATCTCTGACACCTAGCAGATCACACAACTAGTTAAACTTATCTCATGCAATTGCCTTTGTGAGAATATATGTACGTTGTTCCTCTGTGCACATATGCTTGATAATAATCAATCGCTTCTCCAAGCATTCTCTGATAAAGTGAAACCGGGTCTCAATGTGTTTGCTTCTCCCATGAAACACCAGATTTTTCGTCAAAGCGATGGCTGATTTGTTGTCAATGTACAAGACGACTGGATTTGGGGCTTTTCCCGTTATCTCACTTAGCACACTTAGCAACCTTATGCCTTGACATGCTGCTGGTATAGCAGCCATGAATTTAGCTTCACATGATGATAGAGCAACACTTTTCTATTTTTGAGATGCCCAGGTGACTATATTCCTATTGAAGTAGAACGCCATGCCTCTTGTGCTTTTTGTGTCATCTATATCGCCCGCCAAGTTGCTATCGATGTAGCCTTCAATATTCACCTCACCTCCTCCTTTGGAATATAACAGACCAAAGTTGGTTGTCCATTTCATATACCTGAGAATGTGTTTCATAGCTTGCATGTGTAGTTGAGTATCACAATCCCAACTGAATACATAATATCCAGTCAGGTATGAGTCAAGTACCTTAGACTTCCAATAATGCTCCCATACTTAGTCGCATCAATGTGGACTCCATCTTCATTCTTTTCAAGCTTAAGTTTCGGCTCCATGGGATATCTTATCGGATTGCACGCACTTATCCCAACTTGCAATATAATTTTCTTAGCATATGCTGAATGCTTGAGGGTGATGGAGCCTGCCTTCTGCTCTACCTCAATTCCGAGGTAGTATGTAAGTAGTCTGAGATCGCTCATCTCGAACTCCCTCTTCATCTAGTTCTTGAATTGCTTGATTTCATGTGCAGTTGTGTTGATGACAATTAGGTCATCTATATATACACCAATAATAAATGTCTCTCCTTGATTGTACCTTTTGTAGACTGCTTGTTCTTGTGCACACTTTATGAGCTCTAGGTTCTTGAGACTCTTGTCCAGCCGAATATTCCACACCCTCGCGGCTTGAAGCAGCCCGAAAAATGCCTTTGAGATCTTATACACCTTGTGCCTCTCACCCTCTTTTATGAATTCTTCCGGTTGAGCAACGTACACTGGAGATCACCGTTAAAAAATGCTGACTTGACATCTAGGTGGACTTCCCATCCACTTTACGCTGCAAAGGCAAGTAGAAGTCTTACTATCTCAAGTCATGTTATAGGAGCAAACACCTTATCAAAGTCGATCTTGTGTCACTACACGTATTCCTTAGCAACCAACCTCGCCTTGTACCTCATGATGTTGCCATCCGAGTCCTTTAGTTTGTACACCCACTTGAGCCCAATGGATTTATACCCTAGTCACAACTCGGTGAGATTCCAACTCTTGTCTTCTCAATGGTATCAAACTTGTTCTTCATCACCTCCTGCCATTGATGTTCTTGTGTAGCTTCATGATAACACAACAACTCGGATGGCATTGGTGATCATTGTCAACTTCATGGCGAAGTCATCTACTAACTGGCTTTCCTTCATGTGAATCACCTCAAAGTAACTCCTCAAGGTTTGGATCTTCACCTAATTGATGCGATCAGCTCTCATGTGCATCGTTATGAGCGTTTCCCACACTTGGCAAAGACATTCTCACCCAACGTCAGGTGTACGTCCTCATGTACGCTCTGATAGATGGCGGCGAGAGCCATCCTATCCTTCCAATCGTTGATGTTGTCACTCGTCACAGCGTCCCACATGCCTTATGCCTGCAGGTTGACATGGATCTTCATCGACCACGCGGCATAGTTGCTCCGTGTGAGCAACGGATACTGCAACGAGACATTGCTCTCTTTTCTCGCCATCATCCTGTTGACGGCACCTCTACTGAAATATTGAGACGATGCAAATCCTGAGCTGTGAAGTTCAGAATGAGATTGTGTGCGCCTCAGCATCTGCTTCAGCATACTCCTGAACCTCTGATACCACTTGTTGGCACAGAACACCAAGACCGAAATAAAACATTGAAGAAGCACAAAACACAACTAATACTTTTATTAGTTCTTTGCTTTCTTGCTTGCTTTCTTACTTACAAATCTTTGGACTACCTACGAATTTATACCTATAATCTACAACTCTAAGAATCAGAAAAGGATTCAAAAAATCGAATCAGAAAAGGACTTCTTTTGCTTGTTTGATTCGAATCCTTATCCTAATCGGACTAGATTAGTCCGAACACCTTCTGCTTTGAGTTTTCTTATGCCGTGCAACTTTTCCATGGAAGCAGGTAGCCCCAGGGTCAGGAGAGTTGGTTATCTATGGGTTCAACATTGTGAAGCCCTTCCTAATGGTTGGAGTTGTCTCAGGTTTCCTAATTTTACATTCTCAAACTTTCTGTTATATATTATTAGCAAAAAATTACATCCTGAATATTTGATCCCACCATACCTACTGCAGAAGATGGAAAGAAACTTAAACGAAAGGTTGATCTCAAGCTAGATAGATGTGCATTTTGTCACGAGATTGGGATAAGTAAAATGTAAGTTTATTCTTACTACCAGTTGCAGATTTTCTTAAGGACCAAATGGCATTCTTGTTTTATCCATATGGAAATTTGCTGTTGTGTTTAGATATATAATTTTACTTCAATTTGAAACAAAAGATAAAGACCATTGTAACCTACAAAAGAGAAGAAAAAGACTTGATGAAAAACATATCCTAGTTGCTAATTTAAATACATTTAATGTTGTTTTTCAAATTTTCTGATAGCTTTGGGGGCTAAAATCAATATAAGATAAATCATAACTTGGAGTACAAGGCACTATCTTCTAGTGTTCCGTAAGCAGCCAATTTTCATGAACCACACAAATGAAGTGTTAGAACACTAGTGGTAACACCATGGAAATAGAACCCTGATTTCAATTATTTGAGGGAGTCCCTCATAATCGTTTTAACTCCTACTTCTTTTGGACTATATTTATATTAATTATTTGTGTAACCAAACTGGAAATTTTAACAAATAAATGCAAACTTGTTCGATTTTGTAAAATTTATTTTAAATTCATTTTGATTTGACCTAACTTTGTCAAAGTATATCTTTATACTGGGGAAAAACAAAGAAGTACACCAGAAACTCTAGGCATTAAAAGAAAGATGAATGCAGCAGAACCCACTGAAATCTCAAGAAAAGGAATGTGTCATCAGTGGCAACAAATAAACTAAATGAAATTTAAATTTCATCTTCCAAATGTAGGTACAACATTATCATGGATATGCCACTTACCCTTAGCCCAAGTAGGATTCTACGAGGAGCACCGTAAGTACTTATAATACAAAACCTTGGTCTACAATAATTTTCTCAAGTACCTAACGTATTTATCATATATCATCACATAGGTTGCTTGATTACGAGAAGGAAAGCTATGCAAGAATTGGGGTCATGCCCCGTTATGGAGATGCAGAATCAGTCATATGGTTTGATGTAGAACCATTCTGCACGTTGCATCTTGTCAACTGCTTTGAGGAAGGTGATGAGGTAGAGTTCCAATTTCCAAATATATTTGTCCTTGCTCAATGCTACGTATAACTGATAATTCAAAGATTTCAACACTCTAATCTGCCTTCATGTAATGATTTATTAGGTTGTTGTAAGGGGATTTCGTGTGCCACCTTCTATCATTATGGGCCCAACGCTAGAGCGCACGGCTGATGATGAGTCTGGAAATCGAAGACTGAATGAGGAATACTTCTCTCGCCTGTACGAGTGGAGATTGAACTTGAAAAGCAGGGCTGTGACAGGAAAATACTTAACCGGGAAAGATGTTGCTCTGGAATTCCCTGTTATGAATGACAAATATGTTGGCTTGCAGCACAGGTATGCCTACGCGCAAGTGGTGGATGCTCAAGGGAGCTTGGCTGGTGGATTTGGAACAGGTGTTTGCTCAACATTTCAATTCTCTTGTGTGTATACGCAGCACAGCAATCGAACAAAGACACATGACGTACAAAAGTTTGGGTATCGGTTGTTTGTGATAACTGAGGATATTTTAATTTGTTCTGTTCTTAAAACAGAGCGTCTCCAAGGATTTTTTTCAACCTAACCTCGAACAGATAGTATACAGGATCTCATGCTAGTATGGACGTAACTCAATCATAAACCCTAGAAAAATTTAGAATTAGACGATAGAAAATCCCTTCAGATCATGTGGTGTGAATTGGATAATATATTTTAATGGCATTTTTAATCTTGTAGTGCGACCGAAATTTGGAGGTTTTGCAAAACTGTATCTTGAAGAAAAGAAGAAGGTAAGTCCTAGAGGACCTATCATCTGTAAAATAAAATCAATGTACCTCACTTTGATCCATCAATTTATCGCTTCTTCGTAAGATAATGACTTCATACTTTGCAGCTTGATGGAGAAGAACTAATAAATGTCGAGTACCATCACCTTGAAATAAATCAATTCTGCTCAGGAGCAACTTTTGTTCCAAAGGTCGATGGAGCACATGAGGATGATGGTTGGATAATCTCCTTCGTGCACGACGAGGGGACAAATATATCACATGCAAGTTTTCACGATAACAATCTTTCTTGCACTATGTTTACCACAATGATTGTTCTATCTAGAAAATTAGATAGACAGTTCAGAATTAGATTGGATTTTTAAACTGACAAGTTATTTCATAACACTTGCTAAAATGAGTTTTTTCTCTTCAGGTTATTATGTTAGAACATACTATATGTTCATATAATCCTCTTTTTCTACTACTTATTCTTAGAGAGAAAAAAAGAGTTCTTCATAACACCATTGGGAAGAAAGGGCCTAGCTTTAGCTTGTTAATTATTACCAGGACTCTAAAATTCTTTAAACATTGAAGTATATTTAGTATGACTCATAAAGCTTCACCCTTTAATGTTTCAGGCGCATATCATTGATACACAGAGATTTGAGAGTGGACCAGTTGCTAAAATAACATTGCCACATAGAGTACCCTATGGCTTTCATGGAGCATTCGTCTCAAAAAATACATGAGAGCAGACAGGATTCCTGTAAGTGTAAAAATTACAGGTAACTTGTGTTACTATATACTTACTGACATATAAACTGATAATTCAATATGATACGAATATTAACATAAATACTGTGATTGATCATGTTTCATCTTTACTTCCTTTGTCAAAATGCAGTCGATGGCAATAAATTAGTATTATTAAGCTATTCCTGATTGCACTAATCTTACAGACTTACAGTACTCCTGATAATATTGTTGTTACCTTTGCCATATGTGCTAGCTCTCATTTTGTTGTTAATATTCAATTTTTTTCTCAGTGAAGATAAAATGAAACAGCTTCCTAAAAGACTGTAAAATAAGTATAGCTAACGAAAGCAAATTTGCCAGGAATGTCCAGAGTGGCGAATGCTTACAGACTTGTGTGTAACCATCCAAATGATGTCCAGAGTCCCGAGAGCTGCTCCTGCAGTGCAGTGCCCCAGAAAAGTATTTGGAAACTCCGTGTTCCCAGTAGGATTCACCGATTAAGAACTTCGTTTTGGGGCTAACATCTGCCAGCAACGTGTGTTCTTAACTACAACACAAAAGTTACAGTTTGAGCTGGAGGATGTAAATATGGTTCAGCATCCTTTTCACAGAAACGGCCTGCTCCTATGTCCTGTTCGAATTGGTTTTGCCTCTTAAGCTCAGTAAGTGCCTCGCAGACTACCAACAACAAGGTTGTGGAAGGTATCAACTGCTCTAGGGTTCTGCTGACATCCAGGTGAAGCATGACTGAAGAAATTGCAATGGTGACACCAAAAATTTAGTTAAAGAAATACAAATTCTTTTGTAATACCTCTAGTTCTTGTTAGCAAGTAGGACGGTTACTGTGCTGCTGCTTCTCAGTGATGGGATTGAAGCCTTTATGTTCGTGAAGAAGCACTGCTCGAGTGAGAATCATACTCTGTTATTTCACTACTAATTCTTACCAGCTTGAAGGTGATCAACACAATGATCAAGGTTGGTGGTAATTATATTTTTACATTTCTCACAGAGACAAATTGGTGGTAATTGAAAGCAATGATCAAGTGATAAGAGGTTTTGTGCCTGGCAAAGAATACAACATTTACAAATCATAGACGCAAAGGTGTCCAGATCTCATCGGTGATTTTACCAAACATCAAACTACATATGTGCCCCCCGTCGATTTTCTTTGCCCAGATTGGAATGCATGACTTTCACAAGAATTTCGCAAGAATTTCACTTCAGTTCCAACAGAAATCGGGAAAAATTCCGTGGAACCTCATAATTCCCTAGATTACGACAATGAACACACAAACCCATAGCTAATTCCATGTGCAAGATAGAATCCTACAGGTATAGCAGAATAACCTAAAATTAAGGTTAACCGAGCCAAAACCATCCGCATTTCCAAGAATTGCAGCGGAAGCTCCTCTTGAAACCATCACAACGTCAGCACTGGAAAAAAGGGTGAAACTGAAAGGCAGAGACCTACAAGGATGCTGGCCTCCGTGATGTGGACGGACTCCAGTTGCTCCGCCGGTGACGGCACGCCGCTGAAGAAGTTGCACACCATCGCCCGGGCCCGTCAACGGCGGCGGAGTCGTTCCGTTTTTTTTTTTTTGTGTTGGGCTTTTTTGTCGCTGGTTCGGTACCAATACACTGCACTTGTCGCAATCCTTTCCCCCGAGGAAATGCAAATTGATACTACTTCAACTAGCTGTGAACCTCGCTATCGAATAGTCCGGAGTTCTCGAACAGATCTAAAATGGAGAAGAGAGAGAGACACAGGTATATAGGGAGCGACGACGAAATTCTTTATTGCTTTCTGAATACTTGTACATAGGGGGACCCCCTCCTCCTTATATAGTGCTCACTTAGGGTTTCGGCTAAGGGACCAACGTGGGCTTTTCATTGGGCCACGTGGTATCTCAACACTCCCCCTTGGGTCCTTTGCCGCGAGATGTATATGCCTCATTAAAACTCTAGAAAAACCCAGTGGAAAAAATACTTGGAGAAAGAGTACATAGCATACGCTTACTATGTTGCACAAATTGCCTCGTTAAAACCTTATGCAAGAAAACTTCATGAAAAACTTGCTAAGGAAAAAGAGTACAATTCACCCAAACTTCAATTGCTAATTTTCGAGATTCTTGTTAGGTATTCATAATTCATCTTCAAGATTTATGTGGGAGTATGTGAAATATCTCCCCCCTGAAATATGCACTTCTCTAAGTCTCATCATTCCAATTCCTTTTACGCACCTTTCAAAGGTAAATGTTGGAAGTGATTTAGTGAACAAATCTGCAAGATTTTCACATGACTTAGTATGCAATATTTTGATCTCGTTCATCTTATGCAATTCGTGTGCATAGAAGAACTTGGGGTTGATATGCTTCGTGAGATTACTCTTCACATAACCCATCTGTGCTTGGGCAACACAAGCTGCATTATCTTCATAGATTATCGTGGGAGTTTGCTCAATGTTCAAGCCACATGACTTCTGGATGTGGTGAACCATTCTTCTGAGCCATGCACATTCACGAGATGCTTCATATAAAGCGATGATTTCCGAGTGGTTTGTCGACGTCGAGACAAGAGTCTGCTTAGATGACTTCCAAGAAATTGTTGTTCCTCCACATAGGAAAACATAGCCAGTTTGGGACTTGCCAGTATGCGGGTCTGATAAGTACCCAGCATCGGCGTAGCCAACCAAATTCAATTCATTGTTTCTTCTCAAAAACAAACCAAGATCTTTGGTTCCTTGGAGGTAACGGAAGATATCCTTGATCCCTTTCCAATGCCTTTTGGTGGGTTCTGCACTGTACCGGGCTAGCAAATTTACGGTGAACGCAATGTCCGGCCTAGTGCTGTTTGCAAGGTACATGAGCGCTCCAACTGCACTCAGATACGGGAATTCTGCTCCCAGGATTTCCTCCCTCTCTTCTCTAGGTCTGTATGGGTCTAGGTCTGCTTGGAGTGACCTTCCGACCATTGGAGTCTTCGCAGGATATGCCTTTTCAAATCCAAACCTTTCCAACACTTTCTGCGTGTAGGTTGATTGGTGTACCAAGATTCCTCCTTGGACATGCTCAAGCTGCAAGCCTAAACAAAACTTGGTTTTACCCAAATCCTTCATTTCAAACTCAGACTTCAAGTATGAGCATGCTTCTTCAATTTCTTCATCCGTCCCAATGATGTTCAAGTCATCTACATAGACGGAGATTATACAGAATCCATTCGGGGATCGCTGTATAAACACACATGGACAATCTTCATTGTTTGTGTAGCCTTTCTTGCAGAGAAAGTCACTCAAGCGATTGTACCACATTCTTCCTGACTGCTTCAGCCCATACAGTGATTTCTCCAATTTCACACTGTACAGGTTTCTATTTGCTCCATCTTGGTTCGGGATAGAAATTCCTTCCGGTACTTTTATGTATATCTCCGAATCCAAGTTTCCATACAAATATGCTGTGACAACATCCATTAGCTTCATTCTCAACTTCAAGTTGACTGCCATTGAGATCAAATATCTAAAGGTAATTCCTCCCATGACCGGAGAATAGGTTTCTTCATAATCAACTCTAGGACGTTGAGTGAAACCTTGAGCTACAAGCCTTGCCTTGTACCTTACGACTTCGTTGTTTTCATTCCTCTTCCGAACAAAGACCCATTTATGACCTACAGGGTTTATATGGGGAGGTGTGCGGCATACGGGCCCAAACACCTCTCTCTTATTCAGAGAGACTAACTCTGCAGTGATTGCCTTTTTCCATTCTTCCCAATCTAGCCTTTTCTTGCACTCTGCGAGGGATGCAGGCTCGGGATCATGATCAATGATCGAGGCAATCTTCTTTGCGAAGTATGCATCAACGTTGGTCGTTGCTCTATTCGGGATTCTCCGTTATTACAAAGTTTATGGCCATTTCTTCATGGGGTGCTTCATGCACTTCTACTTGCTCTTCTCTGCTATTTCCTATCGCAGGAGCAAGTTCCTTTAGCTTTTCATCGCCTATGTGTGCGCACACATTATTTCCGGCGACTTCCTGCAGTGGAAGGTTCAAGTCTGGAATTGCCTTTCCTGTTGGCTTCTTTCCAGGTGCAGTCTCAACTGCTCCCTTCTTTCCTTGAGGCATTTTCGTGATTGGTTGTGGTAAGTCCTCTCGCCTAGTTTTCTCCAGACGTCTCCGGGTACTTTGGGTTTGAGGAGCCAGGTTTCCTGTTTTTTTTCTTTGAGGCCTCTGAACAGGCTAAGGGATACCTTCTATTTTCTTTGGTATTTCCACCCTCTCTGGTGCATTCCTTGCGGGTACATGCGACTTAACCACGCCTTCGATCACAAAATGATCAGCGGTTCATTTGCTAAATTCTACAAATCAATTATCTTCTGGACTTCTTGATTTGCTTCATTAGTGCGGGGGTCATATGCGGGGATCCCAGTGGAATGCCATATGATTTCCCGGCATTTTTCATCCAAAGTTTGATTTCCTCCTCCTAATGACGGGAAACGATCCTCGTCAAAGATGCAATCAGCGAATCGGGCTGTATGCAAGTCTCCGGTCATGGGTTCCAAATACCTGATTATGGATGCACTCTCATAACCAACGTATATCCCAGACTTGCGGAGAGGGCCCATTGCAGTCCGCTGAGGGGGTGGTATAGATACATATACCATGCACCCAAATTTTCTAAGATGGTAGATCTTCGGGATGATCCCGTGCACAAGCTGCATAGGGGAATGGATGTTGTAGGCCGACGGTCTGAAATTGATAAGAGCTGCTGCGTGCAGGACTGCGTGTCCCCAACAAGTGTTGGGCAAGTTACAACTCTGCAAAAGCGGTCTGACAATGAATTTAATCATCTTTATTAGTGCTTCAGCTAGTCCATTCTGCGTATGGACGTGCGGTACGGAGTGCTCAACTGCTATCCCTGTTGCCGTGCAATAATCATCAAATGCCTTTGAAATAAATTCTCCGGCATTGTCCATTCTAATGGACTTCACGCGATGATCAGGGAAAGCATTCTTAATTCTTATGATCTGCGAGATCAGCTTTGCAAAAGCATGGTTTCTTGTTGACAATAAGCATACATGCGACCATTTCGAGGAAGCATTGATGAGCACCATAAAGTATCGAAACGGCCCGACAAGGGCTGAATCGAACATAAATATCCCCGGATGCGTTCCAGAATGCAGGATTTCACTTTGCACTTTCATAACAGAGGGTCTAGTTATTAATTTCACGGTGGCACATGCAGGCACACAAAATCTTCATGATTCGGGAAATTTTTAACGTTAATACCATGACCTTGTGAGTTGTTCACTATATTTCTCATCATTCTAAGACCAGGATGACCTAATCTACCATGCCATAAAGAAAATAACTCAGAGCTTCTAAAAACAGTCTTCAAGGAAGTATACACTTCGGGTGCATGAATATTCGTGTAGTACAACCCAGATTCATATGAGGGACATTTTCCTAATACCATTTTTCCACATACCGCGTGCTTCACAATGCAAAAATATTCTTTGCCATTTTCTTCATTGGTTTCTACGTGAAAACCAATGGCGCGGATATCTTTAAAGCTTAAGAGAGTGCGTGTTGATTCAGGGTACAAAAGGGCTTCTTCAATTACCAAAGTTGTACCCATAGGTAATATAATTGTGGCTCTTCCTGAGCCGATTACATATGAGTCGCTTCCTGCGATCGTAGTAATCTTTCCAGCGTTCTTCATGATCAACTGGAAGTATCTAGACTCTCTTAAGATGGTATTTGTTGTGCCACTATCAACAATGCATATCTCTTCCATTTAGGCGCTACACGATTTCTAGATAAAAGAAATATAATTCTAATCAGATAGAGGCAAAAGAATCCAAATATTGCTTGCAAATTTGAAGAATACTGGAATAAAGAATAAATTGCATATTTATTCATGAAAGAAGTCTGCTCTTCTAGAGCTTACAATTCATTATTCAAAGAAAATGCTAACAACCATAATCTAAAAAAAATGCATTAAATGTAATCAGAAATATGCATTAACTTCTGCTTCTGTGTCATCGACAGAAGTTTTCTCTTCATTTGCCATAAGCTTGGCTGCAGCATCGATGTCCAGGCTATTCTGTGAGGATGAGACAAGTGGGGTATCTACATCCATGGCATCATCATCACCGATGTTGGCGAAGTGCGCCTCTGCGGGGGCGTTTTCTTTTGCCTTCCTCTTAGCCTGATATGCGTTGATCACTTCCTTGGATTCCCGACATATCTTCGACCAGTGTCCCCAAGTGCCGCACTTGAAGCACGTTTGGTTCTGCTGTCCATACGGCTTTGCGTGCGCTTTCTCTTTGTCATCCTTCTTCACTGGGGCTTTGGACTTTCCTTTGGCCTGAGACCTCTCTTTTCCACCCTGATTGCCCTTCTTTCTATGAATGGGCTTTCTCACCTTGTAGCTATTGGCATTGACTTATGTGCCAGTGCCTCGTCCAGGTGGCTGCGAGACATAGTTCTTGCGTAGAACATCGTCTTGCGATTCCGCAACTTGCATTACATCAATCAGTTCGCTATACTCTTTGTATGCGTCCTGACGATAGCTGCGTGCACTCTGGATAGCATTTGGGTGGAAGGTGGAGAGGGTTTTCTCAATCTTCTCCTCATCAGTGATCTTCTTGCCACATAGGGAGAGATTGGTACAAATTCTGTGCAAGGCAGAATTGTACTCTGCCACTGTTTGAAAGTCTGCAAATCTCAAGCGTACCCAATCTTGCTGTGCTTGGGGCAAGATGGTGTACTTGAGCTTTTCGAACCGCTTCTGAAGTGCAGTCCAAAGCTCACGTGCACTCTCCTCAGCCATGTATTCGTTCTTCAAAGTGGCTGAGAGGTGGTGCCTGAGAAAATGCAGGGCTTGATCGTTCTGCTCAGCAGTAGGTTTTGCGTCCTGCGAGGACCCTAGACCAATCGCGGCGCGGAGCTTCTTGCCCCTAAGAACGATCTTCACGTCCGATGCCCAAGTGAGGTAGTTCTGACCGTGCGGGGCCAGTTCTTCAAACTCACAATTCACAATGCCGGACATCTGCATGATTTCAAAATTCCGACATTAGATTACTGCGTGTAATCTAATAGAAAATGGTTGCAAAAAGCATAAAGTGCAGAAAATAAATTGCTATGCATTGCAGAATCATAAATAAAGCAATGAATTCAAAATTCATAAAACATATACATAAAACAAAGAAATAAAGCTAGAAAAAAAATTAAAAACAGAGCCAAATAATCTTCTGGATTTTCTTGCAAATTTTCAAAAAAAAATTCTGCTATTTTTCGAAATTTTCTAGTAATTTTCCCTTTTCTTTTCTTCCTTCTACTTTCTTTCCTTTTCTTTTCCTTTTCCTTTTCTTTTCTTTTCTTTTCCCGACCGAGCGGCCAACTGGGCCTTCCCGGCCCATAAAGCTTCGGCGGCTAGGGTTCCCACCCCTAGCCGCCACAGCCTCTGATTTTTTTTCTTTTCGCGATGCCCTTTCTTTTCCTCTCTCGCCGCTCGTCCGTCTGCGCGCGCCGCCATGCTTCGCCGCTCGCGCCTTTCTCTTCTCCGGCCCGACCCACGCCCCGCGCCTTCCTCTTCTCCGGCGCGTCGGTGGCGACGGAAGAATCGAGCCGGAGGCTGCGGCGGTCTTGGCTACGTCTTGGCGCGGACGGGCTTGAGACGGCGGCGGCGCGGCGGCGGCGCCATGGGCCGAGTGGCGCCGGCCGAGCAACGGCCGGGTGGCTGCAAGCCGGGTCGGGCGGCGCCGGAGGCCGAGGAGGTGTCGGTGCCGCCATGGCGCGAGCACCGCCGAGGCAGCGGACGGCGCGCGCGCACGCAGCGCGTCGGCGAGCGAGAGGTGCGAGCCGCGGTGAGCCGGACACGACCACGCGCGCGGCGGCGGCGATGGCGTCGCCGAGTGCCGTCTGGCGCCGGCGCCGTCGCGGAGCCGCCGCCACCTCTTCTTGGCCGTCTTGGCGGTGAAACCGAGGCCGTCGGGCGTCGCGGCGAGGCAGCACACGCGGAGACCGAGCCGTCGATGGCATGCGATGCCGAGTCGAGCCGGGCGGCGGCAATCGCGAGCGGGCCGGAGGCGGACGGTGGCGGGCTGGCCGTGCTTCAAGCCGGCGTGCACGCGAACAGAGACGCATGTGTTTTTTTTTTCGTGATGAACAAGAAAACCGTGTCTTTGTAGCCGTGCTAGTAGCTGAAGCGATCGTCGTGTGGCTTCGTGCCACATGACGAAAACGATACAAGATGCGTAGGATAGATGCATGCATAGAAACGACAAGCGTTTTGATTCAATCGCTGAAATCCCACCTCTTCTCACCATTTCAATTCTGATCTCCGGTAGAGCTTCGTGCTGATAACGTGTTAAGGAACCTCGCTATCGAATAGTCCGGGGTTCCCGAACAGATCTAAAGTGGAGAACAGAGAGAGAGACACACAGGTATATGGGGAGCGACGACGGAATTCTTTATTACTTTCTGAATACTTGTACATAGGGGGGACCCCCCTCCTCCTTATATAGTGCTCACTTAGGGTTTCGGCTAAGGGACCAACGTGGGCTTTTCATTGGGCCACATGGTATCCCAACACTAACAACCAGGATTGTTGAAATATTGGGGGTTACCATGCAATGAAATATCGGCCAAATTTTGTGAGATCTCACATTTCAGTTAAGGACAGGATACAAAATTTCGGCTGGATAAAAAAAATTCAAATTGCTACAGTATTTTCAGAAATTTTAGCGTGATTTCACTAAATCTCGCCGAAATCTCGGATTTTTGACTAGATCTTCACTTTTTTTATCGGATTTGGCCCAATAACCCGTGAGAAAATTATCTTCCATGAAAATTTGTTGAAAAACCGAATTTTTTGGACGTTTTATAATTTTGGCAGAAACATTATCAAATTTCTATAAAATTGTAAATGCTCTAAAAAAATTATGGTACTATCTTTAGCTGTGTATGATCATACAATTTTTTTTTCAAAAGAATTGAACTTCATTTGTTATATTTAAAAACCAGAATAAACATAACTAAGATAGTAACCTTAAAAGAATTTTATAAATTTGCTCGAGTGTGATTATGATCCAAAATTTTTATTAGAGCTTAAGCATTGCCTCAGAACCCTTCTCAAAAAATTTCAAAAGTTTTAAACTTTTTGTTTGCTCAATCAAATCTATGGATGAATTGAACTTCATTTGTTATCTTTCAAAAATAAAAAACACAAGAAACACAACTGGTACAGTACCATTGTAAGAATTTTATAAATTCACTAGAGTGTGATCATAATCTAAAATTTTTATGAGAGCTTAAGAATTGTCTCAGCACCTTTCTCTAAAAGTATAAAAGATTCTAACCCTTTTTTGGTTGCTCAATCATATCTATCTATTCATCATTAGGCTTTTATCACGATACTAGAAGTTTCATAATTTTTAAAATTTCTTACGCTTGACCATCATATTAAAATTTTGTAGGAACATTAGTGATGCTTCAGGACCATCCAAATTTTTTTTTTAATGTGGTTTGAACAATTTTTCATTTGGTTAAAATTTGTCGATCATCCTTCAATAGAACTATCCTAATTTTTTAAAATTCTTCAGGCTTGATCATTATCTAAAAATTTTATAGGAAATTATTGATGCATCAGGACCATCTAAAAAAATTTCAAAATGTACTAATGTGGTTTGCACCATTTTTCACTTGGTTGAAATTTTGTCGGTTAGCTTTTTATTAGGATAGTAGCACTTTCAGGATTTTTAAAAATTCATTTTTCTTGATAATTATTTTAAATTTTTACGAGAACATTAGCGATATGTTAGGACCATCCACAAAAAATTTCAAAACTTTTTAACATTGTTACAATTATTTTTCACTCGGTTGAATTTCACCGAGATTTCAGCAATTCTCGACGAAATTTCAGTAATTTCGGTTCAAAAATTCCGGATTTCAAATTTTTTTTATTTTTGACCAGATTTCGTCTGAGATTTCGAGCTTTTGCCAAAATTTAGGATTTCACCCTCCTCCGAGATGTGAACCGAAAACGAAATTTGAAACCCTGGTTGTCATTAGCTTTCTTGTCTAGAGCCGCCAAAAGCCGTGGACGGGGATGAGTGAAGGGATACGGTAGGCTACGCTAGCACACAATTAAAAAATGACCTCGTAAACTAGAAAGCCAAGCAAGTAAATGATCATGGATCGTTACCACTAAACGCGCAGTGCAGCGGAAGGAAGTTGATGCAGCCCGAATCAATGAAGTGCGCGTCCTGTTGCAGTAGTCGATCTTCCTCGTACGATAGCCGATCCTCCTCATGCGGTGGTCAATCGTTCCGATCAGTGTCGCAGTAGTAGCAACACCTCTACCAACATCCACATGTTCGGGAAAAGAACGCTGTGCGTCGGTGTGCCAGCACCAGCGCGCACGGGAAGGCTCAAGTAGAGACGGCTATGGTTTCGGTGGCTACACCCTCTCACATATCAATTGCAATCACGAACTCCCTTTATATAGCCGTCCCCTCCTCTGCGGTGGAACCCTACATTAGAGCCCAACTTGGCCCATTAGTGATGGATCTAATCCATCCCACTATATTCCAACCCCTTAAGTGTGTGACCCTGTAGGTTCATGTATATTTGGACACGACTCGGAAACACCTTTTCGATCGATACGATAGCGGTCCTAGTAGTACATATCGATTCCCAAATATCCATAAAGCATCGGACAAACCTACAATAATGTGATAATGTTATGTTCTCTTTGCTTCACGATATCAGATCAAGCTCAAGGCGAGAGTCGTGTCATCCTATGACAGCTCGATCTCTTCACTCATACCGTAGTGGAATAATTTATCTGGATTGACTCTCAATCACATCCGGCATGGTTATACACTTACTTAATTCATCTACCTTGAGGGGCCAGAGATATCTCTCCGTAATATAGGAGGAGCAAATTCCATTTTGATAATTCATGTAGCTCAGCATGTTTCATAGTAAACCCGAAAGCTTCCTTTATAACTACCTGGTTAAAGAATAGCTTTTGGTAGCTCCTAAGTAAACCATTACACATCTAGGAAACCAATGACGATCTCAGGTCTAAGGAACATACATACACTATGCATGAGACCAACTGATGACACATAAGAATATATATAACAATTCTCGCAGTGTCTCATATGGGTCTATCCAACGCATGTTCTCTAACATATGTCCACATTATTGATTAGATATCTCAATATCTCTATGACTCGTGAAACATGATCATCAATCAATACATGTGCTGATCTATGAAACATAATCATCCTATATTATGATAACCGATCAGGAATAACTTGAATAATATCAATATATGGAAAAAGTTGCATGAACAAGTCACTTAATTGTTGATTAATCAAATCGATATTTATTCAAAAGACAAACAATTACATTGTTCCATAAACATGAGGCGTGATACAACCATCTCTATGATCGCCTCAAGGGCATATCACCAACAATGAGGCTATTGGGGAACGGGTAAGCTACTCTAGCGAAAAATCAAAATTTTCTACCACGTAACCAAGGAACCACTGCAAGTTATAGATCATAGAATTACCACTAGACGCGCAGGCCCATAGCGGAAGTAGAGTCGATGTAGTGCAGTGGTGCAGATGTAGTCGTACCAGCCTCGCTCCTCCTCTAACAACTTCTTGTGAGCATCGCAGGTTGCAGATCATCCTAGCGTTGAAACTTCACAGCAACGCCTCTAAGGTATCCACACGTACGGGGCATGAACACCGCTCGTCAGAGTGCTAGCGTCGGCAGCGAGGTTTTGGGTGAAGGAGGGGTGACGGCTAGGGTTTTTGGAATTCACAATTCCAATTATCTCTCTACGCAAAGCCAGCACCTCGTCCTTTTATATAGATAACCCATAACGGGTTTCAACCTTTGAAACCCATTAAGAACTCTAAGCCTATTACAACTCGGGTCCCTATTCGAATTGGTTACAGCCCCTTAAGCGTGCGACCTTATAGGTTCACGTGCACTCAGACATGGCTAGATTACCCCTATCGATCATTAAGTACTCCTACTCGACCATTGGGTATACCTACTCGATCATTGAGCATTCAACCAATAGTTGGTAGCGGCCCCTAGCAGGATTTACCGGCTCCCGAGTACATGTAAAGATCAGACGAACCTCAACAATGTTCTATATGCATTTCATTTTTGCCTCACGATATCGATAGGTCAAACCCGAGAAGAGTAATTGCCATCCTTGTTTGGATGGCTCGACCACTCTTTCTCGATGCCGTAACTTGAATTCCCCGAATACATCGAGTTAACCCTTAACTCGATGACTCGAGTAACTCACTACTCGAGTAGGATGGCCATGCATTTTTCGGAATCCGTCCACTCGAGAGGCCTAGAGATATCTCTCCCGTTGTATGAAGGGGAAAATTCCATCTTAATCGACCACGTCTCGCAGCATGTTTCATGACAAACCCGAAAACCATCTTTATAATTACCTAGTTACGAAGTAGCGTTTGACGACCTCTAAGTAAGACATTACGTATCTTGAGAACATGCGACAATCTCAAGTCGAAGGATATAGCATACGCATTATATATGAGACCAACTGATGACATGAAAGAATACAACGTTCACGCAGTGTCCTATAGCCGGCCGATGTCCAACACCATGTTCTCTAACATGTGTCTATATTATTGGTTCGATATCTCCATATCTATGACCTGTGAAACGTGGCCATCAACCAGTACATATGCTAGTCTACTCATATGTGTCCTTATATGATTATCGACTAGGGACCCTTTTTAGAATGAACATCATAAAGATAAATATAGAGTTTCACAAACAAGTTACTTGTTAATTAATATCCATGATGTTATTCAAAGAATAATATCATAGTTTATGAACATTTGTAGAAATATAATCATCTCTATGATTGCCTCTAGGGCATATTTTCAACAGAGGCCCACACCTATCTTTCATATTTAGAAGTTCATTAAAATGTTATCTATATTTCATTTTTTTATATCTTGTTCATACAGACTATTTTTCGTAACATATTCACAAAAATTGGAAATTTCCAAAAATAGCCAGTCACGCGACGAAATTTTCCCGAAATTGCAATTTCATCACGAGACTAGCTGTTTTTGTGAAACAATTTCGCTACTCTCGCAATAAAATTTTTGACGGGAGCCAATACAGTAAAAATTTTATAAAATTGCAGTGATGATAAAAAACCAAATTTTAAAAAATAAAGCTGCGTAGCCTAAATGCTCTCAATTCGTCGGTTGTACCATGGAATCAAGCGCTACACGTCCATTGCATATTAAAATAAGCTGAGCACGGTGAAAAAAAATATTAAGTGGCTCGGCTTCGCTGCGTATTAAAATAAAAAATATTAAGCGGTCCAGCACCGCTGCATATTAAAATAAGCTACGCATGAAAAAAAAATAAAAAAATAATTAAGCGGTCTGGCACAGCTTGATATTAGAGAAAGATTTAATTTTAAGTGGTGCCGCACCGCTTGATGCTACTGCATGTGGTAAAAAAAAATCAGCAGTGCTGGACCGCTTAAAGTTGCCAGGAAATGTTAAAAAACATTTAAGCACTCGCTGGCCGTTGCTTTCGTTGTAAAAAATTGAAAAAAAATATTTAGTGTTTGCCGGTCACTGAAAATACGACTTATGAGGCTAGATCCGTAAATTGCTTGGCACAAGGGCTATTTTCGGGAAAACTTATGGCCAGGAGGCCACTAAAGTAAAAAAATTCTTCTTGCTAGTCTTATTTTTATCAAAACGGATGTTTTTAAAAAAACAAAAAAAAGGAAGTGCATTTCTATTATGGAAATGCATAGAAAGCAAGATAAATTTGCTCCTTCGACAATGATCCATGTGCAGTGTTAAAACAAAGTGGCATACCTCCAACGTCTGAGCATTGTATGCATTGTAGCGGTATTAACAAAAACCTAATGACTTGTGATCGGGCGACGCCTGCAACATTTTTTTCTTACACGTGAAACATTTTTTCTCTATGTGTGAAATATTTTCCTTCGATAACAGTAAAAATATGCGTGCGAAGCAAAATATTGTAGACGTTGAAAAAAAATGTTGCAGACATTAAAAAAAATATTGCACCGAGCGTCCGACGAAATGAACAGTAATCGAACGTCTGGACGCTAGTATTAAGAAAAAAGGAAGTGCAGTGTTAAAAGCGCATCATCGGGGGCCGCTGCATCAGCCTGCCATGAGGCACAACCGCGTCCCGGCGGCGCTGCAAGCCGGTATGACCGGGCAGCGGTGCTACCGGCCTAAGGGCGGTAGCACCGGCCATTATGAGCAAAGGGAATTTTTAATTTGTGATTTTCGATGAGTTTAATTGCATATCTATTTGGACAATACTATGTGATGTGTTTTCTTATTTTTGATTGTTGTAGGACAAAGATGATCGGAGACGAAGTCGTGGCAAGCCTAGAAAACAAGGAAAGGAAAAGATGCTAGCTAGATGCTGCGTGGATCAAGGAGGGTCGTCGGATCGCGGTCTAGTTGATAGGATAGCGGGTCTAGTTAGTGTGCTTTAAAAACTGTGCAAGAAAACCCGGTTTGTTGGTGGGTTTTGGGTTAGCTCTTGCATGACTGTGTGAGTAGGTTAATCCTAGCCTTTGATGGAGTACTCTCGGGTTGAGGGACTCATCCAAGGGTGGTAGGTGGCCCAAGAGTAGTATAAATAGAGGGGTAGGGGTAGCCTTCCCTCTCTTGAAGGTTTTAGAGGTTTTATGCTCCTTTGAGCTTTGCCCACTTTGGTGTGAGGCTTTGTAAACCTTCCTTCCAGAAATGCAAATTATTTTCTTCTATGCTTGAATTTACATTACGCATTTACTTTATATCTTAAATTCAGCACTTAAATTCCGCATTTAAATTCTTGCAATTTACATTCTCGCAATTTGGATTTGCCTCCCCTCCTTTTACATGCTTTTTCTTCTTGTGCCAAGGATGATGATTGATGGATGAATCTCCTTCAGATCATGTCCCGATCATCTACGCAACTCCATGCAATTTTCTTGCAAGAAACCAGTTTTGTGTTCTTGAAGGGATCATTCTTCAAGATCGTGTTTTTGTTGTTTTGGACATGTGTTCTAGCGTGCTATGACATGTGGGAGGCTATTCAAGATCATCTTGATCATAAAAAACCCACGAGCAAGTTTTAGATCAAGTCTGAGTTTTGCTCAAACTTGAGGTGTTGTTCCTTCAAAATGAAAAAGGTCGGAACTTTGATGTCAATTCTTGCAATTGATGGTTGGAATAAGTTCCTCACATCCTAAGGAAGACATATACCAAGTTTCATGAGTTTTTGTCTAGCCGATTAAAAGATTCCTCAAAATTTACTTTTGGAGGTCGTGCTGTTCTTCCTGCTGTTCTTGAGCCTGGTCATACTGCTCACCCTCTGGTCATACCGATCTTCGGTCATACCGGAAACCCTGCGGTCATATTGACCATTCAGAGCAAATGGCTCATTCACATTTGCCTCCTTTGATTGTTTTTGTTTGAGGGCTTGTTTGGATTATTTTGAGTGGGGGAAAATTTTAATTGTGATCATTCGGCCCCCCTCTGATTGCCATCTCAATCTTTCAATTGGTATCGGAGCCATATTTTGCTCTTCCATAGATCTTGACTGGTCTCGAGAGCCATGGCGACGAACAAATATTTCACCAAGCCTTCCATCTTTTATCGAGTTGATTTTCCATTTTGGAAGTCCCAGATGGAGTCGTACATCACTTCTCAGGGCTTCTTAATATGTGTGGGCACCCAAAAATACGAATCGATTCTCGCTCGTGCGTTGGACTCAGAGGTGACACCCATACTCCACTTAAGTGTATAATCACTGTCACCCAAAAGTCCCGTGTACGGAGTATTAACCAGATGGTCCTCACTCAAGCAAATATGAGCCACCTAGTTGCACCATACACACTTACGCAACCAAGGAAGTTTCGATTCCATTCCGAACAACCATATCGGGATTGGAACCAACTCATCCAAGCATAGCACTCGTCGTTCGTCTCAGAACCTTGGTATCGCCCACACTCACCAAGGGGAGAGCGAGCAATAGCTAAAGAACGACGACCGCTCGAGTAATGCATTAGATTGTTGAAAACAATTCCAAGTACCCGGATATGTGTCTAGTGCTAGTTCCCAAGATCAACGCCTAGCACCCACATATCCCGCATTCGAGATGTATCGCAACACATACACACAAGACTAAGCAGTTGGCATTGCATAAACATAAACTAGAAACTATTACAACTACTTAATATTACAAGTAGTGACCGACCGGTCAAATATTACATGCCAGAAGTAAACTGCAGCAGATAATAAACATATAAAAAAATGAGGACAGCGGTATGCCCATCCGATAACCCATAGGCAACCAACTTGGAAAAGCCCAAGTTCATCCATCAACATAATCGTCAAACCCCGAAGTAAAGTACGTGTCGTCGGGACATTCTTCCATGCCGTCATCTATATTGTTTAGATTAAGCAACCGTTAGTACACGTATGTACTCGCAAGACTTTAGTGTATGGAAATATAGTAAATGCAAGCTAGAGCAAGGATAATAAGTTTCTACACTAGTCTCATTTTCAGCACAAAGCAGATTTTGTTTAACAAGCGAATGTTGCCTAAAATGGTAACGGAATTGTAAAGAGCATTTAATAAGAAGCAAAGTAACAGTAAGTAAAGTTTGTATATAGCATTCCACAGCTCTCCTTGGCTGCGAACAGCAAGTAAAAACAGCCACCCTTGGCTCATGAGTTTGCCAATCCATTCCGAAACCGTTTCCAAAAGTTTTCGCAAAAACAAAACAAGACTATACTTGATAGTATTCTCCCAAGTTGCTCATGACCGTGAGCACGACTAATTAATTAGATTTTAATCTCTGCGGAGAGTGTACACTTTACCCACATGACACATTCTAGCAATCATGTCAACCATGCCTCGCGATACTCATCGTACCCTATTTGCCAGACTGTGACAAAACCGTTCAAATAGCTAAAGCTTAGCCTTGCACCAGCGATAGTGATGTTAAATCCTTGCCATAGTTTCGGAGACTTGGACCAACACGTGCTTGTGCTAGACGATGGTGTACGCCATCGGGTCCGCTCCCCATGGCAAGGCATGCAACGTTGTATGGGGTTGCTTTGGCCCCAATGCCTCTTTTAAGGGAGCACCACGAGCAACACCGTTACGGGTGTGCCGTTACTACTTCGGCCTACCAATGTGCAAGGTTAAACTTCAACTAATCTAATGAGTTTAGGCTATCCCATACTAGCACATGTGGTTGCACCAAAACACTTAGGTGAGAGCATCAAGTTCAGTCCTTAATTGACCCAAGTGAGAATCTCCCCCTAGCTACGCGTGAGGTCCTTTTCACGCCCAAGTTTAAGTAATAACTCACCCGTGTCTAAACTATAAGCTTTAGGTTGGATTTTTACCAAATTACACGGAAACCATACCTTGGTTCCGTTCCATTTAACAAAGTTGATCAAGCTAGATTGAAAATGTATCCCATCATTTAAAAGACGTTCTAGTGAGCATGTCTAAGCAAGTACATAAGTTATTTCGCAAGTATTACCCAAGTGTCATTAAGTAATGTCTACACCAATACTAGGTTACAATGGCAGGTAATCAAATGACAAGGTAAAGGAAATGCATACAATTGGAATTAGCCACCATCACCCACAATATAGTAAGTTTAAACATACACGCATACATATAGTTTGATAAAACAACATAACTTTGCAAATATGGGATCAAAATGGTCAAAGGAGGGTGCTTTCCTGGTTGCTCTTCTTCAGGAATGTAATCAGGATTGTAGTCGATGTTGTTATCAATCGAATCTGAAATATCGTCGTCTACGCGTCAAATAATAAAAACCGAGTCAAAAGCAAATAACACCATATCAAATGGGGCAAAACAAAATCAGATATAGATACCAAATTAAAAATTAACAATAAGAACATGGCGATTTTGACCTTCCAATTTATCACTTGCATGACATTTCCATTAGCGTTCAATGCATGAAAGGTTGTTTGCTTGTAACAGTTACTTTCACTTGTTGATTATATACATTATGGTTATGAGCTTACATGAGGTGGTTTGCGAATTAAAAAGGTTATTATCATGTTTATTTGTATCTATTTATTTGGATTCTAGATGCTAAAATTGTTTGGATTGATAAAAGTAAAACATTAGTTAAAAGGTTTTGCTTGATTAGTACTTAGCTTTAAGTGTTCATGCATGGGAGGAATTCCAACATGTTGGATCTGGAATTTAAATTTATTGGTTGATACTGCTTGGTTATGTGACGATTCTTGCATTACAGATGCTTTGGTTTAAGACTTTCGATCTCAACCGTTCATATAATGACTTCAGCAACATTATCATTTAAGGTGTTTGCTCTAACGAATTCTATAAGATAAGCAAGTTGTAATTTGAATATTTTTCTATAATTTGGTTGTCCATATACTGAAGTATGTTTATGGACCAATTCCTCCAAAATTTGTGTTAAGACGAGTTGTTTTAAGAGCCGCCGAAAAGGCTTAACTGATATAGGTTCAGTGCAGTTTGTGATCATTTAGGGTATTTATTGTGATTGGATTTATATGCAAAGCAAGTTATAATTAATATATTTTTCCATTTAAGGTAGTCTATATACTAAAAAGTGATTATGTACCATTTTCCCTTAAATTTGCATTTAGACGAGATACTTTATGGATTGCCCAAAAGGCTTAAGTGATATGGATTTGGTGCAGTTTGTGGTCATTTAAGGTATTTGCGGTGAAAAGTTTTATATGCAAAGCAGGTTATAAATGAAATATTTTTATAGATTATGGTAGATGTATATCATAGAATGCCACTAAGCTATTATTTCACTATTTTATATTAATATAAGATATTTTACAGGTTGCCAAATAGGCTCATCTGACCATGTTGTTCACACGGTTACGGTCCAGTTTTCTTTTCGTTATTGCGGCCGCACCTTAAGGGATAATCTAACCATTTTTCAGAAATTAGAAGGGAACATCTGTTAGAGTGTTTTAAAGTTGGTTATGTGATATTTCATATTTATTTGAGATGTGTTTCTTATAAATGTTCATTAAGGGTTAATATGGGCTTAACTCAAAGTTGTTCAAACTGACATATTTTTGCATAGAAAGCAAGGACATAACATTTTGAGTTCATAGGAATTGGTTTCGTTGAGTTGGAGGCTCGTTTACGAAAGTTACGATTATTTGAACATTTCTCTCATTGTAAGTTCGACTATTGAGCAATTAGTGTAAACCAAGGTAAAACCTAAATATTTTTGTGTACTTATAATCTTTGCAACCCCAGGAGTGTAACTAAACTGGTTTTACCCAAATTTGAATTCATATTTTGACCATTTGATTTTGCATGCAAGAGAGGCTTCCCACATTCACTTTTTGATTCAATTTGTGTTCAAATCTAAATGTTTTTATAGAAATGGAGCATCTAAGGTTGTAGGAACATGTGTCATTTATTCTATGATTTTTGGAACTAGGGATTGCATAGTTTCTTAATAACACCTAAAATGGAACTTTTATTTAAACTCGATTTGAATGCTTTTACTGCAAGTAACATATGAATTTTTACTACATATTCCAAATCCTTATTAACTAGCTCAAATTTAGAAACCGAGTTTGCTTAATTTGGACATTCCTAGCAAAAGTTATGAGGGAATGAATCAAATGAGGCAAAAGTTAAGTAAAGTGCAATTTCTGGGGTTTGAACACCGGACCTCTCGGTTTTGGCTGCATGTCTCTACCACTAGGCTGCTTGTTTCTTGTGACTAGGTTGCATGCAAAAATATTTATGCTTTACCGTCACTTACCCTAGATCTCAACTCGGTTGGCAATGGCGCTGGGCAAGGCTGGGCTTGCACGAGGAGGACAATGGAGTGAGTGAGCTGCAGGTTGATGGGCTTGGTTGGGGATGGTCCTTGGCGACGGTGGCGACCACCGGTGCTGGCGACGACGGCTGAAGCTTTGCACGGCAGGGACGGCCGGCGATGGACGTCAAACCTGGTGGCTCACAGTGGAAACTGCATGGATGAAATAGGCGCAAGCTCAGGCAACTGGACACCTCGGCAGAGTCTACGGCAAGGAACTCCGGCTCACCTGCAACTTGCCGACGCGAAGGAGTGGCTCGCCCTCAGCCGAACGTGAAGAAGACCGGGCGAGGGCGAGCAAAAGGTTCCCTAACAGCTTCTACAACTTATGGCCGTCGTGGGGGAGCGTTGAGGCCATCATGGCGTGCGGTGTGGGCAAGGCTGGCGAAACTCAGGTCGGAGCGACCGTGTGGCACAAAAGAACTGCCGCAGTAGCGTGCTGTCACCGCGTGAGCTCGTGAATGGTTGCTTCTGCGCGGGTTGGGGCAGAGAGGAGGGAGAGAGGGAAACAGAGGAGGAGATGGCAGGTGAGGCTGGGAGGGAGGCTGGCCAGTGGGCCCAGGCTAGGATGTGCCCCACTGCCAGCGTCAGCCATATCGGCGTTGTGTCGAACCCAACGAGCTTTCATGCAGAAATTTTTATTTTTTAGGCAGAATCTGAGGAGGATTTGAAGTGACTCAACCGTGGTGCTAGCCTACCCAAAAAATCTTGAGAAAAATCATGGTAGCAGCCCACTGAATGTTGTTTCTCTTTTCTTTGGTTTCATCAAGCAATTGCCTGGGATTTGCTGAGTTTGGTAAAGCATGGCAGAAGATCACGCAATCAGGTAATAAAACAAAATTTAACAAAACAATCAGGTACTAAGGGCCTTAGTTCTATTTAGCTTAAAATACTGAATGGCTTTCTTTTCAGCAAGCTGAAGGACTACTGTACTGTTGCTCTAAATAATTAAACGCTAGCTTTTTCTTCCCAAAACAACTAAGTGACAGAAAAGAAAACAAAGCAAGCATCTGTAAAAATGGATCTTTTCCCTTTAGGACAACATAATAACGGATAAACCACTGATGTCAAGTGTCAACATAGACAAACTCGTTGAAGGTGGTTTGTCTTTCTCATAGTTGATCCATTAAAAACAATTAACCTACTTTCCAAACTGCAAGTACATAGTTCTCTTTTGTAGCCTGCAAGAATCGGACTTACGCCCTGTTTTTACTGATTCAACAGCGCACATCATTTTTATTTGGGTAATATTAGCAATTAGACGTCCGATTACTGTTCATTTCCTCTGACGCGTTGTGCAATATTTTTTTCCCACGCTTGCAACATTTTTTTTTCAGCATTTGCAACATTTTGTTTTGCGCGAACATTTGTACTGTTATCGAAGAAAAATGTTGCACGCGTAGAAAGAAAATGTTTCACACGTGGAAAAAAAAATGTTACAAGCGTCCGAAAAAAATAGACGTCCGAACACAAGTCATTCCGTTTTTATTTTTATGTTCCCTCCAAAACTCCTCTATACCCAAATAAGTACCAGTGTAGATGTTCTTATCTTAGAAACTTGGGTGATAATGAGGGTACTTCATGCACCACAGTTCATCACGCCCAGCCCAATGCTAGGCTGCAAATGGAGATAATCAAGCAAGTAACACAGTAGTACAATTTTAAGATAAACTTGAGATGATCAAGCAAGTAATACAGTAGTACAATTTTAAGATAAACTTGTTGCACAGAATTCATATACAACTAATTCCTACACCAGTATTCATTATTACATTATCTCTGTTCAATATTGCTACATCATAGTGCTACTGTACCCGGTGTGCTATATACATAAGCATGAACTAGAGAATTGTGACTATTATTGTCATCTCATTGAGGTGATGCAACTGTAATATTTCTAGGGTGGATAAGACGTGAAACCAATCTTATTTTTAGTAAACTACACCATACATATACGTAATATCATGCTTTTCTCCAAAAAAAAATAGACATTTCCTACACTTAAAGTTTGTTGGAGAAGCACAAGGTTGTGCACTTAAATAGCTTTTCACTTCACGGATGAATTTGGACCTAAAGTTAACCAACAAAGAGTGGTTAACAAGACAACAGTGTTAAACATTATATTACCATAAATTTTGAAAAAGAAGCTAGAAGAAGATCAATAACAGTCCTAATGGTGTTATCATATTCTTGCCTTTCTCCATTATATAAAGCTGGTAAAGTGAGAGTTATGGCATGGACAATGAAAACAAACAATGCAATCCACATCAACATGACTCTTAATGGATGCTCTTGCAAAATGTCAAACTGAAGGTGTCCCTTTGCTCTCATGAAATTTATTCTTTCATGTAATCCACTCCTTTTTATCCACATCAACATGACTCTTAGCATACATTATATAATACACTAATGCTAATTGGCAGTATAATCGAACTTGGAAAGGTGTTGAAGATGAATTTATAGCACAATTAACTCCATATGAGAGGAATTAACAATTTGACACATAGCACATGGTGAAGACTGAGCAGAACTTAAAAAAACTCAATAGTTTCCACAGGAAGACATATCAGACTGAAGAGATATTACTGGAAAACAGTGCCATGTTAGCAATGTTATTACAATCAGAGAAAGTTAGAAAAAAATTAGATTAATACTCAAAAACTCTCAAATATATTCAGTCAGAACAATATTACAAAAGACTGCACCTTACTTAGCACTTCAAAAGAAGCAACATAAAAAAATACCAAAGGCCAAATGATTCAGTATACATAACTTGTCATCACAAGGTAGAAGCAATACATATGTTCGTGATGATATTTCTAACAGTAACAAAATTCATAAAGGAATATTTTTGGAACTACCAAAAATGCCAATTGTACATGTGCATCAATGAAGTATATTTCACTACAGAATGCTATTACAGGTTACCTATCTCTTCAAGTTAATAAAATTGAACCTATTTGACCATGAAAGAACTCTTGCAGCTGCAGCCCCCAACTGCACTTGGATTTGCTGAAACCTGCATATCATATGGGCACATATAAGTTGGTTAAAACTTATAAATACAACACATTCTGAATGTGAAGTTTACAACAATCATGTTGAATGTGTACTGTGTAGCACCAAATTCATAGAAGTGGCAAGGTACACAAGCATTTCTAAGAACTGCCTCTCCCTAACAACCAGAGCCCAGCCATACACCAGCCCACCCCCCATCCCAGAAAGAAAAACCATGTGTGCACTTGTCAAGTAGAAAAGGATCAGCACTTGGAGCAATAAGAAGCGGAACCACATGAAACATGTGTGATGATGTTGCAGGGAATGCAAAAGAGCCAAATATGAAGGACCTCAAAAAATGGGGAAAAAAAACCTTTGTTGCACTGCTACTAGATACATGGAGGTCATGATATATCTCAAGACTTATGATGCTCAGGATTTGGAAGTCTAGTTCCAAACTTGCTGTCAACATTTGAGCAATCACTACTATTTTAACGTCATCGGTTACAGCAAGCACCAGCATATGACTTGTGAAAAAATACAATCAAGATGGACAGAAATAGGCATGCAACTGTTGTTTTTAGTCAAAGGATCTTGGAGTAACAAGAATCAGACATTCGATTCTCTAGCGATTTCTTCTTCTTACATAGAAAATATCAAGCTAATATTATTTTCTCAATCCATATTAAGGTCGTAGGTGGTTCGGTTGAACATTCTTCAACCTTTTTATTCTTACTGTATCTAAAAGGTACATGGCTCATGAGCCCAAAAAACTCCCACTGAAATTATAATTCATGAGAAACATGATGGGTAGTAGGAGAATTTAATTTCCAACTTCCAACATCTTTATAAACAAACTAGCGTAGTATCTGACAGAACATATGACCTACCAAATTTCCTTGGGAAAAAGCATTCCAATTCAAGAAACAAAGAGTTAAACTTTAAAACTAACCACAAACGCCGAGCGTATAAGTTCCTCCTCGTAATCCACTGTGGCACCTTTCACAAAGTCATATGAGATGTCATCCACAACCAATTTAACACCATCTTTCTCAAAGATCCTACAAGTACAACAACGATTATTGAGACCAAAAAAATATGGAAGCATGATGTGACACTACATGAATCAATGGTAAGATACACACTTCATTCATATTTTTCCACAATAATGCTTAGTGTTAAGAGGAATTACAGAATGTTCAAAAATCCAAAAGGAATATAAAACAGTCAGGATAATTAACTGACTTACCGATCTTCTGGGTTTTTCTTGTTATCCAGAGTGAAAGAATATTGGAATCCAGAACATCCACCAGCTTCAACGCTCAATCGCAGTATCTTACCTTGAGCAGATGATTCTTTAGCATGTAACTCTTTCAATCTCTGCAAAGTATTAAATTGCTCAGGCACACAACTAAAATGACAAACTATTAGAAAAAAGAAATGTGAAAGGGGTTCATTCATTTTCTAAACACCAAAAGCCCATTTCAAGTCATGTTGACGCAAAGCTAGGAACAATGATAACATACACCTAATATGCAAGGTAACTTATGGTTGAAATAAAATCAACATAAAAACATCATCAAATATTTGTTCTTTCTGAAGAAAGTATCACCTCTCTTCTGAAATTCCTTAAAATACCTTTTGCAATTACCATATTTTAAAAATTCCCACAATACCTTTCTTAAGGTTTTTCAAACTAATGAGGCACAACTATCAGGATATGATATTTTTTGACCACCGAGTGGCATGTTAATATGACAATTATAAAACACATCATCTGCCTTGGGCATTGAACCCAAACATTCACAGAACACCATGATGCTGCCTTCAAAAGCACTAGAAAGATCACCACCAGATTCCCCATTGCAGGGGAAGATCAATTATACAAGTAGCATGCATTGGGGTCCTGTCACAGTGACCCTGAAGACATCATCCATCTGAACGGTGAGCAACCCCATGTAAGACTGGGAGGGATGAGTGACCCCAACAAACCCATCTAGTCAGCCCACATTTGTCATCTGACCCACTCGCATGCAAGGCAGTGACAGCCCAAACCTCCTAGTGTACCATAGCACATTTTACAGCCCAACTATCACTAAAACAAGTTCGCAGACAACTCATGTCAGGTGGTCCCAAATCCCAAATTCGTCCTAATATTCGTGTTCCTGTTCTCTCCCAATTTCCCCAACCGTCGACTCCCACTTTGACAGTTCTGAGTTCTTACTAGCTTCAAGAAGTGTAACTTTTCTTTTGCTCCTATGTCTGTGTGATTGTCTATGTGGTCCACTTCCGGAACGGCTGAACCTGATAGGAATGGACCAATTCACACACTTTTCTGTAACGATAAGTTTGAGAGTGTGTGTGCGCACCCGCCAAAGATAATTTGACTTTTAGTAAAGTTTATCAACAGCTTAAATATCCAAATACAAGATTATGCTTTGGCATTTTAATATTGATCTCGATCTATAATGTATATCTGAAGAAGTTTCCATGCAAGCTATATCTTAACTGCTAGTTGCTACTCCTACAATCCGCAGCTCCCAGAAACAACTTTCATTCAAAAAAAAATCTGAGGTCGGACATCCATTTTGTGTTTGTCTGCTGTCCAGGTATATATAGAATGTTACGATAGTTTTCTGTACTGTGATATTTTCGTAGAGTTATTGTGGCATTTTTCCCCAATTGAACAAGTAGAAAATATTTTAAATGTAAGCTTCCAGTTGTTGGCATTTCAAAACCCAATTTGTCATAATACATCGCCCCCAATTTATTTCACTTTTATGTTTCGCAGTAAGAGGCCAAAATGAACTCAAAGGGAGCGTCAAAACGACCAAGATATACTTACAAACCCACGGTTTAAACCTAAAAACAATCTTAATTAACTAAAACAAAACCTAGATAGCCTTCAGATTTTCAAAATTGTTGCAGAAACCTCCTCTTAGGGCAATTCCACACAGAATACTGGAGTAATTGCTGAGAAAACAATGGACTGGTAGTGAGACCTACCCGCACGCAGCCCTCCGTCATGTGCACGGCCTCCGGCTCCGCAGGCGACGGCGACGCGCGCTCTGCGGCGGCGGTGGAGGAGGTGAGGAGGCGGTGGTCGGCGCGGACGCGGCCGTTGAGCAGGGCCGCGAGGCGGCGGAGCGGGGGACGATACGACGCCATCCCCGCTGCTTAAGCGGCGGGGCGATGCGGATGCGGTCGGCGGCGGAATGGGGTGCGTTTGGGCTGGCCGTTTCGGGTGGTTTCAGAGTGCTGTCCAAACGGGCCGCCCAGCATGGCATGGCACGGCCCGTTTAAAAATAGGCACGGTCTGTTTAGACCCGGCTCGTAAATGGGTCGTGCCGTGCCGGCCCACGTACCGAACCTCCGATCCAGACAAGCCCTGTTTGAGCCTCGGGCGTGTCTGCGTTTGGTCCGGTCCTTCATGGGTCAAATGGTAGGTCGGCCCAGAGTCTGCTTAGCGCCACGAAATTTGAAAAAAATTAGAAAAATAGATAAAGTATGGTAAAAAATATGAAAAAATAAAAAAAAATAGAAAAATTTAAAATATTTAGAAAAACTCGAATGATGAATAAAAACTTTTTAAATATATATATAAATTAAGAAAAAACTAAAATACAAGATAAATTCTAAAATAAGACAAATAATTTAAATTAAATAATGAGTTTTATTGATGTTTGGTTGCCTCGTTAAAAACTTTGCCAAGTAAAAACTCAACACGAGAAAACCTTGGCAAAGAAAAAAGAGTACGGCCTATAGCTCAGTGATACAATAAAAAAGTGAAGATTACAATTATTCTTCCTCATTATCTAGATAAAGATTTTCGAACGTCTTCGCCAAATTTCATATTTTTTCGCAATATGTTGAGCTCGTTGATCAGCTTGTTCCCAATCTTTCACAGGTGAGAAGTATTTCCCCATCTCACTAGTCAGACTTGTTCTTCTCTCCTCGATTATTCTTCCGGATAGATCAAAGCGGACTCAAGAAACCGTGGAGACAGGAACTGTTAACACATCCCGTGCTAGTATGGAAAGCACCGGATATGTTATCTTGTGCTCAAGCCACCACTGCAAAATGTTGAAGTCCTCCTCTTCCTTCTCTTGGTAGTTGACAGTGTCGCTGTTGAGATAGGTAGCTAGCTCCCCACCACTTGATGTGTCCGCACTTGTCGTTGATGTAATTGAACTCCTTGAGGAAGAGCCACCTGTACCCCATATCTTTCCCCACTCGGTTTTCTTCTTACCTGTTGTGGGTGCCGGTGGAGGTCATTGCATGCGAACTCCAAAGAAACTTCCGATTGTACTTATCATAAACTTGCTTAAGTTAGCACTGACGGTTGAAAATAACTAGAATAATCAAGACTTCTTGCATCACTTAGAAGTGAGAGAACATTACCGAATCCCCGAATTTTAGCTCTAGGATCTAAAATAAATGCAAATGCAAATGCATATAACATAGGAATTTCTTGCCAATATTTTAAAAATTTAGTTTTCAAAGCATAAACAACTTCCCGCAATATATTATCATTTTCGTGGCTCTTTAAGTGGGTAGCAATTTCTAAAATATAATGCACAATTAAAGGAGAGGTTGAATAATAAACTCCAGATAAAGCAATAGTGGAATCAAAAAAAAGTTCTAAAAATGAAAGCAAGTATTTAGCAACATACCAATGTTGCGCTGTGAGTACCGGTTGACCATCCGGTATGCGGAAGTGCGTGTTAATAAAAGCAGAAAATGTGCTCTCATATGGTATGACATTCTTAAGCATCAAGTAAGTAGAGTTCCATCTAACAGGCAAATCCAAACCAAACTTACGCGGACGTACATCATTGTAATACAATAAGTTTTATATGCTGCTACTCGTTGATTATAATGAGTTAAGAAAAATATTGCAGTAGGAAAAGGTTCAATATACTGATTTAACCTCTTTAAACCAGATTTAACTATAAGATTAATAATATGGCAAGCACAACGCTGATGTAATAAGAAAGATTCAGCATATGAATTGAAAAGCGGAGTAAGTATGTTCATGGCAGAAGTATTTGCGGAAGCATTATCTAATGTTATTGCAAAAATCTTATCATTAAGTGCAAAATCTTCCATAACTTTTACAATACAATCAGTAATATTTTCACCAGTATGTGCTACATCAATTAATTTGAATCCTATAATTCTCTTTTCTAGTTGTCAATCATCGTTTACATAATGAGCAACTACACTAAGGTAATCCTCTTTAGCTCTTCCACTCCATATATCAGATGTCAAAGAACAGAAAAAGTACAGGTACTAAATTTTCTTTTAGCTTATTGCGATAATTATTATAATATTTAATCAAATCTCTAGATGTTGTCTGTCTAGAAACTGCAGAAAATCTAGGATTATGAGCGGTCCTAATAAAGTTTTCAAATGCAACTGACTCACCAAAGTTTAAAGGAAGATCTTGAGAAGCGATTAAACGACAAAGAGATTCACGAGCTACCTCAGGATTGTAGTCCCGATTCGCACTGCATCGTCGGGTTGTATCGCAGATGCGCTCGCTCAAGCCATTCCCGCTTTTTTCTACAATGCCAAGATGCCTCTTCAAGTGCCCTGCTCCACCAAGATTTCGCAGCTTAATTTATGCTTGCAATATTTACAAACAAGATACCCGATTTGGACGTCGCTTGATATCTCAAAAATCGGTCGAAATCTTCCCACTCGATGTATCAAGTCTTGCTCTTTTCGCCTTGCTTGCCGACGCAGTAGCACTTGTAGAGTCTGAAGATGGCACAGCTCCTGCAGCTTCTTCGGCATATGATGCAAGAAGCTCATCGGGTGAAATACCGAAATCAGAAGCTGGGAACGACGGAAAATCCTCGGGCTCCAAAAAGCAAACTACAAGAAATAATGACGCTATTAATACTAAAATATGATTTAAAATACTAACAAAATAAAATTATAAATCACAATTATCACCTTGATTTCTTGACGGAAGCCGAAAGCCGAATTTCGGATTTTTGACAAAACTATTTTTAATTTTGCCAAATTACCACTAAGAGCAAAAGAATTTCCACAAGAGAATGATTAGAAGAGAATGCAAGGTTGCTGGTGTAGAAATGAGGAGGGGGCAGCCACCTATTTATAGGAAAAAATTCGGGATTTTTTCGAATTTTCTATGAATTTTTTAAGTCTGCAACGGGTATAAACGGCTATTTTTTTTAAACGGGCCTAACGCGTGCGGACCGTGTCGGGCCGTTGTTGTCGCGGTCGCCGGCCGTGTTGCGTTTACCATTGCCGTCGCCTCTACGACCCAAGCACGGCACGGTGAGTTGGGGTATCTTGCAAGACGCGTGCTTAGCGTACCGGGCCGTGCCAGCGATGCGAGTCCGTCTTCACCATTTGGCCCGGCCCGTTTGGACAGGTCTAGTTTCTGGTTTGGTTCGGTCGAGGTGGCCAAACGGGCCGCCCGATACGGCACGGTCCGTTTAAAAATAGGCACGGCACGTTTAGGTCCGGCTCGTAAACGGGTCGTGCCGTGCCGACCCACGAGCCGGGGTGGCGGCCTAGGCACGGCCCGTTAGCCTCTTGGGCCGTGTCATGCTAGCCTGGTCCTTCACAGGCTAAACGGGCCGGGTCGGCCCAGTATCCCGTTTAGCGTCAGAAAATTTGAAAAAAAATCAAAAAAATATGAAAAATAGATAAAGTATGGTAAAAAATATGAAAAAATTCAGAAAAATGGGAAAATTTAGAATAATTTTAAAAACTCGAAGGATGAACAAAAACTTTTAAAATATATATATAAATTAGGAAAAAACTAAAATACGAGATAAAATCTAAAATGAGACAAATAATTTGAATTAAATAATGAGCTTTATTGATGTTTGGCTGCCTCGTTAAAAACTTTGCCAAGTAAAAACTCAACACGAGAAAACCTTGGCAAAGAAAAAAGAGTACGGCCTATAGCTCAGTGATACAATAAAAAAAGTAAAGAACTGAAGATTACAATTATTCTTTCTCATTATCTAGATAAAGATTTTCAAACGTCTCCGCAAATTTCGATTTTCGCAGATGTTGAGCTCGTTGATCGACTTGTTCCCAATCTTTCACAAAGGAGAAGTATTTCCACTATCTCACTAGTCGATTTGTTCTTCTCTCCTCGATGATTCTTCCTGATAGACCAAAGCGCACTCAAAAACCGTGGAGACAGAATCGCAACACATCCGTCCGGTATGGAAAGCATTGGATATGTTATCTTGTGCTCGTGCAACCACCGCAAAATGTCAAGTCCTCCTCTTGCTTCTCTTGGTAGTTGATGTTGTCATTGTTGAGATAGGCACTAGCTCCCACCACTTGATGTGTCCGCACTTGTCGTGGATGTAGTTGAACTCCTTGAGGAAGAGCCACCTGCATTCTATATCTTTCCCCACGCGGTTTTCTTCTTACTGCTAGGGTGCTAGTGGAGGTCGCCGCATGCGAACTCCAAAGAAACTTCCGATCGTACTTATCATAAACTCGAGATAAGTTAGCACGAACATTTGAAAAATAACTCAAATAATCAAGATTACCTCTTGCATCACTTAAAAGTGAGAGAACATTAGAAAATCTTCGAGCTTTAGCTCTAGGATCTAAAATAAATGCAAATGCATATAACATAGGAATTTCTCGCCAATATTTCAAAAATTTAGTTTTCATAGCATAAACAGCTCCATAATATATTATCATTTTCGTGGCTCTTTAAGTGGGTAGCAATTTCTAAAATATGATGCACAATTAAAGGAGAGGTTGAATAATAAACTCCAGATAAAGCAACAAAGGAATCAAAAAAGTTCTAAAATGAAAGAAGTATTTCGCAACATACCAATGTTATACTGTGAGTACCTGTTGACCTTCCTGTAATGCGAAAGTGCGTGTTAATAAAAATGAAAATATGTCTCATATGGTATGACATTCTTAAGCATCAAGTAAGTAGAGTTCCATCTAACAGGCATATCCAAACCAAACTTACGCGGACGTACATTCATTGTAATACAATAAGTTTTATATGCTGCTACTCGTTGATTATAATGAGTTAAGAAAGATATTGCAGTACAAAAAGGTTCAATATATCGATTTAACCTCTTTAAACCAGATTTAACTATAAGATTAATAATATGGCAAGCACAACGATGTAATAAGAAAGATTCAAATATGAATTGAAAAGCGGAGTAAGTATGTTCATGGCGTAGTATTTGCGGAAGCATTATCTAATGTTATTGCAAAAATCTTATCATTAAGTCCAAAATCTTCCACAACTTTTACAATACAATCAAGAATATTTTCACCAAGATGTGCTACATCAATTAATTTGAATCCTATAATTCTCTTTTCTAGTTGTCAATCATCGCTACATAATGAGCAACTACACTAAGGTAATCCTCTTTAGCTCTACCACTCCATATATCAGATGTCAAAGACACAGAAAAAGTACAGGTACTAAATTTTTCTTTTAGCTTATTGCGACAATTATTATAATATTTAATCAAATCTCTAGTTGTTGTAAACTGCAGAAAACCTAGGATTATGAGCGGTCCTAATAAAACTTTCAAACGCAGCTGACTCACCAAAGTTTAAAGGAAGATCTTGAGAAGCGATTAAACGACAAAGAGATTCACGAGCTACGTCAGGATTGTAGTCCCGCCATTCGTAACGTACCATCGTGGTTGTATCGCAGCGTGCGCCTCGCCAAGCCATTCTCGCTTTTTCTACAATGTCGATGCCTCTTCAAGTGCCCTGCTCCACCAAGATTTCGCAGCTTAATTTATGCTTGCAATATTTACAAACAAAGATACCGATTTGGGCGTCGCTTGATGTCTCAAAAATGCGTCGAGATCTTCCCAGACTCGATGTATCTGCGCCTTGTTCTTTTCGCCCGGTGCTTGCCGATGCAAGAGCACTTGTAGAGCCCAAGATGGCACACTCCTGCAGCTTCTTCGGCATATGATGCAAGAAGTTCCTCGGGTGAAATACCAAAATCAGAAGCTGGGAACGACGAAAAATCCCCGAGATCCATAAAACAAACTACACGAAATAATGACACTATTAATACTAAAATATGATTTAAAATACTAACAAAATGAAAAAATAAATCACAATTATCACCTTGATTTCTTGATGTGTTTAAAGCGAATTTCGATTTTTGATTTTTGACAAAAATATTTTTAATTTTGCCAAATTACCACTAAGAACAAAAGAATTTCCACAAGAGAATGATTAGAAGAGAATGCAAGATTGCTGGTGTAGAAATGGGGAGGGGGCAGCCACCTATTTATAGGAAAAAATTCGGGATTTTTTTGAATTTTTTAAGTTTGCAACGGCTATAAATGGCTATTTTTTTTAAACGGGCTAAACAGGCCGTGCCCGTGCCGTGCCGTGCCGGCCCAAGCACGGCACACTCGGTTGGGCCGTGCCGTGCCCGGGCTGGGCCCACAGTCGCGTGCCGTGTGCCGACCCATTTGGCCCGGCCCGTTTGGCCACCTCTAGCTCGGTCCCCTCGCCTCCTGAGAATGAACAGTGGGCCCCACGCGAGTGCCTCCTTGTAAGCAGTCTGGTTTTAAACCAAGACTGACTGTTTACTATTCTGGCTGAAAGTAACACAGTCTTACATCATGCATGATAGAAAATGGAACTCCCAACCTCCTACTCCTGATGCCTAGGTCCATAGCTTCTCCAAATCTCCTCCTAGATCCTCTAATCAAATTGCTACTTCTACCACTAATGAGAGTTGTCTGCGACTACTTTATTTGTTACAGTTTAAGAAGCACCATCCAGAATTTCTATTACACTCGATAACTGTTTAGTTGAAGAAAGTGCTATAAATAGATTGAAAATTAAGGAAAAAGGGCAGTTTCAAAAAGATTCATGAGTAATGTGTTGGGACATGGAACAATGAATATGTATGCAGTGAATTAGTAAAGTTTTAGTTCAATATGAGTGAAATACGCTTATCGCATGCAATATTCTTTTATTCGTTTGTTACATATGAGGGTGCTGCTGTAGATGGATCATCTTGTGCTTCAGGGAACATCGATAACATTGACAACTCTAATTTGTTGGATGGTTGATCTTTTGTTCCTTGAACTTCTTTGGTTGTAGTAACTTCTTGGATGGCTGGATGTATTATATGTAGCCAGGTCCTGACTTTGGCATTACTTGTTGAACAGACTAGTAATTGACTATGGCATTACTTGAAACATTGTCTTATACTTAAGTAATCACATGCACAAGCATATATCTCGTACTGACTAAAAAAATACATCAAGTAATGGCATGGAAGAGTTTGAAAACAATACATTGCTCTTCCAAACAAATCGATAGCATGAGACTTACTGAATTCTTATAGCATATGACAACAAAGTAACTACAACTAGACCAAGATTAATTACACACCATGACAGAACAAGATTGTGCAGAATAGTTAACTGAATTTAAAAACTAGAACCATACTTGCTAGCACACGACAATACATACTTCTCCTAATACAACATTTTTTCCTTTAGCCTTACCTAGATGATAATAGATTCCGACATTATAATCCTTGATCAATTCTAATCATCTTCTCTGCCTCATATTGAGATCTGACTGAGTTAGTCCGTATATATCTCACATCTATTTCCAATGAGATAATGACTCCATATTTTCAAAGCATGCACTACAGTAGCTAACTCCAAATCATGGGTAGGATAATTCCCTTCATGCTGCCTCAACTGCCTCGACGCGTAGTCAACAACATTGCCATTCTGCATCAACACGCATCTAAGACCTTGTCTTGAAGCATCACAATAAATATCAAAGTTGTTCTGCATATAATGGCAACACTAACATAGGTGCTATCGTCAAACGTTTCTTCAACTCCAGAAAACTCTTTTCGCACTCTAGCATCCATGCAAATTTCTTCTCCTTTTTTAACAATTGTGTAAGAGGTCTAGCAATCCTTGAAAATTCTTCTATGAACCGACGATAATATCCTGCCATTTCCAGAAAACTACGGACCTTAGTAACAGACTTTGGTTGCTCCCAATGCAACACGGCTTCTACCTTGCTCGGATCAATAGCAACTCCTTTTGCAGTCATCACATGGCCAAAAAACTCAACATTTTCCTTCCAAAAATCGCACTTGCTAAACTTAGCATACAGCTGTTGCTCTCACAGCCTTTCCAAAACCAATCCCAAATGTTCTGCATACTCTTCTCTTGTCTTGGAGTAAACAAGAATATCATCTATAAAGACAATGACAAACTTGTTCAAATAATCCATGAAAGCCTTGTTCATCATGTTCATGAAATATGCAGGAGCATTGGTCAGTCTGAAAGACTTGATCGTGAACTCATAATGTCCATACCATGTAGAGAACACAGTCTTAGGAACATCCTTCGCACGAATCTTCAGTTGATGATATCCTGACCGAAGATCTATTTTGGAGAAAACTCTGGCTCCTATCAACTGATCGAACAGGTCATCGATCCTGGGCAACAGATACTTGCTCTTGATTGTCACTTCATTAAGTGCATGATAATCGATACACATCCTTAGACTTCCGTCCTTCCTGACAAACAAAACTGGCACTCCCCACGGCGAGGAACTAGGTCGAATAAATCCCTTCTCAAGTAACTCCTCGATCTGCTTCTTCATCTCAACTAACTCATTCGTTGGCATCCGATATGGTCTCTTTGCTATCGGTGCTATTCCAGGTACTAACTCTACCACAAACTCAATATCTCTATCTGGCGGCATACCAGGCAAATCCTTAGGGAAAACATCAGGATATTCTCTAACAATTGGCACATCCTCCATGTTAGCAACCTTTACACTGTTGACCATTAACTGACCATCACGAACAGCGGTCGCTCGAATTTCTACTTTTTTGCCACTAGGGCTTTCCATCTGCACAGTCCTTAGGCCACATTCCAAGACAACTTTATGCTTGGACAGCCAATCCATTCCAAGAATAACATATAAGGTTTGGGTATTCAACAAGATAAGATTGGCTAGGAATTCTATCCCTTCCATAAGCAAATTAACTCCCAAACACCTAAGGTTAGACCGAAGCTCAGAGCCTGGGGCTTAGACTAAAAGCACACACTTAAGATTCTTAACATCAAACCCATTCTTGATTGCAAAACTCTGAGAAACAAACGAATGCAAAGCTTCAGAATCAAATAAAACTGTAGCAGGTACTGAGTTAACCAAGAACTTACCCAGTACGACGTCCGATGCATCTTGAGCTCCATCAGCAGTGATATGGTTGACTCTACCACGCACTGTTGCTTGAGGTGTTGCTCCAGCTTGACCTGATGCTCGGTTCCCTCCTGAAACAGGTGCCTTGGTTGGCGTAGTTTCAAAATTGAAACAAACTGGCATGATTCCTCCCTTCTTTGAACACTTGTCAGCAAAATGCCCTGGCTCATTGCAAGAATAACAACGTCTGACAGCAGACTGTTGACTTCCTCCAGGTGCATTAACTCCTTGAGCTGGCGTCTGGAAATTATGAATTGCAGGGCCAGGTGTAGGGGTTGATGTCTTGTTCACCACTTGCGGTTAGAACCTAGCAGTTGCGGAGACATCCTCAATCTAAACTGGTTTGGACGCCTTCCTTGACTAGCCATCCTGCGCTTGCGATCCTCACCAAGCTCCTTACGCTGGTCCTCTAAAATCAAGGCCTTGTTAACCAACTCCTGAAAATCTGGGAGGTTGTGGGTGATCAATCCCACCTGCAATCCAGAGTTCAGTCCCTTTAATAAGTGAGACTGCCTAGCCTTGTCTGTAACCACATCCTTAGGGGCATAGCGGGTTAACTAAGTGAACTTGTTCAAGTAATTGATCACTGATTGACCTCCTTATTTTAAAGCTCGAAATTCCTCTTTTTTGAGATCCATCATGCCTTCAGGTATATGGTACTATCGAAAAGCAGTAGTGAATTCATCCCATGTGATCTCTTGTGGGGCTTCATGTGTGACACAATAATTCTCTCACCATTCTGCAGTTGTTCCTTCTAACTAATGAGAGGCATACAATACCTTCTCATTATCATCATATTGAGTGATGTGCAGCTTCCTTTCAATGGTCCTAAGCCAATCATCGACTTCCAAAGGATTAACACTACAAGAGAATGTAGGCGGATGAGTCCTTATAGAGTCAGACAACTTAGAGTAAGGACGTGATCCATTGGTGCCATGTTGAGTACTGTTGTTGATAGCAGCTTGACTTGTCACACTCTGCATTTGTTGCATCATTGCTTGCATAAGCTGAATCTGCGCTACAAAAAAGCTCCCAAATTCTACATGTCCACTGGCGGTGCTAATTGTGGTGGCACTCCATCATTGGGAAAGTCACTTGGGCGAAGACCACTTTCTGAAGCACTGTTGTTGCCACGAGTATTCACCATCTGCTGATTGCTTCTTGGGTTAGGGGAAAGAGATGAAGCATAGATAAGATACAAGAATACTAAGGCAGGGGAGACATGTTTAACCCAAAACTAGAGCAAACTTTATTAATACTTGGTATGGTTGTTTACAAAAGACTAAGGGCTATGCAACACATACTACACACCCAGCAAACATAAAGAACCAAACTAAACACACAACCTTAACGTATACTAAAAAGGGTAAAGACTACTTAAAGACGCGACTCAACACTTGAGTCCCAACTCAAACTAAGATTCACTCATCCAGCCACCCGGCTGAGGCTGACCCGGTGCATACACCGGTGGATGGGCTGGCATGGGCGCAAACAGGATACTAGTGCCCCAGGGTGGGACCACCATGTCCTCGTCGTGCTCCTCTGGCTTGAACTCGACCTCCTCCAGGTCTTCATCTTCCTCATCGTCTGGCGGTGCTAGTGCAGCCTGACCACCCTCTTGAAGTGCTTCCTCCAGCTCCATGACCCGCTCCATGAATGCGATGCGAGTGTCGTGCAGCTCCTCCTTGGTGACTCTCAAGGCTTCATACACCATCTTCAGCTCCTCGGCGGTATCTCTCATGTGCACATCTTGAGCGACTGCCAATTGTACCAAGTATATGACTATGGCATCCTCCTCCTCGTCGATCCTCTGATGCTGCGATGCTCGTCCTAAAGGGTGAAGTTGAAACACGTTGTCATCGAGCTCGTGCGAGTAGTCGCGGCAAATCCTCCTCAAAGCAAGTCGTGAAGCCTCTTGAATACCAATCTCGAAGGTTGCTCTTCTCACAGTGATATTGATTGGTTGCCTTTTCATCTTCTCTTGCATAGATAAGTATCTTGCAAATGCTTCCACGTGCAAATCTGTTCACGACCCAGCAATGACCTCGGTACAACGGCATCACGAAGCCTCCTAAAACCTGAAGAACCCTCCAAAGCTCCGCCTCGTAACCACCCTCACGCTCCCCGTATGACTGCAGCATCCTCATCTATTCAAAAGACAAATATATAAGTCCACAACTCGAAACGGTAGCGAGAAAACGAAAAATTCAGCAAAGGCGAGAAGTAGAGAATAAGAAGAGTCAAGATGTTTCATTAATCAAGTTTAGATTTTTCTTTAGAAGATAGTTTTGGACACACCTAGGACACCACCATGCTAACTAGGGCCAAGACCTACAGTTAGTATGCTCTATACTACCTCTGTCGAGACCCGAATTCACCAATTTAGACCCACTGTGTTTACCGCACTAGTCCCAGGATCAACGCTAGTGCACACAGCTTAACATTGATAAATATCACATCATACACAACGATAAATATAATAAGACCCCATTTATTGATATAACTAAGTGTATAATCTTATGGCCAACTTACATTATTAAGCCACACAGGGCTAAATTCGAAATAAGAGCTAAGACAAATGCAGCAGAAAAATAGAAGACGTAGATGACACATCAGTTCACCACAGGCAACTGACAAGGCTCGGATCCTAATAACTCGTGTCCTCTTGGAACTCCTTCACCAACAAAGCGTAGAATCCTCAACTGCTGATTGTGGTTGTTGGCAAGGGTGAGTACTTTAAGCACTCAACAAGTTGTGCACAGAATGCAGTTCTAACATACTATATGCAATGCTTATTCCAAAGGATTGGCTAACATGCCTATTTTGCAACAAAGCAGCATTTGAAAAAGAATACAGTAAGTAGAGTGCAAAGACAGTAAAACAAATAATAGTAAGTAATAATTTCAGCATTTCTCAAGTAAACCAAGTTTCTAATCCTAAGTCAAGATTCAATTTCCTATGGCAATCCTGCCATCCATCCCAAGTTTTGTTTTGCAAAAGCCTAACCCTTGACTGTAATTCCTGAGCAATGCTCAATACCGCGAGCACGGCTATCCAAATAGATTTTACACTCTGCAGAGGTTATGCACTTTACCCACATGATACAACCATACACCATACAGGCGAGTGATTATAATAAAGCATTTACAATGCCATGCCTTAACCCAGTACTACCCACTGAGGTTTCAACATTGAAGGGCTAAACCACCACAACAGGGCCCCCTCTTTTGCCGTGTGAGTTTCATCCGTAAACCCGAACCCACACCACCATAAGCAGTACCAAAGCTAAGACATCACAAATTAGTCAGCTAGGCTATCCCATAGCAGACATGTGGTTGCATGATTAACTAAGGTCTAAGGCTTGCAAGGTTAAGTCCTTAGAGTGACTAGGGCAAGACTTCCCACATATCCTCTACCATTCCTGGCCCACCTTGGCACACTGCCCCTTGCCACTTGCCTCAATCTAAATCATTACCACCCCAGTTGATTACCAAGCACCACGTGCCATCAACAATTCAATATCGTTGCGTGACATCCTTGCCACAAGAACTCAATCTCATCGTGTGACCACACATGACACACAAGTTCATAATATTGTTCCATATTCCATTAGTCAAGATTAATTATCAATGATTCAAGTACATGTGATGACATGGCATGGCTAAGCAAACTATTACGATCTAACCATCCCATGTTGATTTTAATATTAACCAACTATGGTGAACCAATCTAGGGTGACAATATATTATGGCATACAAATGACAAGGTAGGGTACGGATTAACTAGGTAGATGATCTAAATCCCAAACTAAGTGAAATCATTGTACAGGTGAAATAATATGCAATAAGGTAAAAACAATATAGCGATTTTTCAAACATGGGTTCAACATGATCAAAGCACAACTTGCCTTGGTAAAGGTCCTGTTCTTGCTCTTGGAAGTGCTCTTGAGTTGATGGATCCTCCTCTGATACATCGCACAACTCACGTCTAAGCGAATCGAGGAAAAGAACCAAATAAACACCAAAAACAGAGAGCAAATGAACTCCAAAAATCAAATAAAATTCACCATTAAATATATATCAATTTTACAAATTTTTAGAAATTTGAATCACCTCAATGGGAGCTTGTATGAGGGAGAACAGGCTAGAGGAAAATTCAAAATTTCTAAAAAACAAAAAATCAGAGAATAAACCGAATTATTTTTATATAAGAAAATCACTTTATTGCGTCAACGTGACGTCAGCACCGAGCTGGACCAATCAGTGCTCGCCATGTCACCTCGATCCATGGACATGGTTTACCGCGCTGGCCGGTCCAACGTGCACCTGGCGCACAACACTTCGGCCCCGTGCTCGACAAGAGTCACATCCCGATTGGCTGCAGCATGCGGCGCAATCTGCCCCGCATGTGATGAATCTAATGGCTGCAGATTTAGTGCGACATGGCACTACCTCAACCGATCGATCTAAATCTAACGGTTCACCTTACCGGTGTAGTTGACTGCTGGCGGGGCGACGTGGCTCAATCTCAGACGTTCGCTTCCAATTCGACGGTTGAAAGCTTCTCCCGACGATGATGGCGACGCGGTTGCGGACTTCCATCGATGACGAAGACGACGACCTTGGCGACGACGTTGCAGCGACGAAACGGGGATGATACCTCCCAAATCCGATGCGGCGCGACACGACGATCCCAAACCTGGAACCCAAGCGGCAGAAGATGGCTTGACGCATTCAAACTTCTTCTCCTTCTTCAGCAACTGGGTAAGCGGTCTTGCAATCCTTGAAAATACTTCTATGAATCTTCGATAGTATCCCGCTAAACCAAGAAAACTTCTGATATCAGGCACTAACTTGGGTTGCCTCCAATCAAGTACACCTTTCACTTTTTCAGGGTCTACTGAGATACCTCTAGCAGAAATTATATGACCTAAGAAAGCAACTTCTTTCAACCAAAACTCACACTTGCTGAACTTCGCATACAACTAATGATTTCTGAGCTTTTCTAACACCATCCTCAAATGACCTTCATGTTCCGCTTCATCTTCGGAATAGATAAGAATATCATCTATGAATACTACCACAAACTTGTCCAGGTATTCCATAAATACTTTATTCATCAGGTTCATAAAATAAGCTGGTGCATTGGTCAGACCAAATGACATAACTGTGAATTCATATAGTCCATATCGGGTGGCAAAAGCTATCTTCGGAATATCTTGTGACCTTATTTTCAACTGATGGTATCCGGATCGAATATCGATCTTGGAGAAAATACATGCTCCTTTTAACTGATCAAACAGGTCATCAATCCTGGGCAACGGATACTTGTTCTTGATTGTGACTTCATTCAGGACTCTATAGTCTACGCACAAACGCAAACTATTATCCTTCTTCTTTACAAAAAGAACTAGCGCTCCCCAAGGTGACGAACTTGGACGAACGTATCCTTTTTCTTGCAACTCCTCAATCTGTTTCTTCATCTCGGCGAGTTCATTGGCTGGCATGCGGTAGGGTCTCTTTGAAATAGGAGCCGTACCAGGGACTAGCTCTATGACGAACTCCACATCTCGATCAGGCGGCATACCTGGCAAATCTTCAGGAAATACATCTGGATATTCTTGCACCACATGTATACTTTCCAAAGTTGTTTCCTTCAAACTGTTCAAAGTGCATTTCTTACTTGCAGACTCATCGGGCATATACTCCACTCGAATGCCTTCTGAATTTGTAAGGGTGATAGCTCTACTGGCACAATCTATTTGACCTTTATACTTGGTTAACCAATCCATCCCTAGGATGACATCTATTCCTTTAGAATCCAAAATGATAAGATTCGCTAGGAATTCTACCCCATTGATTTTTATGGTTGCACTTGGGTATACTGAACTAGTTCTCAATTCTTTTCCTGGTGATTGAACTATCATAGGGCTCTTAAGGGTAAAGGTTTTCCAACCAAATTGTTCAACAAAATTCTTCGATATAAAAGAATGCGATGCTCTAGAATCAAATAATGCTGAGGCAGGTATTGAGTTAACAAGGAACTTACCCAAAACCACATCTGATGCCTCCTGAGCTTCTTCGGCGGTCACATGGTTGACACGTCCTCTTCCAAAGGATTGCGGAGCTCTTGGAGTCTGGGGCGTTCCACGACCTTGTCCTTGCGTAGGAGCTCTGGCGGAATTGGATCCCAAGTTGAATGGCACTGGGGTCACTTGCTGACGCTTCTGAGGACAATTGCTGGCATAATGTCCCATCTGGTGACAATGAAAACACTGAATTCCTGCAGCATTTGAATTCCCTTTCTGCGGTTGACCACTGGCACTATTTTGCTGTCCTTGAGCGATTGGGCGCGGTCCAGAATTAGGAGTACGGGGTGCTCCTTGAACAGGTGTCCTACTGACCTGCTGAGATTGAAAGCGCTGACGAGAACCACTCGCTCCATGCTGAGCCTGGAATGCCATCCTTCTCTTGCGGGACTCCCGCCGTTGGCGTTGAGCATCCTCTTGCACTAGTGTTTTGTTCACCATATGCTGAAAGTTTGGAAAATCCAAAGCAACTAGCTGCACCTTGATATCAGGATTAAGTCCCTCCATGAACCTCCAGATCTTGGCACTTTCAGTAGCCACATCCTTTGGTGCATACCTCGACAATTGGGTGAACCGGTTAAGATACTCAGAAACACCCTGGTTTCCCTGATGCAGCTTGCGAAATTCTCTTTTCTTCATTTCAATAATGCCGGCAGGCACATGAGCAGTACGGAAGGCTTCAGAGAATTCCTCCCAAGTTATAGCTTGAGCATTCTGATGGGCAGCACAAAAGTTATCCCACCAAGTAGCAGCTACTCCTTTTAACTGATGACTTGCGTAGAGAACCTTTTCATGGTCATCACACTGCGCCAACTGGAGCTTTTTCTCTACATCTCTCAACCAGTCATCTGCCTCCAAGGATTCACCTGCTCCCGTGAAGGTAGGCGGTCTAGTTCTCATAAATTCTCCAAGCTTAGACTGGGACGGCATCACTGGTACTGCGGCTGGTGCTAGCTGAGTATTGTTTACCATATTCTGAGCAAGGGCTTGCAACAACTGAAGTTGCATTGCCATCATCTGTTGGATATCTGCGACTGGGGGTTAGACTGGCGGCGGCACTTGCTGCTCTTGCTGATCTTGAACATCCTGCTGCTCTTGTGGCTCTGCCTGACCACGACCACGACCTCCTATACGACCTCCTCTGCGACCAACTCCATGACCTCTTCCTTAACCTTCCATTTGAAGCAACGGCCAGGGATAGGTTAGCAATAGATCAGAAGGAAAGAGCAAAAGATGAGAAGACTAGGGAGGTAGCCATTCCAAGACCAAACAAGCAATAAAACTCCAAATAAAAGGTGGCTGCAACACAATGCTAGGGCAAGTGTACATCACACCCAACTAACAAGCAATAAAAATCCCAATACACTCGAACTATACGTTGATAAACTAAAAAGGCTGATATGCTCCAATACTGCTGAGCACTATTAACTTATCCTATATGGAAGTCTCCTCGGATATACTCTTTGATGACTTGATCATCTTCTTCCTTGATTTGGATTCTTGCAGAAGACTCGAGGCTTTGAGAAGTTTCAAGAGATAAGATCAAATTAAAATTTTAAAATAATATTTCAGCAAAGGAAAGGAGTAAGAACCTCAGAATAAGATGAGATGAGATAATCTATTTCACAGCAATTCGTTGGTTTGATTTAGAAAATAATTTTGAAGTTCTAGCTAAGAAGACCAGACTAACTAGGGATACGACCTACAGTCGATATGGCTCTGATACCACCTCTGTCGGGACCGGATTTCCGAATCCGAACCCTCTGTGTATAACCTGTGCTAGTCCAGGAAAAGCTAGCACACACAGTGAAAACAGTGATGACAACACATCCATATCACGAAGCACAAAATATTAATTAAGCAAAAGAGTATTAGCCTTATGGCCAATTATTACAAATAAGCAACATCATAGCATGAGTTCAATAAGAAACAGCGGAAACGAAATAACAAAAGCAAAGTAAGCCCATCCATGTGCCCAACAGGCAATCGACTGGGATTCGCGTCCTAGCATTCCGGATTGCCTTCGTCGTAACCAGAAGCGTAGAAATCGTAGTCACCTTCAGCTTCTGCGAACTCTTCTGTGGAAGGTTGGGGATGTTGCAAGGGTGAGCACAAAATGTACTCCGCAAGTCTTGGAAACATAATGCATGATAACTATATGCAAGGCTAAGCAATTGAAGGCATAATATGGCTCTTTTAGCATAAAGCAGCGTTTAACTGTAAATACCAATAGTAATTTCATAAAGCATCATTTGATCAAAATGTAATTGTATAGTTGAATTTGATATGACAATTAAAGCAGGTTCCATCTACCTGACTGGCTCCATCTGCCAAACCATAACCCGAGAGTTCCATCTGCTCACGGATTCCCAAACCAACATTTTCCTTTAAAACAAAACCATAAAATCTACAATGTGCAAGCGTACCTTGCCTGCCCTTGACCGTGGGCACGGCTACTTAAGTAGTTTTAACTCTGCAGAGTGTGTACACTTTACCCAAAGACATGATCGACTCTTGTTGCCATGCAATTAACACACTTCCTTTGGTGTGTCGGCAGAGAGATCATGACAAGGCCTTTACAATACACAACCCCACTATTAACCTCGCCCGCTAAGGTTTCACCACTGTTAGGGTTCTAGCTGCCCAGTACAGAAGCCCCCTCTTGCGTCTGCCAACATCTGGAACTCACCAACTGGCGAAGCTAATAATGAGACGCACAAATTATTTAGCCAGGTCGTACCCATATAGACTTGTGGTTGTATGGTAGTGCTCGGTCCATGGTAACACACGCTTCGGTCCTTAATTGACTAGGGCGGAACATTCACATACTAAGGTCTCGTGCTTTCTGCACCCGCCAAACATCCATCCGCCCCAGTCTAAACCATTTCCACTTTATTTTACTTAAATCACAGCAGCAACACCAATTGCCGCAATTTCACAAATAAGTTTAAACAACATTTGAAATGATTCCCACAATGGCACAATACCGAAACGCTTAAGCTGGACTGAGCAATTCTACCGTTCCATGCAAATCTACTGGATATCACCAAATAAAATAGCTAGTATATATCATCTAGGGTGTTAAAGGTTCGACATGATCAATACCAATGAGGGTATAACAAACTGAAATTTAACTAAACCTTAAGACTACATTTAAAGTACTTTGCATAAAAGTAAGTATGCATAATTTGAAAACAACATAACATTTTCATAAAATTTTGGATCAACATGTTCAAGGAAGACTTGCCTTCGATGCTTCCTGCTGGATCTACCTCTGACTGTTGATTTGCTTGAGCTTCGATTGCGTCGTTTACATGCGAAACGAGAGAAAATAAATAAAACAAATTCAAATAAAATTCAAAAATTGAAAATAATGGTACTGGAAGATAGATCTTGAATTTAGATGAATTTAGAAATTTGAATCACTGGAATCGGAGCTCGAACGAAGGAGAACGGGCTCCTGGAAGATCCTAGATTAGAAAATCACACAAAATCAGAGAGGCTGACACGTGGCAACACGTGATTGGCTGGAATTTTGGGTTTTCCGGAAAATCAGAAAAAGAAAAAGGAATGTCGACTGACACGTGGGACCCACTCGTCAGTGGCTCGATCCACGGTGAACCGGGTGCATCGAGACGGCTCAAGGTGACGCGACAGACCGACTGAGGTGGCGTGCCACGCGAGAGGCTAGGGCAGACGTGGCAGCCACGCGGCAACCACGCGGCGGCTGACACGGCGCGGGCGCTGGAACCGAGGCGGCGCCGACGCGCGGCGAGGCGAGGCGACGCGGATGCATCCTAGCCGTCCACACGGCGTGCATCCAGCGGCCGAGGCGGATCGAACGGTTGAGACGCGACGGAGGGCGTCGGCAGGCATGGCGGCAACACGAGGCGGTGGAGCGGCTCGATGGCGGCGCGAACTCGCCGAAGCCGAAGAAGAAGACGCAGTGGCCGAGGAGAAAACGCGACGAGGCGGCACCGGGCTAGGGGCAAAAGAAAGAGCACGGTGTGGCGAATTCGATGCGACCAAAGACAACGGCGGAGGCTCACCGGCGTCGGCAAACGGCGACGGAGAAGAACTCGGGCACGACGGAGAATAACGGCGGCTAGGGTTTGGATTTTTGCGGCGCACGAGCGACGAAACTCGGGAAAAGAGAGAGGAGCAGGTGCGACGCTTTAAATAGGCGCGAACGCCGAAGGAATCCGGCACGGATACGGCGCGGCGGGCGCGAAAAATGCGGGCGGTTTGCGGCGCGAACGGGCGGCGAGTTCGCTCGAGACGACAGCGCGATCGGCCGACAAGCGGGTCCACACGCCACGCAAGCGCGGCGCGAGGTGGGCCGAGCGGGCGAAGGAGTCGGGCGCGGGAGAAACGGGCGCGGAGGAAGATGGGCCGGTGCGGAGCGGGCTGGAAAAGGAACAGGGACGGGCCGATGGGATGGATTCGACCCAGAAGGAATTTCGAAAATAAAAACCTTTTTCGAATTAACATAATTCCAGAAATTCAAATAAAAGCAAATAAATCCAAATAAATTCAAAAAAATCTCCAAAAATACAGAAAAATTCCTTGCGGCATAATGAAGCCAACTAAAGATGAAAATATTTTGTTTGATGGATAGATTATCCAAATTAAATCCTTTTATAAATATAAAATTCAATTTAAGCTGAAATTAATTCAAGAAAAATGCAAATGGTGAATTTTCAAATTTAAACATTCTAAAATCCAAATTTTTGGAATGTTACAGTAAGAGACTAAGGACTACAAAGTATTTTGGTGATGACTTCATTGTATATCTAGTGGATGATACTCCAAGAACCATTGAGGAGGTTTATTTATCTCAGGACGCTGGCTATTGGAAGGAAGCGGTCCAGAGTGAGATGAATTCCATCTTGAGCAATGGAACTTGGGTAGCAAAGTTTTTTGGTGATGACTTCACATTGTATATCTAGTGGATGATACTCCAAGAACCATCGAGGAGGCTTATTTATCTCAGGACGCTGACTATTGGAAGGAAGCGGTCCAGAGTGAGATGAATTCTATCTTGAGCAATGGAACTTGGAAAGTTGTTGATCGTCCATATGGGTGTAAACCTGTAGGATGTAAGTGGGTGTTCAAGAAAAAGCTAAGGCCTGATGGTACGATTGAAAAAGTACAAGGCAAGGCTTGTGGCCAAGGGTTATACCCAGAAAAAAGGCGAGGACTTCTTTGATACTTACTCACCTGTTGCCAGATTGACCACTATTAGAGTACTACTATCTTTGGTTGCCTCCTACGGTCTGATCATTCATCAGATGGATGTAAAGATGGCTTTCCTTAATGGAGATTTGGAAGAGGAAATCTATATGGATCAGCCTGATGGATTTGTAGTAAAGGGTCATGAAGGAAAAGTGTGTAGGTTGTTGAAGTCTTTGTATGGCCTTAAGCAAGCACCTAGCGATGTACGAGAAGTTCGACAGAACTTTAACATCTGCCGACTTTATTGTGAATGAAGCTGACAAATGTGTGTATTACCGCTATGGTGGGGGTGAAGGAGTGATTATGTGTCTGTATGTTGATGACATACTGATTTTTGGGACGAACCTTAATGTGGTTAAGGAAGTCAAGGACTTCTTGTCCGAAAACTTTGAAATGAAAGATTTGGGAGTAGCGGATGTCATCTTAAACATTAAGTTGTTAAAAGAAGGTGACAGTGGGATTACTCTTGAGCAGTCCCATTATGTGGAAAAGGTGTTGAGTCGCTTTGGCTATAGCGATTACAAACCTGCTCCAACGCCATATGATCAAGTGTGCTATTACGAAAGAACCAACATATAGCAAAGGATCAATTGAGATATTCCCAAATCATTGGTTCACTGATGTATTTAGCTAGTGCAACGAGGCCTGATATCTCGTTTGCTGTGAGCAAACAAAGCCGGTTTGTTTCAAACCCAGGAGATGATCATTGGCATGCTCTTGAGAGAGTAATGCGCTATCTAAAAGGAACTTCAAGTTATGGAATTCACTACACCGGGTACCCTAGGGTACTTGAGGGTTATAGTGATTCAAACTGGATATCTGATGCTGATGAAATAAAAGCCACAAGTGGATATGTGTTCATATTGGGTGGTGGAGCTGTTTCCTGGAAGTCTTGCAAGCAGACCATCTTAACAAGGTCTACAATGGAAGCAGAACTCACAGCATTAGATACCGCCTCTGTGGAAGCCGATCGGGCGCGTGAACTTGTGATGGACTTACGGTGGTTGAGAAACCGATGCCTGCTATCCTTTTGAACTGTGACAATCAGACGGTGATTGTCAAGGTGAACAGTTCTAAGGATAACATGAAGTCATCAAGTTATGTTAAGAGGCGGTTGAAGTCTGTCAGAAAAATGAGAAACTTCGGAGTTATAGCATTGGACTATGTCCAGACGACTAAAACCTTGGCAGATCCTTTTACAAAGGAACTATCACGGAATGTGATAGATGAAGCATCGAGGGAGATGGGCTTGAGACCCACATAAAGTCATGTCTTAGTGGTAACTCATTCTATTTGATCGGAGATCCCGTGAATTAGGATGTTGAGACAAGCTAGTGATGGTGAGAGGAGAGTATTCAGACTTAGCCCACTCCGTTTGAGATGCAATAACTCTCCTATTCTGTATGGCAGGTTGGTTATACCTTAATGTATTCCGAGTGGCTTTGATAAGCAGAGGTGTTGTCCTACAGAACATCTTATGAGGAATACACCTATATGAGTTCGACTGCTAGTCACAGTCTATGAGATTGGGTGATCTCTAGAGGCTCATGAAAGGCCAAGGAGTATGACTTATAAGCTCCAAACCGAGGGGATGCATTTAGCAGACTAGTATCAGTAAAGGACTTTGGTGAAACTTGTTCGCACAAAACTGTCAATTCAAGGCATAGTCCATTGTTCAATTGTGGTTGAGTGTAACCATTATTCTAGATGGAAGTTCAACTTAACAGTCTCCATCGAATCACTGGTATATCAAACTACATTGGAGCTGAGAGTATTTCAAATGTGCCTTTGAAATTTGGTGGGGATTGTTAGATTATTATGGGGATGACCCATAATTAATTTAATAGAAATTCCAAAAGGCCCATTAAAATACTAGGAGTCATGAAATTGGTTTAGTACCTATGGGTAATTGAGAGAAGGTTTGACCCACTTAAATAGTTGAGTTGTGTGTCTCTCAATTAGCAAGGTGAAAAAGTGTAAAGGCTGTGCCACACGCGCTCGCGCGCCGGGCCGATCCGAGCCGTGGCGTGGCGTGTGCGTGTGCGAGTCGAGTCGAGACGAGACGTGCATGTGCGCGGCGCAGGCCAGTCCGGACGTGATGTGCTGGGCGGGTAACCGCAGTGACCAATGTGACCAGTAACCGCAGTGATCAATGTGACTAGTAACCACAGTGATCAATGTGACCAGTAACTGCCGTCAGTTACCTGTAACGGACGTGATCGATGGCTGGCTCATAATGAACGTCGGTTACTGGTAACGGTTTCTGGAATTGATGGCTAGTAATGACTGGTAACTCCTGCCCGTTGCATGTCGCAAGCCGCCTATATAAGGAGGGCAGTGGCAGTGTTTTCAGAGAACGAAAGAATGCTGGCTCTCACCTGAACTCTCCCGCAAGACTCCATTGTTCCATCTGTAGTGTTGCATTGCTTATCTCCCCACCTCTATTTTCTTGCGCGCACAAGTAGCGGAGGGAGCAGGCCTCCGGAACCTCGCCCTTCTTGAGATCTTGCTCGAGATAGAAGGCCGATAAGGTTTTTAGGGAGCGCACCACGCGACTGCTCGAGTGTGTCGGTGTTCCTGGAAGCACATCTGCACTGCACCAACGTTCGACTGCATCGACCTCTACTCCGACCAACATGGCGAACGAGAACATTCTGCCTGTGCCTATGGTGGCACTGGCTCAAAGGTATATTAACTTATACCGTGTTTTAATCATGTTGATTTCTTGTTCATTAGTCTTTGCGTATGAGATAGATAATTTGTTATCTAGTACCTTTGACTTTGAACTAGAATTGTGTCATTGTTTAATCATAATTTACATAATTATGTGGATTAAAATATTGAGAAAATTCATAATATTTCCAACACTTCCATGTCCTTAAATCAAATTCCATGGCTGTACCACTTTTCCTCTCTCTTTTTGTCCCTCCACTTGTGATACGGCATGCCATCTATATCATGAAGCGAGTCGTTTATTTATCCTTCAGGAACAACACTTGAAGTGTATAACCTCAGCACAAGTTTACAAATTACAGCTTCACATAGCGAGTAATGTGTAGTAGGACGAGTAGATGCCCATAACTTGCATCTTCTGGAAACTTTCTTGTCAGATTAAAACACAATGGCAGAGATAGCACATGCTCAATGGCAATCAGATTATTTGGTGAATCAAATCTTGCAGCTGGTGTTTGCACCAAAATTTGGCAAACTTGGTCAAAATCGGCAATAAAGTCAAAAATACGGAATTAATGGACAGGATTGGAAAGATTTGAAAGTAATTGGTAACAGCAAGATCTTTTAAGAAAACAACCGTCCGAGATAAGGCCAATACGAATCAGGACTTGAAACGTGTTGTAAAAGGATACGATTGGCTGATGGGTATAAAAGAAGGGTCGAAGCAAACTGCAAAGAAATCCAACACATACAAACAATCAGCTTTACTTTTCATCTATTTTTCCTGTCGACTAGGAGTAGTTCTTGTAATTTAGCCTTTGTAATCGATTTTGATCAATAAAGTTGCGCATCGCCGATTGTTGATCTTCGTCAATTACGCCCCAGGTTCGATTTATTTTGATTTTGTTGCGCATCGCCTTCTTCAGAATCGATCTGCCTTTATCCTCTGATTAGCCTTAATCGGCTAATTAAATTTACCTTGTTACTTTGATCTTGATCGGCTTCAAGCTGATTAAGTCTAAGCCGATTGATCTTGACGATCGGCTTGAGTGAATTTTATTGTTTTTTCCTTGTCGATTACAGGTCAAATCGACTGGCACGCTCTGAACCCGGTGTTCGTCTGGTGTGCTGTTGTCAGAAACCCTACCTCAAGTTTTTGACGCCAACACACTCTTGGCACGCCCGGTGGGACAATGTCTACGTCAGGGAAGTCGATTCCGCCGTCTGATCTCAACACGGAAGCTATAATCGTCCCAACAATGGACGATTTAACCGCAGAACAACGTCAAGAGATTGAAGATCGAAAAGCCGCGTTTGAAGAGATGATGCTAAATTGCTACCAAAAGACTAGGCGTGGCGTTACGTAAATCCGCTGCCGACGGTCAATACCGAGACACAGATGCAAAGAAGCGGTAAGTCGATATCTACCCTCCAGCCGAATTATCGGCTATGATTAACCAATCTGTGCACCATGCTTTAATAAACCAATCATCGGCTCTGGTAACGACTCTTAAGCCGATGATAGCAAATAGCGTTAAATCTATAGCCCAGGAGTTAGCCTCGTCAGGAAGCCTGCATGACCCACTACAAGCTCTGCCAAATTATCCTGTTTTTTCAGTATCACAAAACACGCAGAGCACACCAGCCGATCCTAAACCATCGGCTATGACCTCACCTCCCACGATGATGCCCACACGGCCTACGGTCATATTGCCTAGGGATCCTCGGTCAAGTGGGGTGAGCCATTACCACGCCTATACCGACGCCGCTAAGTATGATCCATCCATCAATCTACCACCGTCGGCTCTTTTTTACGCTTTTCCCCAATCGGTTTCACAGCCGATTGGCTCTGAGAGATATCCCCAAGAGCCTACCCTGCTTAGAAACCCGGGTCCACACAGAGTAGTAACGTACTCAGAACCATTTATCCCGGTGCCGGAACCACAAATTAGGCATAATCGGCACGATCAGGATAATCGAATGCCGACGCACGGCATATTGGCAACCCGAGCTTGCACTCGGGGCGGGATGCTGATTATGATCGACATTATCAAGGGCCTGCTGTGCGAGTGGCGATAATGCCAATTGGACCGATCAGATCTGTACCGTTTTGAGGGATCAGTTTGGCATACAACCAAAAGGAAAAGTGATCGGCTATAGAAAGCCGTACCCCGATTACATAGATCGCATGCCTTACCCTCATAATTTCAGAGTCCCGGACTTTGCCAAATTCTCTGGGGATGATTCTATCACTACCTCGAGCATGTTGGGCGCTTTATCGCACAATGCGTGAAGCGGCCCGATCAACGGGTTAAAAATTAGGTTATTTCCGTTATCTTTATCTAGGGCAGCATTTACTTGGTTCACTTGTTTGCCTCCGAATTCGGTCCATTTATGGAACGATTTGGAAAGCCGATTCCACGAATACTTCTTTTCGGGCAGTTTAGAGTTAAGAATTTCAGATCTGAGTTCTGTCCGCCAAAAGTTTGGAGAATCGGTAACAGATTACATCAAAAGGTTTAGAGAAATCGAGAATCGGTGTTTTAGCGTTACGTTACACGACAATCAACTCGCCGATTTAGCATTTCAAGGTTTGATCCTCCTCTTAGGGAGAAATTCGGTGGGCGAGAATTCACCGATTTTAGCCACTTATTGCATCGCGTATCGGCTCAAGAAAGCCGATTCACTGACAATAAGGTGTTTAATGGTAGATTTAAAAATAGTAACAACAAGGAAAAGGATAAGGCTAAGGTCAATATGGTTGAATATTGTCCTAGTGATTCGTCGGAAGACGAGGAAACGTAAATAAATATAGCCGAATGGGTAAAAGGATCCAAAAATCCTTAGTCTGTTTCTTGGCTTAAGCCGACTAGGAACAAATCGAGGTCAAATACTCTTTCGATGTTTCCAAGTGCGATCGTATTTTGATTTATACGCAAGAAAAGACAATACGATTGCCGGAGGGACATGTGATATCGTCGCCGATGAGATCAAAAACGCAGTATTGCAAGTGGCATCATTCTTATTCACATAACACTAATGATCGCAATATCTTCCGTCAATGATCCATCGCTATTGAAGGCGGTCGGTTGAAGTTTGCCGATGAGCCGACCATGCGGTGGATGTCGATCCGTTTCCTATCAATATGGTGCATTACTCGGCTAAAGGAAAAGAGCCGATGCAAGACGAAAGGAAAAGATCGACAAGTCGACGTGCGATCAAGCTCGGACGGCAACGGACACTAAAGATTACCATCGGCTCCTTACAAATAGAAGCCGATCGAGAAGGAAAAATTCAAGGACCATTAAACCCAAGGGAATCCCCAAGTGGGTAAATGGTACAAAGCGGAAAAATCTCCAATTCACCAAATGAAAAGTTAGGTCAAGACGTTCTCGCAATTAATGGAGAAATATGAAAGGATGAACAACCGACCACGGTATCATACCACGGTCGGATAACTTGTACCGCACCGAGAATGTGGAAAGGGCACATAGAAGATGTCCCTTTTGGCGCTTTGGGAAAGAGGAGTAGCGTTGCCATCACCATACACCGCCTGATGGAACATTATCCCGAGACAATTGGCCAACGCAATCGGCGGACATAGGCTATCTAGGCGATTAGAGAGCAAGACGAAGCCACGAAGGCGGTCCATGAAAGATTATCTAAACCGAATCAAGAGCAAAGCCAAGCCAAGACACACAAGACCGCCGATCAAGGAGACTTGGTGGCGAATCTGGCCGGTGGAACCTAAACCGGTGGTGCCCATCGGGCTGAGCAAATCACAACGACGACGGCTTCAGAGGCTAAGGGCGCAAGAAATTCGTGAAGCCGATGCCGAGAAAGAGAGAGACGGTGTTTAATGAACTTCGTCCAATGAGATGCGTCAAGAAAGAGTGGAGAAGAAAAGAGCGATTTCAATCACCGACGACTTGATTCTCCCATGATTCGGGATGACACACCTCCATGGATGTCAACATGGTGTTCACATTACCGTAGAGTTCAAAGTCGATGAATCGGCCAAAGAAGCAGCTTGCTCGATTATGCTCGAGTACTGAGCGCCATCTTTGAAAAACCCAAAGACGATCACGGCATCTCAAACCTCTGTACGAAAGGATATATAAATGGCAAGCCGATATCACGGATCTTTGGTAGACGAGGCGCCACAGTGAATCTAATGCCATACACAACATGTAAAAAGCGGGTAAGTCGGACGAAGACTTAATCAAAACTAACATGGTTCGAATGACTTCACAGCGACCCTACGAAGCAAAAGGTGTCATGGTCACGGAGTCGATCGTCGGTAGCAAGACCTTGCCGACGGCGTTCTTTGTAATTGATGCCAAAGGAAATTACGCAGTCTTTGCTCGGACGGGATTGGATTCATGCAAACTAACGTATCCGTCGACCATGCATCAAGCGCTCGTTCAATGGAGCGGAGAAGAAGTTGAAGTCATCACAGGCCGATACATTGGCCCATATTGCCATGGCTAGCTCCGTCGCGAATTGGCAACACGAAGAAGTCGGGTCAGATATCGGGCAAGGTCTTTGGGCGATCGCGATTTCATATCGTAAGCAAATCGGACTTATGCCGATCGGTGTCAAGCTGGCACCTTTGATCGGGCAAATGAAGTATTGCGCAGATGGGGACAAGAAAAACATTGAAGGCGCTACAGACAAAATGCAAAGCTATCGGCAAACAACGGATAGCCATGAAGCCATAGAAGACTTCGAAGAAATCGAAAAGTTAGGTCAAGGGTTCACATCCACCGATTTGCTTGAAGAAGTCGATATAGGAAGCGATGATAGAAAAAGACCAACTTTTGTTAGTGCAAATCTAGATATGAAATACAAAGAAAAGCTAATAAAAATACTTAGAAATTATAAAGATTGTTTCGCTTGGGAGTATCATGAAATGCCTGGATTAAGCCGTCAACTGGTGGAACATCGGCTACCCATAAAATCGGGCTATCGGCCATTTAAACAGTATCCCAGGTGTTTTAATCCAGCCTTGTACCAAGTCATAAAAGAGGAGATAGAACGATTGTTGGAAGCAAAGTTTATCAGGCCTTGCCGATACGCTGAATGGGTTTCCAACATCGTTCCGGTAATGAAGAAAAATGAAAAACTTCGAAAAAGTGCGTCGACTTCGAGATTTGAACAAGGCGACGCTAAAAGACGAATACCCCATGCCAATAGCCGATATGCTTATCGACGCTGCATCAGGAAACAAGATCATAAGCTTTCTGGATGGCAATGCCGGGTATAACCAGATACTCATGGCAGAAGCCGATATACCAAAAACAGCCTTCAGATGTCCCGGTGCAATAGGGCTATTCGAGTGGACTGTAATGACTTTCGGCGAAAACGCGGAGCAACCTACCAGCGAGCAATGAATCTGATCTTTCACGATTTAATCGGCCACATTGTTGAAATTTATATAGATGATGTAGTGGTAAAATCTGCAGAAGATCTCCAACATCTGGCCGACTTAGAAAGGGTATTTAAAAACATAAGATCGCACGGTTTGAAGATGAATCCTTACAAGTGCGCGTTTGGTGTGTCTACTTTGGGCAATTCTTAGGCTTTATGGTACATGAAAGAGGGATCGAAGTTAGCCAAACAAGGGTCAAGGCCATAGCCAATACTAAGCCGCCAACATGCAAAAGCGAATTACAAAAGTTGATCGGCAAAATTAACTACCTCCGTCGGTTCATCTCGAACCTCTCTGGTAGGATCCGTGCTTTTACCCCATTCTTTGAAGTTAAAAGAAAACGAGGAATTTATATGGGGAGCCGATCGTGACTTTTGATGAAGTAAAAGGGTATTTATCCAACCCTCCACCTGGCCGCACCAAAAAGGTATTCCCTTGATTATATGTCTCACCAAGAAGATACTATTGGAGCTGTTTTGGCGCAAGAGGTACATGGTAAAGAGAAGGTTATCTTTTATTTAAGCCGACGGTTGCTAGACGCAGGTCGGTATCCTTTTGTCGAAAAATTATGTTTATCATTGTACTTCTCATGCACAAAGCTAAGGCACTACATACTAGCATCGGCTTGTAAAGTTATCTCGCAAAACCGATGTCATAAAGTATATATTGTCACCTCAATTTTGCGAGGTCGATCGGGCAAATGGGCTTGCGCTTTGGTCGAGTTCGACTTATCATACGAATCGGCCAAAGCAGTTAAAGGACAAGTCCTAGCCGATTTCATAACGAGGACATGACACAATGCAAACTTAGTCTTGGTGGCACCATGGAAATTGTTCTTTGATGGATCGGTATGCGAGGAAGGATATGGTGTTGGTATTGTACTCACTTCACCTAGAGGACATAGCTTCGAATTTGCATTCCCGCTAAATAGCCGATGTTCAAACAACCAGGCCGAGTATGAAGCATTACTCAAAGGCTTACAGTTTATTGGAAAATATTGGAGTGAGTGCTTTGAGGCATATGGTGATTCACTATTAGTAGTACAACAAATAAAAGGGGAATACCAATGTCGAGATGAAGTGTTAGTAAATTACTTAGAACGAGTGCTTAGAAATCATCGGCTCTTTTACATCATTTTCTATCGGTCATATTCTCGAGAATTGAGCGATAGAGCTAATGCTTTGGCCCAACAAGCATCGTGGTATAAAGATGTTGGCGAAGTCAAGAAACCGAATCGTAGATAAAGCAATAATGTGCACGGATATTGCCGACTGGAGAACGCAGATTAAAGATTATCTGGTCGACCATCCTAAGCCGACGAAACGAAGGATACGGCAACAAGCATTGAAGTATGTTGTTATGGACGATATACTGTATTATCGGACTATGGAGGGCTTGTTGTTAAGATGTCTTGAGGCTGAAGAAGCCCGAGTGGCGATGGGTGAAGTGCATGAAGGCATTTGTGGTTCTCATCAATCGGCACATAAAATGAAATGGATGCTTAGGCGGACAGGTTATTTTTGGCCGACAATGCTAGAGGATTGCTTCAAATATTACAAAGGATGTCAGACATGTCAAAAGTTTGGCAACGTACAACTAGCACCAGCATCGGCTTTGCATCCAATTATCAAACCTTGGCCGTTCAGAGGTTGGGGAATAGATATAATCGGCCAAATATTTCCTGCCTCGAGTAAAGGCCATAAGTTTATTTTGGCCGCAACCGATTATTTCTCAAAGTGGGTCGAGGCTATACCACTTAAAAAGGTGACCAGTATTGAAGCGATTAGTTTTGTGAATGAACATATCGTCCATCGGTTTGGAATACCGCAAACAATCACGACCGACCAAGGTACGGTATTCATGTCAAATGAGTTTCAGAGTTACGCAACGAGTTTAGGGATCAAATTGTTAAACTCTTCGCCATACTATGCTCAGGCTAATGGACAAGCCGAGTCGTCTAATAAAACGCTAATCAAATTGATCAAACGAAAAATTGATGAGAAGCCAAGGAATTGGCATTCGACTCTATCGGAGTCACTTTGGGCTTATCGGTTATCTTATCACGGAGCGACAAAACTTTCACCTTATCAATTGGTGTATGGACAAGAAGCCGTTCTGCCCGTAGAGATCAATATTGAGTCGATACGAATAGCCAGACAAAATGGTTTGTCGGCTCAAGATTACAATGATTTAGTGGTCGACAACCTGGACGAGTTAGCAGAGTTACGTTTGTCTACACTTGATCGGCTTAAGAAGAACAAGATCAGAGTAGCGAAGGCGTACAATAAAAAGGTAATGCCTAAATCTTTCGATCAAGCCGATTTAATATGGAAAACTATACTTCCTGTTGGTTCTAAAGATAACCGATTTGGAAAATGGTCGCCTACGTGGGAAGGGCCATATAAAATTAATCGGCTAGTCGGTGGAAACTCGTACTTCTCGGAAACGCTAGAAGGGCATGTCTTGCCTAAAGCAATTAATGGGAAATATCTAAAGAGATACTATCCTAGCGTTTGGATCGAGCCTAGCCGACTAAAATCTTGTTGAGCCAAGATTAACACGATCTTTGTTGATTGGTGAAAGGATTGTAAACTCAAAATATAAGCAAAATAAAATCGGTTAAGCAGTAGATTATGATTAAAAACAGATTACAAAAATATTCGTGACGAAACATTCGGGATAAGTTTTTCAAGATGAACAATAAAGTTTTACAACTTAATATCGGATGCGGATCACGGAAGGGTCGCGCCCAAAGCCGACAAAGCACCAGCTGCCTTTGCAATGATCCCTTGGATTTCATCCAGAAGACGTTCATCGTCTTTGGCATCCCCAGGCACTATTTTTACCTTGGCCGATTGCTTGGTTACATTTTCAATAGCCACCGCAATGCCAAGTTTTTCTTCCTTCACTCGATCAAAGGGCCTCCAAGGTTTGTTGGCCTTCTCCGATTTGTTTTTCAAGCTTGACCAATTCTTCCTGGAGGAGTTTCTTTGTTTTTTCCAATTTAGAAAGAACTTCTTTCGTTGATTTGAGACGTTGAACACCAATGTCAAATTTGCGTTTTTTGGCCTTGGCATCGGCAACCAATTCTTCCAAAAGTTTCCGATCGGCCTCTTGGGCTTCACGACGCTTGATCCGATTCTCTGCCTCCTCCACTTCGATTCTTCTATCATCTAAGTGACATACATCCAGAAGAGCTTGCATTGCTTCAGAAGGGAGATCGGCTTCAACGGCACCATGGCATCCCTTATCGGTGATTGTCGGCAGGATCTCCGATCGCGATTGCATCACAAGCTTGAAGAGCTTGTCAAGACGCTCTTTCATGCACGGGGCGTAAGTGACGGCAAATGCCTTTTCTGACACTTGAAGAATTTTTCTGATCTCTGCATCGTAATCATCAGTAGCCATGATCTCCGGGTCGTCAAGATCGTCCAATGAAAATCCAAGTAAGTTTGTTGGATCTGACAATTCCGGCAAATCAGTGACTGGGGCAGGATGAGTCGGCTTTGGTGTAGGAGTCGGTGCAGCTTGAAATATTCTAAGATCGGCAAGGATCTTCGCGACTTGGGCGGTGCGTTGGCTAAAGAAAATAAATGAAGGATAAGCCAATGCAAATAGAATACACAAGTTATCATACAAGGTGTTGTAACTTACTTCTCCAATAGCCGATGCATGAGGCGAACTCTCGCCACTTTGTTCTCAGAGGCTTGGGTCCCTTCTTATTTGGAGCCTTGGTATACTTTGCCTTTTTCTTTTCTAGAAATATAAATCGGATAAAGGTTAGTTCAAGGAAGAAGAAGAAATGGTAAGTCGATTGTATTTACGCTTACTTGGTTGTTTTTCTCGATATCAGACAAGGATGGACTATGCACCCCTAGAGTGCGGAGGTATAGCCCGTAAGGCGGTCGATTGATGAGCTCTCTTGCCTGCTCATTCCGGATTGGCTAGAAAGCAGGCTTCTTGCCGACATCCTTAGCCTGCAAATATATAGCAAGAAAAGTATGATTACGTAAATACATCCGGAATAAGACCGATGTATGAGGCAAGATTATTCAAAGCCGATACCTTATCTACTAAGCTTGAGTTAGTATAACCCGACGAGCTAGCTTCACCGCTAGATTCATTGTTAGATACTAAGGATGTCTCGCAAATTTGGAAAAAATTCTTTGACGATAGTCGAAGGAGTCTTCTCCATATACAAACAATCTGCGATAGCCGACCACCATGTCGTGAAACCCCTGCGCGCGAGCATTCGATGGAAGTGAGGAGATGCGGTTGAAGTTCGTCGGCTAACTCCAAAACTAGCCTCACGATATGGCATTGCGGACCACGGCTCTTGGTTGAAGCCGATCTAGAAGTGGAAGACTTGGTATCACTGGCCAAAGTCGAGCCTTGCATATCTTGAAGGGTGGTAAAATTCGTATGAGGGTCGGAAGATCCGATTCGAGTATGAAAGCCGACATGGAAAATGCATGGAGAAATAAAATTCTATATAAGTCCAGGGTCTCTGAGGCATCGAGTGTCGGCTTCGGATGGAGAAAAGAAGGCCAAAGAAAATCGTCAGCGCACATAGCTAAAGAAATCTTCTCGCTTGAAACCTTGGTGTTCAATTGCAAGAAGAATGAAAACCTTCTACAGCTGTCAGGAAAGGCCCTTGTCTCATTTCTGGAGCACATCATAAATCTTTCACCAAAGGATCGGCATTCTCTAAATTGAATAGGTGCTCCTTCAAGTATATCTTCCCTTGGAAAAGGAGTATCATCAGCTGAATCCAAATTAAAAGAACTACCAATAAACAAGATGACCATATTTGCACGAACCACATTGGGCCACCTACATTACCGACAATAAATTTTCCAAAACCCGTATAAAGCCGACTCCTTATTATATAAAGCATTTGGTACACAAAGACCCAAAAAGATTTTTCCTAAAGCCACCGACGGCCCTCAACAAGTCGCTCGCTATCACTTGATATACTTGAGTTGGTCCGAGAGATGCTCCACAGAACAGAAAACGGTCTAGCCAAAGGTTCAGGAAAGCTACATGTTCTTCGTCCGATACTAGGCCATTGACCTTGTTGTTATTTCCAATATATTTGGCCCAACCCTCTCCTTTAGATCGAATGAGTTTATATTTTGGTTTTCCACTAAAAGCGATACTTGATCTCCATCCGCCAAGACAACACAGTTGAGCAACATCTAAAAGAGTTGGGCCGATGGGACGATCTGAATAAAAAGCATTAAAGCAATCCGACAAAAATAATGTGCCGTGGCCACTAAAGGCTCATTGGCTTGAGTCGGCTAAGGAAAGTGAAATACACTCAGCTATGCCCATTCTTTCCCATTCAATCCTCTTTTGGGCTGCTACCCGATAAACCAATTTCTCCATCCTTTTAGAGTCACGGCCAAGCCACAAACTCTTATTCCACCCTCTATGTTGTGACCAGAAAAATTACGAGGTAATCGAGGACTTCTTGGTTTGTTACGGTATGGGCGTCTAGATTTCCCAAAGGACCCGTAAAATATTGGTCATTCTTTGTGCGGAATCGAATAAGTACAGCTAGGGTCCATTGTAGCCGATGAAGGAAGATTGATGAGCTAAAGGGTTGCCTCAGAGTACTTCAAGCGGTAAGCTTAAGCCGATTGCAGATGATTCAAGAGCTTGTGCGCGTGAAGAATGACCAAGGTGGGGCGCATTTTATAGCGTGGTGAAAATTTGAAGCGGCGGAAATGAATCTCAAAAGCGCGGCGATTAAAACGCACTACTCGCATGTCGAGAATTACAGCGCAAATAAAGTAGCGATTATTGAGTGAAGTTCAACGGTTAGCCGATTGAAAAAGCCGATAAGTGAAATTTTTGACAAATGACAAGTCATTTCTCAAAATGGGGGCATATGTTTGCACCAAAATTTGGCAAACTTGGTCAAAATCGGCAATAAAGTCAAAAATACTAATTAACGGACAGGATTGGAATGATTTGAAAGTAATTGGTAACACAAGATCTTTTAAGAAAACAACCGTCGAGATAAGGCCAATACTGAATCAGGACTTGAAGCGTGTTGTAAAAGGATACGATTGGCGATGGGTATAAAAGAAGGGTCAAGCAAACTGCAGAGAAATCCAACACATACAAACAATCACCTTTACTTTTCATCTATTTTTCCGCCGACTAGGAGTAGTTCTTGTAATTTAGCCTTTGTAATCGATTTTGATCAATAAAGTTGCGCATCGCCGATTGTTGATCTTCGCCAATTACGCCTGTGTTCGATTTATTACGATTTTGTTGCGCATCGCCTTCTTGTAATCGATCCGCTTTTATCCTCTGATTAGCCTTAATCGCTAATTAAATTTACCTTGTTACTTTGATCTTGATCGGCTTCAAGTGATTAAGTCTAAGCCGATTGATCTTGACGATCGGCTTGAGTGAATTTTATTGTTTTTTCCTTGTCGATTCTGAGTCAAATCGACCGCACGCTCAACCCGGTGTTAAATGCGGTGTCTTTGTTGTCGAAACCCTACCTCAAGTTTTTGACGCCAACAGCTGGTATGGCTAGTTTGTAGCTGATAAATTGCAAAAGGAGAAGAGACTCCCAATTCATCTGTCGTTGTAGCCTAGCCTTGTTGGGTTAGGACATGACCAAATCAGCTGAGGGTTGAACGTACAGTGGAGACATGTTTCATGCTGGTGAGTCTCTCAACATACCTCGTAGGATTGCGAGGGATTGAGAATGATCCAAAACTATGGAAAGAATGTAAAGGAAGCTCACTGAAGCTTGCAAGGAGAAATTCACGATAGAAGATCTTAACTCTGAAGCACGAACTGCCGTCATGTTCACGTGTTGCTGGAGATCATTAAAGCTTGCAAGGGGAAATTCACAATAGAACCACCATTTACTGCTCCACTGCTTTTACTGACGTTACTTGCGCATATGATTCCAGGCTTTTTTTTTTTAACATTTGCATAAATATGAAAGTATAAATAAAGTGTAGACGATGATTACTTACCCCTTCGCTTACTTTAAAATTTATATAAAATGTATTAGGAGGGAAAGCATTGAAGTACGAAAAGAAATACAGTTTTGAGGGCTACATGCACACTCTGCAGAGGTGTAGTTATGAAACTGTATTATAACCGAGCAAATGTGATTTTTTTTTTTGGCCCATTTGAAATTTAAAGAGGGGTCCGGTAGAACCGATTCTTTGAACCCTGAATTGGAAGCAATAGACCTATTATTGAACTGCACATGTTTGAATCTCACAATTTGACATGAAATCAGTCGATTGTCACGGAAGTTGAATCTCATCTCACCCCTCGCTACCCTCAACTAGTTCAACATGTCCCGTTTTCATAAAATAAGCTCTAATATTTAAAGTTTTAGTACACATTCACATATGAATATCTTTACTATTTAACGTCGATTTTGCTCCTTGGTGTTGTTGGTCACGTTGGAGCTTGTTTCGATCGATTTCGCTCCGGTGTTAATTTTGACCAAAACGGGTTCCGAACGGGTGCATTTTGATGAAAATTTGCAGCGGAGAAAAATGTGCCGAAAACACACCAGATTATACTCCTTGGTGTTGTCGGTCACCTTGGAGCTTGTTTCGGTCGATTTCGCTTCAGTGTTAATTTTGACCAAAACGGGTCCCAAACGGGTGCATTTTTACGAAAGTTTGCACCAGAGCGAAACGCACCGAAAACACTCCGGATTATACTTCTAAGTTGTCGGTCACCTTGGAGCTTGTTTCGGTCGATTTCGCTTCAGTGTTAACTTTAAGCAAAACGGGTCCCGAATGGGTGGATTTTGACGAAAGTTGGCACCGGAGTTGAACACGTCAAAAACGTACTCGATGGTCCTCCTAGGTGTTGTCGGTCACGTTAGAACTTATTTCGGTCGATTTCGCTCCGGTGTAAATTTGGATCAAAACGGGTTCCGAACGGGTGCATTTTGACGAAAGTTTGCAGTAGAGCGGAACGCACCGAAAACACACCGGATTATACTCTTTGGTGTTGTCAGTCACCTTGGAGCTTGTTTTGGTCGATTTCGCTCCGGTGTTAATTTTGACGAAAACGGGTCCCGAACGGGTGCATTTTGACGAAAGTTTGCACCGGAGCGAAACGCGTCGAAAACGCACCGGATTATACTTCTAGGATGTCGGTCACCTTTGAGCTTGTTTCCGTCGATTTCGCTCCGATGTTATATTTAAGCAAAACGAGTTCCGAACGGGTGGATTTTGATGAAAGTTAGCACCGAAGCTGAACACGTCGAAAACGCACTCAATGGTCCTCCTAGGTGTTGTCGCTTACGTTGGAGATTGTTTCGGTCGATTTCGTTCCGGTGTTAATTTTGATCAAAACGAATCCCGAACCGGTGGTTTTGGACGAAAATTTGCACCGGTGCTGAACGCGCCGAAAACGCTCATCCTGTGCTAGATCCACATCCAGCAAGACATACCTTTTCTGGGTCAGGGCTGGGCCCAACTGGCCCATCTTGGCAGTTACTGGTCCAATGCTCCTTCACCTTGATGATACGTGGGATGCCGGAACGCACACCACAAGCTCCTCCACTTGCTCAGTTACATGTCAGCATTGAACCGGGCCCACACCTCCGCCTCTTTTCTTCCCCTCCACACTCTTCTTATTCCAACTCGCCCTCCTCCCCCCGACTCGGAGGCTCGGAGCCCAAGAAAATGGCGGCATCCAACACCGCCTCCATCTCCTCGGCCGCGCCCCACCTTCTCCTCCTCCTCCACCGCTCACAGAACCGCAATGCCTGCCTCCGCGCCGCCGTCTCGGCGGCAGTGGGTCGTACCTGGACCAGGGTATGTGGAAGAAGGCGGTGGAGCGGGAGCGGCGGTCAGCGGAGCTCGCGCACCCACTCCAGGCGCCCCCCCACGGAGATGGATTCGGCGGCGATGGCTGCACCACCCGGCGACATAGAGAGGCGGAAGGCGCTGTTTGAGGAGATGCTGCGGGTGCCAGGGGAGGAGCGGTACCGCATGCAGCGCCGCCAGGTCATCGATCGCACCGCGGCCGCGCTTGCAGCTGCACGCGCCGTGCTCAAGGAGCCACCCCCTGTCCTATCCCCTTCCCCGTCGCCGCACCCGATGCCACCGCAGAAGGAGGAGAAGACGGCCATAGGCGAGGCCGGATCGCGCGAGGGCAGGGCTCCGACGGGGTCGGATCGGGGCTCCCGGCCGGTGCCGGCGGCGCTGCAGCCGGTGGAAAGTACGGTTTCACGTGAGATTGCTTAAAAGATCACTCATTTTACTTGTGAATGTGGCATTAGCTTCGTGATTCTTTTCAGCTTTTCACCATGAGTTAACATTTTTGCTTAAAAAATGATAGCATGGGATTTAAGATAAAAGGTGCTTCTTTTTTAGTTTCGGAGAGAGCTGGAATGAACAAAGTTCTAGTTTTGGAGAGAGCTGGAATGAACAAAGTCCTTTTTTAGTTTTGGAGAGATCTAAAATGGCTGGCGATGTCCTACATGACCTGCAAATTTTCAGTGAGCAGGCTTGGTTACCCTGAAACATGAATTCTATTATTTCAAATCAGTTGAACAATTATGCATTTATGAACAAAAAATAGAGTAGTAAGAAAGACATACCCCTCTCTGTGATTGGGTTGATCATCCTTGTACAGATTAAATACATTATCAAGAATAGTAACTTCCCTATATGTCAGCTTCCCAGTAGATTTTCTAAACATGACGGAGGTCGTGCGTATTTCTTACTACTCTTAACCAAAAAAAAAGATGTAACAAAGAAAGACATACCCCTCTCTGCGGTGCAACAACATACATAGATATAACAAGGTAGGAAACAGCAAGCTAACAAAAAAAGGAGCATCCTAATAAGATAACAACAGGTAGAGGAACAACTAATCGACAACATCCAACATCCAGCTGGGTACCAACCAAACACTAGCAAAGGTCTCAAAAGTAATTATTATTACAACAGCATGGGTTAAAAAGATGTGTGTAGGTGAACGTGCAAAGGCATGCTGCTACCGATCCCGAAGCTCAACCTCACAGTGCAAACGGTGAGATGAGGTGCCGAGGCAGATGAGCCATCTTCTGGGTTATAAGAGCCCTCATACAATGGCACTATGGCACCAGCAGCATCAGCAGTACTTGTCTTTGAATCCACGTAGGTCCTTTTCAATCTCTTGCTTTTGCAAAAGAACTTGTCATTTGTCATCAAGAGGAGCCCTCAACTTGCGGGCACGCCTCTTGCGTGGAGAGGTACGGACAGGGCATTGAACCTCCACCACTTCAGCTCCCGAAGAAACCTTCAAGCCTTCATCTGGTAAAGCCTGTAGGTTACAATTTGGAAGAGTAGGATCTGGGAGCAGTTTAAGAAGGGTGATGATAGTTGGCATGTCTGATAGATAGGGCGGCAGATGCAAATTATGGTCGAGATACAAGTAGAAAAGTGATGAAATGTTTATCTGAAGACAACTGGATAAGGCACAAAAACGATTATACAGAGTGAGGTATTCAATTACCTGTCCCAGAATGGGTCCACCACCAGACAAAGCATGGAGTTGATTGATAGATGGAGCAGGATGAATCCTAGCCACCACAGGGGCTGGATCAACTGCAGTAGGCGCAGCAAAGCACAGGCCCACTTGAGGAGGAGAGTCTGCAAAATCCGCTGCAGCACCAGAGAAAGCTGAATCAACTGACTGCATCTGAGAATCCTGGCCATCAACCTGCACATTTTCATCAACGTGCACATTGTCATCAGCCTGCACATTGTCATTATAGTGTTGTGCTGAAGATTGATAAATAATGACACACCATTATAGTGTTGCGCTGTATTTTCTGCAACCTGGCACCTTCAGCGATGTCAGCCTTAGCATTTGCCAAACATTTTTCAAAATATTTTATTTTCTTCTCCTGATCTTCAATTGCCACAACTATAAGCTGCAACATCTGTAAATAATAGGATCACACGATAAACAGATGGCACAAACACATATGGAAGGGTTTGATTGGGCCTGCTTCTGATTGCAGCTTACGAAATATCCTATAACATCCTACACTCTAGGTGTAACATAGCACTTATATTGATAACATGTATGGTAATATTTACCTCTTTCTCTTTTTTTAATTGTTCAACTGATTTCTTAAGCTCTTCAATTTTCGAAAGATACCCATTAACAGTGCTATTTTCCTGCAAAAATAAGTAACCGTTTACGAACTGAATTAATATATGACAAGAAAAAGAGAATGTAACAAGACAAAAGGTAATTATTATTAACAAAAAATGTACGAGCCGAGGAAGAAACACCTCCTCCAGTTCTTCACCAAAGGCAGAAGAAGCATGACTTTGATGAAACATTCTCCTAAGCGAATCTAAATTTGCAGGAGGAGAATGTTCCACATTCTTAAATACTTTCGCAGCTTTCTGAAAACCAAACAATATTATAATTAAAACATACTACTAGTGCAATATAATTAATTAGATTTAATCAAACGGATGTGTGCAAGAGAGTACTTTTGTTTTCTTTTTAAACAATTTCTTGTCTTTCAACGTCACCCAATGATTATAGAGGTCATATAGCTTTTTCATTGAGTTCCACTTGTCTTTTAAGTTGTTTTTTGTCGTATCTCTTTGATGTCTTCAAAAAGAACTTGTCAACTAAGTTCTCTAGAACTTCTTCAGACAAGGGTCCTCTTGGCTGCATGTGACCCTCCTCAAGCAGTTCCACGCAGATAGTGCAAAATGCCTCTTCATGAGGCACACTCCAAATGGCCCTCGTAGTCTCATTTACAGTCTACAAGGAAAATGTTTAACACGTAGAGTGCATAACATCATATATAATCTGCAAATATTGGATGCATTTGTTTCAAGCACGCATCTGATCAACAATGATGTCACAGGAAATAGGGTCGAAGCCACGTTCCATGACCCCGGAACGCTGTCCTGATTGGCGGGTGGTACTCCCCATTCTAGGCTGGGTTGACACAAATGATATTATTTTCACTATTTTTTAACATTTCAAGATGGAAATATTCAAGAGTAGATTAAACATATATAAATGGGCATCTGTTTACACATATACATGGCATCTAATTGGTAAATCACATTTTCCATACAACAACAGCAGCATTCCATGGATCCATATATTTCAGATCTGGGCCAGGCTTAGCCCTCTGAGAAGTACAAGGCAGCTAACATGTATCACAGTACAATAGAAGCATCTAAATTGATTTGTCATACACAGATCTACCATTTTTCTATCACATAGAGCCAGCAAACCACGTGTGAAACAAACCACATGGGGATTGGGTGAATCCCCTCCCACCAAAGTTTAATCCCCTTAATGTTTGGCTGGATGGATCGGTGAGGAACTGGGTGTCACATTATGTACTAAAAAAGGAGCCAAACTATTCCAAAACTCATCTCTAAAATTCGAAAAAATATCAGAAAATTCAGCAACAGCCCACTGTGACGCGTTAACTAAATGGTAACCAGATTTAGAAAAACCCCTCCCCTCAGATCTCACCGCAGCTGCCATGATCATAGCTGTGCCCACTGGAATCATTTTCCCTATAGAGCGATAGACAGAACCAAGGCGAATCTCTCTGTTAGGCATGATGACTACGTCATGTTTTCCCCAACAGAATTCGACTCACTCTCGTACGGCTCGCCCTCGAGCCATGGGCGAGTCGGCCGGGTCTCAATCATCACACCCCCTCTTGTCAGGGCCGCGAGTTGGGGAAGATGAACAGAGAAGTCGGCAGTCTGCATACCGTTTCAACAGGATTCACTTAAGTGTGTATCTACGGCTAGGATTTCATTGATGAAGAGATGGCCGCATCTCGTGGCTAGCGCTTAAGTAGAAATAGCAGTAAAACACTCCTGTTGCTGTCAATTTGTTGTCGTTAATCACAGATTGTCTCTTTTCACCTGGCGCTGCGTGTTCTTTACTTTTACTTGGTTTGGTGCTGTAAAACTGATGCTATTTAAGCCTTCGGCTAGAGGAAATGAAGCAGAATGAATATTCGGAGTATGTTTTCTTTAATTTGTTTGGTAAAGTAGCTTAGATTGTTCTCTCTGTTAGCCGAGTTCTTCTTCCACCTCGTGTTCGAGTTTTATCTGAGATCAATCGGGTCCTGACACCTCTCTCCTACTTCACACCTCAGAACGAACCAAGCGGCATATCATTAATATTCCATCCCCTCTTTCGATTTCCAGTTGGAAGATTAGTTGCGCATGTTGGAATTCTGCTCTTTCGAAGGCAAACCTACCTGGGGTTGCTCGGCGGTGGCCCGGCTCCTCCTACTGCGGCGCGCCCTTCGCCGCGCCTCCCTGCGCCACGGCCTGCTCCGGGCCGCTCTTCACCGCGCCGGCCTGCACCGCGCCGCCCTGCAATGCGCCGCCCGTCGCCGCGCCGCGCCCTGCTGTTGCGAGGAGAAGCCGAGGTGTTTGCTGGGAGGAGGTGGTCGGACGTGGAGGGTGAGAGAGGGTGGCGACGGCGGAGGGCTAGAGGCAGGGCACGGGATGACAGGAGAGAGGCGTGCTTGCAGTTTGGACTTTGGAGAGAGAGGTTGGTGAGGCAGGCCCATATTCACCACGACAGCGTGGGGCGCGGGGCGCGCAGTGGGAGGGATGGGAGTTCAAGCCGTTCGTTTTTCTTGAGCGGGCCGTTTCGTTTTTTCTGTCCGGTTTTTCCCTGCGTGCGGTGCGGAAGGGAGGACGGACGAAACTCCCACTACTGCAGAAACAGCCATATATACCGCCCCATCAGTGCTGATTTCTTAAGAGCCGGTAGTGATGCTATTTCACTGCCGGCACATATCAAAAGACCGATACTAAGAGCAAGCCCAACCCACCCCCTATACCACCCCCTATCATAAATTATAAGGAGAATTGAAAAAATATGAGCTCCAACCCACCCCCTATCAAGAGCTCCTATTCTAGGGAGGCCCCTTCTCACCCCTACATCTAGGGGCTTTCTCATACCCCCTACTCTTTATTCTATTATTTTTATTCATCATTTCTTCAGCTTTATTCCCGTCCCCGCCGCCACACTCATCATCGCTCCCATCCCCGTCCGTGTCCCCGCCACACTCATCCCATCCCAGTGGCCCCGCCTCCGTCCTCACGCCCGGTCCCGCCGGCCTCCACCTCCTGTTCAGTCGATCCCGCCGCCTCGCCTCCCATTCCCGCCGCCACCCTCCTCCGTCCCCTGTGGCCCCGCCTCCGTCCCATTGCCTCGTCCTCCGGCCTCCACCTCCGTTCCTCGTCCCCCCCGCCGCCTCCTGTTCCGCCGCCACCCTCCTCCCGCCTGGCCCGCGCCCGTCCGCGGCCTCCACCTCTGTCCCCGCCGACCCCACCTCCTATTCTCGCCGCCACCTCCTGTTCCGCCGACCCCTCTCGTCCCCCGCCACCTGCCTGCTGTTCCTTGGCCCCGCCTCTAGTCCCCGTCGGCCCCCGCCTCCTGTCCCCATCGGTTCCCGCGGCTTCAACTTCATACGACGACGTACTCCTGCGACGACTTCGTTTTTTCACTCCAAGCCCAAGCTCCCCGATCCGATTGACAAGGTAAACTCTCCTAGTACTAGAATCCTTGTGTAAGACATGATGGACTAGATATTGCAACGAGATAGCTGGGCTTGTCTGAGAATTGGAATGCAACGGTTGCTGAAATAGTACGTGAGAGATCAAACTGAGAGGGGACAGAGCTGGAGATGGAAATAAGCTTCGATCATATGAAGCTGGGGTGTTGGTGAAGTTGGGGTGTTTCTATCAGCAAGAAGAAATCAACACTCTGAGAGGTTTTGTCTTTAGATCGGTTGCTGTTCTCGACTTGTAGCCTTTGGTTAACTATCACTGCAGTCAGTGAAAGGCTCCGGTTTGACAGACTAGTCAGTGTGCCTGTTTGATTCACACACATGCCGATTATTTTGTCAAGTGTTTGTACTTTGTGTAATACTCCTAGTGACATTAGATTGATACATGCTTGGTCACGTGTGAATTTGTCGGAATGTTCATCTCCTATTTTATCCTTTGTGCATAGGAGAGAATAAGGAGGAATGAGAAAAAATTCCTACCACTCCATCAGATTCATTCAAATGTAATGGTACCATTTTGTAGCACTAAATGCCTGTACAATTAGCCTAATTATTAGTAAAAACTTGTCAAGTTTGAATCTTGAAATACATGCTTGCCTTGTAAGTTTCGGAGAGGAATAAATGGTTGTCACTTCTATACATGCCCTTTGTTTAATCATAATATTTATTATGGTTCGGAATAAAGTGTGACAGAGTAGTTATCATGATTGTAGACAAAAAAGAGTTACAGTAAGAGTTGTAGATGTTTTTGGTGGAATCTTATTCACGCCATTATTTTTGACACATTATAGTGAAAGCTATGGATAATCGCAATGAAGGTTCATTCATAAATCTTTTGAACGCTGGAATAAGTACTGAAGAATTGATGGAAAATACTCAAGAATCAAGTCAATTCTTCGGTGAACAAGCTGTACCATCACAAATCTTCAGTGAACAAGCTGTACCATCACAATCTAGTGGATCATCAAAACCCAAGAAAAGATCGAAGAATTTTTCATCGAAAGAAGATGTTTTGATTTTTCCGCGTGGTTGAACGTCAGCACCGGTCCTGTTGGAGGTAACTCACAAAAGAGTACTTCATTTTGGAAAAGAATTCATGAATACTTTCACACACACAAGACGTTTGATTCTACACGGAATCAAAACTCTCTCGCTCATCGTTGGGCGACCATACAACAAGATGTGAATAAATTCGCCGGCGCGTACGCTCAAATTGAGGAAAGAAGACAAAGTGGTATTGGAGAACAAGAAAAGGTATGTTACTATTATAAACTAGATTATCATCTGATAGTGCTATATATTTGCATTTGTTTGTGAAATATGTCCGTTTTGTTTTACAGATTGTGAATGCTAAAACATTGTTTGAGGGCACGATGAAACGCCAATTTGGATTTCTTAACTGTTGGATCATATTGAGGAACCATGAAAAATGGATTACGCAACAAAAGAATTTAAAGGAAAAGTCTTCCACTGGCACACAAGATGCACATACACAAGATACAATAGACGTGGAAGATGATCCTGCAAAAAGTATAGAAAGGCCTATTGGTAGAAAGGCCGAAAAGGAAAGGCGAGGAAAAAGAATGATCGATGATACTAACAAAGCTACACCATTTGTGGAGGCTTTGGAGAAATATGGTCAAAGAAAAGAAGAACTCGAGTACATGAAAGAAGTTAAAAGGAATGAATGGCGTGAAAGACAGTTTGCCCAAAGACAAGAAGAGATAGAAATGAGAAAACAAGCCGATGAGGAGCGAATTATGTTGATGAATACTGATGACATGGATGAGCTACAGAAGGAGTATTACCTTCAGTTGAAGAAGAGTATTATTGCACGCAGATGTGCCGCTAATAGTAATTAGATCTTCAGTTGCACCATGTTTTATTTACATGTTTTATGTTGAACCATGTTTCATTTAGATGTGGCATAATAAGAGAACGATCTGTCGGCACCATAAAAAATCTCTAACTATAATACTAGTTCACACGACTAGTTCATGGCACCATAAAAAATCACATCCATTCAAAACCATAATTTGCATTAATTTCTATTTTTGGTAAATGATCCTACATGCATGCATGCATGAAAATTTCTACCACTCGGTGTATAATACTTGTTCACATGACTAGTTCATGGCACCTTTAAAAAAACGCAACCATTCAAAACCATAATTCATCTTAAAATAATAATTCATGGGTGCAAAGTAATAATAATGTTTAGATAAATAATAGGGGTGAGTAATAGGGAGTGTGGGTTGGAGACAAATTTGATATAGGGTGCCCCTAATTTTTATACCACCCCTAAATGAGTGATATAGGGGGAAAATATAGGGGTTTGGGTTGGAGTTGCTCTAAAAGCCCATTCGAAAAGGATCGGTAGTGATATTCAAATATCTGTCGGCTCATGATACGGTCCGATATTGATAATAGGGTCCGACAGTGATAAAAATATAGAGTGGGCTTAAAAAATTAAGTTAAATTAAGATAAACATATTAAACAGCTTGTGTTGTATTTTCATCGGTTCAAGTGCTACTACTTGTAGTTCATTATTTGAAAAATACTTGTGCAATATTCGTTTGTTAAACTTTTGAAAATTTATAAACAAGTTAATACCAATCAATCAAACAAATTGGCCATTCTCTTTCAACTCACATACATATTTACAATTGATAAAAAAAATTCATGAGCAGTGCTTCAATACTTTCCTTTTCAATACAAGTTGTACAAATCTTGAATTAAGCGAAAGGGTAATTAATTACCATCTACCTTTCATTCATCTTTAATATTTCTGCATCTGTCAAAAAGGAAAGCATTGAAGCACCTCTCAAAAATCATATATTAGAAGAGAGGCTCACTTTGCCTATTTATTATCATGGTCAGTCCACTCAGTCGGTTAGTGTAACATCCTGAAAAAAGCAATAAAATGAAAATTAATATTTTAAATTTGAAATAATTATTTCTGAGTTTTCTTAGCATTATTGGTTTTTATTTGAATTTCCTTGGATTTATGCTTTGTATGAAAAATTCAACAAATGAAATTAAAGAATGGATAATGGTAAAAAGATAAAAAGGTAAAATTAAAATCTTGAAAAAATTATATTTAAATATTGAGCACTTAGGAAAATCATTTTAGCTGGTACATGAATTTTAATATAGCATAGTGAATAAAAAGTTGAAAAGACATCCCTTTGACATCTAAATAGTGCAAGGGCAGATTTATTATAAAAATATCGAACATTCTCTGCACCTGGAAAAATTTACCATAATACCCTCAGTACATTATTTACCTCTGGTAAAAATGTTAGAAATTTATCATGTCATTTAAGTCTTTTAAAAATTCAAAAATAGAAACATTGAAAATCTAAAAATCATCATGTAATTTTTATGAAATAATTACGCAATATTTTCACTTGAAATTTTTATAGAGGCATCCTTAACCCAAACCAAACTCTTATAAAAAGTTTCAAAAATAAATAATATAACATATACCGCTAAATAAATCAAAATCCGAAATGGAAATTCTGAGTGGTGCATAGTGTCAGAATTTCTATAAATTATCTCGAGGGTATCTTTGTCCCCAGATTTTACATAAGACTACCCACTACCAGGAGACTCTAGTCAAAAAGTTTCAGAAAGTATGTAAGTGGTTTGATGGGCGAATTAATGCTGGAACCGAGCTGTCCGAGCTGAAGTCTATTCCTTTGACACCTCATTTCGCTGCCATGTGAGTCCCAGTCACAGTGATAAAAATATAGGAAGGCTTAAAAAATTAGGTTAAATTAAGATAAACATATTAAACAGCTTGTGTTGTATTTTCATCGGTTCAAGTGCTACTACTTGTAGTTCATTATTTGAGAAATACTTGTGCAATATTCGTTTGTTAAACTTTTGAAAATCTATAAACAAGTTAATACCAATCAATCAAACAAATTGACCATTTTCTCTTTCAACTCACAGACATATTTACAATTGATAAAAAAAATCATGAGCAGTGCTTCGATACTTTCCTTTTCAATACAAGTTGTACAAATCTTGAATTAAGCGAAAGGTTAAGTAATTACCATATACCTTTCATTCATCTTTAATATTTCTGCATCTGTCAAAAAGGAAAGCATTGAAGCACCTCTCAAAAATCATATATTAGAAGAGAGGCTCACTTTGTCTATTTATTGTCATGGTCAGTCCACTCAGTCGGTTAGGTACTCGCCAACTCACGCTACGCCACCTTCACAATCTGCTCATCATCGCAACAGTGGGTTGTCCGTTGCCACACACCCATGCCCTCACCAGTTCCTCGACATTCACTCGACGTCCTCGTTGTGCCCTTACAATCGTCGAGTCCCGGCGACGTGCATCAAGTGCCCCCTACTTGATGTGCTGACATATCCTCGCAAAGAAGATACGTTGAGTCACCTCCCTCTCTCTATCGTCTCTACGTGCATTGAGGGTTCAAGTCCAGTTTTGCAGACAACAAGTGAAGTTACCAATTGTAAAATTAGGTATTCAACAAGCAGCGACCCATGAAGCCACATAGTCTAAAAAGTAGCTCACCACCCAGCAAAGTTTTTTCTTCTTCTATACGTACCTGAGTGCGTATACATTCCCTACTGTTATGCCAAAAAATGAACGTCGCTACTAGAGAGAGTGTAGGGTGGGCTCGAGTCCAACCAAGCCCACCCGTTGGATACGCCCCTGCCAAGGTTTGAAAATTTGGTTTCAGAATAAATTTCGTACCTGGCCGGATCGCGAAATTTCGGCGAAATTTTGAAATTTTGGAAATATTTCGGACGAAATTTGAATTTGAAAATTCAAATCCGGTCCATTCCGGAAAGAAAAATCCGAAATTCGGCGAAAAAACCCGAAATTTCGGGTTTTTTGCACCGGCTGAAAGTTAGTATAAACCTTAACAAAAAATTTTAAATTTTTTTTGGAGGTTCCTGACACATTGCTGATGTTCTCACAAAAATTTCAGCTGATGATCTCATCCGAGGAATTTTTAAAAATTCGGAGAGTTGTACTGTCCTAATAAAACACTGACCGACAAGTTTGATCCGAATGAAAAATGATACAAATCAAGTTATAAATTTTTGAAATTGTTTTTGGAGAGTCCTGACACATTTATTATATTGAGATAAAAATTTCATATATTTCTGGAGTCTGTGGAATTTTTAAAAATTCAAACATTGGTACTGTCCTGATAAAACGCTGATCGGCAATTTTGAACCGAATGCAAAATGGTTCAAACCACGTTATAAACATTTGAATTTTTTTTTGCATGGTTATAATGTATCTTTAATGCTCTCATAAAATTTTCAGATGATGATAAAACTGTATGAATTTTTAAAAATTCGAACAGTACTACTGCCTTGTTAAAAGGCTTACCGGCAAACTTGAACAAAATGAAAAATTATGTAAACCACATTAAAAACTTTTGAAATTTTTTTTGGATGATCCTGATGTAACATTAATGTTTATTTAAAATTTTTATACGATGATCATTCTCAAATAATGTTTAAAAATTCAGACAGTGCTACGTCCTGATAAAAGTCTGATGATCAATACATAGATTTGCTTTAGTAACAAAAAAAGTTTAAATTTTTTCAAAATTTTAAAGAATGGTTATAAGGAATTTCTTAATATCCCATAAAAATTGTGATTCATGATCACACTCCAGTGAATTTATAAAATTCTTACAAGACACAGTACCATTTATGTTCTTTTCTTTTTGATTTTTGAAATATAATATAACAAACGAAGTTGAATGCTTTCATAGATTTGATTGACCAAACAAAAAAAATTTAAATTTTTTTAAAAATTTATATAATGGTACTGAGTCAATTATTAATCTCTCAAAAAAAATTTAGATCATAATCACACTCAAGAAAATTCATAAAATTCTGACAATATAACTGTCCCAATTATGTTCATTCTGTTTTTGATTTTTTAAAGATAACAAATGAAGTTAAATTATTTTGAATTTTTGTATGTATAATTTTAAACTACTAAGGATAGTACCATAAAATTTTAAGTTTATTATGAAGCTTGTAAAATTCTATAAAAATCTGACAGTGTTTCTACCAAAATTTCAAAATGTTTAAAAAATTCGGTTTTTCAACAAATTTTCATAGGAGATGACTTTCCTAAGAGTTATTGGACCAAATCCGGTCCAATCCGACCCTAAAATTTTCAAAATCGGACAAAAAACACGAAATTTCGCCCAAAACCGAAATTTCAGGTTACTGTAGCAATTTCAAAATTTAAAAAAATAATTTTTGACCGGTACTTTAGATTTCAGGGTGATCCGAAATCCGAAATTCGCCGAAATTTGGAACCCTGGCCCCTGCTACTCCTTGTTTTGGATGATATGTGGGAAGACAATGATAGAAGCCGGTGGAACAAGCTATTAGCACCAGTGCGATGTAGTTCATTGAAGGGCAATGTGATCTTGATCACAACAAGGAATCACCCCGCCGTGAAAATGACTGCTACAATGGACCCTATCCGTTTGGATGGCTTGGAAGATGATGACTTTTGGCTTCTGTTCAAAGCATGTTCATTTGGTGATGAGAAATATGAAGGGCATCCAAGTTTGCAAATTATTGGGCTGCGTATAGCCAAAAAGTTGAAGGGTTACCCTTTAGCTGCAAAAAGTGTCGGTGCCCTGTTGAAAAGAGGCCTTGATGGTGGATATTGGATGGGAATATTGTGTTGGATAACTAGACATATTAACGATGAATCTATTCCGAAAATAAGATATGATAATAATTGAAAACAGAATAGATACAACAAATAAATTAGACATAAGCAATATTCTGATTGTAATGTCTATCTCATCAATATTATTAGATAAGCAAAATATAGATGCGGTTCGTGTGCGTTACCGAGATGACGTGAAGACGTGGCCGAACCGGTAGTAGATGTTGATGAAGATCAAAAGGCGATGTAGGCGAAGCTGATCGTCGGTGAAGAACCAGCGAGCAGTCGTGTGAAGACGCTTCCCAAAAACGTGATTCGCCCTATCCAGGTGCAGGATCTCAAGGACGGACGTTTCGAAGACCTGCTCTCCCAACAGTCGGTGCACGCTGGTGAAGGGACGGGGAAGACGGAGGCAGCTCAATACTGAGGGAAGGCAAAAGGTTCGAGAGATTGATTTTATTTGATCTTTGTTCTGCGTATATATAACAGAGATAAAATCGTGGAACACGATACGAGTCGGTTACGAATTCCGCGTAAAATCTGTTCCACGATTCCGCATAACGTAAACGTGTTAACCATGTAGTCCCACGCTGCAAAAACTACGTCTGCGCAAGCCATCGGACTCGATTTCGCTGCACTATTCACGCGCACGTTGCGTGCGCCTAGTGAGGCGAGCGAGCGCGCGCGTGTTCTCTCATTTCTCTCCTCATGCTCTAGTATGGCGGAGGGAACCTCACCTTATTAGGTGGTCTTCATCCACCTCCACTAACGATACGAGACTATTACATTTTCACCTCTTTTCCATCTAATGAGCTTTTAAGATTTTTGCACGTACTTGATTTTCACCTCTCATCACCTCACATCTATGCACGTACTTGATTTTTGCTATTGTCCTAATCTCCTACCATTGCCTAGGGAGTTGAACTGCCTAACTTCCCTCAGGAAATTGTCAATCAAGGCTTGTCCAGGAATAAAATCATTGCCAGAAAAGGGCCTCCCAACTTCCCTACAGGAGCTCTTTGTGAGCAATTGCAGTGCAGAACTAAAGGAACAGTGCAGGAAGACAAAAAATGTTAGATGTGTTTATGTTGATAGACATGCAAGCAAATTCATAACCATATGCAAGTTGTTACGGCTCTATTTTAGGTAGTGTTTTCTAGTTCTAAAAAGTTTAGTCTTGAGCTTGAGAATGCATAATCTATATTTATACATTTTTCATTTTATGTATGCACAATATTTTGTTGATTAATTTTTTTTCTTATTTAATAAACAGTAATACTAACTTAAGTTCAATTATTGTTTTCTTGCTGCATTAACAGGGAACGGAAAAGATGAGACTTCAGAGAAGCAATCTGCAAATCCTGATGCTTCAGTTTTTCAAGCTAATAAATCTATGTGGCAGAAATATCTGTTTGGTGAAGATCCCAGATAGCAACTGGTTTCAAGAAAATTAAGGATTTTGCAGCTTACCATTGGATCAATGTTGCATGTTCATATGCTGATGGTTTGTTTTGGAATATTTGTTAAACTGAACAGCATCAAGCATCTTAGATGTTTTTTTTTTTCCTTTAATACCTTCATTCAAGGTTGCATTGCAGTGGGGCCTAATTTGGTTGTGAATAGCGAAACACCAGGACGGCGCCCGGTCAGGCTTGCCGGCAGGACAAGTGTGTGGCAGATTCGAGCTGCGGCGGAGCTCCGTCGGTCACTGCGTCGGAGATGGTGTGGTGAATGTTGGGTGTGATAGGGTTATACTCTCTCGGTTACAAATAGTTATCGTTTTAGGTATAGCTATAGTTAAACTTTTAAAACTTTAACTATTAGTGTCTTTTTAAATATTTAAATTAGATAAATGAAAATCATATATGTCGATTTATCTTAAAAAGTATTTTTATAATATTATAATTTTATTAGGTTTTATAAATATATTATAATAAAAATTAGTGATTAAATTTATATTTTAAAAATTATATCGATGTTCAAAATGATAACTATTTGCAGCCGAAGAGCGTATATTTATTTATTCGTAGCAAAACACAGACGCTTAACTAGTAAGCACACAGATACTTGTGTTCTCTGTTAGTCGGATACTTCGTCAGTATGGCCGGACTGGAGGGTATGTGATGGCATCACTGTATTCAGTCTATGGTTTTTGTTTTTCAAAAATGACTCAGAAATGTTTTGGAAATTGCTTCATGTTCAAAGTTGACACCTTTAATACCAGCTATTGTAGCTGTACAGTTAACAAGCTCCATCAAATTACAGTTTCACTAGCCTTATGTTCGTCAGATTGCCTACGTGGTTGTACTCTTTCCCTTGATTTTTTCTCGAAATCAAGAGAAGAATGCAAGTCGCTATAGCAATGCATTTGGACTGTTCACATCATATCCAACGGCTGGGATTGGCCCTAAGGCACTGACCCTTTGCCTCTGCCTTTGCACAGGATATGCGTCCTGCCTACCAGTTTGATTTTTTTACGGACCACCAATAAATTCAAAATCTGACATGAACATCTGCACCACGGCAAGAAAACGAGCGGGGGCGCTACGGGAACTTCGGCGAGCTCTAGCGCATGAACATTTGTAGCACGGGCATCGGCGGCTAGGGCTACAGATGCGCAAGCTCACGGTGATCCTCGGGTAGCTACCCACGCCTTAAATAGCGTCAGTGAACGCATGCAAACCGAAAACCTAACCCTACACGGTGGCGGAGACGTACTGGCGGCGTACTCCGATGGCTGGTCGGAGAAGGACTCCTGACGGCCATCCAATCTGTGAGCAACGGTTGAGATCTTCTGATGAGGTGGCACAATCCAGCCCGAATACGAAATCCAGCGGCAGCGGTTAGATCCTTCCTTTTGCTGTCGTATCCCATCACAGCCATCCATGCTCCATCCAACGATCGGCGAGTTTAGGGTTTCGATCTCATGTTATGCGTCGGATCTAAATTCATCGGCCGACAGCAACACTTCTAGAAACCAGGCCAAATGGGCCGTATAGTGTTGGGCCACGTGCGAATAGTATTGGGCTCCAGCCCAATATTGTTTAACCGATTTTCCCGCTTTTTTGATTTAAAATAATTTCAGAAATTAGTTTAATTAGGTTTAGGCAATAAAAATATCAGGGAAAAATCCAAGAAAATTCTCATAAATACTTTGAGACATTTTGAACTCAAATAAAATATTTTTAGCCATACTTTATATTAATTTTATCTATATATAGCTAGTTTTATGAAAAGGCCAATATACTTAATTTAAAATAAATCCAAATAAAATCCAGAAAAAACCAATAAATGTAGAAAAATCACAAAATGCACAAATAACACTAAAATAAGATTATATGCAAATTTTGGGATATTACAACTTGCATTCTACCTTTCCACAACAAAATCATCAGTTGAAGAGGAGCCTACACTTGTTTTGGAGGAGTAGTACCAAGAGGAGGCGGGATACTAGGGGCAAATCTTGTTAGTTGCTTGTGGTATATTGATAGGTTATCTATGAAGTTTCTGTTCTAGCGCTGTTTTATTTATTAGAGTTTAAGCCTTGTGTGGTATAACTATGTAAAGTCGACCACAAGGTTAATCAACTGTCCTTGATTAAATAAATAGAGTCTTGTATTATGTTTCCGCTGCCTATGATTGTGATATTTCATCTATGTTACCATTGTGTGCACTAGCATGATCCTGGACTAGTGCAGTATACACAGAGGGTAAGGATTTGTATACCGGGTCCCAACAAGTTGCCACACATCGATGACCAAAACAACACATCAGCAACATATGTTGATGTGGCACTAAGGTGGAGGTGAGGTGGAGGATGACGTCGATAGCCACATCGGCAGACAATGAGAATGACACCTTAGTAGCTTAGCTGACTCAGCTGTGAGGTGGCTGCACACATCGGCGGCTACATTAGCACGGCTACGACGGTTGGCTCCGTGACCATCGGCAATAGTGACGACAACGAGGATGGCACGGTTGCAACGGAGATGGAATAGATTTAGTCAAAAGGGACTACGGTGAAGATAATGACGTGTATAGATCTCATTGATGACAACCATAGCGACTGGTAGTAAGGTCGAAGATGGCAGAGCGGCTTGAGCGTCTGTGGTGAGGGTGTTGCGATGGGTCTCTAGGGAAAGAAAGGGGAGTATCACATAGAACATGACGAGGCAAAGCTAGGGGTATGGACAACGATGGCAAAGACTCACTGGTGACGGCACATTTTGACAGCGAAGAGGCACGATTGGTCTTGGGGAAGATGGACCGCTTTGATTGCATGGGGGGTTTGGACAAGGACACTTGGGAACACGTTCTGATGTGGAGGGATTCGAAGAAGATGTGGTAGAGAGCCACGGGAACGCAAGCTTCTTCCTTTAGCTCCCATGGCGGCGATGCAGCACGGCCGGGTGTGGAGAAGAAGACCATGGTGGCGGTGTATGTTGGGGTCTCGAATGACGGTGGCTGATGTAAGGTTGTGTCTCGATCTTTTGATGAGAGCGATAACTATCGATTTGGTAGAACTGACTTTGACGATCCAACTACAACGTACGATGACGATGTGCCTTAGCAATCGCTAAACCAACTCTGGATTGTTATTGATCTCGCCGTGGGCACGATCAACCTGAACACGAGGTTCAATTCCTGCAAGCAACCAAATAACAAGTAAGAACAATAGTAAAAGCAATCTGAAATTGCAAATAAGAATGGAATGCAAAATCAAAGTGGGGTTCTACTGAGGATCTTGACAAGGTGGCTGTCCAGCACAACTTGAAGACACAAAGTTTGCACTTAGCTAAACTAATCAAACAAAACCCAAGTGTCTAAAGCGGTGGCTACTAAATATATGAGAGGGAGGGATGTGAGAGGGTCTTCCTAAGGTTGTGTGTAGCAAGGGGGCACGCACACAACTTGGGCTTGGGCCCCAACACACTTACAAGGCCCGAAACAGCCCAAAACAGTATTATAGTACATTGTTTTAATGATTTTTGCTGATCTACAATAAATCTGGGCCTAGGATTAGATCCATTGGAAATATCTCGTTTTAAGCTTTCAATCAAGTCCAAGATCACCCAAATTGGAATCCGTATGCAAAAGTTATTCATATTTGAAGTCGGTGCTGTCCCAGGAGGCCGAATTGGATTTCAGAACATGATGGATTTGATCTCTCTCTCTCTTCTTGGCCCGTGGATGACGTGTTGGAGTTGGCACAACCAAATATGGTCATATCCGTAGTAGTGATGTCCTCATCAGTGGCTAAGGTGTCAGACCTGAATATGCAAATCCAAATCACCTATGTATATCGCACTAGTCTAGGATCATGCTAGTGCACATAAGCTCAACATAGATGGATATCACAATCATACATAGTGGAAAGTAATAAAAGACTTCATATATTAAATATAAGCCTGTTGACTGATCTTATGGTCGACTTTACATGATTATGCCTTGCAATGCTAAACTGTAGATAACAAATTTAAACTATAGTGAAAAGAATACGCAAATAAACCCCTTAGTATACCACAGGCAACTGACAAGGCCCGCACCTTAAACGTTCGTCTCCTCCTGGTACTCCTCTTCCAAAGCTATAGACTCCTCTTCAACTGATGATTTTGTTGTTGGTAGGAGTGAGTACTTAAAGCACTCAACAAGTTGTGCACAGAATGCAATTTTACCATAACTATATGTAAACTTTATTCCAATGGATGGTTGTTATGGTTATTTTGTAGTAAAGCAACATTTACAAGTGAATACAAAAATTAGATTGAAATGACAGTAGAACAAATAACAATAAATAATAACTTTAAAGTATTTCTCGAGGGTAAACTTGGCATAGAGCTCTAATCAACTTCCAAACTTCCTTTTGCTCACAGCCTCCCTTCCCATGTTTTATTTTACAAAATCTAACCAATAACCATAATTCTCGAGCATTGTCTATTACCGCGAACATGGCTATCTGAATAGATTACACTCCGTAGAGGTTACGTACTTTACCCACATTATATGATCAAACTATACTGCCATGTATTTTAACGTACCCATTGACGTATGGCTAGATGATCATAATGAAACCTTTCGAAAACTTCGTCTTAGCACTGACCTTCCCGTTAAGTCCTTACTATTCCTCCCCTCACTAAGAGCAGAAGAATAGAAGAAACTTACCGTTGGACAAATGTGAACAGCACATTCCAAGTCCCCCTCATAACCACACACTAAGTTTGGTTATTTTCTCGAGGCTTCCAATGTTAAGACTTGGCAACTTACTTAGTTAGGGCTGTCCCATTCTAGACATGTGGTTGCATGTTTGATTTAGTTCAAAGGCTTGCAAGGTTAAGTCCTTAATTGACCAAGGCAAGACTTCCAACAATCTTAAGAACCACCTCACATCCACTTATATATCATCATGCCATCAAATCAACTCATTGCCACACAGGCCCACCAAAATCCACAATCTCTTGCCACTTGCCCCAGTCTAAATCATTTACCACCCCATAGTTGATTATCGTGCAACACATGCCATCAAAAAGTCAAAATCATTTCGAGAGAACACATGTCACCACAACTCAACATCATTGTGTAACAACACATGACACCCTTTTCATAAATATGTTCCATATTCCATTAGTCAAGATTAATTTGATCATTCAAAAGGCATGAGATAACGTGGCATGGCTAAGCAAACTATTCATGACCTAGCTAACCCACATTGGCATCTATTAGCAACCCACTAATAGTGAACCATCCTAGGGTTACAAATAATCATGGCATACAAATGCCAAGCTAGGTTTAATCCATTTGAGTTAAATAACTAGATCCCAAACTAATTTGAAAATAGTTCTAAGCATAAAATAACATGCAGTAATTTAAATTAACATAGCATTTGTAAATCTGGGTTCAACATGATCAAAGCACAACTTGCCTTAGAAAAGATCTTGTTCCCACTCTAGACCTTGCTCTTGAATCAACTCTTCACTCTTGCACGATCCGGGGACTTTGACTTCTACATAAATATAGATGAAACACCAAATAAATACCAAACTAGAGAACAAAAAACTCTAAAAATCAAATAAAATTCACCATTAAATATATCTCAATTTTACAAATTTTGAAAAATTTGAATCACCTCAATTGAAGATTGTATTAAGAAGAACGAGCTCTCAAAAGATTTGAAAATTAGAAAAAGAATATAGTCGATTTTCTCGAATTATATTTATACTAAAAATCTGAATTATAACGTAATGCTGATGTCATAAACTGATTTTCCCAAATATAAATAATCTTGAAAACTCCTACGGTCGCTAACATGTGTGTCCGGGTCTATGGACCAGGTCCACCAGACAAAACCGATCGATGGTAGACACGGTCCACAAGGCATATTAACCGATGGGTGGGACCAGGTGATAGTTGACACAGGAGATGATGAAGGGTGGTGGCGCATCTTACCAGACGCGAAGACGATGACCAAGGAACGGCAATACCTCAACGGATCTGCCTCGCAAAACCAAGGATCTAGAGCTCCTTGATTTGGTGACCTCAAATCTAGCATCAACTATAACTAGGAAAACTTGATAGTAGTAGAATCAATGAAAAAACTCCACGGTGCACCCGAAGAACTCCGTTGAGCTCAAATTTGTGAACCACAGTGTCTTGGAGAAAACCGTCCGATGAAAAGCTGCTCAAGATCGTGTTGAACCTCAGACAATGTCCCGATTACCTTTTTAAAGCCTAGGCTTCCATGTAGAGCCCAGAGAACTTAAGCGTCGTGGCGACGGATTCCATCTCCGATACGATGGCTACTCGCGGAGACGATGAAGCTCAATCGTCCACGTGGCATGATGGGGGGACACAATGCGCAAGGCACAGATCGATCCTAATCGTTCACAGCAACCAATGACTAGATTTCCCTAGGGTTTCCATAACACACGATTGATCTCAACTGTTCGCTTAGATCTAACGGTCACAAACCAACTAGGGTTCCGGATCAACCACAACCACTCGATCACAAACCGACGGTTGCGGATCTAGGTTTACGACCAACGGTTGGAGTTGGGCCAAGAGAGGCAAATGGGTTGGGCCCGATGGGCTTCTGGCACAACACTGTTGATTGAATTTTAAAAGCTTTTCAGATTCAAATTAATTTCAAAAAATATATTAAGCTAAATAAAATAGTAAAAATATCAGAACAATTGTGGAAAATTTTCCAAAAATATTTTGAGACAGTTAGAACTCAAATAAAATAATTTTAATAAAAGTTTATTTAAAATTTTAAAATATTTAAATAATTAACCTTTTAAGCATAATTAAAAAATAATAAATAAATTCTAGAAAATTCCAAAATTTTCCAAAATTCACCAAATGCATAAATAGCAATATTAAATTAATAGAAGCAAAAAAATAGGATGTTACATAAGGGAAACAAGGCAGTGGGATGAGGGGTGCATATTCAAGGATCCTTAGGGCTTTAAATAGCCTTAAGAGGCATGGGTGACATGGAAGTCGAGGATGGCACATGCAGAATGGAAGTGGGAGAGAGTGTGAACAAGAGGATGGCAGTGGCATGGGAGTTGGGTCAGCTGCAGCGTTGGCCCACTAGGGTTAGCAGCGACGCTGGCAAGCTGGTCCACGGGAGGAAAATGGGTTGACGAGAAAGAGGGAGAGACAGATGGGCCGCATGGGCGCAGCTGGACCAAACGATGGAGAGAGAGGAGATAGGCTAGAGAGGAAGCGGGTAGTGCAGTGGGCTGGGAAAGAAAAATGGGCCGCTAAGAATTCGGCTTGTGGATTTTTGGGAAAAGAAAATGATTTTCCAATTAAATAAATCCGAGAAAATCAAATAAATCCAAATAAATACTAAATATCCCACAAAAATTTCAAGAAAATATAGAAAAATTCCTTGCAACACAAGAAACCAACTAAGGCATAAAAATTGGTGTGTTACAAACCTATCCCCTTAAATAGAATCATGACCTCAGGTTAGCTAAAGAATAGGATAGGGAACTCCACTCTTATGACTGAGACGCTCTCCTAGATAGCTCCATCCTTGTGCGGTTGCTCTGCTAGAACTTGCAAAAGCGGGGTCTTGAATCTTGTCAGATGCTCTGTAGCTTCCAACTCATTGACAACTGCTTCTAGAAGGTAAGGTCATCCTATAATTTTGGGCTTCGAGCTGAGCCTGCTTGGTGGCAAATGAAGGCGCTTCATGAGCTAAGAGACATGGAAGGCATTAGGCACTCTTGTCTTTGACTTAAATAACCCAGCTAATAAGCCACCCTATTTTCTGCCTTTTTCTTGACAAATCCATTTGATAAGCCACCATCTTTTCTGGTTTTCTTTTAATTGATGTTGAGGTTATTCAAATTCAATAATTTTATTTTAGGAAAACCCTAATTGAGATATAATTAATTCGAGAAAAATTCAAATGGTTCTTTTTATTTTGAAAACTTCGAAAAGGTGCAAATATTGTGGTGTTAAAAACCCACCCCTTAAATAGAATCTCGACCCCGATATTCAAGCTGGGTAAATAATAGTATTGGGAACTCAACTCTGAAGACTATGACGCTCTCCTAGACAGCTCCATCCTCGGCGTGGTTGCTAGGCTGAATCTTGCACAAGCGGGGTTGGTCTTGAATCTTCCTAGATGCTTTGCAGCTACCAACTCTTTGATTGCTACTTCTTGAAGGTGAGGTCTTCTTGTAACTCTGCGGCCTCTAGTTGAGCCTGCTTGGGTGACATTCGAAGGCACTTCACGAGCTGAGAGATGTAGAAGCCGTTAGGCACTCCTGCCTTTGACTTACAAATCAAGCTGATAAGCCACCCCTCTTTTCTAGTTTTCTTTTAATTGATATTTAGATTATTCAAATTAAATCATTTTATCTTAGGAAAATCCCAAATAAGCTTTAATTAATTTGAAAATATCTAAATGGTTCTTTTTTATTTTGAAAAGTTAAAAAGACGTGAAAATTAAGATGTTATGAGGCCAAATAAGCCATAAGGACATCTCCGATACTACAGTGAAGTCAGCATTAGGCCCACATGGCCATGCTATGGTAGGGGTTGCCCTCAAGCAAAAATAAAATAAAATAAAAAGGCTAGCCACAAGCTTAAAACCTAACCAAAAGGAATAAAAAATTGAGTAAAATGAAGGTGCACAACGATGTTGTTTTGCTGCAAATAGATACCTCGTCGTTGTCGCCAGAACTAATTGGAGCTAGCCGTCATCGCTGGACCAAGCCATGAAAGGCGCCATCATCAAATCTGGTCGCTATGACATGGGGAATGGGCACCGCAGCTGCATCCAATCGCCAGGATATTGAGGGAAAGGAATAGATGCCAGATCTAGCTATCGTCAACTTGAGAAGGATGGAGAAGGTGCCCTCAACGGCATCGCCACCAGGTCTGTTTGTAGAGATGCGCCGGTCTCCACCATCTGAGTCCAATGAAGGCATGTGTTGGCATCAAAAATTTGATGTAGGGTTTCGACAAAGAAGACACCAAATGAACACTGTTCAGAGCGCACACCGATTTGACTCAGAATCGACAAGGTAAAATATAAAATTCACACAAAGCCGATCGTGAAGATCAATCGGCTTAGACTCAATCAGCTTGAAGCCGATCGAGATCGAAGTAACAGGGTAAGTCTAATTAGCCGATTAAGGCTAATCAGATGATAAAGGTAGATCAATTCTGAAGAAGGTGATGCGCAACAAAATCAGAACAAATCAAACCTGGGGCGTAATTTGAAGAAGATCAACAATCGACGATGCGCAACTTTATTGATCAAGATCGAATTACAAAGACTAAGTTACAAAAGCTACTCCTAGCCGACAGGAAAAAGTAAGAGAGTAAAAGCTGGTTGATTGTATTGTGTTGTATCCTGTCGCAGTTTGCTTCGACCCTTTTTTTATACCCGTCGGCCGATCGTATCCTTTTACAACACGTTTCAAGTCTTGATCCGTATCGGCCTTATCTCGGACAGTTATTTCCTTAAAGATCTTGATGTTACCAAATATCTTCAAATATGTCCGTTAATTTTCGTGTATCTGATTTTATTGCAGATTTTGACTAGACTTGCCAAATTTTGGTGCAAACATATGCGTGTAGTTTGACTAGACTTGTCATCTATCAAAAATCGCAATAATCGGCTTTTTCCATCGGCTAATTGTTGAAATTCACTCAATAACTGCCGCTTTATTTGCGCCGTAATTTTCTGACATGCGTGTAGTGCGCTTTAATTTCTCGCGTCTTCTGAGATTCATTTCCCGCCGCTTCAGATTTTCACCTTGCTATAAAATGCGGCCCCCACTGCGGTCATTCTTCACGCTCTCAAGCTCTCGTAATCTTCACAATCAGCTTCCTCCTGCTTGGCTTCTCATCTGAGTCAATCGGCTTCTGCCTGCCCTCTCCTCTGAGTCAATCGGCTTCTTAACACCAAGATCGACTGAATGGATCCTTCCCAGGTACTCATACCGATTCCCAACAGTGCTGATCAGTTTTTCCTTGGCCCCCTAGGAAACTTAGACGCGGCTACGATTATTGATCAACAAGTAACTCGCCTTCCTTTGTCGGCTAGAGGGTATAACATTGAGGGGTGGAGTAAGAGTTTTAGAGCTTGGCCGACTGCACTTAAAGGGTGGAAGAATTGGTATAACCGGGTAGCAGCCCAAAAAAGAGAATCCTGGGAAAGAATGGGCATAGCCGAGTGCAGTTCTTTGAGTTTAGCCGATCCAGAGGCCAATGAGCCCTTGGTGGCCACGGCTTGTTATTTCTGGTCGGATGCTTTTAACGCCTTCATGTTTCGCACCGGTCTGGTCGGCCCAACTTTGCTAGATGTTGCTCAACTTTGCTGCTTGAGACCAGATGGAGCACAAATATCGGCCTTTAGCACCAAACCCAAGTATAAATTTATTCGATCCAAAGGTGAAGGCTGGTCCAAGTATATTGCCAACAACAATAAAGTAAATGGATTAGTATCGGATGAAGAGCACGTTGCTTTCCTCAACCTTTGGCTTGATCGATTTCTGTTCTACGGTGCTTCATTAGGGCCAACCCAAGTGTATCAGACAATAGCAGAAGGATTGGTAGAGGGCCGTCGACTGGCGCTTGGAAAAACGTTTCTGGGAGCAGTGTACCAAATGATGCATATTATTAGAAGTCGTCTTTATACGGGTTTTGCCGATTTCATTGTAGGTAATGTGGGCGGCCCCTTATGGTTTATTCAGGTTTGGCTGTACTGCTTCTTTAGCCGACCCTTTGATTTAGAGCCTAGTGATGATACGGCCTTCCCAAGAGAACACAAACCAGAGAGTGCCATTCCTCAATATCAAGCGAGTCGATCATTTGGTGAACGATTCATCATGTGTTCTGGTAATGAGACAAAAATCACAGCTGTCGATTCGAGAAAATACTTGACTTTCTTCCTTCACCTGAGCGATGAAGATCTGAGACAGCGGGACTTTTTTAGTTATAGCGGTGTGGCCGATTTTCCATGGCCTTCATTTTTACATCTTGAAGCCGACAGTTCTTCAATGCCCCAGGAGACACTTGAGTTGTATAAAATCTTCATTTCTCCTTGCATTCTTCATGCTGGTCTCCACACAAGAAATCGGACATTCCAGCCGTCATATGAATTCTATCACCCATCTGTTTAGGCAAGGAAACTGGGATTTGGTCAAGTGATACCAAGTTTTCAGCTTCTTGATCGGCTTGAGCCAAGAGCTAGAGTCCACAATGCTGTATCGGCTGAGATTGTCCTTGAAGTAGCCGATGACCTACAAGTTCAGTCTTTACCACACTTTTTCCTAAATACCAGATGGGCAGGAGGTTACACTACATGGTGGTCAAAAATTGCAGAAGCTCTCTATCGGTCAAAGTCTCCGTTGAACATCATCAATGAATTTTTTCCAAATCTTCCGGAGCCGATGTTAGTATCTAATGCCGATTCTAGGAGTGAGGCCACTTCGTCCAGATATACTAACACGAACGTAGATATTTCTGGCGAGGTATCGGCTTAGAGTCTAAATTTTTCCACTTTGTCTTTTATGAAGTCTACTTCGAATCTAATTTTGTTTCTTCTCTGTAGAACAAGGCTATTGGAAAGAGGGCGGCTTCAGGCCCATCGGATGACAGCCATCCCAAGAGACAGCAACAATCAACTGCCATCACAGGTTACGCCTCTGGGTCCTTGGGTATTCAGAGCCCATCTCTGTCGGACTTAGAGAAACAGAAACAACCCAGTAAGTCTTTTATCGGCTTTCTTTTAATTTTTCAACCAATTTTCATCTGACTAGATTATTTATCTGATAAACTCTTCAGAAAAGAAGCGAAAGTATACCAAAGCTGCTGCCAAGAGGGTCCCTAAGCCAAATGAGCAGAGCGGCGAGAGTTCGCCACATGCGTCGGCTATTGGAGAGGTAAAAAATCGTACCTTTCGTAAGTATCTTATGTCTTTTAATACGTCGTCTTACCCTTTATTTTACTTCCTTTAGCCGACGCAATCAGCTCAAGTCGCGAAGATCTTGGCCGATCTTCCGAAGATCTCTTTTGTGCCACTCTCTCCACTACGGCTTACTCCAACAGCTCCAACCGCCGATCTGTCGGAGCTTTCTAACCCGACAAATCTGTTGGGCTTCTCCTTGGCCGATCTTGATGATCCGAAGATCATGGCCACTGATGACTATGACGCTGAGATCAGGAAAATCCTCAAAGTATCTAAGGAGGCGTCGGCTGCAGTCACCTCTACCCCAGGCACGAAAGAAAAACTGAACAAGCTGTTTGACCTGGTTACGAGACCGCAATCGGAGATCCTGGCAAACAACCAGTCGATCTGAGATGCTTTGGCAGCGGTTGAAGCCGATCTGCCCCCAGAGGCCATGGAGGCTCTCCTCAACATCTGCCATCTGGACGAGAGGAAATCTGAAGTGGAGGCAGCTGAGGCAAGAATAGCCCAGCGTGAAGCTCAAGAAGCCGACCAGAAACTTTTGGATGAGCTCGTCGCTGACGCCAAGGCCAAGAAACAGAAGTTTGATGCTGATACAGAGCTGATGAAGACCACGAAGAACTCCCTCGGTCAGCTCGAATCGACTAAGAAATTTCTCATGGAAGAGTCGGCCAAGATGGAGAAGCTAATCACAGAAGGCCAGCAAACCCTTGAGAAAACTTCATCGGCTATCAAGGATCAAAAGCTGGGACTTGCAGTGGCCGTGGTCGACGTGAAAAAGCAAATGACTAAAGTGGTGCCGGTGCCAGGGAGCACAAAAGAAGACGATCGCATCATTGACGAAGTTCAATGTGTGATTGCAAAGGCTGCTGGTGCACTATCAACTTTAGGCGCAAGTCTCCCGGGCTCAGGCATCCAACATTAAATCTTGAAATGTAAACTTTTGTTGGTTGTTTTGGAAATACTTTTTCGGATATTTTTGTACCTCTTATAATCGGCTGTTTAACCGATTTTAATATCGCTTTCTAGTAATTGTATCTCTTCTGAGTCTGCAATCCTTTTAGCCGATTAACAGCATCGTGTTAACTTGGCCTTTTGAATGTGATCCTTAGTCGGCTAGGCTCCAATCCAAACGCTAGGATAGTACTTATTTAAATATTTCCTGTTAATAGCTTTAGGCAATACATATCCTTCCAACGTCTCTATTACGTACGAATTTCCACCGACTAGCCGATTAACCTTGTATGGTCCTTCCCACGTAGGTGACCATTTTCCGAATCGGTTATCTTTCGAACCAACTGGCAATATCGTTTTCCATACTAAATCGGCTTGATCGAAAGATTTAGGCATAACCTTTTTATTATACGCCTTCGCAACCCTGATTTTATTCTTCTTAAGCCGATCAAGTGTGGACAAACGTAATTCTGCCAACTCATCCAAGTTGTTGATCATCGAATTGTTATAATCCTGAGCTGACAAACCGTTTTGTCTGGCTACTCGTATGGATTCAATGTTGATCTCTACGAGTAAAACGGCTTCTTGACAATACAACAACTGGTAAGGTGAAAGCTTCGTTGCTCCGTGATAAGCTAGCCGATACGCCCAAAGCGACCCCGATAGAGTTGAGTGCCAATTCCTTGGTTTTTCATCAATCTTTCTTTTGATCAACTTAATTAGCGTTTTGTTGGACGACTCGCCTTGTCCGTTAGCCTGAGAGTAGTATGGGGATGAATTCAGCAGTTTAATCCCCAGACTTGTCGTGTAACTCTGAAACTTATTAGACATGAACACCGTACCTTGATCGGTCAAAATTGTTTGCGGTATTCCAAACCGATGGACAATGTGCTCATTAGCAAAACTGATGGCTTCAACACTGGTCACTTTCTTGAGTGGTATAGCTTCAACCCATTTAGAGAAATAATCGGTTGCGGCCAAAATAAACTTATGGCCTTTACTTGAAGTAGAAAATATTTGGTCGATTACATCTATTCCCCAACCTCTGAACGGCCATGGCTTGATAATTGGGTGCAAAGCCGATGCTGGTGCTAATTGTATATTGCCAAATTTCTGACAAGTCTGGCAACCTTTATAATATTTAAAACAATCCTCTAGCATTGTCGGCCAAAAATAACCTGTCCGTCTAAGCATCCATTTCATCTTATGAGCCGATAATACAACGTATCGTCTATAACAATGTACTTTAAAGCTTGTTGCCTAATCTTGTGTTCAGTCGGCTTAGATGGATTAATCAGGTAATTCTTTATTCGCGTTCTCCAATCCACGACATCTACGCACATGACGGCTTTATTCACTAGCTCACTAACCTGATATCGGTCAAAGTCTTTATACTGTGATGCCTGTTGAGCCAGTGCATTAGCTCTATCGTTCAATTCTCGTGGGACATGACCGATAGAAAATGATGTAAATGAGCCGATGATCTCGAAGCATTGTTCTAAATATTTCAGTAGTACTTCGTCTCGACATTGGTATTCTCCTTTTATTTGCTGTACAATTAACATAGAATCCCCGTATGCCTCAACCGCACTCACTCCGATGTTTTCTAATAATTGCAAACCTTTGAGCAATGCTTCATACTCTGCCTGATTATTTGAGCATCGACTGTTTAATCGAAATGCAAATTCAAAATTATGCCCTTTAGGTGATGTGAGCACTACACCGATTCCATCGCCTTCTCTGCATACAGACCCATCAAAAAACAATTGCCAAGGGTGATGAGGACATCACTATGACGGATACACTCATGACCTTACCTCCACCACCTCCTATGCAAGGTCCTATCACAAGGGCACGCTCACGACAGCTAAATCAACAGGTGAACTCGTTTCTCGGGTGGCATAATTATATTTTAGAGGATAGACCACTGCATAATAATGTGCTTGTGCTTAGGAATCATGGCTTAGAGCTACAAGGACGTCATTCCTCATCACTACAAGCTAGAGTACAAGGTATTCCCGAGAAGGAAGCCAAAACGTCCACCCAGGAGCAGTCCACCTTCAACTGTCCATAACTTTTGCATACGGAGTCCGTTCAGGATGAGTGAGTACTTGATTAAAAGATAAATTCGTGCTCTTTCCAACGGATCTGGCATCATCATCAAATTCCACTCGAGCTGGCCACAGCAGTCAAAATAGTGCGATGGTCTCTGTCTTTTAGGGTGCTGTGCCACCATAATTTTGGGCTGAGTTCTCATGTAATTAAAGTGGCGTGAGACCAACTCCTAGCAGCCATCCTTGGCTATATATATTGGACAAGCCCCTATCTATCTCCTTAGGTTTTGATTTGAGAATAGTTACCCATGTGTGGAACTTTATCCTTGTTCTCTGACTCGGCTAGAGCGGCGATAAACAAGTTTCAAACCTCAACTTGAGTGTGTGCTTCATCCTTGTTCTTGCTAGTTCTTCGATTGCTCGCAAGAATAGACCTTCGTGGTTAGGTCATCCGTGTTGTTGGCACGGTTGATAACGACGAGGAGTGTGGTTTAGCGATTGCAGGCGCTTATCCTTGTGTGGTTCGTAGCCGGATCGTCAAAGTCATCCTCCGCCAAATCGAAGTTATCCCCTCACCGGAAGATCGGGCCGTCTTGTGCGCATCATTTGGTATCAGAGCAACGGTTGACCGGTGAGTTCTTGTATCTAGTTTAGTTGTTTCATTTCGTTTCTCCTAGAGTCCGAAAATTTGCCCCACAAAAATTTGTTCTCCATTGTCCAAACCCTTTTGTGCCTTTCAATTAGTTAATTTTGTTTTTGCTAAATTGAGTTTATGTCTGTTCTAGTATTGTCTTGTTGCTGTTCATCTTGTTCATCTCCCACATCAAAATCCATTCCTAAAGTCCAAAAAAAATCCATCTCGGCAGAATCTGTCCATCTCTGCAACCACCACCAAAAACACCATAAATCACACTTCCCTTATCCTTTTGAGTGAAACCAAAAGGAGCCGATCCGTGACTTAGTATTCTATGTTGATGCCAATTTTCACATCCATACTTACAAGCACGAGAAATCTGTGAATGTTTCAATAAGACCTAATTGCTGTCCCGAAATCTGCATCATGTGCAATTGAAAATTCGTGCAAAATTCTCAGTTGAATTTCAGAACGTTTGTCCAAAAGAAAAGTTGTTGCAAAAGCCATCAGGAAGAAAAAAAGAAAAAATAATCTTTGAAAAAGGCACTTGACCGCAAAAATACCGACCTGGCCATTCTGGTGGATGTAAATCAAGAAAATACAAAGTTGGATCCATCTTGTGCTCCCAAGTTGCAAATTGCATATGCTTGAATTTTGTTGTGTTTACCACTTGTATCCACTGCTATATCTTTTGTTTTAGCCTAATATCCATCTTTGTTTGATCAGCAACATAGGCTAATTGCTAGTTTCGAACACTTATTCAATTCTATGCAAATTCTGAGATTGGCTGATTGTTTTCCGTTGCTACTCATTATAAAGCCTTTCCGAGCTCCACTTTTTACTAACCATACAGGTGATAAGTCTTGCAATCGCTTTACTCACACTTGAGATCGGTTTATCACGAACCAGCCACCGGATTGCACCCCTTGCTACACTTGTAAGAATTGGTAAGAGCTTGGTGAGAGCAAGAGAAAGAGACCTTGATCATTTCAGCAAGTAGTAGTGATAGGGAACTACATATCTTTGTGTGTTTTCCTGTTTATTACTAACCATGGCAGATGATAATGGAAGCATTGAGGAAAACCAAGCTAAAATTCTCACATCTCGCTCGAGAGGAATCATGCAACACTTGACACGATTGCTCAACACACATGCTGAGAAATACGACAATGCTATGGCTGAGATCAACAACAACCTTGCGACACTTCGTGATCGTATTGATCGTCTTGATGGACGACAACCACCACATGCTAATCAAGCCAATCATGCATCAAGACAAAATGGAGCACTAGGACGCCGTACCACACTTGATGCCCGCTCTTGGACAAATGGGGTAGAAGAAGAGAACAATTGCGTTGCTGATACAAGGGACGATGATGTTTTTAACTCCCACAATGATCATCGGCGCCTTCAACACAATCGACAAGGTATGGGTAGAAATCAGCGTGAACAACGGGAGGTACGTGATGATCCATTAGGAAAGATTAAATTTACAATGCCTCCATTTGATGGAAAGTTCGATCCTAATGCATATATTAATTGGGAGATAGCGGTAGACAAAGAATTTGCAAAGTATGATTTATCTGAAAACTAAAAGATTAGTGCTGCAGTCAAAGTGTTAACGTCAGATGCAATATATTGGTGGAAGCATATATCTAGACAAGATAAAGAACCTAAAACTTGGAATGCCATGAAAAAACTTATGAGAGATGATTATGTTCTGAATATGTTCTTTGAATATTTGCTTACTAAACTTCAACGCTTAAAACAGGGTTCTAAAACTGTTATAGCATACTATCATGAATTGCAAAATTGTTTGTTGCGTTGTGGTTTACAAGAATGTGAACAAGCTACTCAACTTAGGTTCATACGTGGACTTAATCATGAAATTCAAGATGTTCTTGTTGATGAAACATTAAGTTGTCTTTCGGACTTGTTTAAATGTGCTTGCAGAGTGAAAACATGCTTGTTGAATCTTTAAAAGAGTCATTATATTCATTTGAGGTGCCCAATGTTGCACCTTCATTGTAACTAACATTTTGCAGAGAATGTGATGGAGTTGAGCACGACTCCAATTCAACAAAGGAAGAATGATGAGACCATGCTCATCCCGGATATGACCAATGCTATATCGGTTTAGCGACACTTCATGGCATCGTCTACATCTACAAGGATGGTCGTATCTACATGGCTTTACCGATCCCCACTGGGCCAAGTCGATCACACAGATCACTTCGTCCTCCACCTTGGCCGCCTCCCATGCTTGATGGTGTATTCAAGAAAGGCGTATCTCCAACTCTTCATATTTGAAGCCATATTTTGGAGAGAACGATGAGCTTGAGTCGAGGATGACTCAAATGCAAGAAGGGGAGGATGATGAGGACATCACTATGACGGATACACTCATGACCTTACCTCCACCACCTCCTATGCAAGGTCCTATCACAAGGGCACGCTCACGACAGCTAAATCAACAGGTGAATTCGTTTCTCGGGTGGCATAATTATATTTTAGAGGATAGACCACTGCATAATAATGTGCTTGTGCTTAGGAATCATGGCTTAGAGCTACAAGGACGTCATTCCTCATCACTACAAGCTAGAGTACAAGGTATTCCCGAGAAGGAAGCCAAAACGTCCACCCAGGAGCAGTCCACCTTCAACTGTCCATAACTTTTGCATACGGAGTCCGTTCGAGATGAATGAGTACTTGATTAAAAGATAAATTCGTGCTCTTTCCAACGGATCTGGCATCATCATCAAATTCCACTCGAGCTGGCCACAGCAGTCAAAATAGTGCGACGGTCTCTGTCTTTTAGGGTGCTGTGCCACCATAATTTTGGGCTTAGTTCCCATGTAATTAAAGTGGCGTGAGACCAACTCCTAGCAGCCATCCTTGGCTATATATATTGGACAAGCCCGTATCTATCTCCTTAGATTTTGATTTGAGAATAGTTACCCATGTGTGGAACTTTATCCTTGTTCTCCTGACTCGGCTAGAGCAGCAGTAAACAAGTTTCGAAACCTCAACTTGAGTGTGTGCTTCATCCTTGTTCTTGCTAGTTCTTCGATTGCTCGCAAGAATAGACCTTCGTGGTCAGGTCATCCGTGTTCTTGGCACGGTTGATAACGACGAGGAGTGTGGTTTAGCGATTGCAGGCACTTATCCTTGTGTGGTTCGTAGCCGGATCGTCAAAGTCATCCTCCGCCAAATCGAAGTTATCCCCTCACCGGAAGATCGGGCCGTCTTGTGCGCATCAAAGGGGCTACAGATACCAAGTCGGCAGCAGTGTCATGTCCTGTTATAAAATCGGCCAGAACTTGTCCCTTAACTGCTTTAGCCGACTCGTAAATCAGGTCGAACTCTATCAAGGCATAAGCCCATTTGCTAAGTCGACCTCGTAATATCGGAGCTGATAACATGTATTTTATAACATCGGTTTTACATATTACTTTACAAGCCGATGCTAAAATATAATGTCTTAGCTTTGTACATGAGAAATATAAAGACAAACATAATTTCTCGATGAAAGGGTACCTGACTTCAGCATCAAGAAGGCGTCAGCTCAAATAAAAGATAACCCTTTCCTTTCCGTCGATTTCTTGTGCTAAAACAGACCCGATAGTCTCATCCTCAGCCGATATATATAACCTGAAAGAAATCCCTTTTCGTGGCGTAGCCAAAACCGGAGGATTGGCTAAATAGTCTTTGACGTCGTAGAAAGCTTTTTGCTGATCGGTCCCCCACACAAATTCTTGATTATCCTTTAATTTCAAAAGTAGGGTAAAAGCACGGATCCGACCAGAGAGATTCGAGATAAACCTTCGAAGATAGTTAATTTTGCCGATCAACTTCTGCAATTCGTCTTTGCATGTTGGCGGCATTGTGTCGACTATGGCATTAACTCTTGCTTGATTGACTTCAATACCTCTTTCATGTACCATAAAGCCCAAAAATTGCCCAGCCGACACGCCAAACGCACATTTGAAAGAATTCATCTTCAAGCCATGTGATCTTATGTTCTGGAAAACCTTTTCTAAATCGGCCAAATGCTGCAAGTCATCTGCAGACTTTACTTCGACATCATTGATATATATTTCAACGATGTGACCGATTAAGTCATGAAAAATCAGATTCATGGCTCGCTGATATGTTGCCCCGGTGTTTTTTAAACCGAAAGTCATAACCGTCCACTCGAATAAACCTATGGCACCAGGACATCTAAAAGCTGTTTTCGGTATATCGGCTTCTGCCATGAATATCTGATTGTATCCGGCATTCCCGTCCAGAAAACTTATGATCTTATTCCCCGATGCAGCATCGATAAACATATCGGCTATTGGCATCGGGTATTCGTCTTTTGGTGTTGCTTTGTTCAAATCTCTAAAGTCGACACAAACTCAAAGTTTTCTGTTTTTCTTCATGATTGGAACAATGTTGGAAACCCATTCCGCATATCGGCAAGGCCTTATAAATTTAGCCTCCAACAATTGCTCTATTTCTTCTTTTATAATTTTATACAGGGCCGGATTAAAACACCTAGGATACTGTTTAAACGGCCGATAACCTTGCTTAATGGGTAGCCGATGTTCTACCAATTGTCGGCTTAAACCAGGCATCTCGTGATACTCCCAAGCAAAACAATCTTTATATTCTCTAAGAATTTTGATTAACTTTTCTTTATATTTTATGTCTAATTTCGCGCTAATAAAAGTTGGTCTTTTCCTATCACCACTACCTATATCAACTTCTTCAAGCAGATCGGTGGATGTGAAGCCTTGACCCAACTTTTCAATCTCTTGAAAGTCTTCTATAGCCTCATAGCTATCCGTTGTTTGCCGATAGCTTTGCATTTTGTCTTGTAATGCCTTCACTGTTTTTCTTGTCCCCATCGGCACAAGTCCTGTATTGCTCACGCAAATGAAATCGCAGTCTTCCAGTGTTTTTCCCAATATGCATCCGACTTCTTCATGTTGCCAATTCGCATCAGAATTGCCATGGAAATATGAGCCGACGTGTCGGCCATGACAATTTTAACTTCCTCTCCGTTCCACTGACAAGCACTTGATGCATAGTCGACGGGATGCAGCAGTTGGCGTGAATCCAATCTCTTCCAAGCAGAACGTTGTAGTTTCCTTTGGCGTCAATGACAAAAAATGCGGTCGGCAAAGTTTTACTGCCGACGGTCAGTTCTGTAACCATGACGCCTTTAGCTTTTGTATGATCGCCTGTGAAGTTGTTTAAAACCATGTTAGTTTTAATCAAGTCTTCATCGGACTTACCCAGTTTCTTGCAGGTCGTATAGGGTATCAAGTTTACTGTGGCTCCACCGTCTACCAGCATCCTTGATATCGGCTTTCCATTTATATACCCTTTCAGATACAATGGTTTCAAATGCCGATGATCTTCTCTTGGTTTTTCAAAGATAGCGTTTTGAACGCCTGAACATGATTGAGCAAAAGTTTCTTTAGCCGACTCAGTTTTGATTTTGAATTCGGCCAGCAATGTGAACACCATATTGATGTCCATTGGGGGTGTGTCGTCCCTAATCATAGGAGAATCTAGATCATTTGCCGACTCAAAATCTTCCTCGACCAGTTCCTTTTTTCTCCACTCTTTCTTGACAACTTTGACTGGACGAAGCTCATTAAAAGTATCATCCCTCTGCTTCTCTGCGTCGGCTTCCCGGATTTCTTGAGTTCTTAGCCTCTGAAGCCGTCTGCGCTGAGATCGGCTAAGGCCAAATGGACACCACCTAGGCTTGGGCTCTACTAGCTTTCGTATTTGGCCAGCCAAACTTTCCTGGTCTAAATTGGACCCGTGTGTCTCGATTTGGTCTGGTTTGGATATTCTTTCATGAACAGGCCTTCTATAACCTCTGCCTTGATCTCGAATCGGCCCAGACAGCCTATCTCTAGCCGATTGTCTTGGCCAATCGTTTCGGGGATAATGCTCCATCGGGCACGTATACGGCGATGGCAATACTACTCCCCTTTCCCAGCAAAACTGCCAAAAGAGACACCTTCTATGTGCTCTCTCCATATTTTCGATGTGATATAAATTATCCGACCGGCGAGTAGGATGTCATGGTCGGCTATTCATTCTTTCATATTTCTCCATCAATTGTGAAAACGTTGGTCCCGGTCTTTTAGCTGACTGCCTTGATGGTGATTTTTCAGCTTTGTACCATTTACCCACCTGAGGATTTCCCTTGGTTTAATGGTTCTCGAATTTTTTCCTTCATGATCGACTTCTATTTGTAATGAGCCGATTGTAATTTTCAACGTCTGGCCGCCGTTTGAATTCGACTGAATGTTGACTTGCCGATCCTTCTTTGGCTCATCATGCATCGGCTCCTTTCCTTTAGCCGAACATTGAACCATGTTGATTGGGAATGGATCAGCGTCAACTTGCATGGTCGGCTCATCAGCAAATTTTAGCCGACCATCCTCAATAGTATTGGATCATTGACGAAAAATATTGCAGTCATTAGTATTGTGAGAAAAAGAATGGTGCCACTTGCAATACCTGCGTTTCTTGATCTCGTCAGCCGATGGTATGACATGTCCCTCGGGCAACCGTATTATCTTTTCTTGTAATAATAGATCAGAAATACGATCACACTTGGAAACATCAAAGGCATACTTAATTTCCGACTTATTTTTGGTCGGCTTTAGCCAAGAACAGACTAGGGACTTTTTATACCCTTTTACCCATTCGGCTATATTTATTTTTGCTTCATCGTCTTCTGAAGAATCGGTCGGACAATAGTCTACCATGTTAACTTTAACTTTATCCTTTTCTTTATTGTCGTTATTTTTAAATCTATCTTTGAATGCTTTATTATCTGGGAATCGGCTTTCTTGAGCCGACACACGATGAAGCAAATGACTTAGATCTGTGAATTCTTGCCCTCCAAATTTCTCTCTAAGTGGTGGAATTAACCCTTGAAAAGCCAAATCAACAAGTTGGTTATCGGGCAATGTGACACTAAAACACCGGTTTCTGATCTCTCTGAATATTTTAATATAATCCGTCACCGATTCTCCAAATCTCTGGTGAACAGAACTTAGGTCGAAAATCCTGAGCTCTAGACTGCCTGAGAAAAAGTATTCGTGGAATCGGCTTTCCAAATCGTTCCATAAGTGGACCGAATTTGGAGGCAAATAGGTAAACCAAGTAAAGGCTGCCCCGGATAGTGATAATGGGAACAATATTATTTTTAGCCCATCGGACTGAGCTGCTTCGCCGCATTGAGCGATAAAGCGTCCGATGTGTTCTAGAGTGGTAGTCGAGTCATCACCAGAGAATTTTGCAAAATCTGGAACTCTGAAATTGTGGGGGTAAGGCATGCGATCTATGTAATCAGGATACGGCTTTCTGTAGCCGATAACCTTCCCCTTTGTTTGTATGCCGAACTGATCCCTTAAGACAGCGGAGATTTGATCGGCCCAGTTTGCATTATCGTCCATTGGTATAGCAGGCCCTTGATAATGTTGGTCATAGTTGGCATTCTGCCCCCCGAGTGCAAGCTCGGGTTGCCAATTATGTTGAGCCGTCGGCATACGAGCATACTGATCGTGCCGATTACGCCTAACTTGGGGTTCCGGCACTGGGACAAAAGGTTTTGAATAAGTTACTACCCTATGTGGACCTGGATTTCTAAGTAGGGTAGGTTCATGTGGGTATCTCTCAGGCCCAATCGGCTGTGAAACCGATTGTGGAAAAGCATAGAACGGAGCCGACAGCGGCAGATTTGTTGATGCGTCTAACTTAGCGGCGTCGGTGTAGGCGTGGTAATGGCTCACTCCACTTGGCCGAGGATCTCTAGGTGATATTATGGTGGGCTGAGTAGGCATCATGGTAGGGGGTGAGGTTATAGCCGATGGTTTAGGATCGGCCAGTGTGCTCTGCGTATTTTGTGGTACTGAAAAAACAGGGTAATTTGGCAAAGCTTGCAACGGGTCGAGCAGACTACCTGACGAGGCTAGCTCCTGGGCTATAGTTTTAACACTATTTACTATCATCGGCGTAAGCGTAGTAACAAGGGCCGATGATTGGTTTATTAAGGCGTGGTGCACAGACTGATTAATCATAGCGATAATTCGGTTTGAGCAGGCAGATATCGGCTTACCGGTTCTGTGACACCCGCATCTCCCAGGGCGTTGACCGTCGGCAGGGCGGATTTCTGAGTGACGCCACGTCTAGTTTTCTGATAACAGCTTAGCATCATCTCTTCCAACACAGTTTTCCGATCTTCAATCTCTTGACGTTGTTCTGCAGTCAAATCGTCCATTGTTGGGACGATTATAGCTTCTGTGTTGAGATCGGATGGCGAAATCGACTTTCCTGATGAAGACATTGTCCCACTGGGCGTGCCAAGAGTGTGTTGGCGTCAAAAACTTGATGTAGAATTTCTAACAGCACCACACCAGACGAACACCTGATTCAGAGCGTGCCAGTCGATTTGACCTGTAACCGACAAGGTAAAATATAAAATTCACACAAAGCCGATCGTGAAGATCAATCGTCTTAGACTCAATCAGCTTGAAGCCGATTGAGATCGAAGTAACAGGGTAAGTCTAATTAGCCGATTAAGGCTAATCAGATGATAAAGGTAGATCAATTCTGAAGAAGGCGATGCGCAACAAAATCAGAACAAATCAAACCTGGGGCGTAATTTAAAGAAGATCAACAATCGGCGATGCGCAACTTTATTGATCAAGATCGAATTACAAAGACTAAGTTACAAAAGCTACTCCTAGTCGATAGGAAAAAGTAAGAGAGTAAAAGCTGGTTGATTGTATTGTGTTGTATCCTGTCACAATTTGCTTCGACCCTTCTTTTATACCCATCGGCCGATCGTATCCTTTTACAACACGTTTCAAGTCTTGATCCGTATCGGCCTTATCTCGGACAGTTATTTCCTTAAAGATCTTGCTGTTACCAAATATCTTCAAATCTGTCCGTTAATTTTCGCGTATCTGATTTTATTGCTGATTTTGACTAGACTTGTCAAATTTTAGTGCAAACAGCATGTCATTGCTGGATCGGGTAGTCAACGGGTGGAGCAAGTGAGGGGCCACTGGACTTCGTTAATTTTTGATTGTCCTCCCCCCAACACAAACATTGTAGCGTTGCAACGAACACAGTAGGTACTAGGCATTGAATTCCTAAGGCCATCCACAACATGGAAGGTGCTAGATTTGCTACTTCACCATCACGTCACACACGTGCTAGAACTATTTTTTTCCTCTAGTGTTTAGCACCTCTTTCGCTTTTCCTGCGGACCCAATAAATAATAAAAATACCGACTTCTCTCACCCGCTTACCCACACGCATCGATTTCTATCTCCCGCATCTCTCTTTCCTTCCCATGGTAGTAGTGCCACAGCTAGCTATTTGCCATCTCCGAGGGACTATGCAGCAGTGGGAGAGACCTACGTGCTCCTCTCCACTTACTCTACTTGGCAAGATAGGCCCGCCCACTTCTTAAATCATCTCCGCTACCAAACCCTAGCCGGCAACGTCGAAGCTCAATCCAGCAATAGAGGAGCTTGATCCGACCACTGCTACAGAGAAGGCTATCTATCACAGACGGTTCGAAAACGTCATCATAGACGGTTTTCTGAACCGTCTATAAGCATGTCTAATTGATAATACAATGTATCACAAGCGTATCACAGATTGTTTTCAAACCGACTATGAAAACACATATCAAAGACGGTTTTTATTTAGAACTGTCTATGATATATGTTGATCATAAACGGTTTGTATATATAACCGTCTATGATATATGTTGATCACATACGGTTTATATCTATAACTGTCTATAATATTTGTTGATCACAGACGATTTTTAAATAGAACCGTCTGTAAAATATTTTTTCCCTAACTCTCTTGGCAGAACTTACATGATTAGTATCTGTTGTTCAAAATTTTCTTCTCCTTAGATATTTCTACAACAACATTTACAAGGCACAACCAGTTATAGATTTTGCAATTGAATATCAAAACATTCTAGATGCATCGAGCCAATAGCTTGTCTAATGAGGATGGTCTTAAAATATAAACATTTGTAACACTTTCATCCCTTTTTTACTCTAATGTTGATGGATTCTAAGGCAAAATCCAATTTCATCCACAGTTCGTCCTGAAACTTGTCATGCTCTGATTTATCTTCTACGTCATCATCATCCTCGAATAAGAATACCATAGGCAGTCTATTTTCACTTTGATCTTGTGCAGAAATGGTACCAGTGTGAAGGAGACCGATGCGGCAGTGGAGACCGGTGGCGCAAGGAAGGAGACCGGCGCGGGGAGGAGGTTCTAGGGTTTTGGGAAGGCGAAACGCGTTGGGTATCCTACGCGAAGAATCGGTCTGTATATTTATAGAGATGGATGTTATCTCTGACGGTTCTATTATAGAACCGTCTGTGATACTAACATATTATAGATGGGTCTATAATAGAACCGTCTATGATAGCAACAGGTGTCATCACGAATGATTTTATACTGAAATAGTCTGTGATATCTCTGTATATCACTGATGGTTTATAGATGGAACCGTCTGTGATGATATCACTGACGATTTTAATGTATAATCGTTAGTAATGACCATCATCACAGACGGTTTTGAAGAACCGTGTGTGATGAGGCGTCTGATACGAGTAGTGGGCCGTGGCAAACCTCAATCTGGTGGTAGTGGCCTCTATCCAAGGCGTGATGGAACAGTGGCCGCTATCGCTTCCAGTGAGCACCTAAGTAGCATACGCTCAGCTTGAGGTGATGGCTACGAGGACGCACCAATTCCAGGGATTTTGCTTCTAGGGTGTGTTTGGTACGTGTAATCTTATATTCCTCTAGAATCTAATATTCCTCTCAATCTGATTACCGGTAAACACATTACTGGTAATATAAGATTCCAACGTTTGGTTGCATCGAAGGAAATTATAAAATAGTCTTAATAATAGTTCAAATATTTCATATCTCGAACCAACAAGTCCGGAAATTTAAATCTCTGCATTTGAAATTTTAAACCTTGAAGGTTCATATTTATAAACTCTCAATTAAAAAATAAAATTTCAAAATTTAAAATTGCAACCTTCAAATTTTCAATTTTTATGGTTCAAAATCTCATTTTGGGATCTTTGAAATTTGAAAAATTAAAATTGATGTTTGGACTTTAAATTCTCAGAATTTGAAAGTCCAAAATTCAAATTTATAAAATTGAAATTCCTAGAATTGGAATATATAAAATCTATAATTGAAATTACAAAATTTAAGATTCAAAATATCATAAAATAGAATTTCAAAATTAAAAAATTTAAATTGACTTAATTTAAGATTGTGAAATTCAGGATTCAAATTTTGATATTTGGGTTTTGAAATTCATATTTTGGAAAAAAATATTAATTCCATAAATCTGATATTCAAATACTAAAATAAAACACAATTCGGATTTTGAATTTTGAAACTTTAATTTTTGACTGCAACAAATTAAAGCAAATGATAAAAAAAACTTAACAACAAAGATTTCTTTATCATGGTAATCTAGAATTGACACCATTTTCTACAGGAAACACATTCTTAGAATTGATGGTAATATGATTCCCGAGGTAATCTTGGATTCTTATTTTAGCTTCGGATTTCTCCAGCAAACGCACCCTAGAACCGCTTGCTCCGATGGTTGGCGTCGGTACTAACTCCCCTCTCTTTTCTTGTAGAATCAGATTTTGCACACATCTTGAATGACCTAAGCACATATACAATAACCGTGCCTCCACGATATCAATATACAACTTTAGAGATAGCCTGAGCCTCCATCCACGTCCGGCGAAGCACGTAGCGGAGACGGAGTAACCGCCGGACGAACCAACCCATCCACCTCGCCAAAATCCTATGAGCCTATGAAAAACGGGACCCGCCATTCCGCGCATCCATGGATCATGCAGCCATCGCCACGTCACCTGCGATCCGGGCCTCCACCGTCCGATGCGTGCCCCGGTCCCGGATCCAACCGTCCAGCACGATCTCGGTTTGAAAAACAGCAGGTGCCGTCGGGAGATATAAATACCCACTCCCGTCCTCTCTCCCTCGAAACGGAGCGAAACCAAAACAGAGCAAAACCCCCGAGACCCCTCCCTAAGCACCACCCTCCGCCCGCCGCCGCCACCTGCCACACGCCGCCGGCCGGTCCCAGCCGTCCGATCTCTCCAGGCGGCCGAATCGATCCCATGCACGTCTCAGAAAAGGTTGTGCGCAAACCTCGCTACGTTTTTGGCGGGGATTATCCGCGAGAATTATGGGGATCCTTTTTTTTGGGATGTTACGCCTTGGAGCGGCAGAGTGTCGGGGTCGGGCCGCTCTTCTATGATTCTTATCTTTTGATGTGTTGTTTTGTCTTTGTTTTTTTTTGGGTTTTTGGTGCGGATCAGGTACGGTTCTGAAGAATTTCGGCGGTGGGGGTTTGGTCATTTTGTGAGGAAATTAGGGGGATTCGGGGTGAAATGTTGGGATTTGTGGCGCCACGAGACGTCAGGACTCTTCGGGGTTGATGGATGGTAAGCATTTGGGTCAAAATTACCGGGGTTCGAGGTTGTGTTGGGGTTTTTCAGATTTCCTGTCGCGTAATATTGAGTTTCGGTCCGGAGAGGTTTGGGATGGTTTGATGGCGATTTATATTTTTCTTTGCAAGATCTTTTTTTTGTTGGGTTTGGTTGTTGGTTCATGATTGGTCGCTCATACGCAGTGATTTCATTTCGAATCGGTGAGATTTTTTGGTGGGTTTTCCGCGAAATATGTGCCGGATTTCCTTAGTTTTTACTTTTGAGAGGAAGGGGGTGTGGAATCGAATGGTATTTGTGGGTTCGAGACCTTAGGAGGCTGCTCGTTGCTTCCAACTCATTGATCTCGGAGTTCATCATCAATTTCAACATCTTCGTTGAGGTTTTCCAGTCCTTGACGCTTCTCACGCTCTGAAGATTTTATATTTCTGATCGATCAAGTGAGTCGGAAATCAGCGAGCATCCTCTGTGGTTTCCTTTGTTTCCCCATCTGATGATCTTTTTACATGTCTCTTTGATCGATTTTGCCAAGTTCCGAGATCTTTGTGGATCACATCTACGTTTAAGTACTGATCATGTCCAATTGAATTTTATCTGTGATGTCTCAGGTGATCTGGGAGATGGGAGCGGGACAACGCAACAAGGCTGTAACCTGACACCGCAAGCGGATCTAAGAACTGGTGGGGAATGGACAAGCCGTCGCAGCTTCCTCAGGGGTCAATGCAGCTAGACTTCGCCTCTGTATTGTATGCTGGGAAGCCAGAGATCGCCGCAACCGCGGCGGCGCTCTCCCGTGCGCTTGGACCGCCCACAACTCCTCCCCGCCATCAGCCGACGCCGCTGAAAGTGCAGCCCACGCTGCCGCTGTGGCCTCCGGTGCTATGGCCTACAGCAATTGCCAGGAAGCACCTTATGCCATTGCCTACTCCGCCTCCAGCTAAGAAGCTGCAGGTGCGGCGGTCTCCACCTGTGCTGCCGCGAGCTTTGCCGGTTGGAAAGTTGACGCCACCAAAGCTGCAGGTGCAGCGTCCATTGCGACAGGCACCCCAAGTTTTGACGCTAGGGTCGCCGAAGCTGGAGATGCCGGTACTGTCGCCAACGCCTGCAACCTTTGTAGGCGTGTGAGTTACCTCGTTCACTCCCTCCCTCCAACACCCCCTCCCTCGGGGTCCAAGGCATATAATGATGGAATGTTTAGCTGAAGGAATTGAAAGTGATAACATCTTATTGGTTCTACAATGAATTTTTGTGTGAAGAAAGGTTACAGTAGGTATCCTGTGTTTCAAAATGTTTGTCCACCTGTCCAAGTGTCTTTATGAATTTCCTAAATTAATTGAGAAAATCAGGACACAGGAAGATATGATTAACATAATGTTTACCTTCAGTATGTCTTCTCTCCAAGGAAGAGTTTGTTGGAACACTTATCTAAAGGTGTAGAAACTCCTTAACATTATGGGACAAATCTGTTGATTGTTGAATTTTTTTGGCCCCTTCAGGATACTGAATTCTCGAAAGCTATGGAGTGAAACATCGTCTGAATCAAAAGATGGGATACTGGCAAGGACAAAAAACTGCAACTGCAAGTACTCGAAATGTCTGAAGCTGTAGGTTCCGTAATAATTTTCCTCCAAATAATGTGCAGCATAAGAATTGTCTTGATATTGCAGTTGATTTTTTGGTTGATGTTTTCTCCCCTTAAGACATTTTTGTAATTTAGATATAGCCCATTAGGATTTAGCGCTTGCTCTATATTGCTGTGAAAATCTCATTGTGATTGCCTGGCTGTACCTGCACTATGTTTGAGCCTGCTTCTTTTATTGTTTTGTTCCAACCAGTCAGCAAATGCAACCAATTAAAGGTTATTCAACAATGATATTGAATGGAAATTGAAAGTAAAAAAAATGGATAGGGAAATTATGTAGGAACTGCAGGTAGAGCTGTGGTTTTGTAACTGCGTGTGGTTTGTTCATTGGCGCATGTGGCTGGATTAAATATTCATACTTGTTCTTGCTATAACTTTGGCACTATTCTAGATTTCAGTATGAAATTTTGGTTAAAAATATTATGTCAGTGCAAGAGAAATGGCTGATCACAACAACCCACAATGACTTGTTCCTTTTACTTGCATTGCATATTTGACATTTTTACAGTTATAATGGAAACTTTCAACAAACGCTTCAACCACAGTATAGAACACAAATTCTAGTGTGAAATTATGAAAGAGAATAATAATGAGAAAAAAAATACTATGTCAGATTTCATTTGGAGGTTGATTTTGAAAGATCTTGCTTGTTTTGTCCCGTGGCCCCGTCCCATTTCTCTGAATAGTTTATCCTAGAGTTATTACAGTAATGAGCTGCTGCATTTGATTTTCTGAACACTTTTATTACTGATGAACTTCCTTCATACTCTCATGTCCCAAAGTTGATGGTCCTTAGCTTTTTTATAAGCCAATGAATTGGCTTGGTTTTTTAAAACTATAATCCTATTGATTGGTTTTTTGCTTGAATGCATTTCTAGGTATTGTTTGTGTTTTGCATCAGGCAGATACTGCAATGGTTGCAACTGCACAAACTGTTCTAACAATGTTAGTCATGAGAATGCAAGACAGGATGCTATCAGTGCTTTACTGGAGCGGAATCCTGCGGCCTTTATGCCCAAAATTGGGAATATCCCACATGCAACCCAGAACCGTGAGGTAGGACTCGATGTATCTTTTTCCAGGATTGACTCACGTTTTGCTTCAGGCTCTCTTGTTGCTGAAGAGCTTGGCTATCTATATCATTTTTAAAAGTACTTGTTTGCTTATATTCTTTTGTGTGTGGAAAAATTGTGCAATAAAGGAAAAATATGATGTGGCCTTGTAAGTAACAACGAAAATAATGTTCTGTGGTTGAAACTCATATTTTATTAGACAACAGTATCACGTTGTTATATTTACATGTACAATTAAATGTTGTTTGCTTGGATTTTGTTTTTCAAGATCTCTTACATGAGCTCTCTGAGGTTTTGGCAGCAACAATAACAGATTAACCAATCCTTTTTTTGGTCATCTAGAACTTCGGTCTTTAATTTAGGTCATGTTGTCGTTATCTGACTTCATTTTTTTTGGGTATATTTCCATGTGTTTAAAATTGACGAAATTGACCATGGTTTTGTGTTAGCAATTAATCAATCATGTTAGCAATTAATCAAGCATTGACCATAATGTTAGCAATTAATCAAGCATTGACCATAAGTCCAGATATTGAGTTGCATACCAATATATATGTTTTGTCATGTAAAGAATGAAATTCATTATTTCTTTACATCCCAGCTCAAAGCAGCGGAAGGGCTTCTTGTGGGTAAACACACGAAGGGGTGCCACTGCAAGAAATCAGCATGTCTGAAGAAATACTGCGAGTGCTTTAAATCTAATGTTCTCTGTTCAGAGAACTGCAAGTGTACGGATTGCAAGAATTATGAGAGTAATGAATATCGGAAATCAATTTGCCGTATTGCCCAGCAGCGTGGTGTCTACCTACAGCAAGTGCAGAATCCTGCTTTTAACGGATCAGTTGGACCATCTGCAGTCCTTTCTCATACAACAGAAAATGGTTCCAATTTCTCAATGGTTGCATTAGGAAGGGATCATCCCATTAGCAACAATGGTTCTTCACAAGTAATTCTTTTCCAGCATTCTTTTCATAATTGTCATTATTTCTGCTTTCATGATATCGATATACAAAGCAATTTAAGGAAATCTAATGTAGCACCAAGAACATGTGGTGCCTTTTGGATAGGTGGATCGAATATTGATGATTACGAACTCAAATGTCAAAGCATATCTTTTGGATATATAAATAAATGGAAGGTAGACCAGAAGTTGAAACTCTGGTTATTAACATATCTTCTTTCTTTTGTCCATTTCAGGCTGTTTGGCCTTCACTCACTTCTGTTCCTACAGAAGATATAAAATTAGGATCTCGTGAAGTTACTTACAGGTGACATTCTTTCATGGTTATAGCCAATTTCCTATTTGCACTTCTTTCATTTTATTGTCTAATTATCTAATATATATTCCTTGCCTTCCTCAAGGCCACTTTTAGCAGACATTATCCAGATACAGGATGTGAATGAGCTCTGTAAACTTTTAATTCTAGTGTCAAGGCATGCTGCCGAACCATTTTTAGGTATTTTTCTCTATAAGAAACCATAGTAGTGTACTATCACCTGATTGTGATTCCTTGGAAAAACATTACGGGATCGCATTATGCTTGCTACCTCATAATCGATCTTTTATAACTATTTCAGGCAGCTACTTTGTCCACCTGACCTGTTGTAATTATTTTTGCCATACACTGACTTGAAATAAGTTCATCCTTATGCTCAACCGATTACTTATTTCGAAGTGTTATCTGCCTGCTGTACATACTATTTATCCATTTCTGAGTAATTGTCGTCCCTAACATTTTATCTGTTAGATACTCATCACCATTAATCTTCTTAATTTTGCTCGGCTTTACTGACAAAAGTAATAAAGTGCTTGGAAGATATTAAGGGGGAACCTTTGGACAATTCGTTTCCTCCTTTCTTCGGATGAACATCTGCACGTATAGAACATTTATTGCTTGTGCTATATTTCATGGCAGGATTTAATGCTCAATAAATGCATATTATGTGTTTACATCTTATCATGATATATTTTTCTCTGAAACATATTAATGTTTGAGAATCAGGTATTAAGGAAAACACCAACAGAAGAAAATTAGATCGAGCCAAGAGTTACCATTCTCTCACAAACCATGGCAGAGAAGCAGTTCAGAAAGAACTGGATGAACAAGTGTGCTCACCAGAAAACAGTTTAATTGGAGTTCCTATTACTGAAGGCAGGGAAGGAAGGCTAAGATATGACCCTTCTGATAGACGGAAGGATAATAAAAGACCTTTGTCTCCTGGAACCCAGGCACTGATGTGTAATGAGCAAGATGCAGTTTTCCGGACATCAAGAGTTGCAGATTCAATTCCCTCAAACACACAAGAGAAAGTGTCTGACATCTTCGAAGAGCAAGAGAAGCGTGTACTGACAAATTTCCGTGACTATCTTTGTAAGCTTGCGAACTGTGGAAGACTGCAAGGTGAGTGTTGGCATGCTGTTCATCTAGCCATTAACCAAATATGAGATGTTGAAAGCATCTGAAGTTGTAGCTTTTCTTTGTCTGTTCATTCATTATCGGCACTTAATCTGGCAAATAAGTATCCAAATTTAACCGCTTTTCTTTTCTGCAGAAGAGAAGCTCTCTTTGATGTCCGTGAAGTGCCATGAACAAACTTCTGTGGACAGCAGTAACAATTCCTCCATAACAAGGACTGCGGAGGTAGCCAAGATCGGACAAATGATCCCTCCATTCTCCAGCAAGTACCAAAGCGCCAAATGAACCAAGATTGATAACCTAGTGGCAGGAAAATGTTGCAGGCAGAATGAGCATCGCATTTCCTACGCAAAAATGCATCGACAGGCGACAGCAAACCTGGAACTGCCGTTTTGGTACTAGCAGAAGTTGATCGCTGAATTTAGTTTGAGCTGGGCCATTTCTCAGATGCTACCTGTTATTCTCCACTCAATTCTTGTGTATTCTTGAATCTTGAGTTGCTTTGTCATGTAAATTCTCACCCTGGACATCAGTCAATTCCCCCAAGTAATCACCTGTTTTCGGCATGCCATGAATCCAAGGAATGGTTGAATTGACAGTTATTAACAGATTGGGTTGGTGACGATGAGAAAGTCGGATGACTGTCTTTCTATGCGCTTCTTTCCTGCATTCGCAGATGAGAAGGGTAGTTTCGGAGCTTTCGATTTGGTTGGACGAACTTTTTACTTTTGAAGGTGAATTTTGGACACGTATGTCAGACTATAAAAATGGTATGATTACATTTATTATGAACTTTTCAGATGTTTGCGTGTGTGCCTTCTGTTGGATGTGAACATGGCCCTGCAACGCGTCAACAAGCACGCAGAAAAAGAACAAAAAAGCTTTTTACGAAAGTGCATTTAGCTTCACCGGCAATGGAATGTAGAAAGTAGAAACAACATGCTCTATTAGCAATTACTTTGCACTTGTGAGATCTTTCGTATTTTTACGTCGATGGACTCAAATTGGAATCACCCTTATGAGTAGTTAAGATCGATGAGGCTCGGGAAACACCAGCCGACCTTAGCTCAGTTGGTAGAGCGGAGGACTGTAGCCGTTGCAGACAAATCCGGCAGGTCGGATTTGCTTTTCCTTTTTTTTGTCTTTTAATCTCCATTTTTGGATTACAGGGAAGGGCTGTATTAACAGTCCCTACTATAACTAAATACCGGGGGTGTTCCTATGAATTATTTTTAAAAAATTGCATAAATATTAAAGCATGAATAAGATGTACATAGTTATTACTTACCCTTTCTTTGTTCCAAGATTTAAACTAATATTTATGGATGATACATAGAAGCACTACTTATATATTTTTGGCAGACTCTGTGGAACTAAATTTTATACTGGATGAAAACTACTAGGTAGTGCAGCGAGCTACGCCGAGCTATGCAGATTTTGGGTCAGGGCCCTTTTTGCAAAAACGGTAGGAGCACTTAAACATATTTTTGGTTTCCTTGAGGGGTTTTAAAAAAAGGGCTAACTAGGATCCGTCTGTGAATTTGCAGAACCAGGGGTCTTTTTTGCAAAAGAACCGTTGGAGGACCTGTGCGGCGAATTTGCAGAACCCTAGGGTCTGTTTTTTGCAAAAGTACCAGTGGAGGAGCCGTGTTGAATTCGCGGAACCAGAGTCTTGTTTGCAAAAATACCGGTGGAAGGATCTATCCGCGATTTCAAAATTTTACCCAGGCTGAATTTTCGAAACCATGGATCATTTTTAGAAAAATACCTGTGGAAGGATCTATACGCGATTTGAAAAAATACCGGTGGAATGACCCATCCACAATTTCAGAATTTTCTGGTTTTCAAAGAAAAAGCTGACGTGGCTGCCTCCCTTGCGCAAGAATTCTTCAATGCTTACTATACACACACGTGCGTGTAGAATAGAACATTCTATGCGCCGGTCAATTTTGTGATCCGACCTAGCCGAGCATTCCACTAATTAGTATTACGGAATTCGTGACCAAGCCTCAGAAGATTAATCGTCCAGAATTAATTTGTATGTATGTGTGTGACCGAAAGATGCAAAGATGTGTTTCCTAGTTATACATAAATCTGATTTTTATTTGTTTTAACCATAATTTTTTATTCGCAGCTCCGATTCACAAACGAATTTCACCATTAGATTATTGATTACGAGAGAAACAACATGATATAAGCCTTGCTAATAAACATTGCATAAATCAAATTTTACTGCCAAATGTATATCAATTTACTATTGTATGATTGTAAAATCTATCTATGTATACCGATAGTGACATCTATGTATATGGATAGTAAAATCTGTTTTATGCGCCGAGATTTATATCAATATGTTGCTCTCGTCGTCAATTAAGCTACAGGATAAAACGGTTTGTAAATCGGAGCTGTCAATAAAAAGTTATAGCTAAATAAAAGAAAAAAAACTTATGTACAAACTACGAAAATTTGCATGTATGTGTGTGACTGAGAGATGCAAAGATGTGTTTCCTCATTATACATGAATCTGATTTTTATTTGTTTTAGCTATAACTTTTTATTCGCAGCTCTGATTTATGAACGAATTTCACTATTAGATTACTGATGACGAGAGAAACAACATGATATAAGTCTCGCTAATAAACGTCACATAAATCAAATTTTACTGTCAAATGTACATCAATTTACTACTGTATGATAGCAAAATCTATGTAGAAATGCAGTAATTTCTATATAAATGTAGTAAAATCTGTTACTAGACAGTAATATTCTTGTTTATTAGCGAGACTTATATCATTATGTTCATATCGTTGTCAGTAATCTACTTGTAAAAAGCGTTCGTGTATTGGAGCTGTCAATAAAAAGTTATGGCTAAACTAAAGAAAAAATAGATTCATGTTCAAACAAGAAAACACATTACTAGTGACGCATGACCGACTAGTAAAAATATCTTCTTTAATGTGTTTTCTAGTTTGTACATGAATCTGTGTATTCTTTGATTTGACCAAAACTTTTTATTCATATCTCCGATGCACGAACGGTTTTCACCAATAGTTTACTAACAACGAGAGCAACATAATGATATAAGTCTCGCTAATAAACGCTACACGAATGAGTTTTTGCTGCCGTTTTACTGAATGTATCGTAAATTTTACTACCACACAGAATGTTGAATCTCTAGTATGATAGTAAAATCTATGTATATCGATAGTAACATCTATGTAAATACGGATGGTAAAATCTATTTTATGCGTTGTCTTGTGGTCATTAAGCTATTGGTGAAAACGGTTTTTGAATCGGAGCTGTTAATAAAAAGTTATGACTAAATGAAAGAAAAAACATGTTAATGAACAAACTACGAAACGCATTTATTAGTTGAGGCAAGTATACGTTCATAGTAAGCGTTTGCGTTCACATTGGCTAGTTCAGCGTTATATAGCGCTACCGTGTGTGTGTGCATATATATATAGGAAGACCGTTTTGTACTCTAGTATTTGTTGCAAGCGCGCCTCTATTTCCCACTATTAGATAGTGGGCATAAATCTCATGATATGTCCTCAAAGATTCATATTGAACTTCAATCGGAACTTCTCTTAACCCAATGATGCGATGATCTAGTTTCCATCGGAGCCACAAGGTACTATCTAAAGGGATTCGTTTCTGTCTATAAGTTCCCAGTGCATCATAGGAACTAGAAAAATAGGGTTTTTTATATTTCATATATTTATAATTATTATTATTGTAACTTACTATTTGATTTGGATAGTTAATGCAACTATTATATTATTTACGCAAATACCTCAACTGTTTCCAATCGTTAATACATAAAGTCCGATAAGCATGTCTTGATCGATGCAGCGTGTATATATATATATATATATATATATATATATATATATATATATATATATATATATATATATATATATATACACGTGGCGCTATTCTACGTATATTTCGTAAGCAATCAGCATAACGATGTCTATCTAGTAAAATACACCTGGCCCAGTAATTAAAGCGGCGTAGCATGTAAACGTTTTACGATCGAATATTGAGTGTGAACTCAGTTCGATAGTAAACCATTTCACATACATAGCCAAAGCAACTAGAAAATATGTTCATATAGTTTTGCACATGAATCTTGTTTATATTTAATTAGCCATATCATTCAAATGAGAATGATTTTGGTCTTGAAATTTTACAGGGAAGTAGAATCCACCCTCCCCTACTTATGATAATTTTTTGAGAATTTTTGGAAACTTGTACATGTAATTTCCATATGTTGTAACATAAATTACTATATATTGACCTACATTTTACTACATGTACAATATAATCTGCGCAGATTTGTCATTCGGTATTAAAGTCAGTGAAAACTATATTTACAAGTTCTAATAAAATCTAAAAAAATTACTATAGGTAGGGGATATGAGTTTCTACATCTCTATAAAATTTTAATACCAAACTCAGTCGTATTTCAAAGATATGAAAATGACAAATTTACTATTCTTCACTTATTAGCGCTTGTCAATTTCATATCTTTCAAATGCGAATTAGTTTAGTATTGAAATTTTACAGGGATGTAGAAGTTCACATCGCCTACGTATGGTAATTGTTTGAGAATTTTTTTGAACTTTTACATATAGTTTTTTAGTTATTTGGCAATAAAAGTCCGTGAAAACTATATATATACAAGTTCTGAAAAAAAATTCTCAAAAAGTTACCATAGGTAGAGGATGTGAGCTTCTATAGTTCTGTAAAATTTGAATACCATAATAAATGGAATTTGAAAGATATGAAAATAACAAATTTACTATACATCACTGATTAGCGCTTATTAATTTCATATCTTTAAAATGTGATTAATTTTGTTCTTCAAATTTTACCGGGAAGTAGAATTCAGCCTCCCCTACTTATGGTAATGTTTTTGAGAATTTTTAAAAACTTATACCTGTGGTTTTTATATGTTGTAACAAAAATTACTATATATTATTACAGAACAACTAATGAATTTCCTGGCGACGTGCATGCAAAGTACACCGTACTGATTGAATCCAATTCGGTAGTAAATCACAAATACGTTTTACTATAAAACAACAGATTGCATTACTACTGAATCAGTTGCTAGTTTATGCGTACAGTGCTTATTAGCGAGACTTATATCATTATGTTCCTCTTGACGTCAGTAAACTACTGGTTAAAACCGTTCGTTAATGGGAGCTACCAATAAAAAGTTATGGCTAAAATAAAGTAAGAACAGAATTGTATACAAACTAACAAACACGCTTACTAGTTGTTTCGACCACCCGTACTGCTTGACTAGTTACTTTATTTTCTGATTTGTATACAAGTCTGTTCTTTCTTTATTTTAGTTATAATTTTTATTCGATGCTCCAACTCATGAATAAATTTCACTAGTAGATTACTGATGACTAGAGGAACAACATGATATAAGTTTCGCTAATAAACGTTACATGAATCAAATTTTACTGCTAAAATGAACGTCGATTTACTACTGTATGATAGTAAAACATATATATATCGATAGTAAAATCTATATATAAGGATAATAAAATTTGTTACCAGCCAAAAAAATTAATGTTTATTAATGAGACTCATAGATTTTACTGCTATGCGGTAGTAAAATCTATGGTACATTCGGTAAATTGGTAGTAAAAACTCATTCGTGTATTGTTTATTATGGAGACTTATATCATTATGTTCCTCTTGTCGTCAGTAAACTACTGGTGAAAACCGTTCGTTAATTGGAACTAAGAATAAAAAGTTATGGTTAAAATAAAGTAAGAACAAAATTATATACAAAACTAACAAATGCGCTTACTAGTTGTTTTGGCCACCCGTACTCTTTCACTAGTTACTTCATTTTCTAGTTTGTATACAAGTCTGTTATTTCTTTATTTTAGTTATAACTTTTTATTTGATACTCCGATTCACGAATAAAATTCACCAGTAGATTACTGATGACGAGAGGAACAACATGATATAAGTTTTGCTAATAAATGTTGCATGAATCAAATTTTACTGCTAAAATGAACATCCATTTACTACTGTGTGATAGTAAAATATATATATATCGATAGTAAAATCTATATATAAAGATAGTAAAATTTGTTACCATCCAAATTTTTTTTAATGTTTATTAATAAGACTTATAGATTTTACTGCATTTTTCCTCAAAGTATTATTATACATGTGTATAGCACTCTTATTCAGTAAAAAGCAACATATCCAGTGTTTTCTAAAGTTCATGAAAAACACATGTACATATTTTAAAAAATTCTCAAAAAATTACCACACGTAAATGAGATGAGATACTACAAACCTATAAAATTTGAAGATCAAAATCAATCATATTTGAAAGTTATGTCTAAATAAAAAAAAGATATTCATGTACAAGCACTAAGTAGTATTTACTAGTTATTTATGTACAAACACGCTTAGTCAACTGGACAGTCGCACGGCTCGGTCGATAAAGCAAACCTGGCTGGCGTATATATAACTTGTAAACAAGCTGGCATCCGTCGAGATTTAAATTGCATGGCACGCTATACTTTTTTGTTTAAATATTCTATTCAAATGTCTAGAGAGGTGCTTCTATGTTTTTATTTTTAAAAGTTACATAAATATTAAACCATGAATAAATAGTAGATAATAATTATTTATCTCTTCATTTACTTTAATATTTATACAACTTGTGTCTCATCTGTCAATGCTATCTCACAGGACCCGCTCTTTGTTGCATCCAAAGGACCTTCTTCCTCCAGACCCTTCACAATCTCAAAGCAGCACTCGACACCATCACCAGCTCCTTCGCGAGCGAAGCAGAGACGGTTGGATTGGAACTTACAGCGGCTTCCCTCGACGCTCCGTGTTTGCATTGCAAGGCACGGCGGATTGTCACAGCCGCCAAACGCGGTCTCCGAACAGGTGCAGGTTCCGTTGGGCTTCCTCGTTATAAGTTCACAGCATGTGTTTGAAAGATGTTCCTGTTGAACATAATGCGATAATAAGAGCAAGCTAATGATAATAATCCCAAATATCAATATGATGAATATCTCATAAATCAAAGATAACAGAATTGACATAATAAAAAAGATATAGCATATCATAAATTTTATGTCAACTACACAATGAATCATGTCTTCTAAAATTGATTAATAAATGAAAGAGTATTTTATCTTGCTCTCAGGTATCGGACTGTTGATTAAATTTTTAGCCTCCTTGCCACTAGGTACAGGGCTACTAGAGAATTCTCTTACCTCCTCTACACCTTAAGTCAAGAATCACTATTGAACTAAACAATCAATTATGCAAATCAGGCCTTTAACCCCTTACCTTCCTAAATATGCACCACAAAGTATCAATTTCACTGTTCTAAAGATCAAAATTCAGAATATACACTGTTTGGCCAAGGTGCAAAGCAAGTCTAACAACAAGTGTATATAACAGGGCAAGATGTACAATATGAACAGTGAATACAGACTAACTCAAACGAGCATATATATATATATATATATATATATAGGAAGCCGAAATGGGGCACCATGGTGCCTGGGCACTATGATTTCAAAAATTTCAATTTTAGGGTATATACTCATCTATAATTTCAATTTTAGGGTATATACTCACCATGGCGTAAATTCAAGCTATATTCGAGTATAATTTTCAAAAATTTCAATTTTAGGGTATATACTCATCTATAACAATTCAAATGAAATACATACTTTTGAAAAAATATACTCGAATTCAAAGTTTTTGAACGAGTTTGAATCACATACTTTGCTGATTTATATATAAAATCAGCACATATCTACAATCAAACTATTATCAAAAAGGAAAACTCTAGTTTGAATTTCAGTTCAAACTTGTTTGAACTAGTTAGTAAACTGGTTAAACTCAATATCCTAAAAATTTCAAAAAAAATCGCATGAAAATACATAGAAAAATACCCTTTTTAGTTCATAGTGCCCAGACACCATGGTGTCCCAAGTAATTATACTATATATATATATATATATATATATATATATATATATATATATATATATAGTAATCAAATGTTGACTACAAGGTACTGATAAGATCAAGATTAATAAAAAACAGTGGACTGCAACAATACTTTCAAACATGAACAGGAAGTACAACTAATAGTTCAAGGCCGGATTTACTCATCCAGTTGTTCAGTTCATCAATGACCTATTTTGCATCATAGAGCAATAAATAAGTGCTGCAAAAAATATGGACAATGCAAGTATACTCACAACGGAACAGGCACTCAAAGTTTGTTTAGAAGACTAAGCAAGGCACAGAAAGAAAGCTGCTGTCCCAGAATTCCAATTGCCGCCATTTGTGCCACAGTATGATCGCCAGGAAGACAGAGATACAATGCCCCTTTCGCACACGTGACACCCCGAGTGCGATGTCGAGCCTCAAATTGAGCTGCACAAGACCAATTTCCAAACCAGATTCCTCCCTTGAGTTCAATGCACAGGGCCAGGTTCTCAGTATGGCCGAGAGAACAAGCACACGACAAGCACAGAACAAGCCGCTCAAAACAATCTCCTCCGTGCCAATCTCCAGATCATGAGAATCGGCACAAGGGGACCACCAGGAAGGCTCAGAACAGGATTCACAATTTCGTTTCGCTCGCGAAAACCGCTAGCCCCGCGGTAGCGGTTTTCGCGAAAAACCGCTCGAAAACCGCGAAAAACCGAACGGTTTGCAAATTTGAAAATTTTGAAATTTGGTCAAATGAAATCCCGAAAACCGCGGTTTTTGACGAACGTCAAAAACCGCTCGGTTTTCGCGAAAAACCGAGCGGTTTTTGGAGAAAACCGCAAAAACCGCCCGAGGTTGGAAAATTGGGGAAAAAATCGAAAAAAATTGGGAAAAAATACAAAAAAAATATTGTAAAATTTGTAGAAATACAGGGAAGGTTAAAATTGAGTAAAAATGTAATAAATATATAAATAAGGTATGTGAAAACGTGAAAAAATTCTAAAATGATCTCTTCTAAATTTGGAAAAAATCGACATGACCTTTGCTATATTTTAGTGAATTAGAAGTTGTAAGTTATGTATTTTGCAATAATATGTCAATAAGTAATCTTTTATTGCAATACTACAATCACACAAGTGCAAAAATCGGCATTTACATAACTACAAAGCAAAATCATTCGCAATTTCACTACCATTTACTTATCAACACCATTTACATTATAATGCATTTAAATTGAAGTTGTGGAGTAGGTATAAGTATATCTCCGTCACTCTTCCATTGTCGCAAAAATGACATATTCGACCTACATGAACGGAACATCGAAAACCGATGACAGAAGGAAAAATGGTGAAAATATAAGAACAAATTGAAAAAATTGCAAAAAAAATTAAAAATGTAAAAAAATCCCAATTAATCTATAAAACACCTAAGAGAAATGTTTATAATTTTTTAAATCATTTATTTCTTCTAAAAAATCTAAAACAGAAATTAATGAAAAGGAACAAATACACTGTCAGATTTTTATAAATAGTAAAATGGTTTATTATATTCTAAACTTTTAATGAAAATATAAATAGTTCTAAAGGATCATGTACTAAAATTTTCATAAATATTAGACTTAATTTATTTCCCATATAAAATCAAAAATAGAAGAGCATATACAATGATAATAGCACTTTTGGAATTTTTAAAAAATACACATATCTGATCATCATCTCAAAATTTTACATAATCATTTTAATGACGTTATAACATCACAAAAAAAGTTTAAGAAATATTAGACTTCATTTTATGCCCCTAGAAAATAAAAACTGAAGAGCATATATTGTGACAAGATTAACTGTCGAATTTTTAAAAAATGTACATATGTGATAATAATCTGAAAATTTTACAGAATCATTAAGATTACCTCAGGAACGCACAGAAAAAATGTCAAAATTTTTTGACACTGTTTGCTAAATTTCTTCAAATTTTTGAAATTTACTGTTCATCTGGCCGGTTTTCCGAGCGGTTTTAATTACCGAACCGGCTCGGTACGGGCGGTTTTCGCGAAAACCGAGCGGTTTTCGACGGTTTTTTGAACCCTGGCTCAGAATGCACAGCGGTAAACCTCACCAACCGAGAGACCCAGGCACCGACCAAAACACCAAACAGGTGACCCCGCATATGTAGCATCCAAGGAAGTGTTGGAATAATTAGCACTTTCAGGTTTATATGAATTCCGAGATAAAACATGAACATGAACAGATTGACTAACATGATCATATTGTGAGAGTATAATCTACAAATGTATATCACAAAGCTACACATGAATAGATCTACTGTACTCAGGAGTAAAAACAACAACAGATTAAACATGATTTTCACATACCGATCTACTGTAGAGGAAGCAATAGCCGATGTAGATGGTACGTTGTTGATGACGAGAGTGTGTTGGCACCGAGCGTGTCGACGACGAACAACAGCGCTCGAGCGTACAGGTAGACGAGCCGTGATGACGATCGTGAGCAGTCGCGCGAAACGCTTCCCAAAAACCTTATTCGCCTTCTCCCGGTGCAGGATCGCAAAGACGACAGATTCCGGAGACCTGCTCTCCCGTTCGCTGGTGCACGCCGACGCAGCGGGATGAGGCGGACTACGGTGGCGACGCAGTACTGGAAGGAGGCAAAAGCTCATGTATAGATCTGTTTTATTGCTCATGGACTCGGCTAGTATATATAGAGACGAAAAACGCGTTTCACAGTTTGGATCCGAAACCAACACGATTTTATCTCTATATCTCGAACTGATCCCGAGTAGCAAAAGATAAAACTGCAAAAGGAAGTTGCGTCTGCGCAAGGCATCCGGTCCGATTTCGGCGGACCATTCACGCAGGTGCCACGCGCCCGCCGCCCATGCCCAAGCCCGGCCCGGCCCAGCGAGGCGAGGCGAGCGAGATCGCGTGTGGGTTCTTTCTCTTCCCTCTATTGCCATGTGTAATAGAGAGAGAACCAACTCTATATTTAAGTAGGTCTCTCTCCACCTCCACAAGCAATATGGTACTAAAGTCATCCCACCCCTCTCACTTCATGAATGGGCCTTTGAGATTTATTGGATTTTCATTTAAATGGGCTAAGCCCATATAATTCAACAATCCCCCACCAAATCTCAAAGGTCCTCTCAGAGATTTGCCTGTTCCAATACTGTTTGGTATACCAGCGTTTCGATGGAGACTGTTAAGTTGAACATCCATGTAGAACATTAAGCTACATCGATCCACAACTTGAACAATGGACTAGGTCTTGAATTGCAAGTCTTGTGTGGACAAGTTTCACTTAAAACCAAACTGATACTTGGCTGCCTGTAGCCTACCCCGCGGGTGGAGCATATACGTCGTACTCCTTGGTCTATTCATGAGCTTACTAGAGAACACCCAGTCTCATAGATTTCGATGTTCAATAATCGAGCTCATATAGGTATGTACTTTCAAGAGCGCCCTGTAGAACAGCGTCTTCGCTAATTAAAGCCAATAGTACACATTAAGGCATTTAGCCAACCTGCCTAACAGTCAATCAGCCGACTAACCTTAGTCAATTAGCTAAATATGAGAGTATTGCATCATGGAGTGGGTTAAGGTTTTTTTTACTCTCCTTCAGTTAACCAACAACTTGTTTTTCCCAGGTCCTACTTCACGGGATCTCCGATCACATAGGTTGGGTTACCATTGTGGTGTAACTTGTCATGTGGGTCTCATACCCACCTTGTCATGTGGGTCTTATACCCACCTTCCTCGATGCATTATCTATCACATTTTGTGATAGTCCCTTTGTAAAGGGATCTGCTAGGTTTTTCTCAGTTTGGATATAATCCAATGTAATAACTCCAGAGTTTCTCATTTTCCTGACAGACTTCAATCGTCTTCTCACATGTCTTGAGGACTTCATATTATCCTTAGAACTGTTCACCTTGACAATTATCGTTTGATTGTCACAGTTCATGAGAATAGCAGATATCGGTTTCTCAACTACCGGTAAGTCCATCAAGAGGTCACGCAGCCATTTTGCCTCAACGGTAGCAGTATCTAATGCTGTGAGTTCTGCTTCCATGGTTGACCTCGTCAATATGGTCTGTTTGCAAGACCTCCATGACACAGCAACACCCCTAGGATGAAGAAATATCCACTCGTGGCATAAAGCTCATCAGCATCTGATATCCAATTTGAATCACTGTATCCCTCAAGTACCCTAGGGTACCCTGAATAGTGAATTCCACAACTCATTGTTCCTCTCAAGTAGCACATTACCCTTTCCAGTGCATGCCAATGATCATTACCCAGGTTTGACATGAACCGACTCAACTTGCTCACAGCAAATGAGATATCAGGTCTCGTAGCGCTAGCTAGGTACATGAGCGATCCAACAATCTGAGAGTATCTCAATTGGTCTCGACCAATTCTCTTATTCTTTCGCAGAATCAGACTAGGATCATAAGGAGTTGAAGAGGGTTTGCTATCCATATAGCCAAACCGACTCAAAACCTTCCCAACATAATGAGATTGCGAAAGTGTAATCCCATTCTCACCCATGATTAACTTGATGTTCAAAATCACATCAGCCTCTCCAAGGTCCTTCATATCAAAGTTCTTAGACAGAAAAAATTTAACTTTGTTAATCATATCAAGATTTGTGCCAAATATCAGTATGTCGTCAACATACAAGCACAATATAACTCCCTCACCCCCACCATGCAGATAATATACACATTTATCTGACTCATTCACTGCAAAGCCTGCAGTAGTCAAAGTTCTATCGAACTTCTCATGCCATTGCTTAGGAGCTTGCTTCAGGCCATACAAAGATTTCAGCAACTTACACACCTTGCTCTCTTGACCTTCTACTACAAAATCATCAGGCTGATCCATGTAGATCTTCTCATCCAACTCTCCATTAAGGAAAGCTGTCTTCACATCCATTTGATGAATGATAAGACCATATGAGGCAGCCAAGGAAAGTAGCACTCGAATAGTGGTCATTCTAGCGATAGGTGAATAGGTATCGAAAAAATCTTCACCTTCTTTTTGTGTGTAGCCCTTAGCCACAAGCCAAGCCTTGTACTTTTCAATCGTACCATCAGGCCTAAGCTTCTTCTTGAATACCCACTTGCAGCCAACAGGCTTGCAACCATAAGGTCGTTCTGTGACTTCCCAAGTTCCATTAGAGATAATGGAATCCATCTCACTACGGACTGCCTCCTTCCGATGAGTCGAGATCCGGGATGCATAGGCTTCTGAAATAGACGTGGGAGTGCCATCCACGAGGTACACAGTGAAATCATCACCAAAAGATTTTGCAATCCTTGGTCTCTTTCTCCTCCTTGGAGCTTCACTATCCTCCTCCTCAGGAATTTGCTCAGGTAAGTGTTCAAGAGATTCAGTAGTTCAGGAAGTATCTCAAAATTTATTCTAGACATGCTATGTAAATCCTTCATAGGAAATATATTCTCAAAGAATGTTGCATGACGAGACTCCATAATCGTATCGACAAACATGTCGGATACCTCTGATTTTACTACTAAGAATCTATAAGCTATGCTCCGATGAGCATATCCAAGAAATACACAATCCACAGTTTTAGGCCCAAGTTTGCGTTTCTTAGTTATCGGTACATTGACTTTCGCCAAGCACCCCCAAGTGCGCAAATAAGAAAGTGATGGTTTTCTCCCAACACATTCCTCATATGGGGTTTTCTCCTTATTCTTTATTGGAACTCTATTTAGAATATGACATGAAGTCAATAAAGCCTCCCCCCACCATGCCTTAGATAAATCCGCAGTGTCTAACATGGCATTCACTAAGTCAGTCAAAGTGCGGTTCTTTCTTTCAGCAACCCCGTTTGATTGGGGTGAATAGGGAGGTGTTCTCTCATGTATAATCCCAAGTTCCGCACAGAATAAGTCGAACTCATTAGAGAAATACTCTCCACCATGATCTGACCTAAGTCTTTTGATCTTTCTTTCAAGTTGATTTTCAACTTCTACCTTATAGATCTTAAAGTACTCTAGAGCCTCATCCTTAGATTTCAACAAGTACACATAGCAAAATCTAGAAGCATCATCAATCAACGTCATGAAATATCTCTTTCCACCATTTGTCAACACACCATTCATTTCACAAAGATATGAATGTATGAGTTCTAGAGGTGCCAAATTTCTCTCCTCGGCTGCCTTGTGAGGCTTTCGAAGTTGCTTAGATTGTACACAACTTTGGCACTTAGAACCTTTGGCAATGGATAGTCTTGGAATTAAACTCATACTGGATAACCGAAACATTGAACCAAAATTTAAATGACGCCAATATGGTGGAGAAGCATCCTCACTTAAAGAGAAAGACGGAACAAGCCTCCGCACTCATAGCCTTTACCAATAAACAATCTACGTTTGGACACGACTACTTTATTGGACTCAAATACCACTCTAAACCCATCTCTACAGAGAAGGGAGCCGCTCACTAGGTTCTTGTGAATAGAAACAACATGCTGCATGTTCCTTAGTTGCACGATCTTGCCCGAAGTAAACTTCAGATCCACCATGCCAACTCCATGAACTGAAGCATGCGACCCATTCCCCATTAGGACGGAGGAATTCCTAGTGACCTGATAAGAAGAAAACAACGTGATATCAGCACACACATGCACATTAGCTCCAGTATCAATCCACCAATTGGTAGATTGACTCACTAAAAAGACAGCATGTACAATACCATACCCTCCAGATGCATCTCCAGTGTCACTGATGACCATGTTGGCAGACTTTGGATTCTGCCCCTTATGAGCCTTTTTGCCTTTGCGGTTTGCACACTGGGCAGCCCAATGTCCAAGTTCACCGCACACATAGCAAGGCTCCTCCTTAGGGTTCTTCATCTTCTTCTTCTTGAGATTGGTGGTTTAATTGGCCTTGTTATTCCCTTTGTTCTTGAAGTGAGGATGCTTTTGCACCATATTGACGCTAGAATGTCCCTCAGCCCCTTTGTTAGGTCCATCCTTAACCCGAGCTTTCTCCTCAACATCAAGAGACACAATGAGACTCTCAACAGAGATCTCTTGTCTCTTGTGTTTGAGAACAGTGGCGAAACTCCTCCATGACGAAGGTAATTTTGTAATCATGCACCCAGCCAGAAACTTGTCAGGTAAGGAACACTTAACGAGGTCGAGTTCCTTTACAATGCATTGTATCTCATGAGCTTGTTCTACTACAGAACGGTTGCCAGTCATCTTGTAGTCATGGAACTGCTCCATAATATACAGTTCATTGCCAGCATCTGATGCACCAAATTTAGCATTCAGTGCATCCCACAATTTCTTAGCGTCTCTTATGTGCATATACACATCACATAGACGATCAGTAAGAACACTCAGAATGCATCCCACAAAGAGTGTAGTGGCTTCTGAGAACGCTTTCTCCTGTTCAGGAGTAAGGTCCCCCTCAGGTCTGCCACTAGACACCCAGAACACGTTCAATGCAGTAAGCCACAGATTGACTTTAACCTGCCATCTCTTGAAGTGCACACCGGTAAATTTATCCGGCCTCAGTGCATCGGTAAATTCAGCCATCGTTAAACCAAAGTGTCTAAAATAAGGTATTTGGATTGTTGGAATAATTAGCACTTTCAGGTTTATATGAATTCCGAGATAAAACATGAACATGAACAGATTAACTAACATGATCATATTGTGAGAGTATAATCTACACATGCATATCACAAAGCTACACATGAATAGATCTACTATACTCAGGAGTAAAAACAGCAACAGATTAAACATGATTTTCACGTACCGATCTACTGTAGAGGAAGCAATAGCCGATGTAGATGGTACGTTGTTGATGACGAGAACGTGTTGGCACCGAGCGTGTCGACGACGAACAACGGCGCCCGAGCGTACAGGCAGACGAGCCGTGATGACGATCGTGAGCAGTCACGCGAAGTGCTTCCCAAAAACCTTATTCGCCTTCTCCCAGTGCAGGATCGCAAAGACTACAGATTCCGGAGACATGCTCTCCCGTTCGCTGGTGCACGCCGACGCAGCGGGATGAGGTGGACTACGGTGGCGGCGCAGTACTGGAAGGAGGCAAAAGCTCATGTATAGATCTGTTTTATTGCTCATGGACTCGGCTAGTATATATAGAGACGAAAAACGCGTTTCACAGTTTGGATCCGAAACCAACACGATTTTATCTCTATATCTCGAACTGATCCCGAGTAGCAAAAGATAAAACTGCAAAAGGAAGTTGCGTCTGCGCAAGGCATCCGGTCCGATTTCGGCGGACCATTCACGCAGGTGCCACGCGCCCGTCGCCCATGCCCAAGCCCGGCGAGGCGAGCGAGCTCGCGTGTGGGTTCTTTCTCTTCCCTCTATTGCCATGTGTAATAGAGAGAGAACCAACTCTATATTTAAGTAGGTCTCTCTCCACCTCCACAAGCAATATGGTACTAAAGACATCCCACCCCTCTCCCTTCATGAATGGGCCTTTGAGATTTATTGGATTTTCATTTAAATGGGCTAAGCCCATATAATTCAACAGGAAGAAGATGAGGAGCAAGTGAAGATTTTGATTGAGAAATGTACTTAGTGAGGAAGAGCAGGGAACTTCAAATGGGAAAGGAAATCTCAAGCAACAGGCACTCAACCTCCTCACCGGCCGGCGAAAACCGCGCACCGGAGCCCTAGAAGCTCGGCGACGCCACCCATATGATCAGCCCTAATGGGCCGGCCGAACAGCCAAGTAAGCAAAAAGGGCTGGCCCACAAGTCCAACACAAAATTTCACAACAGTTCCTTCAAGCAGGTCAAACAGAGAAGGGCACCTTCTCTTTCAAAAAAGTGCTCAACAAGTGTGCAGAATATGTTAGAATCTGCTGGCCATCATGGTGTGGTCGAGCTCACGTTACAATTTTGAGGATGATGGTGGCCGGTTCTGGTCTGATGGCGCGCAATCTAATCAAATCGCTCCGACAAATTAATGCACACACTTTTGTACTCATTGTATCTACGAAACTGATACTTTTGAGTGTAACATTCGGTTCCTATGTTGCAGGTCGATCGGAATGCTTCCTCCGAACAAGCGCCAAAGGTTGGCCTGAACTTTTAAATCAGAGGAAGAGGCATATAAGTATTACACTTGATATGCTGTAAGGATTGGATTTAGTATTAGGGAGTTTCATGTTAAAAAACAGTGTAGATGACAATTTATCTTCCAAGTATATGGTTTGTAGTAATGAAGGTCAGAAGAACACTAATCCCAGATAGCAACCAAAGAAAGAATGTGTTTCAACAAGGTCAGATTGCAATGCTCACGTTCAATTCTATATTTCCCGTGAAGGTATTTGGAAGATGCAAAAAATTGAACTTGCTCAAAATCACACTTTTGTAAGTCCTGACAAGGCACACATGCTTAGATCACAACGACGTACGTCAAATGCTGATGAACACGTCATTAGCAAAATGCAAGAGGCTGGGGTTAGGGATTAGGCCAGCTGAGATACGTGATTTTTTTCAGCGATGGTCTGGTGGAGTTGAAAAATGTGCCATTCTTATAAATGGATTGCAATAACTTCATTAGTCGAGAGCGCAAAAGGCACGTGGAAACCCAAGATGCACAAACATTGTTGAAGTACTTGAATAATAAACAAGCAAAAGATCTCTCTTTCTTTTATGGCGTGTAGCCAGGGCATGTGCAATAATCTATCTCTTAAGATTGTCTTTAAGGATTCCAACTCACCTAAAAATAGCACTAGATACAACATCTCAAGTAGTTTGCATGGTTATCACGGTCACCTCTGGGGCGCTTAGATGCCTAAGCGACAGATAGACAACCAACTAGTTTAGATTTTAAACTCAAATATAGTTCAAGTTTCCTATGTACAAAATCATAATAACAGTGTCCTGTACAAAACAATTGCAGCACCAACATCACTATCAATCAGTGCAGCACACTGTTGTCAATTAGTGCAGTTCAACACTACTCAGTCAGTTGAACGCTACTTGACCCACCGAGCTGCATCCCAACAGCACACTAAGCTGCAGTTCATCCCACCGAGCTGCATCCCAACAGCACCGAGCAAGAGGCCAAGCGACAGCTCAAACATCCCACCGACACCGAGCGCATCTCCTAAAGGCCAAGCGCAAGCGAGCAGCGGCATCTCGAGCAAGAGGCTTCAGCCAAGCTACAACATTCCACCGAGCAAGCTGCGCCATCAATCAAGCAAGAGAAGCAATAGTCTGGTCGCATCGGCTCTGCTGGACTTCCTCGGTGGACGGGGAGAAGCAAGAGGAGAAGCCGGGAGGCGAAGGGGGGAAGCAAAAGGGGAGGAGGAGGCGGAAGGGGCTTACCGGGGGCGGTGGCGGCGAAGTTGCTGGCGGCGGCGACGCCGTTGCTTGCTAGGGTTTCTCCACCCGGTCACGCTCACGTGAGTCTTCTTTCCCCACTAATCTATCATGTGCTCCAGTAGTCCAGTGCTCAAATACCTCGCTCAGTCCAGTCCCGGATGGCCGCCAGGACGCCATGCCGACTCCTAGGTGTCCACACCACAATGACAGGACGTCCAGCGGCCGCCTGGGTATCTTCACGCGAGGCGCCGGGCCATGGCGCCTCCGGCCAGCCGCTTGGACGCCTAGTCGGCACCTAGGCGATACCGTAATAACAGTGGTAGTTTGTCTTTAAAATCATTTATCTAACTATTTTATATTATTTTCATCACATTTTCTCTCTCACACTCCCTCACTGCATTGGTTTGTGTGATCAAGTTGTCTCTTACATAAGAGACAGTACACTCTCTTTTCTCTTCTTCTCTCCCCTCCATATCGGATTTTGCTGATATAGTATAGCTAAGAGATAGTTGAAGCGGTACTATTGGAGATAACCTTAGATGATGAAGAGGACGGGTGGATAAATAATTTGTTTTGGACAGATAGTTGGGCCATTACAGATTATGCTTGCTTTGGGGATGTTGTCTGCATCGACACCACATTTCAAACAAATAAGTCTGAAATGCCACTTGCTCCTATTCTTAGAACAAGCCATCACAAGCAAACTTATGTTTTTAGAGTTGCATTATTATTCGAGGAAAGAGCTGAATCATTCGTTTGGCAATTTAGTACCTTAAGCAATGTTCGGGAAACAACCTGAAACGGTTTTCACAGATCAATTTGCTGCAATAGCAAAAGTAGACGTAGGATTTCGTTAAGCCTCGGGCGAGAAATTAAGCGGCTATTACTAATATCAACGAGTATGGCCTACCTGCTGTCATAAAGGATAACGATTGTGCAGTAGAATTTAGACCAATTAAGCTAAAGAATACTAGTGCTAATTAATGTAAACAGGTTCACCATCACTTTGGAAACAAACAATTTTTTATTTTGAAACTTAATATACGTGTATTTTTTACACATATATAGGCAGTAATGCATGATGAATCCCACAGGAACATTTTTCAGTTGATATATCTTCAAACATCATGAACCAGTTGACATATTGTGTAGCATCGCTCGTGTTCAATATGACATCTTTTGCCAAATCTTCTCTGTCCTAATGCCAGTACCTTTCCACCACTCCTTAATTTTGTTCTCTTACAACTTATTGTGAGAACCGCCCAAATTGCACTTGGTTTAATCGAGCGGCCGATTGCCCATTTAGATGAGAGCTAACATACGCTCGCACAAGAGCTAGGCACATGTTAATTCACATCTATATGACAAACAACGCAGCCACAATCTCGATTAAAACAAAAGCAACTCCGGTAGTCCCCGGTATGTGCCTCAAGACGATGCCCAAGATCAACACACATACCGTTGCACAACATCTCTATCATCACACAATACATAGAGAGTGCAAGTTTTAATGTGAATTACAAGTCTTCAACATATTACAAGTCTCATACATCGAGTGTACCAAATCTAAAATTAAACTTGAGAAGCATACAAAGACAAGTCTATATGCTCTCAACCAAAGGTCACTAGCTAGAAACTATCCATGGTTTAACTAGCGAATTAGACATAGAGTACGCAGCGGATATAATCATCATAAAAGCAAAATAATAGTGGCGCCATTGCCCATAAGGCACCACTACCGCTATCTTGGCCAACCACCGACTACTCATCCCCTTCGCCGACATCGGCGGGGTAAAAATAGCCATACATGGCCTCATTCTCACCTGCAAAACTCCAACAATAAACACATGAGTACGAAGGTACTCGCAAGTCTTACACGGACCATAGAGTACAAGGATAATGCATATGGTTGTAGCAAGGACATGAAAGGCCACAAGTTAAAGTAGTATTTGCGAAAAAGCAGAACTTGACATCTAGAGAGTAATGTGTAAGCAACCTTAGTCCTATTTGACTTCTATGGACAGCTAGCACATACCCAACATCCCTCATGGGACCATCATGTTTCACCTTCCAAGCTCATCATAAAACAACACGTGACACTACGGTGATGTCCAATGAACATTAAGCTTTGCCATAACCGATAGCGCGGCTATTCGAATAGTTCTTACACCCTGCAGGGGGGTACATCTTTACCCACACGACACGAGACCACCGACCATACCACCTGTCGATAGCAAGCGATGATTCACATGACAACCTTTCACATACTCACCCCAAACATTTGTGCTCGTGTCTAATGTGCGGAGATGACTAGGTCTACTGGGGACACCCCTAGGCACCTCGCCCACACACCAAACTCACAAGTCAAATGATCCGGGTAACTTATGGTACTTAGCTCATCCATCCCATATATAGATATGTGGTTAGTACGGAAAGTGCTTAAGACAACGGCACCAACGATCGGTCCTTAATCGACTCAAGCGAGCCTATGGCATCCGAGACTCCATTCTCAAATAAACCCAACTACTCGCCCAAGTCTCGCACTTTCACCCTTTTAAACAAGTCCTTTAAATTATCATGAATGAAACAACATTCTTTCCAATTACCATGTTTCAAACCCCTACCATCCCGCGACAACTACCAATTGCTACAAAGAAAAGACCATCACAATTCCCGGATTCTACACCAAGACCTAGAGCATGGCTAAGCATCTAACGCGACTATTAGCATGAGACAAACTAGCCATGCTAAGAGTTATCAAGATGTATGGTAAACAATATCAAGGAAGGGGAAATGCAACAATTAGGAGCTATTCGCGACATAGATATATAACATAAAAACCCACATGCATAATATCATAATATAAGTCACATTGATCCAAAATATAGGAGAAATATGCTCGATGCTTGCCTTGTGTAGGAGCTGGTTCCTCCTCAAATTTCTCCTCACTCACGGTCGCCGGGTCAACCTCGTTGCTCTCCGGTACGTCGGACTCTAAACGAATGCAATGATGCAAAATTAGAATGATGCCATTGATGTAAATGCGCATGTATGAGCATGAGAAATGAACGAGAGGAACTTCAAGAAGTAACATACAAAGTTCAGCAATAAAGAAGTTTATCGAGTTCATTTATTTGGAAGTACATCATTCAATTGAGTTATACACAATTATTAATTTACTGAAAATTACACTTTAAGAAGCGTGCAACTAAAACCACAAATCAAAAGAACGAACACTTGAAAAAAGGGAAACAATATTTTTCATATAAAATGATCATTAGGGCTTAATATGGTCTAACTCAAATTGTTCAAAATGGTATCATTTTTGCACAGCAAGTAAGGGTATATCATACTAAGGTCATGAGATTTGGTTTCATTGAGTTTGAGGTTCGTTTGTGAAAGTTGCGGCTATTTGAAGATTTTGCCGATTGCATGTTCGGACAACTAGCAAATAGACTAAACTAAAGCAAAGTCTAAATATTTTTTACTATTCATAATCTATGCAATCCCACAAACACATCTAAACTGGTTTCATAAGTTTTGAGCTCATATAAACATTATTCTAACCACTTGAAGTTTGAATGTTATTAAGGTCCTAAACCAACAATATTTGAACCAAATACATTCAAATTTAAATGTTTTTACATAAATGGAGTTCATAGGGTTGCAGTGGCTTATGGTATTTATTTCATGATTTATGGATCAAGATAAAATATACTTTCTTCATAACACCTATTTAGGGCCTAGCACTCAAACTCTAATAAAAATATTTTCCTGCAAGCAACACATAACATTTTATTCCATATTCCAATTCCTCATTTCGAAACTTAAATTTAAAAACTAATTTGACTTCATTTGGACGCTCCTAGCAAAAGATATGAAAGTTTGAATGAAAAAGGCAAAAATAAAAAAATATTTATGGAGGAGGACTCGAACTCGGTCACTGGATGAAAATGAGCGTCTTGAACCACTGGGCTGTGTTGCTACTTGTGAATATGGAGCATGGACATTTATTTGAGCTTACCCTTACAAACCCTAGAAGCTCAAGCTTTTCTCCGCAACAATGGCGATGCTTGGCTCAGTGAGAAACTTCAAGAGGAGGAGCGGCAGGAGGTGGGCTCGGTGGGAGGGTCCCCGGCAGCGGTGGAGATCACAGGAGCTGGCCGTGGTGCTGCCACTACTGGAGCTTAGCGCGGCAGGAACACACCGGGAGCCTGCAGTGAAGGAGCAATGGGCTCGGCTTGGCTTGCAGACCGGTTGGAGGATGAGGTTAGTGAGCTAAGAGGAGCATCACAAGAAGAGGAAATCGGTCACGAGCTCACCTTGCACCGGTTGCACAAATGGGGCTTGCTGGCCTTGCTTGAGCTCGGCGGTGCTCACAGCGAAAGAAGCAAGGACGGGCAAGCAAAGAAGCGAGGAGAGGGCCTTGGGCGGCTTAAAGCTCAATGCAATGGAGCCGAAGCTTGGCATGGGCGGCAAGATGGGCAAAGCGGCTAGTGGGAGAGCTCAAAGCACCGCCAGCGTCCTAATCGGGCACCAGTGTGGACTCACCGTCCATGGCGCCCAATTGGAGAAGAAGCGCAGGGAGGTGGGGATGACAGGTGGGACCAAGAAGAGAAACTTGAAAATGGATGTATCCTTTGGTTTGGGCTGTGACAAGTCTCCCTTAAAAGAATCTCGTCCGAGATTCAAGCTAAACCGGAAGGATGGTAGGTACGTTATTAACCACTTGCTCAAACTTGAGGAGAAAAGTCTCACTAAATGGTCGGACCTGGGCAGCAAGAAGGTAAAGGAGACACCTCTTTCTTATTTAAGGCCATATTCACCTTGACAAGTTCTTAACTTAGAGAAATTCTATAATTTAAAGGTAGGGCGGAAGGGAAGTGCTCATATGAGTGTGATGATACATTGTGCTTAGAAAGGCATAACATAATCATTCACATACCGGAGAAGAGATGTGGATACTCGATACGAATTTGATGTTCTTGTTCCCATGTAGCTTCATCTTTGGTGTGATTGCTCCATTGTACCTTGACAAACTTAATATCCCCCTTTCTCATCTTTCGTTCAACCTTCTCTAGAATACGAATAGGATGCTCATAATATGAGAGGTCGGGTTGGAGATGTAGATCTTCCAAACGAGTTTCTTCGGTCGGAACTCGTAGGCATTTCTTCAATTGAGAAACATGGAACACATTGTGGATAGAGAATAAAGAATTAGGAAGTTCCAATTGATAGGCCACGGCTCCACGCCTTGCACTAATTCGAAAAGGTCCAATAAAGCGAGGTGCCAACTTTCCCTTGACTTGAAAACGATGGGTTCCCTTAAATGGTGTGACCTTGAGATACACATGGTCTCCAACCTTGAAACTTAGCTCACGCCTACGACGATCGGCATAGCTCTTTTGGCGAGATTGAGCCTCGCGGAGACGCTCATGAACAAGCTTGACTTGCTTTTCGGCCTCCATAACCAACTCCGGACCAAACAAAGGTCTTTCGCCGGTTTCGGACCAATTGATAGGAGTTCTACAAGTTTTTCCATACAAGGCTTCAAAAGGAGACATCTTGATGCTTGATTGATAACTATTGTTATAGGAGAATTCCGCAAACGGCAAGCAAGTCACCCAATCTTTGGCATATGTGAGTGCACAAGCTCGTAACATGTCTTCAAGAATTTGATTCACCCTCTCGGTTTGACCACCGGTTTGAGGATGATATGCGGTGCTAAAATGAAGATCGGTTCCTATAGCTTCATGAAGACTTTGCCAAAAGTGAGAAACAAATTGAGAGCCACGATCGGAGACAATAGATTTTGGAACACCATGAAGGCAAACAATTCGAGAGAGATATAACTCCGCATATTGCTTGGTGGGGAAAGAAGTCTTGACGGGAAGAAAATGTGCTGATTTGGTTAACCGGTCTACAATGACCCATATAGAATCATACCCTTGATGAGTCTTAGGTAGGCCGGTGATGAAATCCATTCCAATGTCTTCCCATTTCCAAGATGGAATAGGCAAGGGTTGAAGTGTACCATGAGCTTTAGATGCTCGGCCTTCACCCTTTGGCAAACATCACATTCGCAACATACCTAGCAATCTCACGCTTCATGCGTGTCCACCAAAATCTTTGTTTGAGGTCTTGATACATTTTGGTGCTTCCGGGATGGATAGAGAATTGAGAACTATGAGCTTCATCAAGAATTAATCGCCTCAAATCCTTGTCCTTAGGGACCACTACTCTCCTTCCGAACCATAGAACGCCATCTTCATCGGCGGTAAAACAATTAGCTTTGCCCTCCTTCATATTGTCACGAATTTGGGCCATTCCCTTATCCTTCTTTTGAGCTTCTTTGATTTGATCAAATAGGTTAGATTTCACTTGAAGGGCAGCAAGCGAACCTTCTTTGGTCATCTCAAGACCAAGTTTCCGAAACTCACCACAAAGGGTGCTCAAACCGGGCTCGACTATCAAACAATTGCATCTAGATTTACGGCTCAATGCATCGGCTACTACATTGGCCTTGCCGGGATGATAGTGAACCTCCAAAACATAGTCCTTGATTAACTCAAGCCATCTCCTTTGCCTCATGTTAAGATCGGCCTGAGTAAAGATGTATTTGAGACTCTTATGATCGGTATAGATATTGCAATGATTTCCAAGGAGGTAGTGCCTCCAAATTTTTAGAGCATGAACAACGGCCGCAAGCTCTAAATCATGAGTAGGATAGTTCTCTTCATGAACCTTCAATTGGCGAGAAGCATAGGCCACAACTCGGCCTTCTTGCATGAGAACACAGCCGAGACCGATACGAGAGACATCACAATAAACATCAAAGCTCTTATGGATATTAGGTTGAGCAAGAACGGGAGCGGTTGTGAGACGTGATTTCAAAGTTTGGAAAGCTTCTTCGCATGCATTTGACCATTCAAAGGCAACTCCTTTCTTTAACAACTCGGTCATAGGCTTTGCTATCTTGGAAAAGTTTTCAATAAACCGGCAGTAGTAACCAGCAAGTCCGAGAAAACTTCTTATTTCGGTAACACTTTGCGGTTGCTTCCACTTGAGCACATCTTGCACCTTGCTTGGGTCTACCGCAACACCATTCTCGGAAATGACATGACCAAGGAAAGCCACTTCCTTAAGCCAAAACTCACATTTGCTAAATTTGGCATAGAGGTGATGCTTCCGAAGTTTTTCAAGAACAATGCGAAGATGTCTGGCATGCTCTTCTTCGGTTTTGGAGTAGATGAGAATGTCATCGATAAAGATCACAACAAAGGCGTCAAGTTCCTCCATGAAGATAGAATTCATCAAGTACATGAAATAGGCCGGTGCATTAGTTAGGCCAAAGGACATAACGGTATACTCGTAGAGCCCATAACGAGTAGAGAAAGCCGCTTTGGGAATGTCCTCCGTCAATTTTGATTTGGTGATAGCCCAACCTCAAATCAATTTTTGAGAAGAAATGAGCACCGGACAATTGATCAAACAATATATCAATCCGTGGAAGAGGATACTTGTTCTTAATGGTGACCGCATTTAACGGACGGTAGTCAACACACATCCGCAAACTATGGTCCTTCTTTTTGACAAAGAGAGCCAGGCATCCCCATGGTGAGGAGCTCGGACGAATGAATCCCTTCTCTAGAAGCTCCTTAAGTTGCTTCTTCAATTCCGCCAACTCATTTGGTGGCATCCGATACGGTCTCTTGGATATCGGGGCCGTTCCGGGCAATAGCTCAATAACAAACTCAATTTCCCGGTCGGGAGGCATCCCCGGTAATTCTTCCGGAAAGACATCCGGATACTCACATACTACCGGAATTGCCTCTATCTCCTTGATGGTGGTGCCTTCAAGAGCATATAGTAGAGGACCACTCTCATTGATATGAAGGATGACCCGTTTGCCGGAAGGATTTCTAAGAGAGATTGATCTTGAAGCACACTCAAGGATCGCTTCATGCTTAGACAACCAATTCATCCCTAAGATGACATCCAACCCCTTGGTGTCGATAACAATTAAGTTTGCAAGAAAAGGTATTCCATGAATAAGAACTTGTGCACTAGGAATGATTTTATCGGTGTAAAGCTCGGCACCCGGTGCTTCTATATGATAAGGAGTGGGCATAACATGGATTGGCAACTCGTGATGCATAGCAAAACTCTTCTTTATGAAGGAATGAGAAGCTCCGGAATCAAATAATACGGTCACGGGATGAGAGTTGATGGAAAGCGTACCTACAAACACCTCGGTATCCTTGCATGCTTCTTCGGCGGTGATATAGTTGACACGTCCATGCTTCGGGGGCTGATTTCTCCTCACTCCTTGGCGTGGTGGCAGTGGGGGAGGTGGTGGGGGCTGCCTTGGTGCAATAGCCACACTGTCTTGCTTCGGAGAGGAGCAATTCTTGGCGAGATGCCCCTTCCCGCCACAATTGAAACATGGCCCTCTCATAGCACCATTGGATGGACCGCCTTGTTGAACGGGAAACCTTTGGGGCTGCCCTTGTGGAGGAGGAGGGCGACGAAACATCCACATGGGCTGCGGTGGGGCAGCACCTGGTATGCGAGGTGGAGGAGGTGGCCCGGCAAGCGCGGCGCTATGAGCTACCACCACGGGAGGTGGGGCAGCCCGCTGCGTTCTTTGCCTCGAGGTTCTTCATCTTGTGCTCGGCTCGGATGGCTTTGTCCACCATGTTGTTGAAGTCAATGAAATCTGTGGTGGACAACTTGTCTTGCATCTCCTCCGAGAGACCATTCATGAAACGGTCTTGCTTCTTTTGATCGGTGGAGACTTCCTTGAGGGCATATTGTGCAAGATGATTGAAAGCATGCACATAGCCCATGACATCCTTGCTTCCTTGCTTGAGGCCAAAGAATTCTTGCTTCTTGATATCCATCACACCTCTAGGGATGTGGAAAGCACGAAAGGCAAGTCTGGCTTCGCCCAAGTGAAGCGATGACCTTCCGGTTGCATAGCAAAAAAGCCTTGCCACCAAGCACCGGCGGCTTCTTGGAGTTGATGTGCAGCAAGGAGGACCTTCTCATGTTCTCCGCACCGAATGAGCCCAAGTTTTTGCTCAACGGTGCGTAGCCAATAGTCCGCATCGAGGGGGTCCTTTGCACTTGTGAAGATTGGAGGACCGGTACGAAGGAACTCCGGATATCCATGATCTTGAAGCTCGGCTCCACCTCCACCGCGAGAAGCGGTGTTTTGAGCAATGATACCAAGAATATGGCTTTGTTGTGCAAGAACATCGGCTAGGGTCGGGGGATTCGGAAGGTCTTGCGACCTCGATCCTTCCGGAATGTCATTTACCGAACGAGTCCTCATCCTGTCGCCAAACCAAAATGGTTAGGGACCGGAAGTCAAAGATAAGCGAGACAACACAAATCTTGGAATTTTGGACAGCAAGCATGTATGCACTTGGTTAAAAATCCCATTATAAGTATATATTCATGCACATGGGAGAGATATTGTGGTTTGCTGAATTTTTTTTTTGGCAGCAAGGATGAATAAACTTGGTAAGCATTATAGACAACGAATAAGCGATTAGAATCACACACATACATATGGATAAATAGCTCCAACATATGGATACATGTATGCAACATGACAAATGCAAAATGCCGCAAGATAGCTACACGTTGCCCTCACAATCGACGTTCATCTCAAAAATTTCAGCAAGCATGTAACCAATAGAAGAGCATAAATTAACTATGTAGAGAGGACATAACCATAAGAAATTGTGATACTAAACCACCACATAGTCTCGTACAATATAAAGCATAACATTAAAATCCAATACAACTCATAGTAGCATAGGGCATAAGTTGAAGATAACCGCCTCACAAGTTTGCGGTACATAATCATAACTTAACGGATACATAAGCGGCTGCCACAATGCAAGCTAAGTCTCCTACTTTCTCCTAAGGAGGCACTTAGGGCAGCAAGCACACACTTCTAATTGCTTAAACCACATCATATGGGGCCCTAGCAAAGTTTGGTGGAAACTCATCCAAAAGATGGTACCCCGGGGAGCCGGTATCCTCCAAGTTCTCTGGGTGTGTGAGATTCACCGGAGCACCCAAAAGAGAGGCTCGAGTGGCACCCGTGCGTGCATAGCGATGCACGTGGAGCCCTATGGACATCCGTGCGGTTTGCCCCGGGCCTTGAGGGACCCATGAAAGACAACGTGAGTTAGAGAACAATTTAATCAATTTATAACATTAAGCAACAAGAGAAGAATAGCTCTAAGATAGGTAAGAAACAAAAGAGAGTAACATATACTTAGAATCTGAAATTTTAAATGGTGCAAGTGGATTATTCAATACAAATTGGTCCCTTTATTTCCCATCCCACTAAACAATTTTTTTAAGGTTCACTCTATGACCTGCTCTGATACCAACGCTGTGAGAACCGCCCAAATTGCACTTGGTTTAATCGAGCGGCCGATTGCCCATTTAGATGAGAGCTAACATACGCTCGCACAAGAGCTAGGCACATGTTAATTCACATCTATATGACAAACAACGCAGCCACAATCTCAATTAAAACAAAAGCAACTCCGTAGTCCCGGTATGTGTCTCAAGACGATGCCCAAGATCAACACACATACCGTTGCACAACATCTCTATCATCACACAATACATAGAGAGTGCAAGTTTTAATGTGAATTACAAGTCTTCAACATATTACAAGTCTCATACATCGAGTGTACCAAATCTAAAATTAAACTTGAGAAGCATACAAAGACAAGTCTATATGCTCTCAACCAAAGGTCACTAGCTAGAAACTATCCATGGTTTAACTAGCGAATTAGACATAGAGTACGCAGCGGATATAATCATCATAAAAGCAAAATAATAGTGGCGCCATTGCCCATAAGGCACCACTACCGCTATCTTGGCCAACCACCGACTACTCATCCCCTTCACGACATCGGTGGGTAAAATAGCCATACATGGCCTCATTCTCACCGCAAAACTCCAACAACAAACACATGAGTACGAAGGTACTCGCAAGTCTTACACGGACCATAGAGTACAAGGATAATGCATATGGTTGTAGCAAGGACATGAAAGGCCACAAGTTAAAGTAGTATTTGCGAAAAAGCAGAACTTGACATCTAGAGAGTAATGTGTAAGCAACCTTAGTCCTATTTGACTTCTATGGACAGCTAGCACATACCCAACATCCCTCATGAGACCATCATGTTTCACCTTCCAAGCTCATCATAAAACAACACGTGACACTACGGTGATGTCCAATGAACATTAAGCTTTGCCATAACCGAGAGCGCGGCTATTCGAATAGTTCTTACACCCTGCAGGGGGGTACATCTTTACCCACACGACACGAGACCACCGACCATACCACCCGTCGATAGCAAGCGATGATTCACATGACAACCTTTCACATACTCACCCCAAACATTTGTGCTCGTGTCTAATGTGCGGAGATGACTAGGTCCACCGGGGACACCCCTAGGCACCTCGCCCACACACCAAACCCACAAGTCAAATGATCCGGGTAACTTATGGTACTTAGCTCATCCATCCCATATATGGATATGTGGTTAGTACGGAAAGTGCTTAAGACAACGGCACCAACGATCGGTCCTTAATCGACTAAGGCGAGCCTATAGCATCCGAAACTCCATTCTCGAATAAACCCAACTACTCGCCCAAGTCTCGCACTTTCACTCTTTTAAACAAGTCCTTCAAATTATCATGAATGAAACAACATTCTTTCCAATTACCATGTTTCAAACCCCTACCATCCCGCGACAACTACCAATTGCTACAAAGAAAAGACCATCACAATTCCCGGATTCTACACCAAGACCTAGAGCACGGCTAAGCATCTAACGCGACTATTAGCATAAGACAAACTACCCATGCTAAGAGTTATCAAGATGTATGGTAAACAATATCAAGGAAGGGGAAATGCAACAATTAGGAGCTATTCGCGACATAGATATATAACATAAAAACCCACATGCATAATATCATAATATAAGTCACATTGATCCAAAATATAGGAGAAATATGCTCGATGCTTGCCTTGTGTAGGAGCTGGTTCCTCCTCAAATTTCTCCTCACTCACGGTCGCCGGGTCAACCTCGTTGCTCTCCGGTACGTCGGACTCTAAACGAATGCAATGATGCAAAATTAGAATGATGCCATTGATGTAAATGCGCATGTATGAGCATGAGAAATGAACGAGAGGAACTTCAAGAAGTAACATACAAAGTTCAGCAATAAAGAAGTTTATCGAGTTCATTTATTTGGAAGTACATCATTCAATTGAGTTATACACAATTATTAATTTACTGAAAATTACACTTTAAGAAGCGTGCAACTAAAACCACAAATCAAAAGAACGAACACTTGAAAAAAGGGAAACAATATTTTTCATATAAAATGATCATTAGGGCTTAATATGGTCTAACTCAAATTGTTCAAAATGGTATCATTTTTGCACAGCAAGTAAGGGTATATCATACTAAGGTCATGAGATTTGGTTTCATTGAGTTTGAGGTTCGTTTGTGAAAGTTGCGGCTATTTGAAGATTTTGCCGATTGCATGTTCGGACAACTAGCAAATAGACTAAACTAAAGCAAAGTCTAAATATTTTTTACTATTCATAATCTATGCAATCCCACAAACACATCTAAACTGGTTTCATAAGTTTTTGAGCTCATATAAACATTATTCTAACCACTTGAAGTTTGAATGTTATTAAGGTCCTAAACCAACAATATTTGAACCAAATACATTCAAATTTAAATGTTTTTACATAAATGGAGTGCATAGGGTTGCAGTGGCTTATGGTATTTATTTCATGATTTATGGATCAAGATAAAATATACTTTCTTCATAACACCTATTTAGGGCCTAGCACTCAAACTCTAATAAAAATATTTTCCTGCAAGCAACACATAACATTTTATTCCATATTCCAATTCCTCATTTCGAAACTTAAATTTAGAAACTAATTTGACTTCATTTGGACCCTCCTAGCAAAAGATATGAAAGTTTGAATGAAAAAGGCAAAAATAAAAAAAAATATTTGCGGGAGGAGGACTCGAACTCGGGTCACTGGACTGAAAATGAGCGTGCTGAACCACTGGGCTGTGTTGCTACTTGTGAATATGGAGCATGGACATTTATTTGAGCTTACCCCTTACAAACCCTAGAAGCTCGAAGCTTTTCTCTGGCAACAATGGCGATGCTTGGCTCAGTAGAAACTTCAAGAGGAGGAGCGCAGGAGGTGGGCTCGGTGGGAGGGTCCCTGGCAGCGGTGGAGATCACAGAGCTGGCCGTGGTGCTGCCCACGGCCGGAGCTTGGCGGCAGGAACACACCGGGAGCCGTGAAGGAGCAATGGGCTCGGCTTGGCTTGCACCGGTTGGAGGATGAGGTTAGTGAGCTAAGAGGAGCATCACAGCAAGAGGAGATCGGTCACGAGCTCACCTTGCAGCCGGTTGCACAAATGGGGCTTGCCTGGCCTTGCTTGAGCTCGGCAGTGTTCACAGCGAAAGAAGCAAGGACGGGGCAAGCAAAGAAGCGAGGAGAGGGCCTTGGGCGGCTTAAAAGCTCAATGCAGCGGAGCCGAAGCTTGGCATGGGCGGCAGCATGGGCAAAGCTGGCCAGTGGGAGAGCTCGAAGCACCGCCCAACGTCCTAATCAGCGGCAGCCAGGTGGACTCACCGTCCATGGCGCCCAATTGGAGAAGAAGCAGACAGGAGGTGGGGGATGACAGGTGGGACCAAGAAGAGAAACTTGAAAATGGATGTATCCTTTGGTTTGGGCTGTGACACTTACGCACTCTGTGATAATAGCACTCCTGTGTCAATCGGTTTCCTTACTCAATTAACAATCTGATACAAATTGGTTACAGGCCAGGGCGACAGGAATGACTAAAATCTATTATTTATATATGTACGAGTTAATTGTTAAGCTTCTTTACCAAAGCGCGTTTGTGTTTGTCAAAATCACAAATTAAGAAGATGAAGTCACCCATCAAATTCAGTTTAGTTCACTTGGCTCTCAAGTTTCCTAGAATAAAAGGTGAGAGAGAAAAGATTGAATTCTCGTGTAGTCTATTTAATTTGAGTAGTGTTTCATTTACCGTGTTTGAGGAAAAAAAAGTGTTTCATATGACATTGGTACTCAGAGGACATTATATATTTGTCTTCATCTTGACATTAAGCATATTATCCTGAAATGGAAATCAATCGCAAAATCAGCAGCACAAATTGGCTAGCCTAGAATCAGGTTCTCGCTGGATTTATTAGCTGATTGCAGGAATTAACTACAAGTCTACAACCCACTTCAATTCTGTCATAGATCAATTGTCTCAAGGCAAAACAACGCATGGCTTAGTTCTCTAGCTACCACATAAAATTGATCTTCAATTGATTGAACCTAACTCTATTTCTAACAGAGCCATGGACTTGCCGGAAAGGTAAGAAATATGTTAGAGTTTTGATTGCTTATACAAGTACCTAGGATGGAGGCTATTCTTGACAACCTTCTGCCCGTACTTTCTCCACTTGTAGCCATCATCCAGCACATCGACATCGCTTTTGGCCTGGAAGCAGAACGTCGGCTTCCTCATCTCCCACCTCAGTCCTCACGTTCATCTTCCCTGCAAACTCAGACACACACCACGTGCATATCAAACCCTAAACACATTATGTTTTTAATTTATCTGGGAGTTTATATTTTATTAAAAACTTTTGAAATTTTTTGTAATAGTTCCTCATGGCCATATTAGTCTCCTGTAATATTTTCAGCTCCAGATCTTTTACATTTAATTTATTAAAATTATGATATTGGTATTTTCAGATTTTCAGCTTTTCTGTTTTTGAATATTTAAATTCTTCAAATTCATTTATTATGTCTTCATGTTTTTACTATTGATAGGTTTATATAATCAAAAGATAATATAAAAATTTTAGGTCAAATTTATGGTGGATTATTTTTATTTCATTCTGACACCTTCACTGTTTGTAGTCAAATTTCATTATTTGCCTTTCATTTCACCTTTAATAACATTGATATGACTTTTAAATTAAAATTTACGGTTCTGGAGATCTCTAAAGATAATGTAGAGATTTTTCTCATTTTATTATTTTACACTTCTTTTCTTATCATTTATCCAATGCTTAAATGATTAATAAAAGGAATTCTCCTTTAGAACAATAATCAAGAAAACCAAGAAAATCTAGGGAAAATTAAGAAAAAGATAGAAAAATGCAAAAATTAAATTTAATTAAATCTTTTAATTGGTTTTTTATTTTTCTCAAAATTTTAGGATGTTAAAAACCTATCCCCCTTACAGAAATCTCGTCCTCGAGATTTGACGAGGTCTAGATGAAGTCTGAAAATTCTTTCTGGAGATGATCTTCACATTCCCATGTGGCTTCAACTTAAGTGCGATTGCTCCATTGGACTTCTAACATTTTGTGGAATTGATTTCTTGTATGAGGTTCTGCTTCTTCCAAGATATGAATCGGATGTTCCTGATAGGATAGATCTGGTTGCAGTCAATGTCTTCTAAGTGAGTGAGTTTAGTTGGGACGCGAAGACATTTCCTGAGCTGGGATACATGGAAGACGTCATGAACGTTTGACAAGTGTGAAGGTAGGTCCAATATATACGCCATCTCTTTTTTCTTTTTCAGAATTTGATAGGGTCCAATATACCGAGGAGCTAGCTTTCCACGGACTTGGAAATGACGGACTCCACGAAGAGGTGAGACCTTTAAATAGACATGATCTCCTACTTCAAAGCTGAGATCACGTCGATGATTGTCAACGTAACTTTTCTAGCGAGATTAAGCTTCTTTTAAACGATTTCTGATCATATCTACTTGCTCTGGGCTTCTTGAATGAGATCTATTCCAAATAATTTTCTTTCACCTACTTCTGGCCAAAAGAGAGGTGTTCTGCATTTTCTTCCATAAAGTGCCTCAAATGGGAAAATGGCTTGAAAACTATTATTATAGGAGAATTCAGCAAATGCCAAACATTTCTCCCAATTGGTGCTATACGATAGCACACAAGCTCGTAACATGTCTTCCAAGATTTGATTTGTTCTTTTGGTCTGTCCATCAGTTTGAGGATGAAAAGATGTACTGAAGTTCAATTTAGTTCCAAAGAGATTATGCATACTTTCCCAGAAACAGGGGGTAAATTGAGTACCTCAATCAGATACAATAGTCTTTGGGACACCATGAAACCGCACAATATTTCTTAGATATAGCTCAGCGAGCTTATCTCCAGAATGAGTGATCTTGATCGATATAAAGTGATCTACTTTAGTTAAAAATCAATAACCCATATGGAATCATGTCCTTTCCTGATTTCAGGTAGACCGGTCATGAAATCCATACTAATGTCATCTCACTTCCATTTAGGGATTTGCAAAGGCTGAAAAAGTCTAGCAGGGCAATGATGCTCGGATTTGACTCGTTGACATACGTCACAAATTGCAACATAGGCTGTGATATCCTTTTTCAAGCCAGGCCAACAATATTTCTGTTAGAGATCTTGATACATTTTTGTACTCTTGGGATGGATTGAGAAAGGTGACTCATGAGCTTCTTTTAGGATCAAGTTCTTGAGCTCAGAATAATTAGGAATATAGATTTGCCTCTTGTGCATAAGCATTTCATCTTCAATGAATTCAGATTCAATCCCTTGCTTCAATTCTTCTAAAATTTTGATGATGGCCTCAACTTTGAGTTGGGCAGCTTTGATTTGGGATTTTATGGTTGGTTGCACCTCTAGTGCGGCCAAAAAACCTTTTTCAACAATTCCCAAATTAAGCTTTTGAAATTCATTTTGTAGCTCAAATTGATCGGTGTAGGCCGAAATGGAGATGCAATGAAGTTTCCGACTAAGAACATCGGCTACGACAATAGCTTTACCAGGATGGTAATTAATGGTAAGATCATAGTCTTTGATTAGTTCTAACCATCTTCTTTGTCTAAGATTAAGATTTGGTTGAGTGAAAAAATATTTCAAACTCTTATGGTCAGTGTTTATATTGCATCGATTACCAATGAGATAATGACGTCAAATATTGAGAGCATGAACTACAGCTTCTAGTTCCAGATCATGAGTAGGATAATTCTGCTCATGGGGTCGTAGTTGTCAAGAAGCATATGCTATGGCCCTAGATTCTTGCATCAACACACATCCAAGGCCGTGTCGTGATGCATCACAGTAAACATCAAAGTTCTTATGGACATCAGGCAATACAAGCACACGTGTTGTGGTTAGCCTTTTCTTTAGTTCCTGAAAGCTTGTTTCACACTCAGGTGTCCATTCGAACTTCTTTTCTTTCTTTAGCAGTTGTGTCAATGGTCAACAATCTTAGAGAAGTTTTCAATAAAGCGGCGATAATATCCCGCTAGACTGAGCAAACTTCGGATTTAAGGAATAGATCTAGGTTGTTTCTAGCCCTAAACAGCTTGGATTTTGCTGGGGTCAATAGAAATTTGTCCTTCTGAGAGAATCTGTCCAAGAAATGTGAGTTCATTTAGCCAGATATCACATTTTTCAAATTTGGCATAGAGTTTGTTGGCTCGGAGTTTTTCAAGAACCATGTGTTAGATGTTGCACATGTTCTTTTTCATATTTGGAATAAATGAGAAGATCATCGATAAATACCACTACGAACTTGTCCAAATACTCCATAAAGACCTTTTTCATAAGGCAAATGAAGCTTGTGGGAGCATTGGTAAGTCCGAAGGACAACACGACGTATTCATAAAGACCGTATTGGGTAGTGAATGCAGTTTTTGGAATATCTCTAGGTTTGATTTTTAATTGGTAGTACCCATGTCTTAAATCAATCTTTGAAAAGACTTGAGCAGCATTCAACTGATCAAACAGATCATCAATGAGTGGAAGGAGATATTTATTTTTGATGGTGACATCATTTAAAGCACAATAATCTACGCACATGCGTAGGCTACCATCTTTTTTGTTGACAAATAGAACAGGACTCCCCCAAGGAGATGAGCTAAGGCGAATAAACCCTTTATTCAATTATTCTTCAAGTTGTTTCTTGAGTTCAACCAATTTATTTTGGGGCATTCGATATGGTCGTTTAGAAATTGGAGCTGTTTTAGGAACGGGATCGATAACAGACTCCATATCCCGATCTGGTGGTAACCCTGGTAGTTCATTTGGAAAACATCGGATATTCACAAAACTATAGGTACTTGACAGAGTTCTTTTAATGAGGTAGAACAAAGGAACGATTAGTGAGGTTGATTATCTTGGGTAGACGAGAATTCCACTATGCTTCCTTCCGGGCTCAATAAGGATATTGATTGATTAGCACAATCTGTACAACCCTTATGCTTGGATAACCAACTCATACTGAGAATTATATCTATGCCTTGAGTTTCAATAATACTGAGATCAGCATGAAATGATACTCCATTTATTTCAATGCTGACTCTGGGACAAAGACTAGTAATTCAAATTTTGGCTCCAGGAGAATAGATTATCATGTTGGTGGATAAAAGATCAACAAGAATTTTATTTTGATCAACAAATTTCTTGGAAATGAAAGAATGTGAATCCCCATAATCAAATAATACCAAAGTTGGTACTAAGTGGACAAGCAATGTACCTATCACCATGTCAAGCACCTCATTCGCCTCCTCAATGGTCACATGATGTAAGCGATCACGAGTAGGTCCTTGAATATTATTGGGAGTTGTCCTGAAAGATTGTGGTCGTCCAAATCCTAATGGGCGTCCTGGGGGTCGTTGCTGTGCTCCCTGGAGCTGTGGTCGAGCTGAAATTTTCTTGGGACAATTGTTGGCATAGTGCCCGCGTTCATTGCAGTGAAAGTAGGTCACATTGGCCGTCGGGTTTTGTGCACCCGAAGATCGTCTGCCAACATTATTAGAAGAGCGAACATGTGGTTGTTGGCGAGGGGCTTGAGGTTGAGGAGCTTGACCTTGGCGTCTCTGCTGATATGGTGGAGTAGAAGATTTGAAATTGGATGCTTGCCCAGGTCATGGTTTGAAAGAATTAACATTGGTATTCTTTCGAGCCATCCACGTTCGCTTGCGCGACTACAATTGTTTCAGTGCCTTGTTCCACTCGAAGGGCTTTATCCACGAGAGTTTGAAAATCATGGATGTCAAGAGCAATAAGAGTCCATTTTATCTAATCATTCAAATGGTCCCTGAAGCGCTCAACTTTTCTTTCTTCTGCAGTGATTTCAGAAGGGGCACATCGGGACAAGTAGTTGAAGAGATGGAGATACTCCACCACTGTCATACTACCTTGACGGAGATCAAGAAATTCTCTCTACTTGAATTCCATCAAACAGGATGGATATGGATTTTACGAAAAGCTTCCCAAGAGATAGCCTGATCCTGAGGCACTATGGCCTTATTGTTCTCCCACCAAGCCGCTGCAGCTCCTTGCAGCTGGTAGGATGCGTAGAGCACCTTTTCTTGGTCACAACATTGAGCAATGACCAACTTGCTCTCAACTGAATGGAGCCAGTCATCGACTTCCAAAGGATCGGTCGAGGTGGAAAAGTGGGAGGTCGAGTATTAAGGAACTCGCTTAACTTGGAGTAATGTGGAGCGTTTCCATTGTCACCCCTAGCAATGGCTGTGCCAAGATTAGCGGTGTTCTGTACCATTTGCTGAAGAAGTAGAGTGTGTGTCTGACGATTTTGCTCAATCATAGCAAGCACCTGAGCCATTGTTAGGGGTTCAGGTAGTTGTTCTTCTAGAATTGTGTTTTGCTGATTTTGAGGAGGTGGTGGTAGTGAATTACTGCGATTGGCAGGATGGGATGATGATGCTCTAGCAAAGGGATGCATTGGATTGGGTTGAGCCGGGGTTGGAATTACGTCCCTTTGGGATTGAGTTTCAGGAATAGCTTCACTTGCCAAAAGATTACTGAGAGATTGAGTTATCGGCATCCTGCAATTATGACAAGACTTGTTTTAATAGCATAGGTGAGCATTAAATAAATAATAATTGATTTTACAAGTCCCGAGCAATAGATGTGGTACTAATTCTGCTTCAAGGAACTCATCGAAAATTTTCACTTCAAAAGTTAAATATTTGCAAGAGATTTCCATAGTCACACAAAAGAGAACTTCTCAACAAGATATCTTACAATACCAAAACCACATTATATGTACATATATATTTTACAAACTAACTGACTCATATTTCTATTTTTTTACAACATAAGACTCTACTAATCCTTAATCAGAATCACTAGATATAATCCACACGCCTCGGACTACTAGATAGGATGGTGGTGAACCTATGTCACAACTGCTTTCTGAACTAGAGGTTAAGGGTGGAGGGTTTTGTGCTACAACTGGCTGACATTGTTGCAAGTATTCAAGCCGGTTGCCAGTTCTACGCCTTGGTTCTTTTGCTAGATTTTGGGATCCCATGTAGGCCTCATATGTACGGACATAGGCACTCATCTTAATATTATACGCCCTACATATCTGTCGCAGAAGTTTAAGTCATGTCTCCTGAATTGCCTCATGCTTGGTATCATTGTGGTGTTTCACATTTTGGTGTAATTTTAGGTCTTCAAGTTTTGTAGTGGCATGCCCACGAACTTTATATCCAAATTGTGCTTGCTTAATATCAAAGATAGGTGTATGCTTTTCATGTCCTAAATTTTCAGCCAATTCCCTTGCCATGTCAGCCCAAATTGTGTTTTTGGCCATGTGAAATTATTTAAGAAGAGAAATGATTAGTAATAATATAATAAGATAATAATTTAAAACAAAAGGAAATGATTACAATAGCTATTTTTCTCTCAACATACCATTTCTTTTTAAGAAGGTGTGTTATAGTCCTAAGATATTTATTTTTTTCCTTATTATAGTAAATTTTCTTAAGGTTTGCAATGTCATGAAAATTTTAACTCTTATGCTAAATATTCACGAATGCAATCTAAGAAATACAGAAAATTCTCACAACCAAAAGTTTTCATTCCCATATGATATTTTTACAACCATAACAATACAATACCAAAAGACTGCGCTACTAGCTATATTACATAGGGTCACTACTTATTCCTACAGTATCCAAGCTATCCCTACTCACTAGTCTCCAACCATCCAGCGAATGCTGTGTCAAGGTCGTCATCCTTCAGCAATGGAAGCTTGTCTGAGGACCTTCTCGCCGTAGCAGGAAAAGTATCTCGATGGTGATACACCTGCCTCGATTTAAGTTCGCACCGGAATGTGAACTCGTGCCGCATACTCCACAGTGGTAGGGCTGAGAGGAACATAAAACATGACATAGCGAGGATACTCTTGGTATTTAGCAAAGTCCATCATTTTGGCCAACTCTCCCATGATTCCAGCGTCCTCCCGGCTAGCAGTCTCATGGCAAGGCACAAACTCCATTTGTTTAACAAGGTGAGAATTAGAATTTTTAATTCAGAATATATAAGGGTCTAATAATGGATAATTCTAAGATATTGAAAGGATAATGACAAATATACATATATTCATAATTAGGAAAGCACAAATTTTATGCACTTATTGATTTTAACATTCTTAAGCTAACGGCCATGCTAAATAAGGTTTCTCCTACAGTTTGTATGGCTCTGATATCAATTTGTAAGTGCCCTATTTTTTATAATAATTACCAATAATGGGTTCCCTATGCAAACAGTACTAGTCCCATGATCAATGGCTACCACGCACAGTTTACAAATTGAAATCACATCCATACACAATAATATTACATACGCGAGAGTGTCTTAAGATTCCATAATGTTATTACAAGCCAAAAACTTAAAATTGCAGCGGAAACCTTCTTTATCTTGTAGTATGCCCATACTCCCTTAGGCAATAGATAAGGTAAAAAACCTAGAAAATGTCATCATTGAACTCCTCGTATCCTGCGTTATCATAATTTTCATCGAGGAATTCTGTCTCATCACCTAAACAACAACAATAGCAAGATTGAGTACATGGTGTACTTAGCAAGACTTGTAGTGTATCACAAATGCAAGTATAGTTAAAATGCAGGTCATAACAATGGAGAGATCTCTATAGTTATTTTGTATTGGTAAATTGAAACATAATCATATGATAGATTGCAAGCGAAGTTTGTAAAAGAGCATCAATTGTAATAACGAAATATTGACCGGGTATTAAACATTGTAATGTAGTCTACCCGACTGATTCAAGCCACTTCCATGTCATCCCCTAACATGAAGTACATTTTCAAAACACAATTTCCCACCAAATCATTTTGAAAATACTAAAACTCACGACACTTGCATTTTAACTATACTTGCATTTGTGATACACTACAAGTCTTGCTGAGTACACCATGTACTCAATCTTGCTATCATTATTGTTTAGGTGATGAGACATAATTCCTCGATGAGAATTATGATAACGCAGGATACGGGGAGTTCAACGATGACATTTCCTAGGTTTTTTACCATGTCTTTTGCCTAAGGGAGTATGGGCATACTGCAAGATAAACAATATTTCCGCTGCAATTTCATGTTTTTGGCTTGTAATAACATTATGAAATCTTAAGACGCTCTCGCGTATGTAATATTATTGTGTATGGATGTGATTTTGATTTGTAAAAAGTGTGTGCTAGCCACTGATCATGGGACTAGTACTGTTTGCACAGGGAACAAATTATTGGTAATTATTATAAAAAATGGGGGCCATACAGATTGGTATCAGAGCCATACAGGCTGTAGGAGAAACCTTAGTTAGCATGGCCGTTAGCTTAACAATGTTAAAATCAATAAGTTCATAAAATTCGTGCTTTGCTAATTATGAATATATGTATATCTGTCATTATCCTTTCCCTATCTTATAATTATCCGTTATTAGACCCTTATCTATTCTGAATTAAAAATTATAATTCTCACCTTATTAAACAGATGGAGTTCGTGCCTTGCCATGAGACTGCTAGTCGGGAGGACGCTGGAATCATGGGAGAGTTGGCCAAAATTATGGACTTTGCTAAATACCAAGAGAATCCTCGCTATGTCATGTTCTATGTTCCTCTCAGCCCTACCACTGTGGATTATGTGGCACGAGTTCACATTCCAGCGTGAACTTCATTCGACGAAGGCGAGCATTACTTTGATGGTTATGGGTCTGCTGTAGTTGCTGCCATGAGCGAAGCTGCCTACACAGCTATCGTTCATCTCCATCATGCTCTACTGAAGTTGAGTACAGCTTACCATTTGTACCCATCTCGCCTGCCATTTGGAGAAGCAACCTACCCAGATCCCTCTAGCATTCATCATGAGAAGCCTCGTGGATTGGTGGATTTTCTGAATTCAGTTGATGCACACCATCGTTAGTTGGCATGGGAGGTGGTGGAATACCGTCATCGAGTGGGATACCTTGAGGGAGTGATCACCCTGTTCGTGAACATGGGGTTTATCTCCCATTCAATTCTGGGTGATGGCCCGCCTCCAGTGATAGCACCAGTGTCGCCTCCAGCTGGTGCAATCGCTACCACTACGCCTCCAGCAGCACCCTCCACCCATCGTTGCACCGCTCGCATGTCTGTGGGTGGTAGCCATCCGCGCCTTCCCCATCGCGGTGTTGACCCTGGAGCTTCCACATCTCGTTGCCCTAAGTCAAGGCAGGTGTATCATCGTTGAGATACTTTTTCTGCTACAACAGGAAGCTCCTCAGACAAGCTTCCACCGCTGAAGGTGACGACCTTGACACGACAATCGCAGGTTGGCTGGAGACTAGTGAGTAGAGATAGCTTGGATATCATAGGAATAAGTAGTGACCCTATGTAATATAGCTAGTAGGCGGTCTTTTGGTAATGTACTGTTATGGTCGTAAAAATATCATATGGGAATGAAAACTTTTGGTTGTGAGAATTTTTTGTGTTTCTTGGATTGCATTCGTGAATATTTAGCATAAGAGTTAAAATTTTCACGACATCGCAAACCTTAAGAAAATTTACTATAATAATGACAAAAATATCTTAGGACTATAACACACCTTCTTAAAAAGAAATGGTATGTTGAGAGAAAAATAGCTATTGTAATCCTTTCCTTTTGTTTTAAATTGTTATCTTATTATATTATTACTAATCATTTCTCTTCTTAAATAATTTCACATGGCCAATAACACAATTTGGGCTGACATTGCAAGAGAATTGGCTGAAAATTTAGGACATGAAAAACATACACCTATCTTTGACATTAAGCAAACACAACTTGGATACAAAGTTCGTGGGCATGCCACTACAAAACTTGAAGACCTAAAATTACACCAAAATGTGAAACACCACAATGATACCAAGCATGAGGCAATTCAGGAGACATGACTTAAACTTCTGCGACGGATATGTAGGGCATATAATATTAATATGAGTGCCTATGTCCGTACATATGAGGCCTACATGGGATCCCAAAATCTAGCAAAAGAACCAAGGCGCAGAACTGGCAACCGACGTGAATACTTGCAACAATTTCAGCCAGTTGTAACACAAAACCCTCCACCCTTACCCTCTAGTTCAGAAAGCAGTTGTGACATAGGTTCACCACCATCCTATCCAGTAGTCCGAGGCGTGTGGGTTATAGCTAGTGATTTTGATTAAGGAGTAGTAGTCTTATGTTGTAAAAAAATAGAAATTTGAGTCGGTCAGTTTGTAAAATATATATGTACATATAATGTGGTTTTGGTATTGTAAGATATCTTGTTGAGAAGTTCTCTTTAGTGAGACTTTATGGAAATCTCTCACCAATATATAACTTTTGAAGTGAAAATTTTCGATGAGATGATCCTTGAAGCAAAATTAGTACCGCACCTGTTGCTCTGGACTTGTAAAATCAATTATTATTTATTTAATGGTCACCTATGCTATTAAAACAATTCTTGTCATAATTGCAGGATACCGGTAACTCGATCTCTCAGTAATCTTCTGACAAGTGAAGCCATTCTAGAAACTCAATCTCAAAGGGATGTAATTCCAACCCTGCCTCAACCCTATCCAATGCATCCCTCAACAAGAGCATCATCATCCCATCTTGCCAATCGCAGTAATTCACCACTACCACCACCTCAAAATCAGCAAAACATAATTCTAGAAGAACAACCACCTGAACCCCAACAATGGCTCAAGTATTTTCTATGATTGAGTAGAATAGTCAGACACACAATCTACTTCTTCAGCAAATGGTGCAAAACACCGCCAATCTTGGCGTAGCCATTGCTAGGGGAGGCAATGGAAACGCTCCACATCACTCCAAGTTAAGTGAGTTTCTTAAAACTCGACCTCCCACCTTTTCCACCTCGACTGATCCATTGGAAGCCCATGACTGGCTCCGTTCAGTTGAGAGCAAGTTGGCTATTGCTCAATGCAATGACCAAGAAAAGGTGCTTTGTGCATCCTACCAGCTACAAGGAGCTGCAGCGGCTTGGTGGGAGAACCATCAGGCCATAGTGTCTCAGGATCAGGCTATCTCTTGGGAAGCTTTTCATAAAACTCATATTCCATCTCGTTTAATGAAATTCAAGAAGAGAGAATTCCTTGATCTCCGTCAAGGCAGTATGACAGTGGTAGAGTACCTCCATCGCTTCAACTACTAGTCCCGATATGCCCCTTCTGAAATCACTACAGCAGAAAGAAAAGTTGAGCGCTTCAGCGACCATTTGAATGATGAGATAAAATGGACCCTTGTTGCTCACGACATCCACGATTTTCATGCTCTCGTGGATAAAACCCTTCGAGTGGAACAAGGCACTCGAACAACTGCAGAGTCGCGCAAGCGAAAGTGGATGGCTCTAAAGAATACCAATGTTAATTCTTTCAAACCACGACCTGGGCAAGCATCCAATTTCAAATCTTCTACTCCATATCAACAGAGACGCCAAGGTCAAGCTCCTCGACCTCAAGCCCCTCACCAACAACCACCTGTTCGCTCTTCTAATAATGTTAGCAGATGATCTTCGGGTGCACAAAAACCGGCGACCAATGTCACCTGCTTCCACTGCAATAAACGCGGGCAATATGCCAACAATTATCCCAAGAAAATTTCAGCTCGACCACAGCCCCAGGGAGCATAGCAATGACCCGCAGGCCACCCACAAGGATTTGGAGGACCACAATCTTCCAGGATAGCTCTCAATAATGCTTAAGGACCTACTCACGGTCGCTTACATCATATGACCGTTGAGGAGACGAATGAGGCGTCTGACGTGGTGGTAGGTACGTTGCTTGTCCACTGTAACAACCTGAAATTTACTCTAATTTAAATTTTGGAGTATTTTTTATTTTTGAGAATTTCTGAGAATTCATTAGAATTTAATTGGATTTGATCATTTTCGATCTTTCTTGAATTTAATTAAATTCATGCAAAAGTTTATGCAAAGTTTTATTGAACATATTTTATTTGAGTTCTAAATGTTCCAAAATATTTTCCAGATTTTTTTCGGATTTTTTCGGGTATTTTTGCTATTTATTTTGGCTTTGTTTATGTATCTGATTTATTTTAAATCAGAAATGTTTTTAAAATCGAATGAATATTGGTTGGGCCGAAACCCTTCGGTCTGGCCCAAGTCAGCCCGTTCTGCGGCCCGCGCAGTCCATCTCGCCGAAACCCTAGCCGCCACGCGATCGAGCCGTTGGATCGAGATCCAACGGTCGCTGTTGCGCCGCGTCACCCGCGTACGTACGCCCTCGGATCGTCGCTGCTTGGATGGCCGTGATGGAGCCACTTTGGTTCGGCTGGGCGTAATCGCCGGAGTTAACGCCATCGAGCGTTTCCGTTTGTTTTGCCGGTGTTTGCGCGCACGTCAAGGCGTCTTTATAGTCGCAGTTGAGTGCGTCGTGCAGAGGACTTCTCGCCGCTTCTTTTGACTCCTCGCACGCACGCCGAGACGCCCTAGAGACTTCGCAGTAGCTCGCCGTAGTTGCCGCACCGCTCCGCCGTAGTTTTTGCTTCATTTCGCCGCCGCCGCTTTCTCTCCGCCGTCGCCGAGGTCATCGGAGTAGTGCCCTCGCTGAGACGCGTCGAACGAGCCACTTCTTCACGCCGGAAAGTCACCGTAGCGCCGTTGCCCGCGTCATCTTCCTCAGCTCCAGCAACCTTCGCTTCCTCTCCGCCATCGACTTCGTCAAGCCCCGTCGACCGTTCGATCTGCATCGCTCGGTTCTGGTACGTCCACATCGCTTATTCCCTTTCTTACCCAGCGTTAATCTTGGCCGTTAGATCTAGATTGAACGGTGGTGATTAGATCTAGTTTCTGTGCTTGTTTAAATCTCATGCTAAGTTAATTAAAAATGTATTTAAATTGATTTGTGGTATGTAGCTAATCAACCCATATTGTTATCGCCACCTTGAAATTACTATTTGTATGCCTTTAAATCATTATCCACCCTAAGGTTATTCGTATTTGTTGGATATTAATATTGTGCCAACATGGGAGGCTATACCGTGATTAGATGCTTAGCCTTGCAACGAGTCATGAATGATCTTTCGAAAAATGTATCAATGTTGACTAACAAAATATTGAATGTATTTCGAAAGTGGTGTGATGATGTCACATGATGAAATTGAAGTACGGAGACCTGTGTGGTTCTGTACCGATGTTGAGTTATTGCTGGCATGTGTTGCACAATAATCAACAGGGTGGGAAATGATTTAGACTAGAGCAAGTGGCAAGAGGCTTTGTGCTAGGTGGGCCTGTGTGGCAATGGGTTGATGAATGATGTGAAACTGTGTGCCACATTGGGCTGTGTGCCACTGTTGAGTGTTGGAAGTCTTGCCTTGGTTAGCTAAGGACTTCACCTTGCGAGTCTTTGAACTGAGTCACCCGTACAACCACATGTCTGATATGGGACAGACCTAGTTGATTAGGGTTCTGATATCTTTCCTCTGATACCTCGGGATGACAGTACACAGGGGTGTATTTGTGTGGGGGAGCGTACCTGTGCTACGGCTTGGTGCCCATCCAACGGTATTGGCCTGTCCTATACTTCGGCTTTGTGTGAGGGGAGTGATAGTGAAGGCAATACCGGAGAGGTTCATTGGTTAAGGTAGAGGTTCCTGAAAGGCTTTGTTGCGGACAATCACCTGTGTGGTGAACGACTGTATCTTGTGGGTAAAGGGTACAACCTCTGCAGAGTGTCAAATCTATTCGAATAGCCGTGCTCGCGGTATTGAGCATTGCTCGGGGATTACAGTCAAGGGTTAGATCTTCAAAAGTAAAATGTGAAAAGGGTGGCTGTGTGCCAGTGCTAAGAATGAACTGTTTAAGGCTGTGTGCCGAGTATCTTTGAAGAAAAACTGTTTGAAGAACTTAGCATTAAATATAACTATTTCACTGCTTTTAATCTAAATAAGATGCTAGTTTAAAAATGTTGTTTGATGCAAAAGAACCAAGTAAGCCAATTCCTTGGAATAAGCCTTGCATGTAGTAATAGCACCGCATTCTGTGCATAACTTGTTGAGTGCCTTGAGTACTCACCCCTCCTTGCCTATTAACCCCAACATCAGTGGAGGAGTCTACGCCGGCCTGGGAGGAGGAGTACATTGAAGATTCGGATAATTAGGGGGCAAGCCCAGTTGGTTGCCTGTGGCAAGATGAAGGCTTCCATGAAGTTTATTTGTTTTCCGCTGTTTTCTTTCTTACTCTGATAATGTAAGCCCTGCGTGGCTGATATATGTAAGGAGACCATAAGGTCGTACAATTCAATTTATATAAATGTTTGCACTATTTATGGTATCGCTGTAATGTTTGCAATGTGCAACCCTGTAAAGACTGTGTGTGCCAACGTGATCCTGGACTGGCACAGAATACATAGAGGGTCTGGTTTCTCAGAATCGGGTCCCGACAGAGGTGGTATCAGAGCAGGCTGCAGCTGATTGTTGGACTTAACCCTAACTAGGTTAGTTGTGCCCAGGTGGATAAAACTATTTTCTAAGATTTAATCAACTTGAGCAAGAATATCAATGAAATCTCGACTTATCTTTTCTCTCTTGTTCATACCTATGCTGCATTTTTTGTTGTTATTATGGGTTTTAAAAATGAGGTCTGTTTTGGCAGATGAGGATGATCCACACCTATGGAGAGCGCACTGGAGGATTCGTCGCTGAATTATGGCGTATGATGCAATTTCTCGGAGGTTTCGACAGACCGATCTATCGGGGAACCTCTATAGTGAGGGCAGGACTTGATATCGCCTGGGATCTCAAGATCACTGTTTATGCTCGGGAGAGGACGAGGGCGAGCCGTCTATCTACATCACCGTCAGGAGGACTTCGTTCGAGGCCGGGATCTAGGAGTCGTCGCGTCTTGCGATGCGGCGGATCGCCCGTACCTACTCTACAGAGTTAGAGGGCACCATATTCCGTCATCACCCACGCCGGGATAATCGTTACGATAGGATGGAGCTCTTGGAGGAGGACGCCACGATCACTCACATGGTAGGTATGTCATCGCCCAGGAGGAGACATGGACGAGACTATCCAGGAGTTGCAGAGGGCCCGTGACGAGGTCATGGAGGTTAGAACTCAGCTGCGGGAGACCCGAGAGTACCTAGCTCACTCTATCCAGAGGATCTATGAGCTAGAGATGGCACTGTATGGACCTGAGCCTGAGCCAGTTCTGGAGCTGCATGACCCAAATCCGGAGGAGCAGGAGCAGGCAGCCTTGGGACCAGCCTAGTCAATGGGATCGTTCGTACCAGCTGCAGTAGGTCATCAGGACCAGTTTGCCCCTATGCCACCGCAACCGCCGCAGTATCCACCGGGAGGATCGCACCCCGGGTGGCTCAGTGACTGAGAGTTCTTCGGAATTGACTCAAATGTTGAGTCAAGTTATTTGAGTCGCGTCTTTTGTTTTGAGTCGCCAGTAGGTGTGAGTCGTTGTGGAGTCGTATGTTTGTTTACTTATTTCTGTTTGTGAGTGTCTGGTATGTGTTGCATGGCCCTTAGGCACTTGTGAGCAACCATACTATTTTATTATATCAATAAAGTTGCTAAATAATTTAAGTTACACTTGTTTTCCCCTCATAAGTTCTTTTACTTGTCTATGCTTTCTTCTTTTTTTAACCTTGGAAGCTTTCAACAAATGGTGAGGACTCGTGGCAACGTTGGAGCTAGCGGAAGTGGTGCTAACCAGGCAGGCGACCAGAATAAGGAGCCAATCCCTCAACCTCCACAAGTGGATCTGTAGAATTTGGGAGCTTTCTTAGCTGCCCAAACCCAGTTGATGAGCACCATGATGCAATCTATGCAGCAGATATCCAATCAAGCTGCTGCAAATGCCCAACCAGGGGGTAATCAAGGTCCGCATCCTTACTCAAGGTTGTCGGAGTTTATGAGGACTCGCCCACCTACGTTCTCGGGTAATGCCAATCCGTTGGAAGCGGATGATTGGCTGAGGACTATTGAAAGGAAGCTGCACATAACTCAGTGCATGGGACATGAGTGGGTACTCTATGCCTCTCATCAATTGGAAGGAACTGCCGCGGAATGGTGGGAGAATTTCTGTGCTGCACATGAGAATCCCCAAGAAATCACTTGGGAGGAATTCACTGGTGCTTTTCGTCAATACCATGTACCGGAAGGTATGATGGAATTAAAGAAAGAAGAATTCAGGAACCTAAAGCAAGGGGGCCAGTCAGTGGTCGATTATCTGAATAAATTTACCCAGTTGGCACGCTACGCAACAGAGGATGTAGCAACTGATAGGACAAGGCAGTCCCGATTCATTAAGGGGCTCAATACCGGATTACAGGTGGGACTGATCACCCACATGTTCCCGGACTTCCAGGAGTTGGTTAACAAGGCCCTTATCTTGGAAGACAAGCGCTGAGGGTTGGATGACAACCGGAAGCGCAGAATGGCGCAACAAGGAGGTCGTCAAGGCCAGCAAAGGTAGAGGATGGCACCTCATCAGTTCGTTCGATTCCAACCCCGAAGCATTGATAGGGCACCACTGCCGGCAAATCGTCCCGTGGGTCAGAATGCTCAAACTCCGGCCAGAACGGTGGTGCAGTCCGCAGGAAACTCACAGGGAGTGGGAAGATGTTGCTATCACTGCAACGAGTTAGGGCACTTCGCCAACAACTGCACTAAGAAGGGAGGTGTTATCCCGGTCCGCTTTAATCTGGGGAACACACCTGCAAGAAACCCGACACCAAATGTGAACCACGGAGCAACATCATCTGCAACACCGTCTCAAGCAACCACGCGAGGCCGAGTTAATCACATCACCGCGGATGAGGTCCAGAATGCAACGGACGTTGTACTAGGTAAGTTCCTAGTAAACTCAGTACCAGCTACTGTTTTATTTGATTCCGGAGCTTCACATTCATTTATTTCTCGAGATTTTGCTGTTCAAAATGATATGGATATAGTGAATCTTAAATGTGTGCTTATAGTCCAATCCCCTGGATCAGAACTCCGATCAAAAATAGGATGTTCTAGGGTAAAACTAATAATTAATGAAGTAGAGTTCCTAGCGAACTTAATCGTACTAAATACCCAAACCCTGGATGTTATCCTGGGAATGGATTGGCTAACTAAGCACAAGGCTGTGTTGGACTGTGGACGAAGAGTCATATCAGTCGAGAGCCCGGAAGGGAGAAGGACTGGGTTTGAAACAACAGCAGTGCGAGGTGGACAGTTGATGGTCATCAGCCTGAAGGCTGTCAGTTTAGAGGATGTTCCAATAGTCAGGGAATATTCAGATGTTTTTCCGGAAGATTTACCTGGAATGCCGTCGGATAGGGATATCGAGTTTGTTATAGAACTTGTCCCAGGAACAGCTCCAATAGCTAAGAGACCATACCGGATGTCCACGGATGAGTTGGTAGAAATGAAAAAGCAAATTGAAGAACTGCTGGAAAAAGGGTTTATAAGACCTAGTGCATCGCCATGGGGAGCACCTGTCTTGTTCGTCAAAAAGAAGGATGGGAGTTTTAGAATGTGTATAGACTATCGTGCACTCAATGATGTAACGATAAAGAATAAGTATCCGCTACCAAGGATCGATGATCTATTTGATCAGTTGAGAGGAGTAGGGGTCTTATCCAAGATTGATCTTCGATCGGGATACCATCAATTGAAGATCCGATCAGAGGATATTCCGAAGACTGCGTTTTCATCAAGATATGGACATCACGAGTTTACAGTTATGTCCTTCGGTTTGACAAATGCACCAGCATATTTCATGAACTTGATGAATAAGGTTTTTATGGAATACCTGGATAAGTTCGTGGTTGTGTTTATAGATGATATCTTTGTCTACTCCAAGACGAAGGAAGAGCACGCCGAACATTTAAGGTTAGTTCTTGAAAAGTTGAGAGAACAACAGTTGTTTGCTAAATTTAGCAAATGTGATTTCTGGAAGGACAAGGTGGAATTTCTTGGACACATAATGACTGCGGAAGGAGTTGCGGTAGATCCAAAGAAAGTGGAGGCAGTATTACATTGGGAGCCACCGAAGACGGTAACCCAAATCCGTAGGTTCCTTGGAATGGCGGGATATTACCGTCGTTTTATTGAAGGATTCTCCACAATTATGAGACCCCTTACACAATTGTTGAAAAAGGAAAAGAAATTCTTATGAACACCAGAGTGTGAAAAGAGTTTCCAGGAGTTGAAGAAACGATTAACATCAGCACCTGTACTAGTTTTACCTGACGTTCATCAAAGCTTCGACATCTATTGTGATGCATCGCGTCAGGGATTGGGATGTGTATTGATGCAAAATAGGAAAGTAGTTGCATATGCATCAAGGCAATTGAGGCCACATGAGGAGAACTATTCGACTCATGATCTGTAATTGGCTGTCGTAGTGCATGCACTGAAAATATAGCATCACCATCTCATCGAAAATAGATGTGAAGTGTATACTGATCATAAAAGTCTTAAGTATATCTTCACGCAAGCTGACCTAAATGTGAGGCAAAGCAGATGGCTTGATATATGTAAGCCCTGCGTGGCTGATATATGTAAGGAGACCGTAAGGTCATACAATTCAGTTTATATAAATGTCTGCACTATTTATGGTATCGCTGTAATGTCTACAATGTGCAACTCTGTAAAGACTGTGTGTGCCAGTGTGATCCTGGACTGGCATAGAATACACAAAGGGTCTGGTTTCTCAGAATCGGGTCCCGACATCCACTCAATACCAACTTTGGTATTATTCGATTCTAGGGCTTCACATTCTTTCATTTTCAAGAAATTTGTTGATCAAAATAAAATTCATATTGATCTTTTATCCACCAACATAATAATCTATTCTCCTAGAGCCAAAATTAGAACTACTAATCTTTGTCCCAGTCAGCATTGAAATAAATAGAGTGTGATTTTATGCTGATTTCATTATTATGGAAACTCAAGGCTTAGATATAATTCTCGGTATAGATTGGTTATCTAGCATAAGTGTTGTATAGATTTTGCTAAACGATCCATATCCTTATTGAGCCTAGAAGGAAGCATAGTGGAATTATCATCAATCCAAGATAATCCACCTCACCAATCATTCCTTTGTTCTACCTCATTAAACGAACTCCGTCAAGTACCTATAGTTTGTGAATATCCCGATGTTTTTCCAAACGAACTACTAGGGTTACCACCAGATCGGAACATGGAGTTCGTTATCGATCTCGTTCCTGGAACAACTCCAATTGCTAAATGACCATATCGAATGCCCCCCAAATGAATTGGTTGAACTTAAGAAACAACTTGAAGAACAATTGAATAAAGGGTTTATTTTTCCCAGGTCATCTCCTTGGGGAGTTCTATTCTATTTGTCAGAAAAAAGGATAGTAGCCTACGGATGTGAGTAGATTATCGTGCTTTAAATGATGTCACTATCAAAAATAAATATCCCCTTCTACGCATTGATGATCTGTTTGATCAGTTGAATGGTGCTCAAAGTCATTTCAAAGATTGATTTAAGATTTGGGTACTGCCAATTAAAAATCAAGCCCAGAGATATTCCAAAAACAACATTCACTACCCGATATGGTCTTTATGAATACGACGTGATGTCCTTCGGACTTACCAATGCTCCCACAAGCTTCATGTGCCTTACGAATAAGGTCTTTATAGAGTATTTGGACAAGTTCGTAGTGGTATTTATCGATGATATTCTCATTTATTCCAAATCTGAATAACATGTGCAACATCTGCACATGGTTCTTGGAAAACTCCGAGCCAACAAACTCTATGCCAAATTTGGAAAATGTGATTTCTGGCTAAAGAAAGTCGCATTCCTTGGACACATTCTCTCAGAAGGAGGAATTTATGTTGACCCTAGCAAAATCCAAGCTGTTCAGGCCTGGGAACAACCCAAATCTATTCCTCAAATCCGAAGTTTTTTCGGGCTAGCGGGATATTATCGCCGCTTTATTGAAACTTTTCTAAGATTGCTAGACCATTGACACAGCTGTTAAAGAAAGAAAAGAAGTTCGAATGGATACCTGAGTGTGAAACAAGATTTCAGGAACTAAAGAAAAGGCTAACCATAACACATGTGCTTGTATTGCCTGATGTCCATAAGAGTTTTGATGTTTACTGTGATGCATCATGACACGACCTTGGATGTGTGTTGATGCAAGAATCTAGGGTCGTAGCATATGCTTCTCGACAACTACGACCCCATGAGTAGAATTATCCTACTCATGATCTGGAACTAGCAGCTGTAGTTCATGCTCTCAAGATTTGGCATCATTATCTTATTCGTAATCGATACAATATATACACTAACCATAAGAGCTTGAAATATTTCTTCACTCAACCAGATCTGAATCTTAGACAAAGAAAGACTGATCTTAGCATTATTACCATCCTGGTAAAGCTAATGTCGTAGCTGACGCTCTTAGTCAGAAAATCCATTGCATCTCCATTTCGGCCTACACCGATCAATCTAAGCTGCAAAATGAATTTCAAAAGCTTAATTTTGGAATTGTTGAAAAAGGTTTTCTTGCCGCACTAGAGGTGCAACCAACCTTAAAATCCCAAATCAAAGCTGCCCAACTCAAAGATGGGGCCATCATCAAAATTCAAGAAGAATTGAAGCAAGGGATTGGATCTGAATTCATTGAAGGCCCTGATGAAGTGCTTATGCACAAGAGGCAAATCTATGTTCCTAATGATTTGAGCTCAAGAACTTGATCCTAAAAGAAGCTCATGAGTCACCTATCTCAATCCATCCTGAGAGTACAAAAATGTATCAAGATCTCCGATAGGAATATTGATGGCCCGGCATAAAAAAGAATATCGCAGCCTATGTTGCAATTTGCAACGTATATCAGCGAGTCAAAGCCGAGCATCAATGCCCTGTTGTACTTCTTCAGCCTTTGCAAATCCCTGAATGGAAGTGAGATAACATTAGTATGGATTTAATAACCGGTCTACTTAGGACCAGGAAAGGACATGATTCAATATGAGTTATCATTGATCGGTTAACTAAAGTAGCTCACTTTATACCGGTCAAGACCACTCATTCTAGAGATAAGCTCGCTAAGCTATATCTAGAAAACATTGTGCGATTGCATGGTGTCCTGAAAACTATTGTATCTGACCGAGGTACTCAGTTTACCTCCCGTTTCTGGGAAAGTCTACATAATCTCTTGGGAACTAAATTGAACTTCAGTACAACCTTTCATCCTCAAACTGATGGAAGACTGAAAGAACAAATTAAATCTTGGAAGACATGTTAAGAGCTTGTGAGCTATCGTATAGCACCAATTGGAAGAAATGTTTGGTATTCGCTGAATTCTCCTATAATAATAGTTTCCAAACCAGTCTACAAATGTCTCCCTTTGAGGCACTTTATGGAAGAAAATGCATAACACCTCTCTTTTTGTCTGAAGTAGGTGAAAGGAAATTCTTTGGACTAGATCTCATTCAAGAAGCCAAAGAGCAAGTAGATATGATCAGAAGTCAATTAAAAGAAGCTCAATCTCGCCAGAAAAGTTACGTCAACAATCGTTGTTTTGACCTTAGCTTTGAAGTAGGAGATCATGTCTATTTAAAGGTATCACCTCTTCGTGGAGTCCGCCAAGTCCGTGGAAAGCTAGCTCCTCGCTATATTGGACCCTACCAAATTCTGGAAAAGAAAGGAGAGATGGAGTATAAATTGGAACTGCCTTCACAGTTGTCACACGTTCATGACGTCTTCCATGTATCCCAGCTCAGGAAATGTCTTTGCGTCCCAAATAAACTCACTCACTTAGAAGATATCGACCTGCAACCGGATCTATCCTACCGAGAACATCCGATCCGTATCTTGGAAGAAGCAGAATGTCATACAAGAAATCAATCCCACAAAATGTTAAAAGTCTGATGGAGCAATCACACTAAAGATGAAGCCACATAAGAATGTGAAGATCATCTCTAAAAAGAATTTCCAGACTTCATTTAGACCTCACCAAATCTCGAGGACGAGATTTTTGTAAGGGGATAAGTTTGTAACATCTTAAAATATTGAGGAAAATAAGAAATCAATTAGAAAATTTAATTAAATTTCCTTTTGCATTTTCTAGCTTTTTCTAAATTTTTCCTGGATTTTTTTGGTTTTCCTTGTTTATTGTTCTAAAGGAGAATTCCTTTTATTAATCATTTAAGTATTGGATAAATGACAAGAAAATAAGTGTAAAATAATAAAATAAGAAAAATCTCTGCATAAACTTTTAAAGATCTTCAAAACCCTAAATTTTAATTTAAAATTCATATCAATGTAATTAAAGGTGTAATAAAAGGCAAATTAATGAAATTTGACTACAAACAGTGCAGGTGTTAGAATTAAATAAAAATAATCCGTCATAAATTTGACCTAAAATTTTTATATTATCTTCTATTTAGGTAGAAATATCAACAGTAAAAATAGCAAGAAATAATAAATAAATTTGTTGAATTTAAATATTCAAAACATAAACGCTAAAAATCTTAAAACACCAATATCAGAAATTTAATAAATTAAATATAAAATATCTGAAGCTAAAACTTTTATAGGAGACTAATATCGCCATGTAGAACATTTAAAAAAAGTTTCAAATTTTTTTAATAAAATATAAACTCCCAGATAAATTAAAAATTGAATGCACAAATTTGAGCATATTGCATTGTCAGAATTTTTATAAATTCTACAGACATCATCTTAGCCTAAAAGTTTGACAAGGTAATCTACCTTATCGAAAGGACATGCAGTAAAATTATTATTAAATTACCGACTTGATAGCTAACAAATTCTTTGAACCCAATTCAGCTCATTTCATTGTAAAACTGAGTTTGCCTCTCGCGCCATCGCCACAAGGGCCCGGGCTTCTGTGCAGACCGCTTTGTCGACAGAGGCCATGTCTTCGTCTTGCTCACTCAGTCGAAGCCTCAAAGCTTTGCAGCGCTGCCTGTAGTAACCGCCATTCCCTGTGCTTCGCGCCGCCCGAGACCACGTCAGCGTCCTTTCCTTGCCACGCAGCTGCCACACCCGGATTTCCCGCGAATCGCCCATACCTTCTTCTGTGCTAGCACCGCAACTTCACCACCGGGTTCACACCAGGCTTCGAACTTCTCTACAGTAAATCTTTGGCTATAAAGCCAATCTGTGATCGCAGATGAGCACACATCATTTCCCCTCTCCTCTCATTCACTTTCATCCACCGAGCAACACCAATTTCCCTCGCTTTTCCTCCGTGGCCGAAGAACCCTAGAATCGGATCAAACTCAAATTGAGCCAATACACTGAACCTCCTTCCAATTCTTTTTCACGTTAGCTTCTGTGTGTTATGAGGATCAAAACCCCTCTCTTATTTTCATGATTCATCAATCGGAACCGGCAATCGGTGATGAGCTACCCCGATAAACTTTCGTAGTCTTGAATAGGCAAAATGGAATGCCTAGGTCCCCTTGATGCTAGCTAGAACCCATTCCATCTGATCAGCCCCGCTATCGTAACCTCTAGCCACCAAAAAGCCCACCCTATGGTGCACATTAACATGCTCTAGCTACCCGTGCCCTCGGTCGAACCGGAGCACCACTAGATCCTCGCCGGCGATGAGCTCTAGCTCACGCCCTATTCTGGCTCGCTGACCTGTGGGGCCAAGCCATCAGTTGGCACAAAGCATTCGAACTCTGTGACGAGATGCTGATGAGATGGTCCCACCGGTCAAAAACATCATTAGAGATTAATTAAGCCCGGGTTAAACTCTTGTGTATATGACATGTGGGGCCAGACCGTATTAAAACTCTGGGTTAAAATTTAACTGGAAACCCGAGTCGCTGACAAGAGGGCCACGATTACCAGTGACTAAGAAAATCAGGAAAATCAAATGAAATTCGGGAAAATCTGAAAGACGTTTTCTGAACGGAAACCGTATTTTTGCAATTTCGTGAATTTCCAGGACAGTTAAGATTCAAACTTGAATATCTTTCGCATTTTTAATCCAAATGGAGTGAAACAAATTTCTAAATTCATATAAAATCAAGTACTTTTAGAATATGCAAAAAGATTTTAAAAAAAATACTCTAGATAAATTTTAATTTAAAAGTTTAAGAGAAGACATGAAAATAGGCCACATGTAGAAATTTTGCAAATGAACTTAGATTTCGATGAAACCAATTTTATTATAATTCTTGTTCTTCTAGCAATCTAAATATGTAAGAATATTTGAAAATTTAATTTGTTTTAAATCTTTTCTGTTAAATATTAGCATCAATATATTAAATATTCAATAATGAATAACTTGTAGAAAAGAATTTTTAAAATTTATTAAATTTATTTCTTTAAGTCATTATGGCAGTAGGATACTTGATTATGCAAAAATATTTATAAAGAAATGGTTTGAATCTGTTTCATAAATATAGGATATATCCTAGTATAACGAACATATATATGTATACATATGCATACTCATGTAATTATGTACATACATCTAATAACAATATATAAAGATTTATCTACATAAACCAATATGCATACATATACATATAAAGTGAAGGTATATTTATGTAAAACCAGTTCCCAGAAATAAAAAAAAAATCCTACTTTGAATATAGATAATATATATATATAATATGCTTTGCATCTGAATCCTATTAACAATAAATGCTTTGTGCTATCACTGTAACACTAATCCTTCTTCTCTAAATAATTTTTGCATCTTGAATTTGAAATTATAAATATGAAAATATATAATTTTAGCTTCTTGAATTCGTTAAAAATAGAATGAATAATCTATAAGAAACAAGAAGCACTTAATACAACTTGGTCCAAAAAGTAATAATAATAAGCATAAACAAGAAGACCACATAAACACATATATATAAATCATAATCTTAATAATAATCACATCTGTTTCTTCAAGCAAGCTTTTATTCGGATTTTCTATCTATATTCGCTTTGCCCTTATTTCGGTTTGCTGTTTGTTGTATGTTTTCCTGTTGATCAACGAGTAGACTCCGCGACAAGCCTGTGTTTGTTGACGACGACCTCGCAGATGATCCAGACTTCGTACCAGAAGAGGATCAACAAGGCAAGCACCCCCTTGATCATTTTGTTTATTTATACTTGAACCCTTAAGTATTTTTATCTAGAACATGAAAGCATGTTCTGATTTAAAGGCTAAGTGCAGGCTATGATTGGTTACATTGATTTTTACTGTATTAAGTGGTCTGATCATATAGGACATTTAGAAAATAGTTTTTCATGAATTAATATCTAATGGTAATTTTCCAAATTTTAACTTTTGATATATAGAGAGAGTAAGTTCTATCTATGTTTGTATCAACAAAGATTGCATCTCATGGTGATCTTATATATTAATAGGGCCTAGAACCTGAATAACCTTGCATTAATAGAAATGCTATCATTTTGAGCTTAGCCAGAGTTTTAGGTTTTAACATTTGAGTTTAATTAAGTTAATCAAGCTTATTTAAGCTAACCTCCTGATTCATGATCTGTAGAATTAGAATTACCAATCTTATTTATTTCCTATCTTTATTTTAAACAGAGTCAGTCTCCTCTTAATTTATGGTCTTGATGTATGAATGTAATTAATCAGGGTTATTCAAATTAAATCCCTAATATCTTTGATTGGGAAATTTATTTGAACAAATTTTTACCTTCTGTTTTGGATCCTAACTAGTTAGGTCCATATGAATTAATTTTGAATTGGAGGTCTTTAACCAAAGCACTCTACCTTCTTTAGCTTACCTTAGTCCTGGATCAGCCAACAACAGAGCTCAAACAATCGGTCCCACTGGTCATAGCTGTTATTTACTTATCATGCAAAACTCATATGAAGACTTTATACAAGCACATAGGTATGAAAGCCTACATGAATTAATCGCTGATCTGCTTAATCCTATGTCCCTCACATTTGAATACATAGGGTAGTTAAACTGAGTTGCTAGGTGAATTTTTGGTCTCAGGTGCTAGTTGATTAAGGATGTTAATTATACTAAATGGATTTATAAGCTTTATACACTTACCCCTCCTGACTTCAGATCTGCAGTAGACAACCAACTGGGCTCAACAAATGGTCACTTGCGTTAAAGGTCACTAAGCTAGTCAGGTCTTATGAGCTGAATAACTAGTTTGAATTGGGCATTATCTTATTTAACTAATACACAAGCTCCTGATACTAATCAAGCACAGTCTATACTAGTCCTCATGTTATCAAGACATTATTTCTATTACAACAATCCATGCGAGGGTCCATTTCCTTCTTTCTATATATGAGTATATGTGTTATGTATGTGAATTTAATTGAATCAGAAATGTTTTGAGCTCAGCTCCATCAAATACTTAGTTCTAGGTTCTGATTTTAAGGGTTAAACTATTTGAGTTGATCTTTTGATTAAAGATGCTATTCAAATTAGGGATGCTAATTAACTAAGCAGGTTCATGAAATTGCCCAATCTAATCTTACTTGAATCAATTAAAATTTGGTTTAGCTTAGGGTTTTATCATTTGAATTGGAGGTTCTGATTACAGATGCAAATTAATCTAACCAAGTTCATAAAATTTGTGAATTTACCTACAGCTTTGGGCTTGGGCTAGACATGGAACTAAGTCCCACTCTTAGGACCCTTCCTGCCATGAGCTAGAGAGGACAATTTGAGAATGCTAGTTGTTATCTAAACTTGTTGTGTTAGTATTTATCTCAGGTGTAGGAAAGATTCAGAGTTCTGGATGTAAAGAGTTGTATTGCCGGAAACCGAGTAGCCTCGTATCCGGCTTGGTCACTGTTTTCATTCTCTGCTTCTGAGCCAGAAAGGCTTCAGAGCAAGTTCAAAGAACCTGAACTTCCTGAGTTCCAACACAGATCAGAGAACCTTGTTTTCTGAATTTCTAACACGTTACCACATACCTTACAACCTGGGGGCTACTAGTTGGGGTATTCGAACAGATCACAGCACACAGGATTATTTGAGTTTTGATCGAAGTTCACTTAAGGTCTGGACACGTAAAGGTTTAACTAATTAGGTTATATCCCCTAACCTTTTGAATTGGAATCTAATTGATACATCTAATCTTATCCTCTTATCTTTGGATCAGGCAAGGAACATTGGGTTCAATTTCCTATGGTCTCATCCTGCTTTGAAGCTTTAAACGGTGGTGAGCCATATAAGAGCTTGTAGCACTGGATTCCTAAAGTTCAGTTGTCAACAGCATGGTCTTGTCTATAATCGGGTTAAGAATGCTAATTATGGGCCATATGTCAGAGAAAGAAACATATATTAGAAAGGCTGCTTGAACTTAATACCTTTGAATGGGGGTCCACTGGTCAGCAAAGAGAGCAAAGAGAAGCTCTAGCTTTCGTTCGGTACAGGGCAGAATGATGTGCAGGCGCCATGGGAGGGGCTCTGGGAGCTCCAGCCGGCAACCAGGACAGCTGCAAGGGGGAAACACAATGGCAAAAACGGGTCTCCGAGGCTCCACTGAGGCCATAGGAGGCGACGGCCGGCGCTGCAACATCCCATGGCGGCGTCTCCACGGTGTTGAGCGGCGGCAGGAGCAGGACATCGTGGCGGCGATTCACTGGTAGAGGGGACATTAAATCAAGGGTTCTATTTGGTAGTGCTTAAGGATGCTTTATGCCGGTTTAATTGGGATTTGAGGCTGTGCACGGAGAGTTGGCCGGTGATGGAAGTGATGGCCGGCTCCGGTGATGTTTGCTCGTGATGGAGGAAGCTCTAGGAGTGTGATGGTTCTCTGGAATGGCTCGGAGCTTAAGGGGTGTTTGGGACAGCTCCAGCTCCACCAAAATCCGTGGAGTTGGTGGAGCAGGGTATTCCTAGCTCCAGAAATTTATGGAGGTGGAGCTGTGAGTACATTAAGAATGTTTATGTGGATCATCTTATTTACATTTTAAACTAAAAATATAAATTTAATTCACTTTATTTTAGCCTACAAACTCCAGTTCTGAGGTGGAGCTGGGATCTGAAGCTCTGCCAAACAGGGCCTAAATAGCCGACAAAAATCGTAGAGAAGCCACCTCTTGAGTCGCTTGCACAGGAGAAGGAAAGGCCGGCTTCCGGGAAACGCGGGGAGTCGTGCCATCGATCGGGCGGAGGTATGGGCAGCAGAAGCTTTGCGCGAGGCGCATCGTGGCAGGAGTTCGTTGGTTGCTCTCCCATTGCGGTAAGGAACAGAGGAGCGATTGCACCTGGGCGTTCGATCGGAGAAGGGAGGACAGGGAAGCTAGGAGCCTAACGGGCGGGTGGGTCCACACAGGAAACGACCCCCCATGGCAGTGAGCGTAGAGGCAAACTCAGGTTTTTACAGTGAGCTGAGCTGAATTGGGTTCAAAGAATCTATTAGCTATCAAGTCGGTAATTTAAGCAGAATTTTACTGCATGTTCTTTGGATAAGGTAGATTATCCTATCTAAATTTTAGGCTGAGATGATGTCCGTATAATTTATAAACATTCTGACAATGCACCGTACTTAGATTTGTGTATTCTATTTTTAATTTATCTTAGAGTCTCTATTTAATTAACAAAATTTTAAACTTTTTGTGAAGATTCTTCATGGCCATATTAGTCTCCTGTAAAATTTTCAGGACCAAAAATTTTAGATTTAATTTACTAAAATTATGACATTGGAATTTTAGATTTTCAGCTTTTCTGTTTTTGAACATTTAAATTCAACAAATTCATTTATTATTTCTTGATATTTTTACTGTTGATAGGTCTATCCAATCATAAGATGATATAGAAATTTTAGGTCAAATTTATGATGGATTATTTTTATTTAATTCTGACGTCTTCACTGTTTCTAGTCAAATTTCATTAATTTGCCTTTTATTTCACCCTTAATTAAATTGATATGACTTTTAAATTAAAATTTAGGGTTATGGAGATCTCTAAAGATTATGTAGAGAGTTTTCTAATTTTATTATTTTACACTTCTTTTCTTATCATTTATCAAATACTTAAATGATTAATAAAAGGAATTCTCCTTTACAACAATAATCAAGGAAAACCAAGAAAATCCATGGAAAATTCAGAAAAATCCAAAAAAATGCAAAATTAAATTTAATTAAATAATTTAATTGATTTCTTATTTTTCTCAAAAATTTAGGATGCTACAATAACTATATGCAATGCTTATTCCAAATGAAAGGCTAACATGGCTATTTTGCAATAAAGCAACATCTATAAATGAGTACAATAAATAAATTGTAAAGACAGTAAAATAAATAATAGTAAATATTAATTTTAGCATTTCTTAAGCAAACATAGCATTCAGCCTAAGTCAAGTTCAAACCCTCCAAAAGCAACGTGCCATCCCAACCAAGTTTTTACTTTTATAAATTCTAACCCTTCACTGTAATCCCCGAGCATTGCACAATACCGTAAGCACGGCTATCCGAATAGATTTTACGCACTCTGTAGAGGTTATGCATTTTACCCACATGACATGATCATCTCTTGTAGCCATACAATTAACACACTTCCTTTGGTATGTCGACAGAGTGATCATGACAAAACCATCCGAAAACTTTTGTCCTAATACTGATCCTCCCGGTAAGCCATAAACTATCGCTTCCCTCAGCGGAGGTGAAGGTTAGGACTGATAAATCGTTAGATTGGTGTGTACTCCACATCCTCCGCTGTAACCACACTTCCATGTAAGCACGCTTCTGTGTGATCATCCACCTAAGGTATCACATGTCAAGATATTGGTAATCCTACTTAGTTAGGTCCATCTCATTCTAGACATATGGTTATATGATTGACTCAGTTCAAAGGCTTGCAAGGTTAAGTCCTTAATTGACTAAGACAAGACTTCCATATACCCTCTGCCCTTCAGCCCACCTTGGCACACCGCCCCTTGCCACTTACCCTAATCTAAATTATTTACCACCTTAGTTGATTACCATGCACCACGTGCCATCAAAAAGTCAACATCGTTTTGTGACATACGCCACTGCAACTCAACATCATTGTGTGACAACACCCGACACACCTTTCATAAAATATGTTCCATATTCCACTAGTCAAGATTCACTTTTGATATTCCAAAGAACATGTGGTATACGAGGCATGGCTAAGCATACTAAACACGGTCTAACCAACCCATGTTGATTTTATTATTAACCAACTAGTAGTGAACCATCCTAGGGTGACAAATAATCATGGCATACAATTGACAAGGTAGGATATAATTCAATTAGACAAATTAACTAGATTCCAAACTATTTCAAAACAGTTATACACATAAAATATCATGCAATAATGTAAATTAATATAGTAGTTTTCGTAAACTGGGTTCAACACGCTCAAAGCACAACTTGCCTTGAAAAAGGTCTTGATCTTGCACTGAAACGTGCTCTTGAGTTGATGGATCTTCCTTGGATACGTCGCACAACTCAATGTCTATGTGAAACAAGAGAGAAAACAAAATAAATGCTAAAACAGAGAGCAAACAAACTCCAAAAATCAAATAAAATTCACCATTAGATATATCTCAATTTTAAATTTTTTTAGAAATTTGAATCACCTCAATCGGAGCTCGTATGAGGAGAATGAGCTCTCGAAAAATTCAAAAATCAGAAAATAGAATAATAAATGGAATTATTTTTAAATAGAAAAATGATTTAATGTGTCATTGTGACATCAGGTGATGTTGGCCCTAGCTCGGATCCCTCTCGAGCTGGCACATGTCCGCTGGTTCATGGACTGAGTCCACGGACCAGGTCCACGGCCTTGAATTGCTCTTGGTGGACTTAGTCCACGCATCTACTGATTGACAGAGGGACCCGCATTGGCTGACACGATGCTAGCGCAACGTCCACTCAACCAGTCACGCAGCAGGCACCACTACTACAGAATGGTACAACACTATCGCTTCATTTGTGTCGGTTTCTAACTTTTGAAGACAAAACCGATTGTGATATGTGTATGTAATTTGTAATTTTTGTAAATAGGGTCATCACAATCGGTTCTGAGCTCTAACCGATTGTGATGAGGCGTGTCATCACAATCGGTTCTATCTCAGAACCGACACAGATGAGATGCCCATCATCACAATCGGTTCTTAGCTAGAACCGATTGTGCTGACACCCCCTCATCTATGTCGGTTCTTACTCAGAACCGACACAGATGAGGGCAACCCTCATCACAATCGGTTCTTACTCAGAACCGACACAGATAAGGAACCCCTTATCTGTGTCGGTTCTGAGTAAGAACCGATTGTGATGTGGGGCTCTCATCTGTGTCGGTTCTGAGTTAGGACCGATTGTGATAATACCACCTCATCACAATCGGTTCTTTATCAAAACCGATTGTGATGATGTCATCACAATCGGTTTTGATAAAGAACCGATTGTGATGAGCCTCGCTAGGTTTTATTGTGTACTGTGAATGTGATATGCTTTTGTTGTGAATGTACATATATTTGGTAATGTTATGTGATATTGTGTTAGATATTGCTAATGTGGACTATCTGTGCTTAAAGAATTGATTGTTGATATTATGTAATATCTGTGCTGAAAAGAACAGATTGTGACTGTTGATATTATGTAATATCTATTTTATATAATATTTTTTAGAATCAAACTCTCCCAAATGAGCATACTCTAAAATATAGACTGAAAACAAGGATTACACAAGCTATAATGAAAACAAATTCAAACTAGCAACAAACAATCGATGAAAACGGGTACCGAAACTTCAGAGGCTGTTTTGAGGCCTTAAACGTCATTTTTTGGGGTTGAAACTTTTTCCAAAGCCTCGTGAAGAATTTGCGACTTAGCCTAGCCTTGGACTTATGGATTTTCAAATCTAACTATTCGTCCTCTTCGATTCGAGTACTCGTACGTCGAAAACGGACACCGTATGCAAAAGTTATGGTCATTTTAATGACAGGTGCACGATTGTGCCTAATTGGTCAATCCAATCGGTTCTTAATGAAAAGCGACACAAAAGGTGTAAATGCAATTTGTTCATGATGCAATTTGTTCCTAATAAAAGATTATTACAATCGGTTCCTAATCGAAACCGACACAAATAGCTAATTACTCATTGCAATCGGTTTCCTATTAGAACTGACACAAATAACGTGTGCATCATTTCAATCGGTTTCCTTTTAGAACCGACACAATAGCTTGTGCATCATTTCAATCAGTTTCCTTTAGAACTAACACAAATGTGTATTAGTTCATATGGTCCCTAAAACCTTCATTTGTGTCGGTTCTAGCCGAAAAGCGATACTAATATGCTCCTTATTTGTGTCGGTTCCGGCTCAAAACCGATACTGATATCTAGTCATTTGTGTCGGTTTTTTCTTAAAACCGATACTGATGTCTTTTTTATTTGTGTTGGTTTCTATGAAAAAATGATATTGAAATGGTTAAATTTGTGTCGGTTTTTGTTATAAACCGATAGTACCTTCATATACTTTTGTGTCGGTTTTTAGTGAAAACCGATAGTGAAGTGAGTTCAAACTTGATAGTGAACTGGTATACTTTTGTGTCGGTTTTTGTTGCAAACCGATAGTGTATGCAAGATTTGTATCGGTTTTTTTCTAAAACCGACAGTGATGTTATCTGTATATTTGTGTCGGTTTTTGTTGATAAACCGATAGTGAAGTGGTATTATTTGTGTCGGTTTCTTTTAACAAACCGATCGTGAAGTGGTTATATTTGTATCGGTTTCTGTTAACAAACCGACACAAATGCTCCATGAGGACACATTTATTACGCGCGCATTCTCCTGCGCTCTAACTTCGGTTCCCGCCGCTCGCCTAACCCTAGTTTCCTCGTTGCCCGCGAGCTCCCCTCACAGGGCCAAGCCTCCGCGCCACCCTCCCCTCTGCGCCACCGTCCCCTCCGCGCCGCCGTCCCCTCCGCGCCATCGACCGAGCCAAGCTGGCACGCCATCGTCCCCTCCGCGCCGCCATCCCCTCCGCGCCGCCGACCTGGCCAAGCCTCCACACCGCCATCCCCTCCACGCTGCCATCCCCTCCATGCCGCCGACCGGGCCAAGCCTTCATGCCGTCGTCCCCTCCGTGCAGCCGACCAGGCCAAGCCTCCACGCCGACATAACTCAAGTATCTATCCCCTTCCTTCTGACAGAATATTATTGATGCTAAACACAATATTAATACTTACGTGATCTCAAAGCTCTTGGGAGCTTAACAACTAATTGACAGGAAGGAAGCTCAGAGTCACAGTTGTGGAGGGTAGGGCCCTTGCAATAAATAGTAAATCTAGAAAATGTGATCCTTATGTGAAGTTCCAGTATGGGAAGGTTGTTGTTACCTTACTCAACTTTAGTTTCACTAACTATTCAGGTCAGACAATTTGGTATTCTAACCTCAAATTTTGTTAGCCACCTCCAACGCTGTCCCCGTCGTCCTCGATGCCTCGGCCACCTCCGACGCTGGCCCTGCCATCCCCGACGCCTCAGCCACCTCCGACGCATTTGGTACGAGATTTAGAACACTTGGTAGATTCAGATTGAATATCTGATTCAGTATTGTATGCATATTGAAAACCCAACTTCCTGAAAGATTCAGCTTGAATATCTGATATATCTTCTAAACAGCTACATAAATTTTTGTGTTCATGCTATATACAAAAATGCTTGTCTTTAACTATTGTTATCAAGTCCTGTCCATAAGCAATTGTTGCTTTGTAGTTTGTATTGCCCATATGAGTAGCTTGGCTTGAATAAGTTAGGTCATTTTTTTGTTAAATATTGTTAATACACATCATTTACCCTTTTTTATATATGTTCTCAGTGCACTGATATAAGTAATGGTGTCTCAAGTTGGAAAAAATTATGTGTAATGAGTGGAAATAGGAGCTCATCACATTTTCTCAGTTTATTGAGAGAGTTTAATAATTAACACTAGAATCACGCTCTCGTTCTCTTAAAACTGATGAACAACAGCGAAAATGAACCCCATATCAGGAACACTAAGCTCAAAATCTATTGCAAGTTTTTGTTTAACTTCTATATGTGACTCTGTATGTAGTAGCTTTGTTGAAGTCACCTGCGTTATTACCAACTAGTAAGTAGTATCTTAAGTGTTCTGATATCTAAAGTTGAGTTAGAGAGTTAAGCTCGACTGTAGTTTAAGCAGGTTGTGACATGTCCCGTGACTACTAGTCCATATGTGAACAATATTACTTATGTGAATGCGATTGCATGTGTACTAACTGTGAAGCATGTTTGAGTTCTGTTTTGTGAACGAATGTGATATGTGTTGTAATAAAATATTTGTGTTATGTGAATGTGATATATGTATAATGTGTGCTATTGCTGAGTGAATGTGATATGTGCATACTATGTGAATTATGTGTTGATTGGGGGGTGAATTGAAAAATAGCACACCCCCTCATCTCTATCGGTTCTGATAAAAAATGATAGAGATAAGGGGTCATCTCTATCGGTTCTTTGTAAGAAGTGATAGAGATGACCACCTTATCTCTATCGGTTCTTTAGAAGAAGCGATAGATATGAAGAACCGATAGAGATAAGGTGGTCATCTCTATCGCTTCTTGTAAAGAACCGATAGAGATGATACTGTAATAGCGATGCCTCATCTTTGTCTCATGACTTTGTGTCGCCACCAGAACCGACTGTGATGATAAAAAAGAACAGATTGTGATGTATATTCGTGTAGTAGTGCACATCCGTGACACGTAGGCCGAGGCAACTAAGGGGCGGTGATATGGACAACACGTGTCAACGAAGCATCAAGCCACGTCATCGACGACGGCGCAGGAACCTAGGGTCATCGGTGGCAAGAACGGAGGGTATCACCAGATAAGTCTCATCATCGCCTACCTATTGACATGGTCGGTTTTTGATTTTGGTGCACTAGGACAGTGGTGACACGAGCTTCTTCTCCAGCGGCGATTGCTTCACGTGGCTTCAGCGAACTAGCTCCTCTTTCTCGTCGATTGTGTGTGCATGTGGGAGACTGATCGACAACGAGTCCAACGCGACGGATCCCAAATCTTGAGCTTCACGGATGGTCATAAAATCGACGAAGATCTCCGATGATGGCAACCGGCGGAAAGCTCCAATCGTGGACAAACGGCAGTAGCTCCCTTGCAATTGATCTAGGGTTTTTCCTTCACACTTTCCGGTAGTCTTAATACTCACCTAATATAGCACTTGGAGTCTGGATTCCATACGGCAAAAGCACGGAGTCCGTGATGGCGCTGCCCTAACCGAACGGAGTACCAGCTAGCTACGAATCGGAGATGAGGACCGAGGCTTCGATGCATGGCCACATCCGTCGGTTCCTAATGTGTCAACACGACTGCAATCCCGGCCGCTCGACTCCGATTTGATGGCACCAGATTAGCCTCACAGTGCACGGGCCGGCTGCACTAGACCAAACTGACCATACTATTGGGTCAACGGGTTTTTGGTCCAGTACTATTCTCAATTACAAAGCTTTTAGCTTTTAAAATAATTTTAGTAATTTAGCTAATTAATTTTTGTCATTAAAAATGCTAGGAAAATATGAGGAAAATCTCAAAAATACTTTGAGACATTTTGAACTTAAATAAAATATTTTTAGCCAAACTTTATATTAATTTTATTTATAGATAATTAGTTTTAACAAAAGGCCAATATACTTAATTGAAAATAAATTCAAATAAAATCTAGAAAATCCAATAAAGTTAGAAAATCCATAAAATGCATAGATAACTCAATAAATTAAATAAAAGGTAAAAATTGGGATGTTACAGAGAGGTTGCCTGTTGGAGTTGTCACAATCATTGGTATGTGTGCATGATGTGTTTCATACCTCTGAGCTTCAGAAGTGTCTTTGAGTGCTAACAGAGCAGATACCTTTAGAGTCAAACGAGTTTGCAAGAAGATCTAACTTGTAAGGTGCAACCAATTAAGATTTTGGGTGTTGCAGAACGTAAAACCAAAAGCAAGTTAATTCGCTTTTGCTGAGTGTAGTGGAGCAATCATTAGGAAAGTGAAGCAACATGGGAGCATGAGTAAGATCTGAAGTTAGAGTTTCCTAACTTTTGTCTGTAGTCCGCCTAGAATCTCAGGGTAGAGATTCTGGTCAGAGGGTGAGGTTTGTAACATCCTAATTTTTATCTTCTATTAATTTAATATTGATATTTGTGAGTTTTATGAATGTTGGGAATTTATTTGGAATTATTATATATTTTTGAAATATGCTTAATGTAATTATTATTTAAATATTTGAAAATTTTAAATAAACATTTTCCAAAAATATTTTATCTAAGATTGAAATGTATCAAAGAATTTTTAAGAATTTTCTGATATTTTTGCTGTTTTATTTTGCTTTGTTTATTTTCTAGAATTATTTTTTAATTAAAAAGGTTTGAAAATCATTTGTGTGTGGCTGTTGGATGTTGTTGAGCGGTTGAGATTAATCGGAGTTCATGAAAACCCTAGCGAATTGTAGCCGTTAGATTCCTATGGGTGATCCAGATTGATCCACACTATTGTGCACCACATCTGTTGATCATGACAGGTGGACGACCGTCGTTCATCGTCCCCGCCGTCGCTGTCTCGGACTCTCTCTTCATATCGCCACCATACGGGATTAGGGTTTCGACCGTGCATGAAAGATGAGGCTTTATAAGCCAAATCAACCCAGCCTCGATGTTCTCTGTCTCACACCGTCTCTATTCGTCCACTTAACTTCGCCCAATGTGATGTCGTCGAGGAGATCTTGCTCGCCGAAGAAGGTTTTGGCGCTGCTGCGGTTGTTCATCAATTATGTCACCGTTGAGTCATCTTTGCCAAAGACAAGGCCAGATTTCGGGTTTCCATGTCAAGCCACTTCGGATCCGCTAAGAACCATCACTGGGAAGTTGCCATATTGGTGTCGTTGTGGTCATCTTCCCCATCTTTGGCAGTGCTCCGCCATCGAAGCCATCGCCGAACTTTGTCGCCGAGAACCCTAGCTGGATCAAACGTGGACACCATGGGTTTGCTACGTCACCAAACGTGGACACCATGGGTTTGCTACGTCACCAAACGTGGACACCATGGGTTTGCTACGTCACCACCACGTGTGCGTGCCACATCACCTCAGTGCTCGCATGGAAATCAAATTAGCATGCTTGGTCAGCTTGCCACATCATCAATGTGCGAGCTCACATGTCGGTGTACTGTAGCCATGAACTGAGTTTGATGTGGACCAAGTAGGTTCTGTGGACTGGGTCCTTGGACCCAGGCCCACATGTCAGCCTCTGTATGTATTTTTTGATTTATTTTAGTTCCAAGAAAATAGGCTGCTGCAGCATGATGTCATAAGTCAATTTTTCTAAATAAATTGAGAAAATTTAGATTTTCTATTTTTTTGGTTTTTCTTTTTATTTGAATATTTTGAGAGCTCGTTCTTCTTCATACAAGCTCCGATTTAGGAGATTCAAATTTCTAAATTTTTTAAAATTGAGATCTATTTTAGTGAATTTTATTTGATTTTTAGACTTTGTTTGATCTCTGATTTTGTGTTTATTTGCTATTTTTCTCGATTCACATAGACATCAAAGTGCCTGGATCGTTGGAGAGTGAAATGTTGATTCAAGATGAAGCTCACGACCAGAATCTTTTCAAAGGTAAGTTGTGCTTTGATCATGTTGAACCCAGTTTTGCAAATACTATATTGTTTTAAATTATTGCATGGTATTTTATACTTAGAATTGTTTTCAAATAGTTTCAGATCTAGTCATTCTGCCCAATTGGATTATACCTACATTGTCATTTATATGTCATGATTATTTGTCACTCTAGGATAGTTTATTATCAGTTGGTTGCTAATAGATGCCAATCTGGGTTGGTTAGATCGTGTATAGTGTGCTTAGCCATTTGTAACATCCCAAAAATTCAGCTTAATTAAGTTTTATTGCTTAAAAGTGCATTTGTGATTTTCTGGAATTTATTTGGATTTTTCTGGATTTATTTGAATTGAATTCAAAATCAAGTTTATTGCTTTTTATTCAAAAGTATTTAAATCTGTGCAAAGTCAAAATAAAGTTTTGCCAAAAATATTTTATTTGGGAGCAGAATGTCTCAAAGTATTTTTGAAATTTTTCTTGGATTTTTCCTGATTTATTTATTGCCTAAAACCAATTAAATGAATTTCAATAATTATTTTAATTGGAAAATCCTTTCAAAATGGGCTTCAACAGAGTGGGCTTGGCCCATTTATCGTCGGGAGTGGCCAAGTGGCGCGCCTGCTCAATCCGCTTTTCTAGAGGTTTAATCCGCCGTCGGATCCGGACGGATGAGCGAGGACGGCGCACTTGCCGGACTTTGATTCTATTGACGCCGTCGGATCCGCCGCGTGTCATCGATCTGTTCATCTTCCCGCGTGTCCGCGCGGACTTCTCTCGTGCTCGCCATGGACTCGCAGGCAATCGGGTGAAGCACCGCCGACGCTATAAAAGAAGAGCACGGGCTGCGCAATACCTCAAGCGACCGAAGCCCTAAGTTAGCCCCGTGAGAGCGCCGCCGATTCGCCGTGAATTCGCAAAGTTTGGTCGAGCGCCGCCACAGCAGGGAATTGTCGTTTCGCCGCCGTTGAGCCGCCGCAAGGTCCGAGACCAACCGCATCTGCTTCGCCTTCAACCGGAGAACCTCGTGCGCGCGGTTGTTTCGCCAGAGCGCCACCAAGGAGGGAGGTCGCCAAGAGCCATCGCCGCGAGGAAGAAGTCATCGCCGTCGTCGCCGAGTGCTCAAATTCCAGATCCGATCGCGCCGTAAGGTAGGCGAAGTCGCGAGCGTCGTAGATAGCCGGACGATCGCCGCCGACGACCCTAGGACCATGCGCGCCGCCGCTGACGTGGCAAGATGCGCTGCCGACGCGCGGTACGCCTCGCCACGCTTTTGTCCGAGGTGGCAGCCGCGTCGCGCCTGCGTGGTGGGTTACGTAAGCGTCGCAGTGGCGCTGAGTCAGCTCGGCGCGGGACCCGCGTGTCAGTGGGCCAGGGTTCGTGTGGACCGGGTGCACCGTGAACCCGAGGAAATTCGTGGACGCGGTCCATGGACCGAGGGACACGTGTCACCACCGGGGTGCTTCGGGTCAGGGCTGATGTCAGCGTGACGTCATGCTGACGCAATAATTTATTTTCAGAATAAAAATAAATCTATTAATTTCGAATTTTTGATTTTCTGATTTCAGTATTTATTTCAAACTTCAAAAGGCTATATCTTTTGCATCGTAACTCGGATTTGAGTGATTCCAATTTCTAAAAATTTGTAAAATTAAGATCTATTTAATGGTGAATTTTATTTGATTTTTGGAGTTCAATTGCTCTCTGTTTTGGTATTTATTTGCTTTTCTCCTTCTAAGACGCTGTGAGACGTTGAATTGTGTGACGCTTCGGAGGAAGATCAAGCAACTCAAGAGCAAGCTTCAGATCAAGATCAGGACCTATTCCAAGGCAAGTTGTACTTTGATCATGTTGAACCCATGTTTATAAAATTGCTATATTTGTTTTACCCTATTGCATATGTTTCAAATATACAATTGTTTCAAATTAAATTGGGACTTAGCTATTATACCAATTTGATCTACACCCTACCTTGTCATTTGTATGCCATGATCCATTGTCACCCTAGATTGGTTTAATGTAGTTGATTAGTAATTATGATCAACATTGGAGGTTTAGACCGTATTAGTTGCTTAGCTTTGCCACGTCATCACATGTGTCAGAATCATTGATAACTAATCTTAATTAATGGAATATGGAACAATGTTATGAACTTGTGTGTCATGTGGGATCACACGATGAGATTGAGTTGTTGTGGCGAGTCATGTCACGCAACGATGTTGAATTGTTGATGGCACGTGGTGCTTGGTAATCAACTGGGTGATGATAATTTGGATTGGGGCAAGTGGCAAGGGGCGAGGAGGCCAAGGTGGGCCCGATGGGCAGATGGTATGTGGATGTCTTGCCTTGATCACACTAAGGACTTAACCTTGCAAGCCTTTGACCTGAGTCAATCATGCAACCACATGTCTGGTATGGGCCAGCCTAGCTGAGTAATTTGCAATGTCTTGATTTTGGTACTATCGTGGACGGTGTGAGTTCCCGAGTTATGGTGTAATTCACATGGCGCAAGAGGGGGGCCCTGGATGTGGTAACCAGTCCCACCAGTGTTGAATCCTTAGCGGATAGTATCGGGTTAATTCAGAGCATTGTAAAGGCTTTGTTATAATCACTCGCCTTGGTGGTGTTTGGTTGTATCACGTGGGTAAAGTGCATAACCTCTGCAGAGTGTGAAACTATTCGGATAGCCGTGCTCGCGGTATTGAGCAATGCTTGGGAATTACAGTTAAGGGTTAGCTTAATTAATTGGACAACATGGTTGGGATGGCGGAATGCCATATGGGAAGTGGAATTTGACTTAGGATTGGAAACTTGGTTTACTTGAGAAATCCTGAATTTATTTACTATTGTTATTTGTTTTACATTCTTTTCAATCTAATTACTGTATTTGTTCATAAAATGCTGCTTATTGCAAAATAGCCATGATAGCCTATCCATTGGAATAAGCCTTACATATAGATACATGGAATTGCATTCTGTGCACAACTTGTTGAGTGCTTTAAGTACTCACCCTTGCCAAACAACAATAATCAACAGTTGAGGAATCTACACCTGTGTTGGAAGATGAAGTCCAGAAGACACGAGTCATTAGGGTCCGAGCCTTGTCGGTTGCTGTGTGAACTGATGAGCTATCTACGCTTCTATTTTCCGCGCTTAATCATTAGTTATATTTTCACCTTGCCTGCGTGGCTTAATAATGTAAGTTGGTCATAAGATCATACCTTTAGTTATATCAATGAATGAACTATTATTCTATTATCGTTGAGTATGATGTGATATGTACCAATGTTGAGCTGTGTGCACTAGCGTTGATCCTGGGAATAGTGCGGTAAACACAGTGGGTTCGAATCAGTGGATTCGGGTCCTTACACCATTCCACATATATCAATCTTGACTAATGGAATATGGAACATGTTTATGAAAATGTGTGTCATGTGTTTTCACACAATGATGCGAGTTGTTGATGGCATGTGTTACACAGTAATCAACTAGGGTGAAAAATGATTTAGACTGTGGCAAGTGGCAAGAGGCTGTGAGACATGGTAGGCTTGTGTGGAATTGGGTTGATATGTTGACATGATATGTGAGTGAATGTGAGGTTGTTTTCTATGAGTGAATTGTTAGAAGTTTTGCCTCGGTCGATTAAGGATTTAACCTTGCAAGCCTTTGAACTGGGGCAAACATGCAACCACATGTTTGGAATGGGATAGACCTAACTAAGTTACCAAGTCTTCACAAGTGATGCCGTAGGTGGGATAACTAAACTGTGTGTGGTTTAGGGGAAGTGTGTCGTTGTAGCCACACATTTGTCCATTAATAAGGCTCGATCCTATTCTTGTGCTTTGTGTGAGGGAAGGAATAGTGTGTCTAGCTTGTCGGGAGGGTCAGTATCCGGATGAAGTTTCAGAAAGGTTTTATTGTGATCTTCTTAGTCACGTTCTAACATATTGAGGGTGAGCAGGCAATACAAGTTGATCATATTATGTGGATAAAGTGTATAACCTCTGTATATTGTAAATCTATTTGGATAGCCGTTTCCACAGTATTTGACAACTCTCGGGAATTATAATCAAGTGTTAGATTTTACAAAACAAAATTTGGGAAGGGAGGCTATGTGCCATTGGAAGTTTGGAAGATGTTTAGAGTTGTGGGCCAGTTTACTTTGAGAAATACTTGAAATTTACCGATTTATTGTTATTTATTTTACTATTATTTCAATCTATTTAATGTATTCATTTGTAAATGCTGCTTTACTGCGAAAGAACCATGTATTCATTTGGTCTACATGAAAGTTGTAGAGAATTTCAAGACGCATCTTTTTCATGTTGACAAGTTTTTCATTTGAGCAACATAAAAAATCATATAAAATCGGGAAGGTTAACAGAGATTCTCACGTGTACTACGGACCAATTTTCCAACGTGCAGTAATATGCATTTTTGAGGGTCTTCTCGTGCTTCAAAAATTATGTGTTCTACATGAAAGTTGTAGATAATTTCGAAACACAACTTTTTCATGTTGACAAGATTTTCAGTAGAACAACATATAAAATCATAACAAATTGAGAAGATCCTGCTGTATTGAAAACAGCTTGTCTGCATTTGGTTGAAATGCTTTGGTCCGTTTTTGGTTTTTCTTTTCTAACCCCAACTCGTGATCGAATTGTTGTGATGGGTTCATGGTGGAACCAAGAAGGGATTTCTTGTCTTTGTGAATGTAGGACTTCATTTGGTGGTCATGGTGAGGCGAAGGGAGGCTGGAACTAGGCATGGGATAGCCGGAGGTTCAAGTTGGCCGGAAGTTCGCCGGAAGATGGCCGGAGATGAAGTCGGTGCAGTTCCAAGAGACAAGAGATTAGTGGAGAAGCCACTTATCACTACTTGGATCAAGGAGAGTCAGTAGGGTTGCGCCTCGGAAGATAAAGTAGTGGATAAAGTGTAGCTTGCTGTTAGGTGTACTAAGAAAGTACCTGAGTGTAGTTGAGAGTTGTTGAGTGTGACAGTGTAAGGATCAAATCCTGGCTCTTGGAAGTTGGCTTAGGATTAAAGCAAGACATCCAAGGATGGGAATTGATTCCAGGTCACTATAAATAGAGGGGTAGGGGCAGCCTCCCCTCTTTGAAGGTTCTGAGGTTTTTGCTGCTCATTTGAGTTTTGCCCACTTTGTTGTGAGGCTTTGTAAACCTCCCTTCCAGAAATGAAATGTTCTTCATTTATGTTCTAGTTTCATTTCCTTTACGCATTTACATTACGCGCTTAAATTCTGCTATCTAAATTCCGCATTTACTTACTTGCAATTTACTTTACGTATTTTGGATTTGCCTCATCTCCTTCTACATGCTATTGAATCTTTGTTGAAATTCATGGTTGATGAACTCTTCTCTTGATTCGATGCTTTCAATCATTTAGGCAATCCTTCATTCTTGTTGCAAGTTGTAAATCTGTGTTCTTGAAGTGTGTAAAACGTGTGACTTGCGCTTCTTTAGTTTTGATTTGCTTCGGTTCTTGTTGCAAAGAATGAGGATTGATTGGATGAATGTTCACTCGAGCATATCCAAATTCTCTAAGTAACCACGGTTCAAGTTCGCAAAGAAACCGATCTTTTGTTCCTTCATGATGAATTCTTAATTGATCGAGTTTTGGTGTTTACTCTTGTGCTATCTTGCTTGTCTGGACGTATGAGAAGGCATTCAAAGTCTATCTTGATCATTAGAATCTCACAAGCAAGCCAAGATCACAGATTGGCTTTTGAGTCGTCTTGTTTTAACACTCGCTTATGTTTTTCTAGTCTCTGTTTTTACAAGCAAGATTGAGTCTTTTGACTAGCATTTGTCCAAGAGGTGGGAAAATTTATTTTGGGACCATTCACCCCCCTCTGGTCGCCATCTCGGTCTTTCACCAACATACCTAATTTATCTATTTAGGGAGTACTCCAGTATTGTGAGGCTCTTATTAGCAAGAACAAGAAGCAAAATTTCCTTGCAAACAAAGATCAGGGGATCATCTCGAGGACCAGAGCAGCCACAAATGGGTGGACTAGCCTCTTCCCAGCGAGTTGGAACACTCCTACCCCGCAGATACAGCTAGAAGTAATCTCAAGCACAACTAAGGAATGAACCTAAACAAGCATATGCACACACATAGAAGAAGCGCCCACGCCTTGTTGACGAATACTAATAAAAAGGATACCCCAACAGCGCGCCGCCCGCGCCACCGAATCGCTGCGAGATCACAGAGGCATCCGCTCCCGACCGCCAGGGAAGCGATCCGACCAGACATACGCTCCCGACCCCATCTTGGCGGGCGGATCTCCCGACTCAACCAAACCAAGGTGACAAACGCCGAGTGCGCGTGTCGGTCCTCACCGCCTACCGCCACGCACCCTCGAATAAGGTCAATCGAGCGACTATACAAGGGCGTAGCTCCTTCCCAAGAAGATCGGTGATCAGAGAAGACAAAGCTTCCACCCATCAACGACCACGCATAAAGACGAGCGCACGCTCCTCTCGAGCGGCACCAACGCCACGCACCTCGACGTCGGATTCGCAAGGATCACGAGAGGCAAGCACGCTACTTCCGGAAATACCTAACCTCCCGACCACCAAGGCTACCAACCCAGCATGGGCAAGACGGTGGCGACGATCCACGGGATCGAAGGACCTGAGCTCCTAGCGTAGGTCGCCGCTTCCTCCTAACTCGATGTAACCTCGCCTTCCTTCAGATAAAAGGAGGCAGGGCTGAACGATTCGAGGGGCAACGAGCAAGAACAAGAAAGGAGAGAGCGCTATCAAACCCCTCTCGCTAAGCCATTGGCATTCTCGCTTGTAAAACTTTGTGCACTCATCCATATCAAGAGTAATACAACACCACCACACACGAACCGGAGTAGGGACCTTCACCCGAACCAAGATACATCTTGGACTCACGAGTCTAACCATTCGAGAGTGGAACGCGACCCTAGACTTACAAATTTACTTGCCGCGCTCCCGCAGCAACGCCGGTTGGCGCGCCAGTAGGGACTTCGCGCGTCTTCATCACCATCTCCGGATTCCATTTATCTCCCGATGGCATCCACCATCTGCGACGCATGATCGCGCCGGAACCGGATCCGCCGGCTCCTCGACCGGCCGTCACCCCGACGGGAGGGCTCACGCCGTCCCGCCGTCTCGAAGACAGCGCCACGAGAGCTTGGGCGTCCTCTCCGGCGATTTCGCTAAGCTCGGCTTGGCGCCCTGCAGCCCCGGCCGGAACCAAGGAGTGCTCCGCGGGTCGGTGAAAACTCCGTAGGGCCCGGCGGGTGACCATGTCACCCCGTAGGCTTCGCGATCGGTGGCGATGGCGGCTACATGCCAACCTCCGCCCACGAGTTCTTTGGAAGACTCTTCCACCACGGCCCAGCCCGACGCGAGTATCCCGCCCAGCGGCACTCTCGCGAAGTGCAACGTGGCGGCACAGCCGATTTGGTCGTAGCCACCGCGGCTCGACGGTCCCCGTCCGGCCAGACCGAGGCACGGAGGGGAATACCAGCCGAGCGCCGAACGCTTCGAGCTCGCCGCTACCGAGCTCCAACGGCAACGCGGAGAGCCGGGGAGCGAAGGTCGAGCTCGACCGCCTCGAGCCGACCGAGCAGACGAGCCCGAGCCCGCGCAAGTCTTTGGGCGACGCGCGCGCGCGCGCCAAGAGCACCACAAGTTGGGGGCGTAATCCGCGCCCCGCTTTTTCCTCACGCGAGCCAAAACGTGGCATGCGGCGCAATCTTGCTCCGAGGCCTTCCGGAGCCCGCAAACCCGAGGCCGAGCTACCTACCGAACCTTGGTGGTGGGCAGCGCGTCTGCGCAAAGACATGCAGCCTCCGGCCTACCACACCGGCGCTACTTCGGCCATCGGGCCTGTACGCCGCTGGAGCCGGGGTGCGCCAAGACCGCACCCCACCATGAACCACCCCAGGCCTCACGCACCCCGCAGCGCCAGCGCCTCGGTAATGCCTACGACATCCGCGCCACCCTTGAGGCGCGAAGAAAGATGGCGGAGGACGCCGCCCACTCACGTGTTGCGGATGGTGAGCGCCACTACCGCAGCCCGAGCCCGCTTTTTGCCAAGGGATCCGCCAGGCGGATTTCCCCGCCCGATTCCGGGCGCCTACCAACATTGCCAAGTACACCGGGGCCACCAACCCGTGTGTCGGCTCAAGATTACCGGCGCATGCCGGGTGGGAGCGACAGATGATCTCTTCATCATCCAAGACCTCCCATCTACTCATGGACTCGGCTCGAGCCTGGCTCGAGTACCTGCCGCCAAAAACTGTCAGGAATTGGGCTGACTTGAAGAATCTCTTCGTCGGTAACTTCGAGGGCACTTACAAGCGCCCTGGAAACTCCTGGGACCTGAAGGGCTGCAAGCGGCCTGTGGAAACCTCCGGGACTACATCCGCGGTTTTCCGCCAGATCAACGAGCTCCCGACATCTCCGACGCCGATGTCGTGGGAGCCTTCATCTGACGGCACCTCTCTGCAAGGCCTTGGTGCACAAGCCGGGCCTCAAGCCCAGACCACCAAGGAACTCCTCGACATCGCCACCAACCACGCCTCGCGAGAGGCCGTAGGGCTATTTTCGAAGGAGGAAAGGCCCAGCAGAGCCCGGCGTCCAAACTGGTCTCCTCCCGACCGCCGACAAGCGAAGCGGCGCGGAAGCGATCCGTGAGACCCAAGTAGTCGCCACGGTCGACCGCCGCCAGCGCGGAGCGCGGCCGGCCGTCGCCCACCACTTCGAAAATTGATGGACGGCCCATGCCCGAACCACGGGTTCTCCGCTCACACAATCACGGGATCGCGAAGTCCCGAGGCGCTATCTCTCTAGCGCCCCCACCACGCCGCGAAGCAAAGGAAAAAGCTCGCGCGCCCCGCTGAACGGCGGAGAAGAAGGCGAGACGACGAGTTCCCGAGCCCGACGGCCGCCTCATGATCTTCGAGGACCGCTTGCTACGCCGACAAGCGCCGACTCAAGCTCGCTTCGCGAGGTCCACACCGCCGCGGGCGTCCCCAATATCTTCGATGGTCGGAGTTCCCGATCACCTTTGATCGGACCGATCACCCGATCGCGTCCCCACACCGGGAGGTACCCGCTAGTGGTCAGCCCGTCGCCGGACGGCGCCTCACGAAGGTCTTGATGGACGGGCGCGCCTTAACATCCTCACGTTGAGACGCTCGACGCTATGGGGTCCCGCGCTCAAGCCTCCGCCAAGCAAGGCACCTTCCATGGCGCCATCCCGCCAAGAAGCCCATCCGCCGGCAGTCGACCGCCCGTCACCTTCGGGAGCCGGAAACTTCCGCGCCGAGACCCTCACCTTCGAGGTCGTGGATTTCCCGGCGCCTACCACGCCATCTGGGGAGGCCATGCTACGCCAAGTTCATGGCGATCCCCGCCACGCCTACCTCAAGTCAAGATGCCCGACCGCATGGAGTCATCACCGCGGCATCGTCTTTCCGGCTTTGCCTTCAATCTGCGAGCGGCGGGCAAGCGAGCTCGCCTCGCGATGCGTTGCCTCTCGGAACTCAACAAGCTCGGGAAGGAAGCCGCGAGTCCGTCCACGAATCCAAAGAAATCGTGGGCGGGATCCTTCAAATCCGCCGAGGACACGAAGGAGGTCACGGTCGATCCACGTGATCCGACCAAGACCGTCTTGGTCGAGCCACGCTCCCGCCAAATAGGAAAGCGCCGTCGACTTCCTCCGCACTAACAAAGATGTCTTCGCATGGAGGTCCTCCGACATGCCGGCATTCAAAGGAGGTCGCCGAGCACTCCTTGAGCGTCCGACCGTGCTCAAAGCCGGCCGCCTAACGCTGCGCCGCTCGACGAGGAAAGGCGGGGTTATAGGGGAGGAGATCGCCAAACTCTTGGCGGCAGGGTTCAATAAAGAGGTGCGCCACCACAGTGGCTAGCCAACCTGATTTGTAAAAAGAAGAACGGGCAATGGAGAATGTGTGTTGACTATACGAGTCTCAACAAAGCATGCCCCAAGGACCCATTCCCTTACCTCGCATCGACCAAGTCATCGACTCCACCGCTGGTGCGAGTCTCTTTCCTTTCTCGATGCCTACCGGGCTATCACCGATTGCGCTAAAGGAGTCCGACCACCGCGACTTCCTTCATCACTCCGTTCGGCTCGTTACGCTATGTCACAATGCCCTTCGGCTGAAGAACGCGGGCGCTACATACCAGCGATGTATGCAAACGTGCTTCAATGACCGATCGGCCGCAACGTTGAGGCATATGTCGACGATATTGTCGTAAAGACCGTAAAGGTCGACGACCTTATTGCCGACCTAGAAGAGACTTTCGCGAACCTTCGACGGTTTCGCATAAAGCTCAACCTGAGAAGTGCGTCTTGGGGTCCCCAAAGGAAAGCTCTTAGGCTTCATCGTCTCGAGCGAGGCATCGAGGCCAATCAGAGAAGATCTCGCGATCGCAAGGATGGGCCCGGTCAAGAACCTCAAAGGGGTCCAGAGGCGACCGATGCCCGCGGCTTTGAGCCGCTTCGTCTCGCCTCGAACGCGAATGCCGCTCTGCCGCTCAAGAAATCCGACCGCTTGCTTGGACACCGAGGCTCGGGAGGCCCTCACTCGCTTGAAGGCCTTCCGCCTCGCCTCCGATCTGATCGCCCGGCACTGGTGAACCGCTGCTCCTCTACATCGCCGCCACTACCCAAGTCGCCGCCGCGGCCCTTGTGGTGGAGCGAGCGGAAGAAGGCCGTGAGCTCAAGGTACAACGGCGGTCTACTTCATCGATGAGGTACTTTCCGAGTCAAGACTCGGTACCCACAGTCGCGAAGTTACTCTCGCGGTGCTCATCGCAAAGAGGAAACTCGCTCACTACTTCGATCAACACGCCATCCTTTGTGGTGACCACGTCCCCACTAGGCGAGATCATCCACAATCGCGATGCCTCGTGAAGGATAGCCAAATGGGCGCTCGAGCTTAGCGGCCATGGCATAATATCGCCCCACGGACGGCGATCAAATCGCAGCTCGCCGACTTCGTCGCCGAGTGGACCAAGCCGAGCACCACCGGTGGTGAAGACCCCAGCTTCGACAATGTACTTCGACGGGTCTTACACCAAGAATGGCGCGGGCGCGAGTCGCCATCATCTCCCACTCGAACAGGCTGTCGCCATTAGGTTGCTCTTCAACGCGACCAACAACATTGCCGAGCACGAGGCTCGCCAACGGTCTCGGATCGCCGCCGACCTCGGTGCTCGCCGGCTCGCCCACGGGGACTCCAAGCTTGTCGTCGACCAAGTCATGAAGGCCGCGGAGCCCCGAGACGCCCGCATGGCCGCGTCTTGTCGAGAAGTACGCCGCTCGAGGAGCGTTCAAGGGTTTCGAGCTTCACCATAGCTACCGACGCTACAATGGCGAGGCCGATCACCGCCAATCTTGCCTCAAAGAGAGCCCGTCCCGCGGGATCTTCGTCTCGACCTCCTGCGGCCTTGTCCACCGGACTCGGCGGCTGGCGGCCACCGACCAATCCAAAGACGGCCGCCCGACCGACGCGCGGTCGGGCGAGACTTGGCGGATCGCCCGCGGTGTGCTAGCGCTGAGTCCGATCGAGGAGGCCCTACATCGACCGCTTGACGGACGGGTCACTTCCCGACCCGACCGAGGCCCGCGCCGCCGCCCGTGGCAAAGTCCTTCGTCCCGATCGGCCCAGACCTCTACAAAAGGAGTTCCTCGGGGTCCTCCAAAATGTATCTTGACCGACCAAGGAAAACAATTGCCGGACGACATACACAATAGTCTGCGGTCACCACGCAGCACCCGATCTCTTGTGGGAAAGGCCTTCGACAAGGTTTCTCTCGCCAACCGCTGTCGGGCGCCGAGCATATCGTGACGCACTGCGAAGGATGCGATTCTTTGCTCGGCAGACGATCCGCCACCCAAGCTTCTGACGATCCCCATCACGTGGCCTTTTGCGTCTGGGACTCGATTTGGTCGACCTTTCAGAAAGCGCCGGGGCTTCACCCACCGCCGTCGCGGTAGATAAGTTCACCAAGTGGATAGAGGCCAAGCCGGTCGTGAGCGCCACGTCGGTACAAGCGCCATCTTCTTCCGCGACATCGCTTTTAGGTTTGGAGTCCCAAACTCCATCATCACCGACAACGAACACGCTTCACGGGAAGGAATTTCTCGAGTTCTCGGATTTACTTCAACATCCGTGTCGATTGGGCGCGATAGCCCATCCGCGACTAACGGTCGTCGAGCGCACTAACGGCATGATCCTTCAAGGACTCAAGCCGCGGATCTTCGATCGGCTCAAGCATTTCGCAGTATTTGGGTAGCCGAGCGCCCTCCGTCCTCTGAGTCTGCGTACCACGCCGACCGGCGACCGGGTTCACACCCTTCTTTATGGTGTTCGGCCGAAGCCGCTTTGCCCATCGACCGAATACGGCTCCCGAGATTGCAAGCCGATGAGGCTCGGGGGCTCGCCTCGCAACAAGACGCCATCGACCAGCTCGACGAGGCGCGCGACGTGGCCATCCTGCGGTCGGCCAGATATCAACAAGCCCTGCGCCGCTACCACAGCCGCCAAGTTCGAGGACGATCCTTCAGCGCTGGCGACTTGGTTCTGCGTCGGGTCCAGACAACCAAAGATAAGCACAGCCGACGCCACCCTGGGAGGGTCCTTTCACCGTCGTGGAAGTTCTCCGACCGCACCTTCCGACTCAGGGCGCCGATGGTCGATCCTCCCTAATGCTGGAACATTGAAAAGTTAAGGCGATTCTATCCCTAAACTCTTTTCCTCTTCCTAGCATGCTCTTTACCTTCTTCCTTCCGAGCACCTGGTCGCCGTGCGACGACTCGGGGGCTGCCTTTCGGCGCCCCCGCTCAGGCTGCTCCCGGTCGGCACTTGCGCGGGTTGATGACCCAACCGACCACAAGGTCCTTCCCGAGCGGTAACTCCTTTGACCCAAGTGCTACATGACCTCGCCCGGCTATGGTTGCTAACACTCGCGAAGAAGGAAGTACCCGAGTGGAGTGACCTTTGGGTCGGCAGGGAACACTCCTCCCCCGCACGAACTCAGCTATCCCACGCGCTTATGAGGGCACGTGACCCGACTGGTCATGAGGTCCATCCCGAGCGGTAACCCTCTCAACCCAAGTGTTACGGCCTACGCCCCAGCGGCTATGGTTGCTAAGTAGCACTTTGCGGAAGAAGGAAGTGCCCGAGTGGAAAGATCCCTGGCCGGTCTAGAACACTCCTATCCCTCACAAGTGCGCCTAACCGCTGCATAGCCAAGTCTCCAATCCACCTCGCTCCTCCCAAAACAACCCGACCTACGCATAAGTGGCCCCTGCGGTCCTTAGGGCTATGGTCGGCCAAACGCTCATCCTAAATACGAAAAGGACGAGGGACGATTCTGGGACTTGATAATTTCAAGATTGTTTAAATAACGGTCTTTACAATCTAAGAAGGATAAAGCTAACTTTTTCTACTCTTCTTGGCGGGCGACCGGTGGCGAGGCGGAGAGTTGGCTGCCTCGGCTTCCTGGAGGGCGGCCTGCGGCGGGATGCGGCTGGCGATCTCCCGGGCGTGCGGCTCAACCAAGAGCTCGAACCGATCGATCTCCTCGCCGATCCGGTTCCCGCCACGCCGCTCCCCACCACCGCGAGGTCGATGCGTCGTGAGTACGAGATGGTGTTGACCAATACGCCGATGAAGCTCAAGCGCGCGCCGGTGACCACCGCCTCTTCTCTGTCCGCACTCGGGCGGTAGCGGGGCAAGGGCACTCGGGCTGCCCGGCTCAGGATGCGGTCGCAGACCTCCGACCGGCCTTGCGGAGGGCCTCGGCTCGGCGCTCATCTCGCCCGACCGTCCTCAAGAACCTTCAACGCCGCCGGGCCTCGCCCCGCCACGATCGCCACGTCGCGGGCGGCCGAAGCCGTTCTCTGCGCCTCCACGGCGACGCCCAGATTCTTCTGCGCCTCTGCAGATTGCGGAGATTTTGGATAAGTTCGCCCTGTGGGTCGCACCCCCCAAACTTAATTGAAGAATTGAGACACTTACCGCCGCGGAGTTGGTCGATTGCGGCTTCCGACTTCACGCCTCGATGAAGTCTTCACTCGGCCGCCTCCTTCGGCGATCGCCGCCGCGGAGCGAACTCGCAATGGCCCCGAGCCTTGTTCGCTCGGTCCGCAGACGTGTTACTGCGTCTGCGCGATCCCCTCGCGGCAACGGCATCCTTAGCCTCGATGACCTCCATCGTGGAGGACTCGATTCGCCACTTTCGCCTCAAAGCCTTGGCTCCTAGGCGCTCATCATGAAGGGCCTTTGTGGCCTCTTCAAATCCTTGGCGGATCACCACCGCCTCCGACCGCCTAATGCGCAGGCCTCTGGGCTAGGCGCAGCTCAAGCGCACTGATCGCACTCCTCCGCCGCACCGCCGGATCGTCGGAGCGCCGCAGAGCTCGACCGACGACGGCGATCCATAAGTGTTTGCAAAAATGTGGACACTCCGTTAGTCGCATCGGAAGAACTATCAAAAATGTGCAACGAATCGAACTTTTCGATGACCTACCGGCGTCGGTCGGACTCCCGACCATCATATCCAGTATACCGTGGAAGACTTGAGCAAGGGCTAGACCTTCACGGATCCGCCCTATCTCGGCCTGGCCTCGGTAGCGCCTTGCCGGCGGGTGGCCCACTCGCTCTCCTCCGCCTCACCCATGATGCCCGACCGGAATTACACCCGGCGCGCGCCTCCGCTCGCCGTTAGGCGGGCGCCACCCGTCCAAAGCACCATGGGCAAGGGTGACGAGGTCAACCTTCAAATCCCCTCGGCGACTGCTACCGAGGGCATCGGTCGGCACCTCCCCGGGACGAGGGTCGGGCACCTCGTCGCCGGCTCCGCCACGATCGGCGCGATCACCGGCAACGCCATTGTCTCATCCTCCAAACGACGATCACGCCGTCCGAGGGTCCCGCCGAGGCGGCGGAAGTTCTTCTTGCACGACCTCGGGTGGGGCTCTGTCCCCTCGGCGACCGCACCCTCGGGCGACGCTGCGACCTTCACGACCCAACCGGGTCACGAAATCACCGGCGCCGTTACTTGCGGGGCGATGTGGCACGCCCACGATCACCCCAAGATAGGCGCCGTTGCAAAGATTCAAAAGTCGCTCGGCGGCTTTGCCAAAAAGAAAAATGCTCCAAAAATAAAATAATAATACACTTACAAGGCCGAAGGGTGCGTGGCACGCGCGCCTCTTTGCCGCCCCCGCCAAAGGTCAGTCGGCGGTCGCTTCGGCCACCTCCACCGAGACGCGACGGCGGCAAGCGCAAGATCACCCCACCGAGGATCCGTGGCCACGGGCCCGTGATGCCGCCCTCGGCCGAGTCCACGCTCGGGCGCCGCCGATCGGCGGTCGGGAAAAAACCCACCATAGGGGTGGCCGAGGCACTCCGCCGCCGCGATGGAGGTCGCCCCACGGCGGTGGTCTCCGACACATCTCGCGCCGCCTGGCGCCGCGCTGCGTTCCTTTTCTTCCTCCTCCTTTCCTCCTTCCGCTTCTTGCGGGAGAGTCGACCTCTAGCCCTCGCCGGGCGGCCGCTTCCTTATCCCCGAGCGGCGCTGGGAAGACATCCCCATGAGCCCCGAGAGGATGCAGAATGTCGGTCAAGTCACGAAGGACAAAGAAAAGAGAAGCGAAAGGAATTTCACCGGCTTACAGATTCGCGAAAAGCCGAGAATGGCTCCGGTGGCCATCCGCGCCCCGCGATGGCGCTCCGCCAGAACGGCCGCCACCCGAGCCTCCACCTCGAGCGCGGCCACTCGGGTTCGCCATCCTTGCCCGGTCGGACGGCCCGCATACCGAACAGAAGTGCGGCACGTGTACAAGTGGTTGCACGCATCCCCATGAAGGCGCGCACAACCACGTCCCCGTGAGCCCCGCCTCCTTTGAGCCCTAATCGCTCCACGATCGGGCCGACTTGTTCTTCTCCCTCTTTTGGCGCCCGGTTCCACGCTCCTCCGCCATGGGAAGCTCTCGGTGAAACGAGGGCGCTGTCGCCGACGTTTGAGCGTAGAGCCATTGAACGCCACCCTTGTTAGACGAGGCGCTTTACCTCGGTACTCCGTGCTCGACCGGGCGAAGCCGAGGGCGAGCCACCAGGGCGCCAAGCGTCCGGCGGCCTGTCCTTCCGAGCCTTGCTCGGAAGAAGTGCCTCCACAACGCCCGTCGCGGCTCGATCCCCAAGAAGGCCGCGCAGCGTGATGAAGATGGCGATGTGGAGGACCCCATTAGGTTGAGATGGTGCACCTCCACCTTGTAATGAAACAACAGCCCCCGGACGAACGGGTGCAGCGGCAGGCCAAAGCCGCGCTCGAAGAACGAGGCGGGCACCACGATCTCGTCGCCCCGCGGCGCGGGGGTGGTAGCCCCGGTCGGCACCCTCCACCGGAAAGGTCTGCGGCATGAGGAAGCCCTTCTTCACCAAGCCGAGCGCACGGCTGTCTTGCGCGGAGCACTCCGGCCACGACATCTTCACAGGGGAGACGACTGGAAGGTGAGAAAGAAAGGCTGGGGTTTTCTTTCCTTAGCTCTCTGGTGCTCTTCTTGTTTCAGAGGCAGAGACAGAAAGGGCAAGAAAACGTGACCACTCGAAAGCACCCAACGGGCGTATTTATAGAGGACGAGCGAACGCCGGCCAAGCAGGCGCCCCGTCAAGCGAAGCGTCGCGACCACCCTCGCCTGTCGCGCCAGCCTGGTAACTCCCAGTTTCCAATACCACTCCGCTTTTAATCCCTGTCTTGTCAGGCGTCAAGGGCCATAAAGACGCCGCCCCCGAACAACGTGTCCCGTAACCTCTCGGTCTCCGCCTTTAGGCCGGAACAGTTGCTCCGGGGCGCGCGAGAAGCCCACTGGGCCGCTGCGGCCCCAAGACGGCAAAAGCTTTGTGGCTTGCGCCAGGGGCCCAGCGAGGAGCTGTGGGTTCAAAAAGGCCTACCCCACCAGATGGGTATAAAGCCGCCCCAGCAAAAACTTGAGCAAGGGGCAGGTATGAGGTGAGCCCCACGGTGGGCCCTCGGTTAGGTCGGCTGACGGCCTAATCACCTCTACTCGCGTCCGAGACCATACTTCACACTCTCCCGGGAGCTCATCAATGAGCGACAGCCAGCTGTGCTCTGGGTCGGCGGACGACCTAGAGTCCATACGGGATTGAGTAAAGAAAGGTTTTTTATGGGTCGCCCCACAGCAGGGCCAGGACACCCTACTCTGGGACCGTCCGCTCGGAAGGGTCCCCCTTGGGCGGGACCTCCCAGGACCCACTCGGACTACCCGCTATTAGCTCCACGAGCACGGCGTTCAAACCAACGCAGGTAAACGCGCACCGCTCATCCCCTCCAGGTCCCACACCTGCGGATGGGGTATACATGTGGGATAGACGGCGGCCATTCCTCTCGCAGCTACCCTCGCCCGACGAGGACTCGAGAAGGATGCCCCACGTCCAGCTACGACGGTAAACGAGCACTCACGTCCAGCTACGACGGTAAACGAGCACTCACGTCCAGCTACGACGGTAAACGAGCACTCACGTCTAGCTACGACGTTAAACGAGCACTCGGACACCCGAACCTCACAGAGGCATCCGGTCGTCCTGCCGACCAAGGCACTCGGACACCAGAACCTCACAGAGGCATCCGGTCGTCCTTGCCGACCAAGGCACTCGGACACCAGAACCTCACAGAGGCATCCGGTCGTCCTGCCGACCAAGGCACTCGGACACCAGAACCTCACAGAGGCATCCGGTCGTCCCGCCGACCAAGGCAGTCGGACACTAGAACCTCACAGAGGCATCCGGTCGTCCCGCCGCGCCCAAGGCACTGTCTAGCTACGACGTTAAGCGAGCACTCGGACACGAACCTCACAGAGGCATCCGATCGTCCCTTGCCGACCAAGGCACTCGGACACCGAACCTCACGAGGCATCCGGTCGTCCCGCCGACCAAGGCACTCGGACACGAGAACCTCACAGGCATCCGGTCGTCCCGCCACCAAGGCGATCGGACACTAGAACCTCACGAAGCATCCGGTCGTCCTGCCGACCAAGGCACTTATCTAGCTACGACGTTAAGCGAGCACTCGGACACCGAACCTCACAGAGGCATCCGGTCGTCCTGCCGACCAAGGCACTTTCGGACACCGAACCTCACGAGGCATCCGGTCGTCCCCGCCGACCAAGGCGATCGGACACTAGAACCTCACAGAGGCATCCGGTCGTCCCTGCCGACCAAGGCACTGTCTAGCTACGACGTTAAACGAGCACTCGGACACCCGAACCTCACAGAGGCATCCGGTCGTCCTTGCCGACCAAGGCACTCGGACACCAGAACCTCACAGAGGCATCCGGTCGTCCTGCCGACCAAGGCACTCGGACACCAGAACCTCACAGGGCATCCGGTCGTCCCGCCGACCAAGGCGATCGGACACTAGAACCTCACAGAGGCATCCGGTCGTCCTGCCGACCAAGGCACCGTCTAGCTACGACGTTAAGCGAGCACTCGAACACCGAACCTCACAGAGGCATCCGGCCGTCCCGCCGACCAAGGCACTCGGACACGAGAACCTCACGAGAGGCATCCGGTCGTCCTGCCGACCAAGGCAGTCGGACACTAGAACCTCACAGAGGCATCCGGTCGTCCCTGCCGACCAAGGCACTGTCTAGCTACGACGTTAAACGAGCACTCGGACACCCGAACCTCACAGAGGCATCCAGTCGTCCTTGCCGACCAAGGCACTCGGACACCCGAACCTCACAGAGGCATCCGGTCATCCTGCCGACCAAGGCACTCGGACACCAGAACCTCACAGAGGCATCCGGTCGTCCTGCCGACCAAGGCAGTCGGACACTAGAACCTCACAGAGGCATCCGGTCGTCCTGCCGACCAAGGCACTCGGACACCCGAACCTCACAGAGGCATCCGGTCGCCCTGTCGACCGAGGCACCATCCACAACGATTAAAATTAAAGCAAACTCATCGCGAGACATTTCATAAAGAAAAGAAAATTTCATTATAGGCCAGCAGCTCAAACTTTACACAACTTTACACACATGCAAGCAGATACAAGAGTGGCCACGCCGCACCACAGCGAGACTCTACCCACGCCTAGAACCTATCAAACATCCGTGCGGCATCGGTGGCACCGACGGCATCTTTGGAAGGCCCTTGCCAGTCGACGGGACAGCCGCCACGGCCGCTGGCTGCAACGCCGATGCCTCTGCTGCCGTTCGGCGACATCAACGCGGCCGCACCAACTCACGGTCGGCGCCCTTGCGCCATCGCCTCGAAGGGCCCCCTTACCACCTCGAGCCTCGGGCGGCCTCGGCGTAGCGTCAACGAAGCGGCGTCGCGGGCTGCGACTTCTTCCTCCCCGAGCTCGTCCATCGCTGGTCGAACTCAGCCCAAAGCTCGGCGGAGGATCTTCTTCTTCCACCGTAGCGCCATCGCGAAGCTAAAGACTAGAGGATGTCTCAAGCCATTTGAAAGAACAAAGAAAAAGCTCGTCCCCTTCAAGCAAGCTACAACGCACGATATATATATCCGGACGAAGGGAGGCTAAGCGTCTCGAGTAAATGCGGTGCCGAAAAACGAAGCATCCTTCACCGTAAACCGAGGCGATCAAGAAGACGAGCGGCGCGCGCGCAAACTATGCTCGGCATGCGCAACGAGGCAAGTAAAAGCCCCGGCGGTTCAAATGCCCCGGCCAAACTCCGGGACACCGCCGGATCAACGAAGCACATCGGACGGAAATCGCTTAATCGGATCGGTGGACCGACCTACCGAGCCCGCCACCACTTTCGTCCAAGTTCAACCCCAACCGAATCTGCGAAATCGCTTGGGAGTTCGGGACTCTTGACGAATACTAATAAAAGGATACCCCAACAGCGGCGCCCGCCGCCGACCGAATCGCTGCGAGACGCGCAAGGCATCCGCTCCCGACCGCCGGCGAAGCGAATCCGACGAGACGGCGCTCCCGACCCCATCTTGGTGGGGCGGATCTCCGACTCCAACCAAACCAAGGTGACAAGCGCCGAGTGCGCGTGTCGAGTCCTCACCGCCTACCGCCACGTACCCTCGAATAAGGTCAATCGGGCGACTATACAAGGGCGGTAGCTCCTTCCCAAGAAGATCGGTGATCAGAGAAGACAAAGCTTCCACCCATCAACCGATCACGTGCGACGAGCGCACGCTCCCTCCCGGCGGCACCAACGCCACGCACTCGGCGTCGGCGATTCGCAAGGATCACGAGAGGACAAATGCGCTACTTCCGGAAATACCTAACCTCCACGACCACCAAGGCTACCAACCCGGCATGGGCAAGGCGGGTGGCGACGATCCACGGGACGAAGGACCGGAGCTCTAGCGTGGTCGCCTCGCTTCGTCCTAACTCTCGATGTAACCCGCCCCTTCCTTCGTATAAAAGGAGGCGGTGAACGATCGAGAGGGCAACGAGCAAGAACAAGAAAGGAGAGAGCGCTATCAAACCCTCTCGCTAAGCCATTGGCATTCTCGCTTGTAAAACTTTGTGCGATCATCTGTACCAAGAGTAATACAACACCACCACACACTGGCCGGAGTAGGGACCTTGGCCAACCAAGATACATCTTGGACTCACGAGTCTAACCATTCAGGGAGTGGAACGCGCGACCCCCTAGACTTACAAATTTACTTGCCGGCGCTCCCGAAAACGCCGACACTTGTAAGGAGGTGGAGGCTCTCGAAAGACAGGAGCGAGTACCCGATGAAGTAGAGCGTGTGGAACCGCGTGTAGGCAGATCCTCAAATCCAATGATGAATTCAGCCTGGCAGCGTGGAGGAGGGGGCTAGGAGGGAGCACCAAGCGGTTGGGGTGGGGAAGACAGTGGTAGGCGGGCAGATCCCCAAATCCGACGGCGAATCCGACCTGATAGCATGGAGGAGGGGGCTAGGAGGGAGCAACAACCGATCGGGGTGGGGAAGACAGTGGTAGGCAGGCAGATCCGCAAATCCGACGATGAATCCAGCCTAGCGATGCGAAGGAGGGGGGCTAGGAGGGAGCATCAAGTGGTCGGGGCGGGGAAGATGGCGGCAGGTAGACCGTTGCGCCGAGAGGGTTGGCTTGTGGATGCATTCAACACGGGTGGGATGGATCCCACCACAAACGACGGGGGTGGAAACAAATATGGGGAGAAGTTGGAGCCGAGTGGCGGCTCAGGGAAATGGGGGACTGGGGAAAACACGCAGAGGGATCAGGGGGAAGTGCGCCTAGGGTTTATTTTGATCCACATGTCAATGGTTGATGGGTAAACGGGTATTACGGGTACAGGTGGAGTTCACCCATACCCGTACCTGTTTACTCGATGGGTAAGGATTTCCTCCCATTTTTATACCCGTGGATATAGAAAGAGTCCATACCCGCCTCCATTAGGGTATTTTCCCGCGGGCACGCGGGTAATATGGCACAATTGTCATCCCTAGTTATGACAGGGATGGATTGTTATTATTATTATTATGTATTGTAAGTATTTAATTTTCAATAGCATAGCAAGGGTCAAACATCACCAAGCTGGTGCAAAGTTAGGTCTAGATGATGTAATGATTCTTGTCATGATCTCTCTACCACTCACAAAAGGAAGTATGGAAGTAATAGTGACAAGAATTCGTCATGTCTTATGAGTAAAGATGTACGCCTCTGTAGAGTGTAAATCTTTTTGAAAGGACGCACTCGAGATCAAGAGCGGCTCTGGTGCGTCATCACTTAGTTAGCCTTGAGTCTTTTACAAAATTTTTGTTGGAAAATGGTGGTAGCCATGTTTCAGATGTTGTGCCAGGAACGACAAGGAATGATGATCACATTCATGGAGGATTGTTAGTTGCTCATATTTATGATTATACTTGTTATTTACATACTTGTCAACTACTTTTTACAAATTTCGTTTGCAATCTAGTACTTGTTATTATTGACTAAATCTCGCTTTATGCAAAAGAACATGGTAGAATAGCCATTTTTTTGGCATAGCCAAGCATATACTTAAAATTTATGATACACTACGAGTCTTGCTAAGTAAAAATGTACTCACCCATGCTTGTTGATATTCATAGGATGAAGAAAATGCGGTCCCTGACGACTCATATTTTACTATAAGTTTCAGGGGATACATCGACGACCTTTTCTAGGTTTAATCCATATAGGTTTCTTGTGGACATTTTTGGGTTGGGGTATACCGCTAGACTTTAATGTTTATTTCACTACTTTTCTGCTATGTTTTTACTAGACCTCCGGCCCCTTTATTGTAAGAAGGAAAAAGTCCATATAACACCCTGAATTTTGCTAAAAAGTCCGTCCAACATCCTAAACTTTGAAATCGGTTATATAGCACCTTGAACTTTCCAATCCTGTTCATTTAACACCCTAAGCTGGTTTTGTATGGGAAAAAAAGTCTATATAACACCCTGAACTTTGCTCAAAAGTCTATCTGACACCCCAAATTTGAAACTGGTTATCTAGCACACTGAACTTTCTAATCCCATTTTTTTAACACCCTAAAACTGGTTAAAAGCTTAGGGTATTCAACGAACGAGATTGGAAAGTTTGGGGGTGCTAGAAAATCGATTTCAAAGTTTAGGCTATCGGACGGACTTTTGAGAAAAATTCAAGGTGTTATATGGACTTTCCCCCCTACAAAACCAGCTTAGGGTGTCAAAAGAATGAGATTGGAAAGTTTAGGTACTAGATAATCGATTTGAATGTTCAGGGTGTCAGACAGACTTTTGAGCAAAGTTCATGATGTTATATGGACTTTTTCCTTATAAGAACAATTACCCCCTTTTGTATGCATATGTCATGTACTTTTGTGTCTATGATATGTTGAGTATAGATGAGATGAGAATTTTGAATGTGTACTAGCCACTAATCGTGGGACTAGTAGAGTATACATATGAGACCCTTGGGTATTCGACGCCCGGGTGAGGGTTTCGATAATTTCCAAAATTTATGTCCAATAAATCTTTTGAGAGTTCGTTCTCCTTCACATGAATTCCGATTAAGTCCGTTCAAGTTCCTAAATTTATCTAAATTGATACCTACATTTCAGTATATTTTATTTGATTTTTGGAGTTGGTTTGTCTTTGTTTTGTATTTGTTTTTCTTTTTGTTATTCGTTACACTTAGATGCTGAAGTGCCGGAAGCATTCAAAGGAGAAAAGTTGATTCAAGATCAAGACTAGTAATTATTCCAGGGCAAGATATTCTTTCATCATGTTGATCCTAGTTTTATGAAAGTTATTTTGTTTCAAACTATTGCATGGTAGTTTAAATTATCAATTGTTTATATAGTTTGGGAATTAGTTACGAACCTATTTGGATTATACCTACCTTATCATTTGCTATACCATGGTCATTTGTCAATCTAGGATAGATAATTATAGGTTGCCACTAATATATCACTAACGTGGGTTGGTTACAATGGTTTAGTGTGCTTAGCCATGCCACGAGTTATTAATATTATTTTGAAGTGCAAATTGAATTATGACTAATTACCTATGGAACATATTTATGAAAAGGGTTTGTCATGTTTTGTCATATGATGATAATGTTGATAGCATGTGTTGCTCAATAATCAACTAAGGGTGGTTCATGAAGTGGCAAGAGACTGTGAGCCTAGGTGGGACAGTGTGACATTGGGTTGGTATGATTTTGTATGATCAAGTGATATGGTTGATGTGAACAAGTATATTGGAAGTCTTGCCTCGATTAGTTAAGGACTTAACCTTATAAGCCATTGGACTGGACTAATCATACAACCAGATTAGCCATTGGACTGTGTATTAACGTGATCTTGTACTAAACAGTATACATAGCTCAGATTTACATATATTTAGTGCTGACATGACAAGGGGGGGGGGGGGGGGGCAGCAAGCGTGATGAGAGGCAGACAACCTTTTTGAGCCACCGGATCATCTTAATGAGATTATAGTCTATACGGACATTTGTAATGTTAGCTTGTTGTGTGATTTTGATAGTACGAGAGAAGTGGATTCCCGCGGTAATTTCCATATAGCCCCATTTAGAATATACTAGGCATTTGATATATGCAGCGGGAGTGCATTTTCTGTTTCCTTTTCCTACGAAAGCCATGTGAAATCCTTAATTACGGACATGCAGTCAGGCAAAAGGCACAACAAAAATGAACTCGAAATATTTGAATCTCATTGCTCATCACCAACCACCAACTGAAGCATGTACAATAATAACCCCAGCTAACATCCCAATACAACCAACCAATGTTACCATCCTTTCTTGCCGGCAAGACTCCAGTTCTCGCCATGCCCAGCATTTCTTTGCTCTACCTCTACACCGACTTCTAACTCTTCTTCTCTATGGAAGCCAAACCATAATTACAACCATGGGGGATGGCAAGATTCACTTAATGGTTGGCTCCCATCTTACTAACATCCTACTGTCGTTGCCTCCTCCGCTCAAGATGGCGGGAAGAACCGGTTGAGGTTGAAGGGCAGGATGTAGAACTCCTCGTTCCGGCTGTCCCCGCGGAACGTCCTGAACCTCGTCCACCACGACATCCCGCGGTCCCCCGCCGCGTGCCTCACCTCCAGCGTGTTGTCGAGGACCACCGCCACGATGAGCCCGACGGTCGGGGGCGAGGAGAAGATGGTGTTGATGTAGTCGTTGAACTGCGCGACACACAGAAAAGGACATGTTCAGTTCAAATTTCAGGACTCAACTTGTAGAAATTTTTCAGTTGATGCAAGAACGTTTCAGTGAGGAGGAGTTCGGACCCATCCTGCTCTGGTGCGCGCGGGGCCGTGCCCGGCACTCATGCTGTAGCGGAGGAAGTACTCCGGGATGGACAAGCCGAGGAAGAGCGAGGTGCCAACGATGAAGAGATTGCGCATGGAGTTCATGTTGGTGAACTGCAGAAAGGAGAGCCCCACAGCACCTGGAAAGACAGGGGGATATAAAGGTCTCTGACAGTTAGAATCTGGTGATGGCAAAAGCAAAAGGAGACACTACGGAAAGAACACGGGTGAACAGAAAGGCTTGCTTTCGACATCCAAAAATGCTTACCAACGTAGCCAAACATGACGCAGTATGTGGCAGCAAACATCGTGAATGGGATCGAGGCAAACAGAGCTCCGAATCTCCCTGCAATCATGGAAAGGGTTCAGAACCAGAGAAAAGACTGATGTACCAGCATCTTACTGTACAGAAAATGCGCTACCTAGGATGGAGAAGAGGATCATGAAACCAGCGGAGATCTGTATCACTCTTCTGCTGCCAATCCTGGTTGATCCAAGAAGACCAACATTCTCGCTGTGATTGGCAAAGTGAGATGCATGGTGTTAGGCGTGATACCGTAAAAGGATACCGAATGCAAATTTGACGTGATAAATAAGCAGGCACACTTACACAGAGACGGTGGAGCCAGTCGCAGTACCAAATAGCCCATCGAGAAGCAGCCCAATTCCCTGATTATTCACACATTTGAGCAGAAAAAAGGAAAACAGTATTCTTCGTCTGATCAATAGCAGAATCAATGACTAGTCCATCTATGAGAAGAAACTGACCTGCCATCCAATGCCTCTGCTCAGGACATATGGTGGTGGGGGTGTTGCGCTTGCCAACCGGGCAGCAGCCTTGAACGCTCCAGTTGACTGCAATGTTCAAAATATTGTCAAACAAATCATGTCAGGATAACGTGAGCTAAAATATTGTCAACACTGCTGAAAACCACTTGGTTGAGACTTGAGAGGAATGAAATGTTACCTCCACCAAAGACACCATCACAGCAGCCATCATACCGAATGCATGATCCGCGCTGAAAGTCGGCGGACCCCATTGCAATGGGTATGGGATATCTATCCTGCAGAATTTTTTTAAAAAAAATTATATCAGAAGTGTAAAAAGAGGAGACAAAAATGGAACAGCGATATATTTGTCAGTCAACAAACCAGTCCGCGGAGGTGATGAGATTGGCACGGTCAGTGCGGCAGTTGACCTGGGTGATCAGAGAGCTATGTTTGTACGCTCCGCTCGCTGTAAGGATGTGGGCATATACCCAGACAAGTGCAATGGAGATTACCAGTGAAAACCTCTCCAATATCGGTAGATGACGCACTTGTACATGCTTCAGATATTGGGAAAGTGCCACAAACAGGATGAGCATTGGAAGACCAATCTCCACGCACCTCCCAACCTAATAACATAGTTTCCATACATTAGCTTAAAAATCAGTAAGAGAACATAAAGCATGCTTGTTCTAGATGTTTTACCAGTTGAAGATTCTGCCAAGCATAAATGCATACTTGATGTATTTAAAATGCTCAATTTCAACTATATGAAATGGTTCCAATGAAGCTTTTTAATGCTCCGACGTATGAAGCATATGTTCTGGTAGTACAAGCAACCGGTCATTGATAACGATAAGATCAACTTTGTCATTGTTAGCAGCAAAGAGGGCACTAGAGCTTTTACCACTGGGAATCCTCTCTCGAAAAGGCCAAGCCCCACCAGGGCAACCACCGGAACCATCCCAAGTGGGCTAAAGAACCTGCAGCATGCACATCAAAAACAACATCTTAAGATTCCTATCGTCAATCCGAAGGTTGCAGCCATGTCCCATTACTTTTGCCTCATTTGCACACTTAGATTAGTATATTGGCATATTGCCCTTTTTCCTAAAGTGATGCCCACTTCTCAAACTGAGAGAAAACAAAGTGGATTGCCTAAGGGCCCAGGGTTAGCATAAAGAATCATCAGGGCGTAATCTACTGATTGATCATGTGCCCCTAATGTCAACACGCATCATGCCAAAAGTTGCAGATACAAAAAAATATTGCAGATAGGAATTTGTAAGAAGACCTCCCTTACTTGCAATATAAGTAACCAAAGCACTGCTCAGTTTCATGGTCGCATGCCCATATAAGTTAAGAAGAGAAAAAAACTATCTAGTATGGACCAAGCAAGCATTGGATGATTGGATTACATGATAGTATGATACATCAATTGAACTAGAGGGAGTTGTATGTACCTGGAGCATATCCCCCACAACTGGCTGTAGCCAAGAATTATTTGGATGCATGAGGATATTATCAAGGCCCCCTGTATGGCTCTCATAGTCATGATGAACCTCTGCAACAAGAAGAGGAAACATGTAATCAATAACATGAAATTTGTGGTGTTGAAATGACCTCTAATGATATTAACTAGGAAGGCAAAATCACAGCTCACTTACCAGATGGTCATCAGCTATTTGAGCCAGTGAGGGGTCTCGGATTATCGATATGACTGGGATCACAAATGCATAGGAGCCTCCGATGATGGTCGGAAGCCGAGTTCCAAACAGAGTTTGGAGCAGTGTGTTGATCCCAGTCACAAACAGCACGGTTTGCACCACCCTTGCCTTGTCATGCTGGGAGTGAACCAAACAGACAAAGATGTACACATCAGGATGGACTCTATCACCAAAACAGTAGCTAGAAACATCATTATCCAGAAAGACGAACGATGGATACATGCAAGTGACCCACTAATTCGAGGATACCATCATAGAGGCCAAGATCACTCTCCAACTGGGCATCTTGAGATGCTAAATGGAAAAAATGCGATACTACATTCTTTATCGCTTCTACGGAGCAAAACTATTTATCTCATACTATAAAATTCTAGCAGCAAACTACAAGCAACTAAGCACACACACATCCAATGCAAACAACATGCTTCAGTAGAATAATCTTGAATTCTTACATTCACCCCAAGCTAACCACCCAACTAAATTAGAACTACCAGGTATGACATCACTGATAATAACTCAACAGAACTGTAAAAAGATTCTCACAGCGTTTCCACCCATGAGAGGAACCAGCATTGTGGGGATCATCACTGCAGTCCCCAAGCAAAGGACGTAATGCTGAAACCCCAGCGCTATCGCCTCCCCTGCACCATCCAAAAAGGAACACAAAATTAGTACGTACCAGCAAGACACAAATATGTCAATCAATCCTTGAGTGCAATGCTATACTTACCCCAGGATGGATTGGAGTCTATGCAGTACTCCAAGCCCTGCAGCTGGTCCATGGGGGGGTGGCTGATCTCCTCTGGTTTCATGTCAGCCATCTCCAAAGAAGGCCCTTCTTCTTCTTCTTTTTGTTAAAGATGATCAAAATAGTTGCAACAATAAATAAGCAAGGAGATATTTAATTAGCAACAGTTGCAACAATTAACAATAAACAAGCAACAATTTATTCGAGTGGACAGTTTAATAAGGTGGGAAAGAAGTAAAGATGCAAGCTTTAAATAGCTTTATTGGCCTAGAGAATCAGATGCCACAAGGATTCCCCAGAGAAACAAAGGCGCCCTTTATAAGCCCACAAAGATGCAATCCTCGAGGTCCACAACAACAATCCGGATGGTTGCAAAAAAATAATCTTTAATATCTCAAAACCATGGAACTAAAATCGCAAAACAGGATTTAATGGAAGATCAAGAACCAGTCTAGAACAAGAGATGGCACAAAACTCTCTTAAAGATGATTGCAACAATCCATAGAAGAATTCACAGAAGCACAGAACGATCAATAAACCACGAAAAAATGCTCACCTAAATCGCCTTGAGAATGTGCTTGCTCAGAGAGAGAGAGAAGTTCCCAAGAACAGCGAGAGCAAGAAAGCACGAGTACGAAGCAACCAGGAAGGTGCGACCTTTATAGCCCCCTCCACCGAGATAGTAACGCCGAGGTAAATGCCTAATGCCAAAATCGGTTGCTCGCAAAGATTTTCCAGTGGTGAGGAAGGAGGCAGAGGGGTTTGCGCGGAGTGTCTGTAGCGCGAGCAAGAGGGGGAGTGTCTGTAGCGCGAGCAAGAGGGGGAGTGTCTGTAGCGCGAGGGAGGTGAGGAAAGGGAACGAGAGGAGGAGGCTGCTCGCGCAGGCAGTGCAGTGCTCCGGGAAATGGCAAAAAGCTGCGGGCAAAAGAGTCGGGCTATAAAAAGGTGTATATGGAAAGGTGCTTCGTAGTAGTCTTTTAATAAATATATACGGAGTATTTTAACTTTCACACGGACTAGGATTAAGGTTATCTAAAATTGAGAAAGATACGAGTGAAAATAATTTAAATACCTCACTTAATTGTATCGAAAGATGAGAGATAATACTTTGTATATGGTGATTTTGAATAAATGTATATAATTCAGAGAATAAATAGGGATATATTAAGAAAAGACTCATTAAATCTACATATAAGTTTTATATTTCTGAACAAGATCATTCAAACTATATGACTTATATTTCTAAGCGGAGGGAGTACTTCTCTAGGCCTCATAATTGTTTTTGCAAATTTGCCTTTTTCCAAGAAAATTTTCAACAATAGCCTCCTTCTGGACCGCTCAAGATGCGGTTGGTGACACGTGTCACCCGCCCTATTCGGAGAGCTCAATAGCTTTTCATATTCGTGGTAGGTCGACTGACCGTGATAACAGTATTAGACCCACCTTACTGCCATGCTCCTCTCGCTCGGAAGGAGCTCATACGCTCGACCTTGGAGCTTGGTAGGAGGTAACTGTCCGAAAAGCTATCGACCTCCCTGGTATAGCATGTGACACGTGTCACCTGTTACGTTTTTTACGGTTAAAGAAGGAGTCATTTTTGCAAAGCTATTCGGAAGAACCCAATTTTTTTTTCAAAAATATTGGTGAGGGAGCTCGAAAGCAAAGGACTACTGCTTCATATGCATGTACACGTATGAATTGCATTGTATGCATGCACCCACTGCTGCATTACTCTCACCTTTCCATTCTCTCTCCTGTTAACCCCACTGGGTTGGGTTCTCCTCTCCTTCGCTTGTCAACAGAAGGGGTGGTATCTACCTGTAAAAATGTACCACCTCTGGATGTGGTGCCCATGTACTACTAGTACTGGCATTAACTCTCTGTCTCTCTCTCTCTCTAAAGTTTGTTTGTCTGGCACTGTGGCAGCGGAGTTATCTTGCAGGGGATCTGATCTGAATTGGCCCGTTGGAATTTCTCTCTGACTAAAATGCCCCTCCGCACGCACGCCGAGCAGCAGGGGAGGGAGGGGATCAGGAAACCAAAGGAGTGCTGTGCCTGGCTGGAACAGATGTTTGGATGGTTATCATTCACCAGTGTTTAATTAACTAATCGATGGCATGTCCTCGAAAACAAAACTAATTAATGGAGATAGTTATTTTTTGGGCTTGACTGGTCATATTCAATTGCTCTTGTGATCTGGTGGAAGATATGCTTTTAATTTAAGCACACAGGGTACATCTGCTGGGCAAAAGGCAAATGTTGGCTGGACGGCAGAAATCATTTTGACCCATTTTATTCCTGTTTTAATTGGAAAATAGTAAATATAACTGAATAAATGGTATGGCTAAGGTGCAGATCTCCAATCTTTTGGTTTTAAAATGGACACCTCCCATACGGTCGGATCTAGATCTAAAGGGCGGAGGAGGTGCTGCACAAAGCTAGCAAATACGGGTCAAAAAATAAAATCATTTATGTGCAATATATTTTATTGCAAAATAATAAACATAATTGAATAAATGGCATGACTAAGTGTGTATCTTATTATTTTGAGAAAAATAGGCACCTCGCGTTCCAGATATGAAAGTCTGATAGAGGCGTTGTGTAAAAAACAACCATGACGAGCTTAAAAAGGATTTTTTTTTTAACAATGTTTGTTTTTATTGAAAGTAATAAACGAGGTTGAATAAATGGTATGATTATGTGGAATATTTCCCTTTTTTTCAAAAATGGAAGCCACGTAAGTAGGAGTGAAACTAGGTTGAATACAGACGGATATTACTCATCCTATACCCTAATCCATATTTTCCCCTCGGATTGAGAGCCATATATGACTACGAATTCGGAGTATTTTGGGTACGCACACGGGGGCAGATAGATGACGGACTTAAATCAAAAATGAATAAAATAGTTCAATAGTACGCAATTGCATACACACAAGAAGGAATATACTTTGCACCATACCACTACGAATTTTTCAACACCGTTACATTTATAGTCTCACAAAAATACATGCTCATATGGACGTAATGGAAAAGTACCCTTCAACATAAGTTGATATATAATATTGACATGATCATTTTTGAGAAATTTCCTAAAATTTCTTGAATCTATAAAATCTTTTGCTATTTTTCCCCCAAGAATAAAAGCATTCTTACATAATTAATAAAACATTTTCAAAGTATTAAAATATTTTATTTGGGTTCAAAATTTTCTAAAACATCTTTATGATTTTTTTTGGAATTTTTAGCGTCTTTTGTTACTTTTCAAAGCCTAATAACCTTTTATGGAATTCATCTTCTTCCTACAATCTGAGAAATTGTGCGTGAAGCTATTTGGATTACATATGGGAAACTATCCAGCGTAATATGGAACAAAATCGGATTGGTGGATAGTAGTTGCTTTGGATCTGACCTCGTATCCGGATTTAACTATCTTGATCCAGTTCTAGATCCGATCGGATAGTAAAATAGCCCTACTCGTATGATGGCAGATCTAGATCTACATGCTGATGATGTTGTGCAAAAACAACAAAATATGACATGAAATAAAATAAAAAATATGCAGATAAAGTGTCAAAGAGTTCACCGGTTGGTTCAACATCGTCGTTCAACATGGTGGTATCATCACCACCTTGGTTCTCGACAGGCATGAGGTGACAGCTACCAACAACAACAGCGGTGGGAGAAGGGCTTGTGCCCCAAGCCTTCCAGTATGATTCATCTTTCTCGTCTTGCTGTAGATCTGGGATGTCCGACCACAATCTACGACCAAATGAAAGAAGGCGGTCAAGAAAGCCTGCCATTAGGAAGGTTTAGGGGGCTGTTAGTGTTGGAGGGACCGATAGGGAGGGGTGATTGCAATAATGTGGAGATGTGTGCTTTCCTTTGTGATGCTCTTAAATAGGGGAAAAAGTTGCCTTGGCTACCACCAGTGAAGCAACGTCCGAAGTGTCTGTAGTGCGACACATGACTCGCTTACTACCGAAGCAATGCCTGGAGTGCCTGTAGTGCGACACGTGACTCACTTTTAAAAAGAATTAGCACTTAAGCCCCGTATATCAAAAGTATTAATAAATCCTCACTTTTTGGTATTACACTTGTTTTGCCATGTAACCTCTAGATTTGGAGTGCACAATAGTTGAATTTGGTGCTAGTTCAGGATTTAACAAAATAAAAGGGAGAAAAGAACAAAGCCACAGTAGGGGGCGGGGGACTGTGTGATTTTCTTTCCTTGTTAACACCATTGAATAAAGGGGAAATGTTGCCTCAAATACCATTAGCAAAGTAACATTTGAAGTGTTTGTAGTGCGATACATGGCTCGAATTAGCAATTTAGTCCCTACATTTCAAAATTATCAAAAAGTCCTTGCTTTTGCATTATGATTTTATTCTTATGTCATTGGGGATGCACATACTTGGATTTAAGGCAAGAAGAATAAAAGAACAAAACAAAGCGACAAAAAGGAGGAATGGGTGGGTTCTGCAAGTGGGGTAATGTAACATCCCAATTTTTGCATCTTTGAAAATGTTTTTATGTAGTAAGCCTTCCAAAAAATTCATTATTTTATTTGCTAATTAAATCTTAATATAGAACTTTCATAAATACAAAATGATTTAATGTGATTAATTCTCAAGTGAAAAATTATTAAACTTATTTTATTTGTGTTCTTTGTGCTTGGAAGTATTTTTTAGATTTTTTAGGAGTTTTTTAGTGCATTTGCTATTTTATTTGAACTCTTTTGCATTTTTTGGAAAGAAAAACTAAATTAGTTACTAGAATTGGCTCGTGGGCCGAAACCCAACCGGCCAGCTAATTTTCCTTCTTCCCTTGGTCTAGTCCATTTCCCACGCACCACCCTGCATCGTGCTGCAGCTCAGGTCACCTATCAGAGCACTATTCTTAATCTCCGCTGAGGACTCTGAGACCTTGTTGTGCACACCACCATGCCCATATTGGATTCTGTGATACACACATGCCGAGACTACTATTTAAGGAGCAACAACATTGCCAGGAGTTCCTCATGGAAAGCCCTAAACCCAGTTGCCAAGATTCATCGCTGTTGTGCTAGATTTCAAGGTCTTCCACAAGTGCCACCGCCAAGCTTCTCACCAGATTACACCATCATCAGTGAGTCTTGGTCTTCTTGGTCCTTACCCTTAGGTTTGCCATGTTGTGTTCTACCCGGTACGCACTCTCTCATTGCTGGAGCATTATCGGAGGTCGCCATCATCGTGGAGGTTGTCGCCGCTGCCACTCAACACTACTACAAAAGAGGTTATATTAGACACGTCATCACTGACGGTTTTTTAAGAAAACCATCTGGAAAAATATTTGTGCACATCCCGGACGGTTTGTGGCTAAAACCGTCTGTGATGTGGAGACATCGTAGACAGCTTTATCCACAAACCGTCTGCGATGAACCACATAATATGACAAACGGTTTGTGGATAAAACCGTCTGTGATGAGTAATACATCACAAACGGTGTTATCCACAAACTGTCTGTGATAATGCAGGGAATTGCACAGACGGTTTGTGGATAAAACTGTATGTGAGTAGGGAAATATCACAGTCAGTTTTATGTACAAACCGTCTCTGATGATTAAACCAACTCAACGGTTAAAGGAAACATGCATTAATTTCATATATATGAGAACCAGCTAGCTTGCATGCATCACATATATATACAAACATTCTGATCCCTAGCTAGCTACTAGCTACGCCTAGTCGATCTCCTCGTCATTGCCGAAGTCGTCATCGTTGTGGCTATTGGGGTCCTCGCTCGAACCCTTTCTGTCTAGGTCATCCTCCAGATCCCAGCCATCACGATAGCCCTCCGACGAGTCATAGCTATCGTCGGAGGACAAGGAGATTAGTATTGGCGACGCCGCATGCTTCTTTGTGACGTCAATGACGCTTGGGGCAGACGGAGCGGTGACCGAGGTGGTCGGCAGAGGGGACCATCGATAAGCCGCGACCGGCGGATTCATGGATATGGCGCCGTAGTGGCGCCGTAGCCATTGCCACAGGGGCCAAAGAGGCGAAGTCGACGGGGTCGGTGGCGGAGGGGAAGTTGACGATGGAGGCGAAGGCGATGGCAGAGCCGGCGTAGTCCAAGACAGTGGGGTGGCAGAGCTGACAGAGGAGTTGTTTGAGCTGCTCATGGCAATGATATATGGAAATGCGATCGAGTGAGTACATTTTGGACTCTAGTAGCGCTACTATATAGCGCGCGGTTGCTAATTAATTACGACCTTCGTTGGGGAAACGAAATGCTTGGAACACGAAAGGTCTTCCACATAACTGCAAGCTTGGAACACCGAAAATTCTTCCTCGGAACCGCGCCCTGAAGACGAAAGGTATCATCACAGACGGTTTGTGGATAAAACCGTCTGTGATGAGGCTATCACAAACGTCATCAGAGACGGTTTTAGTCAGCTAGCTATTTGTGTTGTGAGAAGATCACAGACGATTTGTGGATAAAACCGTTTGCGATTTGGAATATCACAGACGGTTTTATCCACAAACCGTCTATGATGATCAATTTTGATTTATATACAAACAAAGAGCCTCGACCTCCTCTGTATTTTTAGGGTTTTCAAATATTTTCGAAGTGGCTGCGACCAAGAGGCGTTCTGATGAAAGAGACCCTAGATTTGGAGGTGTAATTATAGATCCTTGCGCTCTAGGTCATCTAAGGTTAGTAATTGCTTTAAAATTGCATTATATTATAGATCTACCTTGGTAAAGAAGGAAATGACGTTGGGTTGTACATATAGGCGTAGATCTATTTGTTCTCTGTGATGTAAAGTAGTAAATGGTTGAAATTTGTAGTATATGTAAGATCTACCTTGGTAAAGAGGGAAATGAAGCTGGTTATTTCTAGATCTAGCTTGTTGTAGAGCTATATATCCATTCGTTCTTTTTTGATGTTAGGAGCTATATAAGTTAATCGGCAAGTTGAAATGTAGCCTATATGTAGCATATATACACATGTGCACTCCTAACGTACTTACTTCATCATTTAACACCTATTGTTACATATGTAGTGTAGATGGACTGAAGCTGGATGTACACTGAGAACCGTGCGAGCACTGAGTACATTAATGGTGTCTTCGCTTTTAGAAGAGCTGTAGAGGAAGATATCTTGAACAAGGGGTGGAATTTATGCTTTCTCCATGCATTGACTGCGAAAATCTGAGGATGTTTCGAAACCCAGCGCAGATCAAAGCACACTTGATTATACGGGGTTTCAAAAGGGGGTATACCTGTTGGACCAGTTATGGTGAAAGCAGATTACGCAGGGACCAAGTAGTACTACCATCGCCGACGAAGTCAACGATACTCTCCATATCATCAATGGCGTCAATGTTACTCCGGATGATATCGACTGTGCTTTCGATGAGGATAGGTTTCATGATGACAATCTGGATCAGATGCTACGGGATGTAGAAGGGAACCGTGATGAGCGAGAGTACGTAAAATTCTGAGGCTTGATGGACGACTCGGAGAAACCTTTATTCCTGGGTTGCAAGTCCAAATACACAAGGTTGTCATCCGTGCTAGAATTGTTGAAATTAAAGGCAAGCAACGGTTGGTCAGACAAGAGTTTCACGGCGCTGTTAGGGTTGTTAGCGGATATGCTTCCGGAGGGAAACGAGTTGCCGACAACTACCTACAAAGCCAAAAAGGTTATCTGTCCCTTGGGAATGGAAGTAGAAAGAATACATACCTTTCCGAATGACTGTATCCTCTACCGCAAAGAGTATGCAAACTTGCATGTATCTCCGGTGTGCAATGCATCCCGTTAGAAGCGTAAAGATAGATCGGATGACGACGACAAGGGCATGGAGTTGAAGAAAGGACCTCCTACAAAGGTGACGTGGTATCTGCCTATAATTCCCTATTTGAAGCGTTTGTTTGTGAACCCAAAAGAGGCAAAATTGCTTCGGTGGCCTCGGATGAGCGTAAGAACGATGGAATAATTAGTCACTCTGCTGATTCCACACAGTGGAGAATCATCGATAGGAGGTTTGAAGAATTCGTAGCGGATCCGAGGAATATAAGGTTCGGATTGAGTACAGATGGAATGAATCCTTTCGGTAACATGAGCAGCCGTTATAGCACTTGGCCCGTCAATCTATGTGTGTACAACCTTCCTCCTTGGTTGTCTATGAAGCGAAAGTACATATTGATATCTCTACTCATCGAAGGCCCGAAGCAACCTGGGAACGATATTGATGTGTACCTAGCACCATTGGTGGAAGATCTGAACACATTGTGGGCTCCTGGGGTGCAGGTATGGGATGCTCACAAACGAGAGTACTTCACATTGTGCTGCCTGTTGTTCTGCACTATAAATGATTATCCTGCCCTTGCTAACCTGTCGGGGCAGAGTACAAAAGGAGCCAAAGCATGTACTCACTACTTGGATGATACCGAGAGTGTGTGGCTGAATCACTCACACAAAACCGTGTACATGCATCACCGTAGGTTCCTTCGGAGGAATCACCCATACCGCAAGATGAAGAAACAATTCGATGACATGACCGAACACGCTTTAGCTCCAAAACCTTTAAGCGGGACAGACATTCATGATATGGTTAAGAACTTGGATGTTGCACTGGGAAAGGGACGTAAATCGAGGACCCGTGAGAAGAGCATGTGGAAGAAGAGATCAATATTTTGGGAGCTACCTTATTGGGAGCACCTTGAAGTTTGCCGTTGCATCGACATGATGCACGTAGAGAAGAATGTCTGTGATAGCTTGATTGGTCTCTTCCTGAATATTACGGATAAAACAAAGGACGGTATCAATGCACGGCTTGACTTGGTTGATATGGGTATCAGACCTGAGTTAGCATCGCAAGAGACCGATAAAGGCCGAACATACTGCGAACCTGCTTGTTTCACTCTGTCCCAAGCCGAGAGAATCGAACTGTGCCAGTGCTTGCATGGTGTCAAAGTTCCGTCCGGTTACTCGTCTAACATGAATAGACTAGTTTCAATGCAAGATTTGAGTTTAACTAGCATGAAGTCCCAGGATTGCCATGTGCTTATGACACAGATGCTCCCTGTGGCAATTAGAAGTATTTTACCGAGCAAGGTCCGGGAGACAATCACAAGGCTGAGTTATTTCTTTAACACAATTGCTTAGAAGGTCATCGATCCCGAAGGAGTAGATGTTCTGCAGGTCGAGGTGATAATGACTATCAAATGCTGAAAACAATTTCCTTTAAGACCAAAATGCAAAAATCAGAGAAAATAATAAAAACTCATAATCAAAATCATAATGCCACATGATTTCTTATTTTTATCTATTTTGTACATTGGCTTTCTTTAATCATTCTATTTGCAAAATGGTTTTGTAAATTATCAATTCAATATTGAAAACAATTTTATAAAAGACTAAAAATCCAAGAAATGGTGAGAAAGATGTAAATTTAGCATAACATTACAACCCAAATTTGATTTTTCATTTTACTTATTTAATTTTACATTTTTATTTATTTTGAAATTTGTGAGATGTTACAAATCTAACCCCTTATAGAAATCTCGTCATCGAGATTTGATGGGACTAGAAGAAGTCAGGAATTTTTTTTCCTAAGCTAGTCCTCTCATTCCCACGTGGCTTCGTCTTCAATGTGGTTGCTCCACTGGACCTTCAACATCTTGTTGGATTTATTTCGAGTGTGACGCTCTCCTTCTTCAAGAATGCGGATTGGATGCTCTCGATAGGTTAGATCAGGCTGCAGGTCAATATCTTCCAGATTGGTGAGTTTGGTGGGGACATGAAGGCATTTCTTGAGTTGGGACACATGGAAGATATCATGGACATCAGATAATTGAGGTGGTAATTCCAACTTATATGCCATCTCACCTTTCTTTTCAAGAATCCGATATGGTCCAATATATCGGGGAGCTATCTTCCCGCGGATTTAGAAGCGACGAACTCCGCGGAGTGGTGACACCTTTAGGTAGACATTGTTACCAACTTCAAAACTCAGCTCACATCGACGATTGTCGGCGTAACTCTTTTGACGGGACTGTGCTTCTCTTAATCGGCTTCTGATCATATCCACTTGCTCTTGGGCTTCTTGAATAAGGTCCGGGCCAAAAAATTTTCTTTCACCAACCTCGGTCCAGAAAAGAGTTCTGACACTTACTTCCACAAAGTGCTTCAAATGGCGACATTTGGAGGCTGGCCTGGAAACTGTTGGTGTAGGAGAATTCAGCGAATGCTAGACTCTTCTCCCAATTAGTGCCATATGATAGTGCACAGGCTCTTAACGTATCTTCTAGGATTTGATTTGTTCTCTCTGTTTGCCCATCTGTCTAGGGATGATAAGCTATACTTAAGTTTAAATTGGTGCCCAGAAGACCTTGCAAACTTTCCTAGAAACAAGATGTAAATTGGGAGCCTCGATCGTATACAATGGTTTTTGGTACACCATGCAATCGCACAATGTTGTTCAGATAGAGCTCAATGAGTTTATCTCCTGGATAAGTGGTTCTAACTGGTATGAAGTGAGCCACTTTAGTTAGTGGATCAACGATAACCCATTTGGAATCAGTTCCTATCCGAGTTTTGGGTAGACCGGTAATGAAGTCCATACTGATATTGTCCCATTTCCACTCGGGGATTTGTGGAGGTTGAAGGAGTCCTGCAGGACGTTGATGCTTGGCTTTTACTCGCTGACATACATCACAGTTTGCAATATATGCAGCAATATCCTTTTTCATTTCGGGCCACCAAAAGTCCTTTTGGAGATCTTGATACATCTTTGTACTTCTAGGGTGGATCGAGAGTGGCGAATCATGAGCTTCTTTTAGAATTAGATTTTTGAGTTCAGGGTCATTTGGGATATAGGTTTGATTCTTATGCATAAGCACTTCATCTGAGTCTTCAACAAACTCGAATTCAATTCCTTGCTTCAACTCTTCTTGGATTTTGACAATGGTCTCATCCTTGAGTTGAGTAGCTTTGATTTGGGATTTACGAGTTGGTTGCACTTCAAGGGTGGCAAGATAACTTTCTTCAACAATACCCAAATTGAGCTTTTGAAATTCTTTTAACAGCTCCAATTGACTGGTATGAGATGAGATGGAGATGTAATGAAGCTTGGCTTAGAGCGTCTGATATGACATTAGCTTTACCAGGATGGTAATGAATGCTAAGGTCGTAGTCCTTTATTAGTTCTAACCATCTTCTTTGCCTTAGGTTTAGGTCAAGCTGAGTAAAGAAATATTTTAAACTTTTGTGGTTCGTGTAGATATTGCAGCGATTACCAATGAGGTAATGATGCCAGATTTTTAGAGCATGGACTATAGCTGCTAACTCTAGATCATGGGTAGGATAATTTAGTTCATGAGGTCGTAGTTGACGGGAGCCATAAGCTACAACCTTTCTTTCTTGCATCAACACACAACCGAGACCTTGTCGGGTTGCATCACAATAAACATCGCAGCTTTTGTGGACATCTGGCAACACTAGCACTGGGGCTGTGGTTAACCTTTTCTTTTATTCCTAAAAGCTCACTTCGCATTCAGGAGTCCACTCGAACTTCTTTTCTTTCTTTAAAAGCTAGGTCATGGGTCTGGCAATTTTGGAGAAGTTTTAAATAAAGCGACGATAGTATCCCGCTAAACCAAGGAAACTTTAGACTTTAGGAACATATTGAGGCAGCTCCCATTATAAGATAGCTTGAATCTTACTTGGATCAATTGCAACTCCACCTTTGGGCAGGATATGTCCCATACTAGACATGGGTTGTATATTTTGGCGCAGTTCAATGGCGCATAAGATTAAATCCTTAAATAGTCTCGAATGAGATATCTACATCCTAAATGTGCTAACTACCCCCTTTACTGCACAATCACTTTTCCGAGTGAAAACTATTTTGTTTAACCAAAACCAATGGCATACCCTGCCATGGTACAACAAATTTTATAGTAGTGGCTACCCGCCACAATTTCCATATCTCATTAAGTCAAATTTATCATAATTTCATCATGTTACATGAACCCATCATACAACTAAGCATGTCTAAGCATAGCTACAGTAACCCAATTGTTGGTAATACAATTATGTACAACTAATAATGTTCAAACTAGGGTAACAATGAATATAGGGATTTTGGGACGTTAGAAATTATTGTATGCTAGTTCAAATTATCAATTGTTTAATTATTTTGGGAATTAGTTATACAACATATTAAGTTATACCAATATGGTCATTTGCTATGCCATAATTATTTGTCACCTTATGATGGATAATTATTAGTTTGTTACTTATGTATTACCAATGTAAGTTGGTCTGAACATATTTAGTGTGCTTAGCCATGGAAGTGTAAATTTAAACACGACTAATTATCTATGGAACATATTTATGAAAATGGTGTGTCATGTGTTGTCATGCGATGATGACAACATTGATGTCATGTGTTGCACAATAATCAATTAAGGTGATAAATGATTTAGATTGAGCCAAGTGGCAAGAGGCTAAGTGCCATGGTAGGTCTGTGTGATATTGGGATAATGCTTCTGTTTAAATCGATTATATTGGTAACTATGAATGACACAGATTGAAAGTCTTTCCTCGGTTAGTTAAGGACTTAAACTTGTAAGCCATTGAACTCGGCTAAATCATACAACAACATGTCTGTAATATGATAGATCTAACTTAGTAAATTACTAAGTCTTGACATATGATATCTCAGGAGGTAAACCAAGATGTGCATGCGGTTAGGGAAGGTGTGTGTTGCAGTGGCTCCACATCTTGAATAACTATTTTTCTTAGTCCAACGATGACTCCCTCACATTCTTTTGCTCTATGTGAGGGTGGAATAGTGAGACGAGGCTTATCAGGAGTGTCTATATTTGAACAAAGTTTTTGAAAGTTTTTGTTATAGTCTTCTTAGTCGCATACCTAAGAAAGCGTGTAATGGCTGGCATTATATGATTGATCATATCTTGTGGGGTTAAGTGTATAACATCTACAAAGTATAAAACTATTCGAATAGCCATGTTTCCAGTTATGGACAATGCTCAGGATTTCACGCAAGGGTTAGATTTTATAAAATAAAACTTGGGACGGAGGCTGTGTGCCAGGAAATATTAAAACTTGGGGAATACTTGAGAATCTTAGTATTACTATTATTTGTTTTATCTTTCATTTCAATCTATTATCGTATTTAATTGCAAATGCTACTTTATACAAAAGAAGCCATGTCAGTCATCCATTAGATTAAGCCTTGCATATAGTTATAATAGACTTGTATTATGTGTACAACTTGTTGAGTACTCTATGTAATCACCATTACAATAATCAATCAATCAGTTGGAGAAGAGGAGTCAACTCCAGCTATGCAGCAGTATCATGAATTAATCGCTTAACTAGCCCCATGAACCTCATTTTTTTGTTGCAAATCTAGCTCCCTCGCGCTGCAAAATTGGCCCTCTCCCCCTTCCCTACTGCGCTCGGGGAGCACGGATGCTCTCGACTGCACCCAGGGAGCAGAAGCTCACAGGCATCGTGGCTGCTCACACGAGCATGGGAGTAGCATGGGCCCCGTGATAGGAGAGCTTCCACCCGCACGCTCCCTGGCGCACACGCATGCCCATGCCCGCGCTAGCTTACTCCCCTACCAACATGCCCACCCGTGCCCTCCTGCGATCAGTCGGCTACTCCCGCACCCACGCGCACTGCCATGACAAGTGGCACACTCCCATGCTCGCCTTGCGTGGTATGGAGCTGTCGTGCTCCTTGGGCCTGGTAGGGTACACGTGTCACCTGCTGTGCCTTCCGCAACAGGAGAGGGTGCTAATTTTGCAAATTCGTATTTAAGGGAGCTAGATTTGCCAAAAATGAAGTCACAGGCTAGATAAGCCATGGATTCGAATATCGCGAGGAGTCCAGTTATTAGGATTTTAGCCTTGTCAATTGCCTATGGCAGATCGATGGGTTGTTCGCTGACGTTTTCGCTCCGCCGTAGTTCATTAATTTTGTGAATAAACCCTACGAGGCATAATAAATGTAAACTTGACCATAAAGTCATCACAGCATCTATTAATTTATCAAATCTAGTCGTTTATTATTATTCTACTGTGTATAGAGTTGATATTACATTTATGTTGTCACAATGTGCACTAGCGTGTTCCTGAACTAGTGCAATATACATAGCGGATCTAGATTTGTATATTCGGATCGTGACAGGTAAATACTTGGAGCATGATTTTCTTTCCTTGGCACACTTGCACACACAGAGACCAAACCAGAGAGCCCAAAAACTGCTCGGGCCTTCAGAGTAAACCAGATAAACGTTCGTATGTTGACATTTAATTATCTTAATTTTTTTCGATGAATGTAATCAAGTATCTTTGTTAAAACTGTGCAAAAAAAGGTAAAAGTTTCTTTGTTAAAGCATGCTCCAGAAAAAATGCGTAGTTGATTGAGAGATTCAAGACCTGTATTTGGTTGCAAGCTTGCGACAAAGCCACCACGAGCTGATCACGCTGTTTGTACTTTGTACGCCCTTGCAACTTGCAGTAGCACAGCAGAAAATGTATTGGGATTTGCATAAAGCAAGGCTAATCAAGGGCTTTCTTCTTTGAAGAGTTGGAAACCTAGGCCAATCATCTCTATGGGCTAGTTGGAATTGTAAGCTTTTACGAAGTTTCAAAATTATCTTTTCAATACAAGTGAGCAAACCTGGCCTAGCATTTCTTTGCCAGCGAAAGATGGTACGCTGCTGACATGGTATTGAAATGAATCGGGTCCTGGCATAGCATCAAGCTAAAGGTTAGGGCTGTGCTCAGCTTTAAAACCGGGGGCCACAGATGAGTACAGTTTTGCCTAAAAAATGACTTTCATATAGGTAGGTATCTAACAGTTTCAGTTTTAACGCTTTAATGCCATGTAGGACCTAAACTATAGTATTTTTTTTTTGCCTCGAGTTACAATGGATACTATTCTAGCTAACCGTACAAATTCAATGGTAAAGGGTGTATGGGATGGTCTCATTCATCTTTTTGTACTTATCCAGCTGTTTGGTTGGATGGATGCGTGAATGAGAGCATCCAACTCTCAGGAATATTCTTCAAAAATGCTAGATGAGACTATCCCTCCAAATTGGTTGGACGAGGCCATCCAACTTTCATCCTACCTAACAAATTTGAACTCTCATCCCTCCAACCAAACAAAAATTTGGCTCATCCCATTCATCTCTCATCCCTTCAACCAAACATGAACTTGGATGGCTTCATCCCTACTATGGTGGATGGGGCCGCCACCCTTTGGGCTTAAACCAAACGGAACATATATTCACTACTCCCTCTGTTCAGAAATATAAGACCTATAGTTTGAATGATGTAACATCCAAAATTTTGCTTTTATTGAATTTAATATGATTTTTCTTTGTTATTGAATTTCTGAGGTTTTATTTAATTTCTTTTGGAATTTTGAATAAAGCCTTTGTCGACTTTTGTAGTCGGCAATAAAATTATGGGGTAGGCGCTAGATCTCAAACTCGAAAGTCACACAAGACAGGGATTTTAGACAGGTTCAGGCCCTCGACGGTGGAGGTAATACCTTAATCCTGTGTGCTGGGAATATGTGGATCTCTTGGATCTAGGGTTGCTCAAAGCGCAATGTGCTCTGGGCGATATGAGGAGTTCTATGCTTTATGGCTTGATGCCTTGTTGTTGCCCGCCCTCTCCCTTATATACTGGGGGTGGTGCGGCTTACGAGTCTGATCGATGCGGAGATCCGATCGATTACTAGATTCTAGTCGTTTACAGGATAGAGTTTACATCTTTATCTATCCTATAAACAACTCGGATTACAACTGTATCTTTCATATCCAAATACATATTCAACTGTCTATGAGGTATGCACCCTTCCGCACGGCAACTTGGCTTGGCGCGGGGCATAGCTTTTGGGCCTCCTCTCTGGGCCTTTCCTTTCTTCTAGTGGCGCTGGGCCGGTCATAGAGATACCTGGTTCCATATATTCCACAGTAGCCCCCAAGTGTTTTGTGATCCGATCGCTATGTTTCCAATTAAGTTTCTGCTTGAATCATTGTATCGAACTTTCTTGTTTAAGCTTCCGACTGGTTCCTTCATTTGGATTGGAGGTTTCTTCTTACAGCGAGCGAATTATGGAGGACTCGAATATGATATTTAATTTTTGCTTTACCTATATGTAATCTTTTGCCGGGCAGATTTGTTGCAAGCAGCCTTGTGGACCCGACCCATATTTCAGATGTGGGTTGAATATTTCTTTTCGCCTGAAGCGAAGCCTTAATGCATTTCCTCCTCAGGAATAACCACCGGACAGTCTTCGAGGTCGCCTTGGTTTTCTGTGTCAACTCGCTTGCTGAAAAACTCCTTGGCTTCTGAAGCTAAATTAACTCTGAATCTCTTCGGCTTCCTGACGCATTTACTTCATCTTTGCAGTGTTGGCTATAAAAAGCGAACCAGCGCTTGTAGAATGTATTCCTTCGCACTTAGTCCTCATGCCTTCTATCTTCGTCATGCCGAAGAGGAAGTACAACGATGACAGGGACGACCCTGAACTTGCGGAGTTGTGGGCGGAATTCGACCGCGTCCTGGTGGAGCTGGCCGAGGAGAAGGCGGTGGATCGCGACCACGCCGCCGTCGACGCTTTCCTAGAGATCTTCCCTGCTTTTTACAGGGCTAGGGAAGCTCTTGTCGAGGCGCTCGGCCGGTCGTGCTACGGGGAGGTGTAGTTCTCCTGTAAATGTAATAGTTTCCTAGGCATAATGCCTAGAGAATTTTTATATATAATAAAGAAGTACCTTTTGCCAATTAAGTTCTTGTTTATCTTTTGATCATGGCTTAGACCCGTATTAGGGCTTCTCTAAACTCGCATGTCTCTTGAATTTGATGATATCCGCGTCCATCTGCCATAGGACGTAGCTTAGGCTTGACGCGAAGCTCATCACATCTTGCGCGACTCTTGGCCGTGCGGCACCCCGATCTGACTGGCACGAGATTCACCATAGATCCGACTTGGGATACTTTAGGATTTTCGCGGTTATCATGCGAGCAAATATTGCCCGACTGCTATATGATATTGCGCCGGTCCATTTTGGGTCATATCGTATTTGCTTGGCTCGTGACCGAGTGATATCCATACCCGACAGTTGCCAGATATAAATTAGGCCCAACTTGGAGCGTATCGAACATACGTGGCTCTTGGCCGAGTGATACCCACATCCAACTGTTATAGGATATAGCTTAGACCTTACTTGAGGTGTACCAGATTTTTCTTGGCTCATGGCCGAGTGATACCTGTATCCGACTGGTGCAGGACACAGTTCTGGTCCAACTCGGGAGGTATCAAGGTTCTCCTGGCTCATGGCCGAGTGATACCTGTATTCGACTGGTGCAGGATACAGCTCTGGTCCAACTTGGGAAATATCAAGGTTTTATCCGAGTGGTATCCGTACTCGTTTATTACGACGCACAGCTTTCCGACCCTCATGGGGCATACCATTGGATTCGTGCCCATTTGGGCTCAACCCGTGATATGATTCCGTCATACGGTAACCACCTAACAACCCAGTATGGGGCATATCACGAGAAGACATATATCTTTTATCCAAATTGGAAGACACCCATGTCCCGCTTAGCACGGTAAGTGGAGAATACATCCCATCATGGGGAGCGACGTGTCCCAAACATGACTTGATCAAACCACGTCTGACTTCGTGGGACAGAACGTCAGGCCTGCACATCATTTATGGGGAATCAGAAAAGGCGGGACGTTTCACAATCTTTTTTCCACTGGTTTGGCGAAAACCTAATCTTTTTTTCTTTAAAGGCTAGACCACGCGCCGCCCGACGGTTCATCCTTTCAGCGTGCATTCCTGCCCCTTCTGCTTCCTCGTCTCCCCGACTTTTCCGCCACCAGAGTTAGCCTTTGTTGTGCTCGCATTTTTGCGCCGCCGTCGATCTCTCCTTCGAAGATGTCTTCTCCTTCCTCCTCGCAGCCTTTGCCCCGGGATTGGACGACCTCGACTATGACGGAGGAGAAACTGCAGTCTATGGTCGATGATGGCATCCTCCCAGACTTGGCCTTGATCTCCGCCCGACCAGCTGCCGGCGAGTCTGTCCCCACCCCTCGTCTTGAAGAGGCGGTGGTTTTTGAGTCTTTTTTCCAGCGCGGGCTGGGCCTTCCCGCATGCGCCTTCCTTCGCGGCCTTCTCTTCTTCTATGGCATCGAATTGGTAAACTTAAATCCCAATTCCATACTGAAAATCTCCCTTTTCGTTCATCTCTGTGAAGCCTTCTTGGGCATCAGCCCCCATTTCGATCTTTTTCGCCATTTTTACCTCTTGAAACCTTATCCCTCGAAGAGTGACCCCAAGGTAGTTGGGGGAGCCGGATTTCAGTTGCGGGAGGGGCTGAAGAAAAATTACTTCTCGATTCCTTTCAAAACCTCCAACAAAGGCTAGCATCACGAGTGGTTCTATTATGCCAACCCCAATCCTGCCCTCCCCAGCTTTGCCGGGCGCTGACCCAAGGCATCACTTTCCTTGGTGTCCACCCCTGACTTTGCCGATATGGACCAAGTGCAAGACCTTTTGGCGCTGATTGAGAAGTTGAAGGGGGATGGTCTTACAGGGGTAGGTCTGGCTCTCCATTTTGTTGCTCGTCGGACCTAGCCCCTAAAAGAGCGAGTTCATCTGGGATTCGCGTACCTAAGGAGAGATGACCCAACCCGCGAGCTGCCCGATGAGCTGTCGAAGGAACAAATATTCGCTCGGGTCAGCGAATTCTTCATCCCGAGCGTCGACATATCGACCGTCAGATGTTCAAAGTCTTTTACCGCTTCACGCCCCCCTCCCCAGGTTAGCGAGTTTGGTTTGAGAGTTTTCTGTGAAGGACCGAGATGGCGAACAGAGGGGGGGGGGGTGAATGGTCGCAAATAAGTTTTCCCCCAAAATACTCCAACAAAAACCTCGACAAGATCGCTCAAAGGAAATCGTGAAAAACCCGAAAAACTAGACAACTATGTGTACCCCAAGCTTGCATGGATAAGTACCATAAAATATGTGGGGATTTTTGAGTCACAATCCTGGTTGTCTAGTGTCCAAGATAAAGAGGAATCAATCCAACTCTTGCTTTTAGAAAGAACATCAATTCAAATCACAAAAGTCACTTTCAGAAAAGCAAAAGCAGAATTTCCAGAACTTATCCTCAATTTGAACAGGAGGTTGGTGGGTTTCTGCAAGTGGATATCAGAGTCCCGCACCTCCTCCAACAAGAATCACTTAAAATGATTTTTCTATATTTTTATAAAAATCAAATACTAAATGCTGCGCAAAGAACAAGTTCTGAACAAAGTTGGAACTTGAAAGAAAAGATGTTCTCTACTCAATCCAAGAGTGCAAAAAAGATGTAAAACCATATGAACACACTCAAAACATCCAAAATCAACAGCATTTAGAAGGAGGGGAGGCAAATCCAAATTGCGTGAAAGTAAATTGCGAGAATGTAATTGCGGGAAAGTAAATGCTGAATTTAAATTGCGTAAAGTAAAGACATAATGTAAATGCGCAAAATAAATTCAGAGTTGGATGGATAAAACTTTTATTTCTGGAAGGAGAGGTTACAAAGCCTCACTTTCATGTGGGAAAAGCTCAAAGGAGCATTCACAAACCTCAAAACCTTCAAGGGGAGGAGGCTACCCCTCCACCCCTATTTATACTACTCTTGGGCCACCTACCACCCTTGGATGAGTCCCTCAACCCTAGAGCACTCATCTAAGGGCTAGGATTAACCCACACACACAGCCATGCAAGGGCTAACCCAAAACCCACACACATACCGGGTTTTCTTGCACGGTTTTCAAAGCATACTACCTAGACCCACTAACCTATCAACTAGACCTCAATCCGACGGCCCTCATTGATCCACGCGGCATCTAGCTAGCATCATCTCCTTTCCTTGTCTTCTTGACTTGCCCGGACTCCGTCTCCGATCATCTTCCGGCGATCTCCCAACCGTTTGGACCTCCGACGCTCCTCGCCTAGTCCCTGTCATCCTCCGCCTCACCATGACCTAGCACCGTCGTCCTGCAACCATCAAAAACAAGGAAACACATCACATAGCAATGCCCACAATGATATACAATAAACCCATCCAACTCATCACTACCACGCCCATACGGTAGATCGCCACTCTGGCGAGACAACTCAAATTGCTTCATTTTGAAAATCAATCCAAATCAAACTCAAACTTGAGCACACCTTGCTCAAATAAAGTCAAATACTCATCACAAACATGGATGGACCTCCACATGGTCCTTCATTTTGCCTTTGTCTCTGAATGTCTTTCAACCTTTGACCTTCCTTTCCAGGATCAGGCGGCTTTCTTCAGTGATGCGCCCCTCCCAGAAATGCCCATCCGCGTGGGCGATTCTCTAAAGCGGCGAGCGAGGTCTCCTGCGGGAGACCTTGCCGCCAAGAAGGGGAAGAAGGAGGTGACCCAGGACCCCGCGAAGCCCCCACGCCCGACGGGAGGTCCCAAGATCCAGGACCCGCCGGCTCGAGCTCCAGCGCCTGCTGCCCACCTCTCCGGGGCGCCCGCTGCGCATTCGAACCCGATTCCGAGGGACTCAGGCGGTAAGGCTTCAGCCGACAGCACCCCGAGTGGTTCCTCCGGGGGCGGTGTCGGGACTCGAATCTGCAAATCCGGACCCTCTGTGTATTCTGTGCGATCCGAGATCACGCCAAGACACACAGATCATCTGAGGTTGCACATTCTGACATTCACAAAGATATAAGAATAAATAGTGCAAACATGTATATAAATCGAGTTATGCGACCTTATGGTCTCCTTACGAGATAAGTCGACCACACAGGCTTACATTATTCAAAGTAAAGAAATAGCGGCGGAACATAAGTAAAGGTCGTGGAAGCCTTCATCTTGCCACGAGCAACCGATTGGCTAGCCCCTAGTTGTTCGCATCCTCGATGTACTCCTCCTCCCAAACCGGTGTAGTCTCCTCCATCGATGTTGGGGTTGATAAGCAAGGTGGGGTGAGTACACAAGGCACTCAACAAGTAATGCACGAATGCGATGCTATTACTACATGCAAAGCTTATTTCAAAGGGTTGGCTTAAATGGTTCTTTTGCATCAAACAGCAATTTTAAACCAATATCTTAATTAGATTAAAGCATTGGAGCAGTTATAAGTAATACTAATTTCTTCAAATGGTTTTCTTGAAGATTCTCGGCACACAACCTTAATAGTTCATTTTAACACTTGGCACACACCACCCTTCCCACATTTTGTTTATGAAAATCTACCCTTGATCAGAATCCCGAGCAATGCTCAATACCGTGAGCACGGCTATTCGAATAGTTTGACACTCTGCGGAGGTTGTACACTTTACCCACAAGATCTGACCGCTCACCACACAGTGATTGTCCGCAACAAAGCCTTTCAGAACTTCTACCTTAACCAAAGAACCTCTCGGTGTTGCCTTCACTATCACTTCCCTCACACAGAGTCAAGTATAGGACCGGCCAATCACCGTTGGATGGGCACCAAGCCGTAGCACATGTACGCTCCCCATACAGATACACCCCATGTCTTGTCACCCCGAGGTATCGGAGGAAAGATATTAGAACCCTAGTCAACTAGATCATCCCATATCGGACATGTGGTTGTACGGGTGACTCGGATCAAAGGCTTGCAAGGTGAAGTCCTTAATCGACCAAGGCAAGACTTCCAACACTCAACAGATGGCACACACCCAATGTGGCACAGACTCACATCACTCATCAACCCGAGCCACACAGCCCACAGTCACACACCTCTTGCCACTTGCCCGATCTAAATCATTTCCCACCCGATTGATTATTGTGCAACACATGCCGGCAATAACTCAACATCGATGCGGAACCACACAGTCATTGTACCTCAATCTCATCATGTGGCATCATCACACCACTTTTCAAAATACATTCAATGTCTTTAATCAGTATTGTAGCATTTTTTCGAAAGATCACTCATGATTCGTTGCAAGGCTAAGCATCTACTCACGGTCTAGCCTCCCGTGTTGGCACAATATTAACATCCAACTAATATAATCAAACTTAGGGTGACAATGATTTAGGGCATACAATTAATAATTCAAGGTGGTATAACAAAATGGGTTGATTAACTACATTATCCCGAATCAATTTAAATTCATTTTAAATAAATAAGCATGCATAGTTTCAAAGCATAAACTACATTTTTAAAAACCTGGGATCAAAATGATCAAAGCATCGCTTGCCTTCAAAGAGTTGCTGGTCTTGTTCCGAAACTTGGTCTTGAGCGACGAATTCTTCCTCGAAACTTTCCGGCAAATTTGCGTCTACGCGTACAAACAAAATATGCAATAAATAGCTAATACAGAAGACTAAATGACCTCAAAAATTCAAATAAAATTCACAATTAAATAGCTCACAATTTTATGAATTTTTAGAAATTTGAATCACCCAAATCCGAGTTAAAATGCCAAAGTTATAGTCATTTGAAGTTTGAATAAAATCAAAATACGAAATTAAGAAAATCCGATTTTTCTGAATTATTTTTATACTGAAATTCGCTTTTATGACGTCAGCACAGCGTCATGATGACGTCAGCACAGAAATGAATTTTGGTGAAATATTTTTATATATAAAAATATTTATGGCGTCATCGGCGACGTCATTTCGACCGTGTACACGCCAGAGGTCGCCACATCGTTACAGTCTATGGATGGGTCCACGATTCGGCTCTGGTCCACCGTGGACTTGGTTCGCAGAACAGTGCAGCCACGCGGCAAAATCCAGTCCTTTCGCTAAAATCGACGGTCAGATCCTATACCTGCGCGGCTCGGCGACGCCTCGATTTCGCATGGCCACGCGTCACGCGTCGAGCGGTCCCCTCGGATCCAGCGGGCAGCGCCGCGCGTGGACTCGGCGGCGCCGGATCTGCGGCGACACGCGGCGCAATCGCAGCGGCTCGTTTGAAATCAGCGGCCGAGATTGGTCGCGCCGGTCAAAGGAAACACGCGCGCGCGCGCGATTGGTTGGAGGTGCGGCGCTATCACGCCGCGCGTTCAAATTTGAGCGGCGCGGATCCTAAGGCAAAACGGATCTGAACTCAACCGTTACGATCCGATCCAACGGCTCGAGTTACGGAGTGTTTACTATACATGGCGCGACGTGGCTCAATCCTACGCGCGTACACTAACGATCCAACGGTGAGATGTAACCAAGCTACGAGACTAGATCTAATCTCTACCGTTCAAACCGGATCTAACGATGCAGATCTACTCTAGAAGAACACAAAGAAAAGAGACGTGGGCGAACGAGCGTGCGATGAAGATCGGACGGACGACGGCTTCGGTGAAGGCGGCGGCGCGAGAAGAAAAGGCTGCCGGAGTTGAGGAAGATGGCGCGACCACGGCGCTACGGGGCTTCTCGGCGTGATGAAGTGGCTCGTTCGACGGCTTGGTGGAATGATTACTCGGCGACCTTGGCGGCGGCGAGAGAAACCGCGGCGAAGAAAACGGCGAAAAACGCGGCGGCACAAAGACGCCTTCACGGTGAGCTCGCTCGAGCGCTAGAGAGGGTCTCGGCATGCGTGCGAGGAGTCAAAAGATGCGGCGTGAATGTCTCTGCACGACGCCATCAACAGGGACTTAAGGGCTGCCTCGACGTGCGCGAAACTGCCGGCGAAAATCACGGCCATCAAAGCCCACGTCTCTCGGCGATCTCGCGGGGGCGAAGTGGCGTGGCGCAATCCTCTGGCGTCGTCGCGCGGCGATCCGAAGGTTCACGCATGCGGCGACGTGGCGCGCTCTGAGCGTTCGATCCGGATCGAGCGACTTGGTGAAGCGGCGCTAGGGTTTCGGCAGCGGTTGGGCGGCGACACGCGCGATAATGGGCTCGGCCATTCTTATTCATCGATTTTAAAACATTTCACATTTAGAATAATTCTAGAAATTCAATTAAATCATTTGGAGCTTTTAAAATAGCAGAAAAATTCCAGAAATTACTTTGAGATGTTTGGAATTCCATTAAAATATTTGCAATAAAACTTTGCAAAAACTTTTCCATTATTTAATTGTTTTCAAGAAAAGTCCTATTTGAATAAATCAAAATAAACTTAAATAATTTCCCAAAAATTCAAAAAAAAAACAAAAAAACTCCAAAATTTAAATTAGAGCAAAAATTAGGGTGTTACAAACCTCCCCCCTTAAGAGAATCTCGTCCCCGAGATTCAGGGCTGTCTACAGAAATAGGTTAGGGAACTCCTTCTTCAGATCTTCTTTACGTTCCCACGTTGCTTCACTGTAACTTCCCAAAAATTTGGCTTAATTAAGTTTTTATTGCTTAAATGTGCATTTGAGATTTTCTGGAATTTATTTGGATTTCTCTGGATTTATTTGAATTAGTTTTAAATCAAGTTTATTGCCTTTTATTCAAATCTATTTAAATCTGTGCAAAGTCAAAATAAAGTTTTGACAAAAATATTTTATTTGAGTCCAGAATGTCTCAAAGTATTTTTGAGATTTTTCTTGGATTTTTTCCAATAGTTTTATTGCTTAAAATAAATAAAATGAATTTCTGGAATTATTTTAAATGAAAAATCTGTTAAAAGCGTTGTGAGCAGTGTTGGGCCAAGCCCAACATCAGTGCGTGTTCGGCCGCGCCGATGCGCCCAATCCGGCCCGTGAGCCCGCGGGCGAAACCCTAGATCGGTGGCCGTTAGTGCGCGATCCAACGGTCCAAATAAGGCGCGTGTGCGCTCACGTTTCGGCCGTCGGATCAGGACACGCGTACGGCTGAAATGTCGTCGTCCTCGGCTCGGACTCGGAGTCCGCCGCCGTTACGCCGCCGAACTTCTTTCGCCGTGTAGAGCTCGGACGTCGAAGCTATAAATAAGGGTAGCACCCGAGGTTCTCGATCGGCGCGCGTCTTTTGGTTGGGCGTTTACGGAGCGACCTAAACGCATCTGAGCTCGTCGGAGTTAGCGAAGTCCTCGCCGTGTTTTTCCGCGAAGCTCGCCGTCAGGAAGTCTCGCCGTCGCCAAGGTCGCCAGCGTGTTCGCCGTGAGGCGCGTCCGTGAAGCGAAGCATCGCGGAGACCCTTCCTTCTGCCGTCGCGGTGGTCTTCGTCTCAAGTCCGTGAAGAAGCGCCGCCGCGCCGCCATCGCTAGGCTCGAAAGGTAACGACCGTCGGATCTTGAAGGCGAGGATCGTGCCACGTAGGGTTAAGATCGGTGGCCGTTAGATGCGATCGTGCGGTGGAATTCCGCCGCGCGTGTGGACCAATCGCGGCGGGGCGCGTGTCGGGCTCACCGGTAGAGGTGCCATGGGCCGAGTCCACCGTAGTCTGCGTTGCGCGTGGACCCGATCCATGGACCGGGGCGCGTGCGTCGTCGATTGGTGGCACGGTGGCCTTGCCGTGGCGTCATGCTTACGTCATAAGTCGGTTTTCGAATTAAAAATAAATCTGTTAATTCGTAATTTCCGATTTTCTGATTTTAGCAATTTCAATATTTATTTCAAATTTCAAAAGGCTATATCTTTTGCAATTTAACTCGGTTTAGTGATTCAAATTTCTAAAAATTTGTAAAATTGAGATCTATTTAATGGTGAATTTTATTTTATTTTTGGAGTCAATTGCTCTCTGTTTTGGTATTTATTTGCTTTTCTCCTTGATGCAGCGTAGGCGTTGAATTGTGCGGCGCTTGAGGAAGATTCACAACTCAAGAGCAAGTTCGAACCAGATCAGGACCTATTCAAGGCAAGTTGTGCTTTGATCATGTTGAACCCATGTTTATAAAATTGCTATGTTTGTTTTACCCTATTGCATATATTTCAAATATACAATTGTTTTAAATTAGATTGGGATTAGCTAATATACCAGATTGATCTATACCCTACCTTGTCATTGTATGCCATGATCCATTGTCACCCTAGATTGGTTAAATATAGTTGGTAATAATTATAATCAACATTGGAGGATTAGTTAAGTATTAGTTGCTTAGCCATGCCACGTCGTCACATGTGTCGAGAATCATTGATAATTAATCTTGATTAATGAAATATGGAACAATATTATGAACTTGTGTGTCATGTGGGATCACGATGAGATTGAGTTGTTGTGGCGAGTCATGTCATAGCGATGTTGAATTGTTGATGGCACGTGGTGCTTGTTAATCAAGCGGGTGATAATAATTTAGATTGGGGCAAGTGACAAGGCGAGTATGCCAAGGTGGGCCCAATGGGCGGAGGGTATGTGGATGTCTTGCCACGATCACTCTAAGGACTTAACCTTGCAAGCCTTTGACTGAGTCAATCATGCAACCATATATGCGGTATGGGCGGCCTAGGTGATTAATTTGCAATGTCTTAACTTTGGTACTATCTTGGTCGGTGTGAGTTCGAGTTATGGTGTAATTCACATGGCGCAAGAGGGGGCCCTGGTTGTGGTTTTCGGACCCACGGTGTTGAAACCTTAGCGGGTAATCTTGGATTAAGCGAGCATTGTAAAGGCTTTGTCATGATCTCTTCGCCGACACACCAAAGGAAGTGTGTTAATTGCATGGCACCAAAAGGCGATCATGTCGTGTGGGTAAAGTGCATAACCTCTGCAGAGTGTGAAACTATTCGGATAGCCGTGCTCGCGGTATTGAGAAATGCTCGGGAATTACTGATTAAGGGTTAGCTTAATTAAAATGAACAACTTGGTTGGGATGGCGGAATGCCATATGGAAGATGGAATTTGACTTAGGATTGGAAACTTGGTTTACTTGAGAAAAGTGAATCTATCATTATTGTTATTGGTTTTACCGTCTTTACAATCTATTTATTGTATTTGTTAAGTAAATCTTTGCTTTGTTGCAAAATAGCCATGATAGCCTATCCTTTGGAATAAGCCTTGCATATAGATACATAGAATTGCATTACATGTACAACTTGTTGAGTGCTTTAAGTACTCACCCTTGCCAACAATAACCTCACCGGTTGAAGAGTCTACATCAATCTTTGGAGGAAAGATTCGAGGAGGAGCGAATGTTTAGGCGCAAGCCTTGTCGATTACTGTGGTATCTTGAGGGTTGTCTACGTTTTCATTCATTGCAGATTTAAAATATTATCGACCTTGCGAGGCATAGTCATGTAAGAGGACCATAAGGTCATTCAACTAGTAGTATGTATCATATGATGTCTTTCATAATATTTCCGCTATGTATGATTGTGATATTTATCGATGTTGAGCTGTGTGCACTAGCGTGATCTGGACTAGTGCAAGTATACAGAGGGTCGGTTGCATATTCGGTCCGATGTGGTATCGAGCCATCTTGATGTAGGCCTTGATCCTAGATAGTCCAGTCGTCTCTATTGGAACTTCAAAATTAGTTTCTAAAGAAAAGAATTAACTTGAAGAATAATATGTTCTTGACTTATCTTATTCTTCTATTCCTTTCCTCGTCAAAATTTCTCCCTTTTCCCTGCTGAATTTCTTTCTCTCTCCTTCTTTGGATTGAGTTAAAAACCTTATCCGAGTTGTCTTAGTAGTTGGCGTGCCACATCACGAAAGAAAGCATCAAATGTTATTGTCAACCACGAAGATCAAGAAGGAGGAATCATCGAGCTCAAGGAAGGAGTAGATCGGTGAAGTGTTAGAAAGTTAGATGACCTATGCTTGAATAGCAGTTGAGACTCATGTGTGGGAGTCGCGTGCGCTTAAGATAAAGTGTTACCCTTGTAGGCGGTAGTTTTGTGTGTATAGGTTGAATTGGTTCTTCCTTGATTCTTTGAGTGTGCGGTATGTGTTGCGAGCTTTTAGGCTTATATAAGCAACCATACCAAGTTATTATCTTGTTTGCTTAAGTTATTGGGTTAAACCTATCTCCCTACTTTAGGATTCACCTTCTTACCTATGCTATTTCCCTCTTCCCTATTCCAAGTGAAGCAATCAAGCGGAGGTTGATTAGTGGAAACAACATAATCGATGGCGGTGAAAATCAATCCAAGGAGAATCTCAATAGTGGATTAGTTCTTCAACCGTCGATCTGAGATGGATATCAGAGTTTGAGAGAATTCTTGACCGCTCGGACTCGGTTGATGCATGCAATGATGAAGCGGATCACGAATATGACTAACCAAGCCAATGTCAGCGAAGTGTTCAAAGTCGCTACCAATGATTTGTCCCTACTCAAGGTTATCGAATTCATAAGGACTCGTCCGCGGTGTTTTCGAAATGTATTACCATCGGAGCGGATGATTGGCTCAAGACCATTGAGAGGAAGCTGCTCATTGCTCGGTGTGAAAGCGATGAGAAAGTCTGTATGCTTCTTATCGATTCTGAGGAATCATTCTTGAATGGTGGAAGAAATATTGTCTTTGTTCATGAAGCCCCGCGAATATCACTTGGAATGAATTTGTTGTTGCTTTTAGTAATCTCTTTGCCCCACAGAGACAGTATGGTCACGGTAAATACGGAGCGAATACTATCCTGCACCTTGTTCAACATTTAAGCGTTGCTCTCTAAAGTCTTATCAACCAAACAAGTCGGAGGATCGTGCATGCATTCGTTGTGGAGAAATAGGACATCTGGCGAGCATGCGATTAATTGCTCGGTTGTGAAGGAAGTCATTCTCTGGGAGAATGTCCTATGAGTGACATCACATGTTACCTTTGTGAAGGCCGAGATCATGGTCGACTCAATGTCCTCTGGATCCAATAGTTCTGGCTGTAATTGACATCGTGAAAGAATCTTGAGCCGTAGTTGCTCAAGAGTCGTCAAGAAGAAGCGAACGTCGGTTGCAAAAGAGATGCTGCTCGAAGAGCTAAGGACACAATACCTTAATCTGTTGGCCCTCATCAAGAAAGAAGTAATTGGCGATCCTGTGACATGTTTCTGTGTGATGAAGAAGGCCATTGGTCTAGAAAATGCCCTCTGAAGCAACCACCATGGCGCCACAAGAAGACAATAATGTGCATGTAGCTGCACCCAAAGCAAGGCACACAACAAAAACGTTTGTGCTACTCTTGTCATGAGGAAGTCCATTTTGTTAAGAAATGCCCGCGAAAGAATCTAGAGTCTCCTCTGACGCGGTCCTTAGGAAGTTACCTTAGTCAAGTTCATAGCGCCAAACGAGAGCAATAAGGTTGCAAGAGAGGTTTGTGCAAAGAATCAATTGAAGAAGAGGCGTGCGAATAAAGACACGCCTCAGTCGATGAATGCTCGGGGAAGAGAGGTGGCCCTAAGCTTTGCTATACCAGAACAAGCCGGGCACCTTGCCAATAATTGCGCTCGGAAGAAAGTAAACACGCCATTCAAGTCAATCTCGATTCTGTTCCAATCAAAACTTCAACGCCAATGCCAATCGAGGAAATTTAGGCGATGATTTTAGCCTATGCAAGTGTCATACCCTCGTTTGTAAAAGAAAGGTGACTAGAGATGAATTCCATGTAAAGATTTTCGTGCATAAATAAATAAAGTAAAGATGGTTGAGAGGTTGATATGTGAAGTGTTGGAATAAAAGTATTAATGATAAAGGATGTTTTGAGTATTCACCTATGTTGATCGATTCGATGGTGGTTGTAAAGATTATCACCGAGGAATTATCATGGTCGGAAAGTACACTATTGCTGATCTAACCTAGAATGTGATGGAGTTAAGTTTCTAGCGGCGATATTGGATATCGGACTCGAGATGCTACTCTGAAATGAATTGGTCGTCCGGACATAAGGTCATCACCGAGTTTGGTCAAAGAATTGTGTCGACCAAAAGCCACGAAAGCGGGAAAATGGAATTTCAAGCGACTACGGTTCGTGTCGGTCGTGGAAGGTTAATAGCATGGAAGTTGATGACTTTGTTGAGGTGCCGGTTGCTAGAGAGTATCAAGATGTGTTTTCTAAAGAATCCCACGGATCGAGAGATCAAGTTTGTTATTGAGTTAGTACTTGGTACAAAGCACCAAAAGTAAAGAGACCTCGTCGAATGCCTATTGATGAGCTAGTTGAGATGAAGAAGCGATTGAAGAGTTGTTAGAAAAATGTTTCGCTTGAGCCAATTTGTCACCATAGGGAGCACTGTTTAAAAATGGGAGCTCGGGAATGTGTATCGTATCGAGAGTTTGATGAGGTGATGATCAAAGGGTAAGTATCATTGCCCGGATCGTAATTTGTTTGATCGATCAAAAGGTGGAGTGTTCTCAAGGATAGATCTTGATCGAGTTATCATCGATTAAGAATTCATGCAGAGAATGTTCTTACGCTTGAGTTTTATCTGCAGATGGACGATGAGAGTTCTGATTGTATGCGCTAGAATGATCAATGCCATTCTGAAATTTATAGGACATGACGAATAGAGTTCCATGGGAAATTGGTCAAGCTGTTATGGTGTATAGGTGGGATGTTTTGTTTACTTCAAATCAAAAGGAAAGTATGCGGAACAAGTTGGGATTAGTTTTGGAAAGGTTGCTAGACCAATGGTTGTATGCTAAGTTTAGCAAATGTGACTTTTGGAAGGAGAAAGTTGAATTTCTTGTCATGAGATGACTGCTAAAGGAGTTATCGTGGATCCAACCAAAAGCGATGTTACGTTAGAACAGCAAGAGACGCTTAGGCAATTAGGAGAAGAAGTTTGCATGGGCGCGCGCGATTGCAAAAGAGTTTTACGTGATTGAGAAGCGTTTGGCGACGACCCGTATTAGTGTTGCGAGATGTGCAGAATGGATTTGCTATTTATTGCGATGCTTCAAAGCAAGGCTTGGGATGCGTGTTAATGCAAGAAGGCAAAGTCGTTGCTTATGCGTCGAGACATAAGACCGCATGAAGTGAATTATCCAACGCATGATTTGGAGTTAGCTGCCGTAGTGCATGCTTTGAAGATATGGCGTCATTATCTCATAGGAAATAGATGTGAGATATATACAGACCATAAGAGCCTGAAATACATATTCACTCAAGCGGATCGAATATGAGACAGAAAAGGTGGCTAGAGCTAATTAAGGATTATAATGTAGAATTCCTTATCATCCCAGAAAAGCCAATGTGGTAGCAGATACTCTGAGTCGGAAGAGCCATAGCGCAAATACGCTGTCAATGGAGGATCAACCAGAACTATGCAAGGAATTTCAGAAACTAAGGATGAAAGTCGTTCCGCAAGGAATGGTAGCTGCACTGGAAGTGAGGCCAACACTGGAGGATCAGATTAGTGAAGGCGAGAAAGATGGCGATAAAATTTCTAAGATCAAGGCTAAAAGGAAGAAGGCCTAGCCGCAGATTTCACTCTGGATGAGCAAGGAACCATGTTTTTCAAAGGCGAATTTGCGTCTTGGATAAAAGGCTGAAACAATTGATTACGGAGGAAGCTCACGATTCTAAGTACTCGATTCATCCGGAAGTGCCAAGATGAACCGAGATTTGAAAGAGAGATTTTGGTGGCCTAACATGAGCGTGAAGTAGTGAGCATGTTGCTTTATCGACGTATGTCGAGTAAAAGCCATGCATCAAAGACCCGTTGGTTTATTGCAGCCGTTGGAAAATTTCGGAATGGAAGTGGGAGGAAATCGGAATGGACTTTATCACCGGTTTACCTAAGACTCAGAGAGGTTATCATTCCATTTGGGTTATTGTGGATCGTCTAACCAAGGTCGCCCATGTTATTCGGTGAAGACCACTTACTCAGGAGATCGTTTAGCGGAGTTGTACATGTCAAGGATTGTATGTTTGCATGGAGTGCCCAAGAGGATTGTGTCGGACGAGAGGTGCCCAATTCACCTCAAGATTTTGGAACAAGTTGCATGAAGCAATGGGGACTCGTCGAATTTGATCTGACATATCACTGCAGACGGATAGTCGGTGAAAGAGTAAATCAGATTTTAGAGGATATGTTGAGAGCTTGTGCTCTAGCTTATGCTACGTCGTGGGATAAAGGTTTGCCATCGCAGAGTTCGATTACAACAATAGCTATCAAGCTAGCTGCAGATGTCACCATTTGAGCGTTGTATGGGCGTGCTTGTCGTACATCGTTAAATTGGAATGAAACGAGAGAGCGTTTGGTTTTCGGGCGGATATTCTCGAGGAAGCGAAAGTCAAGTCGCAATGATCGAGAAAGGTTGAAGATAGCAGTCAAGATAGAAGAGTTACGCGATAACCGTCATCGAGATTTGAGTTTTGAACGAGAAGATCATGTGTACCTCAGGGTTACCCCTCTTAAGGGCGTTAAAAGATTTCATGTTAAAGGGGAGCTTGCACCAAGATATGTTGGCCCGTTCAAGATTCTGAGCCGTCGAGGAGAGGTAGCGTATCAGTTAGAGTTGCCTCAGTCTTTGGCAGGAGTACATGATGTGTTCCATGTGTCGCACTCAAGAAATGTCTCGAGTGCCAACAGAGCAAACTCAGTTGGATGCAATAGAGCTGCAAGAAGATCGGACGTACAAAGAGCAGCCGGACGAATTTTGGATGTTATGGGCGCAAGACCGAAACAAGTCTATTCGCTTTTGCGAGTTCGATGGAGCAATCATTCAAAGTGAAGCAACTTGGGAGCGAGAAGAAGATTTGAAGTCGAATTCCGAACCTATTCTCTAGTTAGCCACGAATCTCGGTCGAGATTACATTAAGAGGAAGGTTTGTAACATCCCAAAAATTTGGCTTAATTAAGTTTTATTGCTTAAATGTGCATTTGAGATTTTACGGAATTTATTTGGATTTCTCTAGATTTATTTGAATTAGTTTTAAATCAAGTTTATTGCCTTTTATTGAAATCTATTTAAATCTGTGCAAAGTCAAAATAAAGTTTTGACAAAAATATTTTATTTGAGTCCAGAATGTCTCAAAGTATTTTTGATATTTTTCTTGGATTTTTCCCAATAGTTTTATTGCTTAAAATAAATAAAATGAATTTACGGAATTATTTTAAATGAAAAATCTGTTAAAAAGTGTTGTGAGCAGTGTTGGGCCAAGCCCAACCTTTGTGCGTCTCGACCCGCGCCGATGCGGCCCAATCCGGCTCGTGAGCGCGGGCGAAACCCTAGATCGGTGGCCGTTCGTGCGCGATCAGCGGTCCAAATAAGGCGCGTGTGCGCTCACGTTTGGCCGTCGGATCGGGACACGCGTGCGGTGAAACGTCGTCGTCCTCGGCTCGGACTCGAGTCGCGCCCGTTACGCCGCCGAACTTCTTTCACCGTGTAGAGCTCGGACGTCGAAGCTATAAATAAGGGGGGTAGCAACCCGAGGTTCGCAGTCGAGCGTCGCGTCTTTTGGTTGGAGCGTTTCGCGGGAGCAGCCTAGAACGCATCTGAGCTCGTCGGAGTTAGCGAAGTCCTCGCCGCGTTTTCCGCTTGAAGCTTCGCCGTCAGGAAGTCCCGTCGTCGCCAAGGTCGCCAGGCGTGTTCGCCGTGGCGGCGCGTCCGTGAAAGCGAAGCATCGCGGAGACCCTTCCTTCTTGCCGTCGCGGCGGTCTTCGTCTCAAGTCCGGCGAAGAAGCGCCGCCGTGCGCCATCGCTAGGCTCGAAAGGTAACGGCCGTCGGATCTTGTGAAGGGCTAGGATCGTGCCATGTAGGGTTAAGATCGGTGGCCGTTAGATGCGATCGTGCGGTGGAATTCCGCACGCGTGTGGACCAATCGCGGCGGGCGCGTGTCGGGCTCACCGGTAGGTGCCATGGGCCGAGTCCACCGTAGTCTGCGTTGCGCGTGGACCCGATCCATGGGCCGGGCGCGTGGCGTCGATTGGTGGCGCCGGGGCGATGCGGCGTGGCGTCATGCTTACGTCATAAGTCGGTTTCGAATTAAAAATAAATCTGTTAATTCGTAATTTCCGATTTTCTGATTTTAGCAATTTCAATATTTATTTCAAACTTCAAAAGGCTATATCTTTTGCAATTTAACTCGGATTTGAGTGATTCAAATTTCTAAAAATTTGTAAAATTGAGTTATATTTAATGGTGAATTTTATTTTATTTTTGGAGTTCAATTGCTCTCTGTTTTGGCATTTATTTGCTTTTCTCCTTGGGTACGTGTAGACGTTGAATTGTGCGACGCTTCGGAGGAAGATTCAACAACTCAAGAGCAAGTTCCAGAACCAGATCAGGACCTATTCCAAGGGAAGTTGTGCTTTGATCATATTGAACCCATGTTTATAAAATTGCTATGTTTGTTTTACCCTATTGCATATATTTCAAATATACAATTGTTTTAAATTAGATTGGGATTAGCTAATATACCAGATTGATCTATACCCTACCTTGTCATTGTATGCCATGATCCATTGTCACCCTAGATTGGTTAAATATAGTTGGTAATAATTATAATCAACATTGGAGGATTAGTTCGTATTAGTTGCTTAGCCATGCCACGTCGTCACATGTGTCAGAATCATTGATAATTAATCTTGATTAATGAAATATGGAACAATATTATGAACTTGTGTGTCATGTGGGATCACACGATGAGATTGAGTTGTTGTGGCGAGTCATGTCACGCATAGCGATGTTGAATTGTTGATGGCACGTGGTGCATGGTAATCAAGCGGGTGATAATAATTTAGATTGGGGCAAGTGACAAGGCGAGTATGCCATGGTGGGCCCAATGGGCGAGGGTATGTGGATGTCTTGCCTGATCACTCTAAGGACTTAACCTTGCAAGCCTTTGACTGAGTCAATCATGCAACCATATATGCGGTATGGGCCACCTAGCTAATTAATTTGCAATGTCTTAACTTTGGTACTATCTTGGTGGTGTGAGTTCCGAGTTATGGTGTAATTCACATGGCGCAAGAGGGGCCCTGGTTGTGGTTTCGGACCCACGGTGTTGAAACCTTAGCGGGTAATCTTGGATTAAGCGGAGCATTGTAAAGGCTTTGTCATGATCTCTTCGCCGACACACCAAAGGAAGTGTGTTAATTGCATGGCACCAAAAGACGATCATGTCGTGTGGGTAAAGTGCATAACCTCTGCAGTGTGAAACTATTCGGATAGCCGTGCTCGCGGTATTGAGAAATGCTCGGAATTACAGTTAAGGGTTAGCTTAATTAAAGCGAACAACTTGGTTGGGATGGCGGAATGCCATATGGAAGATGGAATTTGACTTAGGATTGGAAACTTGGTTTACTTGAGAAAAGTGAATCTATCATTATTGTTATTGGTTTTACCGTCTTTACAATCTATTTATTGTATTTGTTCGTAAATCTTTGCTTTATTGCAAAATAGCCATGATAGCCTATCCTTTGGAATAAGCCTTGCATATAGATACATAGAATTGCATTACATGTACAACTTGTTGAGTGCTTTAAGTACTCACCCTTGCCAACAATAACCTCACCGTTGAAGAGTCTACATCAATCTTTGGAGGAAAGATTCGGGAGGAGCGAATGTTTAGGCGCAAGCCTTGTCGATTACTGTGGTATCTTGAGGGTTGTCTACGTTTTCATTCATTGCGATTTAAAATATTATTGACCTTGCGAGGCATAGTCATGTAAGAGGACCATAAGGTCATTCAACTAGTAGTATGTATCATATGATGTCTTTCATAATATTTCCGCTATGTATGATTGTGATATTTATCGATGTTGAGCTTTGTGTGCACTAGCGTGATCCTGGACTAGTGCAGTATACACAGAGGGTCCGGATTTGCATATTCGGGTCCGACATTCACTTTCCGAATGGTTGCTCCATTGAATTCTGCAGAAACGTGTTGACTTGTTCCTTGTCTCTCTGTCCATTACGTCCAGAATCTTCATCGGATGTTCTTTGTAAGTCAGATCTTCTTGCAGCTCAATTGCCTCCAAAGGTGTTTGCTCTTCCGGTACTCGAAGACACTTCTTCAGTTGTGATACATGGAATACATCATGCACTCCTGCCAAAGACGGCGGTAACTCCAACTGATAAGCAACTTCACCTCTGCGGCTCAAGATCTTGAATGGTCCGATATATCTGGGTGCGAGCTTTCCTTTTGCATGGAACCTTCTAACTCCTTTGAGAGGCGTGACTCTAAGGTACACAAAATCTCTAAGGTACACAAAATCTTCGGGTTCAAAGCTCAGTTCCCTGCGACGGTTGTCAGCATAACTCTTCTGTCTTGATTGTGCAATCTTCAATTTTTCCCGATCGAGCGTCTGTTCTTCCGCTTCTGAAGAATGTACGGTCCAAAAACATGTCGTTACTTTGTCTCATTCCAATTCAATGGTGTTCGACAGGACCAGACCATACAAAGCTTCAAATGGAGACATTTGTAAACTCGCTTTGATAAGCTGTGTTATGGCGAACTCGGCATAAGGCAAACACTTGTCCCATGAGATGGAATATGCTAAGGCACATGCCCTCAACATATCCTCTAATATCGATTGACTCTCTCGGTTTGTCCATCATGCGCGGATGGTATCTTTGTCTTGAAGTTCAAGCGAGTTCCCATCGCTTCATGTAGCTTACCCCAAAATGCGGAGGTAAATTGGGTACCTCACATGCGACACTATTTTTTTCGGTACTCCATGCAAACAAACAATTCTTGACATATAAAGTTCTGCTAACCGGTCTCCGGAATAAGTGGTGTTCACGGGTATGAAATGTGCCACTTTAGTTAAACGATCTACTATGACCCATATGGAATCATATCCACTTTGCGTTCTAGGCAATCCGGTTATGAAATCCATACCAATTTCTTCCCATTTCCATTCAGGTATCTCTAGGGGTTGTAATAGCCCTGCTGGTCTTTGGTGCATAGCTTTGACTCTTTGGCATATGTCACATATTGCAACGTATTCGGCGACTTCTCGCTTCATGCTTGGTGTAACATCCCAAAATTTGAGTTTTGGAATGTTGGAATTCAAAAATAAACCATTTGCATTTTCTTGAATTAATTTCAGCTTAATTTGAATTTTCCATAAATGAAAGGATTTAATTTGACTAAACTATTCATCAAATAAAAGAATTTCAGTTTTAGTTGGGTTCCATGTGCTCCAAGGAATTTTTCTGTATTTTTGGAGATTTTTCTGAATTTATTTGATATTTATTTGAATTTATTCGAATTTCCGAAATTATATAAAATCGGAAAATGATTTTAATTTTCAAAAAGCCCTTCGGGCCGAAACCTCTGGGGCCCAACCCATTTCGCCCGGCCGCCCGCCGCCTCCCGCCGGCTGCGTCGCCTCGGCCCGACCACCTCGCCCGCCTGCTCGCTCGGCACGCCGCCCGACCAGTGTGTGGCCGTCCGTCGGCGCCACGTGTCTTGGTGAGATCGCGTCCGCGAAACCCTAGCCGCCCGCCAGCGTCGAAACAGCCGCGCGCCGCCCTTGGAGTCCGTGTCGGACACGGCCGTCGAGGCCCTATTTAAGCCGCCGCCGCCCGAGGATCGCCTCCTCGCGCGCCTTTTTGCCCCACCTCTCGCTGCCCTAGCTGCCGCCGTCGCGCCAGCGCGCTTCGCCGTTGATCTCCGTCGTGCGAGCCCTTCCGCCGTCTTTTCCGTCGTCGCGGTGCCTCTCGCCGCCCGCCGTCGGTCTCTCCGCGTGCCGCGTCGTCCTCTCCCGTTCCGCCTTGCCCGCGCCCGATCCGGCTCTCCTCCGCCGCCCGGCCTCGTCTTCTTCCCCATCTCGGTAAAACCTCGCGCCGTTCTTCTTCGCCCAACCCGGCCGTCCGATCGCTGCGTGCGTCTCGAGATCGCGCCCGTCTCTGTCGGCCGAGCTCTTGCATCCCGCCGTCCGATTGCGGTCGGCGCCGGATCATGCCGCGTCACCTCCGGCCGCTGCGCCACTCCTCGGTGTCCGTCGGCTCTCTCTCGGATACCGCGCCGCGTGGCGCTTGCGTCGGCCGAGCCGCGTCGTGGCGTCGGTGTCGGTGTCGCGCGGGTGCACGGTGGACCGAGCCCGCGCCGTGGACCGAGTCCACCGTGAGCCGGATGACGTCAGCGGTTGCGCGATAAATCGGTTTTTCAGTACAAAAATAAATCCAGAAATTCCGATTTTCTGATTTTCTGTATTTTCTCTGAATTTAATCTTTCGGAGGCCCGTTCTCACTCATACGAACTCCGATTGAGGCGATTCAAGTTTCTAAATTTTTATAAAATCAAGATCTATCTTCCAGAGCCATTTATTTTCAGTTTTGAGCTTGTTTGAGTCTCTGTTTTGTATTTATTTGGTTTCGTTGCTTTCTTTTCCGGTAGACACTAATTCCGAGGGAGCGAACGAAGACTTCGAAGACCAAGATTCAGCACTAGATCAGCAAGGCAAGTCGTAACCTTTGATCATATTGATCCTATGTTTGCAAAAGTAATTTACTTTATTACAATTGCATGCTATTTTGTGTATCAATGTTTATTTAATGGGAGTAGATGTATACCTAGTTGATATTATGCCACCTTGATTCGTTGTATGCCATGTATCCATTGTTAAACCTAAGTTGGGACATTACTAGTTGGACATAATCATTATACCAACATTGGGTTATCGTAGCTATGCTTAGACATGCTTACATATACGTTGGGATTCATGTCACATGTTGAATAATGTTAATCTTGACTTAATGAGATATTGAATCGTGACCGTTAGCCACTGTTGTAAAATTTGTTGTACCATGGCGGGGTTTGCCATTGGTCTTGGTTGAGCAATTGTTTTCCCTCGGGCAAGTGATCGTGCGATAAAGGGGTGCTTTCTAGCACATTGGGATGTGGATGTCTTGCTGAGACAACTTAGGACTTAATCTTGTGCGCCATTGAACTGGGCCTAACTGCATTGCCACATGTGCGGAATGGGACAGACTTAGTGATTAATTTGTAATGTCTAGCCTTGAGTACGCCAGGTTGGTGGTGTGGGTTCCGGATGGGCGGGTAGATTCGCAAGGCGCAAGAGGGGCCTAATGGGCGAAACCTTAGTGGGCGTGCAGAGTTTAGGCGATTGCATTGTAAAGGCTTTGTCATGATATCTCTGCGACACAACAAAGGAAGTGTGTTAAGATCGATTGCACAAAGAGATGTTCATGTCTTGTGGGTAAAGTTGTACAACCTCTGCGAGTGTAAAACTATTTGAATAGCGCGTCATGATCATGGACAAGCAAGGAATTTCACATGGGGTATAGAGTGTTTCATAAAATGTGGAATGTGGAATTGTTGGGATGTGAACGGGGAGTTCACTGTTGTTTTGTTGTCTATCATTGATCTATCAGTTATTTATTTATGTTTTCATAAATATGCTTTCAATCTATTTATTGTATTTCAATTCAAGTTATTGCTTTCTGCAAAAGAACTATATAGCCATCATTGTCAAGCCGTGCATAAATATATTGCATCATTTCTCTACGGCTTGCTGAGTACCTTTGTACTCACGGATTTATGTCCTTATTGATCAGTTGCTGAAGGAGATAATGAATATCATGAGGAGGAATTCTATGAAGACTACGTGGATTAGGAAGGCGTTCCCCAGACGATTGCCTGTGGCATGTCGAATGGTTCAAGTTATCTTTTCCGCTGCAATAGTATTTGTTTCTTAAGCCCTTAAGGCATAATGGTGTAAACATTGACCATAAGGTCGTTTGCTTTATTTAATAATAATTTGCTTCTTCTTAATTAATTCGTTGTATGGAATGGTATTTCATCTATGTTTCCACTGTGTGCACTAGCGTGATCCTGGACTAGTGCAGTATACACAGAGGGTTTCGGATTTGCAAATCCGGGTCCCGACACTTGGCCACCAAAATCTCTCATTTAAATCTTGATACATTTTCGCACTTCCTGGATGAATTGAGTACTTGGAGTCATGGGCCTCCCCCAGAATTAACTGCTTCAACTCCTTTTTGTTCGGCACACAAATGCGCTCTTTAAACCACATAGTACCTTGTTCATCCAGTTTGAAATCTTTTGCTTTGCCTTCATCCATTTTGCCCTTAATTCTATTGATCTTGTCATCATCTTTACGCCCTTCCGATCGATCTTCCGAGCTAGGTCTTACTTCCAAAGTTGCTAGGAATCATACCGTACCATTTCAGTTCTAATTTAAAATCCTTACACAATCTGCTGACTTGTTTCCAACGACATATTTACTGTGATTCTTTACGCTCAAGGCGTCGCCACCACGTTGGCTTTACCGGATGGTAGTGAATTCCCACATTATAATCCTTGATTAACTCTAACCATCTTCTTTGCCTCATATTTAGGTCACTTGTGTGAATATATACTTAAGACTTTTATGATCGGTATACACTTCACATCTATTTCCGATGAGATGATGGCGCCATATCTTTAGTGCATGCACTACGGCTAAATTCCAAATCTTGAGTCGGATAGTTCTCCTCATGTGGTCTCAATTGCCTTGATGCATAGGCAATTACCTTCCTATTTTGCATCAACACGCATCCCAATCCACGGCGCGATGCATCACAATAGATGTCGAAGTCTTGATGAGCGTCGAGTAAAACTAGTACAGTGCCGATGTTAATCTTCTCTTCAACTCCACGAAAACTCTTCTCACACTCGGTGTCCATAAAATTTCCTTTCCTTTTCAACAATTGCGTAAGAGGTCTACAATCGTAGAGAATCCTTGATGAATCGCGGTAATACCCGCCATTCCAAGGAAACTACAGTTTGGGTTACCGACTTGGGTTGTTCCCAATGTAGAAGCTGTCTCCACTTTCTTTGGATCTACCGCAACTCCTGCTGCAGTCATTATGTGTCCAAGAAATTCAACCTTATTCTTCCGTAAATCACATTTGCTAAATTTTGCAAACAAGCTGTTGCTCTCTCAACTTTTCAAGGACTAGCCTCAAATGCTCGGCGTGCTCTTCTCTCGTCTTGGAATAGATAAGGATATCATCTATGAATCTGACGACGAACTTATCAAATATTCCATAAAAACCTTATTCATTAAGTTCATGAAATATCTTTGGTGCATTTGTCAAACCAAGAGACATCATCAGAAACTCGTAGTGTCCATATCTTGGCGAAAATGCGGTCTTGGGATATCCTCGATCGGATCTTCAATTGATGGTATCCTGATCGGAGATCAATTTTGGAGAAGACTCTGCTCCTCTCAAGCTAGTCAAACAAATCATCGATCCCGGTAGCGGATACTTATTCTTTATCGTCACATCATTGAGGCACGATAGTCTATACACATCCCGAAACTTCCGTCCTTCTTCTTGGCCGAATAAGGCAGTGCTCCCCATGGCGATGAACTAGGGTCTTATAAATCCTTTTCAGCGAGTTCTTCAATTTGCTTCTTCATTTCCACCAATTCCTCTGTGGACATCCTGTAAGGTCTCTTAGCTATGGGAGCTGTCCTTGGAACCACTCTATCACGAACTCGATATCTCTATCTGGCGGCATTCGGTAAATCTTAGGAAAACATCAGGATATTCATTGACTATGGAAAGTTCCTCTAAGTCGCGGTCTTCATCTTTGTTGACCATTAATTGTCCATCACGCCTTTGGTTTTGCTTCAAACTCAATCTTCTTTCCATCAGGGCTCTCGGCCGATATGACTCTTTTCCGCATGATCCAATATCGCCTTGTGATTGGTTAACCAATCCATTCCCGAGATAACATCCAAGGTTTGGGTATTAAGGGCGATTAAGTTAGCTAGGAACTCAACTCCATTAATTACTAGTCTTACCCGAACATCCTACTTTAGATCGGAGTTACGATCCGAGGATTGGACTATGAGCACACATTTAAGATTCACTATTTCCATATCATTTTGAACAGCAAAATCTCGGAAATAAAAGAATGCTAAGCTCGGAATCAAATAAAGCGGTGGTGATGCGAGTTTACTAGGAACTTACCCAGTACAACGTCCGTGGCGTTCTGAACTTCATCTGTTGTAATGTGGTTGACTCGGCCTCGTGTAGTTCCTTGGGATGGAGTTGCTGCTGTTGATGCCCCACGGTTCACGATTGGCGCGAGAGTCCTTGCCGGTGTGTTCCCTAGGTTATAGCGGATCGGGGTGACACCTCCCTTCTTAGGGCAGTTGTTGGCAAAATGCCCTATTTCATTGCAATGATAGCAATGTCTTCCCATCGTTCGAGAGGTTCCTCGATGCATGCCACGATTCTGCGGGAGTTTGAACATTCTAACCCACTGGGCGATTTGCCGGCAGTGGTGCCCTATCATTGACTACGGGCTGGTGCGGATGAACTGCCGAGTGCCGTCCTGCGCCTCTGCTGGCCCCGCGACCTCCTTGTTGCGCCATTCTGCGCTTCTGTTGTCATCAACTCTCGGCGCTTGTCCTCTAAGATAAGAGCTTTGTTAACTAGCTCTTGGAAGTCGGGAATGTGTGGTGATCGGTCCACTGCAACCTGCATTCAATCCCTTCATGAAGCGGGATTATGCGGCCTTATCCGTAGCCACGTCCTCGGTCGTAGCATGCCGGTTAGGTGAACTTGTTGAGTGTCGGCCACCGATCGCCGCCTTGCTTGAGGCTCCGGAATTCCTCCTTTTTAAGATCCATGATACCCTCGGGTACATGGTACTGGCGGAAGGCTGAGGTGAATTCCTCCCACGTGATACTCTGTGGGTCCTCATGAGCTTCGCAGAAGTTTTCCCACCATTCTGCGGCGGTCCTTCGAGTTGATGAGAGGCATAGAGTACCCTCTCATGTCCTACACCTTTGGGTAATGTGCAGCTTCCTTTCAATTGTCCTTAGCCAATCGTTCGCTTCTAGTGGATTGGCGTTACCTGAGAAAGTGGGTGGACGAGTCCTCATAAACTCCGACAACCTGGAGTAGGGGTGTGGTCCATGGTTACCCCCAGGTTGAACATTCACAGCAGCTTGATTGGATATCTGCTGCATGGTTTGAACCATCGTGTTCATAAGTTGAGTTTGGGCAGTCAAGAAGGCTCCCAGGTTCTGCATATCGACCTGCGGCGGTTGAGGGATCGGCTCTTCATTCTGGTTGTCCGCCTGGTTAGCTCCACTTCTGCTGGCTCCAACATTTCCACAAGTCCTCACCATCTGTTGCCAGCTTCCAAGGTTAAGAGAAGAAGAAAGCATAGACAAGTAGAAGAATTCATGTGGGGAAACAGGTGTAACTTAAATTATTTAGCCACTTTATTGATATAATATAAAGCAGTACGGTTGCTCACAAGTGCCTAAGGGCAATGCAACACATACGAGACACTCACAACTAAAAACAAGTAAGCAAACATAGGAATCCATGACGACTCACACCTAATGGTGACTACGAAGAAAAGACGCGACTCGGACATTGAGTCTCGACACTACACTCTACTAGACTCGATCACTCATCGAGCCAACCCGGCTGCGGCTCCTTGGAGCATACACCGTGGGTGCTCTGGAATCGGGCAAGCGGTCACAGTGATCTCTGCGGTGGTGCAAATGACCCCATCGACTCCGTGGTCCGGGGCTGCTCGCTCTGCCTTGGTGCCTCTGCTCTAGCTCCTCCGGATCTGGATCGTGTAACTCGAGGCGGCTCGGGCTCGAGTCCATACAAAGCCATCTCCAACTCCTGGATCTTACGCATGGAGTGAGCTAAGCCCTCCATGGTGGATCTTTGCCTCTGCGACCTCGGCGCGGTCCTCTGCAACTCCCGGTTTGTCTCGTCCAAGGCGTCCTCTGGCGATGGCGTACCTCGCCAGTGGGTGATAGTGGCGTCCTCCTCTACAAGCTCCATCCTCTCCAAATGATTGTCTCGGCGCGATGGTGACGAAAGGCGGTGCCCTCAACTCTGCGGAGTAAGTGCGGGCAATCTGCCGCATCGCTTTGACGCGCCGACTCACGGATTCCGCCTCAAAAGAAGACCTCGACCGTGATGTAGATAGGACGGCTCTCCTCGTTCTCTCCGAGCATACTGCGTGATCTTGACATCCCGTGGCGTCAAGTCTGCCGTACCACCAAGTCCCTCGTCGGTGGTGCATCAAAACCTCCGAGCAAGCGCATCATCGCCATAACTCCACAGCGTATCCTCGGTGCGCTCTCCATAGGTGTGGATTATCCTCATCGACAAAATAAACCTTGTTTAAATTAAGCAGAGAATAATAAAAATTCAGCATAGGTATGAAACAAGAGAGAAGAGATAAGTCAAGATTTCATTGATATTCTTGCTCAAGTGGATTAGGTCTTTAGAAAATAGTTTTACCCTCCTAGGCACGACCAAACTAGGGTCAAGACCTCACATCGACCTTGCTCGATACCACCTCTGCCGGGACCGAATCGCAAATTCGGACCCTCTGTGTATTCTGTGCCAGTCCAGGATCACGCTAGCACAAACAGTCATACAGGGTTGCACATTACAGACATTCACAAAGATATAAGAATAAATAGTGCAAACATGTATATAAATCGAGTTATGCGACCTTATGGTCTCCTTACAGATAAATCGACCACACAGGCTTACATTATTCAAAGTAAAGAAATAGCGGCGGAACATACGTAAAGGTCGTGGAAGCCTTCATCTTGCCACGAGGCAACCGACGGGCTAGCCCCTAGTTGTTCGCATCCTCGATGTACTCCTCCTCCCAAAGCGGGTGTAGTCTCCTCCACCGATGTTGGGGTTGATAAGCAAGGTGGGGTGAGTACACAAGGCACTCAACAAGTAATGCATGAATGCGATGCTATTACTACATGCAAAGCTTATTCCAAAGGGTTGGCTTAAATGGTTCTTTTGCATCAAACAGCAATTTTAAACCAATATCTTAATTAGATTAAAGCATTGGAGCAGTTATAAGTAATACTAATTTCTTCAAATGGTTTTTCTTGAAGATTCTCGGCACACACCTTATGATTCATTTTAACACTTGGCACACAGCCACCCTTCCCACATTTTGTTTATGAAAATCTACCCTTGATTTGTAATCCCGAGCAATGCTCAATACCGTGAGCACGGCTATTCGAATAGTTTGACACTCTGCGGAGGTTGTACACTTTACCCACAAGATCTGACCGCTCACCACACAGGTGATTGTCCGCAACAAAGCTTTTCAGAACTTCTACCTTAACCAAAGAACCTCTCGTGTGCCTTCACTATCACTTCCCTCACACAGAGCGAAGTATAGGACCGGCCAATCACCGTTGGATGGGCACCAAGCCGTAGCACAGTGCGCTCCCCATACAGATACACCCACATGTCTTCACACCCGAGTATCGGAGGAAAGATATTAGAACCCTAGTCAACTAGGTGTCCCATATCGGACATGTGGTTATGCGGGTGACTCGGATCAAAGGCTTGCAAGGTGAAGTCCTTAATCGACCAAGGCAAGACTTCCAACACTCAACAAAGGGCACACGGCCCAATGTAGCACACAGACTCACATCACTCATCAACCCAGAGCCACACAGGCCCACGGTCACACAGACCTCTTGCCACTTGCCCCAGTCTAAATCATTTCCCACCCGGTTGATTATTGTGCAACACATGCGGCAATAACTCAACATCGATGCGGAACCACACAGTCATTGTACCTCAATCTCATCATGTGGCATCATCACACCACTTTTCAAAATACATTCAATGTCTTTAATCGGTGTTGTAGCATTTTTAGAAAGATCACTCATGATTCGTTGCAAGGCTAAGCATCTACTCACGGTCTAGCCTCCGTGTTGGCACAATATTAACATCCAACTAATATAATCAAACTTAGGGTGACAATGATTTAGGGCATACAATTAATAATTCAAGGTGGCATAACAAAATGGGTTGATTAACTACATTATCCGAATCAATTTAAATTCATTTTAAATAAATAAGCATGCATAGTTTCAAAGCATAAACTACATTTTAAAAACACTGGGATCAAAATGATCAAAGCATCACTTGCCTTCAAAGAGTTGCTGGTCTTGTTCGAAACTTGGTCTTGAGCGACGAATTCTTCCTCGAAACTTTCCGGCAAATTTGCGTCTCTGGCGTACAAACAAAATATGCAATAAATAGCTAATACAGAAGACTAAATGACCTCAAAAATTCAAATAAAATTCACCATTAAATAGCTCAGAATTTTATGAATTTTTAGAAATTTGAATCACCCAAATCGAGTTAAAATGCCAAAGTTATAGTCATTTGAAGTTTGAATAAAATCGAAAATCTGAAATTAAGAAAATCCGATTTTTCTGAATTATTTTTATCTTTGAAATTCGCTTTTATGATGTCGACACCGCGTCATGATGGCGTCAGCACAGAAATGAATTTTGGTCAAAATATTTTTATATATAAAAATATTTATGGCGTCATCGGCGACGTCGGCTCGACCGCGTGTACGCCCGAGGTGCCACATTGTTACAGTCTATGGGTAGGTCCACGGTTCGGCTCGGTCCACCGTGGACTTGGTTCCTGAAACGATGCAGCCCATCGCGGCAAAATCCGGACCGTTCGCTAAAATCGGCGGTCGGATCCTATCTGCGCGGCTCGGCGGCGCCTCGATTTCCGCCGCGGCCACGCGTCACGCGTCGAGCGGTCCCCTCGGATCCAACGGCCAGCGCCGCGCGGACTCGGCGGCGCCGGATCTGCGGCGACACGCGGCTGTCGCAGCGGCTCGTTTGAAATCAGCGGCGAGATTGGTCGCGCCGGTCAAAGAAACACGCGCCGCGCGATTGGTTGGAAGTGCGGCGCTATCACCGCCGCGTTCAAATTTGAGCGGCGCGGATCCTAGGCAAAACGGATCCGAACTCAACCGTTCGGATCCGATCCAATAACTCGAGTTACGGTGTTTACTATACATGGCACGGCGTGGCTCAATCCTCTGCGTACACTAACGATCCAACGGTGAGATGTAACCAAGCTACGAGAGACTAGATCTAATCTCTACCGTTCAAACCGGATCTAGCAGTGCAGATCTACTCTAGAAGAACACAAAGAAAAGAGGCGTGGGCGAACGAGCGTGCGATGAAGATCGGACGGACGGCGAAGCTTCGGTGAAAGCGGCGGCGCGCGAAGAAAAGGCTGCCGGAGTTGAGGAAGATGGCGCGACCACGTCACTCACGGGCTTCTCGGCGTGATGAAGTGGCTCGTTCGGCGGCTTGGCGGAAGGATTACTCCGGTGACCTTGGCGGCGGCGGAGAAACCGGCGCGAAGAAAACGACGAAAAACGCGGCGGCACAAAGACGCAACTTCTGGCGAGCTCGCTCGGGCGCTAGTGAAGAGGAAGCGGTATGCTACGCTAGCACAAAAAATCTACCGCGTAACGTAACGCTACTCGCAAGAAGGGATCATAGATAAGATTACCACTAGGCGCGCGATTGCGGAATCCTTCGCGTCGATGTAGTGGATCGTCCTCGCCGCGATCGTTGCGTCGATGTAGTGGATCGTCCTCGCCTTGTCGTGGATCGTCCTCCCACGCCCTTGATCGCGGCGGCGTCACCGATAGTCCACACGTCCGAGAGATGGAGCAGCGTGCGTCGTGTGCAAGCACTGGTCACTCGGCGAGGCAGCGAGAGGAGTAGGCTAGGGTTTGAGTGAATCACTCCTAAACCGTGGAAAGCACACCTGCGCCCTCCTCCTCCCCTCCTTATATAGCCATGAGATGAAACCTAAACTAGGGCCCATCGTGTGCTAAGCCCACGAGGTTCATTAATTACGGATCTAATCCAAATTAATCGTCCCACCCATTAAGTGTGTGACCCTACGAGGTTCAAATGCGTTTGGGCGTGGATTGGAAAACTCCTTTTCAATCCAATAGTTAGTAGTGGCTTCTTGCAAAGTATGCCAACTCCCAAACATACTATGATCAAATCGGACGAGAACCTATCAAAAGTACTCATGTAATAATCCCTTTGCCAAGTATATGAAGATTGATCTCAAGGCGAGAAGCATGTCATCCTTTGATGATTCAATCCATCTCTCGTATCCGTGATATATTAATAAGTTGTGATTGACTCCTTAATCACGGCATGGCCATACACTTCCTTAATCATATCACACGAGTGGCCTTGTCATATATCTCCGTTTCATTGGAGTGGCAAATTCCATCTTATTTGCTCACTTCTCTCTGCACGTTTCATAGTAAACATGAAAGCTACCTTTATAACTATCCGGTTAGGAAGTAGTGTTTGATAGCCCCAAGGAAAACTATTACACATGTAGGGAATATGACAATCTCAGGTCTAAGGATCATACATCTACTAGGTATGAGATACACGATGACACATAAGAATGAAACATTCTCGCGATGTCCCATTGCGGGTCTATCTAACCCATGTTCTTCAACATGCGTCCACAATGTATAGATGATATCTCCATATCCCATGATCTATGAAGCATGATCATCGATCACTACATGTCTTGATCTATTCATCGTTGTCCTATCGATGATATCCGATCGAGATATTTATCGAATTACATCATTAAGTAAAGAGCTTCATAAGCAAGTCACATACTTGCTGATCAATACAATGATATACATTCATTGGACCAATAATCATATTATTATTCATAAACATAGTCATGTTACAATCATCTAAATGATTGCCTTAAGGGCATAACACTAACAATCTCCCACTTGCACTTGAGTCAATCAATTAAGTATCTAATACCAATAGACCTTGTGTGCGCCTCATGCTTAGGGGTGTGGCGGTGGCTTTGTCAGCGGATCGGCCACATTGGCTTCGTATGTACTTTGCATATTCTCACGTCACCTCTATCCACAATCTCGCGAATAAGGTGAAAGCGACGGAGTATATGTTTAGACTTCTGATGCGATCTAGGCTCTTTTGCTTGTGCAATGGCACCACTATTATCACAATAGATGTCCATTGGACTAGAGGCACTAGCGACCACACCAAGCTCTGTGATAAACTTCATAATCCACACAGCTTCCTTTGCGGCCTCCGAAGCCGCAATGTACTCCGCTTCTGTCGTAGAGTCGGCCACCGTGTTTTGCTTGGAACTCTTCCAGCTTACTGCTCCTCCATTAAGTGTAAACACAAACCCGGATTGCGATCGAAAATCATCTTTGTCAGTTTGGAAGCTTACATCGGTGTAACCCTTTGCAACAGATCTTCCTCACCTCCAAAACAAGGAACATACCCTTAGTTCTTCTCAAGTACTTGAGGATATTTTTACGGCTATCCAATGACCATCACGAGGATCCGCTTGGTATCCGCTCGTGACACTTAGAGCATATGAGACATCCGGCGTGTACGGATCATGTCATACATAATAGACCCAATAGTGAAGCATATGGAATCTTGCTCATCTGTCTCGCTCATCGGATGTTGAAGGACACCGATTCTTGCGATCGATGCCATGTGACATTGGCATGAAACCTCTTTTGGATTCATGCATATTGAACCTTTTCAATATCTTGTCAATGTCGTTTCTGACTTAATCCAATTAACCTTTTGATCTATCTCTATAGATTTTTATGCCCAAGATATAGCATGCTTCTCCCAAGTCCTTCATTGAGAAACTCCTTTTCAATGAAGTCTTAACATCTTCAAGCATAGGAATGTCATTCCCGATCAATAATATGTCATCCACATACAAAATCGAAATACAAGTGCGCTCCCACTAGCCTTCTTGTAAACACAAGGCTCTTCTTCATTTTGATAAAGTCAAAACCTTTGACTACTTCATCAAAGCAGATGTTCCAACTCGAGATGCTTGCTTTAACCCATAAATGGATCTTTGAAGCTTGCATACCCTTTTAGTATATTTAGGATCAACAAAACCTTGAGGTTGTATCATGTATACATCCTCGGAAAGATTCCCATTAAGCAATCTTTGTTTTGACATCCATTTGCCATATTTCATAATCAAAATATGCAGACAATAGCTAAAATGATCCGGACAGACTTGAGCATGGCTACGGTGAGAAAGTTTCATCATAGTCAACTCCTTGAACTTGTTTGAAACCCTTTGCCACCAACCGTGCCTTATAGATCTGAACATTTCCATCTCGTCTATCTTTTCTTGAAAATCCATTTGCACTCAATGGTTTTACACCATTAGGAGAGTCGACCAAGTTCCAAACTTGATTGTCATGCATGGATTGAATTTGGATCTCATGGCTTCAAGCCATTTTTGAGTTTGGGTCCATCATTGCTTCTTCATAAGTCGTGGGCTCATCATTGTCCAACAATAATATGTCACTCCCATATCTTATAGGTACATGACATGGCCTCCCGACCTCGTGAATGGAGTCTCTTCCACAGGTTGTACAACACTTTGTACATCTTGTGAAGGTTCGATGGTAGCTTGAACATATTCATGTGATTCTCGAACTTCATCAAGATACACATCACTCCTCTGATTTCTTTTGAAAGAAACTCTTTCTCCAAAAGACACCATTTGAGCAACAAAACTTTGTTCTCGTTTCTTTTATAAAAGTAATATCCTTTTGTTTCTTTAGGATACCCCACAAAAAGCATTTTTCGATTTAGGTGCGAGTTTATCGATTGTAAGCGTTTTACATAAGCCTCACATCCCCATATCTTGAGAAATGACAACATGGGTCTTCTCGATCCATATCTCATATGGCGTCTTCTCAATGGATTTTGATGGGACCCTATTCAAAGTGAACGCATTGTCTCTAGAGCGAAACCCGGAAGGATAATGGCGGATCTGTTTGGTGATCATTGGCCGAACCATATCTAATAAAGTTGATTCGTTGTTCGGACACGCCATTCCATTGAGGCGTTCTGGCGGAGTAAGTTGCGAACGATTCCACATTGCTTTAGATGATCACCAAACTCTTGGCTCAAGTATTCGCCACCACGATCGGATCGTAAGTGTTTTATTGTTTTGCCAAGTTGATTTTGTACTTCGTTCTGAAACTCTTTGAACCTTTCAAAATTTTCAGATTTATGCCTCATTAAATAGATATATCCATATCTACTGAAGTCATCAATAAAAGTTACAAAGTACTGAAACCCACCACTAGCAGTCGAGCTCATTGGTCCACATACATCTGTATGTACTAGGGCCAATAATTCACTTGCTCTCTCACTAAAACACATGAAAGGGCTTTTGTCATCTTGCCAAGTAAACAAGATTCACATGTTTCAAATGATTCAAAATCAAATGAGGTTAGAAGTCCATCACCATGGAGCTTCTTCATGTGCTTCTCATTTATATGACCTAGCGACAATGCCACAAAAGGTAGGGTTCAAATCATTAAGCCGATGCCTTTTACATTAATATTATAGACAGTTTTCTTGAGTTCAGGGCGTACAACCCATCCACCATGGGGCAACGACCATAATACATATCATTCAAAAATATCGAACAAACAAAGTTCTTTATTCTGAAATCATAACCTTCATGTTCCAAACAAGAAGATGAAATAATGTTTCTACTCAAAGATGGAACAAAATAACAATTATTAAGTTCTAAAACTAATCTTGAAGGCAAATGCAATGGGTATGTGCCAGCAGCAAGACCAACAACTCTTGCTTTATTCCCCACGCGAAGATCCACTTCTCCTTTTGCCAAGTCTCTATTCTTTATCACCGCAACGAATTGCAAATGTGAGCAACCGAACCGGTATCATATACCCATGAGCTGAGTGAAGAAGTAGCAAGATTAATTTCTATAACATTAATACCTGAAGTGGAAACCACATTTCCATTCTTCTTATCTGCCAGGTACTTTTCGCAGTTCCGTTTCCAATGCCCTGATTTCTTGCAATAGAAGCATTGGGTATCAGGTTGAGGGCCAACTTTAAGCTTCTGAAGCTTAGTTTTGAGGCTTGCGATCTCATCTTGAGCCTTGCCCTTGCCCTTGCCCTTGCCCTTGCTCTTTCCCGTTCCCCCAGCCTTAGCCTTCCTCTTTTTGAAAGCAATTGTTTTCTAAACCATCATCACATGATTGGGTTTTTTCTTAATGCTTTCCTCGGCAGCCTTGAGCATCACATGTAGCTCGGTTAGGCTCTTCTCCATGCTATTCATATGAAAATTCATAATGAATGGCTCAAAGCTCTGAGGCAGAGACTGGAGAATAACATCTGTGGCCAAACCGAGGCTAAGGGGAAACTCAAGTTTTTCCAATATCCCAATGTAACCAATCATCTTGATCACATGAGGATCGACCGATGCCTTGACCGACTTACAAGCAAATAAAAGCTTTGAGATACCATACCTCTCAGCTCTTGCTTGATTCCCAAACATGCCCTTCAAGCCCACAATCATATTGTAAGCATCCTGGTCCTCATATTGCTTTTGGAGCTCAGAGTCCATGGTGACTAGCATGAGACAGTGACCTCTCTGAAGCATTAACATGCTTTTCATATTCAACCTTCAAATTGCGAGCGGCATTTTAATTTGGTTCATCGAATTGGATTCTCTAGAACATAGTCCTTCTTTTCATGTTTGAGAACAATTCTCGGGTTGCGATACCAATCAACAAAATTAGTTCCATTCAGTTTTCCCTTTCCAAAACCGATCTCAAAGCAAAACCAGGTGTAGCAGGAGTAGGAGAAGGTGCCATTGAACTACAACAAAAACATGCAAAGATTCTAAGCACTATGTTTATGTAAAACTTTTATTAAACTTTTTAATTAAAGACACTTCTATTTTATGTCCCTTTTATAGACACATAGTGAGTATTCAAGATCCATATTCATCAAACACTAGTGAGCTTTGGCATCACTGCTAGAAATTTAATGACATAGGTAAGCAACACCTTTGCTAATTACATCATATGTAACTCTTGTTTGTTGAGTATGAAAATAAGTAATGAATGCCTCCATCAACTTGACTCATGGCCAGTCAACTGCCCCAAGGGCTCACATGAGGAGGAGCACTTCCGTATTCGGTGCCAATTAAGAAACCTGCCTCATGTGTGCTTTCCTAGACACCACTTGTCTTGTATTGGTTCCTTCATTACTGAAATCAAATCCCAACCACTTATGTCCTCAAGCCCAAAACCGTTTTGATAGCTTGATTAAATCTACCATTGTTATGCGTGATGTGTCCAACACATCCCTTTCATCTATTGAGATAGCCATTGATATACTACTTTGGCAGTCATATCAATAACGATCTAAATTCTTGATAGGTGCAATAATTGGATGGACAATTTGATTTAAAATTTTTAACTATAGGGATGAACAAAGATTACTATGAACATGTCATCACATGCAATGAGCATAAAGAAAATAGCAAGGATTAAACACACATCCACGTAAAATCAAAATAAGTCGTGAAATAGCATGGCCCTTAGCATTAAGATCTCCATCATCATGCTTGTTTGTTCACCTAGCCACCTTGCTTGATTTGTTCACCTAGCCATCTTGCTTGATACCATCGTCTTCATCATTATGGATGTAACTCCTTACAACTTTTGATAATGAATTTTACATGAGGGTTTGAAGCATCACAAGTCGACACGCAGTCGTTATACAATTTAAATAGCCTTATGGCTTGACACGACACGCAAGCCATGTGGAAATTACATGCATCACATACACATAGGCCATACCATTTCACATAATTCCCTACAAAAGCAGTTAAACAAAAGCAACCCTCGACTCAGGGTCAGAGGCGGCGCCGCTCAGAATCAAGTGGCGGCGCCTGGCGGTGGTCCATTGGCGGTCGTGAGGCGGGTCAAGCGAGCCCTCAAGGCGATCCTTGAAATTTTTTAGAGGCATGTCTTCGACATTGGAAAACACCCTCAAAATTTCCACGGATCAACCAGATTGACCCAATCCGATCTAACATGATTGGCTTGGTCCCATATGGATCGTTTGAAACCACGATGGCGGTAACCCGGCCGGTAAGGGTAGCGTCGTACCATGAGCGGACTCACCCAAATCAATATTAAATCTGTTTGCGCTTACCATGGATCAGCAGATTGACCCAATCCAACTCAATCGATTGGCTTGGTCCCATATGGATACATTTGAAACCACGATGGCGGTAACCCGGCCGGTAAGGGTAACGTCGTACCATGAGCGGACTCACCCAAATCAAGATTGAGTCGGTTTGCACTTTCCTCAAACCCTAAACCGATCGATCTCATCGATGGCGCCATCACCAATTCATCACATGAACTGGTGAACATGTAATAGATCAATCTACTAACCTTACACATCATATGTGCAACATCGGATCACAAAACTATACGAGATGGCTCGATACCCTTGAAGAGGAAGCGGTATGCTACGCTAGCACAAAACAATCTACCGCGTAACGAAAGCTACTCACAAGAAGGGGATCATAGATAAGATTACCACTAGGCGCGCGATTCGGAATCCTTGGCGTCGATGTAGTGGATCGTCCTCGCCGCGATCGTTGCGTCGATGTAGTGGATCGTCCTCGCCTTGCCGTGGATCGTCCTCCCACGCCCTTGATCGCGATGGCGTCACCGCGATAGTCCACACGTCCGAGAGATGGAGCGCCTTGCGTCGGTGTGCAAGCACACAGTCGCTCGGCGAGGGCAGCGAGAGGAGTAGGCTAGGGTTTCGAGTGAATCACTCCTAAACCGTGGGAAAGCACACCTGCGCCCTCCTCCTCCCCTCCTTATATAGCCACGAGATGAAACCTAAACTAGGGCCCATCGTGCTAAGCCCACGAGATTCATTAATTACGGATCAATCCAAATTAATGCATCCCAGCCCATTAAGTGTGTGACCTACGAGTTCACGTGCGTTTGGACATGGATTCGGAAAACTCCTTTTCAATCCAATAGTTGGTAGTGGCTTCTTGCAAAGTATGCCAACTCCCAAACATACTATGATCAAATCGGACGAGAACCTATCAAAAGTACTCATGTAATAATCCCTTTGCCAAGTATATGAAGATTGATCTCAAGGCGAGAAGCATGTCATCCTTTGATGATTCAATCCATCTCTCATATCCGTGATATATTAATAAGTTGTGATTGACTCCTCAATCACGGCATGGCATGCACTTCCTTAATCATATCACACGAGTGGCCTTGTCATATATCTCCGTTTCATTGGGTGGCAAATTCCATCTTATTTGCTCACTTCCTCTCGCACGTTTCATAGTAAACATGAAAGCTACCTTTATAACTATCCGGTTAGGAAGTAGTGTTTGATAGCCCCAAGGAAAACTATTACACATGTAAGGAATATGACAATCTCAGTCTAAGGATCATACATCTACTAGGTATGAGATACACGATGACACATAAGAATGAAACATTCTCGCGATGTCCCATTGCGGGTCTATCTAACCCATGTTCTTCAACATGCGTCCACAATGTATAGATGATATCTCCATATCCATGATCTATGAAGCATGATCATCGATCACTACATGTCTTGATCTATTCATCGTTGTCCTATCACGATGATATCCGATTAGAGATATTTATCGAATTACATCATTAAGTAAAGAGCTTCATAAGCAAGTCACATACTTGTTGATCAATACAATGATATACATTCATTGGACCAATAATCATATTATTATTCATAAACATAGTCATGTTACAATCATCTAAATGATTGCCTCAAGGGCATAACACTAACAGCTAGAGAGGGTCTCGGCGTGCGTGCGAGGAGTCAAAAGATGCGGTGTGAAGGTCTGCGCAGCGCCATCAGCGAGGACTTAAGGGCTGCCTCGGCGTGCGGCTAGCCGGCGGAGATCCACGGCCATCAAAGCCCACGTCTCTCCGGCGATCTCGCGGGAACGAGTGGCGTGGCGCAATCCTGCTGCGTCCGTGCGGCGGCGATCAGAAGGTTCACGCATAAGCCGCGCGACGTGGCGCACTCCTGAGCGTTCGATCCGGATCGGATGACTTGGGCTGGGGCGGCGCTAGGGTTTCGGTGCGGTTGGGCCGGCGACACGCACAGTAATGGGCTCGGCCCATTACTGTTCATCTGATTTTTAAAACATTTCATATTTAAAATAATTCTTGAAATTCAATTAAATCATTTGGAGCTTTTAAAATAGCAGAAAAATTCCAGAAAAATTCCAGAAATTACTTTGAGATGTTTGGAATTCCATTAAAATATTTGCAATAAAACTTTGCAAAAAATTTTCCATTATTTAATTGTTTTCAAGAAAAGTCCTATTTGAATAAATCTAAATAAACTTAAATAATTTCCCAAAAATTCAAAAAAAAAACAAAACAAAAATACTCCAAAATTTAAATTAGAGCAAAAATTAGGGTGTTACAGGCGGCTCGTCTACTCGGAAGAAGCCACCAATGAAGATGAAGAAGTCCGACAGGTTTGTTAACCTATCAACTCTTTGGTTGATGCGTTTCGCTGGCTTGTTTGCTGACAGTTCTTCTTGTAAGAAACCTTCGCTAGGTGTTCCTCTGGAGCGCCATCCACAGCCCCCAATGGGGTTGAGCCTGAGGGGTTAGCGCCCTGTCGCGGGGCCATGGCCAGGGACACCGGTGCCTCCGGGCCCCTAGCCATCTCTCATCTCTCTGTTTTGAATCGGGCCTGCTGTTTGGAGCGATTTCCCGCCCGTCCCCCGAGGTCGAGGAGATCCTCTGAGTTCCGCCGACCCCTGATCGCCCCCGGCTCATCATGCAAGTTGCGTGGGTTGACGAGGAGGAAGGCTTGAAGCTTTTGGATGACCTGGAGGAGGTGGAGAAGGAGAGAAATGACTTCTATAGTCATGCCACGGCTTGCGCGCGTCTGGCCCGGGTAAGCGCCTCTTGACACTTGCTATCTTGCTGTTTCCGTTATCTGTCATGTAGTTATTTCTCTCTGTTGTGACCACAGAAAATAGGGGAGCATTCTGAAAAGAAAGCCGAATACATCCGGAAGATGCTCCCTGAAGTCTGAACGTGCCAAGAATATTTGGCCGAATTGGAGCGCATCAAGGCCGGGCATGCGGCCGAGTTGCTGGCTCTCCGGTCGGAGTTGCAGGCGCTGCGGGAGGAACAGAAGGTCTTGCGGGAGGAGAAGCTGGACGTTGTCGGCTCCCTCCGAGGTGAATGTCTTTGAACCTCTCCACACCTCTGGCTCAGTCGTCTGGTGTTTGATTTCCTTATATCCGTGCTAGCTCGGGATTCCGAGATTACGAAGCTCCAGCGACGGCTCGATGCTTCGAGAAGAGAGCTGGAAGGTACTTTTTAGGCGCCCTACCCTCTTTTGTCTTTGTCGCCTTCTGCATGGTCCCTGAAATCTGCTCCACTTGCAGATTATAAGATCAAGACGCGGTCGCAGTACGCTGTTTTCAACGACAAGGTTAATGCCCTTGAGACGTCTTGCTCAAAGCTCTGTGAAGCCTCAGAGCCCTTGCTGAGCTCACTTCATCCCGAAGGCGAGAGGCCGCTCGGCAATGACCAAGTTATTAATCGGTTGGAGGAAGCCCCCAAGGAGCTCAAAAGACTTTTGAAGGAAGCGGCGACCAATGGTGCTTGCCAGGCTCTGGCGATCACGAGGTCACTTTAACCTCAAGTGGATCTTGAAGCTATCAAGGAGGGTTATGCCTGCAACGTAGATGAGGACTGCGCCGCCGAGCTTTGGGAGGAAGTCAAAGATGCCTCCTCTACTGTAGCGGAGACTTTGGACCTATGAAAATATATGAAGGCATTTATTTGAAATCTTGTGTTTGTCTAAGTGGTTTTGATATCTTTAAATATTGCATCCGACTGGTTTTGCCTCTGACTGGTCCAGCCCCCAGGCTCTGCGGCATGGTTCATGACGCATGTCCCGGAGTCTTAGAATTTTTAGGAGAGAAGCACTCAGACACGTAAGATCGAAGTAGATTATATGAAAACAACTTTAAAAGCGAAATTTCAGAATTGCAGAATTCAAGTGAAAAAACGACATAGCTGTTCTATGTTCCAGGTGTTGCTGATAACTGTGCCGTCTTCACGCTTGAGTTTATAAGCCCCGGGGCGTACCACTTCGTCGACCACGTAAGGGCCTTCCCAGCTTGGGGAGAGCTTGTGCTCGCATTTCTGATTCTTTTAAGGACCAGATCTCCTTTGGAGAAAGCGCGGCTCTTTACATTGCGACCGTGATAACGACGTAGGCCCTGAAGGTACTTTGCCGACCGAATCGTTGTGACGTCTCTGGCTTCCTCCAGTCGATCGAGGTCTTCTAGCCAGCTTTCTTCTGAGGCGACTTCTTCATAGCTCCGAACCCGCAGGGATCCGAAGTCTAACTCGGTGGGAAGGACTGCCTCCGAGCCGTACACCAGGAAGAAAGGTGATTGTCCGGTTGCTCTGCTAGGGGTGGTTCGCAGCCCCCAGAGTACCGAAGGCAATTCTTTCACCCACCGAGTGGCGTATGGCTTTAGCCGATCGAAAATCCTTGCCTTCAGGCCTTATAACACCATACCGTTGGCTCGTTCGACCTGCCCGTTGATCGAAGTGCGCTCTCGATCTGGCGATTTTTATTCCGAGTTCGTCACACCAGTCTTGGAATACGCCGCTTCTGAATTGGGTGCCGTTATCCGTGATGATTCAGTTTGGCAAACCGAACCTGACCACAATTTCGCTAAAGAATTCTTTGGCTTTTGCCGCTGTTATCGACGCGACTGGCTTGGCCTCCACCCATTTGGTGAATTTGTCGACGGCCTCGAAAAGATGGGTATGACCGCCTTGAGCCTTCTTTAAAGGTCCCACCATGTCGAGCCCCCAGACCGCAAAAGGCCAGGTGATCGGAATGGTTTGTAGTTCCTATGCCGGTTTGTTCATCTGTCGCGCAAAGAACTGACATCTTTCGCATGTCCGGACGATGTCCTCTGCGTCGGTGACAGCAGTCGGCCAGAAAAATCCTTGGCGATAAGCCTTGCCAACCAGGGTTGATGTCGCTGTGTGATTCCCACAAATTCCTGAGTGTATTTCCTTGAGGAGATCTCTCCCTTCTTGTTCCGATATGCATCGTCGTAGTACACCGGAGGAGCTCTTGCGATAGAGTTCTCCCCTGATCACCACATAGCTCTTGCTTCAGCGCATTATTCGTTCGGCTTGCACACGGTCTTCGGGTAACTCGTCCTTCGCCAAATAATCCAGATACGGGGCTGTCCAGTCGGGGGTTATGATCAAGACTTCTGCCTCTTCGCCCTTCTCAATTTGGACGTCCGACTTAAGCCGAGTGCTTATTGTGGGTTTGTGGATTTCTTCGACGAATACTCCCACGGGCACCGTGGACCGATAGGATCCCATCTTGGCTAGCTCGTCGGCGGCTTCGTTGTCTCGCCGGAGCACATGAACAAGCTCCAGACCGTCAAAGTTTCCTTCTAGCTTGCGTACCTCTTGGCAATAGGCTGTCATGTTGTCTTCAATACAGGACCACTCTTTTTGCACTTGATTGACCACAAGCATTGAGTCCCCACGAACCGCTAGTCGTCGGATTTCGAGTGATATGGCAATACGGAGCCCATGGATGAGTGCCTCGTACTCGGCGGTGTTATTCGATGCGGGAAAAAGAATTTGAAGAATGTACCTTAACCGTTCTCCGCTTGGTGATATGAGCACTATACCAGCCCCCGCGCCGCTGAGCATGAGGGAGCCATCGAAGTACATGGTCCAATATTCGAGTTCTTGACTGCCGGGCTTTGAAATTCTGTCCATTCAGTGGTGAAGTCGGCGAGCGCTTAAGACTTGATGGCTGTGCGAGGCCTGAACAAGATATCAAAGGCTCCAAGCTCGACTGCCCACTTTGCAATTCTCCCGGTGGCCTCCTGATTGTGGAGAATATCTCCAATTGGGAAGGAGGTGACCACCAAAATCGTATGTTCTTGGAAATAGTGCTTGAGCTTGCGAGATGTGAGAAGTACGGCATATAGCAATTCTTGAACTTGCGGATACCGCACCTTAGACTCACTTAAGACCTCGCTGATGAAGTAGACCGGGTGCTGGACCTTCTGCACATGGCCCTTCTCCTCCCTTTCTACAACGACCGCAGCGCTAACTACATGAGTCGTTGCCGCGATGTATAGCAAGAGAGGTTCCTCTGGCATTGGTGAAACCAAGATTGGAGGCATCGTTAAGAAAGTCTTCAAATCTTCAAACGCCCGCTGTGCCTCTAGAGTCCATTGGAATTTGTTCTGCTTTTTGAGGAGTTTAAAGAATGGCATACCTCGCATACCCAACCGAGAAATAAACCTGCTGAGTGCGGCCATGCATCCTGTGAGCTTCTGGACGTCTTTTTGGCAAGTTGGCGGCTCCATACTCGATATGGCCCTGATCTTCTCTGGGTTGGCCTCGATGCCTCGTTGAGATACGATAAACCCGAGCAGTTTTCCCGAAGAAACCCCGAAAACACAATTCTCGGGAATAAGCTTCATGCAGAAAGCCCTTAGACTCTCAAACGTCTCGATTAGGTCAGTGATGAGGTCCTTCGTTTCCCGAGTCTTCACCACGACGACGTCCACGTACACCTCCACATTTCGTCCGAGTTGGGCGTGAAAGCACCGCTGTATCGCGCGTTGGTACGTCGCTCCAGCGTTTTTCAACCCGAACACCATTGTGGTATAACAAAAGGCCCCGAAGGGCGTGATGAACGAAGTCTTGATATGATCTTCCGCCTTTAGGTTAATCTGGTGGTACCCTGAGTAGGCATCAAGGAAACTCAGGATCTCGCACCCAGCAGTTGAATCAACTACTTGATCAATCAGAGGTAACCCGAAAGGATCCTTCAGACAGGCTTTGTTGAGATCGGTATAGTCAATGCACATGCGCTAAGTTTTATTCTTTTTTTGAACTAGTACAGGGTTTGCCAGCCAATCTGGATGATACACTTCTTTTATAAAGCCTGCGGCTAAAAGCTTGGTGATTTCCTGTTTGATGGCATTCCGGCGATCTGGAGCGAACCGCCGAAGCCTTTGCTTGATTGGCTTCGCACTTTTGTTGACGTGCAGAGAATGCTCGATCACCTCCCTGGGGACACCCGGCATGTCAGACGGTTTCCACACGAAGATGTCCTTGTTAGCTTGGAGGAAGGTGACGAGCTCGTCTTCCTATTTGTCCTCGAGCCTTGTCCCGATCAGAGTCGTCTTAGTCGAATCGGACGGGTCAAGAATGATTCTCTTGGTTCCTTCACTAGGTTTCATTCCTGACGTGGCCTGCTTTTTGGACGGGATATCTCCCTCTTCCTGCATCGTGTCCGCTTCTGCTTGGATCTCCTTTCTCTCATCGGCTCCTTCCCTCAGCTCGGCGAGTTCATGGTTCTCTTGGTCGCACTCCAGGGACCGTTTGACGTCACTGCGAACCGTGAGGACGCTTCTTGGTCGTGGCATTTTCATCATCAAGTAGGTGTAGTGTGGGATAGCCATGAATCGAGCCAGTCTGGGTCTTCCCAAGATAGCGTGATACGCCGTCTCGAAATCTGCCACCTCAAAATTTATGTACTCGGTTCGATAGTTGTCCTTGGTGCCGAAGGTGACGGGCAAGGAAATCTGTCCGAGTGGGAGCGACGATGCTCCAGGAATCACACCATGGAACGGCTGAGTGCTCGACCTTAGCTCGGAGAGGGGAATGTTCATGTCGTTGAAAGTTTTGGAGAACAAGACGTTGAGTCCACTTCCTCCATCGATCAGGACCTTCTTGAGCTTCACGCCGCGGATAACAGGGTCGAGCGCTAGAGGGAACGTACCCGTATGTAGAACCCGGTTGGGGAGATCCGATCGGTCGAAGGTGATTGGTACCTCATACCACTTCAGATATTAGGGGGCCGCTAGTTCCACCGCATTGATCTCCCGAGCGGTAAGCTTTTGCTTCCGCTTGGACTCGTATCTGGTGGAGCCCCCGTATATGTAGTTCAATTCATTCTCAGGCTCTTGAAAATCGTCTTCATCTGGAAGGTCTTTCTTCTTTGCCGCCTCGTCCTTTGCTGGAGCTGGCTGCTTGTTGCTCTCCTACGCAAAACGCTTCAAGGTGAAGCAGTCCTTGGCGGCGTGCTTTCCCTTAGGATGGAAAGGACAGATTGCTTCCATGACGGTGCTGTAATCAGGTCCTTCCCTCCGCATGGCTCGGGGCTAGACGTGCTCGGCCACCGTGACTAATTCTTCGCCCTTTCGCTTCTTGTCTTTGTGCTTGGAGGACTCGGGCTCGTCGCCCTTGTTCTTCTAATGTGGGCGATCTTCCTGGCGCTCGGCCAGGGCGTCTGAGGCCGTGGCGTAGCGGTCGGCCAGTGCGAACATCTCCTTCACAGAGGTTGGGGGTTTCCTGGACATTTTCTTAATTAGATCAGGATCACTTACCCCTTTCTGGAAGGCTGCCACCACCACCGCTTAAGATATGTCCCTGATGGTGTTCTTCTTCTGCATGAAACGCCGGATGAAATCCCTCAGCGTCTCGTCCTTCTTTTGGTGCAACTGGTACAGGTCCCGTGCAGTGCCAAGCCTCTCGTAGGTTCCTTGGAAGTTAGTAATGAATTGATCTCAGAGATCGCACCAGGAGTCCACCGAGTTTGCAGGGAGTCCCGTGAGCCATGCTTGAGTCGAAGGGGTAAGGTTGACTGGCAGGTAATTTGCCATCACATTCTGGCTACCTTCGACCGCTTTGACTGCTAGGGCGTATACCTGTAGCCAAGCTTCCGGATCTCGCTCACCGTCAAACTTGATGATGCCCTTAGGGTTGAAACCTTCAGGCCATACCACTCGGCACAGCCGAGGAGTGAATGCTCGAATCCCGTCGATGGATCTTTCTTCATGATGAGGGGGAGAGCGGCGCGGTGAGCCTCTGGCGCGACGATCGTCGTCACTACGTCGGGGTGGAGTTCGGCGTGGCGATTCCATGACTCGTCGCTCATCATCGTTTCGGTCCCGGCGATGACAGTCTTTATGGTTGTCCCTGTTGTCGTACCTTCGATCGCTTCGCCGATCATAGCCGGTGCCAAAACGCTCAAAGTCGTCGCAGCGCCCGCACCGTTCTTCCTCGTCCCGCTCTTGTCGTCTGGCGGTGATATCTTGGCGAAGGTCGCGGTTGAGGATCGCGCGTGCATCTCGGCCCAGTGGCGTGGCGCGCCGATCGCGGTATTTCGGTGGTTGCCGTCCGACTGCTAGCGACACGCGTGGCCGCGTGGGAGCGGGAACGCGCTTCCCCATCCGGCCTTTCTTGATTCTGTTGAATCGCCGCCGTCGTCACCATGGCCTTGATTTGAGCCACGATCGGGGCTGCCGGGCTGTCAGCTGCAATCATTGGATCCTGCGTATCGAGTAGCGTCTTGGAGGCGACGACGTTCTGCTGCGGCGTATGGAAGACAGCTTGGTCTCCCAACCTGGATTGCAGGATGTCCTCTCGGACATGGCGGCCGCGAGACCGAAGCGACTGTGCCTCCTTCCCCCTACGGGGTAGACGATCTTCCTCCATAGCTTCCTGATCCTCTTGCTGGCGTTGGAGGTCGGTCTTCTGCTCATCTATGGCAAAGATGCCGCGAAGATCATAGTAACTTCCTGCAAAGCCGACTGGTTTGTCGACTAAGGCAGAGTGACGTACCTGAGATAGGTCGGCCTAATTTTTACCAGATTGGATCTGGTTCAAGTCTAGGCAGACCAGTTCTCCGTGCTTATCCGCGACGAAGTCCATGCTCCCAAAGCGAAAAGCTTGGCCGGAGACGAAAGTGACGGTGATCCCGCCGATTGTTGCCATCGAGTCTATTGGAAAAGATGTTAGCGCTTCCCCTACCTGGCGCGCCAACTGTCGACTTTTGTAGTCGGCAATAAAATTATGGGGTAGGCGCTAGATCTCAAACTCGAAGGTCACACAAGACAGGGATTTTAGACAGGTTCAGGCCCTCGACGGTGGAGGTAATACCCTAATCCTGTGTGCTGGGAATATGTGGATCTCTTGGATCTAGGGTTGCTCAAAGCACAATGTGCTCTGGGCGATATGAGGAGTTCTATGCTCTATGGCTTGATGCCTTGTTGTTGCCCGCCCTCTCCCTTATATACTGGGGGTGGTGCGTCTTACAGAGTCCTGATCGGTCTGGAGATCCCGATCGGTTACTAGATTCTAGTCGTTTACAGGATAGAGTTTACATCTTTATCTATCCTATAAACAACTCGGATTACAACTGTATCTTTCATATCCAAATACATATTCAACTATCTATGAGGTATGCACCCTTCCGCACGGCAACTTGGCTTGGCGCGGGGCATATCTTTTGGGCCTCCTCTCTGGGCCTTTCCTTTCTTCTGGTGGCGCTGGGTCGGTCATAGAGATACCTGGTTCCATATATTCCACAGCCTTTTGCTATCTTTTAATTATTCAGAGAAAAGTATTAATGATCATTTGTTGAAAATATTTTATTTGAGTTCCAAATGTTACAAAATATTTTGTGGAATTTTTCGGGATTTTTCCTGGTATTTTGCTATGTATTATGGCTTTATCTATTTATCTGAATTATTTTAATTCAAAAACGTTTTGAAAATCGAGCGAATAGTGTTGGGTTGAAAGCCCAAGTCTAGCCCGTTTTCTTTGCGCCACAGCCCAGCTCGCCAACCTGCGCAGCCCACTTCGCAAACCCTAGCCGCGCACCGTTGCATTTCGATCCAACGACTGCGATCGCGCCGCATCGCCGCTTGCTGTCAGCCGCCCGATCGAGTTCGCGTGGATGTCTATGATCGCGCCATGCCGGCTCATCCGAATCTGCCGGGGCGCTGAATCCCGTGAGACTCGAAATTTGTTTTCGCACCCTACACGGAAGTCGAGGGCCCTATTTAATGCGCCGCCGCCACCCCTGTGTCGCGCACATCGAGACGCATCTGTAGCCCTAGCGCGCACATCCCGAGCCACCGCCATTCGCCTAAAAAGCTCGCTGGAGTTGCGCTCTGTGCCGCCACGGTTTTTGCCTCGTTCTGCCGCTGTCGGTCCCTGTCCGCCGCCGCCAAGGTCGCCGAAGTATTGCCTTCACCCAGTCACGTCGAACCGAGGATGAAGCGTCGCCGGAGTCGCCCCAGAACGCCGTCACCGTGGTCATCGTTCCCAAGTCTGGTGAACACTTCGCCACCATGCCGCCATCAACGTCGTAAGCTTCGTCGACCGTTGGATCTTCAAAAAGCGGTAAGGATCAAGCCACGTTGCTTTGTCTACAACAAACAGCTCCGTCAAACTTAGCCGTTAGATCTTGATCGTGTGGCCTAAGTGTCACCATGTTTTCCCATGTCCGTAGTCGTCCGATCGGATCTGGGCACACCAGATCACACCAGCGCAGCGGCCAACCGCGTTTCGGGCGCCGTAGCTGAGGCACCATGCGCCGGGTCCACGATGGACCAGGGCCGTGAAGAGGAACGCGGTATGCTGCACTAGCACAAAAAAAACCACCGCATAACCAGAAAGCTACTCGCAAGAAGGGGATCACAGATTAGATTACCACTAGATGCGCAGTTGCGGAATCCTTCGCACGTCGACGTAGTGGATCATCCTCGCCGTAGTCATTGCGTCGATGGAGTGGATTGTCCTCGCCTCGCCGTGGATCGTCCTCCCACGCCGCAGTCGTAGCAGCGTCACCGCAGTTGTCCACACGTCCAGGGATGGAACGCCGTGCGTCGGTGTGCAAGCACCTGGTCGCTCGGCAGGGGCAGCGAGAGGAGAAGGCTAGGGTTTCGGGTGAATCACTTCTAAACCGTGGGAAAGCATACCGTGCGCCCACCCTCCTCCCCTCCTTATATAGCCACGAGATGAAACCCTAAACCAGGGCCCATCGTGTGCTAAGCCCACGAGTCGATAATTATGGATCCAATCCAAATTAATGCGTCCCACCCATTAAGTGTGTGACCCTGCAGGTTCACGTACGTTTGGACATGGATTTGGAAAACTCCTTTTCAATCCAATAGTTGGTAGCGGCTCCTTGCAAAGTATGCCAACTCCCAAACATACTATGATCAAATTAGATAGAACCTATCAAAAGTACTCATGTAATAATCCCTTTGCCAAGTATATGAAGATTGAACTCAAGGCGAGAAGCATGTCATCCTTTAACGATTCAATCCATCCCTCGTATCTGTGATATATTAATAAGTTGTGATTGACTCCTCAATCACGGCATGGCCATGCACTTCCTTAATCATATCACACGAGTGGCCTTATCATATATCTCCATTTCATTGGAGTGGCAAATTCCATCTTGACTGCTCACTTCCCTCTGCACATTTTATAGTAAACATGAAAGCTACCTTTATAACTATCCGGTTAGGAAGTAGTGTTTGATATCCCCAAGGAAAACTATTACACATGTAGGGAATATGACAACCTCAGTTCTAAGGATCATACATCTACTATGTATGAGATACACTGATGACACATAAGAATGAAACATTCTCGCAGTGTCCCATTGCGGGTCTATCTAACTCATGTTCTTCAACATGCGTCCACAATGTATAGATGATATCTCCATATCCCATGATCTATGAAGCATGATCATCGATTACTACATGTGCTGATCTATACATCGTTGTCCTATACGATGATATCCGATCAGAGATATTTATCGAATTACATCAATAAGTAAAGAGCTTCATAAGCAAGTCACATACTTGTTAATCAATACAATGATATACATTCATTGGACCAATAATCATATTATTATTCATAAACATAGTCAAGTTACAATCATCTAAATGATTACCTCAAGGGCATAACACTAATAGGCCGAACCGTGGACCGAGTCATGTGCAGTGACACATGTCGCCTTCTGATTGTGCCACGTGTCCGCTGACGTTAGTGTGACGTCATAAATCGCTTTTCTTTTAGAAAAAGTAGTTAGCCGAAAATCATATTCGGTGCTGACGTCAGCATGATGTCATAAATGCTATTTTTCAGTGTAAAGTAATTCGATTAATTCAGTTTTTCTATTTTTTAGAATTATCTTTTATTCCAAGCTTTGAATAGCTATATCTTTTGCTTTTGACTCCGATTGAGGTGATTCTAGTTTCTAATAATTTGTAAAATCATGCTCTATTTAATGGTGAATTTTATTTAAGTTTTTGAGTTGATCTTGCTCTCTATATTCGCTATTTATTCTTTATCGCTCATTACACATAGACGTCGAGTTGCCTGGTGAGTTTGTGGTTGTGGAGGCAGCACCCGAGCAAGGTCCAGAGCAGGAGTCAGAGCTGTTTGAAGGCAAGTTGTACTTTGATCATGTTGAACTATGCTTTAAATATTATTTTGATTCAAAGTATTGCATATTGATTCAAGTATCGCTGTTTCAAATATGTTGGGATTAGTTATTGTCCACTTTGAGTTACACCCATCTTGCCATGTTGTATGTCGTATTTCATTTGTCACCTAGAATGGTTTAATACTAATTGGTAGCTATAATTGCCAATGTGTTAGTTAGACCACAAGTAGAATGCTTAGCCGTGCAACAAGTCATCTTTTTATGTAAAAGTGGTTGATCTTGCTTAATGATTATGAAACATGTTTATTAAATTGTGTGTCGGGTGTTGTCACACAATGATGCTGTTGTTGTTGATGGCACGTGGTGCATGGTAATTAACCGGGTTGGTAAAATGATTTAGATTGAGGCACGTGGCACGTATTTGTGGTGGGCCAACACTACAAGAAACAGAGAAAAATTCGTGGGTTTTTTAAATTCATGGGCCCAAAAAAAACCCATGAATTTATTTATTTAAATTCGTCGGTTTGTAAAAAACCCACGTTTTTAATTAAATTCGTGGGCCGAAATGAAACCCACGAATTTAATCCTTTAAATTGTCGTGCTGAAGTAACCCACTAATTTAATTATTTAAATTGTGTGCCAAAAAATTATCCACGAATTTAAAAATTTAAATTAAATGAGCCACCAAATACCCACAATTTAAATTTTTAAATTGGGGCCCCACCTAACCCACGATTTACTCCAGGCAAAATAACCCTTAGGCCCGCAGACACGCACTCCAGAGCCAAAATTTCCCCCCACGTCGCCGCGCGCCGCCGCGCCCGCCGCTTCGCCCGCCGCCCGCATGCGGCTTGCCGCCGTCGGCCCGACCTGCGCTCCGCGTCGTCGGCCCGCCCTGCCCTCCCGCGCCGTCGTCCCTGGCTGCCGCGCGCCCCTGCGCCCGCTCCACTCGGCCGCCCGCCCTCCATGCGGTCGGCCGCTTTGCTCGGCGCCGAGACCCGCCCGCCGGCGGCCACCAGGCTGCCCCGCCCGCCCGCCGCCCGCCGTGCCGCCCCTCGCCGGTCGGCCCGCGTCGCGCCGCCCGCCGCCCGGCCGGCCGACCTCCGCCCGCGCGCGGCCGTGACCGCCCGGCCAGCGCCCCGCCCCGGCCGGTCACCCGCCCCGCCGCCCCTCGCCCGTCGGCCGCGTGCGCGCCGCCCGCCTCCCGCCACTTCGCGCGCCCCTCCGCCGGCCGCCGACCTCCGCCACGCCGTAGCCCGGCGAACCGCCGCCGCCTGCCGCCCGCCGCCGCCGCGCCCACGCCGCCCCTGCCGCGACGCCGCCCGTGAGGCCTACCCGTCTTGCGCCCGCCGCGCCGCCCCTCGCCCGGCCGCCCGCCCATGGTGCCGCCGCCACCCAGCCGCCGCCGCCCGCCGCCGCCGCTCGCCCGCCCGCCGCCGCCCGCCCTCCGCCACGACGCCGCCTCGGCCGGCCGCCCGCCATACGCCTCGCCATGCCGCCGCCCGGTCGGCCGCCCGCCACGCTGCCCCGCCGCGCGAGGCCCCGGCACAGCCACCCGCCGCATGCCCCGCTGCGCTGATCCTCGCCGTGCCATCGCCACTCGGCCGCCGAGACGCCGCCCGCCCGCCCGACGGCCGGCGCCCCACCCGCCCGCTTTGTCGCGCGCGCGCGCCACCGCCTCCACCCGCCGCTTTGTCCGCCACCAGCGCCACCGCCGAGCCATAATCGTTGTACTTTATAACTTGTTGTGATGGATACGTTGTGATCGACTTATTGTGATGGACTTATTTTAATGGATCGTGGATTGTATCTATTGTGGTTGTAATGTGTTGTACGTCATTGCGTAGTTTACAAATTGCCGTTGGATGTGTGTTTGGATTATCTAAGGATGCGCTAGAATGTCTCCTTACGGTTTGAGAGATTGATATATATTATAATCGCAAATGTTTTTTTGTCTGTTTGAGTGGATGTCCTATTTACAAGAGAGGTCATGCCAAAATTTTGTACATTTCGGAGACTTAGTTTTAAGCCGGTTTGAAGAGTTAAAGGTTGGTTTGATTATTTTAGTCTTGGTAATAGGTTTGGTGTCTCGTTTGTTAATTATTCGTTCGCTTCAACTTCATTGTGGAGTTTGTCTTTTGTGTTCTGATTACGATCGATTTGAACAAAATAGATGATCTTATTTATTCTTCGCTTAGCAATTTTTAGTTTCAATTTTCTTTTGCCTTTTCTTTTCTTCTTTAGTTGTTATATGTATTGAGTGCGATACATATATATATAAAAATACATACATTTGGATATATATACATATATGTATTGAGTGCGATACATATATATATATAAACATACATTTGGAATATACATTTTTTTTGTAAAAATGACAGTTAAATTCGTGGGTTTAAAAACCCACAATTTAATCGATTAAATTGGGTTTTTAAACCCACGAATTTATCGATAAATTAAATGGGTTTTTAGCCCACGAATTTAATCGATTAAATTCGTGGGTTTTTAAACCATTTAATTTAATGATTAAATTCGTGGGTTTTTAAACCCACTAATTTAACTCGAAAACAATTAAATTCGTGGGCTTAGTAGAAACTCACGAATTTAACTTAATTCGTGGTACCACGAATTTAATTAATTAATTTCGTCGAGTTAAATTCGTGAACTAAATTCGACGGTTTGCTCACGAATTTAATTTAAATTCGTGGGTTTTAGCTTAAATTCGTGGGTTTTTGGCCCACGAATTTTTCCCTGATTCTTGTAGTGCAATGTGCACTTGGGCGATCGCATTGCTTTTTATGATAATGGTTGGTTCATGGTTATGATGATTTTTAGTTAGTCTTGCCTTGGTCAATTAAGGACTTAACCTTGCAAGAATTTGAACTGAGTCATTCATACAACCACATGTCTGTTATGGGATAGAGCTAGCTGATTAATCTGTCGAGTCTAAACTTTTGTACTATTTGTGGTGGTGTGAGGCCCGGGTAGTGGTAACCAGTCCTCGCATGGGTGTGCTCACATGGCGCAAGAGGGGAGCCCTGGATGTGGTAACCAGTCCCACAAGTGTTGAAACCTTAGCGGATAGTACTGGGTTTAGATAGGCATTGGAAAGGCTTTATTATAATCACTCGCCTTTGTGGTGTATGGGTGTATCTTGTGGGTAAAGTGTATAACCTCTGCAGAGTGTAAAACCTATTCGAATAGCCGTGCTCGCGGTATTGAGCGTTGCTCGGTGATTACAGTCAATGGTTAGATTCCATTAAAAACAAATGTGGGTATGGATATGAAATGTGGAATAAGGTTATGAGTGGGTTATTGGAAAACAAATGGAAAATGTATTATTGTTATTATTTGTTTTACTGTCTTTCAATCTATTTATGCTATTATTTTACAAGTGTTGTTTATGCAAATTAACTATGTCAGCCTATCCTTTGTAATAAGCCATGCATATAGTATATTAGACTTGCATTCTGTGCACAACTTGTTGAGTTCTTTATGTACTCACCCCCCTTGCAACAAAACATCACTAGTTGGAGAAGAAGCAACGCCTGCTTTTGAGGAAGAGTATCAGGAAGAGGCGAATAACTAGGGTGCGAACCTTGTCAGTTGCTTGTGGCAGATTGAAGGGTTTCTACGCTTGTGTTTATTTCCGCTACTATATATTTACTTTTAGTCTTAGCCCTGCGAGGCGTATTCATGTAAGGTTGATCATAAGTTCATGAAATAGTTATATTTAATATTGATGAAGTCTTTATTACGTTACCGTTAAGTATGATTGTGATATTCATCAATGTTGAGCCTGTGTACACTAGCGTGATTCTGGAATAGTGCAGAATACACAGAGGGTCCGGGTTTGCATATTCGGGTCCTGACAAATGATCTTGTTCAGAAATATAAGGTTGCATGTAGATTTAATGAGACTTTTCCAACTATACCCCTATTTATTCTCTCTCAACTACATTCATTTATTCATTATCACCACACACAAACTATTATCTCTCATCTTCCAAGACAATTAAGTGGGGTATCTAAGTCCTTTTCACTCATACCTTTCTCAATTTCACCCCAACCTTAATCCTTGTGCAAAGTCAAAATACGCCTTATATTTCTAAATGGAGGGAGTAATTTCCGTGAAAAGTGGTCGATCAATTGTTTAACCAATATAAGAAAAATCGGTCAATTAACCCAGCAGATGAACTATAGCTCACTCATCTGAATGGTCTTCAAAAAAGGTTTACAAGTACACTCACCTCCTTCTAGCTGTAAGTCTCCTCTAAAAAAGGGAATCGATACCAGCCATACATGTGATACAGATGCTTCTATTAATGATATGCCCTTGAGGCAATCATTGAGATAAATGTATCATGTGTATGTTTATGAAATAATATAATTATTTTGTCCCCTAAATAAATATGATTCGTATCAATCAACAAGTATGTGACTTGTTCGTGAAACTTCTTATTCATGTTTTGATATTATTATGAACTATCCTTGACCTTATATCATCGGGTGAGACAATTGTGATTTACTTAGTTGCAATTGATTCCTTATTCACATTTGGCATAGCCATGCACTTTCTTAATCTAACCACATCGAGGAGCCCAAAGATATCTCTCCCATTATATAGGAGGGGAAAATTCCATCATGACCGCTCACATTCCTCCACAAGTTTCATAGTAAACTCGAAAGCTACCTTTATGACTACCAATTTACGGAGTAGTGTTTGGCAACTCCTAAAATACTATTACACATGTAGAAAACCATGACGATCTCAGGTCTAAGGATCTCACATGCACTATGTATGAGACCAACTGATGACACTTAAGAATATAATAATTCTCACAGTGTTTCATAGTGGGTCACTCTAACACCATGTTCTCCAACATGTGTCCCTATTATTGATTTGATATCCCTATATCTATGATTCATGAAACATAATCATCAATCAATACATGTGCTGACCTATAAATCATAATTGTCTCACATGATGATATAAAGTCAGGGATAATCCAGAATAATATCAAAATATGAATAAGGAGTTTCACGAACAATTCACATACTTGTTGATTGATACTAATGATATTTATTCAAGGGACAAAATAATTATATTATTCCATTAACATAGATGTGATGCAATCATTTCAATGATTGCCTCAAGGGCATATCACTAACAATCTCTCACTTGCACTTGAGTAAACCATATAAGTATATAATATCCATAGCTCTCGTGTATACCTCTTGCTTTGGTTGCAGGAGTGGCTTTGTAAATGGATCAGCAATGTTAGAATCTGTGTGCACTTTGCATACCTTCACATCGGCCTTATCCATAATCTCGCGAATAAGGTGAAAACGCCGAAGTATATGTTTGGACTTTTGATGTGATCTAGGCTCCTTGGCTTGAGCAATGGCTCCATTATTGTCACAATAGAGATCTACTGGATTAGAAACACTGGAATCCACACCCTGTTCAGAGATGAACTTCCTCACCCAAACGATATCCTTTGCAGCTTCAAAAGGTGCAATATACTCAGCCTCTGTTGTAGAATCTGTAATTATATCTTGCTTGAAACTCTTCTAGCTCACTGCTCCTCCATTAAGATAAAACACAAATCCAGATTGCGATCGACAATCATCTTTATTGGTTTAGAAGCTAGTATTGTTGTAACCACTTACAACCAACTCTTCCTCACCTCTATAAACAAGGAACACATCTTTAGTCCTTCTCAAGTACTTTAGGATATTTTTACAGCTATCTAGTGACCTTCACCTAGATCTAACTGATATCTGCTAGTAACATTTAGAGTATATGACACAACTAGGTGTGTACATATCATGGCATACATGATAGATCCAAAAGCAGAAGCATATAGAATCTTGCTCATCCGGTCTCACTCGTCAGGTATCAATGGACACTAACTCTTGCTAAGACTAATGCCATGTGACATAGGAAAGAAACCCTTCTTGGAATCTTGCTTGTTGAATCGCTTCAATAACTTGTCAATGTATGTATTTTGGTTTAATCCAATTAGCCTTTTCGATCTGTATGTACATATCTTTATACCCAAAATATGTGCTGCCTCTCCTAAGTCTTTTATAGAGGAACTACTTCTTAATGAAGACTTGACAAATTCGAGCATAAGAATATCATTTCCAATAAATAATATGTCATCCACATATTAGACTAAGAAAACAAGTGCTCTCCCAATAGCCCTTTGGTAAACACACTCTTCTTCATTCTTGATGAAGCCAAACTCTTTGATTACCACATCAAAACGAATGTTCCAACTCCAAGATGTTTGCTTCAGACCATAGATAGATCTTTGAAACTTGCTTATCTTTCTAGCATTTTGTGGATCGATAAAACCTTAGGTTGTGTCATGTGCACATCCTCACTTAGGTTTCCATTTAGGAAAGCCATTTTGACATCCATCTGAGATATCTCATAATCGAAATATGCAGCAATAGCTAGGCTGATCCGAACATACTTAACCATAGATGGGCAAGAAAGTTTCATCTTAGTCAATACCTATAACTTGTTTGAAACCCTTCGCCACCAATCGCGTCTTATGGATTTGAACATTTTCATCCATGTCTATCTTTCTTTTAAAAACACATTTGCACTCAATGGTTTTAACATCATCGGATAGATCAACCAAGTCCCAAACTTGATTGTCATGTATGGATTGTATTTTGGATATTTCTCAGAGTCCGAGTCCATTAACTCTTCCTCATAAGTGTTAGGTTTATCATTGTCTAACAATAAAACATCATGTCTATACCTTATAGGCATTTGACATGACCTCTTAGACCTACGTTAGGCTGGTGTCTCTTCTGCAGGTTCTATAACATCTTGTACATCTTGTGGAGATTCAGATGAAGTTAAATCACTATCCGAAGGTTCTTTAATTTTTTTCAAGTTGCACTGTGCTCCCACTGATTTCTTTTGAAAGAATCTCTTTATCCAAAATATATTATTTTGAGCAACAAACACTTTGTTCTCATCCCTCTTATAAAATTAATATCATTTAGTTTCCTTAGGATACCCCATGAAAAGCATTTTTTTGACTAGGGTGTGAGCTTGTCAGATATCAAATATTTTACATATGCTTCACAACCCCATACATTGAGAAAAGATAACCCAAGACGCTTCTGATCCACATCTACCGTTTTAGATGGTATCCTATTTAATGTGAACGCGGCTATTTCTAGAGCATACCCCTAGAAGGACATTGGCAAATCAGATTGTTAATTTTTTTAAATAATACACAAAAACTAAAAATTACAAAAATAATAAGCCGAAAAGAAAAATTACAGAAGTAGTCTACTGTCACTACTCAGAATGGCGACAGAGTTCTATTGCCATTTAGAATGGCGATTTAATGATGTGGATACCACATAGGATCTCAATCACCAGTTTGATTAGTGACAAGAGTTCCGTCGCCAATTGAAATCGTGACAGCTTTCTGTCGCTAATTGAAATGGTGATAGAACTCTGTTGCCACTTGAAATGGCGACAGAACTAGGCAACGCATATAGATGAACTGATGATCTATCTAGCTGTAGCTTAGCTATGCTTGATGACAACATGCCACAGGGTAGTTTTGATGACGTGGAAGGTGCACATGTCGCCTTCTTGCAAGCATTGAAACTACAAGCTCGAGGAAGTTGACGTGTGCACCTTTCAAGTCGTTGAAACTACCCTGTGGTATGTCGTCATCAAGCATAGCTAAGCTATAGTTAGATAGATCATCAGTTCATCTACGTGTGTTGCCTAGTTCTGTCACCATTTCAATTAAAAAACATCATACAAGTAAAAAACAGCTAGCAAACAACATGGAAATATAAACATGAAATGCACACACCATTTCAGCACAAACAAAATACATTTACACATTCACATAATCAAACGTCCAACCTAAATATTATTACCGAAGAATATCAAATCTGTTCAAATACATCCATAGTATCCAAAGGGTAAAAACATACCAATAAATTACATTACAACTGACATATATTAGAGTTTACACAACACTTCAGTTCTGGTGCAGTTTTGGACAATACTTGAAAGTGTGTCCTGTCTCGTTGCAAATGGAGAATTTCTTCACTCGATGACCACATTCCGTAGCATCCACATCATTCCGTATACGTCTTGTTTGGCGTCGTCTGACTCCTTTAAGCATATCAATGTCTGAAACCTACCTTGTAAGCTCCCACCAGCGATGGTTTGTGAATGAACCAACCACACCGATACCATATATTTCTCCACTCCAAGTTGCAGTCACTGCCTCCATGAAACATTGATCCATAAATATGCCCGGATCCATACGAATGGTGGAACATGCAGCCATTATGTGTGCACAAGGCCTGTGTAACAGAAGGGCCTTGTTGCATGTGCAGGAACTGTTGGAAATATACCCTAGATGCAATCGTAGAATTGATTATATTTCCATAAATGTTCATAAACTATGATATTGTTCTTTGAATAACATCATGGATATTGATTAACAAGTACGTGACTTGTTTCTCAAACTCTATATTCATCTTTATAATGTTCATTCTAAAAGGGGTCCCTAGTCGATAATCATATGAGGACACATATGAGTAGATTAGCATATGTATTGGTGGATGGCCATGATTCACAGGTCATAGATATGGAGATATCAAACCAATAATATGGACACATGTTAGAGAACATGGTGTTGGACATCGACCCACTATGAGACACTACGAGAATGTTGTATTCTTTCATGTCATCAGTTGGTCTTATATACGATGTGTATGCTATATCCTTCGACTTGAGATTGTCGTATGTTCTCAAGATCTGTAATGGCTTACTTAGGGGTCATCAAATGCTACTTCGTAACTGGGTAGTTATAAAGATGGCTTTCGGATTTATCATGAAACATGCTGCGAGGCGTGGTAGATCAAGATAGGATTTTCCCCTCCATACAACGGGAGAGATATCTCTAGGCCTCTTGAGTGGTCGGATTCCGAAAACGCATGGCCATGCTACTTGAGTAAAGAGTTATTCGAGTCATTGAGTTAAAGAGTTAACTCATGTATTCAGGAAATCCGAGTCACGGCATCGAGAAAGAGTGGTCGAGCCATCCAAATAAGGATGACAACAACTCGCCTTGGGTTTGACCGATATCGTGAGTCAAAAGGAAATGCATATAGGACATTTTTGAGGTTTGTCTAATCTTTAGTTGTACTCGGGAGTTGGTAAGTCCAGCTAGGGGCTGCTATCGACTATTGGTCGAATGCTCGATGATCGATTATGAGTACTCGATGGTCGAGTAGGTGTACCCGATGGGCAAGTAGGAGTACTTGATGGTCGATATGGGTACTCGAGCCATGTCTAAGTGCATGTGAACCTATAGGGTCGCACGCTTAAGGGGCTGAAACCAATTCGGATAGGCATCCGAATCGTAACCCGTTATGTCATGTCTATATAAAGGGAGGAGGTGGTGGCTTTGTAGTAGTGAGATACACGAAGAGACACAATAGGTTTTTTGGGATTATCGGAACCCTAGCCGCCACCCCTTCTCTGTCCAGAACCGTGCAGCCAGTGCTAGCACTTTGGCTCATGGTGTTCCTACCCCGTACGTGTGGATACCTTAGAGGCGTTGCTACAAATATTCAACGCTAGGACGATCCACAACCTGTGACAGTCACAAGGTGCTGTTGGGAGGCACGAGGCTAGTACGACTACATCTACACCACCGCGTTATATCGACTCTACTTTCGCTACGGGTCTGCGCGTCTAGTGGTAATTCTGTGATTTATAAGTTGCAGTGGTTACTTGGTTACACGGTAGAAAATTTTGATTTTTCGCTAGAGTAGCCTACCCATTCCCCAACAGTGGTATCAAAGCCTAGCTGTGTAGTTTTAGATTTGGAATAGATGCATATGATGATATCCGGTAGTAATAGATATGATCTATTGCTGTTCTATTGGTCGTTCTATTTGATAGATCGGTTTTTTTGGCACTAGTTAATAAGATTAGTTAATGTTCTGTGGTCCTAGATGGGTTCAAGGTCATTAATCTGTGATCATGCTATTGTTATCGCGCTACTGCTTACCCTTATCGGTCGGTTTTCGCCATCAGGGTAGACTGTGAAACGTAAATCCACAAGCAGCATGCGAAGATCAATAGGATTGATCAACACAGATCTATGGTTGAAAATAGGGTTAATATGATTAACCCGAATAGGTTTTCCATGGTCGGATTCAAGGCCTCTATAGTTCGTTGCGAGTTCACATCGTTTGGTAGAATGCGATTCTATGCATAACTTGTTTATTGCACGATTTATGTGAATATATGGCCCTTGTGTATATGATGCATGTGTATAATTTTCATGACCTGTATGTCATACTTGATTGCTGCCCAAGGCTGTCTATATTTGTATAAATGGCCTGCGTATCAACTTGTGATGTTTCTACACTCCTTGTAATTTGTTACTAGTGCTATTAGGAGTAATAGCTTAGTGGTAGTAATTGGAGGACTCAAGCACTTGGAGGCATGATGAACAGGAAACGTGGCGATGGAGATCACCATATGAAGGGACATACTATGTCACAGTTAATGTGATTATCTATGATTGATTTAATGTTCCTGTTTATTTATTTCTATGCATGTTATATAGTTGATCTGAATGATTTTAACATGGTAGAAGTAAAGATCCCTCACATAATATTAAGCAAAATTGATGCCCTCCCAATTGGCTGCACCATTCAATATCATGTAAATTAATGGTACGTCTGCTAAAGTAGGATGCCATTAACTTTCCTTGATTAGATGGGTTTGTATCTGATACTCACATGCATAAGCATTGGTTACACTTAACAAGGTCATCATAACGGTTATGGATCTTGGGGCATAGGGTTGGGGCTGGGGCATAGAGATGCCACCCAACAACAAGAGTCATATAGTGATATGATTAGCAAAGGGTTGCTTTCCGAATTCATTAGCCTTGTAGCAGTGATGCTAAAGCTCACTAGTAGACTAATTAATTGTGGGTCTTGAATCACTAAGTACCATAAGAGGGATATGGAATTTAGTGGGAGTATCTTTATTAAATTGTTTAATACAAGTTACTTTTCATGAATGTTTGTCTCAGTTTTTGCATATATTTTCTATTTTAGATCATGGCACCACTTGCTGCTGCACCCACTTCCAGTTATGCTTTGTGTTTGATAATTGAAAAGGGAAAACTTAATAGAACGAACTTTGCGGATTGGTCCCACAACCTGAGAATTGTTCTTAGGCAAGGTAAAAAGGAACACGTTCTAGAGCAACCAATTCCAGATGTGCCTGACGAGAATGCTTCGAATGCTGTTAAAGCCGCTTACAAAAAGGCGGGTTGATGAGTCCTTCGAAATTAGCTGTCTCATGCTTGCTGCTATGAACTCAGACCTTCAGAAGCAGTTTGAGAACATAGAGGCCTACGATATGATCATGGTGCTTGAGGGTATGTTTGAGACCTAGGCTAGGACTGAGAGATATGAGATCTCAAAGTCCTTGTTTGGTTGTAAGCTAGCTGAGGGCAGTCCGGTGAGCCCTCATGTAATCAAGATGGTTGGTTACATAGAGGGTTTGGAAAAACTTGGTTTCCCACTTAGCCAAGAGTTGGCTACTGACTTGATTCTTGCGTCGCTCCCTTCGAGCTTTGGGAAATTCATTATGACTTTTCATATGAATGGTATGAACAAGAATCTCACCGAATTGCATATGATGCTCAAGACAGCAGAGGACAACATTAAGAAAAGCACTAGTCATGTGATGATGGTGCAGAAAAGTACTAGCTTCAAGAAGATAGCTAAGACTAAAGGAAAATGCAAGGCTAAAGCTTTGATCCCCAGCATCAAGCCTAAGCCTAATTCCAAGTCTAGCCCTACTTCAGAGAGTGAATGCTTCTACTGCAAAGAGTTAGGCCATTGGAAGAGGAATTGCAAAAGGTACCTGGTAGATCTGAAAAAGAATGGTGGAGTTAAGCCATCAAATTCAGGTATTAATGTTATAGATGTATTTCTTGCCGATTCTCCTAATAACTCTTGGGTATTTGATACCGGATCGGTTGCTCATATTTGCAATTTGATGCAGGGGTTAATAAGGAGTAGGAGCATTGCAAGAGGCGAGGTTGATCTCCGCGTTGGGAATAAAGTAAGGGTTGATGCATTGGTTGTCGGGACCTTGCCACTACATTTACCTTCAAGATTTATTATGGAATTAAATAATTGTTATTATGTTCCAGAATTAAGTAGAAACATTATTTCTTCCTCATGTTTGTTGGCAAAAGGTTATAAATTCAATATTGAGGACAATGGTTGTTCTATAATTTTGAATAAGATGTTTTATGGCTATGCTCCCGTTGTGAATGGGTTGTTTATTTTAAATCTTGATGATGCACCTGTCTATAATATTGGTGCTAAGAGGCTTCAGCCAAATGATTTGAATCCCACTTACTTTTGGAATTGTCGCTTGGGTCATATTAGTTAGAATCGCATGATGAAGCTCCATAGAGATGGTCTTCTAAAATCATTTGTTTCTGAATCATTTGAAACATGTGAGTCTTGTCTACTTGGTAAGATGACTAAGACACCTTTCACAGGGCATTATGAGAAGGCATATGACTTATTGGAACTCGTACATACTGATGTATGTGGACCAATGAGCTCGATTGCTAGAGGTGGTTTTCAGTACTTTATTACTTCCACCGATGACTATAGTATATACGGTTATGTCTACTTAATGAGGCACAAGTTGGGAACTTTTGAAAAGTTCAAGGAATTCCAGAATGAAATACAAAATCAACGTGATAAGAAAATTAAGTTTCTATGATCTGATCGTGGAGGCGAATATTTGAGTCATGAGTTTAATAATCATCTGAAGAGTTGCGGAATTGTTCCACAACTTACGACTCTCGGTATGCCTCAAAGGAATGGGATGTCCGAGCGGTGTAATCGAACCTTGTTAGACATGGTTCGGTCAATGATGAGTTAGTCAGATCTTCCACTATCCTTTTACGGTTACGCTCTAGAAACTACAGCTTCCACACTAAACAGGGCACCATCTAAATCTGTAGATAAGACACCATATGAGATGTGGACTGGAAAGAGTCCCAATTTGTCTTTTCTAAAAATTTGAGGTTGTGATGTTTATGTTAAATTTCAGACGTCTGACAAACTCACACCCAAATCGGATAAATGCTTTTTCGCGGGATATTCAAGGGAGACGTTAGGATATTACTTCTACAATCGAGAAGAGGGCAAAGTGTTTGTCGCTCGGAATGGTGTCTTTCTAGAGAAAGAGTTTCTCTCTCGAAAGGTCAGTGGAAGGATAGTGCAACTCGAAGAAGTTCGAGTTACTCCACTCGGAGAGGACTTGGTCGGAGATGCCCATGTCAGGGAAAATCTGGTTGAGGAACCCATGATTGAGAAAACTCTAGTTGGAGGGGCCCCGATCAAGGAGGGATCAGACAGGCTGAGTAAAGTACCTACTCGGTATTGGAGTGGTATATTGTTGTTGGACAGCGATGAGCCTACGATTTATAAGAAAGCAATGATGGACACAGACTCTAAAAAATGGCTTGGAGCCATGAGATCCGAGATATAATCCATGAGAGACAATCAGGTTTGGAACCTGGTCGATCCACCTAATGATGTAAAAACCATTGAATGCAAATGGGTCTATAAGAAGAAGATTGATATGGATGGAAATGTTCACATCTATAAAGCTAGACTTGTCGCATAGGGTTTTCGACAAGTTCAAGAAGTTGACTACGATGAGACTTTCTTGTCGGTAGCGATGCTTAAATCTGTACGGATAATTCTAGCTATTGCTGCATATTTTGATTATGATATATGGCAAATGGATGTCAAAACGGCTTTTCTTAATGGAAACCTAAGTGAGGATGTGTACATGACACAACCTGAGGATTTTGTCGATATAAAGAACACTAGTGAAATATGCAAACTTAAAAAATTCATTTATGTGTTGAAGCAAGCATCTCAGAGTTGGAATATTCGTTTTGATGAGGTAGTCAAAGGGTTTGGCTTCATCAAGAACGTAGAAGAATCTTGTGTTTACAAGAAGGTTAGTGGAAGCGTACTCGTAATTCTAATCTTGTATGTGGATGACATATTATTGATTGGGAATGACATTCCTATACTAGAATCTATTAAGACCTTACTGAAAAATAGTTTTTCTATAAAAGACTTAGGAGAAGCAGCATATATCTTGGGCATAAAGATCTATAGAGATAGAGAGAGAAGGCTAGTTGGATGAAGCCAGAGTACTTACATCGACAAGGTGTTGAATCGGTTCAACATGCAGGATGTTAAGAAGGGGTCCTTCCCTATGTCGTATGGAATAAGTCTTAGCAAGACTCAATATCCTTCGACTATTGATGAGCGAGACCGTATGAGTAAGATTCCATATGCTCCAGCTATTGGGTCTATCATGTATGCTATGTTATGTACTCGACCAAATGTATCATATGCTCTAAGTGTTACGAGCAGATACCAATCTGATCCAAGTGAAGGTCACTGGACAGCGATTAAAAACATTCTTAAGTACTAGAGAAGGACTAAGGATGTGTTCCTAGTTTATGGAAGTGATGAAGAACTCATTGTAAACGGTTACACTGATGCAAGCTTCCAAACCGATAAGGATGATTGTTGTTCGCTATCTAGATTTATATACATTTTAAATGGAGGGGCAGTGAGTTGGAAAAGTTCCAAACAAGACACAGTTGCTGACTCTACAACGGAGACTAAGTACAATGCGACTTCTGAAGCTGCAAAAGAGTGTGTTTGGATAAATAAATTCATTTCTGAATTGGGTGTGATCCCTAGTGCCTCCAGCCCAATGAATCTCTATTGTGATAATACTGGAGCCATTGCACAGGCTAAGGAACCATGGTCCCATCAAAAAGTCAAAAACATACACAGGCGATATCATCTATTTCGTGAGATTGTGGAGGAGATGTAAAGATATGCAAAGTGCAAACGGATTCAAATATTGCTGATCCGTTGACAAAGCCTCTCACACAGCCAAAGCATGAGGTGTACACAAGAGATATGGATATTAGATACTTGAATTATTGACTCTAGTGCAAGTGGGAGACTGTTGGAAATATGCTCTAGAGGCAATCATAGAATTGATTATATTTCCATAAATGTTCATAAACTATGATATTGTTCTTTCAATAACATCATGGATATTGATTAATAAGTACGTGACTTATTTATGAAACTCTATATTCATCTTTATGATATTCATTCTAAAAGGGGTCCCTAGTCGATAATCATACGAGGACACATATGAGTACAAAAGCATATATATTGGTCGATGGCCACGTTTCACAGGTCATAGATATGGAGATATCAAACCAATAATATAGACACATGTTAGAGAACTTGGTGTTGGACATCGACCCACTATAAGAAACTGCGAGAACATTGTATTCTTTTATGTCATCAATTGGTCTCATATACGATGTGTATGCTATATCCTTCGACTTGAGATTGTCTCATGTTCTCAAGATGTGTAATGGCTTACTTAGGGTCGTCAAACGCTACTCTGTAACTAGGTAGTTATAAAGATGGCTTTCGGGTTTGTTATGAAACATGTTGCGAGGCGTGGTCGATCAAGATATGACTTCCCCCCCATAAAACGAGAGAGATAACTCTAGGCCTGTCAAGTGGTCGGATTCTGAAAATGCATGGCCATGCTACTTGAGTAAAGAGTTACTCGAGTCGAGTTAAAGAGTTAACTAGATGTATTCGGGGAATCCGAGTCACGTCATCGAGATAGAGTGGTCGAGCCATCCAAATAAGGATGACAACAACTAGCCTTGGTTTTGACCGATATCGTGAGGCAAAAGGAAATGCTTATAGGACATTGTTGAGGTTTGTTCGATCTTTACATGTACTCAGGAGCCGGTAAGTCCTGCTATGGGCCGCTATCGACTATTGGTCAAATGCTCGATAATCGAGTAGGAGTACTCGATGGCCGAGTAGGTGTACCCAATGTCGCGTAGGAGTACTCGATGGTCGATATGGGTACTCGAGTCATGTCTGAGTGCATGTGAACCTATAGGGTCACACACTTAATCGGCTGTAAACAATTTGGATAGGAATCCAAGTTGTAATGGGTTTAGAGTTCCTAATGGACTTCAAGGAGTTGAAACCTGTTATGGGACATCTATATAAAGGGAGGAGGTGGTGGCTTTGCGGTAGTGAAATACACGAAGAGACACAATAGGTTTTTTCGGATTCCTAAAACCCTAGCCACCACCTGTCGACTTTTGTAGTCGGCAATAAAATTATGGGGCAGGCGTTAGATCTCAAACTCGAAGGTCACACAAGACAAGGGATTAGACAGGTTCAGGCCCTCAGCAATGGAGGTAATACCCTAATCCTGTGTGTTGGGATTATGCGGATCTCTTGGATCTAAGGATGCTCAAAGCGCAATGTGCTCTGGACGATATGAGGTGCGCTATGCTCTAAGCTTGATGCCCTATTGTCGTCCGTCCTCTCCCTTATATAATGGGGGGGTGCGGCTTACAGAGTTCTGATCGGTATGGAAGATTCCGATCAGTTACAAGATTCTAGTTGCTTACAGGATAGAGTTTACATCTTTATCTACCCTACTGAACGATTCGGATACAATTGTAACTTTTATATCCAAATACGTATTCTACTGTCTATAGGATTTGCCCCCTTCCGCGCAGCAGCTTGGCGTGGGGCTTATCCTTTGGACCTTCTACTTGGGCCTGTCTTTTCCTCAAACGATGTTGGGCCGGTCATGAAGATACCTGGTTTCATATATTCCACAGTAGCCCCCGAGTGATTCATGATCCGATTGCGACAGTTTTGTCTGGGCCTTGTTTTTGGATCAACATTTCCAGCTTTCAGTGTTAACCTCTGACAAGTCTCTTCTTTAACCTGAATGTTTCTTCTTGCAGCAAGGGGATTATGAAGGACTCGAACGTAATCTTCAATTTTTTCCAGCTGATCATAATCTGCAAGGGTCAACGCGAGACGTTCTTCGATATCATTTTTGATATCCCATGCTATTCCATTTTCCTAAGAGCCTCTTTGATTTATGAAATGATCTTAACTCCGAGTCTCCTCGGTTTTTAATGTCACTATTCCTCGTATTTACTTCTGCCTTGCTACATCGGCTATAAAAGGCGAACCAATGTTTCCAAGATGTATTCCTTCACGCTTAGTCCTCCTCCTTATTGCTTCAAGATTCTTTCTTCTCCTCGAGAAATCTCATGCACAATCAAGATCCGGAGCTCGCCGAGCTATGGGAGTCTTACGAACTCGCCATGGCAGAACTGGCTGAAGAGGAGGCGATCGCCCGCAACCGCGTCGCTATCGAGACTTTCCTCGAGGTTGTCCCGTCCCTTCATGAGGTCAAGGAAGTTCTCGTGGAGGCGCTTGTTAGTGTTATGCCCTTGAGGCAATCATTTAGATGATTGTAACATGACTATGTTTATGAATAATAATATGATTATTGGTCCAATGAATGTATATCATTGTATTGATCAACAAGTATGTGACTTGATTATGAAGCTCTTTACTTAATGATGTAATTCGATAAATATCTCTGATCGGATATCATCGTATAGGACTACGATGAATAGATCAGCACATGTAGTGATCGATGATCATGCTTCATAGATCATGGGATATGGAGATATCATCTCTACATTGTGGACCATGTTGAAGAACATGGGTTAGATAGACTCGCTATGGGACATCTGCGAGAATGTTTCATTCTTATGTGTCATCGTGTATCTCATACCTAGAAGATGTATGATCCTTAGACTTGAGATTGTCATATTCCCTACATGTGTAATAGTTTTCCTTGGGGCTATCAAACACTACTTCCTAACCGGATAGTTATAAAGGTAGCTTTCATGTTTACTATGAAACGTGCAGAGGGAAGTGAGCAGTCAAGATGGAATTTGCCACTCCAATGAAACGGAGATATATGACAAGGCCACTCGTGTGATATGATTAAGAAAGTGCATGGCCATGCCGTGATTGAGGAGTCAATCACAACTTATTAATATATCACGGATACGAGATGGATTGAATCATCAAAGGATGACATGCTTCTGCCTTGAGATCAATCTTCATATACTTGGCAAAGGGATTATTACATGAGTTCTTTTGATAGGTTATATTCGATTTGATCACAGTATGTTTGGGAGTTGGCATACTTTGCAAGAAGCCGCTACCAACTATTGGATTGAAAAGGAGTTTTCCGAATCCATGTCCAAACGTATGTGAACCTGCAGGGTCACACACTTAATGGGCTGGGACGCATTAATTTGGATTGGATCCGTAATTAATGAACCTCGTGGGCTTAGCATGCTGGTGGGCCCTGGTTTAGGGTTTCATCTCGTGGCTATATAAGGAGGGGAGGAGGAAGGGCGCAGAGTGTGCTTTCCACGGTTTAGGTTTGATTCACTTGAAACCCTAGCCTCCTCCTCTCGCGCCTCGCCGAACGACTAGGTGCTTGCACACCGACGCACGACGTTCCATCTCCGGGCGTGTGGACTCTGCGGTGACGCTGCTGCGATCAAGGGCGTGGGAGGACGATCCACGGCGAGGCGAGGACGATCCACTACATCGACGCAACGATCGCGCGAGGACGAACCACTACATCGACGCCACAAGGATTCCGCAATCGCGTCTAGTGGTAATCTTATCTATGATCCCCTTCTTGCGAGTAGCTTTACGTTGCTTGCGGTAGTTTTTTTGTGCTAGCGTAGCATACCGCGTTTCCCTTGATGGTATCGAGCCATCTCGTATAGTTTTGTGATCTGGATGTTGCACATATGATGTGTGAGGTTAGTAGATTGGATCTATTACATGTTCAAACCAGTTCATGTGATGAATTGGTGACGGCGACCATCGATGAGATCGATCGATTTAGGGTTTGAGGAAAGTGCAAACCGACTCAATCTTGATTTGGGTGAGTCCGTTCATGGTGCGACGTTACCCTTACCGGTCGGGTTACCGCCATCAGGGTTTCTGAAACGTATCCATATGGGACCAAGCCAATCGGATCGAGTTGGATTGGGTCAATCTGGTTGATCCATGGTAAGCGCAAACAGATTCAATATTGATTTGGGTGAGTCCGTTCATGGTGCGACGCGTTGCCCTTACCGGTCGGGTTACCGCCATCGTGGGTTTCAAACGTATCCATATGGGACCAAGCCAATTATATTAGATCGGATTGGGTCAATCTGGTTGATCCGTCGAAATTTTGAGGGTGTTTTCCCATGGCGGAAGACATGCCTCTAAAAAATTTCAAGATTACATGCATGGGCGCCGCCCCTGGACCCTGCTGGGCGCGCGCCTCGGACCGAGTCGTGGGGTTGCTTTTGTTTAACTCGCTTTTGCAGGAATTATGTGAAATAGTATGGCCTATGTGTATGTGATGCATGTAATTTCCACATGGCTGCGTCTGTGTTAAGCCATAAGGCTATTTAAATTGTATAACGACTGCGTGTCGACTTGTGATGCTTCAAACCCTCATGTAAAATTCATTATCAAAAGTTGTAAGGAGTTGCATCCATAATGATGAAGACGATGGCTAGGTGAACAAATCAAGCAAGGTGGCTAGGTGAACAACCAAGCATGATGATGGAGATCTTAATGCTAAGGGCCATGCTATTTCACGACTTATTTTGATTTTACGTGGATGTGTGTTTTATCCTTGCTATTTTCTTTATGCTCATTGCATGTGATGCTATGTTCATAGTAATCTTTGTTCATCCTTATAGTTAAAAATCTTAAATCAAATTGTCCATCCAATTGTTGCACCTATCAAGAATTTAGATCGTTATTGATATGACTGCCAAAGTAGTATATCAATGGCTATCTCAATAGATGATAGGGATGTGTTGGACACATCACGCATAACAATGGCGATTTAAACGAGCTATCAAAACGGTTTTGGGCTTGAGGACATAAGTGGTTGGGATTTGATTTCATAATGAAGGAACCTATACAAGACAATTGGTGTCTAGGAAAACACACATGAGGCGTGTTTCTTAATTGGCACCCGAATACGGGAAGTGCTCCTCCTCATGTGAGCCCTTGGGGCGAGTTGACTGGCCATGAGTCAAGTTGATGGAGGCTCATTACTTGTTTTCATACTCAACAAACAAGAGTTACATATGATGTAATTAGCAAAGGTGTTGCTTACCTATGTCATTAAATTTCTAGCAGTGATGCCAAAGCTCACTAGTGTTTAATGAATATGGATCTTGAATACTCACTATGTGTCTATAAAAGGACATAAAATAGGAGTGTCTTTAATTAAAAGTTTAATAAAAGTTTTACATAAACATAGTGCTTAGAATCTTTGCATATTTTTGTTGTAGTTCAATGGCACCTTCTCCTACTCCTGCTACACTGGTTTTGCTTTGAGATCGGTTTTGGAAAGGGAAAACTGAATGGAACTAATTTTGTTGATTGGTATCGCAACTTTGAGAATTGTTCTCAAGCATGAAAAGAAGGACTATGTTCTAGAGAATCCAATTCTGATGAACTACCAAAAATGTTTGCTCGCAATTTGAGGGTTGAATATGAAAAGCATGTTAATGCTTCAGAGAGGTCACCGTCTCATGCTAGTCACAATGGACTCGAGCTCCAAAAGCAATATGAGGACCAGATGCTTACAATATGATTGTGGGCTTGAAGGGCATGTTTGGGAATCAAGCAAGAGCTGAGAGGTATGGTATCTCAAAGCTTTTATTTGCTTGTAAGTCGGTCAAGGCGATCCGTCGATCCTCATGTGATCAAGATGATTGGTTACATTGGGAGATTGGAAAACTTGAGTTTCCCTTAGCCTCGGTTTGGCCACGATGTTATTCTCCGCCTCGCCTCAGAGCTTTGAGCCATTCATTATGAATTTTCATATGAATAGCATGGAGAAGAGCCTAATCGAGCTACATGGGATGCTCAAGGTCATGGAGAAAGCATTAAGAAAAACCCAATCATGTGATGATGGTTCGAAAACAACCGCTTTCAAAAGAGAAAGGCTAAGGTCGGGGCAGGGAAAGAGCAAGGGCAAGGGCAAGGGCAAGGCTCAAGATGAGATCGCGAGCCTCAAAACTAAGCTTCGAAGCTTAAAGTTGGCCCTCAACCCGATACCCAATGCTTCTATTGCAAGAAATCGGGGCATTGGAAACGAATCGCGAAAAGTACAGGCGGATAAGAAGAATGGAAATGTGGTTTCCACTTCGTATTAATGTTATAGAAATTAATCTTGCTACTTCTTCACTCAGCTCATGGGTATATGATACCGGTTCGGTTGCTCACATTTGCAATTCGTTGCGGGGTGATAAAGAGTAGAGACTTGGCAAAAGGAGAAGTGGATCTTCGCGTGGGGAATAAAGCAAGAGTTGCTTTGGTCTTGCTGTTGGCACATACCCATTGCATTTGCCTTCGAGTTAGTTTTAGAACTCAATAATTGTTATTTTGTTCCATCTTTGAGTAGAAACATTATTTCATCTTCTTGTTTGGAACATGAAGGTTATGATTTGAGAATAAAGAACTTTGTTTGTTCAATATTTTGAATGATATGTATTATGGTCGTTGCCCCATGGTGGATGGGTTGTACGTCCTTGAACTCAAGAAAAACTGTCTATAATATTAATGTAAAAGGCACCGCCTAATGATTTGAACCCTACCTTTTGTGGCATTGTCGCTAGGTCATATAAATGAGAAGCGCATGAAGAAGCTCCATGGTGATGGACTTCTAACCTCATTTGATTTTGAATCATTTGAAACATGTGAATCTTGTTTACTTGGCAAGATGACAAAAGCCCTTTCACGGTTTTAGTGAGAGAGCAAGTGAATTATTGGCCCTAGTACATACGGATGTATGTGGACCAATGAGCTCGATCGCTAGGGGTGGGTTTCATGCTTTGTAACTTTTACCGATGACTTCAGATATGGATATATCTATTTAATGAGGCATAAATCAAACTTTTGAAAGGTTCAAAGAGTTTGAACGAAGTACAAAATCAACTTGGCAAAACAATAAAACACTTACGATCCGATCGTGGTGGCGAATACTTGAGCCAAGAGTTTGGTGATCATTTAAAGCAATGTGGAATCGTTCGCAACTTACTCCGCCAGAACGCCTCAATGGAATGGTGTGTCCGAACGACGAATCGGACTTTATTAGATATGGTTCGGTCAATGATCACCAAACAGATCTGCCATTATCCTTTGGGGTTTCGCTCTAGAGACAATTGCGTTCACTTTGAATAGGGTCCCATCAAAATCCGTTGAGAAGACGCCATATGAGATATGGACCGAGAAGACCCATGTTGTCATTTCTCAAGATATGGGGATGTGAGGCTTATGTAAAACGCTTACAATCGATAAACTCGCACCTAAATCAAGAAAATGCTTTTTGTGGGTATCCTAAAGAAACAAAAGGATATTACTTTTACAAAAGAAACGAGAACAAAGTTTTTGTTGCTCGAAATGGTGTCTTTTGGAGAAAGAGTTTCTTTCAAAAGAAATCAGAGGGAGTGATGTGTATCTTGATGAAGTTCGAGAATCACATGAATATGTTCAAGCTACCTCTGAACCTTCACAAGATGTACAAAGTGTTGTACAACCTGTGGAAGAGACTCCATTACGTGGGTCGGGAGGCCACGCCATGTACCTATTAGATATGGGAATGACATATTATTGTTGGACAATGATGAGCCCACGACTTATGAAGAAGCAATGATGGACCCAAACTCGAAAAATGGCTTGAAGCCATGAGATCCAAATTCAATCCATGCATGACAATCAAGTTTGGAACTTGGTCGATTCACTGATGGTGTAAAACCATTGAGTGCAAATGGATTTTCAAGAAAAGATAGACGAGATGGAAATGTTCAGATCTATAAGGCACGGTTGGTGGCAAAGGGTTTCAAACAAGTTCAAGGAGTTGACTATGATGAAACTTTCTCACCGTAGCCATGCTCAAGTCTGTCTCGGATCATTTTAGCTATTGTCGCATATTTTGATTATGAAATATGGCGATGGATGTCAAAATAGCCTTCCTTAATGGGAATCTTTCCGAGGATGTATACATGATACAACTTTGAAGGCTTTGTTGATCCTAAATATGCTAAAAGGGTATGCAAGCTTCAAAGATCCATTTATGGGTTAAAGCAAGCATCTAGGAGTTGGAACATTCGTTTTGATGAAGTAGTCAAAGGTTTTGACTTTATCAAAAATGAAGAAGAGCCTTGTGTTTACAAGAAGGCTAGTGGGAGCGCACTTGTATTTACGATTTTGTATGTGGATGACATATTATTAATCGGGAATGACATTCCTATGCTTGAAGATGTTAAGACTTCATTGAAAAGGAGTTTCTCAATGAAGGACTTGGGAGAAGCATGCTATATCTTGGGCATAAAAATCTATAGAGATAGATCAAAAGGTTAATTGGATTAAGTCAGAAGCGTACATTGACAAGATATTGAAAAGGTTCAATATGCATGAATCCAAGAGAGGTTTCATGCCAATGTCACATGGCATCGATCTCTGCAAGAATCGGTGTCCTTCGACATCCGATGAGCGAGACAGATGAGCAAGATTCCATATGCTTCACTATTGGGTCTATTATGTATGCCATGATCTGTACACGCCCCGGATGTCTCATATGCTCTAAGTGTCACGAGCGGATACCAAGCGGATCCTGGTGATGGTCATTGGATAGCCGTAAAAATATCCTCAAGTATTTGAGAAGAACTAAGGGTATGTTCCTTGTTTTGGAGGTGAGGAAGATCTGGTTGCAAAGGGTTACACCGATGCAAGCTTCCAAACCGACAAAGATGATTTTCGATCGCAATCCGGTTTGTGTTTACACTTAATGGAGGAGCGATGGTGGAAGAGTTCCAAGCAAAACACGGTGGCCGACTCTACGACGAAGCGGAGTACATTGCGGCCGGAGGCCGCAAAGGAGGCGTGTGGATTAAGAAGTTTATCACGAGCTTGGTGTGGTCGCTAGTGTCTCTAGTCCAATGGACATCTATTGTGATAATAGTGGTGCCATTGCACAAGCAAAAGAGCCTAGATCACATCAAAAGTCTAAACACATACTCCGCCGCTTTCACCTTATTCGCGAGATTGTGGATAGAGGTGACATCGAATATGCAAAGTACATACGGAAGCCAATGTGGCCGATCCGCTGACAAAGCCACCGCCACGACCTAAGCATGAGGCGCACACAAGGTCTATTGGTATTAGATACTTAATTGATTGACTCAAGTGCAAGTGGGAGATTGTTAGTGTTATGCCCTTGAGGCAATCATTTAGATGATTGTAACATGACTATGTTTATGAATAATAATATGATTATTGGTCCAATGAATGTATATCATTGTATTGATCAACAAGTATGTGACTTGATTATGAAGCTCTTTACTTAATGATGTAATTCGATAAATATCTACGATCGGATATCATCGTATAGGACTACGATGAATAGATCAAGACATGTAGTGATCGATGATCATGCTTCATAGATCATGGGATATGGAGATATCATCTCTACATTGTGGACCATGTTGAAGAACATGGGTTAGATAGACCCGCTATGGGACAACGCGAGAATGTTTCATTCTTATGTGTCATCGATGTATCTCATACCTAGAAGATGTATGATCCTTAGACCTGAGATTGTCATATTCCCTACATGTGTAATAGTTTTCCTTGGGGCTATCAAACACTACTTCCTAACCGGATAGTTATAAAGGTAGCTTTCATGTTTACTATGAAACGTGCAGAGAGGAAGTGAGCAATCAAGATGGAATTTGCCACTCCAATGAAACGGAGATATATGACAAGGCCACTCGTGTGATATGATTAAGAAAGTGCATGGCCATGCCGTGATTGAGGAGTCAATCACAACTTATTAATATATCACGGATACGAGAGATGGATTGAATCATCAAAGGATGACATGCTTCTCGCCTTGAGATCAATCTTCATATACTTGGCAAAGGGATTATTACATGAGTTCTTTTGATAGGTTCTGCTCGATTTGATCACAAGATGTTTGGGAGTTGGCATACTTTGCAAGAAGCCGCTACCAACTATTGGATTGAAAAGGAGTTTTCGAATCCATGTCCAAACGTATGTGAACCTGCAGGTCACACACTTAATGGGCGGGACGCATTAATTTGGATTGGATCCGTAATTAATGAACCTCGTGGGCTTAGCATGCCAGGGCCCTGGTTTAGGTTTCATCTCGTGGCTATATAAGGAGGGGAGGAGGAGGCGCGCAGTGTGCTTTCCACGGTTTAGGTTTGATTCACTTGAAACCCTAGCCTCCTCCTCTCGCGCCTCGCCGAGCGACTAGGTGCTTGCACACACGCACGCGCGTTCCATCTCGGACGTGTGGACTCTGCGGTGTGCGCTGCTGCGATCTGCGGCGTGGGAGGACGATCCACGGCGCAGGCGAGGACGATCCACTACATCGACGCAACGACTGCGGCGAGGACGAACCACTACATCGACGCGCGAAGGATTCCGCAACTGCGCGTCTAGTGGTAATCTTATCTATGATCCCCTTCTTGCGGGTAGCTTTCTGGTTACGCGGTAGTTTTTTTTGTGCTAGCGTAGCATACCGCGTTTCCCTTCAGCGCTCGGCTGGGCGCGTCGCGGGGAAGTCTAGGGCCCCTACCAATGTAATAGGATCTTTTCCTGGGCATAATGCCAGGGAAATTTATATAATAATAAAAAAGTACCTTTTTTAAAGTGTTCTTCATGACCATCTTCTAACGTAGCTTAGGCCCAGCTTGGGGCATTTCGAAGCTTGTATGGTTCCTTGGGTGATATCCGCATCTGTCTGTCGTAGGATGTAACTCAGGCTCGACATGGAGCGCATCGTATAGAGATTTGCACGACTCTTGGCCGAGCGGCATCCAAATCCGACTGGCACTGGATATACATTAGGTCCGATGACGATTTGCGCGGCTCTTGGCCGAATAACGCTTATATCCGACTAATGTAGGATACAACTTAAGCTCTCTTGGAGCGTACTAAGACTTTCGTGGCTCATGGCCGAATGATGCCTGTACCCGACTGATGTAGGATACAACTTAGGCTCTCTTGGAGCACACCATGCTTACGTGGCTCTTGGCCGAGTGATACCTATACCCGACTGATGTCGGATGCAGCTAAGGCTCTCTTGGAGCATATCAGGATTTACGTGGCTCTTGGATGAGTGGTACCCATATCTGACTGGTGTAGGATACAGCTTAGGCTCAACTTGGAGCAAACTAGATTTTTCTTGGCTCATGGCCGAGCGATACCCATATCCGACTGGTGCGGGATACAGCTCTGGTCCATCTCGGGACATATCGAGGTTTTATCCGAGTGGTATCCGTACTCGTTTAATACGACGCACAGCTTTCCGACCCTCGTGGGGCATACCAGTGGATTTGTGCCTGTTTAGGCTCGACTCGTGATATATGATTCCATCATGTGGTAACCACATAGCGACCCAACATGGGGCATATCACGGGAAGATTATTTTTAATCCAAACTGAAGGACATCCACATCATGCTTGGAGCGTAAGTGGTTAAACATCCCATCGTTGGGTGCAACGTGTCCTGAATTTGACCTGGTCAAGCCATGATTGCCTCTACCTGTCAGGACGCCGCGCCAGTTAATTATTACGAAACTCAGGGTAGGAACAGGTGTCCTGCAATTTTTCCCGCCAACTTGGCATAACCCTAATCTTTCGCGCTTTTAAAGGCTAGGCCATGCGTCGCCCGACGGTTCACTCTGTCTTGCGCATTCTTGCCCCTTCTGCTTCCTTGCCTCTCCGACTTCTCCACAACTAGGGTTAACCACTGCTGCGCTCGCATTTTTGCACCGCCGTTGATCTCTCCTTCGAAGATGTCTTCTCCTTCTTCCTCACAGCCTTTGCCCCAGGATTGGACGACCTCGACTACGACGGAGGAGAAACTGCAGTCTATGTTGAATGATGGAGTTCTCCTAGAATTAGCCTTGATCTCCGCCCGGCCGGCTGTCGGTGAATCCGTCCCCACTCCTCGCTCCGAAGAGGTAGTGGTATTTGAATCCTTCTTCCAACGACGCGCCTCTTCCGGAAATGCCCGCTCGCGTAGGCGATTCCCCGAAGCTACGAGCAAAGTCTCCTGCGGGAGATCCCGCCGCCAAGAAGGGGAAGAAGACGGTGGCCAAGGACCCCACGAAGCCCTGACGCCCGACTGGTGGTCCCAAGATGCAGGACCCGTCGACGCGAGCTCCAGCGCCTTCGGCCCCCCTCTCCTGCGAGCTCGCTGCGCAGCCGAGTCCAATTCCGAGGGACTCGGGCGGTCGGGAGGAGCCTAGGGTACCAGCCGACAGCGCCCCGAGTGGTCCTTCCGGGGGTGGCTCGGCCACTCGGAAGAAGCCCCGATGAGGATGAAGAAGTCCAACAGGTTTGTTAACCAACCAACTCTTGTTTGACGCGTTTTGCTGGCTTATTTGCTGATAGTTCTTCTCATAGGAATCCTTCACTTGATGTTCCTGTCGGGACGCCGTCCAGGGCCCCTGTGGAGGCTGGGCCCCCGGAGGTTCACGTCCCGGTCGTGGGGGCCATGCCCGGGGACACCGAAGTGCCCCCCGAGCCCCTAGCACCATCTTCGACTCCTCCCGCTTCGGAATTGGGCCCCGCTGTTCCGGAGACAGCCTCTCGTCCGTCCCCCGAGGTCGAAGAGGTCTGTTGGGTTCCGTCGACTCCTGCTCGCCCCCAGCTCATAATGCAAGCTACGTGGGTTAATGAGGAGGAAGGCTTGAAGCTCTTGGACGACTCGGATGAGGAGAGGGAGAGGAATGACTTCTATAGTCATGCCACTGCTTGTGCACGCCTGGCCCGGGTATGAATTTTTTCTACTTTCGCCGTCTTCTTGCCTGTGTCTATTGGCATGTAGTCACCTTTTCCTGTGGTGATTACAGAAACTAGGGGAACGCTCCGAGAAGAAGTCTGAGTACCTCCAGAGGATGCTCCCGGAGGTTCGGACGTGCCAGGATTATCTGGCCGAACTGGAGCAGATCAAGGCCGGTCATGCTGCCGAGCTGCGATCTCTTCGGTCAGAGGTCCAGGCATTGCGAGAGGAGCGGAAGGCTCTGCGCCAAGAGAAGCTGGATGTCGTCGGCTCCCTTCGAGGTAGCTATTCCCTGGGCTACCCCTTGTTTTTGTTTTATCGTCTGGTTTCTTGATCTTCTTATCTCCATGTCAGCTCGGGATTCCACCGTCGCGAAGCTTCAAGAACAACTTAAAGCCGCGGAGGTTTCCAAAACAAAGTCGGAGAAGGAGCTTGAAAGTACGATCGGCGACTTGGCCCTCCCATGTCTTCATCGCCTTTTCTAATATTTTGTCTTGCAGACTATAAATTCAAACCACGGGCGCAGTAAGCCATCTTTAATGAGAGGGTTGAAGCCCTTGAGATGTCTTGCACCAAGCTTCAAGAAGCCTCCGATCCGCTGCTGAGTTCGCTTCATCCCAGAGGCGAGAGGCCACTCAGCAGGGACCAGGTCATCTCTTGGCTGGAGGAAGCCCTCGAGGCACTCAAGAGACTCTTGAAGGAGACAGCGACCAATGGTGCTAGCCAGGCTTTGGCGATCACCAAGTCGCTTTATCCCCGAGTGGATCTTGAGGCCGTTAAGGAAGGCTATGCCTGCAACGTAGATGAGGATCGGGCCGCCGAGCTCTGGGAGGAAGTCAAGGACACCTCTTTGTTTGTTGTAGAAACTTTGGACCTGTAAATTGAATGTATATAAAGGCGTTTCCTTGTTCTTGCATTTTGTCTTTTAAATATGCATCTTTGCCCGAGTGGTTTCGACATATCGTGTTCGACTGGTCCAGCCCCCAGGCTCTGAGGCATGGTTTGTGATGCATGTCTCAGAGTCTTAAAATCGTAGGACCGAAGCACTCGGACGCATAAATCTCGAGAAGATTATGTAAAAAATAATTTTAATATCGATCTTCTCATTCATAAAGAAACAATTTGAATTACAAAGTTCAAGTGAAAAAACGACGTAGCTGTTCTATGTTCCAAGTGTTGTTGATTGCCGTGTCGTCTTCTCACTTGAGCTTGTATGCTCCAGGGCGTACCACCTCGTCGACGACGTAAGGGCCTTCCCAGCTTGGGGAGAGCTTATGCTCGCATTTCTGATTCTTTCTAAGGAACAGATCTCCCTTGGAGAATGCGCGGCTCCTCACATTGCGACCGTGATAGCGACGTAGTCTTTGGAGATACTTTGCCGACTGAATTGTTGCGACGTCCTTGGCTTCTTCTAGATGGTCGAGGTCCTTTAGCCAGCTTTCTTCCGAGGCGTCTTCTTCATAGCTCCGGACCTGCAGGGATCCGAATTCTAATTCGGTGGGGAGGACTTCCTCCGAGCCGTACACCAGGAAGAAAGGTGATAGCCCGGTTGCTCTGCTGGGGTGGTTCGCAGCACCCAGAGTACCGAAGGCAATTCTTTCACCCACCGAGTGGCGTATGGCTTTAGCCGATAAAAAATCCTTGCCTTCAGGCCTTGTAACACCATGCCGTTGGCTCGCTCGACCTACCCATTGATTCGGGGGTGCGCTACTGATGCGAAGCAGATTTTTATTCTGAGTTCGTCGCACCAGTCTTGAAATACGCCGCTTCTGAATTGGGTGCCGTTGTCCGTGATGATTAGGTTTGGAACACCGAACCTAACCACGATTTCGTTGAAGAATTCTTTGGCTTTTGTTGCTGTTATTGTCGCGACTGGTTTGGCCTCCACCCACTTGGTGAATTTATCAACGGCCACGAAGAGATGGGTATAACCACCTTGAGCCTTCTTTAAAGGTCCCACCATGTCGAGCCACCAGAACGCAAACGGCCAGGTTATGGGAATGGTCTATAGTTCCTGTGCCAGTTTGTTCATCTGACGCGCAAAAAACTGACATCCTTCGCATGTCCGGACGATGTCCTCTGCGTCAGTGATTGCAGTCGGTCAGAAAAATCCTTGACGATAGGCTTTGCCAACTAAGGTTGATGACGCCACATGATTCCCACAAACTCCCGAGTGGATTTCCTTGAGAAGGTCTCTCCCTTCTTGTTCAGATATGCACCGTTGTAGTACACCAGAGGAGCTCTTGCGATAGAGTTCTTCCCTGATCACCACATAGCTCTTGCTTCAGCGCATTATTCGTTCGGCTTGCACGTGGTCTTCGGGTAGCTCGTCCTTCGTCAAATAGTCCAGATACAGGGCTGTCCAATCGGCGGTAATGACTAGGACTTCTGCTTCTAAGCTCTTCTCGGCTGGGGCGTCCGTCTTCGTCCAAGTGCTAATCGTGGGCTTGTGAATTTCTTCGACGAATACTCCCATGGGCACAGTAGACCGGCAGGATCCCATTTTCGCTAGCTCGTCGGCCGCTTCATTGTCACGGCGAAGCACATGAATAAGTTCCAGGCAGTCAAAGTTACCTTCTAGCTTGCGTACCTCCTGGCAATAGGCTGCCATGTTGTCTTCGATGCAGGACCATTCTTTTTGCACTTGGTTGACCACGAGCATTGAGTCTCCGCGAACCGCCAAACATCAGATACCGAGTGATATGGCGATACGGAGCCCATGGATGAGTGCCTCGTACTTGGCGGCGTTGTTTGAAGCGGGGAAAAGTATTTGAAGAACGTACCTCAACCTTTCTCCTCTTGGTGATATGAGAACGATACCAGCCCCCGCGCCGCTGAGCATGAGGGAACCATCAAAGTACATTGTCCAGTACTCGAGCTCCTTGGTAACCGCCGGGCTTTGAAGCTCTGTCCACTCGGCCGTGAAGTCGGTGAGCGCTTGAGACTTGATGGCAGTACGAGGCTTGAATAAGATATCGAAAGCTCCAAGCTAGACTGCCCACTTTGCAATTCTCCCAGTGGCCTCCTGGTTGTGAAGTATATCTCCTATTGGGAAGGAGGTGACCGCCGAAATAGTATGCTCTTGGAAGTAGTGCTTGAGTTTGCAAGACGTCAGGAGGACATCATACAATAATTTTTGCACTTGCGGATACCGCACCTTGGATTCGCTCAGGACTTCTCTGAGGAAGTAGACCAGGTGTTGGATCTTCTGCACGTGGCCCGGCTCCTCCCTTTCTACGACGACCGCAGTGCTGACTAGATGAGTCGTTGCCACGATGTAAAGTAGCAGAGGCTCCTCTGGCATCGGTGAAACCAAGACCAGGGGCGTCGTCAGGAAGGTCTTCGAGTCTTCAAACGCCTGTTGTGCCTCTGGAGTCCACTGGAACTTGTCTTGCTTCTTGAGGAGTTTAAAGAATGGCATTCCTCGCATACTAATCGGAAATGAACTCCGCCGAGTGCGGCCATGCATCCTGTAAGCTTCTGGACGTCCTTTTGGCAAGTCGGCGGTTCCATTTTTGATATGGCCCTGATCTTCTCTGTGTTGGCCTCGATGCCTCGTTGTGATACGATAAACCCGAGCAGTTTTCCCGAAGATACTCTGAAAACACACTTCTCGGGATTAAGCTTCATGCTGAAAGCCCTTAGACTCTCGAATTTCTCGGTCAGGTCGGCAATAAGGTCCTTCCTTTCTCTAGTCTTCACCACGACATCATCCATGTATGCCTCCACATTGCGTCCGAGCTGGGTATGAAAACACCGCTGTATTGCGCGCTGGTAAGTTGCATCAGCATTTTTCAGCCCGAATGCCATCATGGTATAGCAAAAGGCTCCGAAAGGTGTGATTAATGAAGTTTTGATGTGATCTTCTGCCTTTAGGTGAATTTGGTGGTACCCTGAGTAAGCATCGAGAAAACTCAGAATTTCGCACCCGGCGGTCGAGTCAACCACCTGATCAATTCGAGGTAGCCCAAAGGGATCCTTCGAACATGCCTTATTGAGATCAGTATAATCAACGCACATGCGCCAAGTTTTATTCTTCTTTTGCACTAGTACAGGGTTTGCCAACCAATCGGGGTGATACACCTCTTTGATAAAACTTGCAGCTAAAAGCTTGGCGATCTCTTGCTTGATGGCGTTTCGGCGGTCCAGAGCGAATCGCCAAAGCCTTTGCTTGATTGGCTTTGCCTTTTCGTCGATGTGCAGTGAATGCTCGATCACCTCCTTTGGAACACCCGGCATGTCGGATGGTTTCTAGGCAAAGATGTCCTTGTTATCCTGGAGAAAGGTGAAGAGCGCGCCTTCCTATTTTTCATCGAGCCCTAACCCGATCAGAGTCGTCTTGGACGAGTCAGATAGGTCGAGGGTGATTCTCTTGGTTCCTTCGCCTGGCTTCATCCTTGACGTGGCCTGCTTCTTGGATGGGACGTCGCCTTCTTCCTGCAATGTGGCAGCCTTCGCATGGATTTTCTTCCCTTCGGCGGTCGCCTCCTGCAGCTCTGCAAGTTCACAACTTTCACGGTCGCATTCCAGAGATCGCTTGACGTCACTGCGAACCGTGATGATGCTTCTGGGTCCCGGGATCTTCATTATCAAGTAGGTGTAGTGCGGGACAGCCATGAATCTAGCCAGACTGGGCCTTCCCAAGATAGTGTGGTACGTTGTCTCGAAACGGCCACCTCAAAACTTATGTACTCGGTCCGGTAGTTGTCCTTGCTACCGAAAGTGACGGGCAAAGAAATCTGCCAGAGTGGAAACGAAGAAGCCCCAGGGATCACTCCGTGGAACGGCTGAGTGCTCGGCGGGTAGCTCGGAGCGGGGGATGTTCATATCATCGAGGGTTTTGGCGAACAGGACATTGAGTCCACTCCCGCCATCGATCAGGACCTTCCTTAACTTTACGCTGCGAATAACAGGGTCAAGCACTAGTGGGAACTTACCCGGATGTAGAACCCGATTGGGGTGATCCGAGCGGTCAAAGGTGATCAGTACCTCAGACCACTTTAAATATTTGGGGGCTACTGGTTCCACCGCATTGATCTCCCGAGTGGTAAGCTTTTGCTTCCACTCGGACTCGTATCTGGTGGAGCCCCAGTAAATGTAGTTCAGCTCGTGCTCGGGCTCCTGAAAATTGTCCTCACCAGGAGGGTCCTTCTTCTTGGCAGTTTCATCCTTCGCTGGAGCTAGTTGCCTGTGGCTTTCACACGCAAAACGCTTCAGAGTGAAGCAGTCCTTGGCCACGTGCTTTCCCTTTGGGTGGAAAGGGCAGATCACCTCCATGACAGAATTATAGTCGGGTGCCTCCCTCCATGGGGCTCGGGGCCGGTCGCGTTCGGTTACTGCGACTAGCTCCTCGCCTTTCCGCTTCTTATCTTTGTGTTTGGAGGACTCGGGCTTGTCGCCTTTATTCTTCTGCTGCGGACGATCTTCTTGGTGCTCGGCCAGGGCGTCTGAGGCTGTGGCGTAGCAATCGGCCAGCGCAAACATCTCCTTCACGGAGGTAGGGGGTTTCTGGGATATTTTCTTGATTAGGTCAGGATCACTTACCCCTTTTTGGAAGGCCGCCACTACCACTGCTTCAGATACGTCCCTGACGGTGTTCTTCTTCTGCATGAAACGCCAAATGAAATCTCTCAGCGTCTCGTCCTTCTTCTGGTGAAGCTGGTACAGATCCCACGGGGTGCTAGGTCTCTCGTAGGTTCCCTGGAAGTTAGCGATGAATTGATTGCAAAGATCGCTTCAGGAGTCCACCGAGTTCGCAGGAAGTCCTGTGAGCCATCCTTGAGTCGATGGGGTGAGATTGACCGGCACATAGTTTGCCATCACAGTCTGATTGCCCCCGACCGCCTTAATCGCCAGGGCGTAGACCTGCAGCCAAGCTTCCGAATCTCGCTCCCCGTCAAACTTTACGATGCCTTTGGGATTGAATCCTTCGGGCCATACCACTCGGCGTAGCCGAGGAGTGAACGCTCGGATCCTGTCGATAGATGTCTCATCATGATGAGGGGGAGATCGGCGTGGCGAGCCTCTGGCTCGGCGATTGTCTTCAACGTGCCGGGGCGGAGTTCGACGCAGCGAGTTCATGGCTCGACGGTCGTCGTACCTTTGGTCACTTCGTCGATCGTGGCCGGTGCCGAAACACTCATAGTCGTCGTGGCGCCCGCATCGCTCTTCCTCGTCCCGCTCCTGCCGTCTGGTGGTGATGTTTTGGCGGAGGTCGCGGTTGATAATTCAGCGTGCATCCCCGACTGGTGGTGTATGGCGCCGACTGCTGGTATTCCGACTGGTTGCAGTTCGACTACTGGCGACACGAGTAGCCGCGTGGGAGCGCTAGTGCGCTTCACCTACTGGCTTTTCTTGATTCTGCTGGATTGCTGCCGCCGTCACCATGGCCTTGATCTGGGCCACGATCGGGGCCACTAGGCTGTCCGATGCAATCATCGGGTCCAGCGTGTCGAGAAGCGTCTTGGAGGCGATAACGTTCTGCATCGGCGTGCGGAAGACGGATTGGTCTCCCAGCCTAGACTGCAGGATGTCCTCGCGGACATTGCGGCTGTGTGATCGAAGCGACCGCGCCTGCACCTCCTTGCCCTTACAAAGGCGATCTTCCTCCGCAGACTCTTGGTCTTCTTGATGTAGATCGGTCCTCTGCTCCTCAATCGCGAAGACGCCGCGAAAATCGCAGCAGTTCCTCACAAGGCCGATTGGTTTTTTGGGTGAGTCAAAGCGGCATACTTGAGATGGGTTGGCCTGATCTTCACCAGATTGGATCTGGTTTTGGACCAGGCAGACAAGCTCTCCGCGCGCATCTGCGATGAAGTCCAGGTTTTCGAAGCGGAAGGCCTGGCCGGAGACGAAGGTGGCGATGAATCCGCCGATTGCTGCCATCGAGTCTGTGGGAAAAGATTATAGCGCTGCCCCTACCTGGCGCGCCAACTGTCGACTTTTGTAGTCGGCAATAAAATTATGGTGCAGGCGCTAGATCTCAAACTCGAAGGTCACACAAGACAAAGGATTAGATAGGTTCAGGCCCTCAGCGATAGAGGTAATACCCTAATCCTGTGTGCTGGGATTATGCAGATCTCTTGGATCTAAGGATGCTCAAAGCGCAATGTGCTCTGAGCGATATGAGGTGCGCTATGCTCTAAGGCTTGATGCCCTGTTGTTGTCCGCCCTCTCCCTTATATAATGGGGGGTGCGGCTTACAGAGTTCTGGTCGGTTTGGAAGATTCCGATCAGTTACAAGATTCTAGTTGGTTACAGGATAGAGTTTACATCTTTATCTACCCTACTGAACGATTCGGATACAATTGTATCATTTATATCCAAATACGTATTCTACTGTCTATAGGATTTGCCCCCTTCCGCGTAGCAGCTTGGCGTGGGGCTTATCCTTTGGGCCTTCTACTTGGGCCTGTCTTTTCCTCAGACAATGCTGAGCTGATCATGGAGATACCTGGTTTCATATATTCCACACCACCCCTCCTCTATCCAAAAACACGTAGCCGGTGCTAGCACTCCGGCTCGTGGTGTTCCTGGCCCGTACAGGCGGATACCTTGGAGGCGTTGCTACAAAGCTTCAACGCTAGGATGATCCGCAACCTGCGACAGTCACAAGGAGCTGTTTGGAGGCGCGAAGATAAAATGACTACATCTGCACCGCCGTGCTACATCGACTCTACTTCCGCTATGGGTCTGCACGTCTTGTGGTAATTCTGTGATCTATAACTTGTTGTGTTTCCTTGGTTACGCGGTAGAAAATTTTGATTTTTTGCTAGAGTAGCCTACCCGTTCCCCCACTGGAACAACTCCACCTCCCAAGGGTTCTCTCCTAGAGAACTCTACCACGGTTTGTCCCATGACTGCCTTTGTCCCTACGCAATATCTCAAAACGCAACTCTCTCGTCCTCATCTTGAATACTCTGTGCATCTCCCCCTTTTTTGCTTTATCTTCCATGTATGCACTGATCATATCAAAGTACTTTACGGCAGGATTCTTTATGGCAACCAACGCCTTAGCATGGCGACCCACGAAGTACTTTATAATCCCACAAAGAACTCCCTCAACTATAGCAACGAGAGGAAGGGGTCTCCGACCCCTCTTCACCCAATTGTACAACTCTGGCAGGTTAGTCGTCATGACACCATATCTTGCACCGTCCATGTCATAAAGCAAAGCCCACTTCACCTTTGGCCCATTTTCAGTCCATTCAGAGAAGTACTTTGTCACCTTGCCAGTCATCCTAACCAATTGTAGAGGGTCCATAGGTAAGTCATGAAGCACTACAGGGGCCTCTTCTATTCTAGGAGTCGGGTTCTTTGTATCCTCTGTTGTATGCTTCGTCATCAATTCGTCTAGCGTTGTCCATAGTGAATCGAACTTCTGCTGCTGATTCTGATCGCACAACCTCTTGAATAGCTTTGTTAGAGTCTTATTTCTGAATTGCTTGTAAAAGTTCACCCCCGTGTGCCGCTTGCACCACCTGCTACGCAAATCTGTTCCTGGAGTCAGTTCGTCTTCACCTTACTGCAACTGCAGAATTGCCTTCAACAAGCTAGGGTGACAATCATGTATTATGCAAACCCGAGGTCGGTTGCCAATGATTCTGACTTTCACATTCCTGAGAAACCAAAGCCAACTTTATGTGTTCTCACTCTTCACAAAAGCTGATGAGGATATCTCCACAATGGATACAACCAGCTCTAACTCCACTCACTTGGACGAACCACCACTTCAAAGACCACTCACTCGAGCCCGTGCACATCAACTAAATTATCAGGTGAAGGCGTTCCTAAGTATTGCAATTAATGATTCAATGAATGGGATGCTACTTAATTTTTGTGATGATGTGATTATTCTTAGGAACCATGGGGAAGACCCACAACGCACAAAGGAGTTCGCGTCCGGAGGGAAGAGCAAATTGGAATTTGATTCGGACTTCCAGAGATGGTCAAATTCAAACGGCCATAACTTTTGATCCAGAAGGCTTCTGGAGGACTACGAGTACAAGAACGAAAGCTCTGGTCGTCCTCTTTCCAACCGATCTGAGATCACCTCCAAATTCCTCCCGAGTCAACCGGAATACGCAAAACAATCCAGAACACCGGAATACGCAAAACAATCCAGAACACTTTTCCAGTCCGAGTCTAATTGGGCTCTAGTCTTTATTTCGAGTTGTAATCAGTAGGCCCATGTTAAGGCCTAGTGCTGCACGCCCTTGGTCTATAATTAGCCAGCCACCACCATATTTAGGGTTTTGGGTTTTGTTTGATTCAGTTAGCCATTGCTACTGCTTGTACTCGCGCGTGCCGACTAGGCCGCCCGTCTACTTGTTCATCGGAACCCCAACTTCGAGTGTTTTTTTTTGTTTCAGAACCGATCTGAATTCATATTCGCAATTGAGTTGCTTGTAATCCCTTGTTCTTGCTGGTTCTTCGATTGCTCGCAGGAACAAAGACCTTCGTGGTCAGATTGGTTGCGCTTCCCGCGGGATCAATAACCTTCAGGAGGGTGGTGTACAAGTCGCTAAGGCGCAACATCGGGTTCGTTGTAGTCGGGTCGCCAACTTCACCCTCCACCAGATCGACGCTACCTCCTCTCATCGAAAGATCGGGACACCTAGTTCTATCAAAAGCTAGGGCGATGGGAAGAATCTGATTGTTTCTGTCTACTCCAATGGTAGTCAAAATCAGCCCCTGTACTTCCCAGTCAAGAATGTGCCGTCCACACAAAGCAACGATCGGCAATGTTTGAATGCATTGATGCACGCATCGAATGCGAAAAATGCTCCCTTTAGAACCATCTTTTGTGGGAAGCGCTGCGAGGGCTGCTCTTCATCCTCATATACATTGGCCCTGATCATTGCCTTCTTCATCTCTTTATAGTACTCCTCTACAGAGAGATTTCCGTGCTTCAAATTCTGCAACCTATCAAAAAGATCACGACGGTAATGCTTAGGCACAAATCTTGATCTCATTTCTCTCTTCATTTCAGCCCATGTTCGGACAGCACCTTGACCAGCTTCTTCTCTATCATCAAGCACTTGCTCCCACCAGATTAGAGCATAATCATCAAACTCAAGGGCTGCCATTGCCATCTTCTTCTCTTCCGAATAATTATGAAAGCGAAAGATCTTGTCAACCTTCAACTCCCATGTAAGATAGGTTTCAGCATCATCACATCCACCATCAAACTTGGGAATGGTGAATTTAAGCTTGCCAAACCTCTCTTCATTGAGCTGATTACGTGCTTGATTTTCTCGTTGACGATTGCCATTATTTTGGGGTTGTCTGAGGTTATCTCCTTCAACCTCTTCCTCGGATTCAGCATGTTCATTTCCTCTATCTCCAAGACCTCTTCCTCTACCACAACTAGCACCATTACCTCTGTTCACACGACCTATACCAGCAGGTCTCCTAGCAAGCATAGCAGCTTGCTCTCGGCGTCGTCGCTGTTGTCTTGCAAGTCGGGCAGCAGCTTCTTCATCGGTTTCATCAACTTCATCTTCATGATTACTTGCACCTTCAAAAACATGGTGAAGTTCTCTCAGCTAAGCCATAAGTGCTTGAAGATCTTGTGACAATTTGTCTTGCTTCTCCTCCATGCTTTGCTTTAGCTTATTGAACTGTGCCATGGTGACACATTCCTCAATCTCTGATGCTTTTGACATCTTCATGCAAGGTTAGTGAAACGCGAAAAGCAAGTGTATGCGGAATACAAAATTTTAGTGGTTCCCACAACCTCACCTCTCTTACCAACCAAAGCTGTTATGAGTCCCCTGCAGTTTACAGAAGTATAACGTGTGGTGGTAAAAAGAAAAGTGATGGTTAAGCGAAAACACGACTGGTGTTCAGTTTACGGTGGCTTATTTGTGGAGCTTGGTAGGGAGAGATGCACAAGGAACACAATCTGAATTCTAGTTGTTGTAAAGCTAAGAAGCAATCCAAACTAGAAGATCAATGCCTAGTGCTGATCACAAGATATGAAATATGTAACCAAATCAACGCACGCGCAAAGAATTTTCAGATTTGATGCAAAGAAGGATTACACTAGGGATGGATGATTTGCAAGACTCACCTAGCACAATTTGCACCAAAATATGATAGTAAATTGATTGCACAAATTGATGTGAGGGTTCAAAAATTGTGCACTTTCAAACAACAGATCCTTCTTCTTTCTTTCACGACTTTTTCCAAACTGTTCGATTCATTTTTTTTGGGTTGCACACTCTTTCTTTTTTAGATATATGAAAGGACACGCAAAGGATGCTATGATCAGCAACTAAACAGAGACTCTACTGGATAAAAATCTTAACTGAACTAACTAGATAAACAGATCGACACAAAGGGCTATAGCTAAATATTTTTATGGCTTTTTTTGGTGGATAGGATGAACACTAAAAAATTATGTAGCTAAGGGTAAAGAATCCTACCGTGGCAACGATGGCTCTGATACCAAATGATACAAATCGCGGTCCCGATCTTCACGATGTAGGATCACAACCAAGATAACTAGCTGAAATCATCCGGATAACTAGTGCAACTGGCAAATAAAACTCGAAGCCAACCACCGTCTTTAACTGGCAACCTGAATCGAGGATTCACCCAATGACACTCTCAAGAAACCAACCAACACAACTTGGAATCAAATGGACTAGGAGCACCGATTCGGAGCTGATGACGTGGCTGCTTTTGCAATCTCGCAAGGAAACCACAAGAGCAAAGGGGTAGAGATCACTCTCTAAATTTGTTAGCAAATAGCTGAACAAAGGGGTTCTATATTTGATTGTCCAAAAATTCTCAATTGCTGAGATACAAGAAATATTTATACTAGAAACAACCCTTCTAGTTAGGTGGGAAAGGTCCTTTGAGGTTATCATGATAAGGTAGCTTAAAGGTCATCACAAAAAGAATTCTCGCAGAGTCTCGCGCAGCCCGTTCAGCTTCTAGCAGTCTGCAGTAATTTGGACATTACTCCCTCTTGGGAAGTCCAAATGAATCTCCGTTTGTTGCGTTGGAAAGTAGACTTGACAAGCTCTCCATCCATGTATATCATGCACCACGTCACAGCACAGTATGGGTCGCCCATCCAAGAGAAGTTGCAGCCCTCACCGCCTGGATCTTGTGGTATACCCTTGCTCAACTTGGGCAACATCTGTGCAATCCTCCACGTGCTTGATGCAATCCTCCACGTCCTTGATGCAATCCTTCTCTTCATGTGTAAACTTGAGAATTACCAATGTAGAACATTTAGGTAGTATAACATTCTCAGATACGTTGTAGTCAAATTCTGCTAGGAGTGAAGTCACCTGTTGCTGCAGCGTCTTGGCACGACTTCTTGTCAATGGTCCTTGGTATACATTAGTTGGTGCAGCTTCCTCAAGGACTCGAGTAGCTAGTTCTTGGCTTACTTGTTTGGTTACATGATTTATGCGTGATGATGAATGTTCTGTTAGGATGTCCGCAGCATCCTCCCCCTCTTGAAAAGGAGTCGTCCTCGACTCTAATGCTTCTAAGCCCAAGAATGGTGATAAATCTGCAACATTGAAAGTTGGGTTGACACCATAGTTTTCAGGCAATTTAACCTTGTAAGCATTGTCATTAATCTTGGCCAGCACTTTGAAGGGTCCATCTCCTCGAGGCATCAACTTCGATTTGCGCTTGTTGGGAAAATGCTCCTTGCGTAGGTGCACCCAAACCAGATCGCCTGGTTCAAATGTCATCTTCCTTCGATGCTTGTTTGCCTTGGTAGCAAAGTATTGTGCCTTCTTCTCCAATTGCTCTTTGGTCTTCTCATGTATTTTTCATGTATTATTTTAAAAAATTCCTCAGATTGAGTAATCATGGACTGAACCATGCTAACAAAGTTTGGTTCCATCGGTCAGACTCCCCTTCCATTGAGGCCTTCCCAACGGAGTAAGCTGTGGAACATTTCCACATTGCTTTAGATGACAACTAAATTCTTGGCTCAAATATTCACCTCCATGATTTGATCGTAGAGCTTTAATTGTCTTGCCATGTTGATTATGTACTTCATTCTAAAATTCCTTAAACTTTTCAAAAGATTCAGACTTATGCCTGATTAAAAGTATATGTAACCATATCTACTAATTATCGGTAAAAGTTATGAAGCACTGAAAATCACCTTTGGTCGTTATACTCATTGGTCCACATACATCTGTATTTACGAGTGTCGAAGGTGAGATCTCAACAATAAATTTATGATTATGGGTACCTTCGCTTTAGCAAAGTCAAGCACGAAGACAGTGACACACGATGTATACAGGTTTGGGCCCCCAAAAGGAGTAATAACCTACTTCCTGTGCGGTTGATGTATGTATTGGTGTATCAAGAACAGAGCAGATTGTCTAACCCTAGTTTACAATGAAGATTAGATCTAGGCAAGGGCTAAACTATGGATGGATGTTGACGAAGCGCAGTTCGTCGGCTCCTGGTTGCTCTACGTCTTCTGAAAGCTCTAAAAAGTCTTCTCTTATGATTTTTCCGTCCTTCCCTTAAGGATACCTACCCCCAGTCTTATATAGTCAGGGTAGCCCGGCCTCCGGTTGAGTTGTAGTCGGTTTGGGATACCAGATCATAGCCGATGAGGAGTCCATCGTCGCGTGATCTTCGCAGTATATCCAAACTTCCCTGGATACCAGGCGTACTCGAGTTGGTTTCCTCGTAACGGAAAAGTGATTGAGTCTTTCCTAGTTTGGAGATATCCCCTCTACGTATATCTTACCCCATAGAATCGGGTGTTAGTGTTATGCCCTTGAGGCAATCATTTAAAAGATTGTAACATGACTATGTTTATGAATAATAATATGATTATTGGTCCAATGAATGTATATCATTGTATTGATCAATAAGTATGTGACTTGCTTATGAAGCTCTTTACTTATTGATGTAATTCGATAAATATCTCTGATCGGATATCATCGTATAAGACAACAATGAATAGATCTGCACATGTAGTGATCGATGATCATACTTCATAGATCATGGGATATGGAGATATCATCTATACATTGTGGACGCATGTTGAAGAACATGGGATAGATAGACCCACAATGGGACACTGCGAGAATGTTACATTCTTATGTGTCATCAGTGTATCTCATACATAGTAGATGTATGATCCTTAGACCTGGTATTGTCATATTCCCTATATGTGTAATAGTTTTCCTTAGGGCTATCAAACACTACTTCCTAACCGGATAGTTATAAAGGTAGCTTTCATGTTTACTATAAAACGTGTAGAAGGAAGTGAGCAGTCAAGATAGAATTTGCCACTCCAATGAAATAGAGATATATGACAACGCCACTCGTATGATATGATTAAGGAAGTGCATGACCATGCCGTGATTGAGGAGTCAATCACAACTTATTAATATATGACGGATACGAGAGATGGATTGAATCATCAAAGGATGACATGCTTCTCGCCTTGAGTTCAATCTTCAAATACTTGGCAAAGGGATTATTACATGAGTACTTTTGATAGGTTTTATCCGATTTGATCATAGTATGTTTGGGAGTTGGCATGCTTTGCAAAGAGCCGCTACCAACTATTGGATTGAAAAGGAGTTTTCCAAATCCATGTCCAAACGTACGTGAACCTGCAGGGTCACACACTTAATGGGCTGGGACGCATTAATTTGGATTGGATCCATAATTAATGGACCACATGGGCTTAGCACACTGATGGGCCCTGGTTTTGGGTTTCATCTCGTGGCTATATAAGGAGTGGAGGAGGGTGGGTGTAGGGTGTGCTTTTCCTACGGTCTAGAAGTGTTTCACTCGAAACCCTAGCCTCCTCCTCTCACTGCCCCTGCTGAGAGACCAGGTGCTTGCACACCGATGACGCTGCTGCGACTGCGGTGTGGGAGGACAATTATGCTTCATAGATCAGCACATGTATTGATTGATGACCAAGTTTCACAGGTCATAGAGTTATGGAGATATCTAATCAATAATATAGACACTTGTTAGAGAACATGCGTTGGATAGACCTGAGACACTGCGAGAATTGTTCTTATGTGTCATCAGTTGATCTCATGCATAGTGTATGTATGATCCTTAGACATGAGATTGTCATTGGTTTTCTAGATGTGTAATGGTTCACTTAGGAGCTCCCAAACGCTACTCTTTAACAGGTAGTTATAAAAGAAGCTTTCGGGTTTACCATGAAATATGCTGAGGTACATGAATGATCAAGATGGAATTTGCTCCTCCTATATAACGAAGAGATATCTCTGGGCCCCTCAAGGTAGATAGATTAAGGAAGTGCATGGCCATGCCAAATGTGATTGAGAGTCAATCCAGATAAATTATTCCACTACAGTATGAGTGAAGAGATCGAGCTGTCATCGGATGACACGACTCTCGCCTTGAGCTCGATCTGATATCGTGAAGCAAAGGGAACATTACATTATCTCACTATAGTAGGTTCGTCCAATACTTTATGGATATTTGGGAATCGATATGTACTGCTAGGTACCGCTATCGATTATCGGTCAAAAGGTGTTTTTGAGTCGTGTTCAAATATGCATGAACCTACAGGGTCACACACCTAAGGGGTTGGAATATAGTGGTACGGATTAGATCTATCACTAATGGGCCAAGTGGGCTTTGTCCTTTAGTTGGGCCCTAATGTAGGGTTCCACCATGAGGGAGGGGGCGGCTATATAAAGGGGTTCATGATTGCAATAGATGACATAAGAGGGCGCAGCCACCGAAACCCTAGCCGTCACCACTTAAGCCTTCCCTTGCGCTCTGGTGCTGGCACACCGACGCACGGCGTTTTTTTCCCCGAACCTGTGGACACTGGTAGAGGTGTTGCTGCTATTGCAACACTTTTCAGGACAATCGACCACCGCGTGAGGATGATCGACCATCGCGTGACGAGGATCGACCACTGCAACGAGGAAGATCGACCACTTCAACTGGACGAGCACTTCATTGATTTGGGCTACATCAACTTCCTTCCACTGCATTGCGCGTCTAGTGGTAACGATCCATGATCATCTACTTGCGTGGTTTTATGGTTTATGAGGTAGAAAATTTTATTATGCACTAGTGTAGCCTACTCGTATCCCTTCACTTATATGATACTGCTAATTAATTTGCTTGTCTATCATGCTTTGCCTGCTATTCCCTTGTCGATGAAATAGAGTAGCACAAGTAGATGCAAATCTGATCTTAGCACTCATAGACCCTTGATAAGTATTTCGTAGCCACACGCACCCTTGACCGTAACTGCACATAGGGCTAAAAAAACTTTCATTAAATGACTTAGCCCCCGAGTGTATAATTGGAGAGGCTGTATATAACATAAACGCTATGTAAGTTGGAGTGAAACTACATGATTTTTGCAAGTCTTCATCAACCATCCGACTTAGACTTTTTAGCGAGCATGAACTTGTGAGTTGTGCATGTAGAATCGACTAGAGGTCTCATCTCCCGCTGTCCGCTGAGCTTTAGATGTCTGACAATCTAGTGCTCGTACATGTGCAAGATGGACTTACTCATTGGGTTCAGGCATGACCACCCTCTGGTTTTGTTCGCTGGCATGCTAAGTATGCGATCGAGTAAATGCATGCAAAAAATTGCGTGAAAAAGAAATAAAGAGATTTTGCCTACAACACCCCGCTCGATAGCAGTATCGACCAGGAGAATAGAGCAAGGTACAGAGTTACTTGTAGCCCCCGACTCCTTACTTGATGATATCATTCAGTAGGGAGTAGAGTGACGTAAGCACAGCACCATGATGTAGCACCCTCAGCTGCCTGCCCAATAGCTAGATCGAGTAAAAAGTGAAGCATCAGCATCAAAGATACCTGTTGCGACCCCCAACCTCTTATTCGATAGATGTATCGACCCGAGAGTGGAGCCAGTTAAAGAGAAGATCATGCAATGTAGCCCCTAACCTCCTACTCGATGAGCGCATCGAGTAGAGGGTTCAGCATATGCGTCGAAAAGTGCATGATGTAGCCCCCGACCGTACACTCAGAATGGTTCGAGTAAAAGCCCATTCCAACAATTGGGTACTGTTACAACCTTCACATCCCTTCGGCTTCCACACAGTGCGTCATCCGGTCAATGTCATAACTTAACACCTCTTCGGTTTTCGTACTTGTGTGGAAGTGCAACGGAGACCTTGTGGATTGGAATGGAAGCGGATGTTGACGGAGCCATTGCTACAATGCAACCCATTCACAGTGCTATAAATAGATGGGACTTATAGTCGCCTGTCGCACTCCGTTTTCTTTCTTGCCTTCTGCTCATAGCACCTTAGTTCTTCAACCGCAACCATGGCTTCTACTCCACCATCGTCCCCATCTCTACAGATCCTCGAAGAGTCCACTTCCCCGATGCCTCTAGCCCTAGTCTCTCCGGGGCGGATCATCATCCTCTCCGATGTTGAGGAGGAGATCGACTGGGATGCTGTTGAGAAGGAGGTCTAGCCGAAGGAAGAAGATAAGGCTGTCGGGGAAGACAAGGCCGCCGTCGAAGAAGACGAGGTCACCTCCGGCAACAGCGTCATCAAAGAAGACGACGTTGCCGACGTCGCCGTCGGGAGAGAAGATGCCGCCAGCAGAGAAGAAGGTGAAGCTCAAGAGGGCTTCATCGACCCATCCTCTGCTCGCGCTTCACGCTTTATCGGCGCGCTGCCACCCTCAACGGCGGAGAGGTCCCCTTCTCCGTCGACAACCGACTGGGTCTTCATGTCTTCCTTCGGTCCGTACGAAGGGTGAAGGCCCATCCCAGGGACCGTCCTCTTCCTGTCCCCAAGGGAGCAGAAGAGGCGACGAGATGATTTCGAGGGCAAGGAGCAGTAGGGTGCCTGCCTCATATGTAATAGGATAACTTATGTTACTTAATTTTAATGAACTCATTCTTACATGAATCTTCTTTGTGATGCATTAGTTTTGTCATTCACATGTAAATTTTTTCAGTTGATCAATGTTCCACGAGTTGCCAAACACTGCTCCTTCTGTCGTCGATAGCCGTACTGATCCGTGTCCAGTCCCCTCGACCACTACATAAGGACCTTCCCATTTAGGTGATAGCTTATTACTGTTACCTTGCTTCTTCACCTTTTTTAGTACTATGTCTTCAGCGATGAGTGCTCTTTCCTGGATTTTTTGGCTATGGTATCAATGCAAGGCTTGTTGATACTTGACTGCTCGAATGTATGCTCGATCCCTGTACTCCTCGAATAGATTTACATCATGTGTTCGCATCTGCTCCTGTTCCTCTTTCGAGTAGTTGTCCACATGAGGTGACCTGAATGTTAACTCGGTCGAAAGTACTGCTTCTGCTCTGTAGACCAAGAAAAATGGCGTTTCACCAGTGGCTCGATTAGTCGATGTACGAACAACCCATAGCACCAAGGGGAGTTTGTTCGCCCACCGAGTGGACTAAGCTTTGAGCCTACCGAACACGTGGGTCTTGATCCCCTGCACGATTATGCTGTTGGCACGCTCGACCTGACCGTTACTCTGAGGATGAGCCACGGAAGCGAAGCAAAGTTTGATACCCAATTCTTCACAAAAGACTATGAAAGCATTGCTCTTGAACTGACTAATGTTGTGTGTGATTACTCGATTAGGGATGCCAAATCGAGTAACAATGCTCCTGATGAACTTCTTAGCCACTTCTGAGGTGATGTTCCTGATAGGTTCGGCTTCAATCCACTTGGTGAACGTGTCGAGAGCCACGAACAGGAACTTGTAACCTCCTTGAACTCTTGGGAACAGTCCCAAGATAGCTAAGCCCTAGATGGAGAAAGGCCAAGATAGAGGAATAGTTTGTAGGGCTTGGGCTGGACAGGTGGTTTGCTCACCGTAAAATTGGCAGCTCTCGCACTTTTTTACCAGCTCACAAGCATCCCGTAGGGCAGTCAGCAAAAAGAACCCTTTCCAGAAAACCTTTCTGACTAGAGTGCGATAGGACGCATGGTTGCCGCAGATGCCTCCATGGACATCGAACAATATCTTATTGCCTTCTTGCTGAGTGATGCACTTTATCAAGATTTTGTTACTCCTGTTTCGGTAGAGCTTGCGGTCTACCAATGCATATAGCTTGGACTTACGTGGAATTTTCTCGGCTGATGCATCATCGTCAGGGAGCTCCCGACCTTTGAGATAGGCTTGGAATTGAGTCATCCAAGTCGACTTGCGTTTGAGTAGTGCAGCTTCTGTGTCTACGGGTTCTACCTTGCGAACCCGTTCAAATATGTCGCCATGTTGTCATCCGAGCACTGGTACTCCTTCTGCACTTGGTTTACGACTAGCTGTGGGTCCCTTTTCACGAGTAGTCATCTGATTCCAAGTGACGCCGCTATGCGGAGCCCGTTAATCAGTCCTTCGTATTCTGCAACATTGTTTGAAGCTTGAAAATCGAGTTGAATAACATATTTAATTTCCTCACCTGTCGGGGATTTGAGCACGATGCCAGACCCCGAGCCCTAAAGCGTGAGTGACCCATCGAAGAATATAGTCCAATGGTCATCGACTGTCTTGTGCTCCTTTTCTTCGACGTGCGTCCACTCCGCGATGAAGTCCGCCAATGCTCCTGACTTGATGCTGTTTCGTGGCACGAAATCGACCTTGAACTCGTTGAGTTCGACTGCCCACTGTGCAATTCGCCCTATCGCCTCTCGATTACATATTACCTCCTTGAGCGGATACGTCGTCATGAATGTAATCTTGTGCGCCTAGAAGTGGTGCCATAGGTTTCGGGAGGTCATCAGGATGGCGTACATCATCTTCTGCACTTGAGGGTATCGCACCTTGGCATCATGCAAGACGTTGCTCACGTAGTACACCGGCTTCTGGACCTTGGCCTTTTCTTGGGACAATCCCACTTGACCACTAGGACTGTGCTTACTACTTGAGGGGTAGCTACAATGTACAAAAAGAGCTCTTCTTTTTTGTTAGGTGAAGTCAAAATTGATGGAGACGATAAGTACCTTTTCAAATCCCGAAAAGCTTCTTTTGCCTCCTTGGTCCACTCGAAAGTGTCCTGCTTCTTGAGTAACTTGAAGTAGGGTAGCTCTCGTTTGCCCATCCGAGAGATGAATCAGCTAAGGGCTGTGATGCAACCTGTGAGTTTCTGCACTTCCCTTAGCGTTCGTAGAGAACGCATCTGATCGATGGCCTCAATTTTACGCTGGTTGGCCTCAATGCCTCGACTGGACACCAGGAAACCGAGAAGCTTGCTGGATGGAACGCCGAACGTGCACTTCTCGGGGTTAAGCATCATTCGATACTTCCTAAGGTTTTCGAATGTCTCCTCGAGGTTGCTGATTAAGGTGTTCCTAGTTTTTGACTTAACTACGATATCATCAACATACGCTTCCACGTTGCGCCCGATTTGGAATTTCAAGCAATTTTGGATACATCATTGATACGTAGCACCATCACACTTCAAACCGAAAGGCATCTTAATATAACAGAATATACCGAAGGGAGTAGTATAAGCAGTTTTCCTCATCCTCTGTCGACATGCTAATTTGGTGATACCCCGAGTAGGCATCTAGAAAACATAGCAGTTCACAGCCTGCAGTAGAATCTACTATTTGGTCGATGCGGGGGAGAGGAAAAGGGTCTTAAGGACAAGCCTTGTAGAGGTCGGTGTAGTCAATGCACATTCTCCACTTGCCGTTGGGTTTCTTGACGAGGACAGGGTTCGCCAGCCACGTCGGGTGACGGACTTCTCGGATGAAGCTAGCCTTCAAGAGTTTCCTGACCTCCTCTTGTATGGCCAGCTTTCTGTCTTTCGCAAATCTACGCTGCTTCTGCACCACAGGCCTGGTGCTCGGTTCTACAGCTAGTCAATGCTCGATCACCTCCTTAGGGATCCCAGGCATGTCGAATGGTTGCCACACAAACACGTCGTGGTTTGCCTGAAGAAAAGTGACGAGCTCGAGTTCCTATTTGGGGTTAAGGTCGACACCTACCTTGACTGTCTTGGAAGGTTTCGACGTGTCTAAGGGCACTGTCTTGATGCCCCCATCGGTCTTCTTATCCTTCTTTCCATTGTCGACTGGGTCCTTAGCGGTGCTATTGGATATAGGAGCCTTGTCGATGCTCTTGGAATTTTGGCGCTTGGCTCCCTTACCATGGATGCTGGCTGTTGATCCCCCTTGATTGCAAGGACTCCTTTTGGCCCCGGCATGTTGATGGCCTGGTACGCATAGTGTGCCACTACCATGAAATTGGCCAGCATTGGGTGGCCTAGGATCACATTGTAGGCAGTCTCAAAGTTTGCCACGTCGAAGAGGATCTTTTCGGTGCAGAAATTGTCTGCTGTGCCAAACGTGACGGGCAGCTCGATCTGGCCAAAGGGCAACGATGATGAGCGTGGAGTTATGCCATGAAACGGCTCAGCTCCGGCTCTGATCTCTGTTTGGGGAATCCCTATGTTCTCCAGCATTTTTGTGAAGATAAGGTTCAGCGAACTAACTCCATTGACCAAGGTTCGAGCGACCTTAACATTGACAATAGTGGGCTCGACCACCACGGGATATCAACCCGGATGTGGAACCACAGTTGGGTGATCTGATTGGTCGAAGGTGACTAGAACTTTTGACCACTTGAGAAACCTAGGGTGCCGGTGTGGCCAGGTTGACCTCCCGCTCGACTGCCTTGTACTACCTTTTAGACTCATATGTGGCAGATCCCTCAAAGATGTGCGCCAGCTTGTGATAGGCCTCGCGGTATTCGGGCTCGTCATCCTGGGGCTTCTATTTGGCTTGCTCGATCCCGCGATCGGCAAGGGCAGCCTTGAGCTTCTGTTGGACCTTCTTGCTGATCTCTTGTCATTCGTCGAAGTTGTGTTTCTCTGTGTTATGGACTGGGCAGTATTTGTTGCCTCCACGGCTTCGACCCTTGTTGTCGCTCGTATTGCACGCCTTTCTCCTTTCGACCGTGGCTACGATTGAGTCACCTTTGTGTTTCTCTCCATGGTTTTTATTCTTCTTCGGCCCTTGCTTGGATGACTCGGGCTTGTCGTCGCCAGACTTAGGTTCGTCTATATGGTATCGTGCTTCGACACGTACAGCGTATTTATCTGCTAACTCGAAGAGCTCCTTGGTGGCTTTGATTTTTCGAGTGGTCAGCTTTCCCTTCAACTCCCTATCCTTGACACCATTTTCGAAGGCAACTATGATCGCTTCGTCTGAGATGTCAAGGATTGAGTTGCGCTTGTCGCTGAAGTGTCGGATGAAGCTGCGCAATGACTCTCTTGGCTTTTGTATTACCCGACGCAAGTCACTGTGCATTCTGGGGCATTCATATGTGCCCTGAAAGTTGGCGATGAACTGGGCCCACAACTTCACCCACAATGATATCGATTGAGGTGGGAGGTTGAGTAACCAAGATCTTGCCGCACCATCTAGGGTTGTCAGCAAGTAATTGGCTACTACCTTCTCGCTTCCTCCGGTTGCCCTCATGACTGTAGTATAAATCTGTAGCCACTCGGCGGGGTTGATCTTACCTGAGTACTTCTCGACAGGCCCTGGCTTGAACTTGTCCAGCCATTAGACTGCGCGTAGCTCGGGGGTGAAAGCTTTGCATCCTTCATCGACGTCCTCGAGGGTCGTCTGTCGTTGCAGACCTTGCCATCCTCCTTGTTGAGAAGGGAACCTGCGCTGTGCCGGCGAGCGGCCCCTTGAAGGCGAAGATTCACCCTGTCGGGCCCACCGCGTGGGAGATTGGTCCCTTGAAGATGGGGACTCGTTTTCCCATCGCTCGCGGTCTTCCTGGTCACGTTCTTCTCTTTGATCACGAAGGAAGTCACATAAATCTCATCGATCGTGACGAATACGATCTCGAAGATCCTCGGGGCGTCTCTGATGAGGGTTGGAATGAACAGTCTTGGAAGCACGATGGCTAGAGCTAGCCACCGCCAATCTTACTGCTCGATGATGATCGTAGGATGGTCCTAGCAGCTGGCTTTTGGCACCCTACTGGCTGGGGCGTCTGGACCTCGAGTCGGCTACTCGAGCGGTCTGAGCTTGCGCTGCATCGAGTAGCATTTTCATCTAATCGAACACTGGAGTCATCAGGTTGCCCAGATTCAGTGGTAGAAGGGATTTTAGCAGCATGTGAGTGCACTGGACATTTGACTTAGGGGTGCTGAAGATATCGCTGTTGTAGCTCTAGCGAGACGTTCCTCCCAGGGTGCGGCCGGGCCCGTCGATGTGGTCGCGTTGTGGAGGGATTTGTTGTCCCTGAAGATCTAGCGCCCGTGGGTGGGGCGTCGTTGGATCATCGAGAACAAGTTTCTTTGACAGGTTGGCCACGATTCCGACTGTGGCCGTGGCTGCTATATCTCACCGATGATCTATAGTATTGGGAGCAATAGCGTTTGCAACCACTCGGGCTGTAGCCATCACTGCTGCAGGATGTTGAGGTGTGCACAAGGGGATTTGGTGTCCTTGACCCTCTACGACATCTGCCATGCATTCCTTTCTTGGGAACTACCGATAGTAGCACTGTTGTTGGCTCTGGCCATGAACACACATTGATCTGTTATGCTACTGTTCTGGCTGTTGCGGGTGTCGCTTTTGTTATCGCTCTCCGTCTCGATATATGAGAACATTGGGCTCCATAGGGTCGAAGTATGTAAAACACACTTCTCAATGTGGGTCCCAAGAGCAGGACTCGGTAAAGCCGATGTGTGTTAGATCTCCGCCCGGTCCCCATTGATAGAGTATGGTTCTGAAGGCGATCTCAGATCTACAAAAATAGTTGAAGGCCCCCTACCTGGTGCGCCAACTATCGAAGTCCAGATCTCTACAATAAATTTATGATTACGGGTACCTTCGATTTAGCAAAGTCAAGCACGAAGACAGCGGCACACGATGTATACAGGTTCGGCCCCCCAGAAGGAGTAATACCCTACTTCTAGTGTGGATGATGTACGTATTGGTGTATCAAGAACAGAGCAAATTGTCTAGCCCTAGTTTACAATGAAGATTGGATCTAGGCAATGGCTAAACTATGGCTAGAGTTTGACGAAGCGCGATTCATCGGCTCCTGGTTGCTCTGAATCTTCCGAAAGCTCCAAAAAGTCTTCTCTTCTTCTTTGGTTTTTCTGTCCTTCCCCTGACGATACCTACCCCTAGTATTATATAGTCGGGGTAGCCCGGCCTTAGGTTGAGTTGTAGTCGGTTTAGAATACTGTATCATAGCCGATGAGGAGTCCATCATCGCGTGATCTTTGCAGCATATCCAAACTTACCTCGATACTAGGCGTACTCGTGTCGGTTTCCTCGTAACGGAAAAGTGATCGAGTCCTTCCTAGTATGGAGATATCCCCTCCACGTATATCTTATCCCATAGAATCGGGCCCTTGATATTCGAAGTTTCCAGATGTTTGCTTGAGAATATATGGTATAGTCTTCATATTACTGGTACGTACTCATACCCTATATTTAGATATTCGACAACGAGGGCTAACAAGTCATTGCCCTCTCACCTAAACTTATGAAAGGTGCCTTCGTCATCTTTCCCTCTCACCTAAACCTATGAAAGGAGCCTTCGTCATCTTGCCAAGTAAACAAGGTTCACATGTTTTAAATGATACAAAATCAAATGAGTTTAGAAGACCATCTTTATGGAGCTTCATCATGTGCTTCTCATTTATATGACCTAAATGACAATACCAAATATAATTGGGATGCAAATCATTTGGGAGAAGCCTCTTATCATTAATGTTATAGATTGGCATATCCTTAAGATTCAAAATATATAATCCATTCACAACTAGACAATGGCCATAAAGCACATCATTCAAATAAATCGACCAACAATTGCTCTTTATTATGAGTTCATAACCCTCTGCTTCTAGACGTGAAGAAGAGATAATGTTTCTGCTTAAGATAGAAACATAATAACAATTATTTAGTTCCAAAACCTATCCTGAAGGTAAATGCAATGGATAAGTGCTTACAACCAATCCAACAAATCTTGTTTTATTACCCACATGAATATCAATTTTTCCTTTTACCAAACTTCTAGTCTTTATTAACACCTGCATCGAATTGCAAATATGAGCAACCGATCCGATATCAAATAACCAAGAACTAATATGAGAAGTAACAATATTAATTTCTATAACATTTATACTTGAACCGGAAGTCTCACTTCCCTTCTACTTCTTAAGCTATGCCAAGTACTTCCCACAGTTTCTCTTCCAATATCTAGTCCCCTTGCAATAGAACCATGTGGGTTGCAGGCCCAGTCTTGTGCTTCTCAAGCTTGGACTTGTTACTTGAGATCTCGTCTTGAGTTTTATCTGTGCCCTTTCCCTTGCCACTAGTTCTATTCTTCTTTTTAAAATTGGTAGTCTTCTGAACCATCACAAGATTTGAGCTTTTCTTGATGCTCTTTTCTGCTAACTTGAACATCCCATGCAACTCGGTCAAGGACTTCTCCATGCCATTCATATGAAAGTTCAAAATTAATAGGTCAAAGCTCTAAGGGAGCGACTGGAGAATCATGTCATAGCCAACTCTTGGCTAAGGGGAATACTAAGTTTTTCCAAACTCTCAATATAATCAATCATCTTGATTACATGAGGGCTGATCGGACTCTTATTAGATAGCTTGCATGAAAACAATGACTTAGAGGTATTGTACCTTTCAACCCTTGCCTGGTTCTCAAACATGCCCTTAAGATCCATAATAATATTATAGACATATATGTCCTCATATTGCTTCTAAAGCTTGGAGTTCATGGTGACAAGCATGAGGTAGCTAAAATCAACTGAGTCATTGCAATGTTTTTCATAATTATTCTTTTCAACATGAGTAGCATTTTCAGCTGGTTCAATGGGATATGGAACCTTTGGAACATTTTCCTTCTTTTCTTGTTTGAGAACAATTCTCAAGTTGCGATACTAGTCGATAAAGTTTGTCCTATTAAGTTTATCTTTTCCAAGAATCGAACACTAGCTAAACCTAGGTATGAAAGAAGTAGATGGTGCCATGGTCTATAACATAAAATATGTAAAGTTTTAACACTATGTTTATGTAAAATCTTTCATTAAACTATTTAACAAAAGATACTCCCACTATATGTAAACAAGGTCCCTCCAATGACATGTAGTGGGTCAAGATACATATTTCATTAAGTCCTAGTGAACTTTGGTATCACTACCAGAAACCTAATGATGTAGGTAAGTTACCATTTGCTAATTATATCATATTTAACTCTTGTTTGTTGAGTGGCATCACATGCCCCGATCTCAATAACATACCGTTAGACGTAAAATCATTTTGATAGCCTAATTAAGTTAAACCGATTGTTATGTGTGTATGTGTCCGACACTTACCTTATCTTTTTTAAGATAATTAATGGCACTCTACTTTAGTAGACCTACCAACTAATGATCAAAAAAATTTATAGGTGTAACAATTTGAAAGGACATCAAGTTTTACCTAATTTTTCTGAAGAGTACTATTCTATCATGTTAAAAACATCTAATATGATCACATGAAAAAATAGTATGACATAGATATAAACAAGATCATAGATAATCATATTAAACTGTGAAATAGTATGGTCATTAAACATAGCAATCTGCTTTACCACGCTTCCTGTCCACACCAGGCCATCATGCTTGAAGTCACCACTTTCATCTACTTAGCTATTACTCCTAACAGCTATCAATGAATTACATTCAAGAGTATCGAGCATCACAAGTGGACACGCTGGCCGTTATACACAATAAAATGTAGCCCATAGCTATAATTTGACATGACTCCTAGGTCATGATGAGAGTATACATACATCACATACACAAAAGGGCCATACTATTCACATCAATACGTGCAAAAGCATGTTATGCATAGAATCCAATTCTACTGTGCGATGAGAACATACAATATTATAATTTTTGAAGACATGAATCTTATTCACGAAATTAACCTTTAAAAATTCATCGAATTAATCATATGAACCCAATTCTGAACCAATCTAATCAGCTTGGTTTTCCATCAAAACTCGCACTAGTCGGCTTGGTCCCGTACAGCTGCACATCATAGTTTACCCTGATGGCGGAATTCTGACTAGTAAAGGTGAATGAGCGATGCGGCAACAAATAAGTCAGTAGCGGCCCCTAGCAGGGCATAGCAACTTTCAAATATACATAAAGATCATATGGGACGAACCTATATAGTGCTCATATATCAATCCCTTTGCCTCACAATACTAGATAGGACTCAAGGCAAGAAATGTTCCATCCTATAATAGTTCGATCCTTTACTCGTTATGTGGTAGATTACTTAATTGCAATTAACTCCTCAATCACATTCAGTGTGGCCATGCACTTCCTTAATCCAACCACATCAAGAGGTTCAAAGATATCTTTCCCATTATATAGGTGGGGCAAATTCCATTTTGATCACTCACATTCCTTCACATATTTTATAGAAAACTCGAATGCTACCTTTATAACTACTCAGTTACGAGGTAGCATTTGGCAACTTCTATGTATACTATTACATATGTAGAAACCATGACGATCGCAAGTCTAAGGATTATCCCACATATAATATTATGAGACCAACTGATGACACTTAAAAATATAACAATTCCTATAGTGTCTCATAGTGGATCACTCCAACATCATGTTCTCCAATATGTGTCTACATTATTGATTTGATATCCCTATATCCATAATTCGTGAAATATGATCATCAATCAATACAAGTGCTGACCTATAAATCACAATTGTCCCAGATGATGATATAAGATCAGGGATAATTCAGAATAATTTCAAAATATGAATTAGGAGTTTCACAAACAACTCACATACTTGTTGATCGATACTAATGATATTTATTCATGGGACAAAATAATCATATTATTCTATAAACATAGATATGATACTAGTCAAGTGCCCATGTGTTGCAACAGGCTCCAAAAAGGGTGATACATATCATCAAAACATGGTACCAAGCAGAACAACGAATAAACATTGCGATCTGATTTTGGAAAACAATTAAGTAGGGTAAATGCAAATTGTAACAGACAAGATATGGATTGCGAAACCAAGAATGGTTTATGGGATTCTCGGAGTAAGCATAGAAAACTTGCAGTTTCTTGTCCACTGACTCGCTCCAAACTCAAAGCATTTCATAAATTGATCTCTAGAACAAGCCCATCTTGAAGCAGCTAAGAGCACACCAGACGAAGAGCTCTCTTAGGCCACCAGAGTGCTGGCTGTTGACTTTTGTAGTCGGCAATAAATTTATGGGGTAGGCGCTCGATCTCAAACTCGAATGTCACACAAGACAAGGGGTTTATACAGGTTCAGGCTCTCGCGGAGGAGATAATACCCTAATCCTGTGTGCTGGGATTATATGGATCTCTTGGATCCGGGGTTGCTCAAAGCACAATATGCTCTGGGCGATATGAGGTGTTCTATGCTCCATGGCTTGATTGCTCTATGCTTGGATGATCGGATCCCCCTGTTGTTGCCCGCCCTCTCCCTTATATAACGGGGGTGGGACGGCTTACAGAGTCCCGATCGGATAAGAGATTCCGATCGGTTACAAGATTCTAGTCGGTTATAGGACAGAGTTTACATCTTTATCTATCCTTCTAACGACTCGGATTACAACTGTATCTATCATTTCTAAACACAAGTTCAACTTCCATTATGATATATCCCTTTCCGTACGGTTAAGAAGCTTGATGTGAAGCATATCTTCTGGGCCTTCATCTTGGGCCTTTCCTGAGGATCCCCTGGAATCTATATCCCACAGCAGCCCCTGAGTGCTTCATGATCCGATCGCTTTACTCGTGGCTCCTCGCCGTAATCCCGACTGGTTTCCTTATCCAATCGAAAAAAACCTTTTGCAACAGGCGAATTATGAAGAACTCGATCATAAATTCCGTCCTTTGCTTTTCTCAAGCGCAAATCTTTTACCGAGCTGATTTATTTGTGAGCAGCCTTACGGACTTCTTATCATGTCACAAACGTAGATTTGATACTTTTCTCAATCGAAGTCTTTAATTTTCATCGCTTGTCACCATCAGGCGATCTTGAGGTTGCCTTGTTTTCTGTGCAACTTGTTCGCTTTGAAAAACTCTTCGCCTTCGAAGTTGCATTAACACCAAATCTCTTCACTTCCGACGCTTAATATCCCGCGCTTACTTCGATTTCGTGCGAATTGGCTATAAAGGCGCACTAACGCTTCAAAATGTATCTCTTAACTTTACGCCTCCATTCTTTTCTTCAAGCTTTTGTCCTCATCATGCCTCGGTGGTATCATCATGCAAAGGTGGACCCTAGGCTAGTCAAGCGCTGGGAAGAGTTTGATCGGGCCTTCGAAGAACAGCTGGAGGAGTTGGCGAAGAAGCGCGACCACGAGGCCGCCGACGCACTCCTCGAGGTCGTCCTTGCCCTTTATAGGGTTAGGGATCCTCACCGAGGCGCCGCTCGAGCGGCGTCGTAGGGAGGCGTAGTTCTCCTGCAACATATAGTTTCCTAGGCGTAGTGCCTGGGGAATTTTTGTACATAATAAAGAAATACCTTCTGTAGAAGAATCTTTTGTCTGTCCCTTGTCTGTGTATTAGTCTCGTTCTAGGGCGTCTTGGACCTTGTGTGTTGCTTGAACCTGAAAGGAGGCGTCCATCTGCCGCTAGACATAGCTTAGGCTCGACTTGGAGCGCATCGTTGCACTTGGCCGAGCGATCCCCATATCCGACTGTTGCGAGATATAGTTTTTAGTCCAACTTGGGACGTAACGAGGTTATCCTGGCTCATGGCCGAATGATACCCATATCCTAAGAGCACGCCCACTCTCTCTGGAGCGTATCATGATTTCATATGGCTCTTGGCTGAGTGATATCTTTTCCCGGTTGATATCAGAAGCGGTTTAGGCTCTCTTGGAGCGTATCATGTTTAGACGACTCATGGCCGAGTGATACCCTTTCCCGACTGATGTTAGGTTCAGCTTAGGCTCTCTTGGAGCATATTACTTTTGACGGCTCTTGGCCGAGTGATACCCTTTCCCGACTGATGTCGGACCCGGCTTAAGCTCTCTTAGAGCGTATCACATTTAGATCCAAGGGCATCGTACTCGCTTAAAGCGACGCCACGAGATTCTCGGCCCTCGTGGAGCACGCCCATGGATCTGCGTGCTCGTTTGGGCTCAATCTACTGGTACATGATTCCGTCATGCGGTAACCACCCAAAGGCCCAACGTGGGGCGTACCGTAAGAAAATAAGTTTTTATTCAAGTTGAAGACCATCCACATCCTGTTTAATACGGTAAGTGGGAAACGAGCCCCATCATGGGGGGGACGTGGCCTCGACGCGATCCGGTCAAATTCTGTGAAGCCCCGTAAGTCAAGGCGACGGGCCTGTAAATCATTTATGAGGAATCTGAAAGGATGAGATGTTTCGCAGCTTTTTTCCGCCGATTCGGCAGAGACCTTATTGTTCTCTCTTTAAAAACTAGGTCGTCGACGCCTGACGATTCATCTTTCCGCCGAGCTTTTCTCCTTTCACCTTCTCGCCTTCCCGAACTCTCCGCCACCAAGGTTAACCTTCACGTTTTGCCTTCTCAGTCATTGTCAATCTTTCTCGCAAGAATGTCTTCCTCTACTCCTTCTCCGCCTTCACCACAAGATTGGACGACCTCGACAACGACCGAGGAGAAGTCAAATCCATGGCGCACACGGGATCTTGCCTGATCTGGCCCTGATCTCCGCACGCCCGGCCGCCGGTGAATCTGTCCCGACTCCCAGCTCCGAGGAGGTGGTGGTTTTCGAATCCTTTTTCCACCGCGGCCTTGGTCTTCCGATCAGTTCTTTCCTTCGCGGCCTTCTTTTCTTTTATGAAATCGAATTGGTGAATCTAAACCCCAATTCTATCCTCCAAATTTCCCTCTTTGTCCACCTTTGTGAAGCTTTTCTGGGCATTAGCCCCCATTTCGACCTCTTTCGTCACCTTTATCTCCTGAAGCCCTATCCTCCAAAAATGACCCCAAGGTTATCGGGGCGCTGGATTCCACCATGGAAGGGTCAAGAAGGATTACTTTGCCATTCTGCCAAGACCTCCAACAAGGGTGGCATAGGGAATGGTTTTATTGTGCAACCCGACTCGCCTCTGCCTCCGCTCACCGGGTGCCGACCTCAATGTCTATTTCCGGGTTCTACCCCGCTTCTTCCGACATGGATCAAGTTTCAACTCTTGGCACCGATCGGAAGGTCAAAGATAGCGAGCTTACAGAGTGGGTTTGGCCTCCACTTCATCGCTCACGTGCACCAAGGAGCGAGTTCATCCGGGATTCGCTTATAGGGAAAAAGTGACCCGACAAGGAACGCCCGACGATTTGCCAAGGAGAGGTTATGCGCCAGGGCTGGAGAACTCTTTATCTCGAGCATCGACATTTTATCTGTCAAGTGCTCGAAATCTTTCAACATATCACGCCCCCCTCCTGCGATAGGCTATTTTTATTGGGAATTTTGCGTTTATTCGTTCTCTGAAGTTTTACTAACTCTTGATCTTCATCTTCGGATCGCATCGCTTCTTGATGTTCCTCCCTTCCGGAATGCCTCCTTGCCCGTTTGTTCTCCGGCCGCCGGGTCTCTCAGCAGGGGGCCCTGCTGCAAAGAAAGGAAAGAAGATACTGTCCGATGACCTCGTGGCCCCCCGACGTCTAGTCGGCGGTCCCAAAATCAAGATCCACTGCGCGAGCTCCGCAGTTGTCCAGAAGCCCGGCACCGATCGGTGGCGGTCCGAGTGGTTCTTCCGGGTGGGCCACTATTCGCAAGAAGCCCCGATGAGAATGAGGAAATCCAACAGTGCATTATCTCCGCTGACTCCATTTTTATTCTTCTGGTCTTGCTTGGCGATTTTTCTTCACAGGGACCCTTCGCTTGATACGCCCGTCGGGTCTCCACCAGGGGGCCTTGCTGAGGTTGGACCTCCCGAAATTCATACTTCGACAGAGGAAACTGCTTCTAAGGGCGCCGAAGTGTCTCGTAGTCCCCTGGCGTCGTCTCCTGTTCGCGTTGCCCCTGCGACAGATCCCGTTGCTCCTGAGCCGGCCTCCTGCTCGTCCCCTGAGGTTGAAGAGATTCACCGAGTCCCGCCAGCCCCTGCTCGCCCCCGGCTAATAACAGATACCGCCTTTGCCGATGATGAGGGTTTGAAGCTTTTGGACGACCCGGAGGAAGAGCAGAGAGAGAGAGGGATGACTTTTTCATCCATGCCAAGGCTTGTGCGTATGCCGCCCAGGTGAGCATTCCTCCAAGACCGCTGTGTCCTCGCTTCGCCCTTCTTCCACGCGTTTACCTTTTGCTATGATGATTATAGAAAATAGGGGAGCGCTTCGAGCGAAAGTCCGAGTACATTCAAAGGATGCTCCCTGAAATCCGGACGCGCTAGGAGTACCTGGCCGACCTAGCACGTATCAAAGCCGAGTATATGGCCGAGCTGCGATCCTTCGTCCGAATCGGACATCACAGACGAGAACAAAGCGCTCTGCGCGGGAGAATCTGGATAACACCGCTCTCTCCGAGGTAGCTATCTCTTGGGTTGTTTCATGTTTTTGCTTAGTCGACTATCTTGCCGATTTCTTGTGTTTGCTCCACTGAATTGACTCTCATGGCTCAAGGAAAACTTAAAGCCGTGGAAGATTCTGGAGCTGGCCGAGAAGGATTTTGAAGGTGTAGCTATCAACTAGTCTTTGCTTGATCCTTTACTATCCTCTCTAACGCTTTGCCTTGCAGATTATAAGGTCAAAATCAGCGCAGACGCCGTCTTCTTGGCGAGAGAGTTAAGGTTCTCGAAACTTCCTGCGCTGAGCTCGAGGACGCTTCTAGCCCCTGCTGAGTTCGCTTCATCCAAGTGGCGAGAGGCCACTCAGTAGGGGTGAGGTCGTCGTCCGGCTAAAGGAAGCCCCGGGGGCCCTCAAGAACTCACTTGAAGGAAACAATGCCAACGGTGCAGCGCCAGCACTGGCGATCACCAAGTCCCTCTATCCCCGAGTGGATCTTGAGGCCCTTAGGGAAGGCTACGCTCGCGATGTTGACGAAGATCGGGCTGCCGAGCTCTGGGAGGAAGTCAGGGATACTTCTTTGTCGATTGTAGAGACTCTTGACCTTTAAAGGCATAAAAAGTGTTCCCTGTTTCTCCTTCATGAAAGTATATATCTTCGAGTGGTTTGACCGGTGACCTTTGTTCATCTGACTCCAGCCCCCAGGCTCTGGGATATGATTCATGGATCTTGTCCCTGAGTCTTAACATAAGAGCGAAGCACTCGAATTCACGATTATAAAAGAGGTTATATGAAAACGACTTTTTCAATCGAACTTTTATTCACAAAGGATTAAAAAGAAGTATAAAAACTTAAGTGAAAAAGCGACGTAGTTGTTCTATATTCCAAGTATTGCTGATTGTCGATCCATCTTCTCGCTTAAGTTTATAAGCTCCGGGACAAATTACTTCATCGATGATGTAAGGGCCCTCCCAACTTGGGGAGAGTTTATGTTCGCTCTTTTGATTCCTCCTTAGGACTAGATCTCCTTTGGAGAACGCGCGGCTCTTTACATTGCGCCCATGATAACGTCGTAAGCTTTGGAGGTATTTCGCCGAACGAATTGTTGCGATATCCCTCGCTTCTTCCAATCTGTCGAGGTCTTCTAGCCGTTTGTCTTACAAGCGATCTCTTCATAACTCCGAACTGCGGGGATCCGAATTCTAACTCGTTGGTAAGACCGCTTCGTGCCATATACCGTAAAGAAAGGTGATCACTGGTTGCTCGCTAGGGGTAGTTCGTAGCCCCAGTATCAAGGCGCTTTGACCCAACGAGTAGCATATGGTTGGAGTCGATCGAAAATTCTTGCTTTTATGCCTTGGAGCACCATGCCATTAGCTCGCTCAACCTGTCCGTTACTTCGGGGGTGCACGACTGACGCGAAGCAAATTTTTATGCCGAGCTCCTCGCACCAATCTTGAAATACTTCGCCTCTGAACTGAGTGCCATTATCCGTGATGATTCGATTGGGTACGCCAAATCTAACCACGATCTCGTGAAAGAATTCTCTGGCCTTTGCCGCCGTAATGGTGGCGACTGGTTTGGCCTCAATCCATTTGGTGAATTTATCAACGGCAACGAAGAGATGAGTATAGCCTCCTTGAGCCTTTTTCAAAGGTCCCACCATGTCGAGCCCCCATCGCAAATGGCCATGTAATCGGGATAGTCTCGTAGTTCCCGCTACGGCTTGTTCATTTGACGTGCAAAATCGACATCCTTCGCATGTCCGACGATGTCCTCCGTGATCTGTGGACGGCAGCTGGCCAAAAGAACCCTTGGCGATAGGCTTTTCCGACTGTGGTCAATGACGCCGCATGGTTCCCACAAATTCCCGAGTGGATTTCTTTGAGCAGGTCTTTCCCTTTTTGTTCCGATATGCATCGTCGCAGTATGCCAGAGGAGTTCTTACGATAAAGCTCCTTTCCAATGACTACATAACTCTTGCTTCGGCGCATGATCCGCTCGGCTTGGACGCGATCCTCGGGTAGCTTGTCTTCTGTCAGGTTGTCCAGGTATGGAGATGTCCAATCTGGGGTAATAATCAAGACCTTTGCCTCTTCCCCTTTTTCTACTGGATTGTCTGCTTTTGGCTGAGCGCTAATCGTGGGTTTATGAATTTCTTCTACAAATATTCCCACGGGCACCTTGGACCGGCAGGATCCTATCTTCGCCAATTCGTCAGCTGCTTCGTTGTTCCGTCGAAGCACGTGAACGAGCTCGAGTCCATCGAAATTGCTTTCTAGCTTGCGCACTTCTTGGCAATATACTGCCATGTTGTCCTCGATGCAAGACCATTCCTTCTGCACTTGATTGACCACCAGCATTGAATCTCCGCGAACCACCAGTCGTCGAATGCCGAGAGATATGGCGATACGGAGTCCGTGAATGAGTGCCTCATACTCGTGGCGTTGTTGGATCTGCAGAAAAACTATTTGGAGGACATACCTCAATCTTTCTCCACTTGGTGATATGAGCACTATACCAGCCTCGCGCGAGCATGAGGGAACCGTCAAAGTACATCGTCCAATACTCGAGATCTTTAGTAATTGTCGGGTGTTGCAATTTCGTCCACTCGGCAGTAAAGTCAGCGAGTGCTTGGGATTTGATGGCCATGCGGGGCTTGAATTGAATGCAAAGGCCCCGAGTTCAGCTGCCCATTTGGCAATTCTCCCAGTGGCCTCCTGGTTGTGAAGTATGTCTCCGAAATGACATGCTCTTGGAAGTAGTGTTTAAGCTTGCGAGATGTAAGGAGTATGGCATATAATAGCTTCTTCACTTGTGGATATCGTACCTTGGATTCACTTAGGACTTCACTAACGAAGTATACCGGTGCTAGACTCTATGCACTGAGCCGCTTCCTCCCTTTCTACGATGATCGCAATAATGACTACATGTACCGCTGTCGCGATATAAAGTAATAGGGTTCTTCCGCATTGGTGAGACTAACACGGAGGTGTCGTCGAAGGTCTTCGATCTTCAAATGCTTGTTGCGCTCCGACGTCCACTTTGAAACTTATCTTGTTTCTTGAGTAGTTTGAAGAAAGGCATACCTCGATACCCAATCGGAGATGAACCTACTTAGAGCGCCATACACCCGTAAGCTTCGGACATCTTTTGGTTAGTCGGCGGTTCCATATTTGATATGGCCTTGACTTTCTCCGGTTGGCTTCAATGCCTCGCTAGACACGATAAATCCGGCAGCTTTTCGAAGATACTCAAAATACACTTCTCGAGATTCACTTCATGTTGAAAGCCCTTAAACTTTCGAAAGTCTCGGCTAGATCGATGATAAGATCTTTCCTTTCCGAGTTTTTACGACAACGCCATCTACATACGCCTCCACGCTGCGCCCGAAGTGGCGTGAAAACACCGTAGACGCGCGATAGGTCGCGCCATTTTTTAGCCCGAATGCCATCGTGGTGTAACAAAGAAGCTCGAAGGCGTGATGAACGAGGTCTTGATAAGATCTTCCTCCTTTAGGCGAATCTGGTGATAGCCCGAGTATGCGCCAAGAAAACTCAAAATTTCACAACCGCAATCGAATCTACCACCGATCAATCCGGCACCCAAAGGGATCCTTCGCACGCCTTGTTGAGATCAAGATAATCGACGCATTACGCGCCAAGTTTTATTCTTCTTTGAACTAACACAGATTTGCTAACCAATCGGGATGATACACTTCTTTGATGAAACTCGCGCTAGGAGTTTCGTGATTTCTGCTTTATGGCGCCCGACGATCCGAGCGAACCGCCAAGCCTCTGCTTGACGGGTTTTGACTTCTCATCAACATGGAGAGAGTGCTCGATCACCTCCTTGGTACACCCGCATATCCGATGGTTTCAGTGAAAATGTCTCTGTTAGCTTGGAGGAAGGTGACGAGCACGCTTTCCTATTTGTCCTCGAGCCCCGTCCCGATCACGGTTGTTTTAGACGTGTCGACGGGTCAAGAATGATCCTTTTAGTTCCTTCGCCGGGCTTAATTCCCGAGGTGGCTTGTTTTTTTGATGGTACTTCTCCTTCGTCTTGGAGCGTGGCAGCCTCAGCCTGGATGTTTCTTGCCTGGGCACCTGCTTCCTGTAATTCGACAAGTTCATGATTCTCCCGGTCGCATTGCGAGGATTGCTTGATGTCGCCACGAAGTGTGATGACTCCTTTGGGTCCCGGCATCTTCAACACCGAGTAAGTGTAATGAGGTATGGCCATGAATCTGGCTAGGCCATTCCTCCCCAAGATGGCATGATACGCCGTCTCGAAATTGGCTACCTCAAAATTGATGAATTCGGTCCGGAAATTATCTTTGGTCCCGAACGTAACGGGTAATGAAATCTGTCCGAGGGGGAACGAGGACGCCCCGAGGATTACTCCGTGGAAAGGCTGAGTGCTTGGCCTCAGCTCCGAACGGGGGATGCTCATGTCGTCGAAAGTTCTGGCGAACAAGACGTTGAGCCCACTTCCGCCGATCGTAACCTCTTGAGCTTCACGCGCACAACCGGCCGGTCACGAGGAAACTTACCTGATGTGGGACCTGCCGGGTGATCTCTACGGTCAAAGGTGATCGGGACCTCGCACCATTTCGTATATTGAGGAGTCGTCGGTTCCATCGCGTTGATCTCCGAGAGGTGAGTTTTTGCTTCGCTTGGACTCGATCCGCTGAGCCCTCAGATGTAGTTCACTCTGCGCGGGCTCTGGAAATCTTCTTCATCCGGAGTTCCTTCTTCTTCGCAGAGCAACTTCGCCTTGGTCGGGCTGGTTGCCGCTGACTTTCAGCACGTAACGCCAGAGTGAAGCAGTCCTTGGCGGCGTGCTTTCCCTTGAAGTCACCACTTTCATCTACTTAGCTATTACTCCTAACAGCTATCAATGAATTACATTCAAGAGTATCGAGCATCACAAGTGGACACGCTGGCCGTTATACACAATAAAATGTAGCCCATAGCTATAATTTGACATGACTCCTAGGTCATGATGAGAGTATACATACATCACATACACAAAAGGGCCATACTATTCACATCAATACGTGCAAAAGCATGTTATGCATAGAATCCAATTCTACTGTGCGATGAGAACATACAATATTATAATGTTTGAAGACATGAATCTTATTCACGAAATTAACCTTTAAAAATTCATCGAATTAATCATATGAACTCCAATTACAACCAATCTAATCAGCTTGGTTTTCCATCAAAACTCGCACTAGTCGGCTTGGTCCCGTACAGCTGCACATCATAGTTTACCCTGATAGCGGAATTCTGACTAGTAAAGGTGAATGAGCGATGCGGCAACAAATAAGTCAAGCGGCCCCTAGCAGGGCATAGCAACTTTCAAATATACATAAAGATCATATGGGACGAACCTATATAGTGCTCATATATCAATCCCTTTGCCTCACAATACTAGATCGGACTCAAGGCAAGAAATGTTCCATCCTATAATAGTTCGATCCTTTACTCGTTATGTGGTAGATTACTTAATTGCAATTAACTCCTCAATCACATTCAGTGTGGCCATGCACTTCCTTAATCCAACCACATCAAGAGGTTCAAAGATATCTTTCCCATTATATAGGTGGGGCAAATTCCATTTTGATCACTCACATTCCTTCACATATTTTATAGAAAACTCGAATGCTACCTTTATAACTACTCAGTTACGAGGTAGCATTTGGCAACTTCTATGTATACTATTACATATGTAGAAACCATGACGATCGCAAGTCTAAGGATTATCCCACATATAATATTATGAGACCAACTGATGACACTTAAAAATATAACAATTCCTATAGTGTCTCATAGTGGATCACTCCAACATCATGTTCTCCAATATGTGTCTACATTATTGATTTGATATCCCTATATCCATAATTCGTGAAATATGATCATCAATCAATACAAGTGTTGACCTATAAATCACAATTGTCCTGCATGATGATATAAGATCGTGGATAATTCGAATAATTTCAAAATATGAATTAGGAGTTTCACAAACAACTCACATACTTGTTGATCGATACTAATGATATTTATTCATGGGACAAAATAATCATATTATTCTATAAACATAGATATGATACTAGTCAAGTGCCCATGTGTTGCAACAGGCTCCAAAAAGGGTGATACATATCATCAAAACATGGTACCAAGCAGAACAACGAATAAACATTGCGATCTGATTTTGGAAAACAATTAAGTAGGGTAAATGCAAATTGTAACAGACAAGATATGGATTGCGAAACCAAGAATGGTTTATGGGATTCTCGGAGTAAGCATAGAAAACTTGCAGTTTCTTGTCCACTGACTCGCTCCAAACTCAAAGCATTTCATAAATTGATCTCTAGAACAAGCCCATCTTGAAGCAGCTAAGAGCACACCAGACGAAGAGCTCTCTTAGGCCACCAGAGTGCTGGCTGTTGACTTTTGTAGTCGGCAATAAATTTATGGTGTAGGCGCTCGATCTCAAACTCGAATGTCACACAAGACAAGGGGTTTATACAGGTTCAGGCTCTCGCGGAGGAGATAATACCCTAATCCTGTCTTTGGGATTATATGGATCTCTTGATCCGGTTGCTCAAAGCACAATATGCTCTGGGCGATATGAGGTGTTCTATGCTCCATGGCTTGATTGCTCTATGCTTGGATGATCGGATCCCCCTGTTGTTGCCCGCCCTCTCCCTTATATAACGGGGGTGGGACGGCTTACAGAGTCCCGATCGGATAAGAGATTCCGATCGGTTACAAGATTCTAGTCGGTTATAGGACAGAGTTTACATCTTTATCTATCCTTCTAACGACTCGGATTACAACTGTATCTATCATTTCTAAACACAAGTTCAACTTCCATTATGATATATCCCTTCCGCATGCGGTTAAGAAGCTTGATGTGAAGCATATCTTCCGGGCCTTCATCTTGGGCCTTTCACGAGGATCCTCGAATCTATATCCCACAAGCACCTTCGAGTGCTTCATGATCCGATCGCTTTACTCGGGGCTCCTCGCTGTAATCCCGATCGTTTCCTTATCCAATCGAAAAAACCTTTGCAACAAAGTAATTATGAAGAACTCGATCATAAATTCCGTCCTTTGCTTTTCTCAAGCGCAAATCTTTTACCGAGCTGATTTATTTGTGAGCAGCCTTACGGACTTCTTATCATGTCACAAACGTAGATTTGATACTTTTCTCAATCAAGTCTTTAATTTTCATCGCTTGTCACCATCTGGCGATCTTGAGGTTGCCTTGTTTTCCGTACAACTTGTTCACTTTGAAAACTCTTCGTCTTACGGTTGCATTAACACCAAATCTCTTCACTTCCGACGCTTAATATCCCTGCGCTTACTTGATTTCGTGCGAATTGGCTATAAAAGGCGTACTAACGCTTCAAAATGTATCTCTTCGCCGCCTCCATTCTTTTCTTCAAGCTTTTGTCCTCATCATGCCTCGGTGGTATCATCATGCAAAGGTGGACCCTAGGCTAGTCAAGCGCTGGGAAGAGTTTGATCGGGCCTTCGAAGAACAGCTGGAGGAGTTGGCGAAGAAGCGCGACCACGAGGCCGCCGACGCACTCCTCGAGGTCGTCCTTGCCCTTTATAGGGTTAGGGATCCCCTCACTGAGGCGCTCGGCCGAGCGCGTCGTAGGGAGGCGTAGTTCTCCTGCAACATATAGTTTCCTAGGCGTAGTGCCTGGGGAATTTTTGTACATAATAAAGAAATACCTTCTGTAGAAGAATCTTTTGTCATCCCCTTGTCCGTATTAGTCTCGTTCTAGGGCGTCTTGGACCTTGTGTGTTGCTTGAACCTGAAAGGAGGCGTCCATCTGCCGCTAGACATAGCTTAGGCTCGACTTGGAGTGCATCGTTGCACTTGGCCGAGCGATCCCCATATCCGACTGTTGCGAGATATAGTTTTTAGTCCAACTTGGGACGTAACGAGGTTATCCTGGCTCATGGCCGAATGATACCCATATCCTAAGAGCACGGCCCAGCTCTCTTGGAGCGTATCATGATTTCATATGGCTCTTGGCCGAGTGATATCTTTTCCCGGTTGATATCAGAAGCGGTTTAGGCTCTCTTGGAGCGTATCATGTTTAGACGACTCATGGCCGAGTGATACCCTTTCCCGACTGATGTTAGGTTCAGCTTAGGCTCTCTTGGAGCATATTACTTTTGACGGCTCTTGGCCGAGTGATACCCTTTCCCGACTGATGTCGGACCCGGCTTAAGCTCTCTTAGAGCGTATCACATTTAGATCCGAAGGGCATCTGTACTCGTTTAAAATGACGCACAGCATTCTCGGCCCTCGTGGAGCATGCCCATGGATCTGTGCCCGTTTGGGCTCAATCTTACGGTACATGATTCCGTCATGCGGTAACCACCCAAAGGCCCAACGTGGGGCGTACCGTAAGAAAATAAGTTTTTATTCAAGTTGAAGACCATCCACATCCTGTTTAATACGGTAAGTGGGAAACGAGCCCCATCATGGGGGGGACGTGGCCTCGACGCGATCCGGTCAAATTCTGTGAAGCCCCGTAAGTCAAGGCGACGGGCCTGTAAATCATTTATGAGGAATCTGAAAGGATGAGATGTTTCGCAGCTTTTTCCCGCCGATTCGGCAGAGACCTTATTGTTCTCTCTTTAAAAACTAGGTCGTACGACGCCCGACAGTTCATCTTTCCGCCGAGCTTTTTCTCCTTTCACCTTCTCGCCTTCCTGAACTCTCCGCCACCAAGGTTAACCTTCACGTTTTTGCCTTCTCGAGTCAGTCAATCTTTCGCAAGAATGTCTTCCTCTACTCCTTCTCCGCCTTCACCACAAGATTGGACGACCTCGACAACGCACCGAGGAGAAGCCGAAATCCGTAGGCGACGACGGGATCTTGCCCGATCCGCCTTGATCTCCGCGCCGCCCGCCACGGTGAATCCGTCCCGACTCCCACTCAGGAGGTGGTGGTTTTCGAATCCTTTTTCCACCGCACCTTGGTCTTCCGATCGCTTCTTTCCTTCGCGGCCTTCTTTTCTTTTATGAAATCGAATTGGTGAATCTAAACCCCAATTCTATCCTCCAAATTTCCTCTTTGTCCACCTTTGTGAAGCTTTTCCGGCATTAGCCCCATTTCGACCTCTTTCGTCACCTTTATCTCCTCAAGCCCTATCCTCCAAAAATGACCCTGGTTATCGGGGCGCTGGATTCCACCATGGAAGGGTCAAGAAGGATTACTTTGCCATTCCTGTCAAGACCTCCATCAAGGGCTGGCATAGGGAATGGTTTTACTGTGCCAACCCCGACTCGTCTCTGCCTCCGTTCACTGGGTGCCGTACCTCAATGTCTATTTCCTGGGGTTCTACCCCTGCTTCTTCCGACATGGATCAAGTTTCTGAACTCTTGGCACTGATCAGAAGGCTGAAAGATAGCGGGCTTACAGGAGTGGGTTTGGCCCTCCACTTCATCGCCACGGTGCAAAACTGAATGAGCGAGTTCATCCGGGATTCGCTTATAGGGAAAAAGTGACCCGACCGGAACGGCCCGACGATTTGCCAAGGAGAGGTTATGCGCGTGGTCGAGAACTCTTTATCTCGAGCATCGACATTTTATCTGTCAAGTGCTCGAAATCTTTCAACATATCACGCCCCCCTCCTGCGATAGGCTATTTTTATTGGGAATTTTGCGTTTATTCGTTCTCTGAAGTTTTACTAACTCTTGATCTTCATCTTCAGGATCGCATCGCGTTCTTCAGTGTTCCTCCCCTTCCGGAAATGCCTCCTTGCCCGTGTGTTCTCCGGCGGCGGGCGATCTCGGCGAGGGCCCCACGCAAAGAAAGGAAAGAAGATACTGTCCGATGACCTCGTGGCCCCCCGACGTCTAGTCGGCGGTCCCAAAATCCAAGATCCACCTACGCGAGCTCCGGCGGGTTGTCCAGAGAAGCCCGGGGCACCAGTCGGCGGCGGTCCGAGTGGTTCTTCCGGGGGTGGGCCAGCTATTCGCAAGAAGCCCCCGATGAGAATGAGGAAATCCAACAGTGCATCCGCTTCGCTGACTCCATTTTTATTCTTCGGTCTTGCTGACGATTTTTCTTCACAGGGACCCTTCGCTTGATACGCCCGTCGGGTCTCCACCAGGGGGCCTTGCTGAGGTTGGACCTCCCGAAATTCATACTTCGACAGAGGAAACTGCTTCTAAGGGCGCCGAAGTGTCTCGTAGTCCCCTGGCGTCGTCTCCTGTTCGCGTTGCCCCTGCGACAGATCCCGTTGCTCCTGAGCCGGCCTCCTGCTCGTCCCCTGAGGTTGAAGAGATTCACCGAGTCCCGCCACCCTGCCGCCCCGGCTAATAACGATACCGCTTTGCCGATGATGAGGGTTTGAAGCTTTTGGACGACCCGGAGGAAGAGCAGAGAGAGAGAGGGATGACTTTTTCATCCATGCCAAGGCTTGTGCGTATGCCGCCCAGATGAGCATTCCTCCAAGACCGCTGTGTCCCTGCTTCCGCCCTTCTTCCACGCGTTTACCTTTTGCTATGATGATTATAGAAAATAGGGGCGCTTGAGCGAAAGTCCGAGTACATTCAAAGGATGCTCCACGAAATCGGACGCTTAGGAGTACCTGGCCGACCTAGCACGTATCAAAGCCGAGTATATGGCCGAGCTGCGATCCCTTCGGTCCGAACTGCAGACATCACGGACAGAACAAAACGCTCTGCGCCAGGAGAATCTGGATAACACTGGCTCTCTCCGAGGTAGCTATCTCTTGGGTTGTTTCATGTTTTTTGCTTAGTCGACTATCTTGCCGATTTCTTGTGTTTGCTCCACTGAATTGAGCTCTCATGGCTCAAGGAAAACTTAAAGCCGTGGAAGATTCCTGAGCGAAGCTGGAGAAGGATTTTGAAGGTGTAGCTATCAACTAGTCTTTGCTTGATCCTTTGCTATCCTCTCTAACGCTTTGCCTTGCAGATTATAAGGTCAAAACTCAGGCGCAGTACGCCGTCTTCGGCGAGAGAGTTAAGGTTCTCGAAACTTCCTGCGCTGAGCTCCAGGACGCTTCTAGCCCCCTGCTGGGTTCGCTTCATCCAAGTGGCGAGAGGCCACTCAGTAGGGGTGAGGTCGTCGTCCGGCTAAAGGAAGCCCCGGGGGCCCTCAAGAACCTGCTGAAGGAAACAGCGGCCAACGGTGCCAGCCAGACCCTGGCGATCACCAAGTCCCTCTATCCCCGAGTGGATCTTGAGGCCCTTAGGGAAGGCTACGCTCGCGATGTTGACGAAGATCGGCCGCCGAGCTCGGGAGGAAGTCGAGGATACTTCTTTGTCGATTGTAGAGACTCTTGACCTTTAAAGGCATAAAAGTGTTCCTGTTTCTCCTTCATGAAAGTATATATCTTCGAGTGGTTTGACCGGTGACCTTTGTTCATCGACTCCAAATTTCTGTGCTCGGGATATGATTCATGGATCTTGTCCACGAGTCTTAACATAAGAGCGAAGCACTCGAATTCACGATTATAAAAGAGGTTATATGAAAACGACTTTTCAATCGAACTTTATTCACAAAGGATTAAAAGAAGTATAAAACTTAAGTGAAAAAGCGAATGTAGTTGTTCTATATTCCAAGTATTGTTGATTGTCGATCCATCTTCTCGCTTAAGTTTATAAGCTCCGGACAAATTACTTCATCGATGATGTAAGGCCCTCCCAACTTGGGGAGAGTTTATGTTCGCTCTTTTGATTCCTCCTTAGGACTAGATCTCCTTTGGAGAACGCGGCTCTTTACATTGCGCCCATGATAACGTCGTAAGCTTTGGAGGTATTTCGCCGAACGAATTGTTGCGATATCCCTCGCTTCTTCCAATCTGTCGAGGTCTTCTAGCCGGCTGTCTTCTGAAGCGATCTCTTCATAACTCCGAACTGCGGGGATCCGAATTCTAACTCGGTTGGTAAGACCGCTCGTGCCATATACCGAAAGAAAGGTGATCGCCGGTTGCTCTGCGGGGTAGTTCGTAGCCCCAGTATCAAGGCGCTTCTTTGACCCACCGAGTAGCATATGGTTGAGTCGATCGAAAATTCTTGCTTTTATGCCTTGGAGCACCATGCCATTAGCTCGCTCAACCTGTCCGTTACTTCGGGGGTGCACGACTGACGCGAAGCAAATTTTTATGCCGAGCTCCTCGCACCAATCTTGAAATACTTCGCCTCTGAACTGAGTGCCATTATCCGTGATGATTCGATTGGGTACGCCAAATCTAACCACGATCTCGTGAAAGAATTCTCTGGCCTTTGCCGCCGTAATGGTGGCGACTGGTTTGGCCTCAATCCATTTGGTGAATTTATCAACGGCAACGAAGAGATGAGTATAGCCTCCTTGAGCCTTTTTCAAAGGTCCCACCATGTCGAGCCCCCAGACCGCAAATGGCCATGTAATCGGGATAGTCTGTAGTTCCTGCGCTGGCTTGTTCATTTGACGTGCAAAAAACTGACATCCTTCGCATGTCCGGACGATGTCCTCCGCATCTGTGACGGCAGTCGGCCAAAAGAACCCTTGGCGATAGGCTTTTCCGACCAGGGTCAATGACGCCGCATGGTTCCCACAAATTCCCGAGTGGATTTCTTTGAGCGAGTCTTTCCTTTTGTTCGATATGCATCGTCGCAAAGATGCCGAGGAGTTCTTACGATAAAGCTCCTTTCCAATGACTACATAACTCTTGCTTCGGCGCATGATCCGCTCGGCTTGGACGCGATCCTCGGGTAGCTTGTCTTCTGTCAGGTTGTCCAGGTATGGAGATGTCCAATCTGGGGTAATAATCAAGACCTCTGCCTCTTCCCTTTTCTTTGGATTATGCGCTTTTGGTGAGCGCTAATCGTGGGTTTATGAATTTCTTCTACAAATATTCCCACGGCACCTTGGACCGGCAGATCCTATCTTCGCCAATTCGTCACCGCCGTTGTTCCGTCAAGCACGTGAACGAGCTCGAGTCCATCGAATTGCTTTCTAGCTTGCGCACTTCTTGGCAATATGCTTGCCATGTTGTCCTCGATGCAAGACCATTCCTTCGCACTTGATTGACCACCAAAGATTGAATCTCCGCAACCACCACTCGTCGAATGCCGAGAGATATGGCGATACGGAGTCCGTGAATGAGTGCCTCATACTCGGCGGCGTTGTTGGATGCAGGAAAAACTATTTGGAGGACATACCTCAATCTTTCTCCACTTGGTGATATGAGCACTATACCAGCCCCCGCGCCGCTGAGCATGAGGGAACCGTCAAAGTACATCGTCCAATACTCGAGATCTTTAGTAATTGTCGGGTGTTGCAATTCCGTCCACTCGGCAGTAAAGTCAGCGAGTGCTTGGGATTTGATGGCCATGCGGGGCTTGAATTGAATGCAAAGGCCCCGAGTTCAGCTGCCCATTTGGCAATTCTCCCAGTGGCCTCCTGGTTGTGAAGTATGTCTCCGAAATGACATGCTCTTGGAAGTAGTGTTTAAGCTTGCGAGATGTAAGGAGTATGGCATATAATAGCTTCTTCACTTGTGGATACCGTACCTTGGATTCACTTAGGACTTCACTAACGAAGTATACCGGGTGCTAGACTCTATGCACCTGAGCCGTTTCCTCCCTTTCTACGATGATCGCAGCGCTGACTACATGTACCGTTGTCGCGATATAAAGTAATAGGGGTTCTTCTGGCATTGGTGAGACTAACACGGGAGGTGTCGTCAGGAAGGTCTTCAGATCTTCAAATGCTTGTTGCGCTTCCGACGTCCACTGAAACTTATCTTGTTTCTTGAGTAGTTTGAAGAAAGGCATACCTCGCATACCCAGTCGGGAGATGAACCTACTTAGAGCGGCCATACACCCTGTAAGCTTCTGGACATCTTTTTGGTTAGTCGGCGGTTCCATATTTGATATGGCCTTGACTTTCTCCGGGTTGGCTTCAATGCCTCGTTGTGACACGATAAATCCGGCGCTTTTCCAAGATACTCGAAAACACACTTCGTGATTCACTTCATGTTGAAAGCCCTTAAACTTTCGAAAGTCTCGGCTAGGTCGATGATAAGATCTTTCCTTTCCCGAGTTTTTACGACAACGTCATCTACATACGCCTCCACGTTGCGCCCGAGCTGGGCGTGAAAACACCGCTGTATCGCACGCTGATAGGTCGCGCCAGCGTTTTTTAGCCCGAATGCCATCGTGGTGTAACAAAGAAGTCTCGAAGGCGTGATGAACGAGGTCTTGATAAGATCTTCCTCCTTTAGGCGAATCGGTGATAGCCCGAGTATGCGCCAAGAAAACTCAAAATTTCACAACCGGCAATGAATCTACCACCGATCAATCCGGGCACTCAAAGGGATCCTTCGCACGCCTTTGTTGAGATCAAGATAATCGACGCATTACGCGCCAAGTTTTATTCTTCTTTGAACTAACACAGATTTGCTAACCAATCGTGATGATACACTTCTTTGATGAAACTGCGGCTAGGAGTTTCGTGATTTCTGCTTTATGGCGTTAAACGATCCGAGCGAACCGCCAAGCCTCTCTGTTGACGGGTTTTGACTTCTCATCAACATGGAGAGAGTGCTCGATCACCTCCTTGGTACACTGGCATATCCGATGGTTTCGGTGAAAATGTCTCTGTTAGCTTGGAGGAAGGTGACGAGCACGCTTTCCTATTTGTCCTCGAGCCTGTCCGATCACGGTTGTTTTAGACGTGTCGACGGGTCAAGAATGATCCTTTTAGTTCCTTCGCCGGGCTTAATTCCCGAGGTGGCTTGTTTTTTTGATGGTACTTCTCCTTCGTCTTGGAGCGTGGCAGCCTCAGCCTGGATGTTTCTTGCCCGGTACCGCCTCGTAATTCGACAAGTTCATGATTCTCCCGGTCGCATTGCGAGGATTGCTTGATGTCGCCACGAAGTGTGATGACTCCTTTGGGTCCCGGCATCTTCAACACCGAGTAAGTGTAATGAGGTATGGCCATGAATCTGGCTAGGCCATTCCTCCCCAAGATGGCATGATACGCCGTCTCGAAATTGGCTACCTCAAAATTGATGAATTCGGTCCGGAAATTATCTTTGGTCCCGAACGTAACGGGTAATGAAATCTGTCCGAGGGGGAACGAGGACGCCCCGAGGATTACTCCGTGGAAAGGCTGAGTGCTTGGCCTCAGCTCCGAACGGGGGATGCTCATGTCGTCGAAAGTTCTGGCGAACAAGACGTTGAGCCCACTTCCGCTGTCGATCAGAACCCTCTTGAGCTTCACGCTGCGCACAACCGGGTCAAGTACGAGAGGAAACTTACCCAGATGTGGGACCCTGCCGGGGTGATCTCTACGGTCAAAGGTGATCGGGACCTCAGACCATTTCAGATATTGAGGAGTCGCCGGTTCCACTGCGTTGATCTCCCGAGAGGTGAGTTTTTGCTTCTGCTTGGACTCGTATCCGCTGAGCCCTCAGATGTAGTTCGGCCCTGCCGGGCTCCCGGAAATCTTCTTCATCCGGGAGTTCCTTCTTCTTCGTGGAGCAACTTCGCCCTTGGCTGGGGCTGGTTGCCGTTGACTTTCGCGCACAGAACGCTTCAGAGTGAAGCAGTCCTTGGCGGCGTGCTTTCCCTTGGGGTGAAAAGGACAGATCACTTCCATGATGGTGTCAGAGTCGGTGCCTCTCCGAGTGGCTCGGGGCGGTTATGCTCGGCTCACCGCGACCACTCCTCGCCCTTGTGTTTCCTATCCTTGTGTTTAGAGGACTCGGGCTTATCGCCCTTGCTTTTTTGTGTGGGATGATCTTCTTGTCGCTCGGCGAGCATCCGAGGCCGTGGCGTGCGGTAGGCTTAACGCAAACATTTCTTTTACGAGGTCGGGGCTTCGGACATTTTTCATAAGATCGGGATCGCTACCCCGCTTTCGGAAGGCCGCCACCACCACCGCCTCTGACACGTCTCTGACGGTGTTCTTCTTCTGCATGAAGCGCCGGATGAACTCTCTCAGCGTTTCATCCTTCTACTGGTGCAGCTGATACAAGTCCCACGGAGTACCGGGCCTCTCATAGGTCCCCTGAAAGTTGGCGATGAATTGCTCTCACAGGTCACTCCAGGAGTCTAGCGAGTTGGCAGGGAGGCCCGTGAGCCATGCTTGTGTCGAGGGGCTGAGATTGACCGGCAAATAGTTCGCCATGACGGTCTGATTTCCTCCTGCTGCCTTGACCGCCAGGGCGTAGACTTGCAACCAAGCTTCTGGGTCTCGCTCCCCGTCGAACTTTACAATGCCTTTGGGGTTGAATACCTCGGGCCAAACCACTCGTGGCCGGGAGTGAATGCTCGGATCCCATCGATGGATCTTTCATCTCGCTGGGGTGGACTCCGGCGTGGAGATCTTCTAGCTCGGTGATGACCGTCAAAACGTCGAGGTGAGGTTCGGCGCGGCGAGTCATTGACATGGCGTTCGTCGTCACTTCCACTCTGGCGATGATGAAATCTGCTATCGTCGTGGTCATCGTGCATTCGGTCGTTCCGCCGATTGTAGCTTATGCCGAAACGCTCGAAGTCGTCGCGGTGTCCATGTATTTCTTCCTCATTCCGCTCTCGTCGTCTGGCCGTGATGTCCTGGCGGAGGTCGCGGTCAAGGATCTGTCGAGCGTCTCCAGTAGGCGGTGCGTGGCGCCGACTGCCAACGCTCCGGCTGGTTGCAGTCCGACTGCTGGCAACACGAGTGGCCGCGTTAGAGCGCGAGTGTGCTTCTCCAGCTGGCTTCTCCTGATTTTGCTGGATAGCTGCCGCCGTCACCATGGCCTTGATGTGAGCCACAATCGGGGCTGCTGGACTGTCCGATGCAATCATCGGGTCCAACACGTCGAGGTGCGTCTTCGAAGCGACGATGTTTTGCATCGGCGTGCGGAAGACGGACTGATCTCCCAACTTAGATTGCAGGATGTCCTCCCGGACATTGCGACCCAAAGATCGGAGAGACCGCGTTTTGATCTCCTTACCCTTACATCGGCGATCTTCTTCCGCGACGTCACGATCTTCTTGATGGAGATCGGTCTTCTGTCCTTCAATTGAGAAGATGCCTCAAAAATCGCAGCCGCCCTTAATGGAGCCGATCGGTTTTCGGATAAGTCGTAATGTACGAGATGGTTCGCCCGGATTACGCGATTGGATCTGCTTTTATCCAGCCGACAAGCTCTCCATGCATATTAGCGACGAAATCCAAAGCTTCGGTGGAAAGCTCGGCCAAGATAAATCCGCGGTTGGCGCCATCGAGTGCAGAGGAAAAGATTGAAGCGCTTCCCCTACAGCGCGCGCCAACCGCCGACTTTTGTAGTCGGCAATGAATTTATGGGGTAGGCGCCGATCTCAAACTCAAGGTCACACAAGACAAGGGGTTTATACAGTGTTTAGGCTCGTGGGAGGAGATAATACCTAATCCTGTGTCTTTGGGATTATATGGATCTCTTGGATCCGGGGTTGCTCAAAGCACAATATGCTCTGGGCGATATGAGGTGTTCTATGTTCTATGGTTTGATTGCTCTATGCTTGGATGATCGGATCCCCCTGTTGTTGCCCACCCTCTCCGTTATATAGCGGGGGTGGGGCAGCTTACAGAGTCCCGATCGGATAAGAGATTCCGATCGGTTACAAGATTCTAGTCGGTTATAGGACAGAGTTTACATATTTATCTATCCTTCTAACGACTCGGATTACAATTGTATCTATCATTTCTAAACACAAGTTCAACTTCCGTTATGATATATCCCTTTCCGTACGGTTAAGAAGCTTGATGTGAAACATATCTTCTGAGCCTTCATCTTGAGCCTTTTCTGAGGATCCCCTGGAATCTATATCCCACACTGGCCGTGGTAGACTCACTGCAGGAAAGCAAGGATATTGTCATATGACAGCCTCCAAACATTTAGTTATAAGAAAACACACATACTATTCATTGTGATGGCAATCACCTTGTAATCTATAAAACAAATACTGGAATGATTGAATAGATCATATTAAATTGCCAAGGCATCCGGGTATCAAAGTTACACTGGTCCATTTTTCACAATTCTGCATGCATTAAGCATGAGAACATGTAGACCAGAAATTAAAATGTGCTAAGCTAAAAGTTCTAAGAAAACACAAAAGATGAACATGACGAGAAATACCATTAACAAGTGAAACTTTACACTCCAAGCATGCATTTTTTAAGTGTGTTCCTATCTTTATTGAACTTCAACTGTCCAGACTATACAAGAGGCATAAATCATTTCACAACTATGAAATCTTTATGTTAATTTGCGACACTAAGAACCCAAAATGACACTACCAACTTATAAAATCAAGCTTTGCAAGTCAATCTTCTTTGTTATACCCTATTTATCTAACCTCTGATGGTACGATGTTAACAAACGAAACTGTGATGGTATGGTGGCATGTATTACATGGGGAGAGAAACTATGATGACAAAAGGTTCTAATTGTGGGAGCGGTGCCAGCTCTCGTGTGCAATCAAGTTCAGAGCTCGCCATCCTCCTCTTCATGGACTCGTTCTCCTTTTGGAGTTTCATCACCTTTTGCTTCAGCGTTTGCACATGCTAGACGGAGATGGAATCCCTTTGCTGCTCTGCCTGCTTCATCTTCATAATCCTCACTGAATCAAGAGAAAACCACTACTTAGTGAAGAAACAGATAATACAAGATTGTCGTTCTGCTGTTTGAATTGAGTCATGAAATCTGTGTGCATTGTTTGAATTGAGTTATAAAAGCTGCTACAAATTCTCACTGTTCAAATACATCAATGGGCAATGGCAGCAGATTATGCTATGAAAACATCAAAAGTGGGTTTTCCCGGTAATATGACAGTGATGTGGAAATATGGGGTTCAGTGAAGCATGTACTACAGTACTGGAAGAACCTAATCTGTTGTTACAGATAAAAGATGATGCATTATGACCTGCCTGACCATAATGAACACTGAAACTGTAGACACATTTTGCCGACTAATATGCCCAAAGCAGCCTCACTTCCTTACCCGATTTACCTACTCATCACATCACATTCACAGAAAGGAAATGGAGTGGCAGAAAACAGATAATTGGACTCTTCTATCAAACCTTCTTCTATGAGATTTCCTATCATCAAGCTGTACGTCACAACATTCGGCACTAAACCATGGCTTCATCCTTTCTGCCATGTTTAAGCAAGGCATCAATCATAGTATTGAAAGTCCAAGTATCAAGTTGAAAACCCATGTAACATACGTTCCGAAACGTTCTGAGTGCTTCACCAACACAATTATTTTTACAAAGTCCACCTAGAATTATTCTGTATGTGATAATATCCAACTGTATTCCACTCTTGATCATCTTAAGATAGAGTTCCTTTGCATCTGCAGTTCTCCCAGTCTGAAATAAACCATGCAGTATAGTGTTGTATGTAATAACATTACACTTAACTCCGTTGCTCAACATTTCTCTAAAAAGGGCTAATGCATCCTCTGTCCTACCATTTTTACAATAGCCATCAAGCAAAGTATTATAGGTAACCGCATTTGGTTTCAAGCCAATTGAGACCATATCATGAAGTAACTTCGTCGTTTCATCCATCTTGCCAGCTAAGCAGTGTCCACCTATTATTGTAGTTTACGAAGAAACATTATTGTGTTGAAGAACACCTCGTTGGGATGGACTAAAAATTATTGTGTCGAAATGCTTAAGCTGGACTAAACAATTCTACCGTCCCATGCTACTATACTGGTTATCACCAAATAAAAAAGCTAATATCATCTAGGGTGACAAAGGTTCGGCATGGTCAATACCAATGAGGGTATTACAAATTCTGGAATTTAACTATACCTTAAAACTATATTTAAAATACATTGTATAAAAGTAAGCATGCATAAATTAAAACAACATAAGCATTTTATAAATCTGGGATCAACATGTTCAAGGAAGACTTGCCTTCACCGCCTCCTGCTGGTTCTACATCTGTCTGTTGATTCGACTGAGCTTCGACGCTGTCGTCTACACGCAAAACGAGAACAAATAAATAAAATAAACTTAAATAAAATTCAAAAAATGAAAATAATGGTACTGGTAGGTAGATATTAAATTTAGATGAATTAATAAATTTGAATCACAGGAATTGGAGCTCAAACGAAGGAGAACAGGCCCTCGGAAGTTTCTCGGATCAGAAAATCAGAGAAAATATAAAGAGGAGAGAGGTGAACAGTAATGCCACGTGTCACCCTCTAGTTGGCTGGGATTTTTGGGACTTCTGGAAAAAGATAAAAACAAAATAAAATCTGGCTGACAAGTGGGCCCCTTGTGTCATAGTCTCGGTCCACGATGGACCACGTCCTCCGAGAAGACTAAGCGTGACATGGCATACCACCTTGACATGGACGCCACGAGGCGTCTTTAGGGCGGACGTGGTAGCCATGCAGCACTGACACAGCTGCCACGTGGAGGGTGGCGTGGCGTGGGCGCAGGAGCCGGGGCGGCCTGACCTTGCGGAACGAGAGGTGACGCGGCACTGAGGTGGCGGTGACGTGGGCGATGCGTGGCGCCGACGTGGTGCTATCATGGCACGGAGACAAAGGGCTCCACCGGCTTCAGCGGCGGCGTGAGCGCGTTGGAGGTGGGGAGGAAGGTGTCGGGCGGGGCAAAAATGAGACAAATTGGCTCGATTCGATTCTTAGGGCAAAAGAACACGAACGATGCTGGGAGGACGAAGGCGCAAGCGACGGCGGCAAAAATTCACCTGCGGCGAAGATCAACAGCGAGGTTTGCTTTAATGGCACAACGGAGGAGCTTGGCGCTCGGGTTTAGATTTGTCAATGATTCGGCCAACAAAAAACATAGGAAAGACAGGGGAAAGATGCGGCGGGTTTTATAGGCGTGGACGCCGAGGTCTCCAGCTTAGATAAGGCACAGACGCGGGCGAAAATATCGGTGGTGGTTGCGGAAGCGGGGGCAACGGCGGAGGCGATGTGGAGATGAAGGCTGGGCTGCTGACGGGTGGGACCCGACTATCGGTGGCTCGGGCGAGTGGGCGGGCCAGGCCGCGGCTCGGGCTGAGAAGAGACGGGGCAGGCTAGGCCACGAAGGAAGATGGGTCGGTGTAGTGTGAGGATGGACCTGGCCCAAAGAGAAAATATTAGGTCAGGCGACGACGCAACAGGAGTGGGCCGCGAAAGGAATTCTACCCGAGCGAATTAGGGAAATTAAATTGATTTTTCTTTTTAGAAAATTCCCGAAAAAGAATAAATGGAGAAATAAATAGCAAACAAAATGGGAAAATCCTAGAAAATTCTCGAAAATACTCTGAAGCATTTGGAACCCAAATAAATTAATTTGAATCTATTTCAACTTGTACAATTCTTTTAATATATTTGCTTGCACTAAAAGAAATTTTAAATTCACCAAAAAAATTAGAAAAAGAGGAAATTTTAATTTGGCTCAAAAATGGAATGGTACAAAACTCACCAAAAATAGATTTCAGTACTCAATCTCATTAGACAAGAATATCTAAATCTCTAAATCTCAATTAGACTGATTTCAATTAGAAAAGAATCTCTAAATCTGAAACCTAAATATGAATATTGTCACAAATTGTCTCACTACAGCCCAATCTTCAATGAGCAATTGCATGTCAGAAGTTGAGTATACTCACAAAGCACCAACAAAATATCAGTACATGGATCATATGATGCATCAATATTTCCTTTAATTTGATTTTTTTGTTTGTGTCTCTTTTGCTATATCAAAGTATTGAATCAGATCCTACCCAGGACAAAGCTCCTATCCATGAAATGATCAACCAATAAACCCTACCCTAATCCCACAACGATGCCAACAATATACATAGCTCTAGAGACAGGTAGATACCTCTTCTCGTCGGGGTCGCTCATCGTACCGGGGAAGCCAGGGATGGAGGGCCAGTGGTTGAGGTTGGCAGATGTGCGGATGGTGGGCCCACTGCAGCTGTCGGGCCCCGGCTTCTTGCCGCTGTTGGAATAGGAGGAGGAGCTCATCGCTGACAACGCCGTTTCGGTGAGTTTGGTGCCGCCTTAGCTTTTGGTATTTGAATGTATAGGGAGGAGAAACCGAGAGATCAAGGGCGAGGTGGACGTCTCGGCTTTTGGTATTTGAATAGATTGGGAGGAGAAGCCGAGAGTTCAAGGAACCAACCCAGATAAAGAGATATTGCTGTATCATTCTGTAGTAGTGGAAATGGAAGATTGTGGCAACATTTGAATGTCTCGGATTATATAAGGAATGATCACATGATCTTTGAAATTCATATGATATGATAGCACTACTACAGAATTGTACATCAGAATCGGTTCTTTTTTGCCATTACAGTCGGTTCAAGTGGCGATACGAAGTCTTTAGATAGTGATGAGGTGGAGTTATCACAGTCGGTTTTGACCCGATTGTGATAAAGCATTATTAGAATCGGTTATTAGGTGAAACCGATTCTGATGAACAATTTATCACAATCGGTTTTTTCGAATAACCGATTCTGATAAAGGTCATCAGAATCGGTTCTTTCAAAGAAGCGATTGTGATGACCCCATCATCAGAATCGGTTCTTTCAAAGAAGCGATTGTGATAACACCCTCATCAGAATCGGTTCCATACAAGAACCGATTCTAATGAGGTGGTCATCACAATCGCTTCCTTGAAAGAACCGATTCTAATGATGGATCATCACAATCGCTTTCTTCCAAGAACCGATTGTAATGGTATGGTTATCACAATCGCTTCCGTCAAAGAATCGATTCTACTGATATGGTCATCACAATCGCTTGCTTAAAAGAACCGATTCTGATAAGAGGTCATCAGAATCAGTTCCTCTTAAGAACCGATTCTAATGATGGTGTCATCACAATCGCTTTATTCAAAAAACCGATTTTGATGAGACGTCATCAGAATCATATATACAAGAATCGATTCCAATTATGTGGTTATCAGAATCGGTTCCACATAAGAACCGATTCTGATGACCCTCATGGGGGTGTTGCAATTTTGCACATTACCCAAAATAGCACATATTAACAATGGGCATATATATATATATCACATTCACAATACAGAACACGAACACTTAAATTACAATACATATAGCCCATTCGTTCACAACATACAAACACAAACATGCTTAACAATCAGTACACGCATATATATCACATTGACATATACAATTAATATTGTTTCCATATGGACTAGTAGGACGCTTGGGATCTCTAAACCTACCGTCCTCCGATATAACTTCTAACCAGCACCATTGGCATAAGTGGTCTCAGTAAATTGTTGAGTGCTTTGTTGTCTAAGCTCTTCCGGGGATATTGATCATCGCAAAACATAAATGAGTGCATGAATTTAAGTTTCAAAATTTGTATGTGAAAGGCTAAGTATGCATGTACATATACCTTAGGAAAAGGTGTGAGCATGACCACAACCAACATGTGTTGCATGACATAGAAGTCGCATGCAGTCGTCACTGCCTGTTGATGACACTCGTGAAGAGAGAAAAGAAATTAACACACGAAGATTAGATGTCAGAAAAAATTAATCGTATATATGCTAGGCACTTGTACCGTGAATTTCTTATACTCCAGCGTCTTGCCCTTTTTGTTATCGTGTGACCCTCCTTCATCGACATAGTCCGAGAAACCCCTACATATATTGGAGGGATGCCATTGAGTAAAAAAAATATAGTTACATTCAGAAAGTGTTAGGTTACGGTAATGTACTTACTTCTGCAAAGGACACTTGATCGCGTAGGCCATCGGTCTCTTCTTGATTGAGTTAAAAATGTAGACTGTATTTTCACTCGGAATGAGGACGAGTAGAACCCAATGGTTGCTTATTAAATGGAATGTAGTGCAAGGAAATAAGTTCGCATACGGTTAAAGTGCGTACAAGTAATTGAAGGGTTTGTACTACTTACTCCTCGTGGTATGGTATTACAACGAAGTCCTTCGTCGACTCAGTATGCAATACCCCTTGATGTAGCCAAAGAACAAAACCGGATGTAGCCTAGCGGTGGTCGCAGACACAAGCTCGGGTCGATTTAACCCAACTTGGTTTTGATTCGTCACGGCTCGCTGTCTCATTGCCCTGCTACTCGTGTTGATATTAGAAAACATAATGCAAAATCCTATAAAAGTCGTCAGTTTTTATGGTGCGATACTCACAGAGTCCAGGATCGTAAAGTAGAAATATCGACGGTGGTTAATTGGTACACACGAAACAGATCCTCAAAACTGACAGGGAATATCCCATTCTCGTCACGATGGAAATGTACCCTTTTATACATCACATTGAAGTCGACTTAACGCTCTTCCTCATTCACCTTATCAATATACCATCCATGGAGCATGCGAGTCCACCTGCCTAGCTCATTTAGTTTGTTGGATGCAATCAGGGGCTTTCCATGTACGTAGTCCTTAAAATCATATTGGATGTCTTTGGCCTGTGCTGACTTTCCTTTCTGGGTCGAAGGAGTCTTTGAGGTGAGGGTAGTGGGCTTTTCAAGTACCTCAAGGGGCGTTGTGGCCTTTATCAGCTTTGCCTTCTTGACGGAAGGAGTCTCAGAGGCCTCTTGTGGTTCTGTTGGTGTCGTGCTTGTCCTTTTACACGTGAGTTCTCCACTCTGTGTAGGCCTCATCATGGTGGTGGGAACAGAAGCAGGAGCAGGAGTAAACACTGTGGTTGGGGAGACTCTTTTCGAGTGATGATAATCAGAGAAAGCATTTATGCTCACACCACTGTTTTGGACAGTACTCTTCGCATCTTGACTCTCAGTGTAAAAGGTGTAACCATTAATATCGTATCCCTGCCATGTCTGTATATTAAATCTTGGTCCGTTAGCCAACCATTTTACATTCTCACTAAAGGAGACCTCCGCTTTTTCTTTGAACCATGTGAGGAATCGATCGTTGTGTTCTTGTGCGATGGAAAGCTCATCCATTTCTGGATTCTCTTCCCGTAATATCAACTTATGCTGCTCGATGTATGGACGAACTTGCGCTGCTCGCAAGATCACAAATGTGCCTTACAATACATATCAAACCTCGGACTCATTAGTTTGGACCCAACGGTTCCTTTACCAGCAAGTCTGCCCTCGTGACGAGATACAGGAACACCGATTGCTTGTCTTTTACCTAGGTAGTCCACGGAGAATTCAATAACCTCTTCAGTCCCATAACCTTCAACAATACTACCCTCAGGCTTCGATCGATTCCTCACGTAGGACTTTAATATACCACAGTATCTCTCGAACGGATACATGTAACGTAGGAAAGTGGGTCCACATATCTTAATCTCTCTGACAAGGTGAACAACAAGGTGGACCATTACGTCGAAGAACGACGGTGGGAAATGCATCTCAAGCTGACACAGTGTCTGCATAACCTCACTCTGTAAGTTGTCTAGCACATTGGGGTCAATAACTTTGCAGGAGATCGCATTGAAGAAATAACAGAGCTTCGTGATTGCCAACCTGACATCCTCTGGCAAAATATTTCGGATTGCAACTGGGAGCATTTGGGTCATCAAGACATGACAGTCGTGGGACTTCATGCCCAACAACTTCAAATCCTGCATGGACACAAGCTTCTTAATGTTTGCAGAGTAGCCAGATGGAACTTTAATACTTTGGAGACATTTGCTGAGATCTTCTTTCTCCTTTTTGGACAGGGTGTAGCATGCAGCAGGAATGTACGGGCCTTTTCCATCCTCCTCTATCACTTCAAGGCTGGGCCTGATTCCCATGTAGGCCATGTCACGACGAGCATTCACACCATCCTTGGTCTTCCCAGGTATGTTCAGCAGGATGCCAACCAAATTATCGCAGACATTCTTCTCACATGCATGACATCAATACAATGTCGGACATCTAACTCCTTCTAGTACGGTAAGTCCCAAAATATTGACCTCTTCTTCCAAATTGTCCTTGGACGAACAGATTCTGACTCTTTCCGTCTCGAACATCGATATCCTCTACACGTGAATATACTTGCCTTCCACTCATAGGTCATGGTGTCGAACGGACTTCCCTCTTCCCATCAAATTTGTCATCCATCTTACGGTATCGATGACTTCGAGGTAGAAACCTACGGTGACCCATATACACAGTTTTCTTGGAATTCGGCAGCCATAGACTCTCAGTCTCCTCTTCACAAATAGGACACGCTTTGGCTCCTTTCGTACTGTAACCCGCCAAATTACCAAGGGCCGAGAAATCATTTATGGTGCAAAATACCATAGCCCGTAGGGTAAAATGCTCTCTTTTGTACGCATCCCACACCACGACCCCCTCATTCCACAATTTTACCAAGTCCTCGATCAGTGGTGCAAGGTACACGACATCATGATATACTTCCGCTTCATACACAACCAAGGAGGGAGGTTGTAGATACACAACAGAACTGGCCAGGTGCTGTGACGACTGCTCATGTTACCAAATGGATTCATTCCGTTGGTACTCAACCCAAATCTTATGTTCCTCATTTCGGCACCAAACTCCTCATGTTTCCAATCGATGTTTCTCCATTGAGCCGAATCAGCAGGGTGTCTCAGCTTGCCATCTTCCTTTCGAGACTCATAATGCCAACGCAACAATTTTGCCTCTCTAGGATTTGCAAACAACCACTCCAGACGGGGAATGATGGGCAAGTACCACAATACCTTGGCCGGTGCACCTTTAGTGACCTCTTCACCATCGTTGCCCCGACTCTTACGCTTGTTGTCGTTACGCTTCTCCTTTGTTTGTACTGGGGCACACCGCAAACTGGACACACGTGCAGCTCCTGATGTGCGTTACGGTACAAGATGCAATCATTCGGACATGCATGTATCCTTTCTATTTCCATTCCCATGGGACATAGTAGCTTCTTCGCTTCATAAATGCTTGTTGGCAACTCGTTTCCCTCTGGAAGCAAATCCGATAGAAGAACTAGAAGTGCATTGAAACTTGTATCTGTCCAACGGTGTTTTGCCTTCAGTTCGAACAATGCAAGGACCGAAGCCAATTGGTGTATTCCGCTTTGCAACCTGTGAACAGCGGTTTGGCATCATCTTCCATCAAGCTTTTAAACTTTTCAAACTCTCTTTCCGTGTAATTGCCCTCCACATCCCGCAACATTTGCTCCAAATTATCCTCCTCAAACATATCTAGCTGCAACTCGTCATCCGGTTCTACTGTGTCTTCGTTGTACACCGGAAGGGTACTACCTGCCTCCCCGTGATGGATCCAACATGTGTAATTCCTCACGAAGCCACGTCGAATCAGGTGGTCCTCAATTTGAGCTGAGTTGTTAAATCTCTTCAGATTGGTGCAATCAATGCAAGGACAATATATAAAGTTTACACCCCTCCTCACCATGTCCTCTTCTGCAATTTTTTTGAACTTCTTAACACCCCTCTGAAATTCCGCACTCACACGGCTTTTCTGATACATCCATTCCTCACGGTCCATCTGCAATTAAATTTCGCACAATAAATTAAAGAAAAACTATAGCGACAACTAGCTAGCTATTGTAAATATTGAGACATCATTTTAATTAATATTACCTTTGCAAAATAGAGGACATGTTCCAAGATATATAAATGTACTCCCAATGATACCTAGCTTCTTCCCTGGTTTAGAGCTTCCAATTCCCTAAATAGGAGACATAAATTTTTAAAATCAACAATGATATCAAATAATCTAATTACATAGCTAGTGCAGTAGCTTACAAATCATTTTACTACAACGAAACAAAACAAGGGTACCAACGATGACTCCTAATCTCTAAATAGGTTAGGTGCTAATCCCATTCGAGGATATGTGGTTCGAGCAAGTTCCTAAGCCGTTGTACAACTCCAAAGAAAATTTCGGCAGCATCTCTCCGCTGTTCTCCATATACACGTCTCGACAACAGGTCAAGAGGGGTGTGCATATGGAGAACACCAGGGAGACGCTACCGAAATCTACTCTGAAGTTGTACAACACAGCTCAGGAACTTGCCCAAACCACATATCCTCGAACTGTCCAAAAAACGTGGACAATTCGAGACTGCTCACTTATAAATATGCCATTTCATTTGGCATATTTATAAATAAGCATCCTCGAACGGGAGACGTAGGTTCCGCAGCCTAAACTCTAAAATTTATCACATGATAGCAACAATAATTCCATATTAACACGAGAGCACTACAATAATTAAATAGATGTGTGCTTGTCAAATAAAGAGTGTGAAATCCGAACGCACATACACAATTCTAGTGCAACCTAAACTTTATTCACGACATATCGAAATTACCTAGTGCAAAATTGAAGTGGTTTAAAGAATTGCTCACATTTTGAAGAAAACCGCAAATGAGGGTAAAAAGAGGGGAATTTGGGTTTCAAATTTGCCCTCTTAATACTCACCCATGAGGACTTCAAATTTTCTCACCCAAGTATTGCTTCCAACCACACAATATGAGATGTTTTCTCGGGTGGCAGCGGAGAAATCTCCTCTGGAGCAACAACAGAGAAGAGTTCAACGCGAGTGTTATATATGACCTAGCGAGGCACATCAGAATCGGTTCTTTTCAAGAAGCGATAGTGATGTGAACGGTCATCACTATCGGTTCTTTTTAGAGAAGTGATAGTAATGAGCACGTCGACATCAGAATCGGTTCTTTTTTAGAAGCGATAGTGATGTGCACGGTCATCACTATCAGTTCTTTTTATAGAAGCGATAGTGATGATCACGTGCACATCACTATCGCTTCTTTTCTTAGAACCGATAGTGATGTGCATATTCATCACTATCGGTTCTTTTTATAGAAGCGATAGTGATGATCACGTGCACATCACTATCGCTTCTTTTCTTAGAACCGATAGTGATGTGCATAGTCGTCACTATCATTTCTTTTTATAGAAGCGATAGTGATGATCACGTGCACATCACTATCACTTCTTTTCTTAGAATCGATAGTGATATATATGCACATCACTATCGCTTCTATTAAAAGAACCGATAGTGATGTAGACGTGATCATCACTATCACTTCTTTTGTTGGAACCGATAGTGATGATCGTTCACATCCCTATCGCTTTTGAGTTTAGAACCGATAGTGATATGCCTAATGTTACATCACAATCACTTTTAATCTCAGAACTGATAGTGATTATTACTAACACCTCTCCGAAGTTATTTATCACAATCGTTTTTTCCTAAAAACTTAAGAACCGACACGGATAGAGCGATAGTGATGTACCGTTCTGTAGTAGTGTAGATATGGAGAGATTGGAATATTGCTTCCCAAAAATATTATGTGTTTAGATTGTTTTCTAACCAAAGGCTCTTAAATATTGATGCTAAGCAACACCATGGTCCCACGCATCTTGATCTTACACAATGAGATGGTCATTGAACAATACTCCCCCGCTCTCAAATACATATCATTCTAGTTTTCAAATTTTGTTTCTAAATACAACTCATTCTACAATTTTGAGGTGACTTTTCACTTTTTTTTTCCTTTTATACCCTTCATTTTTAGTTATTTTCAATGTCATTTACTACTATGAACTAGAGTAAAACACATAATTCAATGATATAATGAAGAGAGGTAATGCAATTTTTTGTAGATGTGTTTTGGTAGAAGTCTACAAACATAGAATGACATTTATTCAGAAATAGAGAGAGTACCGCTGATGCCTAAATGAACCATTGCTGAACTCTAGCTAGCTCAGAAGTAAAACTAGAAAGTAGCAAGTCTTTCGTACTAGCTCACTAATATTCATCAATACACCAGGACACCATGTGCAGGGGATCATGTTATACGTCAGCCTGCACCACCATTTAGTACGGTATAATTCAACGTAGCCAGTTGGAGATTGATTTACTCAGATCAAACAAATGCTTACATACAAGAACTCAATTCGAGCTTTCAACGGCCAGATAGTACGGCATCAGCATGCACTGCCGTCTTTACCTTCCTCTTTGTTTTATTGTACCCACGCCTCAAAGACTGAGCACAACTGGAAGTTCCAATTCCTGCTCTGCTCACACGGTTGATATAGAGATGGCCAAATGGGCCGTGCCTAATGGGTCAGTCCGAGGCACGTCACTGTAGGCACGGCTCGGTCCGACCGTAAACGGACCGTGCCGCCATGGCCCACGAGGCCGTGCCGTGCTTAGGCCGGCACCCCGGCACGGCACGACCCGTTTAGTTTAAAAAATATTCGTTTTATAGCCGTTGGAGGATTAAAAAATTCAAAAAAATCCGAAAAAATTCAACATACTTCGAGTTTTTCTAATTATTCTAAATTATTCCTATTTTTTCTAATTTTTTTTCTTATTTTTCTGCATTTTTTTCATACTTTCCCTATTTTTCTAATTTTTTATGATTTTTTTTTAAAAATAGCGCTAACGGGCTACCGGGCCGACCCGACCCGTTAGGCCCACAAAGGACCGGGCCGGCAAGGCACGGCCCAAAAGGCTAACGGGCCGTGCCTGGGCCGTCACCTCGGCACATGGGCCGGCACGGCACGACACGACCCGTTTAGTAGCCGGGCCTAAACGGGCCGTGCCTAAACGGGCCGTGCCGCCGGTTAAACGGGCCGGGCTGTGCCGTGCCGCCCGTTTGGCCATCTCTGGGATTGATCTACACTTCTGCAGTTAAAAAAATGATTTACTTAACATTATATTATTGTTGTTTTAACTTGGATATATAACATAGCATATTGCCCTAGTTAGAATATGCACCCAAGATCAGTGGAATTATGCATATCTTCACCATATACGCAACCGAGGCTAGTGCGGGAACAACACCACAAACGTACTTCTCTCGGCAATTTCAGGCGAATATCATCTCCGAAGTGCCACCAGTTTTACATTATAGACCTTGAGATTGTCTCCCATATGCCTCCCAAACCTGAGTTGCTGATGTCCTGATGATACAAATACAACTTGACTCAAATTTAAACAAACGATATTGTACTGGAGCTCACAGGCTCAATTCCTAGCTGGCGGCTTTGGGATTTATAGGAATTTAGTTTTATGGGTTTCTGGAGAGCACGGATAGTATTTCCTCTAGCCCATTGTTCTCAGAATTGAATCAATTTTACAATTCATGATAATCTGAAATTTTGCAAGTCATTTCACTATAGTAAACAAGCTTATCATAGACGGTTCATAAACCACATCATGGACGGTTTTGTGAACCGTCTGTAACAAACTGTCAGTGATGATTATGGCTCATCACAGACGGTTCCAATTTAGAACCGTTTGTGATGTAGGGTTAATCATAGACAGTTCTAAATTAGAATCGTCTGTGATGATATCCTCATCACAGATGGTTCCAATTTAGAACCGTCTGGGATGTAGGGTTAATCACAGATAGATCTAAATTGGAATCGTCTATGATGTTAAATTTCCATTATTTACAATGTTTGATTTATTGGCTAGCCTTAGAAAATGCTAGCCACGCCCTCTGAAACAAAAGATATTACAGAGCATCACCAGCATATTACTATGACATTCATTTTAGAAATGAACTCGGATCACATATTACAACATACAGCGCATCCATTTCAGAAATCAACTCCGATCGCACATTACAACGTACAACGCATCCATTTCAGAAATCAACTCACGTACATAAAAATCAATTGAATTCAGAACTACAACTGACAAATTCACAGCAGAAGGTTCACAAATTAATCGAAATGGTAACTAACAAATTCACAACTTATCAGGTAATGCTTGAGTAGCATTCGCCTTTGGATTTATGACCTCACGCATCAAGAAAGCACAGAGTTATCCTCGAATACCTAGCAGGTCAGCCTGTTCCAACACAGATTCAGTGCATTTCCAAGGCTGTCGATGGGAAGAGTAAAATCTTGCGTGTATATGAATAAGTGGAAACAATTGTTGCAAGATTGGCAAACCTCTATGACATTGGTCTTCTGTGAACCAATGAGGAGTTGCATGTTGTAGCAAATATAGAATTCACATAGGTTAGTGCCCTTTGGCTGCTGGTTGCACTGCTAAAATACATAGGTTAGTTCCGAAGGTATTATTATGGAGTGTGAAGGATATTGCATACTAGCGGGTACCGAAAACTTATAAATATGATTTAGCTTCGATGGGTCCTTCCTGTGTGGCCGTCCACAAGCTTTGTAGATAGTGAACGACGCGAAGAGTAAATTTTTGATAGGCGACAAGTCGTGGGTGCCGCCCTTTTTGGAATCAAGGTAAATTACCTGGTTCTGTCTTGGTATAATTACGAGTAGAACCCAGTGAAACTTACATAGGTATGTCTCCATGGTTATTCAACCTAACTTCGAGCTGCGTTATATAGTAAAAAACATCAAGTATAGCAATTGGACGAATCACTTACCCCGGGTTGTGGGGTAAAAGTATAAATTTTTTGTCCCATTGAGCCAGCAATATTTTTTCCACGTACTCGTGGACGACATGTAAATTTTCGTCCATGGTTTGCTTGGACACCATCGTGGATCGAGGAAACCAACCGATTGTTCCCTTTCTTTTGCTTCCATGATCATGTATCTATATACAAAATCAGGGATCATATATATATGACATTTATTAGTACGACATGAATGTTGACCATGATTGCACACACTTATAATGTCCAGCATCTCATGAGTAAGGCGTCGAGAGCGTTGAGGTTGTAGAGATCGAACAAGTCATTGAAGCCGACCACGAAGAAGCCATCTAAAAATCAGTGTAAGAAATGCTCCTCCTTGAAGCTGATCGAGATACTCGATGCCCGTTGTGCCACCGGCTTATTGGCTTGTTCCATGCACCAATCTTGCAATCCAATGCAGGCTAATGTAAGCGTCTCCTGGCACTCTTTCGATACGAATGGATATCCTAGCTCAAATTGCCGCGCCAACGGGGCAAATGGAAAGTTATGGGCTGACGTGGTCACTTTCGATTTGCCCTTATCGCTGCCTCGCCGTCTAGCAAATGTCATCTTCACGGGAGATGACTGGGCCTAAACTGCAGTAACGGCCTGTGCCTGACGGGACAGGATAACCCATTTGGTGGGCTCCTTCAGTGTAGCACATGGCTCCAGTAGTGCTGGTAGCATCGGCGCATCACGTGGCTCCGGTAGTGCTTGTAGCTTTGGTGCTGCAGGGCGGGCGTCGAATGAGATGTCCTTCTTGGGTCATTGGATGAATGTTTCGATGGCATCCCCTAATGTGATGATCTCATCATTTAGGGGCATCTCCAACGTGACGGCCTTGTAAATTTCATATACACCATCGACCTGGACCTTCGCATAGCCCTGATCTATCGTGCGACCGTGCACCACCGACCCTAGACCGGATGGATACGTGCGCCCCCAAGCAGTTTACAGGGGAATGGAGCAGTTGGCAAGCCTCACTTGGAGATTGCACAGCATGACCACCTACATAACGGTACACAATTATCTAACACGTCAAAAAGGTCTATCTAAGGAGGATTGCAGACATGTATATTAGCCGAGTATAATCGGGAGGAAATCTGGCGTCGTCCACATCCGTCTCAGGGGCAGACATGCAGCTGCTCCGATGATTAGTTGGGCTAAACTGCACATGTGCTTTTGGGGCTTGCACATTCTGTGCCTGCCTCTTCGCAGCCACCCTTTGCTCCATCCTTTCCTCAAAGCTTCTTAGCTGACTATCGAAATGCACTCTCAGTCTTTCCTCAACCCTTTCCTTAGTTAGGGCTACTAGCCGTTCCTTGCGCTCGGCTTTGCTTCTCTTCCTACTCCATTATGTGTCAAAGTCTTGTGGTAATCCCATTTTCCAGAGAACGAAAAAAACCTAGGCCTCGGGTGCGACCTAGGTGCTCCTTGTTTCCCAAGGCTGTGGAGAGTATATCTCTCTCTATCTGAAGTGAAGGAACCCTGTGAAGATTCCGTGCTCAATGCTATCTGCATCCAAGACCCCAACTAGTTATTTCACATATGAAGGTATTTATGGTCTTCCTACAAACTATGTAGTTCGATATCTTACCAGGCGTTGGGACACTTTCTCGTCTAAGGGGTTGGCAAAGGACACGCCGCCCGAAGACGTGGGACGTGACCTCACTCTTACCCAGTTTCGGTCGCGCTAGTCCAAGATCGAGGCAAATGGCAGTGCGACCTCCTTCTGGATTGCCTCGTCGTCCTCCCTCGTCCATTGCGCGATCTTACCCACGTACCCAGTGGAGCCGAGTCTGTGCGCGTGGGTGTTTTTTGACTGGACGGTCTTGTGCACCGCACTTTGACGCACGAATTCTTCCGTCATCTTCATCTCAACAAATTGTTCCCACACGTCTTTAGTGATGAACTCGTGCTTCTGGAATGGAGTCATTTCCTTATTCATGTAATTAGTGACGAGGACGCTCTTCAAGTTCTTCCACGCCTTTCCTGCCGGTAGCAACGCATACTGTCGCAGTGCATGCATGGCATCTTGTGGGAGCTCGAACGATGCAAAAAATTTTGTCACCAGGCTGTCGCGCTCCTCATCTGTCAGCATCTTCCATGATAGATAGATGATGGGGACCCTTTCACACCTAACAATCCTGCACAATGTTTAGAATGCTGTCGCGGCCTTAGGAGATGCAGTAGGGGACCTATTATGTGGATCAACCGTCGTGATGGTATATCGGCTCTAGGGCCTTTTACTAAGCCCTATTGGACCGCGCCTCGGTTTTCCTACATTGGGCACCTCATCAGATCCATTCGGCAATGAGGAATGAGGAGATGCCATCTTGTAATGAAGTAGGTTGTGTTAGATCTTCATAGAGGGTCATAGAAGAGGAAAGAAAGAAAATTTAAGCGTTGTTTAGTACAGTTGTAATTTTATGATGCAAGGTTAAGAGAAGGTAAGTTAAGAGAGCAAACTTAAGAGGAGGTAAGTTAAAAGTTGTTTTGTATATTCAAGGTTAAGAGAAACTTGTATTGGACTTCACATTCAATTTGCTTTCCAATAAGAACATACTTTCACTGAAATATCTGAACTATTGTACTTGTTGTTAGCCTTTTAAAGGAACTAGCTAAGCATCCAATACATCAAATTGAAACAGAATAAACACAAGAATTGATTTCTGGATGGTTTTACAAATTGCGAGATAAGAGCAAGAATATAGTACTAATCCCAAATAGGAGCAAGAATATAGTACTAATCCCAAATTAATGTATAATTGATTGATAGTGCTCTCAGCACATGATGTAGGAATGCTAGAGACTAGCTCATATCTCATCTACACCTAGGTCAAGTTTATCTCATTTGAACTAAACAATTAACTATGTAAAGAAGGCCTTGAACCCTTACTTTCCTAATAATGCAGCTTAAGGTATTTTTTAATCAATTTCACTGTTCTTATGATCAGAATTCAGAATAATACCAGTTCGGACAATAGGTTATTTAATCAACCAAACCAATAGAGCAGCGCATAGGCAAATAAAGTAACACAAATAGTAATCAAAAGATGACAACTGCAGGTAAAGAATAATGAACAAGCTTTACAACAGTGAAATGAATTAAATAATTTATAGCATGCAAGTCTACTGGTTCAAGGCCTAATTCACAACCTTAATTGTCTAATTCATCATTTGACCATATTTGCATCATCGAGCAATAAAAGGCAGCAAAGGAGTATGAAGAAAAATCAGAAGAAAATAGAGTGATCAGTTGGCATACATGAGGAGAGAAACAAAAGGAGCATGATTTACAATAACCTCAAATTCTTAGCAACAACAGAATATATAAAGATCAATGAAAACAAGACGACTTATGTATACTAAGTCCTAGCAGACTAATCCATAAAAAAAAGATCCCATTCCAACATATTCTTGACCTAGCAAAAGGATGATTTGTTACATATCTTGCATTAAAAAATGAAATTGGGTTGCAGTGACCTAATGAGGCATAGTTCAGCCCCTGCAATGCACTGCTAAAATTTGAAAGGAACTTCAATTAATATATCATACCAAGACATGTCACCATGAAAAAAATATCTCTAAGGTATTAATATCAACAAGTAGCTGGAATGTGGAGTAGAAATGGAGAAGTAATTAAGTAAATGGCAATTGTCAAAGGCACATTTCTTGTGGGAATCCATGGACAATCATATTGTAATTTGCTAATGCAAAATTCACGGAAGCAGAGTTTCAGGGGTTGTTATGGACAACACAAGTTTATAAATGCCAAAATTTCAAATGTTCAGTTTTCGAATAGCAGATCATCAAATATTAAAATTTTATGTCATGCGATATAATTGCAGTCATTCAATATAGTACAGGTTTGATTAGAACCCAATACATTTACAGTACTCACATGATAACTTTATATAGGTAATGAAAAACAACCACAGAAAAATGACAAAAAAAAGTGGAAACAAGATACAAGATTAAGCCTTTCATTAGTAAATAGCAATTCAATAATGCCCAGACAATAAAACTTAACATAACATGCAGAATTCCCACTAATCAATCCATTTACATTACATATGAATTGAGAACAGTGTCAAATATGCTTAGCAGTCACAAATATGCTTTACAATCAGAAATATGATCAATGATACAGTCAGAAATATGCTTAACAGTCACAAATATGCTTTACAGTCACAAATAATGCAAACAGACAAGAAAATAGACCAAGAAATAATGGAGACTCCTTTGAGTGTTGATGTGTGTCATATCCAAAACTTTAAAGTTACAGAACTATAACCCAATATTGGGTAGACAGAGCTAGTAAGACTTGCTAATAACAATAAAGGGTAAACCAATAACAATTTAGTTTAGCTAGACTGATGCTTCCAACTCACAAAATTCAACATAAACTTGCCGGTGGTCTAAAACATGTGTGAGCTAAGTTACTGTGTATTTTACCGATTGGTTCGTGGACTCTTAGCAGCAGGAACTTAAAGAGCAAGCTAATTAACAGTAACAACTTGTGAGCGCACATGCGTGATCTGTGGTGAGTAGCTTCAAGTGGCACAACAAAATGGAGTATCGCCGTATATATTCTTTTCAAGCAAAGTAGCTAACTAGCGCTTTTGGCATATTACATCACAATAGGAACTCATATGCAGCTCAATAGGCAGAACAAAATGGACCAAAATACCAAGGATGCCGCAAACAAATTTGACGAGAAGAAAGCAATAGGAAAGTAAATCGGCGTTAGGGGGTTCCATACGGAAGAGGAGAAGGCCCGCGAAGGCACCAACGAACGAGGAGTAGGCGATGCGGCAGATGGAGAGGTCAAGGCACGCGTCCCACTTGGCGTCCAGGGGGGAGTAGGCCACATGCCGGGGTGGAGGCCAGCTGGGGGCGACACCGAGGGGGTGGCGTCCAAAGGTGGGGTGGACGACGGCTAGAGTTTAGGAGGGGGAGGACGACGGCTAGGGTTTAGGAGGGGGTGGACAAAGGTGGGGCGGACGGAGGCACGGGCGGAGGTGGGACGGACGGAGGCGCGAGCGGAGGCTACTGGAGGGAGGCGAGGGCAGAGGCGATCGACGAGGGTGTGAGGCCAACGAGGTGCTGGTGCGGGCTGGGGCAGTGCGAAAGGCAAGTGTGAGGGCGTGAGGGCAATGGGGTTGCGGGTAATGGGGACATATCCCAGACGGTTCAAAGATTGAACCATCTGTGATACCAACTGCCTCATATATTAAATGTGTATAAAGTTTAACAAGTGGTACTTAAGTCAGTTGGCAAACGGCTTGGCCTTCGTACGTAAGGTCCCGAGTTCGAATTCCAGGGAAACCATTTTTTGTTTTGCACAAGCGGCTACATCAAGGACGGTTGTAATATTGAACCGTTTGTGATGAGTGCCATCACAGATGGTTCAATAGTAGAACCATCTGGGATGATTTTTTTTAATTTCTTAATTTCCCCTCAAGTTAATTGTTTTTCTCATTTAAAATTTCTAACGGTAGAATTTCCATGTACTGAATAATTAATTTTTTAACTCAAGTTAATTTCTTAATTTTTCCCCAAGTTAATTTTTTTACCCAAGTTATTTTTTTCGCAAGTTAATTAATTATCATACATGCATCTCATTAATTATAATACGGACATACATCTCATTAATTAATACACATACGGACATCTCATTAATTAATTATAACAAGTACGTACATCTCATTAATTGTAAAACGTATGTACATCTCATTAATTATAATACATACATACATCTCATTAATTATAATACATATATACATACATCTCATTAATTATTACATGTACGTACATCTCATTAATTATAACACATATGTACATCTCATTAATTATAACACATACATACATCTCATTAATAATAATACAGGTACACTTAAAATAAACATGACGACCTCATCATAACTCCACTTGCTTATTCTTTTGTATAAAAATTTGCACTTCACGATGATCGACACATGTGTAGCTAGGTTCTTTGGGTTGTTCTTCCTGGACCGTGATTCCAGTACCGATAGGAGGCAACTCGTCAAACTGATTGTATTCTTGCACATCTACCACGTTCTCAACTCTCACAATCCTCCTTTTTCCCTAAAGAACCACGTTGTGCTTCTTATTGGACGGGTCGGTTACATAGAAGACTTAAACAACTTGTTTAGCGAGTACAAATGGTTCGTCTTGGTATCCGACACGTTCAAGGTCCACAGTAGTGACGCTGTACTTGTCAACCTTCATGTGCTACAGGTGAACTCAACGGCACTGAAATAAAGAGATCTTTAATATTATGTAGTCGGGCTCCCAAATTTCCTCAATGAACCTATAGTACAAGCTCCTCGTCGACCAAGCGATATTCAATGCATCTATGCGAACACCGCTATTCTGGTTTGTGCTCTTCATGTCCTAATCTCTCATGTAAAATGTGTACCTATTTAATTCGTATCCTTTCCATGTTACAACTGTAAATGCTAGCCCTTTTGCCAACCATGTCAGCGTATCACCTGATAAGCTTCTAGTGATGGGTCGTCACTCCTTCAACCATATGTTTAACTGAAGGTTATGCTGTCTGATGATCCAGGACTCTTGCCGTGGCCAGTTCATGAGCTCATCAATATATGGGGCCACAACAGTCATGTGTTGCAAAACCGTGAAATGGGCTTTAGCACACGCAGCTGGATCAGGCGTGATTGCTTTCCTTCCAATGGTCCCGAGACCCTGGAGCCTCCCCTCATGGCGAGATCGAGGCACACCTATCGGTTCGACCTGAGCCATGTAATCCATGTAGAATTCGATGATCTTTTCATTTGCATAACCTTCGACAATGCTACCCTCCGGTCGAGATCGACTCAATATGTAGGATTTGAGAATTCCCATGTACCTCTCGAACGGGTACATGCTACGTATTAACACAGGCCCGCACATCTTTATCTCACTCATTAGGTGAACAATGAGATGGACCATGATATCGAAAAATGACGGAGGGAAATACATCTCAAGATTACATAGAGTCATGACCACCTCGACTTGCAGAACATCTAGTCCTTCTGGATCGATGACCTTCTAAGCAATTGTGTTAAAGAAATAACACAGCCTTATGATTATCTCCCGGATCTTACTCGATAAAATACTTCTAATTACGATAGGGAGCATTTGTGTCATAAGCACATGGTAATCATGAGACTTCATGCTAGTTAAACTCAAATCTTGCATCGAAACAAGTCTCTTCATGTTGGAGTAATCGGACGGAACTTTCACACCATGCAAGCAATGGTACAGTTCAGTTCTCTCGGCCTTGGCTAGAGTATAACAAGTAGGTTCGCAGTACGTTCAGCCTGTATCGGACTCTTTCGGTGCTAACTTAGGTTCGTTGCCCATATCGACCAAGTCAAGCTGTGCGTTGATACCGTCCTTCAGTTTGCCCTTAATGTTCAGTAAGAGACCAATCAAGATATCACAAACATTCTTCTCTACGTGCATCACATCAATGCAGTGCCGAACTTCTAGGTGCTCCCAATAAGCTAGGTGTCGACTTTTGTAGTCGGCAATGAATTTATGGGGTAGGCGTTGGATCTCAAACTCGATGGTCACACAAGACGAGGGGTTTAGACAGGTTCAGGCCCTCAGCGAGGGAGGTAATACCCTAATCCTGTGTGCTGGAATTATTGGATCCCTTGGATCAGAGGTTGCTCAACGCGCAATATGCTCTAGGCGATATGTGGTGTGCTATGCTCTATGGCTCGATTGCTCTATGATTGGATGATCGGATCCCTATGTTGTTGCCCGCCCTCTCCCTTATATAGTGGGGGTGGGGCGGCTTACGGAGTCCTGATCGGTTTGGAGATTCCGATCGGTTACAAGATTCTAGTCAGTTAATAGGATAGAGTTTACATCTTTATCTACCCTATTAACGACTCGGATTACAATTGTATCTATCATATCTAAATATAAGTTCAACTTCCTTGAGGATATGTCCCCTTGCGCACGCAGCGGCGATGGGCCCGACGCGGAGTATCTTCCGCCCTCCCTTGGGCTGCCATGAGGGTACCGGGTTCTTATATTCCACAAGAGCCACGAGTCCTTTGCGATCGAGTTGCCGCCTTCCTGGTTGCAGCCCAACTGAGTCATGCTTCACGCCGAGTGCTTCCAGTTCTTGATGCAGCTTCCCGACTAGTTTTACTTTACAGTCGAGTGCCCTGTTGTAGGCAAAGAGTTCGTGAAGGACTCAATAGAGATCCACGCGTTAATCTTTCGGAGTGGTTCCTAGCCCCATTATTGGAATTATGGCAGTCGGCTCATCTTGGGATATACTGTATCCCAAACGATATGCAGAAGTCAAAACGCTTTTCCCGCTCAAGGCGAAATTCCGCACCGCTCCCTTTAAATTCATTCGTCGCCGAAGTTGCTGATGTCGTCGTTGAAGCGTTGGTTCACACACGTCGCATCCAAATTTAGTAGCCCTGAAATCATGTATATGCAGAACTTAGGCAATGTAAAACAAATCACTTTCGGATGTGATGTCCGATCGTGTATATATAATTTTAGAGTTTTTACTCTTTTTCCTTATTGATTTTGAATTCATCCGAGTGGTTTGACTCTTTTGTTTAAGCACTCGCCTGACTAGTCTAGCCCCGAGCGTTGGGAGTCGGCTCATGGCTCTTTTCCTGTGCACGTGTTTTGGGTGACTAAAGTTCGCCGCTCATGGGGTCGAGCTTCACAATTTGGAGTTATCGCTTTCGGATTCACTCGCAATCGTTAAGCAAAAAAATACAACTCAAAAGATGTGCGCATGCGCCCGCTATTAGGTAGCCCCGACTTCTTCGCTTAGTTGTGGGTCAACTAAGTAGCAAGTCGAAAGTCAACAATTTTATTTATAATGACATAATTGAGTAAAAAGCGACTTAGCTGCTTTATGCTCCATATGTTGCTGACGATCATGCCATCTTTGCTCGTGGCGCAGGCGTAGGCTTGTAGATGAGCTGTAGCCGGCGCTCGGGGCGTAGGCGTGGCTCGTGGTCGTGCCGAAGGAGGCGCTCGAGGCGCAGGAGTGGCTCGTGGCGTCCGAAGGTGGCGCCGGGCGCAGCGTGGCTCGTGGCGTCCGAAGGTGGCGCTCGGGCGCAGCGTAGGCTCGTGGCCGTCACCGAAGGTGGCGCTCGGCGCAGCGTGGCTCGTGGCCGCGCGAAGGTGGAGCTCGAAGCGCAGCGTAGGCTCGTGGCCGTCGCCGGCGGTGGCGCTTCGGCGCAGCGTGGCTCGTGGCGTCGCGAAGGTGGCGCTCGGGCGCGTGTGTAGGCTCGTGGCGTGTCGAAGGTGGCGCTCGGGGCGCAGGCGTGGCTCGTGGCTGTGCCTAAGGTGGCGGTCGGGGCGCAGGCGTAGGCTCGTGGCCGTGCCGAAGGTGGCGCTTCGAAGCGCGGCGCCGCTTCGTGGCGTCCGAAGCATCGTGGGAGCGCGAGTGCACTTCACCTACCGGCTTTTCCTGATTTAGCTAAATTGCGGCCGCCGTCACCATGGCCTTGATCTGGGCCACGATCGGGGCCGCCGGGCTATCCGATGCAATCATCGGGTCCAGTTTGTCGAGAGGCGTCTTGGAGGCGACTACGTTCTGCATTGGCGTGAGGAAAACGGCTTGATCTCCCAACCTGGATTGCAGGAGGCCCTCGCAGACATTGCGGCCACGAGATCGAAGCGATCGGACCTGCACCTCCTTACCCTTACGAAGACGATTTTCCCCCGCAGCTTCCTGTTCTTCTTGTTGGCGTTGGAGATCGGTCTTCTGCTCTTCTATCGCGAAGATGCCACGAAGATCGCAGCAATTCCTCGCGACGCCGACTGGTTTGCCGGCCAAGTCAAAGTGACATACCTGATATGGGTTGGCCTAATCTTTACCAGATCGGATCTGGTTTTAGACCAGACAGACAAGCTCTCCGCGCGCATCTGCGACGAATTCCAAGTTTCCGAAGCGAAAGGCCTGGCCGGAGACGAAGGTGGCGACGAATCCACCGATTGCTGCCATCGAATCTGTGGGAAAAGATTATAGCGCTTCCCCTACCTGGTGCGCCAACAGTCGACTTTTGTAGTCGGCAATGAATTTATGGGGTAGGCGCTGGATCTCAAGCTCGATGGTCACACAAGACGAGGGGTTTAGACAGGTTATGGCCCTCAGCGATGGAGGTAATACCCTAATCCTGTGTGCTGGAATTATATGGATCCCTTGGATCAGAGGTTGCTCAAAGCGCAATATGCTCTGGGCGATATGTGGTGTGCTATGCTCTATGGCTCGATTGCTCTATGCTTGGATGATCGGATCTCTATGTTGTTGCCCGCCCTCTCCCTTATATAGCGGGGGTGGGGCGGCTTACACAGTCCTGATCGGTTACAAGATTCTAGTCAGTTAATAGGACAAAGTTTACATCTATATCTACCCTATTAACGACTCGGATTACAACTGTATCTATCATATCTAAATATAAGTTCAACTTCCTTGAGGATATGTCCCCTTGCGCACTGCAGTGGGGCCTGACGCGGGGAGTATCTTCTGGCCCTCCCCCTTGGGTCTGTCATGAGGGTATCCGGGTTCTTATATTCCACAATAGCCCTGAGTCCTTTGCGATCGAGTTGTCGCCTTCCTGGTTGCAGCCCAACTGAGTCATGCTTCACGCCGAGTGCTTCCAGTTCTTGATGCAGCTTCCCGACTAGTTTTACTTTACAGTCGAGTGCCCTGTTGTAGGCAAAGAGTTCGTGAAGGACTCAATAGAGCTCCACGCGTTAATCTTTCGGAGTGGTTCCTAGCCCCATTATTGGAATTATGGCAGTCGGCTCATCTTAGGATATACTGTATCCCAAACGATATGCAAAAGTCAAAACGCTTTTCCGGCTCAAGGCGAAATTCAGCACCGCTCCCTTTAAATTCATTCGTCGCCGAATTTGCTGATGTCGTCGTTAAAGCGTTGGTTCACACACGTCGCATCCAAATTTAGTAGCCCTGAAATCATGTATATGTAGAACTTAGGCAATGTAAAAACAATTCACTCGGATGTGATGTCCGACTGGTGTATATATAATTTTAGAGTTTTTTACTCTTTTTCCTTATTTATTTTGAATTCATCTGAGTGGTTTGACTCTTTTTGTTTAAGCACTCTGCCGGACAAGTCTAGCCCCCGAGCGTTGGGAGTCGGCTCATGGCTCTTTTTCCCAGGCAGGTGTTTTGGGTGACTAAAGTTCGCCGTTCAAGGGGTCAGAGCTTCACAATTTGGAGTTATCGCACTCGGATTCACTCGCAATCGTTAAGCAAAAAAAATACAACTCAAAAAAGATGTGCGCATGCGCCCGCTGTTAGGTGTAGCCCCCGACTTACTGCTTAGTTGTGGGTCAACTAAGTAGCAAGTCAGGAAAGTCAACAATTTTATTTATAATGACATTATTGAGTAAAAAGCGACTTAGCTGCTTTATGCTCCATATGTTGCTGACGATCATGCCATCTTTGCTCGTGGCGCAGGCGTAGGCTTGTAGATGAGCTGTAGCCGGTGCTCGGGGCGTAGGCGTGGCTCGTGGTCGTCGGCGAGGCGCCGAGGCGCAGCTGGCTCGTGGCGTGCAAAGGTGGCGCTTCGGTCGCAGCGTGGCTCGTGGCCGTCTTGAAGGTGGCGCTCGGGCGCAGCGTAGGCTCGTGGCCGTCTGCGGCGGTGGCGCCCGGCGCAGCGTGGCTCGTGGCCGTGCGAAGGTGGCGCCGGGCGCAGCGTAGGCTCGTGGCCGTCTTGAAGGTGGCGCTTCGGGCGCAGGAGTGGCTCGTGGCCATGCGAAGGTGGCGCTCGGGCGTGGCGAGGCTCGTGGCCGTGTCGAAGGTGGCGCTCGGGGCGCAGGCGTGGCTCGTGACCATGCCGAAGGTGGCGCTCGGGGCGCAAGCGTGGGCTCGTGGCCATGCCGAAGGTGGCGCTCGGGGCGCAGGCGTGTCTCGTGGCCGTGCCGAAGGTGGCGCTCGGGGCGCAGGCGTCGCTCGTGGCCGTGCCGAAAGCCTCGTGGGAGCGCGAGTGCACTTCACCTACCGGTTTTTCCTGATTTAGCTAAATTGCGGCCGCCGTCACCATGGCCTTGATCTGGGCCACGATCGGGGCCGCCGGGCTATCCGATGCAATCATCGGGTCCAGTTTGTCGAGAAGCGTCTTGGAGGCGACGACGTTCTGCATTGGCGTGCGGAAAACGGCTTGATCTCCCAACCTGGATTGCAGGAGGTCCTCGCGGACATTGTGGCCGCGAGATCGAAGCGATCGCACCTGCACCTCCTTACCCTTACGAAGACGATCTTCCCCTGCAGCTTCCTGTTCTTCTTGTTGGCGTTGGAGATCGGTCTTCTGCTCTTCTATCGCGAAGATGCCACGAAGATCGCAGCAATTCCTCGCGACGCCAACTGGTTTGCCGGCCAAGTCAAAGTGACATACCTGAGATGGGTTGGCCTAATCTTTACCAGATCGGATCTGGTTTTGGACTAGACAGACAAGCTCTCCGCGGTCATCTGCGACGAAGTCCAAGTTTCCGAAGCGGAAGGCCTGGCCGGAGACGAAGGTGGCGACGAATCCACTGATTGCTGCCATCGAATCTGTGGGAAAAGATTATAGCGCTTCCCCTACCTGGCACGCCAACTGTCGACTATTGTAGTCGGCAATGAATTTATGGGGTAGGCGCTGGATCTCAAACTCGATGGTCACACAAGACGAGGGGTTTAGATAGGTTCAGGCCCTCAGCGATGGAGGTAATACCCTAATCCTGTGTGCTGGAATTATATGGATCCCTTAGATCAAAGGTTGCTCAAAGCGCAATATGCTCTGGGCGATATGTGGTGTGCTATGCTCTATGGCTCGATTGCTCTATGCTTGGATGATCGGATCCCTATGTTGTTGCCCGCCCTCTCCCTTATATAGCGGGGGTGGGGCGGCTTACAGAGTCCTGATCGGTTTGGAGATTCCGATCGGTTACAAGATTCTAGTCAGTTAATAGGATAGAGTTTACATCTTTATCTACCCTATTAACGACTCGGATTACAACTGTATCTATCATATCTAAATATAAGTTCAACTTCCTTGAGGATATGTCCCCTTGCGCACGACAGCGGGGCCTGACGCGGGGAGTATCTTCTGGCCCTCCCCCTTGGGCCTGTCATGAGGGTACCCGGGTTCTTATATTCCACACTAGGTCCCAAAATATTGATCCCTTCTTCCACATGCTCTTCTCAAGGGTCCACGATTTACGTCCCTTTCCAAGCGCAACATCCAAGTTCTTAACCATATCATGAATGTCTATCCCGCTTAAAGGCTTTGGAGCTAAACCATCTTCGGTCGTTCCGTCGAATTGTTTCTTCATCTTGCGGTATGGGTGATTCCTCCGAAGGAACCTACGGTGATGCATATACACGGTTTTGTATGACTTATTCATCTACACACTCTCGGTATCATCCAAATAGTGAGTACAGGCTTTAGCTCCTTTTGTACTCTACCCCGACAGGTTAGCAAGTGCAGGATAATCATTTGTGGTGTAGAACAACAGGCAGTGCAAAGTAAAGTACTCTCGTTTGTGAGCATCCCACACCTGTACCCCAAGAGCCCACAGTGTGTTCAGATCTTCCACCAATGGTGCTAGGTACAAATCAATATCATTCCCAGGTTGCTTTAGGTCTTGGATGAGTATAGATAGAAAAATGTACTTTTGCTTCATAGACAACCAAGTAGGAAGGTTTTAGATACAAAGATTCACGGACCAAGTGCTATGACGGCTGCTCATGTTACCGAAATGATTCATTCCGTCCGTACTCAATCCGAACCTTATATTCCTTGGATCCACAGCGAATTATTGAAACCTACTATCGGGGATCAGTAACCTCTGTAAAAGTAAATACCCCTCAAACTCAAGGGGTGTATCTCTCGAGTTCAAGCACGAGTTCCCAGGCGCGAGCAGGTGCCTCCCGAGCTCGAGCATGTACTTTCCGAGCTCGAGCGTGCTCTCCCCGAGCTTAGGGCCAACGAGCTCGAGCTCGAGCAGAAGAATGAGGGCCCAGCTCGACCTAGCAAAATCAGGCTGGGCTAGGTCTAAAGAAGCCGACGGTTACCAAGTCAAATAAAGGGCTTTAAAGACGGAGTCAAGGCAAATGTGGAGACTATATTTTCGGGGTAGTTACCACCCAACTTTACTGCACCCAGATTCGAGTTTAACACCACGTCCCTGGTTTCTCCGGACAAAGACGTTCCTTATAACGGTCTCTATTGGAGGTATAAAACATTCCCCTGCGTGGAAAAAAAAGAACAGAGACAACACAGAAAACACCCCAGACACTCTCGAGTATGACCGAGCTTGAGCGCCCATTGTATTCACCTACAGAACACCAAGTGTTACATACTACCTTTCACCTCCGGGCAAGAGCTATTACCCTCGTCGGGGGCTCGAACCAGTATAACTCCTCCTGTCAACCATCTCTTTCTCTGGCCCTCAAAGCGGCGATCAGAGTTCTTCCCTTCGAACGAGCACGACTTAGGCTCCATCCTCATCATCCCCTCATCCTTCTTGAGGTCAGGCGATCCCGATCGTCGACACCAACTATCGATGTTTCTCCACTGGGTGGAATCAACAAGGTGCCTTAGCATTCCATTGCTCTTACGCTCATCCGATTGCGACCAAAGCAGTTTTGCCTCCTTTGGGTTCGTAAATAAAGGCTTCAAATGGGGAATTATAGGCAAATACCACGCCACCTAAGCAGGAGATCCTTTTTTCACCTCGATGCCCTCCTTGTTGTGATATGATTTATCTTTACGCTTGTACCGGGATGCGTTGCACAATGGACATAAATGCAAGTTTGCGTACTCTTTGTGGTAGAGGATATAGTCGTTCGAATATGCATGTATTCTTTCTACTTCCATTCCTAAGGGACAAATAACCTTCTTGGCTTTGTAGGTGGTTATCAGCAACTTGTTTCCCTTAGAAAGCATGTCTGCTAACAGACCTAACAGCGCCGTGAATCTCTTGTCGGACCAACCGTTGCTTGCCTTTAATTTTAGCAGCTCAAGCACGGATGACAACCTTGTGTATTTTGACTTGCAGCCCGGGAACAAAGGTTTCTCCGAGTCGTCTATCAAGCCAAGAAATTTTACATACTCCCGTTCATCACGATTCCCTTCTGCATCCCGTAGCATCTGATCCAGATTGCCATCATGAAACCTATCCTCATCGAAAGCACAATCGATATTATCTGGAGTATCATTGACTTCGTCGACGATATTAATACTACCCGTTTCCTGCATAATCTGCTCTTCACCGTGACTGGTCCAACATGTATATCCCCTTTTGAAACCCCTTATAATCAAATGTGTTTCAATCTGCGCTGGGTTTCAAAACATCCTCATATTCTCGAAGTCAATGCATGGACAAGGCATAAATTTCACCCCTTTGTTCAACATATCCTCCTCTGCAGCTCTTCTAAAAGCAGAGACGCCATTAATGTACTCGGCGCTCGGACGGTTCTTAGCATACATCCATCTTCGGTCCATCTACACAACGTATATAACAATAAGTGTTAAATAATGAATTAAGTACACTAGGAGTGCACATGCACACATATGCTACATATAAGCTACATTTAAACTTGCCAATTAACCTATATAGCTCATTATATCACAAAGAACAAATGGATATATATACATATGAAAGCTACATTAAACTCAGTATCTTCAATTCTCTCTTTACATAGCTAGCTACATCTTGAGTATAATGTAATTAGAACAAATTACTCCTTTAGATCAAAAAAGAACAAATGGATCCAAGCTAGATCAAAACCATCTTCAATTCTCTCTCTACCAAGTTAGATATATCTTGAATATAATGCAATTACAACCAATTATTAACCTAGATCACCTTCCTTTAAGTAACTATCAACATAATGAGTACAATGCAATTAGAACCAATTACTACTTTACATCACAAAGAACAAATTGATCTACACCAAATTAGATTTAAAAACCAGATCATTTCCCTCTTTACCAAGCTAAATCTTAAATATAATGCAAATTAGAACCAATTACTAACCTTAGATGACCTAGATTAGAAGGATCGATCTACAATCACACTTCCAAATTCAGGGTCTCTTTAAACTAAAGCGCCTCTCAATCGCAGCCACCTTAAAAATAGCTCGAGAAACCCTAAGAATACAGAGGAGGTCGAGGCTCTCTGTACTTATTTCATAGAAATGGTCATCCCAGAAGGTATTTGGCTAAAACCGTATGTGATGTGCCCGAGACTCATCATTGACTGTTTTAGAAAAAAAAACCGTCTGTGATGAAGGGTCTAATATGAGTCCTTTTGTAGTAGTGTTTAAGTGTCCATGAAATGCTTCTATGGTGTGTGCATCTAGCGATATGCTTCTATATTTTGATATTTTGTGTGACAGACTCAGAATTTGGTAAATAGGCAGTTACAATCACGTTATATGAATTAACCGCGATACTGACTATGAAGGAACTAAGAATACCGTACCAATTTAACTGCATTGAACACTAAAGCTTCCAATCTGTAAAACTATGTGCATCAAAGTTGTCCACGAAATTTCTTAATCAATTATTCTTCCATAATGATGCATTTAGCCATGTTCTAAGGTCATGTACAATGCAGGTGTTTAGAGAGGTGCTTAGCAGTTAAAAAATTGATTTTTCTTGCCACATAAGACAGATAAGGTGCTTACTTTGAAGATGGATGCTTAATTAAGCACGGATACTTAGCAGGTGCTTATATGTATAACTATATATGATTAATAGATAATATAATATTTAAGCATCCATAAAAGAGATGCTTTTATTGGAGGAAATAATTTTTATATAGGTGCTTGATGATGTAGCTACATATATTCTTTCTTTTTAAGCCCTCATAGTACGTGCCCTAACTGGCAGATGATCACCAAACACAACCGGTTTCACAATTGAACCAAACAACGCTGTAACTGTTGTCGCATGCAGTCTAGATAGACAGATAGCTAACACATCAAAGTAGCAGACAGTGAGTTCTTGTTCTAATTAACTAATCTTCATCAGTATTTTTATTCGCTATATGTACTTTCGCATTTTCTTTTTATACCCGAGATGTTATTGTAAGTTCGACCCCTCATTGTAGCCTTTTTTAATTCACTAATTATTCACTTTGTGTATCGCACTCCAGAAGTTTGAAATAAATGTACTTATGCATTTGGCATTTTGACAAGCAAGCAAGCCATCCTCCGTTGGAAAATATCACTAGAATTTGATATGATGGAAATGAAACATGTTTTGCTCAACTTGTGACATATCATGCACAAGAACAATCAACCCTTTTGTCCCAAACAAATTGGGATAGACTACGAATGAAATCTAATCAAAATGAAAAGACAATAAACCTTCAATTTATGCATAGTCATGTACATTTGATATTTTTATAATTAATCTCCTTCCATGTTCAATGAGGCGGGACATCATGCAGTCATGTGTGTACTCTTTTTTCACACCATGACTGTTTCCTCCTCTCAAAACTGTCACAAAGGAGCCAGACTGTCACGACTGAGCAACATATTCTAATTCCCGGATGCCTTCCATACCTAAGTTGTCTTTTCCACTATTGAGTGTTGATGCAAACTAGCTGAAGTTAAGTCAATTTTATCACAGTGCATAGTGTGCATGCCAAACTATTGAAGGATCATTTACCATTTCCATTTGTGTAAAATGCGTGTATGACTGAAAAATCAACAATGCACGGCTATATCTTCCATATTTCGTGTGGTCTACACAACTATGTAAGTGCTTCCACATTTCGCGTCGAATTTTTTTTGTGTCGCATAAAGTAGTTTCAGCTACACAACATCTACAACGTCTGAGCAACGAAGCAGGTAAGAGGTTCTTAGGGAGGCTCCATTGTTAGCTAGGAAGTACAAACAAGTGAAAGAGACGGAGGTGGTTGCGAAGTGGAGGAAAGACCGGACTGTTATATTTATACAGAGTAGCAGATGTCTGTTATAAATGATGGTTAAAGTTTAACAGAAGTAGGTTGTATCTATGAAACTTAAAGATGGTGGCTTAAGTGCATCAAAGTAGCTTGCTCGCTATAAATGTAATTCATCATAACAGATCACTACAAAAAACTTGTCACCGTCTCTTCAGGGATAATATTGCAAAGAGGAGCAGAGGTGTGGTATGCATAGTTCAAGAGGTTGGATGAAATTAATCGAAGTAGATATCGTAATCTTGTTGCACTGAATGCTAAAGTTAGCAAGACTCTTGAGAAAGCATCCAAGGTAACTAGAAGTCTATAATTACTGTTACCGAATCTTAGTTCTGTCTGCTAATTAGCCTCCGGGAATGCAAGTCGAAGCAGAGCTCTTAGCTATATACGTTGAATCAACGCCTCTAATATCAACCCGAATGGTGTAATGTGAGGAGTAGATGATCACTAAACAGCTAATTTATACATAAACTAGCTAATTCTGTCATTCTATAAAAACTTGTTTATATTATACAATGTGACATCCCAAATTTTACTACAAATTAAATAATGAGTTGCCAAAATGTTCTCTAGCATTTTCTGTGGATTTTCAGAATTTTCTTTTTTTTATGGAATTTTCTGCATTTAAAGAAATTACATTTTTCATTCTCTTGCTAGTGTTCATCAATTTTAAATTTTAAATTCAAAGTTTTACAAAGTATGTAATTATTTTATTTAGGTTCCAAATAGCCTGGAAAGCCCATAAAAAAATTCGCAAATTTTGGAGTTTGGTTGCTATTTTTGAAAAATCAACATACTGCACTTACTAACAAAACTGTGGCGCTAAAAGAATTTTCGAAGAAAATATAGGGCTGGTAAAATTCTGCAAATTTTACACAAGCACAATTACCACATCAAGAACACCCGCACAAATTTCATAAACTTTGGAATTTGTTTGATATTTCTAAAAATCCCATAGTTGTTCGTTGTAGTTAAAAGCCTTTAAGGAATTATTCAAAAAATTCCAAAAATGGAAAGTGTTATGCTAAGAAAGCCGTCTCTGCCCGCAAGAAAGCGTGCTCTAGCCAAAGACACCTTCCCTCATAGTGTCTGTCTCAGCTCTCTCTGACATGTTGGGCCCGCACGTCAGCCATGCCATTTTTGTCGCCACTCCTGTGTCATGCCATGTGCGCACTACAACCGTGCTAGTCACACCTCACGCCACTGCAGACGTGTCGCACTGTCGAGACCAGAATACGCAAATTTGGACCCTCTGTGTATACCGCACTAGTCCAGGATCACGCTAGTGCACACAGGCTCAACATAGATAAATATCTTAATCATACATAGCGAAAACATAATAAAGTACTCCATAAATTAATTATAACCTGTTGACTGACCATATGATCAACTTACGTGATTAAACCACGCAAGGCTAAACTGAGAACATTAAACTAAAGTACTACAGCGGAATTGAAAACGTATATAACCCTTCAGTATACCACAGGCAACTGACAAGACTCGCACCCTAAACTCGTCTCCTCCTGGTACTCCTCCAAAGCTGGTGTAGACTCCTCAACTGGTGGTTTGTTGTTGGCAAGTGTGAGTACATAAAGCACTAAACAAGTTGTGCACAGAATACAATTCTAACTTAACTATATGCAAGGCTTTTTCCAATGAAATGGCTAATATGGTTATTTTGCAGTAAAGCAGCATTTGTAAATGAATAAAATATCAGTATTAATAACTTTCAGCTTTTTTCAAGTAAACAAGGCATCCAACACTAAGTCATATTCCAAACTTTTCAATGGCAGAGCCTTTCTATCCAAATTTTCACCTTATAAGATCTAACCCTTGACTGTAATCCCCGAGCATTGCTCAATGCCGCAAGCATGGCTATATGAATAGGTTTTACACTCTACAGAAGTTATGCACTTTACCCACACGACATGATCATCTCTTGTTGCTAAGCTATTAACACACTTCCTTTGGTGTGTCGGCGGAGAGATCATGACAAAGCCTTTACAATGCTCTGTCTTAACCCAGTAATACCCGCTGAGGTTTCAACATTGAAGGGATTGGTTACCACAATCAGGACCCCCTCTTGAGCCATGTGAGTTGATTCGTGAACCCAGGACTCACAGCACCACTAGTAGTACCAGACATTGCAAATTAATTAGCTAGGTTTATCCCATTCCAGACATGTGATTGCATGATTGACTCAGGTCAAATGCTTGCAAGGTTAAGTCCTTAAGATGACCGAGGCAAGACTTTCACATACCCTCTACCCTTCTGGCCCACCTTGGAACACTGCCCCTTGCCACTTGCCTCAATCTAAATGATTACCACTCTAGTTGATTACCAAGCACAACGTGCCATCAACAAGTCAACATCGTTGCGTGACCTCCCCGTCACTACAACTCAACATCATTGTGTGACAACACCTGACACACTAATTCTATAAACATGTTCCATATTCCATTAGTCAAGATTAACTTTTGATATCTTAAAAGACAAGAGTTACACGTGGCATGGCTAAGCATACTAGACACGGTCTAACCAACCCATGTTGATTACTAATATTAACCAACTAATAATGAACCAATCTAGGGTGACAATTAATCATGGCATACAAATGGCAAGGTAGGGTATAATTCAATTGGGTAGATTAACTAGATCCCAAACTATTTTGAAGCAGTTGTTCACATGAAATATCATGCATAATGTAAAACAACAAAGCAATTTTGTAAACTGGGTTCAACATGATCAAGGCACAACTTGCCTTGGAAAAGTTCTTGCTCTTGCTCTGGACCTTGGTCCTGAGTCAACAAATCCTCCTCGGATGCTCCGAGCACTTCAACGTCTACATGTAACGAGAGATAATACCAAATAAATACCAAAACAAAGAGCAAACAAACTCTAAAAATCAAATAAAATTCACCATTAAATAGATCTCAATTTTACAAATTTTTATAAATTTGAATCATCACAATTGGAGCTCGTATGAGGAATAATGGGCTCTCGAAAGATTTGAATAATTAAGAAAATATAAAATAGAAAATACCGAATTAATCGAAATATTTTTATACTAAAAAACCTAATTTATGACATCAGCCCTAGTCTGGACCAATCAGAAGTTGACACGTGTCACCGGTTTATGGACTAATTGCATGGACATACTTTGGTCCACTGTGAACCTGGTGCACACGTGGGACACGAGGCTAACATGCGGGACCCGATTGTTGCTGAATCATCACAACAACGTGACCGACACGTCCGTGACACCTGAGCAGAAAACTAATGTGGCACTAACTGAGCTGTCTACCTGGCGTCCACATGTCACCCATCTACTCATGCCACCTTAGCCGGCAGTGCGTAGAACCCCAGGTTCACCGTCGGCGAACAAGAAGGGCATCCCAGGCTAACTTGGAATGTCGCCTACCTTTTGACCGAACGGATCCGTCTTTTGCGCACTAGAATGGTGGCGGCGAGGTTCTTCTCTAGCGACGGTTCGGGCTTCCCGTCGTTACTGCGCTCCGGTGGTCTTTCGGCGAACTTGATGGACGCACGAGCTGCTCCTCGATGAGGCAAAGCTGATGAGACCGGTCCTGGTGGCGAAGACCCACGGATGGCGATGAATCGATGAGTTCTTCCTCTTGGTGGCACACGAACAAAACTCCAGATTGTGGTGAAACGGCCACGCTCCTTGGATGGATTACTTAGGGCTTTAGATCCTTGAGTTCTGGCGACCCGGGTGTGCACCTTTATAGCCACTCTAGACCACCACAGCGCCGACTCAGATCTCGAGTCCATGGTGGACACAGTACAGAGACTCAGAGTCCAAATCGGGGACGGAACGAAGACAAGTACCGTCAACCACACACGTGACGCGACGGACGACGGGATACGCAAAAAAACAGCTCTATCTAGAATGCTCACAACAAACTAACGGTTGAGATTCGATGGAGATCTTAACAATCACGATTGATCTCGACTCTGTGATCTCAATCCAACGGTCACTACACAATAGACCACGCGGCGTAGTCTAGATCGTTAGATTGAGATCCAATGATCACAACTAGGCCTGCAGCTTGATTTGGGCTGCGCAGACCAAGCTGTACAGCGATTATTAGGCCAGACCCACATGGGTTTCGGCTCGATACTATTCACAGAATTAAAATTATTTTCTCATTTTAAATAATTCTAGAAATTAATTTAAGCTAAATAAAATAGCAAAAATATCAAATAAATTATGGAAAAATTCAGAAAATACGTTAAGACATTTGGAACTCAAATAAAATATTTTTGATAAATCTTTATTTAGACTTTCTCATTAATTAAATACTTTCCACATTAGGGCCAAATTCAAGAATATTAAATAAATTCAAATAAAATCCAAAAAAATCCAATAAATTTAGAAAACCCATAAAATGCATATTAAATCCAAATAAGCAAAAAATGGGATGTTACAAACCTCCTCCCTTAACAGAATCGCGACCCTGAGATTCAGGGCAAACTATAAAATAGGTTAGGAAATTTTGACTTCAAATCTTCCTCACGCTCCCAGCTAGCTTCACTTTCTGAATGATTATTCCACTGAACTCTGTAAAAATGAATTGACTTGTTCCTGGTCTTATGCTTCATCACATCAAAAATCTTAATCTGTTGCTCCTTGTAAGTCAAATCTGCTTGCAGCTCAATTGCTTCTAACGATGTCTGTTCTGTTAGCACTCTAAGACATTTCTTAAGCTGTGACACATGGAACATATCATGCACTCCTTCCAATGACTGAGACAAATCTAACTAATAAGCAACTTCTCCTCGTCGGCTTAAAATTTTGAACGGGCCAACATATCTCGGCGCAAGCTTTCCGTTAGTGTGAAACCTTTTAACTCCTTTAGGGGGGGGTAACTCTGAGATACACAAAATCATCTGGCTCAAGACTCAACTCTCATCAACGATTATCAGCATAACTCTTTTGTCTTAACTGAGGCACTTTTAATCTTTCTCTAATCATAACAATCTTAATCTTTCTCTGATCATAGCAATCTATTCTTAAGCTTCCTTAAGAATACCTGGCCCAAACACCAAACGCTCTCCTGCCTCATTCCAATTCAATGGAGTACGACAGCTACGACTATAGAAAGCTTCAAATGGTGATATTTGCAAACTTGCCTGATAACTATTGTTATAACTGAACTCAGCATATGATAAACTTTTATGCCACGAGGTAGCATAAGCTAATGCACAAGCTCTCAGCATATCCTCCAAAATATGATTAACTCTCTCAGTCTGACATCTGTCTGCAGATGATACGTGAAAGATCGAAAAGGCGACTAGAGGGGGGTGAATAGGAGCCAAATAAAATTTTCGAATAAATTCTCCCCCTAGAATTCAATCCACCAAAAAAACCAGAAAGAAAGAACTGAACCATCGATCGTGCAAATTCATGAATGCAGGCTCACCAGATTAAGGTCGGATGAGCGATAAAAACTGCACGGTCGGGTAGCTCGTCGGATGAATAATCTCGCGAATCGGTCGTCGATCTTGGTCGGATGAGCAGTACTCCCGACCGAAGTGGTCGGATGAATAAGATCCCGGCCGAAGTGGTCGGATGAACGATACTCGGTGAGCGATCGCCCGACCTGCGGAGGTCGGATGAACGATGCCAGGTGAATAGTGCTCGATGAATACCTCCCGACCGATGAGCGATGACGTCCGACCTACGAGGTCGGATGAACGATACCGAAGTCGGATGAACGGTAAAATCAGCACGATCTTAAAAATGCAAATCGATGTAACTTTTGATCGGTGATCCAAAAGCAGTGAACTTGGTGTGCACCTCCTAAGGATGTCAGAACCTATTTCACCATCAATCGAAGGAATTGATACCAAGGTTCCGTCCTTTTCGCTTTAACAAATGCAACACCCAAAACAGAGTCACGAACACAGACTTCACCCTAACTTGCTCGGTGGGAGTTGATGGTCGAATATCCTTGGATAACTCTCCACAAATCACAGCAAGTAAGTACACGAAGAAACAACCCTTCAAACAGATAGAAACACTATCTCAAAACTAGGCACAGAAATTGGTTTCTTCCAAAAACTGAATAGAAGAGGTTGTAGATTGCCTAGATGATTGGGATATGATCTATAGAAGATTCATCCAGCAATCTTTCATCCTTGGCAATAAGAACGAAGCCAATCAAGACTAACGAATCGCAAGTCACACGTTTACGCACTTTAAGAACACAGATTTACAACTTGCAACAAGAACGCAAGGATTGCCTAAATGATTGAAAGCACCAAATCCAGAGAAGAGTTCATCAATCATGAATTTCAAAAAGGACTCAAAAGCATGTAGAAGGAGATGAGGCAAATCCAAATTACGTAAAGTAAATTGCAAGTAAGTAAATGCGGAATTTAGATAACAGAATTTAAGTGCGTAATGTAAATACGTAAGAGAAATGAAACAAGAATATAAGTGAAGAACATTTCATTTCTGGAAGGGAGGTTTACAAAGCCTCACAACAAAGTGGGCAAAACTCAAACGAGCAGCAAAAACCTCAGAACCTTCAAAACCTTCACCGAGGGGAGGCTGCCCCTACCCCTCTATTTATAGTGACTTGGGATCAATTCCCACCTTTGGATGTTCTGCTTCAATCCTAAGCCAACATCCAAGAGTCAGGATTTGATCCTTACACTGTCACTCTCAACAACTCTCAACTACTCACGTAGACTTTCCTCACCTGCTCACCCCAAGGAGACACCCTCTCCTGTCTATTCATAGCGTGCTTGGAACACCTACCACCCTTGGATGAGCCTCTAAACCCTAGAGCACTTCATCAAGGGTGAGATTTTACCCACCACAAAGCTATGCATGGGCTCACCCAAACCCAACAACACAACGGGTTTTGCACGCTTTTCAACTCACACTAACTTGACCCGCTACTCTATCTTCCTGACCGCGATCCAACGGTCCTCCTAGATCAGAGCAGCTCCAAGTTAGCATCTCATCCATTCCTTTGTCTTCTCGGCTTGCAGCTACTCCCTGGCCTTAGTCATCTTTGGCGACACCTTGATCATCCGGACCTCGGCTCTCCCACCTAGTCCCCGATCCCCTTCGCCTCACCATGACCTAGCTCCAAAGTCCTGCAACCATCATAGACAAGGAAACCACATCACATAGCAATGTCCAACAACACATATCCATCTCAACAGAAAGATATACACTATGCTGACCAGCAAAAACCCCGACCACACGTGGTCTGACCACTGGTCTCCATCCCGACCACCCATGGTCTGACCACTAGTCTCCATTCCGACCAACCATGGTCTGACCACTGGTCTCCATCCCGACCAACCATGGTCTGACCACTGGTCTCCATCCCGACCACTCGAGGTCTGACCACTAGGGGTCGGACAACTGGTCTCCGACCAGCCACAGCCCAGACCTCTCTGGGTCGGACAACTGGTCTCCGACCAACCAAAGACCTGACCACTCGGGGTCGGACGACTGGTCTCCGACCAGCCAAAACCCAGACCTCTCAGGTCGGACGACCCGACCACTCGGGGTCGGACGACTGGTCTCCAACCAGTAACTCAAATTGCTCTAGCTCGAAAAACAATCCAAATCAAACTCAAACTTGAGCACACCTTGCTCAAATAAAGTCAAATACTCATCACAAACATGGATGGACCTCCACATGGTCCTTCAATCCCCCCCTTGATGAGTATATTGACAAACCACACAAAAGGCATAAATTTGAGTTTGAATGAGAGAAGAAGAAAGCAATTCGATTGCAAAGCCAAACTTGGTCCAGAGAGAAAGATATAAAAATATGACCAAGTTGGCAGAAAGAATTTAGAGCAAGACCATGAAAAGAGCAAGTTTTCAACAAAAGCTCTAAAAACCAATAATAAGTGTCAAATGTGATTATGATCCATAAGAGATAGCAAAGATTTACAAAAATCATAAGAACTAACAAGCTTTCACATTTCTATCTCCTCCTTTTTTACATTTTAAATGATGCCTTTTTCTACATTTTCTCCCCCTTTTGGCAATATAGGCATCAAAATAGAATTTTCTCCCTCTTTTATGTATGCATGAAATGCAACCTAAGGGAGCTTTGAAGATTATCCAAATGATCATAGTGACAAGATATGACACCAAGCTTATTAATCTCAGATTATGACCAAACTAAGACATGTCCAAGTGCAAATAACAAATTTTGCTCATAAGCGAAGTTTTGAAAATGTATCATTTTTAGCAAGATTTGACAAGTGCAAAACTTAGCAAAGTTTCAAAACTAGAAGCAAAACCACTCAGGGATCAAATGGAAAACCTAGAGTTCAACCTACTCAACACTTTGGGGAATTTTGAAGTGCATATAAGGTCCTTCGAGCCTATTTTTCAATTTATGCAAATTTTCTTTAAGACTTCGAAAAACATAGCGGGGTGCAAATGTTTGACATTATTTGCATTCTTTACCCACTTATGTTTTTGTTATTTGCATTTCTTAATGGTTGACTCAAGCCATGTTCGATCACCCCAAGAGTAACTCTTAAGAGAATGATCTTGGTCATACACTATATATTCCAAGTTCATCCCAAATGCAATGGGAGGCAGTCTCGAGAATATATAGTGTTGAGTTCAATTTTGCACAAAAAGAGTCAAGTTTTTTTTAATTTTCAGTTTAGCACATATAAGCAATTCTGAAGGACTCAAATATGGATCAAGCAAATTTCACCCAAGTTGCTATAGGGACTCTAGAGAATTCCAAAATTTCACAATTCATGGTAAAAGCTCTTAGAGAAGAAACTTAGTAAGTAAAAGCAACATGTTTCATCAAGTTTTCATTTAAAGCTTTTAAGTTTTTCAGATTTCAATGAATATTAGCTTGATAAATGAACTTGGTCATATCTAAGCTAGTGATTTTCTTCGAAAGATATAGCATGATGTATTTCACGAAGATTGAGTCAAATGCATAATAGACAAAGCTCATAAAACGAAAAATGCAGTCTAAATGCAATGCATGAACAGATTCCCAAACTCCCCCTCAACAATTGAATCAATTTTAAGCTCAAAACTGGTTAAAATTGGGTTATTATCAAGATTAGGCAAAAAGAAAACCGAATGAACTCAATAATAACGGAAAAAAGCAGAATGAGGAGAAGAGATCGAGAAACGCAAAACTGGATGGCTATAGAGCATAGAAAAGATATAAGAAACTCACTACACTTAGACTCGCTCTTCCCAAATGATGACATAGGGAAGTCGACTCTAGATCCCAACTAAGGAGTGCACACGCACTCTGTCTACCAGTGAGGCCCAAAACTCGCTAGACTTATAAGACGTGAGGGAACTCAACCTAGAAAGAAGATAGAACAAACTAATCACGCATGATAGCAACCTAAAGCATAAGATAAGAGGTCCATGGAAGACATGCCAAAAGTCTAAGTGAGTGAACTCAACTTAAGAAAACAAGCCCAAAGTCACCCAAGAAGAAAGGAAATGCGGAGGAAAAATATAGTACATAGTATACAAACCAGCTCCTCTCAAGATAAGCCGTATGGGCTCACGACTCCAAGCTCACTCCTCAAGGCAACAAACCTGGAGCTATCCAAAGGCTTGGTAAAGATATCGCTAACCGGTGGTCACCATCTATGAATCAAGCACGATATCACCCTTCTCCACATGGTCTCTAAGGAAGTGATATCTAATATCAATGTGCTTGGTCCGGAATGTTGCACTTTGGGTTTTTAGCAATGCAAATAGCTGAAGTGTTGTCACGAAAAGTGGCACACTCTCTATCTCTAACCCATAGTCCCGCAAGGTCGATCTCATCCAGAGCACTGCTCACAAAGAATCGGTGCAAAGAACATACTCGGCCTCGGTGGTGGATCAGGCAACCCTGCATCGCTTCCTAGATGACCAAGAAACAAGAGAAGTGCCAATGAATTGGCAAGTGCCGTAAGTGCTCTTCCTATCTATCCTCTGACCCGAGAAAGTCGGCATCGGAAAAGGCTCTAAGAGATAGACAAGAAGAAGAAGAGTACCAAATACCATAATCGGTGGTGGCACGAAGGTACTCAAGATGCGCTTGACCGCTTTGGCGGTGAGAGGCGCGAGGAGAAGCTTGAAATCGAGCGCACGCACACACAAATAAATGTATGTCCGGCCTCGAAGCGGTGAGGTACAAGAGGGAGCCGATCATACTCAAACTCCTTTTGATCAAGAGCTCACCATCCTCATCGGGCTCGAGAACAGCGGTGGTGGCCATCGGAGTCATCACCGGCTTCCCATCGACATGTCGAGCGCCTCGGAGGTCACGTATATTTACCTTGATGCAAGAAAGTACCCTCCGAGTCCGCTTGATTTGGAAGCCAAGAAAGTAGCTCAACTCGCCCATCATACTCATCTCAAACTCATTACTCATCACATCGTAAAACCGAGAGACAAGAGAATGAGAGGATCCACCAAAAATGATATCGCCCATATAAATCGGACAAGAAGAAAATGAGACTCATGGTGTCGATGAACGAGTTTTGTCTACTATGCCCATTTTAAAGTCATGGTGAGAAGATAAGACTTGAGCCTCTCATACCATGCTCTGGGGGCCTGCTTGAGTCCATACAGAGCTTTAGAAAGCTTGAAAACATGACTCGAAAACTTGGGGTTCTCAAATCCTGGAGGTTGTTTGACATAAACCTCTTCCTCAATATAGCCATTGAGAAATGCACTCTTGACATCCATTTGATAGAGCTTGAAGCCCGGGATGCGAAAATGCAAGCGGGATCCTAATAGCCTCTAGCCTAGCTACAGGGCAAAGGTCTCCTCAAAGTCAAGACCCTCAACCTGAGAAAAGCCCTGCAACTAGTCTAGCTTTGTTTCTAATTACAACCCCATCCTCACTCTGCTTGTTTTTGAACACCCACTTGGTCCCAATGACATTATGACCGGATGGGGCTCGACAAGTCGCCATACCTTGTTCCTCTCAAAGTTCTCAAGTTCTCATGCATAGCATTAATCCACGACTCATCGGATAATGCATGAGAAACATCCTTCGGCTCAAAGGAGGCAACGAAGGCAGAGTGGAGGCAGAAAGAGGACAGACCCGTTCTTGAGCGGGTGACACGCTCGAACAAATCGCCAACCATCTGATCAGGAGGATGACGTCTCTAAATATGACTGGGAGGTCCAGCAACAGTAGTAGCCTCTACCTCTTGAATGTAAGAGGTAGGAACAGAGCCACTCACAAGGAGAGTCGGAAGGCAAGGGTGGTCTCCCGAGGTGCGAAATGGAAACAGGAGGCACCTCGGTGGAGAGGGATGGATCGGTGGAACACCATCATCTCCATCATCCTCATCCTCTACAAAAATGGTCTTGGAGGAAGAAGAAGAGCTCAAACATCGTGTCTAGCTCTGGGCTAGCCTCATCAAAGGTCACATCACGGTCTCTATGATCCTATGCATCAACACTCTGCACTTATAGCTACGAGAAGAAGACGAGTAACCTAGAAAGATGCCATTAGAAGAGCGAGACTCAAACTTATCTAGGTTACTGACTTCAAGATAAAACACTTGCAACCAAAACGCGAAAATGAGACACACTGGGCTTTCGCCCATACCTCAACTCATAAGAAGTGCGATGCAAATGTGCTCTCAAAAACACGCGATTAGAAACATGGCAAGCAAGAGCTATAGCCTCATTAAAACTTCCTAGAGTATCAGACTCATCTAGCATCGTCTGGCCATCTCAACCAGTGGTCCTGTTCTTCCTTTCCACTACACCATTCTCACGAGGCGTAGGGAGAAGAGAACTGATGCTCTAAACCAGACTCCTCACAAAACTCTCAAAGTAGGAATTCTTGAACTCAGTGCCATTATCATCACAGATAGCTCGTAATGCACAGGGAGCTCAATAGACAACCTCTTGACCAAACCCTGAAGTGAGAAAAGTCTCATCCTTTGAGGCCATGAAGAATACCCAAGAGTATCTAGAAAAATCATCAACGATGACAAGAACATACCACTTCCTCTCCTGCTTGATGCACTCTAGCCGACCAACGGTGTCCATATGTAAAAGCTGTCTGGTGCATCACCATCACTACGGTGGTCGGAGGATGAGAAGCAGTAACCATCTTGCCATGTCGGCAAGGAGAGCAAACTAAGTCTTTGACCATCTTGAGTTTGGGCAAACCCCGAATGAGATCGTGGCTGCTAACTCGGGTCAAATGATCAAAACCAATGTGACCAAGTCTCCTATGCGGAAGGAGAGATCACGGGACTCGAAGCAATCAAACATCAAGAGGATCTCCAAGAAGCGTAAAAATCAGCACGAAAGACTCTCCCAAATCTAGAAATCCCGCAAACTAACCCTCCTGATGAATCAATGATTCTACAGGCATTACTCTTGAAGCTTACCTCGAAAGAGTCATCGATAAGCTGAGAAACAGAGAGCAGATTGTATTGCAGCTTACTTACTAAGGCAACATCTTTAAGAATGAAATTTTGGTTAATGCAGATGGTACCTTTAGCAATGACTCTACGAAGATGCATCCCAAAAGTGATTAACTCATCACCGGGGCTCGGACTAGGAAGAGAACCATCGAGAATCTCGGTCATATGACGAGAACAACCGGAGTCAACAATCCAAACATCTCCCTTCCCCATCCGACCAACCTGATCAAGACACAAGAGAGAAAGATGACTCAGTACTGGGGTAGAGTGAAGACTTGGGAACCCAATACTGAACCACACGACGCCTCAGAGTGCCAGTCACAGAAGAAGACTGGACTCGAGTGTCTCTTTGACGTTTAGACTTAACAAGATCAGTAGCAACTCTAGTAGATGATCTATGAGCTGAAACTGGGTTGGCATGCCGTGGTGCAAAAGCCGGACCATCCCAGTAAGGCTGCCTGGATCTCCTACCAGAAAACACCTCACGCCGCTGATATCTACCTCGATGGGAAGAACGAGGAATATCAAGAGGACGGCGGAAAGACTGACTACGAACAGCTCCAAGACTAAAACTCAAGAACCAAAGATGAAAACCGAGTCCCGACGCCGCCCAAAAAAGCGACTCTCTAACTTTGTCTAGAAGCGGTGTGTGTCTTAGGAGCACTCAAAGTGCGGGATGACCTCAATACCCCTAAGAGCAGCAACACGCTCACGCCGAGTGATCTTGGCGCGCCTGAAGCAGAAATCTACTAGGTGACCATCCTTCTTACAGAAGGTGCATGTGTACTTCGCCTTGCTAGAGACAGAAGCAACAGGGGTAACACCCTTCTGGTCAGAAGTCCTATGGACAACCCCAGCAGACCTAAACACGGTGGTGCTCACTCTGGGAGCTACCACAATCTCACCACTCCTGGAGCCACGCACAATGGTGGGAGGATGCGCCCGAGCGTGCTCAAAGGGATCAAATCCTAGACCTTGATTGAATCTACTAATCTTGGATTGGTCTAGAATAAGATTGAGCTTCTTCTTGCCTCCTACAAACTTCTCGAGAGTGCTCATAAGATACTGGCAATCTCGAAAGAAAGAGGCACAAGAAGAGCAGGGGGAAGAACAAGAAGAAGAACCAGAAAGATGAGCTCTCTCAAAGACGTGCATTTTCTCCTCAAAGACGGCTGCCTCAATCTTGAGGGCCTCACAAAAAACGCAAGAAGCATTTCTAATTCTATGGGCTTGGTCTTCTAATTTCTTCCTAAGCTCGACATGGATTTTATCCAAGTCCCCCTCAATCACAGAACATCGCAAACAACTTTCTTGTGACTTATCTAGTAAGTCCTTAGCAAGTTTAGCACACTTGACATTTAAAGCATTATTGTCAAGTTTTAGTTGCTTACAGCCCTCACATGAGCTGACCGGATCCTTAGAAGCATGCAATTCAAGTTCATCATTTCTAGAAGAAAGCTTCTTAAGGTGAGTGCTCATGGCATCAATTTCAGCAAGCAATTTAGGGCAATTAGCACAAGAAGGAGTAGAGTTAGCATGAAGAAAACTAGCCTTAACAGGAATATCATCAATAGAACTAGTGCTAGCATTCTTCCTCCTAAGACCATCAAGTTCAAGAAGCACACTATCATGTATGGTCCTTAGGTTCTCCAACTCCACAAGAACAAAGATCACAGAGAACACAAACATCGGTGACTCGGGAGGAGAAGATCTAAGTGAAGCTAACTCCGAGTCAAGGTACCTACTTCCTTTTCTAACTCGTAACACCTCGACCTAGCCTTAGCATGAAACTTGCCTAATTTACGTATGCGACATTTAATTCGTCGTAGGTGGGTACCTCGTCCGAGTCAGACAAATGAGTCGCCGATGCCGTTGGCGCCGGCCATGAAGCACATGCCGAGAAGTCATCGCCGCCCTTCTTCTCTTGCGGATCATCCTCGCCTTCGTCGCTCCATGTCTCCGTGTCGGAGAGGTGATGTCATCAAGCGGCGAGGGACGCGGTGGAAGAGCTTCTTGTTCTTAGAGAAGTTGCGGTACTTCTTTTCACGCTACCTCGCGAACCGGAGGCTTCTTGTTGCGGTTCTTATCGGTGTAGTCGTTCTTGCCCGAACCGCTTTGTTCGCTTTTGTCCTTCTCCAGCTTGGGACAGTTTGCTCGAATGTGGTTGGGGCCACCACACTCGAAACAGGTGATCATCCTACCTCTCTTCCTCTCTCTCACTCTCTTGTATGCATATGAAAATTTGCGAGCAAGAAGAGCAAGCTCATTTTCTCGAAATTTTCCGCTTGGTCATCGCTAGCTCGCATAGGGCGGAGAGAGAAACCAATGTAAGAATCGAAAGAGAGGATCCAATGGGATCGGTGACCAAAGCCATCGACCGAGACTTCGTCTTCCGCGAGACGACGCCGATCTCATGAGTCTTGAGGCGGAATAAAGCCCGTCAAGAGTCAAGGTCGACAGTCGGTGGTGTCCTTGATGGTGGTCACTTTCATTTCCCAAACACGAAGATCGAGTGCGGTCAAGAAATGTCGAGCATTATCCGAGTCGGGGTATATGCAATGATCGCCGAGGTCGCCGTAATCTTTGTAAACGACCAAAGCACTCGTCAAGACTTCACCAACGTCTGTTCAAACTTGTTGAACTCACGCTTGAATTGGTCCTGTCGAACCGCCTTGATTTGGGTAGTACCCTCATGGTAAGCATCGAGGGTCACCCAAATCTCATGAGCAGAACGAAGGTGAGAAATCCTGTCATACTCACTGCGGCTAAGACCCTGTATGACGATGTTCCTTGCCTTAGCATTCGCCTCAACGTCAGCCATATTGCCGGCCGTGACGTTCTCATCGCCAGAACCTCATACGGAGCTTCATCTTACGCCATATCGAAGCCACAGGCGGTGATGTACGACTCCATCCGAGATTTCCAAAAGGAAAATCAACTCCAGAGAAAATAGGAGGCTTGGTGGAATACTTGTCCATCGCCATGGCTCTTGAGACTGGTCAAGATCTAGAAAGAGCGAACCGCTCGATACCAATTGAAAGATCGAAAAGGCGACTAGAGGGGGTGAATAGGAGCCAAATAAAATTTTGAATAAATTCTCCCCTAGAATTCAATCCACCAAAAACCGAAAGAAAGAACTGAACCATCGATCGTGCAAATTCATGAATGAGGCTCCGACCGCTTAAGGTCGGATGAACAAGAAAATCTGACTTTGGTCGGGTAGCTCGTCGGATGAGCGATCTTCGCGAATCGGTCGTCAAGATCGGTCGGATGAACAAGATACTCCCGACCGAAGTGGTCGGATGAACAAGACTCCCGACCAAGTGGTCGGATGAACGATACTTCGGTGAATGAAAGATCCCGACCGGACGAGCGATCGCCCGCCATGCGGAGGCGGATGAACGATACTCGGGTGAATAGTGCTCGATGAATAAGTACCTCCCGACCGATGAACGATGACGTCCGACCTACGAGGTCGGATGAACGATACCGAAGGTCGGATGAGCGGTAAAATAAGCACGATCTTAAAAGCAAATCGATGTAACTTTTGATCGGTGATCCAAAAGCGGTGAAACTTGGTGTGCACCTCCCTAAGGATGTCGGAACCTATTTCACCATCAATCGAAGGAATTGATACCAAGGTTCCGTCCTTTTCGCTTTAACAAATGCAACACCCAAAACAGAGTCACGAACACAGATTTCACTAACTTGTGGTGGGAGTTGATGGTCGAATATCCTTGGATAACTCTCCACAAATCACAGCAAGTAAGTACACGAAGAAACAACCCTTCAAGCAGATAGAAACACTATCGAAAACTAGGCACGTAAATTGGTTTCTTCCAAAACTGAATAGAAGAGGTTGTAGATTGCCTAGATGATTGGGATATGATCTATAGAAGATTCATCCAAAGAATCTTTCATCCTTGGCAATAAGAACCAGAAGCCAATCAAGACTAACGAACTGCAAGTCACACGTTTACGCACTTTAAGAACACAGATTTACAACTTGCAACAAGAACGCAAGGATTGCCTAAATGATTGAAAGCACCGAATCCAGAGAAGAGTTCATCAATCATGAATTTCAAAAAGAACTCAAAAGCATGTAGAAGGAGATGAGGCAAATCCAAATTACGTAAAGTAAATTGCATGTAAGTAAATGCGAAATTTAGATAACAGAATTTAAGTGCGTAATGTAAATACGTAAGAGAAATGAAACAAGAATATAAGTGAAGAACATTTCATTTCTGGAAGGGAGGTTTACAAAGCCTCACAACAAAGTGGGCAAAACTCAAACGAGCAGCAAAAACCTCAGAACCTTCAAAACCTTCACCGAGGGGAGGCTGCCCCTACCCCTCTATTTATAGTGACTTGGGATCAATTCCCACCTTTGGATGTTCTGCTTCAATCCTAAGCCAACATCCAAGAGTCAGGATTTGATCCTTACACTGTCACTCTCAACAACTCTCAACTACTCACGTAGACTTTCCTCACCTGCTCACCCCCAAGGAGACACCCCTCTCCCTGTCTATTCATAGCAGGCTTGGAACACCTACCACCCTTGGATGAGCCTCTAAACCCTAGAGCACTTCATCAAGGGCTGAGATTTTACCCACTCACAAAGCTATGCATGGGCTCACCCGAAACCCAACAACACAACGGGTTTTGCACGCTTTTCAACTCACACTAACTTGACCCGCTACTCTATCTTCCTGACCGCGATCCAACGGTCCTCCTAGATCAGAGCAGCTCCAAGTTAGCATCTCATCCATTCCTTTGTCTTCTCGGCTTGCGGCTACTCCTGGCCTCACCATCTTTGGCGACACCTTGATCATCTGGACCTCAGCTCTCCCAGCCTAGTCCTGATCCCCTTCGCCTCACCATGACCTAGCTCCAAAGTCCTGCAACCATCATAGACAAGGAAACCACATCACATAGCAATGTCCAACAACACATATCCATCTCAACAGAAAGATATACACTATGCTGACCAGCAAAAACCCCGACCACACGTGGTCTGACCACTAGTCTCCATCCCGACCACCCATGGTCTGACCACTAGTCTCCATTCCGACCAACCATGGTCTGACCACTGGTCTCCATCCCGACCAACCATGGTCTGACCACTGGTCTCCATCCCGACCACTCGAGGTCTGACCACTAGGGGTCGGACAACTGGTCTCCGACCAGCCACAGCCCAGACCTCTCTGGGTCGGACAACTGGTCTCCGACCAACCAAAGACCTGACCACTCGAGGTCGGACGACTGGTCTCCGACCAGCCAAAACCCAGACCTCTCAGGTCGGACGACCCGACCACTCGGGGTCGGACGACTGGTCTCCAACCAGTAACTCAAATTGCTCTAGCTCGAAAAACTATCCAAATCAAACTCAAACTTGAGCACACCTTGCTCAAATAAAGTCAAATACTCATCACAAACATGGATGGACCTCCACATGGTCCTTCAATACGCCGTACTGAAATTCAAATGAGTCTCCATTGTTTCAAACAACTTATTCCAAAATCTCAAGGTAAATTGGGTACCTCTATCTGACACTATCATCTTTGGCACACCATGCAAACATACAATCCTTGACATATACAGCTTTGCCAAACAATCTCCTAACTAAGTAGTCCTAATTGGTATGAAATGAGCGACTTTGGTCAAACGATCAACAATGACCCATATGGAATCATAACGATTCTGGGTTCTAGGCAAACCAGTAATAAAATCCATACCGATTCCGTCCCACTTTCATTTAGGAATTGACGAGTGTTAAAAGCCTGTCATTTGTTTAGGCCCCTAGTTTATTCGTGGCTATACTCTGTTAATGGGCCTATAATACGTAAAGTCCATAATGTGTTTCACAAAGCCCATCTCTATCCGAACAGTTAGGTCTCCGACCAGTTCAGTCAAAGATGGTCAAAATCTTGCTTCACACTGGTCATCACCGACCAGTGAAATGGCCACCCTGACCAATGAACTGGTCGGGGATAGGCGGTTATCCCCGCACATGTTTCTGTGCGAACAGTTGTCTGATGGGTATACATAACCACCCTGAAGTTATCTCTGGAAAATGCACCCCTTGGCAAGAAGACACCTCTCTATTGCGTGATGCCCTTTTCGAGAACAATTGTCACCTCCTCAACCAGGATAAATAGGGGGCCAATCTATGCTATTAGCAGGATCTACAATCTGATCTACGATTGCCAAGTCTGTAATTTAGCATTAGCAACCAACGATCATTCTGATCACCCTGTAATCTATATACTTTATCAAAGACCCTTGGCTAATAAAGAAGCAATTCCCATCCACTCTGTTTTGTTCTCTAGGAGCCCACAATTTACATTTTCGTAAGTTCGATTAAGCGACCTAAGGTCTTGGATATCGACAGCTAACGCTAGAAGGAGGGCCCTCTTGAGATCAAAGCCAAGATGAAGAAAATTGGTTTGACCTCGCCGATTATGCTCATCTCACCGCGGAAGATGAGCCAACAAAAGAACAATATAAGTGCGATTTCTACTCTGAATATGTTTCTGAGGCGTAATTAGCAAAAATTGAGGCAAAGGTTGAAATAGAAGAACAATCATCCAACGCGCCAATAGGTAAAGCTCTCATTACTCCTTTGTAAATTTAGAGGAAGATACCCATGAAGTATGTTCCAAGGAAATTGATAATGAAAATGTGTTAAATGGTAATAATAATCTCTGGAAAAGTTCAGCCTTAGAAGATTGTCTCCAAGGTTTAGATTACACCCCATCATTAGATAAGGATGGAGGACTAACGCCTTCCGTCTATTCGGGTTTTTGTGCTTGTGAGGTTACGAACAAGACAGAAGAGCAACGAGTGGAGCATGAAGAACGTGAAGCTCAGGAAGAGGCTGGAAAAACTGCTCAAAGTGAATATGAGCAACGTATGGCAGAGAAGCAAAAGTCCATTGATGAGGCTAATTGCTTGTATTACAAGAGTCAACCGAGCACCTTGCGGAGATTCCAAATCTTTGAAGGACAACCTCGTCAAGATACCCTGATTACACCACCACCTCCTCAAGCGGCGGTAAGAGACTTCAACTTTGCTCAAAGTGGCTCGCAGGAGGCAACACTCGTTCAGATGATTCGTATTTTATCAAATGTGATTCTTAATCATCCAACGGAGGGAGAGGATGTGCTCAATGCAACAATCATACAATCTGTTGCTGCTGATTTACAAGATGCCGCAAATAAAGTACAAGTGGGTCTATATCTATAAGGTCTCAGGCCAATTCCCGTGTAGAAGGATCCTCATCTGGTCGGTGCCAACAAGGCATTAGCCACCAGCAAAGAGAAGGAGCCTGACAGAGAAGCATTTTTGAGTGCCTTACCCCAGGTGAAGTTCCTAATCGAGGTCGGCGATGACCCTGTTGACCTAAAAATATGGACCAAATTCCTAACATACGGTTATGTTCTGGTCTGTATACAAGATTGTAGGATCAAGGATAAATGACTAAAGGGGGGTGAATAGGAGGTTTCTAAATTTTTCGATTCTCAATTCAAGCAATTTAAAACACTAGGCAATAATTGTGATGTCTTTCAATTTTGCACCTAAGTTCTCTAGAAAAATATCAAGTACTCTAGCAATTTAAGTATGAATAAGGTAGAAATCTAAACACAAATAATATACTTGAAAAGCTTAAAGATTGAGCTAAACACTAGAAGAGTAAATGCAAATCACAAGAGAGCAAGAGACAAGATTTTTGACCCGTGGTCTCGGAGACTTGCCGGTCTCCCCTACTCCATGTTGAGGTGACTTGAATAACTTCAAGCTGGCTCCACCCGCTTGAGCCTTCCTCGATCACTAAGGTAGTTCTTTCCCGCTTCGGGTAGGCGAACTCCGGCCTTCACAACTTGCCGGGGCTTCTCACAACCTCCGTTGAGAAGCTCACCGCGCACAATCGCCTCCAAGCCGTCTACGAGGCGGCAACCTTAAGAGTAATAAGCCTTGACGCTTGCTTGAACCCAAATTTGAGTGTCTAAAGGCTCAAACTAAATGCAACACTCAAATTTTGCTCTTCACTCTCTCAATTGAAAATTGAATGTACTTTTGGAGAGAAGAAGACTTGCTAGAGCTCAAATATCATCAATGAGGATTAAGAGATACTATAGAGTGCAGGTGGGGGTGTATTTATAGCCCTCACCAACTTTCCTAGCCATTGGAGCTCTAAATATACAGAAATCATAATTTTCGGTGCTACCACCCATGTAGGACCGGTAGCACCAGGCTCTAACCCAACGGTTGGAATAGTGCATTAAATGCACTGCCAGAGACTGTTGTGCAGAGGGTCCGGTGCTATCGCCCAAATTGGACCGGTAGCACCGGGCGCTTTTTATTTTTGCTCAGACAGAAGGAGCTTCTCTGGAATTTTTGCACCGGGCTGAGGGGCCGGTGCTACCGCTTGCTCGGTAGCACCGCGCTACCATGGGCGGTAGCACCGGACCGCCCGATTATCCAAAAACAAACCCTTTGGAATTTTAGCACCGGGCTGAGGGGTTGGTGCTACCGCTCGCCCGGTAGCACCGTGCTACCATGGGTGGTAGCACCGCCCTGCCTAGTCCCAAAAAATACCCTTCTTGGGTTTTTATACACCGCTCAGGGGGCGGTGCTACTGCTTCCCCGGTAACACCGGATGGCCCAAAATTCCCAAAAACAACCCCTTTGGATTTTTCACACCGGGCATTAAGGCCGGTGCTACCGCTTGCCCGGTAGCACCGCCCTACCATGGGCAGTAGCACTGGACTTCCATATGCTTCCCTTTAAAGTCTATTGAATTTTCAATTGGAATCTGAACTTGACACAATGCATGATCTTAAGCATGCAATTTGACCTTTAAACCCTAGATGACATCAAGATAATCATCAAGACCCCTCTTAATAGTACGGCCCTAATTACAGTAATCCGATCTTTTTTCCAGACTTCGAGATTGGTAAAAGTAAAGAAAAGGTCCTTCAATATTTATACCTTAGCCATTTTGTCTTTACGCGTTGATCTTCTATTCATCAACTTCATGCTTTCATAATCATCAAAACTTGGACCAACGTATTTTCAAAATGCTCAAATGGGAAATGTTAGTCCTTTAACCGTAATTGTCATTAGTTACCAAAACCAAATCGAATTGGGGGCCTAGATGCTTTCAAGGATGTAAAGCTTTCTCCCCTGCGCTTAGAAATGTAACTTGGACTGAAAAGTTCAAGCCAGGATCTCTCGAAAGTTTTGATGGAACCCAAAATTTGTCAGAATTCTTGCAACTCTATACTACCGCCATCCAGGGCACTAGAGGTGATAAAAATGTAATGGCAAACTACCTCCCTACTGTCTTAAAAGGATCAGCACGAACTTGGCTATTTAATTAGCCAGATGGTTCTATTTTTAGTTCAGAAAATTTGTGCCATGCAATTTTAAACAATTTCAAAAGTTGCTATGCCAAACCTGGTAAAGAAGATGATTTACATCATCATCGCCAAACTTCTGGCAAAAATTTGCGACAATTCATTAAAATGTTTGTAGAAGTGCGCAATACCATTCCCAATATATCTGACAGTTATGTAATTCATGCATTTAAACAGGTTGTCCATTATAAATGATTCACTGAGGATCTTAATATTCATCTACTATCTACCAAACTAGAACTATTCGATATGGTAGACCGATATTCAGATGCTCATGAGTCCATTGAGTGAAACCACATGGTTGACAAGAGCCATGCTCCACCACAACCTGGACTCCTAGGGTCAGATGATCAAAAATTTAAAAAGGTTTCCAAATCTGAAGAACGCAAAAGGATGAATAAGAAAAAGACTAAAAATAATACTGAATGAGAAGTCGCAGGCGTCTCAGAATGACCTACATACTCTAAGAAGAAAGCACCTTGGAAGAAGACAGCTGGTCATTATGACAACCAGGCATGTTCTAAAAAGCCTAGTGCAACTAGTGGTAAGGGTCGCTGGTGCCAATTGCATAGGGCATCAGGACATGACTTGCGAAATTGCCGCACCTGGCAAAAGAGTATGGAAGATTTTTACTCTGGTAAGAGTCCTATGCCTACCTTACCAGAAGAGCAGAGCAATAAGGATACAGATAGAGATGAAGACATGGGCTATCAGAAGGCCAACAACCATGTCAACATCATATTATGAGGATCTTCTACATACATTTCAAAAAGGCAATTTAAGACTGCATGGAGGGAGGTCAGCAGCATCGACAACCGGACAGGAAAGCCTGAATATCCCAGGTGGTCAGATGTTGACCTCACCTTCAGTAAGCAGGATTGCCCAAAAAGGTACGTCAATCCCTAGAAAACTTCCATTAGTAGTTTCCCCTATTATTAGTAATTGCAAAGTTGGAGAGTTCTGATTGATGGAGGAAGTTCTTTGTATTTACTTTTTATTCATACCATTGATGAAATGCAAATTCCTCATTCTAAGATAAGACCTATTACGAACCCGTTTTTTGGGATTGTGCCTGGTCCATCAATAACTCCAATGGTATAGATAATATTACCTGTCACCTTTGGAAATACTAAAAATTTCAGAACAGAATTAATTTCATTTGAAATTGTTGATTTTGCATCAGCATATAATGCCATTCTAGGTAGGCCTTCACTAACAAAGTTTATAGAAGCCACTCATCACGCCTACCAGAGCTTAAAGATACTTGGTCCAAAAGGTGTGATTAATGTACAAGGTGCACTTAACTGTGATCGCAAGTCACTTGAGATTGTTGATCAAATACCATTAAGTAATATTAATGATGCAGAGAAGTCTTGTAAATCTAACAAGATGGAGAAGCTAAAGATAACTCCTCAGCTCATTGAACAAACAAGAGAAGTTCCCATTGATCCCACTGACATGTCAAAGGCCGTTCGGATAGGATCATCAATGGATGCCAGATAGGAAGATGAACTCATTACTTTCCTCCGGGCTAAAGCAAATGTGTTTGCGTGAAAACCATCCGACATGTCTGGGGTCCTAAGGGAAGTAATAGAGCATAGGTTAGCCATACGATCTGACATACGACCAGTGAAACAGAAGCTACGGTGATTCACTCCTGATTGGCAAGAAGCCATCCGACAAGAGTTGAATAAACTCCTGGAAGCTGGTTTCATTAACGAAGTTGATCATCCTGATTGGCTTGCGAATCCAGTTACGGTCAAGAAAGCAAATGGTAAGTAGCGCATGTGTGTTGATTTTACCAGTTTGAATAAAGCTTGTCCAAAAGATGATTTTCCTTAACCCCGAATGGACAAATTGGTGGATTCAACAGCGGATTGCGAATTGATGAGTTTCCTGGATGCATATTTAGGATATCATCAAAAATGCATGACAAGTGAAGATGAAGAGAAGACTTCCTTCATAATCCCATTCGGTGTCTACTGCTATAGAAAGATGCCATTCGGACTGAAAAATACTAGAGCCACGTACTAGCGCCTTATGTGGAAGACTTTCCATAGTCAAATAGGGCATAACATTAAAGCTTGTTTATGATCTCATTGTAAAGAGCAGAAATATCTCTAATCATTTGTCAGACTTGGCTGAAACCTTCAATAATTTAAATAAACATGAAATTAAGCTCAATCTAGAAAAGTGTGTCTTTGGTGTTTCCTCTGGAAAGTTGCTTAGTTTTCTTGTCTGTTCATGAGGTATTGAAGTAAATCCTAAGAAGATTCAGGCCATTGAATCCCTGAGACCACCCCCTACGGTAAAAGAGGTTCAAGGATTAACTGGTCAGACGGCTGCTCTCAGTCATTTTATCTCAAGACTAGGAGAGCGTGGTCTGCCTTTCTTTAAGGTAATATGAAAACACGACAAATTCCACTGGTCAAATGAAGCAAATAAAGTCTTTAATGACATAAAAATCTATTTGCAAAGCCCACTCACTCTGGTCTCACCTAACCCAGGAAACCTTTGTTGGTGTATTTAGCGGCTTCAAATATTGTAGTCAATGCTGTACCAATAGTTGAGTGAGATCATATTCAGAAACCAGTTTATTACATCAGCGAAGTTCTACACGGACCTAAGGAGCGATACCCTTAGGTTCAAAAATTGCTTTATGCTCTATTAATGACTTCTAGGAAATTGAGATATTATTTCCAATCTCATCGGAATACAATACCATCATCCTTTGCCTTGGAAAATATCTTACATAAACAAGACACAACAGGTCGGATTGCTAAGTGGGTAGTTGAACTTGGATCATTTGATATCCATTTCATAGCCCGAACAACAATTAAGTCCCAAATTTTGGCAGATTCTATCGTTGAATGGGAAAACAATGAACCCTCTGTAAAAGAGGATACAACTGATACCAACCACTGGAACTGTACTTTGATGGTTCTCGAGAGATAAAAGGCTCGGGGGCTGGTATAGTATTGGTTACGCCTCAAGGTGACCAATTAAAATATGTAATTCAAATACAATTCCCTGCTACCAATAATGTAGCAGAGTACAAAAGTCTTCTAGCCAAGCTTCAAGCAGCAAAATCCATTGGAGTCTGTCGGCTTCTTGCGGTGGGCCACTCGCAATTAGTCATAAATCTGGTTAGCAAAGAATACAGGACATCTGATGAGATAATGGCTCACTACCTGGATGAAGTGAGGAAATTGGAGAAATACTTTAGTCATTTCGAAGTCCAATATATACCGTGAAAAGATAATATCTTAGTGGACCAGTTATCAAAACTGGGCTCGTCACGATCACCTGTTCCAACAGGTGTGTTTCTTGAATATCTGTCTAAGCCTTCTACAGACGCATCCATAGAAAAATCCCTGACTAGTACAGAGGTCGGAGTCCTTAAGCAGAATTCAGATTGGGCTAAACCATTTAAAGCCTATCTAGAAAATGGGACACTGCCTGAGGACATTCATGAAAAGGACAGATTAGTTTGAAAGGCACGAATGTATAAAATTCTTGACAATACTCTATATAGAAAGGGAACACATGGTATTCTCATGTGATATATAACCCAAGAACAGGGAAAATCATTTCTTAATGAGATACATGGGGGCTTATGTGGAGCGCATGCTTCATATAGAACATTGGTCGGTAAAGCTTTCCAACAAGGTTTTTATTGGCCCACTGCTTTGCAAGATGCAATGCATCTTGTGGAAACATGTGATCAATGCGAGTTAATTTCATCCTCGATAAGTACATTTACGTGCTAATCAATTGCAAGTCATACCTTTGTTATGGCTATTTTCGACATGGGGAATTGATATAGTAGGTCCCTTGCCGAGAGCAACTAATGGATTTAAATTCCTATTTGTTGCGATAGATACATTCATAAAATGGATTAAAGCTGAGCCAGTGGTATCTATTACGGCTCAAGCAGTGAAGAAATACTTTGTGAAAAATATAGTCACTAGATTCGGTGTACCTAGTCGACTAATTACTGATAATGGATCATAATTCATTAGTGGTCTGTTTTAAGACTATTGTGATGAAATAGACACAAAGATTTGTTACGCTTCAGTCGCTCATCCTTAGAGTAACGGAGCAGTTGAAAGAGCTAATGGCCAAATTATACAAGGTATAAAGAAAAGAGTGTTTGATCGTCTTACCAAACGCTCGGGGGCTTGGCTATACGACCTCTACTTTGTGCTTTGGACCATCAAAACAACGACCAATAGAGCAACACGAGAAACTCCTTTTCAACTGGTCTATGGAGCTAAAGCTGTATTGCCAAATAAAATTTTTTTAGGCTCTACACGGACCTCTCTCTATGAACAAGTCAATCAAGAAGACCAGCGCGAACATGACATCAATCTATTAGAAGAGAAGTGAGATCGAGCACTTATCAGGTCAGTAACCTATTTACAAGGCTTAAAAAGATATTATAACAAAAGAGTTTAGCCACGGACACTAAACGTGGGAGACTTGGTTCAAAGGCGCATCCAGAATCAGTCTAACTTAAATAAGTTATCTTCCAAATGAGAAGGTCCCTTTACTATAATATCTATTGCGTGACTGGGTTCTGTTCAGCTTGCTATGTAAATGGAAGAATTCTGTCAAACACTTGGAACATCCAGCATCTTCGTAGGTTTTTTGTGTGAATAAGTTTCTTTATCATTTACATATGATATCTCTAACTGTTATATATTGAAATTGTGTCTATTCTAATAATCCTCTAGGAATTCATAAGAGTCATCATTTATCTGACCTCTCTATAAACAACGTACAAGGTTGCTGGTCGGATTGTGAGATAACATCTAATAGAGACTTTTCTTGTAAGCTAGATCTTATTGCATTAAAACTCATTAGCATGACCTTATCTCCGATATACTGCTGGTTAACACCAAGTACTTCATGAAAGGAACAGGTCATCACTCACATAATTATTTGTATTCCGAACATATTGATATACTCAGAAAAATATGCACAGAATAAACACAAGATAAAATATGACAACAAAAAGAGATCTTTTTTCATTCATTTGAATAGATCATACATTTTGCTTGTACATAATCTTTACATTGCTCATGTATGTCTCAAAGACAGAAGCTACTTCTGCACGTTTTCTATTAATCTCTTCTTGAGTACAAAGCTTCAGGTCGGGCGCCAATTTCTCCAGCTCAACCATATCTTTATATAAGTGCCTCAACTTGACGAAGAGGGTACTTACTTGGGTAGTGTTTGAAGATCAGAGTGCTACCTTGATAGTCTGCGCCATGTCGGGGATCTGGTGTTGGATGATCTTTAACTGGTCATTCACCCCCTCAACCAACTCATCAACCGACAGATTAGGATTTGTATGTTTTACTTCTTCTCCCTTTAAATCCGTGGTGATTTTCTGAAGCTATTTAAAAATAAAGTTCAAAGTAGATTTCCTACCTCTCTGAACTATGGCCAAGTGTTTTACGAAGATCTTTAACTGGTCGATGAGTCTGTCTATCTCATTCTTCATCACTGACCTTTGCTCTTCAGCTTTCATCCTCTCTTCTTCCCAAGCGAAAAGTTGAGATTCTAAAAGTAATTTCTTCATGAATCCGAAAGTACAGAACCTCTTGTCCTGCGCCTGGGATGAGGTCCTTGTCTACGTCCCCGCAGCAAATGTAACCCTCTTGTCCTGCGCCTGGGACCGGTCATGCGCACGCTTGGAACACGCATCGTGCGACGGTACCAAGGCTTAACTAGTGCTGGTTGGGTAAGCACTAGTCCCAGCGGTGGCAGGTTCCTCCACCTTTGAAGCACTCTGGTCTTTATTTTCATGGTCGGAGGAGCCAAGGCTGAGACCTCGGGCTGCTCAGCAGATCGTTTTCGATCATGCATCTAAAGAAATAAATTCAATTGCTAAGCATACAAGACAATTACTACTACAAAAAACCAAAGGAACTTCTTGGTACTTACCATGATGCATTCATTGATGAACTCATCGGTTTGTCCAATCAGGCTAGATGCTTGTCCAAGGTAGCTAGGTTGGACCCATTAGAGGAGATGAATAGCGTAGATGCAACCCTTGACTAGGCCTCTTCAGCGGTCAGAACTGATGGGAGAAATGCCCACAAACATCAGTAAAATTATTCATCAAAAAAGATAAGAGGTTGGTAATGGAGAATGTACTTACCTCCAAGTTCATCCTTGGTCGGATCCTAGTCGCCTTCCAACCTCCAGGAAAATCTAAACCGTCTCTTCAGAGGACTTATTTTATGGTACGAAAAATCAAAAATGATCATCTGCCCCATCAAGCCTCCCTGCACCAGCTTGCTGATAATCTTGATGATGTCCCTCTCCTCCTCAGTGAGGACCAGCGAGTCCTTCTCTCTTTTTTCCTCGATCCTTGTCAAGTTTAGGGCCGCCTTCCCAGTAAATCGGAGGCGGCTAACCCCTAGAATTCCCGAATAGAACCACTCCTTCCGATAATCATACCATGTATTCTTGGTCGGGAGTGGGGGATATTTGGAAGCTATTTTATCTTGGAGCTTAAAATAAGCGCTCCCAAAGAGATCCTGGCTCTTGCTATTCCTAGTATATTGATAGAAGAAACGGAAAAGGCGAACTAGAGGAGGAATACCAAGAAAAGCTTCGCAAAGATGCGAGAAAACACTCAAAGTAAGAATGGAATTGGAGGAAAGGTGGTGCAACTCAATCTCATAATGATGAAGATCGACCAAACATTCACTCTTAGGGAGGCGAAACCCTAACCTCACCAGAGCAGTGAACAAAACAAGGCACCCCTCTTGAGGCACTACTGGCTTCATATCTTCCCCACTGGGTCCCATTGCAGGAGATCAGTGGAGAAGCTAGCTTATCACTACTTGGATCAAGGAGAGTTGTTGGGTTGTAGTTCTAGAAGATACAGTAGTGGATAAGTGTAGCTTGCTTTGGAAACCGTGCAAGAAAACCCATGTGTATGGTGGGTTTTGGGTTAGCCCTTGCATGGCTGGTTGAGTGGGTTAATCCTAGCCCTTGATGAATGCTCTAGGGTTTAGAGGTTCATCCAAGGGTGGTAGGTGGCCCAAGAGTTGTATAAATAGGGGTGGAGGGGTAGCCTTCCCCTTGTGAAGGTTTTTGATGCTCCTTTGAGCTTTGTCCACATGAATGTGAGGCTTTGTAACCTCTCCTTCCAGAAATAAAATGTTCTTCATTTATGTTCATGTTTCATTTCCTTTACGCATTTATATTACGCATTTAAATGCAATTTAAATTCCGTATTTACTTTCTTGCAATTTACATTTACACAATTTGGATTTGCCTCCCCTCCTTCTAATTTCTTATGAATCTTTTGCTGAGGTTTATGATTAATTCTTTCTTGAAATCCTATCTCAATCATCTAGGCTATCCACGCGTTCTTGTTGCAAGAAGTTGATCTTTTGCGTTCTTGAATGCTTTGTAATATCTAAAAAAAATTAACTCGAGTGGCGGTGGGCTGTTTTAGGGTTAGTGTGGGTCTTGAGGGCTATCTTTGGGCCTCCGAGAGAGATTTGGGTTGGTGTGGGCTGATTCTGGGCTGTAGGTGGAGCGTCTTGGCCCATAGGGGGTTTCCCTAACCCTAGCCCACTCTCCCTTTCCCCCAAGCCACCCTACCTCCCTTCCAGCCACCCCCTCCCTTCCAAAGAGCCCCTCCTCCTGTGCCTCTCCTTTCACTACGCCTCTCCTCTTCTTGCACCCCTCCCCTTCCGAGTGCTCCCTCCCGACGCCCCTCCTCCCTCCTGGCGTCCCCCATTCAGGTTTGAGTATTTTGTGGATCTGTTTTGGTGATTTAATTGATAGAATTTCAGGTTTTTGTGGAGTGATTAGATTGGTTTGGGGAGAATTTGTATTGTGGGGCGAGATCTGAGTTCGAGCAGTGCTGATCTGAATTTTAGGGCAGAGATTAAAAATAGTTCCAGTCGTTTCCAGAGAGGTTGGCTGTTGGAAAAGTTGTAGATAATCGTCTTAAGTTTATTTAGAGACCACGATCATGAAATTTGGTTGGGTAGTTCAAAAGTTATGGCTGTTTTAGTGACTACTGTCCAGAATCTGTCTCTTCTGGCAGCAGTCGCGGAAAACTGAAGAGTAGGGCTATCTAGATGTTGAATTAAATTTTTTAATGACCAGATTAAGTTAGGAAATTTCCTGTAGATTTCAGAAATGTTATCCTTTACTTCATTTGGAATTGTATAAAATTAGTTATGCTATTTTGAAGTCTGCTGTCCAGTGTGGTAGCAGATTGGGTTTCAGGGCTAAAGATGAAAGGCTAAATGTTTTATTTGAGAGAATTGGTTAACATGTTTTTAGTGGGTAATTTTTAGTAGTTTTATAAAGTTCTTGGTCCCTGAGGTTTGGTTTATAAGGGTGGAACTTATAACCTTTAGACCATCGGGACAGCAAAGGGCGGTTTTGTTTCTTTGGCGAGAAAGGAATAAAATTGGAGTAGGGCATAAGTTCGATGTCGCTAAACTTATTGCATGTGCTGTGATTGCATTGTGTTGAGATGTATGAAATTTATTTTCAGGTGGTGTGTCTTCAGGAGTGGCCTCAACCTTGCGCCACTCCGCTCCTCATGGTTAAGGCAAGTGTTTTGGAATGGGTAGTGTGTGGTAGGAAATTGTTAGAGATGTGTGTGTGCCATGGACTAGTTGATGAGTGGTTTGTTATGTTGATGCTTATGTGATGAACGAGTAACTGATAGATTAATTTGCTATGTCTAATGTTAACCAGGATATGAGGACTTGATTCATAGTAATGCTATGCCAAGATGAGATAAGATTGTTGTACATGTTGTTTTGAGTTACTAGTACGTGTTGCATTCATGGCATGAAATCTGGCCAGGGCGGTGAGAAAGTCCTAACTAGTCCGGTAAAGCCGGTGAGAAAGTTATGACTAATCCGGAGAGCCATAGAGTAAGTCCTACATCGTGATTTCATTCACCGTGGCAAATGGAAGCGAGGAGTAGGCACCCTCCATCTACGGGATGGAAGGGGGAAGAGGGTGCACACCGACGGGTGTGCACTCAGCTATACCGGTATACGCCTTTGAGAGGACATGTGCATCGCATGGCATTGCATCTTATTCAAGGAGATGAGTACGAATTGTTAACGATATTATGAATATGAAAATGATGAATATGTTGTTGTTGGTGCTAAATGATTCTTTCACTCATTTCATTATGCTTGCTGAGTTTTAAACTCACTCTTGTGTTTAATGTTGTTTTTTTTAGGTACCAAAAAGTCGGCATGCGGGATAAGGGATCAGCTACACCTCCTCACGTAGCATTTCACTTTAGGCAATGTTATAAGTTATGATTTGAATTCTTGGAAATAAGTAAAGGCCATGAAACTTGTTAAATGGTCAATTGGGGTGCTTAAATCTCTCGTTGGGTTCGTTTTTTTTTGTAGTGAGTTTGGAACTGTTAGTATGAGATTTTGTGGATGTTACATTTATGTTCATTGCTTCTCTAGATGCTTTATATATTGATATTATTGCCAGGATTTTTTTAACGTTGCTAAATTCATGATAAAACAGATGTTATGTTTGAATTTTGGTATTAGCAATTGGTAACCTTGCTGGAATTTAGCTTGTTTTGGGATATTTAATTGTTGGAGTTTCTATGTTTGGTAGCATTCGGGCATGATAGATGCCGGGGTGTTACATGCTTGATCTTATAGATTGCGTATCCTTGAGTTTCTTTGTGTTCTCTTGCTTGCTGGGACATGTGGGAAGTCATTCAAGATCACTTTGATCATCAAAACCCCACGAGCAAGCCTTGATCGAAGCTCTTTCGATTTTTATCGAAACTTGGTGCGTTCTTCTTTCCCGGGCATAAAGGTCGGAACTTTAACATTAATCCTTATGATTGAAGGTTGAAATAAGTTCCTGACATCCCAAGGACCTTATCTACCAAGTTTGGTTAAGTTTTGATCAACGGATCAAAAGATACATCAATTTTATTATTTGAACCTGTGCTGAAAATGGTGTTCATATGCTTGATTTCACTGTAGCTACAGTACTCCCGGTAGTGTCGCCCCCAGAGTGCGATAGCACTGGCATCAGGCTGATTTTTGTGAAAATTGACTCTTTCGCTCTTATTTGATATCTAAGGGTTTTGGCTTGGTTTCTTTGGGTGAAAAATCTGCATTTGTGATCTTCCTTAGAGAACATATTTTAATTTGGGATCATTCACCCCCCTCTGATCGCCATCTCGGTCTTTCAATAAATATGCCGATCGAAATGTCATATTTATAAGCAGGCAGTCTCGAATTGTCCACTTTTTTTGAACAGTTCGAGGATATGTGGTTCAGACAAGTTTCTGAGCTGTTGTACAACTCCAGATTAGATTTCGGTAGCATCTCCCTGGTGTTCTCCAGGTACACACCCCTCTTGACCTGTTGTCAAGATGTGTATCTGGAGAACAGCGGAGAGATGCTGTCAAAATTTTCTCTAGAGTTGTACAATGGCTTAGGAACTTGCCCGAACCACATATCCTCGAATGGGATTAGGACCAAACCTATTTAGAGATTAGGAGTTATCATTGGTACATATTTAGTTGGTCAACAAATAGACTTTTTTGAAGATCATTTGTTATCTGTTACTCTACTACGATATGCTAGAAAAATTAAATGCTATGAATTAACCATTTATCTATTGTTTTACATGATTTATTTTGAAGTCTATATAATAGCTATGAATTGCTTTCTCTTAAGTCAAATATATGACCAAGTTAGATCTACACATTCGAAATGTCGCAAGTAGAGAGCATTGGCTCCTCGCCAGAGAGAGTAGAAGGTGCTGTTGAGGGGCCGAGCATGGTTCCAAATGTTGAGGGGCCAAGGACGGTGAGGAAGGCCCGAGGACCGAACAAAGGGGCCACAGGGAGAACGCCGCAGGTTCTGCAGTTCAATGCTAGGGGGTCTGCATGGGTCCTCCCAAGTACATGGGGCGATACTAGTTATTCCTTGGCCAATTGGTGAGGGAGAGAGTGCCCATCACGATTAAGGATTGGAGAAAGTAAGTCAACGCCGAGCAAAAGAATTGGCTGTGGGATGAGGTTAAGGGCAAATGGATTATAGAAGAGAAAGATGAAAACAATGTTAGACGGTACACCTTGAAGAGGATGGGTGTGGCTCTGAGGCACTTCAGGGTCTTCATGCACAGTGAGTACGTGTTGAAAGGCTGTACTCCATTCGAGAGGTATTTGTTTGTGATTCCCAGTGTTTGGGAGGAGTTCACGAGGATGAAGAGTACGTCCGAGGAGGAGGAGCCGAGATAGAAGAATATTGCTACCTAGAGGCAGAACATGCATGCGCACTACCTCGATTCAGGTGGCTATGAAGGGAAGAAGGTAGAGTGGATGCGACTAGTCGAGGAGTACGCGACCTCCGGCACCGCGATGCCTTACTCGCATATATGTGAGGAGCGGGCACGTGATTGGGTATTAGCGAGGACAAAGAAAACCGCAGATGGGCAGCTCGTAGTACCAAACCCCGCTACCACGCACGTCGTCTCCATCATCGTAAGATATCTAACTTAATACATTGCAGTTGACCATTCTTGTTATATTTCAGATCTAATTTGTACTCACTTCTTGCAGGAGGAGGTAAGCCAGCGGAAAGAGCAGGGGACCTTTCTGAGCCAAGGGTCGAAGGACATCCTGTCCTCTACGATCGGGAAGTCCGACCATAAGGGCCGGGTGCTTGCCGCAGGGGTAGGGCATACGAAGAAGTTGTACTTCTAAGATGACACTGCGAGTGCTAGATTATGATCATGGGGGGCACGGGCGGAGCACCTCAAGGACACGCTCAGGGAGTAGATAAGGAAGGAGATCAAGGAGGAGATGAGGGAGAGATGATGACATGTGAGGAGCACCTGAGGGCCGAGATGATAGCGATGATCACCCAGAGTCAGAGCCAAATGCCCTCGCCTGTCGTAGAGAAGCCTGTGCCCTCACCTAGCAGCTGTGGTACCAAAAATAATAAGCCCGGTCCCTAGCTGAAGGTAATAAATAATTTTTCCTAACTTAAAGGTACGAGGGTAACTCCTGAAATATTTTCTCTCAAGTTGCGCACTTGTTACATGCGCCTACCAAGTGCCAGCTCACCCTGACGGAGGACGGGTTTCTGGTCCAGGCTGCACGCGGAGTTGCATTTCCTTGCAAGGAGATCGACACAGTGCATGGTTGGACTTTGGGGAAGGGTTACATGAGGGTGCAGGTGGACTACGTCCACGAAGCCTTCTTATCACATGTGCTCGAGTTCCCCCCAACGAAGATATCACCACTCACGGGCAAGCACGAATGTCGTTCGTCAAGTGGCCCACAATGGGCATCGTATTGGTTAAGGTAAGAACCCCCCGCATCTTCTCTACCATTCTAGTAGTACTGCACAAGTTACATATGCGTGTGCTTCGTGGGTTCCTACTGTACCTATGCATGCTCCTGCTCCCATCATCGTGACGAGTCCTGCGTAGAGTGTAGAGTTGGCACGTAAAAGGACTAGCATGACAGCAACAGAACCACTAGAGGCCTTGGAAACTCCTTCTGCTAAGAAGGCAAAGCTCACAGAGGCCACAGTGCCCCCTGAGGTACATGAAAAGCCCACTGCCCTAACCTCGGAGACTCCTTCTGCCCAAAAAGAAAAGTCGGCATAGGCCACAGACACCCCTTATGATTTTAAGGCCTACGTACATGGAAAGCCCCTTTTGTCTCCCAGCCAATTGAACTCTCTAGGCAAGTGGACTTGATAGCTCCATAGATGGTACATTGACAAATTGAAAGAGGCCAAGCGGTGTGTCGATTTCAATATGAGGTAAAGAAAGGGACATTTGCAACGTGACATTGCCAGTCATGTTTGAGCATCTATTCCATTTCTACCAACTGATAGCCATCGATATTTCTACTGTGCGATCCTAGACGCTGTTAGTATCGCACTATACAGCATGAGCTTATGACTTCTACAGGATTTCGCATTATGTTTTTTAACATTCAACACGAGTTGCAGGGCAATGAGGTAGCGAGTCGTGATGGAACCACAACTAGTTGGGTTCATCGACCCTGAGGTTGTGTCCGTTATCATGGCTAGGCTTCAAGCAGAGTTCGTTGCTGGCTACATCAACGTGGCATTGAGAGCTGAGTCGAAGAAGGACTTCATTCTATTCCCGTACCACCAGGAGTAAGTACTACTTTACCCTTCAATTACTTGTACGCACTTAAACTGTATGTGAACTTATTTTCTTCACTGCATACTATTTAATAAGCAACCATTGAGTTCTACTCGTGCTTGTTCCAATTAACAACAAAGTCTACACTTTTAACTCGATCGAGAAGAGACCGATGGCCTACGCGATCAAGCCTGCTTTGGAGAAGTGCACTACTCTTACCTAACACTTTCTGTATTTAACTATGTTCATTCTTTTTGAATCAATGGCATCTCTCCAATGTATATCGGGGTTTCTCAGACTACGTCGCTGAAGGAGGAACACACGATGACAAAAAGGGCTCCAAGCTGGAGTATGTGCGCTTCAAGGTACAAGTGCCTACCATAAATAGGATTAATATTTTCTGATATCTATTATTTGTCTCGTAATTTCTTTTTCTTTCTCCACAGTGTCATCAACAGGGCAGTGATGACCTCTGCGTCTTTTACGTCATGCAGCACATTCTGATCGTGGTCGGCGGCTTAGACCTTTTCCCTAAGTTCTATGTACATGTATAATAATACACTTAGCCTTTCACATAGAAATTTCAAAACTTAAATTAGAGCACTCATTTCTATTTTGCAGCTATCATTAATATCCCCCAGAAGAGCTTAGAAAGCTCTACACTTAACAAGTTACGAGACCACTTATGCCAATAGTATTGGATGGAATTTATCTCAGAAGAGGGTAGGTTTAGAGATCCTGAAAGCTCCTACCAGTCCATATGCATGTGAACAATATTACATATGTGAATCCGATTGAATGTGTACTGACTTGTAAGCATGTTTGAGTTCTATTTTGTGAACGAATGTGATATGTGTTGTAATGAAGTGTTTGTGTTCTGTGAATGTGATATGTGCATAATGTGTATAATTTATGTTGTGTGAATGTAATATGTGCATACTATGTGAAATATGTGCATACAGTGTGAATGTAATATGTGCATACTGTGTGAATTGGAAAACAGCACACCCCCTCATCTCTATCGGTTCTTTATAAGAAGCGATAGAGATGAGGACTTCATCTCTATCGGTTCTTAGAAGAAAGCGATAGAGATAAGATGGTCATCTCTACTGGTTCTTTGTAAGAAGCGATAGAGATGAACCCCTCATCTCTATCGGTTCTTAGAAAAAAAACTGATAGACCTGAGGGGGTCATCTCTATCAGTTCTTTGTAAGAAGCGATAGAGATGAGAGGTTCATCTCTATCGGTTCCTTATGAGAACTGATAGAGATGAGGCGGTCATGTCTATCGTTTCTTACAAAGAACCGATAGAGATGAGCCCCTCATCACAATGGGCAAGAACCGACTGTGATGACAAAAAAGAACTGATTGTGATGTATATTCCTATAGTAATGTCACCATCAAAGAAGATATTAAATTCCTAGTAAAGAATTAATAGCAATGTCTAAATGATTACAAATGCTCATGCACTTGTAAGAAATTCATGGGAGAAGTACAGATGGGTTTGTGGAAATCTACTGGCATAACCAATTAATCATTTCTCAGAGTTCAATAAGAGAGGCTGGCTGAGTGTATATATTCAAGTTATTCAGTTGTTCTACTCATTTTATTGAAGAAGCAATTAGATATATACCACTAAGACAGTTTGGAACAGCTTCTGCTTGTGCAGATTCTGGATTCTCCAAGAATCAGGTAGGTGACAGCTTCTGATTCTTCAAAAATCCAGATTCTGGATTCTCCAAGAAACTTCTTGAGAAGCTTCTCCCACAATCAGAAGCAAATTTGTACACAAAATCAGAAGATACCACCCCACCCAATTCTTATAAAATCTAGAATTAATCTACACAATCAGAAACTGTCCCAAACTGGGCCTAAGTCTGGATGACTAGCAAGACATTAGAAATTTGAGGAATAAATATATATAGCTCCAAATGCTGAAAAATATTAATGGAACTAGGATATGGAAATTTAACTGCACTGAAGGAATGCTAATGATACCTATATGTAAAGCTATGATGCGCTTTAAATTTATTCATTAAATTTCACAACTGAAGATCGTTAAGTATACATCAATGGTAGCTAGAAACCAAACTTACAGTGAATCAACAACACAAATACCACCCTGAAAGAGTTTTATTTTTTTCTTGGGACAACTGAATGATATGAAACATGATTTTTTTTGTGGTTGAACATGTTTCCGCGTATGTTAGGGTATATATTCAAAGATACCAAGACAATGAGTTGTTAGGTTGTCGTATGTTGTTGGACAAAGGTTCTGATTTTTTTGTTTAACAAGTATATTACTTTCTCTTTCAAGAACACAATTAAATGAAGAATTGGAATTTTGTTTAAAAAACTCATGAATTGGAATATGAAAGAAACAGTACAAAAAAAACTCGCAGATGGTCACTGACTGGTTCATGGTCATACACAAGGATTCAAATTTCGTTTTCTGATAAAATATCGTCCGGAACTTAAATCCAAAATTTCACCGAAATTCAGGTATTTGGGACAAATCTCGTTCGAAATTCAAAAACAAAATTCAAATCCGGTTCGTTTTCTAGCGAGAAAAACGAAATTTCGCCGAAAATTTAAGTGAAATTCCCAAAATTTCGTTGTATTTGCACCGGCTGAAAAGTGGTCTTACCACCCTTGGTCGTACACACACTGGAGTGAACACAACGATGACAAAAGATGGTCACCAATGATACAGAGACACGGCACAAAATATCGGAGTAACCGTGTTTCTGATGTGTACGGTGATATGATTCTCTTCGTGACTTCAGCCTTTCTTCTTGACACCTCCCAAACCTAAACCTTGAAGCTTCCCTGGCCACATAGAGGAACAATATGTTTGGAGCTACCGAAATCAAGTTGCTCACCCCTTGTTATGCCAGAGTTTATTTGTTCAGTTCAGTATGGTGTGCATAGGGCCTGGATTCCTGATGCCCGACGCCAGCCCTGAAGATTTCAGTAGGAATAAGATGCATGTCGTTGTGTTTTCCTTGTACGTTCAGCGGCCGCCGTGAGGAAGGAAATCACATTGACATCAGAGCCCAGCTCACAATCTGGCCCCGGCAAGTAGTTCACGGTGACATGAGAGCAAACCGGGGAAATCGATCGGAAATGCAGAATTTTTGGTTTTCAATTCATATCATCCTTCTCAGATGGTCTTATACTCTACCGCACAGACACTGCCTGCTGGACCCTACTAACCCTTTCATACTCTTTGGTCCTTATTTTTTTAATTGAGTCAACCAGATTTTAAACTCAAGACATCTGTGCTCTTATACCATACTGAGTTATATGTATCAGGCAGTTCACCCAAAAACTTAGACTGAAAAAGAAAGACGGACAATTGACTCATACTTCAACATAGATTATAAGTACATACAAACATTGAGCAATGAAGGCCGTGTCATTCACTGAACAGTAAAGGCCAAGGATGTGAAAGAAAAACTACAACTAGCACGATGTTTTCCGCATACACAAGCATGCACACACAACAAACGATGGTAACGGAATTCGTCATTTCGTATGATCTCGATGATACTCGAGTTACGAGAAACTGCTCATTCAATATCTAATACACTAGGACTACTTAACAACTCCATAATCTTAAAAGCTTTTGCCTTTTACATGCACGGTGCCCTCGTAATTTTTTTTCCGCCTTGGCCTGCATAAGTAATGAATACGATAGTCCTCTACCATGTTCAGGTTATGATGTGTAATGTACCAAACTATGTGCTTGCATGGATGTCAACTGGTTCACCTGTAGTACTTTTGATACGAGGGATGTAATGAGAAGGTGATCCTTGCCTGCTTTGACTGGTCCAGATATGTTTCCTGATGCCTCTCAATCCCATATTAGACGCTTTTTTTTTCTCTGGCAATACAAACTGAAGTTTATGTGTATTTGGTGTGAAACCGTTTCTTCTATATTTGGTGTGGTCCGCCTATGCATCTATTTGCTTCCAAATTTTGTTTGGCATAAGTGGTTTCCAAACATGACACGCATCTTGGCATTCTTCTCACGGAATTAGCAAGGTTAGGAAGGGAGGTAGGAGTTGCAGAGCAATGCATCAATGAAAAATTGTTGGATGGGTTACGGCAGTAAAGGGAGTGGTTGAATGGCATCTATAATTTTCCTCCTATAGGTATTATTCGGCCATCTTTTCACTTCGATAGCTAAAGAGTTAAGAAGATCGAGATTGATCTTGCTTGCAGCGATTCACTCCAATGTCTACAAGAGGCTATGAAGAACAAGGCCTAAACAAGCACAGCGGAAACATATTCAATACACATCTACCTCTTGATTAACTATCGTGATGGAAGGTCTACGACAGGGTTAATGGAATGTCTATGACTTGGCTAAACTACACTGTTGGACCATCTAACGAAGGGTGAATGGAAAGTCTTTCGACTTGACTAAACTATCCTTAAGAAAGGTCCATAAAGAGCTCCACGGAAGGTCTCTCGGACTTAAGATGAACATAACGAACACATGATGAACTACACGAACATATATAAATCCTTGTAAAACACAACAATCATGGCTCAACTCTAACCAAAAACCACCACGACATAGATTAAGACCTCAGGTTCCTAGGATACCAAAGACATTTATGAGATTCAACCAAAGATTCATCAACATGAATCAAGGCCAATATCCAGGAATTTGAGTAGCTCGTGGACTCTAGACTACTAAGATGATCCTAGATGAGTTCCTACATGTCCTAGGAGACCATATTACAACATGAATTGCACAAGAAAAAGAAAGAACCAAGAATCACCTCAAGCATCTCAAGAAGCAAGAAATTCAAACGACACAAATAAGACATGAAGGAATAGGTTTGATCTTCTATTAGCACTTGAAGATTAAAGGTTACAGCCAGTACTCCAAACAGAGGGAAAAAAACCCAATGGGCAGCACTAAGCTCTCTCAACAAAACCCTTGTTTATTTCTTGGTGGCTCAAGTGCAACAACCAAGTCTCTTTCTCTCTAATTCCCCCTTTATAGTGAGGCTCACAAGAAACCATAACCTGGTCACAAAGTTCATGCATACAAAATCCACCATGCACACCCATGGGAGGAACCCATTAACCCATTACACAACCAGTTTTTTCACTCACGCATGCTTTTCAATGCACCATCTTCAACCTTGACTCCAATGGCTCGAATCTAGAGTGTCTTGTCCTCTCTGAAGTCTCCTTGACCTAATCCACTTAGTCTCAAAACCCCTCACTTTTCCGGTTGTGGGCAAATGCCACATTGTGTTAGAAATTGGCCCATTGGGTGGCCCATTTTCTTTAAAATTCCAAAGCATGCATGGTTTAGTACCATATTACTTAGCCAAGTGGAGGAAAGGCAATTTAAAAGGTGGAGTCCTTGCCACCTCTTGATTAATTACACTAGACATGAGAATAGCATAGGGTGGACAGTGGCTAAACACACACGCACGCGCGCGCGCATTCGCGTATTTTCGCGTGAAAATTCGCGTGACTTGTGACTTGTGACTTGTGACTTGCGATGAGCGACCGCGCCGCGTCGTAATGTGTATCATGACACTTTGAATTCACCTTTTTGTTTTGCTGAACCCTGCATTTATCTCTCTATTCAATCTGTTTAAATGCAATTTAAACATATATTTGAATTCTGTGTCATTATGCAGTCAGTTACTAGTGAGTTAATTGACATTATGTTGTCAGTTACTAGTAACTGCCGCATTTAATTGACATCATGATGTCAGTTTCTTGTGCAAGTGTATATAAACTCCTGGAGACGTCCAGGACAGAAACACAGTATTCCTCCTCCATTCTTCCTCCTCAACTCTAAGTGTCAGATCGTTGTGTTGTCTTTGTTGAACTGCACCGCCTTCCTCCCGGCGTGCACCGTGAAGGAGGGTGAGCGGTATTTCCGAACCATTGCCGCAGAGTTCACCTGCACGAGGGCGGTAATAAGGTTTCTGGGCAGCGCATCAGCGTGACCGCTCTGCGTCATCCTCGACGACTTCCACGACTACGCTGCTTCCTTTTCTTCATCAAGCCCCACTGTAAGTAGTTCGTGTGATAGATCAACTACGTTAATATACAATTCTTGAGCATATTCTGAAGTACAATGTGTTACCTGCTGTTTTATGCATCTCTAGTATTTTGTTACTTTTGCCTCAATTTAAAATCTGGAATAAAAATATTGCACCGATTTCCAACATTCCTGAAACCTTATCGCGAATATTTTTGTGAATCAAAGAATGGTCGGTGCTTGGATGCAATGAAACACGAGAGGTTTTCCGTGTCAACTTCAGATGGCGCACAAGAGCCAAGTTTTGGCTCATGTCATTGAAATGTGGTGGGTGATCCACCCATAGTATCCATTTACGGTTGACCGAACTTGCAGTTTGATAGTGCGAACAACACCGCACTAGGCTGCCTTCTGACTATTCTGGCAGATCAGCTCTATGATGTGTATATGAACTACACATCTGCCACTGAGTTGTGGGATGCACTTGACTAGAAATATGCCGTCGGGTCGGTCGCTGGTTGTATGTGTGTGAGCAATTTTTTGATTTTAGCATGGATGATGCTAAGTCGATTGTTGCACAAGCACACGAACTCCAGCTACTAGTTGGCGAGATTGTGCATTTGGGTTGTGCATTGCCTCCTAAGTTTGTGGCTGCGGGCATTGTTGCCAAACTTCCCTCAACTTGGAGGGATTTTGTCACTAGCTTAAAGCAAAGAGGGAAGAGATTTCTGTTGAGGATCTCATTGCAGCGCTTGATGTGGAAGAAAAGGCAAGAGCAAAAGATGCACCAAGCACCTCTAATCAAAACAATGCCAATATCGTTGAGAAGAAATCATATGGCAAGAACTTCAAAGGACATAAACCAAACAAGACAACTAGCTTTAAAAAGAAGAAAATTGAGAAAAGGGACATGAAGAACATCACTTGTTTCGTGTGCGGAAAGGACGGTCATATGGAAAAAGACTGTCGCTATCGCAAAAACAGGACAAATGAACTGGGCAAGAAAAATGCCAACGTGACCATAGGCGAGGCCTCGACTTCAGGAGGGTATGGCAATTCTCCTGTTGTCTTTTCAGCATGTCAATCCACTGATTGGTGGGTTGATACTGGTGCTAATGTTCACGTGTGTTCTGATGTTTCCTTATTTTCTTCTTACCAGCAAAGGGCTTCCTCCGTCCTAATGGGGAACGGGTCGCATGCTTCTGTTCTTGGTGTTGGCACGGTGGATCTGAGGCTTACTTCAGGGAAGATTGTCCACTTGAAGAACGTGCAGCATGCGCCAACAATAAAAAAGGACCTCATTAGTGGTTCTCTCCTATGCAGGGACGGTTATAAGCTAGTATTTGAATCAAATAAAGTTGTAATATCAAAGTATGGGAACTTTGTTGGTAAAGGCTATGAGAGTGGAGGCTTGTTCCGCCTCAGTACTCTAGAGTCTTGTTATAATATGAATATTGCAACTAGTTTGAATAAATGTGAGGCCAATATTTGGCATTCTCGTTTTTATCATATTGGTTTTGATAGCATTGCTCGAATGTCCAGATTACAATTAATTCCAAAATGTGATATTGTCAAAGGATCAAAGTGCCATTCTTGTGAGCAAGCAAAGCAACCTAGAAAACCTTTTAAGGGATTAGAGGAAGAAAAGAACTTGGCACCACTAGATCTTGTCCATTCTGACCTGTGTGAGATGAATGGATTGTTGACAAAAGGAGGCAAAAGATATTTTCTAACTTTTATAGATGATGCAACACGTTATTGTTATGTGTATTTGTTGAAAACAAAGGATGAAGCTTTAAACTACTTCAAAATTTATAAGATAGAGGTTGAGAACCAACTAAAAAAGAAAATTAAAAGATTAAGGTCTGGTCGTGGAGGAGAGTATATCTCTTATGAATTCTCCCAGTTCTATTCTGAGCATGGTATAATCCATGAAGTTACACCACCATATTCTCCCCAATCAAATGGGGTAGCTGAGAGGAAAAACCGAACACTAACAGACTTGGTGAATGCCATGTTGGAGAGTGCCGGTATGCCTAAAATGTGGTGGGGGGAAGCTATATTAACAGCAAATTTTGTCCTAAACAGAGTAATCACTAAAAAGTGTGAGATTCCGTATGAGGGATGGAAGGGGAGAAAGCCCAATGTTAATTTTCTGCGAACTTGGGGGTGTTTGGCAAAAGTCAATATACCATTGCAGAAAAAGAGAAAGCTTGGACCTAAAACAGTCGATTGTATTTTTCTAGGATATGCACATAACAGCACGGCCTATAGATTTTTAGTAGTAAAATCAGAAACTCCTCAGAATATTGCTAACACAATAATGGAGTCCAGAGATGCTTCATTTTTTGAGGATATGTATCCTATGAGACCAGCAGGTAGTACTTCACAAACTGAGAATAATCAAAATGATAATAATAATAATAATAATATTGAACCTACCACTATTTTTGAATTAATAAGTGATACACTACCAGTAGAAGATATTTCTGAGGAGGATAACAATTTAGTCGCAGAGGCTCCTCGTAGGAGCAAGAGATAAAGGGTTGAGAAAACCTTTGGTGACGATTTTATTGTATACCTCGTGGATGATGTGCCAAAATCTCTTTCAGAGGCTTATGCACTTCCTGATGCTGAGTATTGGAAAGAGGCGGTCCATAGCGAGATGGATTCCATCATGGCTAACGGGACTTGGAAGATCACTGATCTTCCTAGTGGGTGTAAACCTGTTGGATGCAAGTGGATCTTCAAAAAAAAGATGAGGCTTGATGGTACTGTTGATAAGTACAAGGCAAGACTTGTGGCCAAGGGCTATACCGAGAAAAAAGGAGAGGATTATTTTGATACTTATTCTCCTGTTGCCAGATTAACCACAATTAGAGTGCTCATTGCATTAGCTGCTTCCCATGGTCTACATGTCCATCAAATGGATGTAAAGACAGCTTTTCTTAATGGAGAGTTGGAGGAAGAAATCTATATGGAGTAACCAGATGGTTATGTGATTACTGGACAAGAAAATAAAGTGTGCAAATTATTAAAATCCTTGTATGGCCTAAAGCAAGCACCTAAGCAATGGCACGAAAAGTTTGATAAAACTTTGACATCTGCTGGTTTTGCTGTTAATGAGGCAGATAAGTGTGTATACTATCGTTATGGTGGGGGTCAAGGTGTTATTTTGTGTTTGTATGTTGATGACATACTTATATTTGGAACAAACACTGCTGTAATTGACGAGGTCAAAACTTTCTTATCTCGATGCTTTGATATGAAAGACTTGGGAGAGGCAGATGTTATTCTGAATATTAAATTGATTAACAATGAGAATGGGATCATTTTGCATCAATCCCATTATGCTGAGAAAATATTGAGTCAATTCGTCTTTGAGAATTGCAAAATTTCCCCAACACCTTATGATCCGAGTATTAAGCTTCGGAAAAATCAAGGGTTAGGGAAAGATCAATTGAGATATTCACAAATTATTGGGTCCCTTATGTATCTAGCTGGTGCCACAAGACCTGATATCTCATTTGCTGTGAGCAAATTGAGTCGGTTTACATCTAACCCAGGAGATGATCATTGGGAGGCACTCGAAAGAGTGTTGCGCTACTTGAGAGGCACAACATCTTATGGAATACACTATACTGGGTATCCATCTGTTTTAGAAGGATATAGTGATTCCAATTGGATCTCTGATGCGGATGAGATCAAAGCTACAAGTGGCTATATTTTTACTTTAGCTGGTGCTGCAGTTTCATGGAGGTCTTGCAAACAGACCATATTGACGAGGTCAACCATGGAAGTTGAACTCGTAGCACTAGACATAGCCACTGTTGAGGCTGAATGTCTTAGAGAGCTACTGTTGGACTTGCCATTGGTTGAGAAACCAATACCGGCGATCTTAATGTACTACGATAACCAAACAGTGTTGACTAAGGTTATGAGTACTAAGGATAACATGAAGTCCTCCAGACATGTGAAGCGTAGGCTTAAAACTGTCAGAAAATTGAGAAACTCCGGAGTTATTGTTGTGAATTATATTCGTACTGAGAAAAATCTGGCAGATCCTTTTACAAAAGGACTTGCAAGGAAGGCGATTTCCATTGCATCTATGGACATGGGTATGAGGCCCACTTGAGTTACACCACAATGGTAACCCATATCTTCCTGATCGGAGATCCCGTGAATTAGATAATGGGAAAAACAAGATGATGTTGTAACAAGAGAGTACATATTATTAAATTTGTACCTGTGTCCTAATAGACAAAATACTCTCAACTGTATGGAAGGTTGGCTTAAAGCCTTAATGTATTCTAGTGTCAAAGGAAAAAGGTATTGGCCTACAGGATACCTATAATGAATACACCTACTTGAGCCTAACTGTGAGGTCGCAGTTCACGAGAATGGGGCATTCTCTAGAAAGCTCATGAGTAGATAAGGGAGCATGACCATCTAACGCTCCGTTTAGGTGTGGTTTATTGGCAGCCTAGTATCAGTTGAGATTTTCAAGTGAAGTCTGATCACGAAAAGCTATGAATTCAAGGCATAGTCCATTCATCAACTCTTGGAGGATAAATCTTGCTAATCTAGGTGCAAGTTCAACCCGTATGAGACTTACACCAAAAAGACTGGTATATTAACAACACATCAGCATAGTGTTTTTTGTTTTGTTATCTTTTCTGCTGTTTGCTTTGGAATTGGTGGGGCATTGTTAGAAATTAGCCCATTGGGTGGCCCATTTCCTTTAATTCCAAAGCATGCATGGTTTAGTACCATATTGCCTAGCCAAGTGGAGGAAAGGTAATTTAAAAGGTGGAGTCCTTGCCACCTCTTGATTAATTACACTTGGCATGAGAATGGCATAGGGTGGATAGTGGCTAAACACACACGCACGCACGCGCGCATTCGCGTATTTTCGCGTGACTTGTGACTTGCGATGAGCGACCGCGCCGCGTCGTAATGTGTATCCTGACACTTTGAATTCACCTTTTTGTTTTGCTGAACCCTGCATTTATCTCTCCATTCAATCTGTTTAAATGCGATTTAAACATATATTTGAATTCTGTGTCATTATGCAGTCAGTTACTAGTGAGTTAATTGACATTATGTTATCAGTTACTAGTAGCTACCGCATTTAATTGACATCATGAGGTCAGTTTCTTGTGCGAGTGTATATAAACTCCTGGAGACGTCCAGGACAGAAACATAGTATTCCTCCTCCATTCTTCCTCCTCAACTCTAAGTGCTGTACTGTTGTGTTATGCTGTTGAACCGCGCCGGTCTTCCTCCTGGGCGTGCACCGTGAAGGAGGGTGAGCGGTATCTCCGAACCATTGCCGCAGAGTTCACCTGCACGAGGGCGGCAATAAGGTTTCTGGGCAGCGCATCAGTGTGACCGCTCTGCGTCATCCTCGACGACTTCCACGACCGCGCTGCTTCCTTTTCTTCATCAAGCCCCACTGTAAGTAGTTCGTGTGATAGATCAACTACGTTAATATACAATTCTTGAGCATATTCTGAAGTACAATGTGTTACCTGCTGTTTTATGCATCTCTAGTCTTTTGTTACTTTTAGCTCAATTTAAAATCTGGAATAAAAATATTGCACCGATTTCCAACACATTGCCCCTGTAATACCTCGGCACGTTTGTGGTGCGTCTATGTGTATTTGTGATGATGGGTTTAGTCCTACATTGCTTTTGTCAAAAGTGAGTTGTAGTAGTATATAATGCCTATTGAGTCCAAATGTATCATCTTCCGCTTAACCCTTTTACACGAACCAATGACTATAGTGTAAGTGGGGTGCTACACATGTGCAGGTCCACCCCCACAGTGGGCAGGGCATTAAGAAGTTTTTCGGCTAGTGTGTTACAGATGGTATCAGAGCATCAGCCCTTGAAGTGTAGGTATGTGTGTGTGTGGAGATGCATTGAGGGGTGTGGTTCTGAAAATTTGCTGTGTAGGTTTGCTATTGAGGGCAACCACCCTTAAGAAGGGTGAGTGTAATACCTCGACCCATTCCTAGTGCGGCCCCACTATAGGATAACCCATCCTCACAAGTGGTAGTATTGTCCGGAACAATTATTGTTGCAAGTGGTAGAAAAGATAAGAATAAAAATTTGGTTCAAAAACTGTAACGCCACTTGTAATGGTATTATTAGCTGTCCTACCACTTGTAATATTCTATTGAATTGCATGCAATACAACCGGTTTGCAAAACAATTCCATACTATTGTGCCTATTTGGATGTCAATTTAGCGGGCGAGCCAAAAATAGCGAGGTGATGTTTTCAGGAAATTATTTGGGAAGGAAAAGCAGGCACATGTTCATGCTGTTGGAAGATGGCAAGGGTTTGTAAGTGTTCCATCACAAAACTTCAACTAGCTCTATGTGCAAAGCTAAGAGCTAAAAATGAGAACGTGATTTTGAGAGAGCGCTTGGACGGCCATGATGAGCAATTTTGAAAAGTGTTACAAGAAATGGCAGAATTGAAGAAATCGCTTGCAAGAACAGTCTACAGAAAATGCTAAATCGAACAACATTCGTGAATCAAACTATCCAATACAGGTGATTATTTTTGCCTAGCTATTGCTATATACTTGGATAATAACTTTTTCAACTGATAATGAATTATCCATATATTTGTATGAACTATGATAGGATATGAGATGGCAAAGTGATAAGAGTGGTGCTAGGTCAATTGCTCGTTAAAACAGGTTTCCACTTAATGAGGTATATTTTTATTTTCTTATGACATGCAGAATAACCTATGTCATTCCTTAATATGAAAGTTAGCTTTGTTTGTGTACAAATATCCGAAAGAAGGCTGCTGTACAACATGATATACCAAGTACTAACCATGGGATACTAGTAAGTCGTTACTTGTGTTTTGACAAAACTGCATGCTTGTACTAGGCAATTTGCAATTAAAACTGACCTTTTAGGGTGGAAGGGAGGTTATTTTGATCTTAGTTGTAGGGCAATATATTACAGTAGCTAAGGCTACTGTTCAGAGAACATCTCGAAATGCTATTTTTAGAGGTACTCATTTTTTATCTAAGTATTTTAAGGTTGTGAACTATGTGCTAGAAAAGAACCCTCCATTGCCTCGACCATATAAGAATGTCACAAAAATGGGTGATGCCAAGGGTCATTCCATCGCATGGCCATATGAAAGAGTAATCCATGTTCTCTAGTGTTTTCATCCTTATTAGCCAACAATGTGAAATTATGCTGAAAAAGAACTATGAATTTGTAGAAGGAAGATGATGTTGCAGTTGTTGGTGGGGGTGGTTCAACTCAGGGAGGAAAATATATGTTCGTGATACTAAATCTATCGTTAACTAAAAATGATCCTTGCAGATTTTGCAACAAATAGTTATAGAATAATAATTACTACATATAATATTTTCTTTTCTTTTGATTTATTATATGTATGGATTGTATGTTGCTATTGCCATCTATCCTTGGAAGACAATGCATCCTTTCATCCACAGGTGGAAGGGGCAAGAGAAATAGTTAAGCCCAAATTCAACACTGCAAGGCTATTTTTTGTTCTAGTGAAAGGTGCATTTACCAAACTTATTATTTGATATTTTCTCATCTATTTTATCGAAACATAATTAGGTCGTATCATCATAAGAAAACAAGTGCCATGTTGTGAACCAATCAACATTGATTGTTATTCATCGCTGATGAGAATGCTTAAATTGTAGGTGCAAGATTTGCAAGGTGCATAATGTTATTTCTTTTATTGTACATTAATGTTTGATGAAATTGTGCAAAGAAAATCCACACCATATATATGCATGGCAACTAAAGGTAGATAGAGAAGGATATGTTGTCTTGTTCACTTTTGTGCTCCAAAATTTTTGTTAGGGATGCAACATGAAAGTACTTAATGTATTCTTTTTTGTTACGGTTGAGCTAACTAGTTAATTCATATCGATTTCTTCTATTGCAGGTAGCTAGCTAAGTGATGTACGACTGAAGTCAATATGTTATTTCTAAGTCAGACTTTTAGTTTTTACTACTTAAGGTTAGGATGGACTATATTAGTTAGTAGCTAGTTGGGAAGTTAACCTAGATTAATGGGTCATACTTTTGATGTAAACATTAAGTCATATGAGTTGGTTCATGTCTGTGATAGACGAGTAGATCTTGCACTCTGTTTATATTTTGGTGAAGTATGGTAATGTGTTACAGTAAAACTTGTGGATGTTAATGCTTGGATTAGGAATATTATGGATGCATGTGCGATGTTGCTTTGCGATTGCCTTGCATTCCATACTTTATTCTAACACATACTTGTGAGGCCCTCCCTTTTATAGTACAAATACCAAAGAAGGAAGGTTTTAATATGCATACAGTACTAGTCCCATGATCAGTGGCTAGCACACACATTCACAAAATTGATAACCCATCCATACACAATATATATTACATATGACAACGAAGCAATTAAACATTTTATTCTTATAAACTAAAATAAAGATGTGGTGGAAACATTATTATCTTGTAGTTTGCCTTAGCCCAGTATTCCACAGGCAACTGACAAGGTAAACACTAGAAAAATTCTCCGTTAAAATCCCTGTAACCTGCGATATCATAGGATTCGTCAGGGTAATCTGTTTCATCACCTAATAAAAACAACAATAGCAAGATTGAGTACATTGTGTACTCAACAAGACTTGTAGTGTAACATCCCAAATTTTGCATTTTATGAATTTTACCTTCTTGTGAATTTTTTGGATTTTATTTATTTTATTTTGTATTTAATGACTTATGCCATTTATCATTTATTATTTAATTATTTGGAAATTTCTATTAATCTTTTGTTGAAAATATTTTATTTGAGTCCCAAATGCCTTAAAATATTTTCTGGAATTTTCCTGATATTCTTGCTACTTTATTTGGCTATTTCTAATTTCTGGCATTTATTTTATTCAAAAACCCTTAGAAAATGTCACGAGCAGTGTTGGGCCACAGCCCATTGGACTCGGCTCGTTTCCCTCTACACCGCCAGCCCGCATCAGCCCGCTCGGCCTGCCAGCCGTGAACCCTAAGGAATCAGCCGTTCAATCTAAATCTGGCAGCCTTGGTTAAGCAGCGTCGCGATTACCGCGGATCCATCCGATCTCATCCACGTGGAGGGCCATGATTGCGCCACATCTTTGCCACCATATCTGAACAGATCTGTGCCACCGCCGCCGAATCTGCCGTTGAAACCTCGCTCGACACGCCTCCCTAAGCCCTTATTTATAGCGCCACCTTGCGCATCGGGGTAGCCCAAGTTGAGTTGCATCCTTTGCCCTAGCGCATGCTGCCCGAGGCGCCGCCAGTCAACCGTGTGAGCACGCTGAAGTCGCTCGATGTGCCACCGTGCTTCTCCCACTAGTTGCTCATCGGCCACCGCCGTTCCGCTGTCGTGGAGGTCACTTCTGAGATCCCTGTGCCAAGCTTCGTCATTTATGCTGGATAGCGTCACCGGGATCCCTCTGAAACGCCGCCACGTGTGTTATTTTCCCCAACTCCGATGCGGTCTCGCTGTCGAACACGACCGTCTTCCGCAAGCTTCCACAACCGTTGGATCTGAGGTAAGGTGAGGTATGACCACTGCGTGTTGCAAGCCGGGCCAGCCGCGTCTCTAGCATGGGCAGCTTGGGTGATCCGTCAGATCTAGCGTGAAGGGACGGGATGGTGTCACGTTTTCGTCTTCGCTTCGCCTGCTCTCGCTTAACCCTAGCTGTTGGATCTATTCTTAGTGGTCCAGATGTCACCACGTGTCATATCGGCTGACAATCTAAGCCAAACCTCATCGGTAAGCGTTAACCGTTTGATTAGATCGGATGGTCAATGTGTAGCCATGTCTCTTTCAATCCCAGCCGTAGACTTCAACCGTTAGATCTGCAACGTTTGGCTTATATCGCACCGCTCAATCGCCAAACTAGTGGCCGCAGCATGTCGTGCCATGATTGCGCCATGCGTCACCGCTGATGCAAGCGTTTGCATCAGTCGGTGTTTAAGTATAGTGCTTTGGTCCATGGTGGACCGAGGCTAGGTCGTGGACCAGGTCCATGCACCGGGACATGTGGCAGCCTGGGAATAGTCCATGTGTCGTGACACAATAAATCGGGATTTCCAGTAGAATAATATTCGGCCAAAAATCAATTTCGATGCTGATGTCATAAATGTGATTTTTCATTAGAAAAATAATTCTGATAAATCGGGTTTTTCTATTTTCAGTCTTTTTCTTTTATTTCAAACTTTGTTTAGCTTGTTCTCCTTCATACGAACTCCGATTGAGATGATTCTAGTTTCTAAAAATTTGTAAAATTGATCTATATTTAATAGTGAATTTTATTTAATTTTTGGAGTTAAGTTTGCTCTCTGGTTTTGGTATTTATTGCTTTATCGCTCGTTTCACATTGACGTTGAAGTGCCCGAGGTATTCGTGAGTGAGGAGTCAAGCCAAGAAGAAGGTCTAGAGCAGGATCCGGAGCTCTTTGAAGGCAAGTTGTGCTTTGATCATATTGAACCCATGTTTAAAATATTATATTGTTTTAAAGCATTGCATGCTAATTCAATTAGTATTTGTTTCAATTACTTTGGTATTAGTTATTCATCCAAATTGAATAATATCTACCTTACCAATTCGTATGTCATAATTTATTTGTCACCCTAGTATGGTTCTTTACTAGTTGGTAGCTATTAATTGCCAATGTGGGTTAATTAGAACGCAAGTAGTATGCTTAACCATGCCATGAATCATCATTTTATATGAAAAGGTTAATCTTGCTTAATGAACTATGGAACATGTTTATTAACTGGTGTGTTAGGTGTTGTCACACAATGTTGTTGATGACACGTGGTGCATGGTAATCAACTGGGGTGGTAAAATAATTTAGACTGAGACATGTGGCAAGAATTTGTGGTGAGCCAATGTGACATTTGGGCGGTCGCATTTGTTTTTAATTTTAATGGATGATAAATCGATAATGGTGAATTTTTTGTTAGTCTTGCCTTCGTCAACCTAAGGACTTAACCTTGAATGAATTTGACCTGAATCAATCATGCAACCACATGTCTGGAATGTGACAGATCTAGCTGATTAATTTGTTATGTCTAGACTTTGGTACTATTAATGGTGGTATGAGTCCCAGGTTGTGGTAACCAGTCCTCGCACGGGTAGTCTCAAATGGCACAAGAGGGGGGCCCTAGATGTGGTAACTAGTCCCACCACTGTTGAAACCTTATCGAGTAGTACTGAGTTTAGACAGAGAATTGTAAAGGCTTTGTCATGATCTCTCTGCTGATACACCAAAGGAAGTGTGTCAATAGCTTGGCAACAAGAGATGATTATGTCGTGTGGGTAAAGCGCATAACCTCTGTAGAGTGTAAAATCTATTCGAAAAGCCGTGCTCACGGTATTGAGCAATTTTTGGGAATTACGGTCAAGGGTTAGATTTTATTAAAATGAATTGGGGTTGGAGGCTGTATACCTATGGAAGATTTAAGGTTGTGAGTTGGTTTATTTGAAAAAGAATTGAGAAAATTATTATTATTATTATTATTAGTTTTACTATCTTTACAATCTATCATGCTATTTCTTCATAAATGCTGATTTTTTTTGCAAATTAACCATATTAGCCGTTCCTTTGGAATAAGCTAGGCATATAGTATGATAGACTTGTATTCTGTGCACAACTTGTTGAGTACTTTAAGTACTCATCCTTGTCTACAGCCAAATCACCAGTCGAGAGGAAGTCTACACCTTCAAAAGAGATGGAGTTCCACGAGGAGGCAAATATCTAGGAATTGAACCTTATCAGATGCCTGTGGCATGTTGATGGGATTCACCGATATTCTTCGTTCTGCTGCTGTTTATTTGCTTTAATTCAGAGCCATCGAGGCTTAATAAGTGTAAGGCTGACCCTAAGGTCATTCAACAAGTATTATCTAATATAGGATGTCTTTTATTATGTTTCTGCTGTGTATGATTGTGATATTCATCTATATTGAGCCCGTGTGCACTAGCGTGATCCTGGATTAGTGTAGAATACACAGAAGATCCAGATTTGCATATTTGGGTCCTGACAGAGGTGGTTCAGAGCCATACTGACTGTAGGTCTTGGCCCTAGATAGTTTTGTTGTCTTTTTAAGATCTTCAAAATTATTTTCTTAATTAAGACTTAACTGGAAAGAATAATATGTTCTTGACTTATCTTATTCTTCTATTGTTTCCCCTTCCTAAAAAATCTCTCTTTTCCTTGTTGGATCGAGTTGAAATCTTACCTAAACTGTTTTGAATAGAAAACGATATACCAAACCTTAGGAGGAAGCATTGAGTGCCTGCTGCTACCTTGAAGATCATGAAGAAAGCAATCGTCGAGCTCAAGGAAGAATGGATCGATGAAGTGTTTCAAAAGCTAGAAGGAATAGTTCTTCAAGTACCTGGTTGAGACATATATGGGATTCGTGTTTGCTTAATATGGGAGTCTCACCCATGTAGGCGGTTGTTGAGTGCTTAGGTTGAATTGGTTCTTTCTTGATTGTTGGGTGTGCAGTATGAGTTGCATAACTCTTAGGATTTTGTAAGCAACCATACCAAGTTACTATTATTGATTGCTTAAGTTGTTAGGTTAAACCTACCTCCCCTACATTTGGATTCTTGAACTATATCTATGCTTTTTCCCTCTCCTCTAACCCTGTGAAGCAATCAACAGATGGTGCAGACACATGGTATCAATGGAGGTAACAGAAGTGGTAGCCAACCCAACGGTAACCTCAATGAAGGAACATTCCCTCAACCGTCGCCGTCAGTAGACATGCAGAACTTGGGAGCTTTTCTTGTTGCTCAGACTCAGTTGATGCATTCAATAGTGCAGTAAATGTAGAATATGACTAATCAAGCCAATGCCCACAATGCATCTCGAGCCGTTGCCAATGGTCCTTGTTCCTACTCAAGGTTATCAGATTTCATAAGGACTCATCCGCCGACCTTTTTTGGAAATATTTCACCTTCGGAAGCTGATAATTGGATCAAGACCATTGAGTGGAAATAATTCTTTGCTTAGTGTAAAGGTGATAAGAAGGTCATGTATGCTTCTTATCTGTTGGAGGGAATAGCTGCTGAATGGTAGAATAAATTTTGTGTTGTCCATGAAGCCCCACAGAATATCTCTTGGAATGAGTTTGATATCGTTTTTCGTCATCTCTTTACTTTACTAGAAAGCGGTGTGGTCACAGTGAATTCATAGAAGAATGCTATCCCGACACCTTATGCGAGATCTAAACGTTTTTCTTTGAAGTGTTGTCAATCAAACAAGTCTGAAGATCGTGCGTGCATTCGCTATGGAGAAATAGGACATACCACTATGAACACGCAATCAATTGCTCCAGCTGTGAGGGAAGTTATTCTCTTGGAGATTGCCCCGTGAGCAATATCACATGCTACCTTTGTGAAGGTCAAGATCACTACCCAGCTCAATTTCCCTTGGATTCTATAGTTATTACCGTGACACAGCGTCAGCGAGATAATTTCTGAGCCTCAGTTGATCAAGGTGTAGCGAAAGGTCATGGAATGTTGTCTGCATGTACTATGTCGCTTGGAGAGTTAAAGAATAAGTACTCCAACCCTGTTAGCTCACCTCAGAACAGTGATAAGCTATCATCACCAACAGCATGTCTCTTGTATGGTGAAGAAGGTCATTTGGTTAGGAGATACCCTATGAATCGACAACCGATGATTCATAGGAAGAGCAACATTGTGTGCTTCAATTGTCGCGAGAAAGGCCATTATGCTAATTGATGCTTGCAGAAAGGTCGAGCATTTCCTATAGCTGCAACTATTCTAGAAGTCACCTCAGTCAAGTACATACACCAAGAGTAAGCGGTGAAGTTGCAAGAGCAGCTTGTTCCGAAAATCAGTTGAAGAAGAGGCGTTTGAACAAAGACACTACCCCGGTCAAGAAATGCTCAAGGAAGAGAGTTTGCCCTAAACTCTGTTATACCTGCTACAAGCCCGGGTATTTTACCAATAATTTCCCTCAGAAGAAAGCGATCACGCTAGTTCATGTCAATCTCAAATCCACCCTAGTCATAACCTCAGTGCCAATGCCAATCGAGGAAGTTTAGATCAATAATTTTACCCTGTGCAATGTCATAACTCTATTTGTATAAGAAGGTGATTGGTTAAGAAATCCATGTAAAGATTTCCTTATGTAAAGAAATAAAATAAAGATGGTCAATATGTGGGTATGTGAGGTTTTGTAATAAAAGCATTAATGATAAATGAAGAGTCAGGTGTTTCCCTGAGTATTCACCTATGTTGATGGATCGCCTAAAATGGATGTTTGTGCAAGGATGGTCAGTTCAGTGGTATTCATCATGAAGCTTGTCAGCCTAGAAGATTTGCCGTTGTCAAGAAGTATTCAATTAATGCTCGATCTAACCTAGTATGTTTGGAAGTTCGGTTGCTGTTTGGATGCAGTAGAGTTTCAAGCGAATCATATTGTGTTGGGTACTCAGACATTAGATGATATTCTTAGAATGGATTGGTTATCCAAACACAAAGCTGTGTTGGATTGTGGTATAAGAGGTGTGTCAGTTGAAAGCTCTAAAGGAGAGAAAGTAGACTTTCAAGCGACCGTAATTCGCAATGGTCAAATGATGGTTAACAGTGTTAAAGCTGTCAGCTTAGAAGAGATACCAGTTGTTAGTGAATATCTCGAAGTTTTTCGCAAAGATTTAACTGGAATGCCACCAGACCGAGATATCGAGTTTGTAATTGAATTGTGCCCGGTATAACCCCAATAGCCAAGAGAACATATCGGATGCCCACAGATGAGTTGGTGGAAATGAAAAACAGATTGAGGAGTTGCTAGAAAAAGGTCTTGTAAGACCTAGTTTATCGCCATTGAGAGCACCTGTTCTATTTGTTCGAAAGAAGAACGAAAGTTTAAGGATGTGTATTAATTATCGTGCGGTTAATAAAGTGATGATAAAGAATAAATATCCATCCCCAGGATCAATGATTTGTTTGATCAGTTAAGAGGAGCTGGAATTTTCTCAAAAATAGATCTTCGATCAGGATATCATCAGTTGAAGATTCGCACGAAAGATGTGTCCAAGACAGCAATTTCATCAAGATATGGACATTATGACTTCACAGTCATGTCATTTGGATTGACAAATGCCCCCACATATTTCATGAATATGATGAATAAGGTTTTCATGGAATATTTGGATAAATTTGTTGTCGTATTTATAGACGGCATTCTTGTCTACTCTAAGACAGAGGAAAATCATGCAGAACATTTGAGGCTTGTTTTGGAAAAGCTTCGAGAACAGCAATTGTATTCTAAGTTCCATAATGCGATTTCTAGAAAAAGAAAGTGGAATTCCTTGGTCATGTAACGACTACTAAAGGAGTTGCTGTTGATCCTAGTAAAGTTGAAGCAGTGTTGCATTGGGAGAAACAAAGACTGTAACCCATATTCGTAGTTTCTTTGGAACGGCGGGATATTACTGTCGCTTGTTGAAGGGTTTTCAACAATTGCTAGATCACTTATGCAGTTGTTGAAAAAGAAAAAGAAATTTGCTTGGACGCTACAGTGCGAGAAGAGTTCCCAAGAATTGAAGAAAGATTAATATCACCACCAGTGTTAGTATTGCTAGATATTCAGAGCAGTTTTGATATTTATTGTGATGCTTCGCGTCAAGGTCTTGGATGTGTGTTAATGCAGAATAGCAAAGTTATCGTATATGCTTCAATGCAGTTGAGGCCACATGAGGAGAATTACCCAACGCATGATTTGAAATTAGCAGGAGTAATGCATACCTTAAAGTTATGGCGTCACTATCTTATTGGGAATCGCTGTGAGATATACACAAACCATAAGAGTTTAATGTATATTTTCACTCAGTCAGAACTTAATATGAGAAAGAGAAGATAGTTAGAGTTAATCAAGGATTATAATTTGGGAATCCATTATCACCCTGGAAAAGCCAACGTGGTAGTCGATGCTTTAAGCCGGAAGAGTTACAGTGTTAACATGTTGAATCAAGTGAGCCAGTCTAGTTTGTGCAAGGAATTTCAGAAACTTAAATTGGAAGTGGTACCTAAAGGATTTTTAGCAACCTTGGAGGTAAAGTCAACATTGGAAGATCAAATCATCGAAGGTCACAAGGTTGATGGAAAGGTCAATAGAATTAGGTCCAAGATGGATAAAGGCAAAGCTAAAGATTTTGCGCTGGATGATCAAGGTACTTTATGGATGAAAAGTCAAATTTGTGTACCAAATAAGAAGGATTTAAAACAGTTAATTCTTGATGAAGCTCATGATTCAAAGTACTCCATTCACCCAGGGAGTGTAAAGATGTATCAGGATCTAAAGGAAAGATTTTGATGGCTTAATATTAAATGTGAAGTTGCAGAGCATGTTACTTTGTGAGATATATGCCAAAGAGTGAAGGTAATGCATCAGGGGCCAACAGGATTATTACGGCCGTTAAAAGTACCTGAATAGAAGTGGGAGGAGATCGGTATGGATTTTATTACCGATTTACCTAGAACTCAGAGTGGATATGATTCAATATGGTTCATAGTTGATCGTTTAACAAAAGTCGCTCATTTTATACCAGTGAAGACCACATATTCATGAGACCATTTGGCCGAGTTATATATATCAAGAATTGTGTGCTTGCATGGAGTGTCAAAGAAGAAAGTGTTAGATAGAGGTACCCGATTTACCTCAAGATTTTGGAATAAACTGCGTGAAGCAATGGGAACTTGTCTGAATTTCAGTACAGCTTATCATCCGCAGGCAGATGATCAGACCGAGAGAGTCAATTAGATTTTGGAAGATATGCTAAGAGCTTGTGCTCTAGCTTATGCCGCTTCATTGGATAAATATTGTCGTATGCTGAGTTTAGCTACAATAATAGTTATCACGCAAGTTTGGAAATGTCACTATTTGAAGCTTTGTATGATCGATCTTGTCGTACCCAGTTGAATTGGAATGAGACAGGAGAGCGTTTGGTTTTTGGACCAGATATTCTGAATGAAGTCCAAGAACAGATTGCTATAATCAGAGAGAGGCTAAGGGTTCCTCAGTCAAGGCAGAAGAGTTACGCTGATAAAGTGGATGAGGTTGCCAGAGCTCGAATCTCTAAGCCGATCCAAAGGATATAAATTCGACTGATTTTTCAAAAAAAATTAGCCAAGTGATGTATAGCAAATCTGCATTTTTTTTTGCTCGGATGTTAATTTGATTAATTCAGGTACAAGTTTACCCCTAAAAATACAACCAGTCTGACTCGGACAATTTTACATACCTGTTCTTTATTGTCGAATGTGGAACTAGTAACTTTTGTTTTGCATTATAGCTCTCGTACGTTCATAATCAAATTACAACTTGGTCATTCATGAATGCATCCACGGGACACTAGTTTGAGGCCACTGAATACAACTCGGTTTACTAGAATTCAGATACAAGCTTACCCTTGAATAATACAACCACATCAATTCTTTCCGCTCTCCATGGTACTGGAATGTGAACCAGTAAGAAAGATACGAGGTTGTCCGTGGATGGGAACTTGGGAAGTAGAGGACGGGGTAGTTGAATGAAAAGCTTTAATACATATCTTGGTTTAAAATAATGGAAGTGGGGCATATGACAGTTAATTAAAATGGACGCTCACCACTGATAGTAGATACACAGGACAATAGTTTTTTTCGGAGAGGTTTCCAAATTTTGTTTCTAAATACATGTTATATTTATGGTTTCGAGCTGACTTTTTTTCATCTTTCCTTCTATATGCCTCCTCTTAGTTATTTTCAATGTCATTTACTATCATAGACTAGTATTAGACACACCATCTAAAGATATAATTTAGAGGAGTAATATAGTTTTTTTTTAGATATGCCTTGATGGATATGGAATAACCTATAATAACATCTATTCTGAACAGAGTATCACCAGTTTTTTTTCCCTACCATGATCTATTGATAGAAATATCAATGCTTAATAATGGGAAACCAAACTACAACATTGTAGTTCGATTGAATCAAACATTCTCAGATAATTTTCTCGAAAATGATCCATGCGTAATAAACTATTAATGACATTTCCCAATCAATTAGCACTCTTGTTTAAGTCTCAATGTTAAGCATCTGACGATGCTGCGATCTGCCGCCGCTTGAAGTCTCAATAATGAATATGCAAATTTATGAACGCTCTTATTGTCTTCTCCTCCAAACAAAACTGTCATCCCAAAACATTTATATATGTTCTGTTGATCTTATTAATGAAAAGCAGTGCCGCTGATAGCGTTATAAAAATTGAAAGAAAAGATTCATTGTCTAGTTCCGATGGGTTGTAACGTCCCGCTTACAAATAAAAAAGAACCAGCAACCCTTGAAAGTAAAGATTCGCTTATAAGTATACTATTCCAGCAGTTTAATTAACTCCAATCACATATTACACCAGAATCGAGTACTATGATAGAGTACCCAGGTGGACTATATGAGTTGATTTCTTGATTCATGCCTTCACAAATGCTAACAAAAAAAGCTTTTCTGGTAATCCAAAATAATTAGTACATGTACCACTTCCATCAAAGAGCATACTAACACAACCACCCATTCTTGCAACAATATTTGTTTTCATGAGCAAGCATTAGCTTTCAACGATCTCTCACAACTCCGGTAGCCTAAAGGTTTCATACTGCAGGCCGACATGGGTGCGCCCCTTGTGGCAGTTACCAACAGGTCAGTGATTTCTGCGTGAGCTGCTGCAATCTCAGGATGGCGTGCATCGAATTCAGTTGTTTCACGCAACAAGGTTAGTCCATGCCCAAGGCATCAAGGTGGACACAGGCTTTGGGAAATCCACTGCAGGTACAGCGTTGCCCACTGGGAATCGTTGTGCCTATTGCAGCGCCGCGATGGATACTCTTGTGCCAAGCCAGTCGGAAACCACGACGCAGCTTCCTGTTGCCTCCCAAGCCTAAATTGCCAGCTTTCCTGATGATCCACACTGACGAGAATTAAGTTAGATTTATTGCTTTCAAAGTATCAAGTGACATCTCAGTGGCTAACGTGCCCACTCTTGTTCAATGAGATGTGTAGCTAGCCTTAAAGAAAAATCTGAAATGGTAATCCTTTTGATGTAGATTTACTATGTGAATTCTAATCGAAACTGCCTCTTTGTAGTGGGTATTGCACAATGTTTTTCTCACATGTTTTGTACAGCGTACATGCGCGCTAGGTCTTTCTCATTTTGTGCGCCATATATATAGCTGCCGTCACAATATATTAAGATCGACTTGGCTATAGAGGACAGGGACGCCGTAGGTTACGGACAACTGAGAACCGAGAGAAAGGGAAGACAAAAGATTTCTAGTGTGGAGTGGGATGTGCAGGATAGGTAAGTTATTCACCTTATTTACTCCACATCTTCATCTACATTACAATATATAGTTCATATCCACTATTTCCCACATCTATTGCATAAATCTTCAAAAGTTTGAAAAAATAAAAATTTGAACTCAAATCTTCTCACCAAGATTTTCTGGTTACCTCCGGTAATAAGAAGCCAGCCAAGTGCTCAGTAGAAATTTGTCGGGACCTGGAAAGTTGATTTTGAACCCTATATGTATACCATACTAGTTCTATAATCTATGATTAGCACACATATTCAACACCATTGATATCACATGATAAATAAAACAACTAACATAGAATAACTAGCTGAACAACTTTAAGTCATAAATTGTAAATTTTCAGCGGAAAGAACGATAAATGAGGCCTCAAAATTCTACAAGTACTCGGCATCGTCATCGCCAAACACCGTAGCGTAAAAGTAACCGATGTAGGGTCCCACATGTCAACGACAAAGTGTTTGAAAACAGTTTAAATTGGTTTTTATTAATTAACCTACTGGTCCTACATGTTAGTGACTCATTAGACTTAACCAAAGATTAATTATCACTAATCTAATCTCCTCAGTGGGGCCCTCAATTCAGAGAGAGAGAATAGGGGGCGAGGCTACACCGTGGCCAAGTGGTTAGGTGAGCTCACAAGCGGCAAGGCAGCGAAGCACCGAAACAGAACGAAGATTGTACAACCCAGAGTAACGCTCCTGAATTTTCTATGCATTCTGAATTAGTCTCGAAAAGCTAGTACGCATAGTATAATTGTTTGCACCAAAATTTGGTAGATAAGGTCAGAATCGGCAAGTTCAAGATACGACCAGGATACGGATTGAAGATATTTGGAAACAGATCAGGTTGTTAAGGAAAGCACTATCCAAATAGAGGTCGATACGGATTCTACTCCTAACGTGTTGTACCAGGACTCTATCGGCCAATGGGTATAAAAGAGGTCTAGAGGTGATCAGAAAAGCGGCCCAGAGCCAATCAACCAATTCGCTTCTACTTTTCATCTACTTTTCCGTCGACTAAGAGTAGTTTCTGTAATTTAGTCTTCTTGTAATTCGATCTTGATCAATAAAGTTGCGCATCGCCGATTGTTGATCTCCATCAATTACGCCCAGGTTTGATTTATTCTGATTTTGTTGCGCATCGCCTTCTTCAGGATCGATATGCCTTTATCCTCTGATTAGCTTTAATCGGCTAGTTAGACTTATCCTGTTACTTTGATTTAATCGGCTTCAAGCTGATTAAGTCTAAGCCGATTGATCTTTACGATCGGCTTTTGAGTGAATTTCATATTTTTTACCTTGTCGGTTCTGTGTCAAATCGACCGCACGCTCTTGAACCGTGTTAAATGCGGTGTCTTCTTGTCGAAACCCTACTTCAAGTTTTTGACGTCAACAATAATAAAGATGATATCACATCATATCGTATGCAATTTATTTAATTAATTATTAGAGTTTACAATATATATTGCTCTTAGGCCATCTGAAAGTATAGCAACAGAATACAAAGAGTAGTAATAGGGCCTAGCAGATCTGTCATAGGCAATTAACTGGGGCAACGATCTAGTCCTCAAGGGCCTCACTAGTGAAGTAGTACGCTCCTTCTCTGAAACAACATGTACATATTGTAAGATGTGTACATAAAGTAGTTCACAAGTTACAAATGAAATGTAGTTTTAATGTAAGGATAGCAAAGGTAGGCACAATAGAGTTAACTAGGACGATTTGCGTGCTACGCTACGCCGTTGCACATATGGTCGAGTATGGGCGTATGGCCAGTAGTTGTACTGTCATTTGTTTTATTAAGAGAGAGAAAAAGGTCGATGGTTTTTTCAGATCATTTGTTCATTTTGGTTCTGGAGGATCGATGACTATGACGTGTAGTGCCAATCGAAACAAAGTAGATGTAAAATATGGGAGTTGTAATGGTACTGTCATATTATATAGGAGTAAAATTATGTAAGGATGCTGCTGTAATAGTTTTGTTAAGTATACACAGACGTATATACAGTTTTAAGTGTGAACGACAAGCTATTATAGAAGTCAAGAGTTAAGATCCATGACTAATTACGGAGTACATTGTGGGACGCAATCACAATTCTGAACAAGGAGCAAAAGGACTACGGCTATATATCTACAGACGCTGAAAAATGTGATGAACAGTCTCAGCTATCTGAAACCCTTGAGCATAACAAAACATATTAAGGGTAGATGTCTGGTAGTGTTTATATGCACCGTCTTATAGGGACCGGCACAGAAACTCGTTGACCATTTGCCTCGTCGACGCGTAAAGGAGTCCTTTTTAGCTGCAAGTAGTTGCCTGGGTGAGTAGGTACGGAAAACGTTAGGGCTAAACGCAGGTAATTGTGAGGAATTTGGTATAATATGAAATACCTTTTTTGGTGTTAATCAGTCTCTTCCTGCGGAAACAGCCTTCTCTTGATCAATGGCTTTTGTTGGATAATGTTTGGAGCACTTATTGCCATGGAAGTAATATGTTAGTGTTCTACGCTAAACAATCACAACAATAATGTCTGTCTGAACATGTATAAGGGTATAACCTTGTTTTGCTTTCGGTGGCAACCAAATCGTTGATGGGAGTGCATAGTGCCCGCTTGAGTTTGGATTCTGTCGGAATCATCGGTAGGTTATGAAGGTGGGATATGAAAAGTTATTCCCTTTGTAAATTTATAGTTAGCAAAGATGATGATGTAATGATTAAGGTTGCTGACCTCAATTAATTAATGGTGGTGTTCCTTCAGGGAGAACTGCATGGGTTGGATTGTCTTCCTGTTGTCAGAATCTGAAATATGTTTAGGGGAACATGTCTGAAATGAGTCAAATCAAAAGACATTGTGTACTCTATGTAGATAAAATCGCAATGTATTACCTACGTATGGCAAAAATACGGAATGTGGTAAATGCTTGTCTACAGGAATTGTGATAGTTATCCCTTACTATATGTGGTCGACGCTATTCAACAAAGATTAGGCATAAATAACGTGGAAGTGTTACTGCCAATAAGAGATCATGAGGATCAGTTGTTTCGTCGGTGACGGTATGTACATGTGGGTAATAATACTTATTACTCTGAGACTAAAGTTAGGATTTCAGAACAGACCTGGCAAGATGTGGGAATTTTGTGAGCTTCGTGAACCAAGGCAGTTGGAGGTGCATTGCTATCACAGGGGCTGCTAAATTGCGCAATCTTTTTAGAGGTAAACAAGTGTATATGTCCTTGAGAGCCAATGGAGAGTTCATGGTCCGCAGAGACAGTGAGCTGAATCTTGGTTGGATCAGTGATGCCCATGGTAGGGATAACACTTGGCAACTGTCTTGTCCACTGTGATCGGAACTCATGTCGGTGTTTCTGGGGTAGTGCTATAATCAATCACAGTAGTATTTGTTCCATGACTCGGCTGTTTACAGCCAGATGCAGATGGCGAGGGAAGAAAGAGAGCCGACACGGAATCAACTTGTTACGATATCCTAACTCGTTGTAGGGCTCGTCTTGTGACAGACACCTTTAAATTATACTGTCTTCCGTAGAGGCTTGTTAGTTGTGAAGGGATGAAGCCCTGAAGACCCTCAGCAGCCGCAACAAAGAGGGGGCACTGGGCAACCAATAAGTTCCTACGCAATCTCGGAAAAGAAAGTGAGCTCTGCCACTTTCGCGTTCGGTCTGTTGATATTATTTGGGTCAGTACTGTGCACTGTGACTCGGTATCTACCGTAATAAACATGGGGGTTAATTTTTAACAGCCGATGAGTATATTTTTAAGAAGAACATATATTAACATAAAGTGAATAAAAGGGTATCGTGCGTTTGCAGCTATGATGCCACGTCTTGGGCATCTATATGTCTCCCCTTCACGAGTGACTTTCCTCTAGAAGGTAGAACATCCTAGATACCACCATGGCTGCTCTGGAGCAAGGCTTTTGACAGCGATATTGACAATATAGCTTTTCCCCTAAAGACATAGACATAGAAGTATCAGTAAATAATGAGTGCAGTACTTTGAGCCATAGTTTCGGTTGGGGGGAAAAGTGTGTTTACCAAAACATTATGTGGGCTAAGAATGTAGATTTCAGGGACTGTAGTGGTGATGACCTGAATTTGCATCGGTGAGTGACCGGACCATTTAATCTCATGTGGTACAGCTGCAAAACTACGGCATGCAAAGGGTAAGGAAAATAAAAACCTAATGAATGGCTCTATGATAGCAGTATCATTGATAGTACATTTAGGGAATTGAACGATAGTGGGAAAAAGTTTTAGCTAATAAAGGCAAAACATGGGAAGTATATGACATTGGCACTATAGAGGAAAGGATGTGGCAGCGAGTGTAATCTATGTATGTCATTAATAGAGTTAGTAATCGGTGGAACAAAGCACTAACATCGAAAAGCAGTTTAAGGGGACAATGATGTGGACCTGTGTACATTATCAATAGGCTCTGAACTTGGAAAAATAGGAGACCTATTCTGCAGTGCAGCTACCTCCGGGAGGGCAGCGTTTGTGTACCATTTGGAAACAGTGCTTCCTTGGGACATAGTTGGTCTGCAAATTACAAACAACTGATCTGTCAGGAAAGATATGAGCTCCACATATAGCTGTGAATCAAAACGGTAACCAAGAGTTATCGAATCAAGATAATAGTTGAACAAATGAAAAAAGGGACCACCGTGGGTGGTGCATACCGTTACATAACTTAACTATTAACCCAATTAACAGTAGGACAACCAAGGCTCGATGTGATTCAGTCTTCATGGCATCGGCATCAAACTGGATGGCATGTGATCCTCATAGCGTGACCTCCGCATTTTCCTTGTCACATAAAGATTTCACTGTTTGCATATCCATCGATCATGATAACAGAACTGGGTACACAAGAGGTGAAAGATCGAAATAGCGATCAGAGGGGGTGAATGATCCCAAATAAAATTTCCGAATAAACTTTCCCCCTAGAATTCAAACCACCAAAAGACCAGAAAGAAAAACTGAACCATCGATCAGGCAATTGCATGAACAGAGGCACCGACTAGTTAAGGTCGGGTGAACAGTAAAAACTGCACTCGTCGGGTAGCTCTGGTGGGATGAACGGTGTTCCGGGATTAGCAAAGTACTGCGAACAGGTCGTCAGCACTAGTCGGATGAACAGTGTTCGAGATGAACAGTACCCCCGACCAGAACTGGTCGGATAAACAGTACTCCCGACCTGCAGAGGTCGGATGAACAGTACTCCCGTCCTGAAGAGGTCGGATGAACAGTACTGGGTGAATAGTGTTCAGGTGAACAGTAAAATCATCCCAATCCTAAAAACAGAAATCGATGTAACTTTTGATCGGCTAATCCAAAAACAGTGAAAATTGGTGTGCACCTCCCTAAGGATGTCAGGAACCTATTTCAATCATCAATCGAAGGAATTGATACCAAGGTTCCGTCCTTTTCGCTTTAACAAATGCAACACCAAAAAGCAGTCACGAACACAGACCTCACCCTAACTTGCTGGTGGGAGTTGATAGTCAGAATATCCTTGGATGACTCTCCTCAAATCATAGCAAGTAAGTACACGAAGAAACAACCCTTCAAACAAATAGAAACACGATCTGAAGGCACTTTCTTCTACTAGGCACAAAAATTGGTTTCTTGCAAAACTGAATAGAAGAGGTTGTAGATTACCTAGATGATTGGGATATGATCTATAGAAGATTCATCCAGCAATCTTTCATCCTTGGCATAAAATCCAAAAGCACTTAGAAGGAGAGGAAGAAAATTCAACCATACAGAAGGTAAAGTGCATGAAATTAAATGATGAATTTAAAGCATAATGTAAATGAGGAAAGTGAACTCAAAGACGGGAAAACAGTCTTTCATTGCCAGAGGGTAGGTTTACAAAGCCTCACTACAAAGTGGGCAAAGCTTCAGGAGCACAGAGGCCTCCAGAGCACTCTCACCTACTCACGTACACTTTCTCACATGCTCTTCACCCCTGGGAGACACCCCTCTCCCTGTCTATTTATAGCATGCTTGGACCACCTACCACCCTTGCATGAGCCTCTAAACCCTAGAGCACTCCATCAAGGGCTGAGATTTTACCCACTCACACACACTACAAGAAACAGAGAAAAATTCGTGGGCCCAAAAAAAACCCACGAATTTATTTATTTAAATTCGTCGGTTTGTATAAAACCCACGTTTTTAATTAAATTCGTGGGCCAAAATGAAACCCACGAATTTAATCATTTAAATTGTGGGCGAGTAACCCACAATTTAAATATTTAAATTGTGTGTAAAAATTACCCACGAATTTAAAAATTTAAATTGTGGGCCACCAATTACCCACAATTTAAGTTTTAAATTCATGGGCCCACCTTACCCACGAATTTATCCCGAAAAAAACCCTACGGGCCCAGCCGAGACGCTACCGCCTCCTCCCCGCCCGCCTCGCGCCCGCCCGCTCGGCTCGCCGCCCGCGCCCGCCTGTCCCCACGCGTCAGCCCGCCCGCCCGCGCCGCTCGCGCGCCCGCCCGCCCCTGCGCGCCCACTCCACTCGGCCACGGAGCCACCCACCCGGCCGCGAGCCACCCACCGGCCGCCTCCCACCGCGCAGCTTGCCCTCCCGGCCGTTGTATATAACGTTAGAGTTTAGGGTTTGTGTTGAACAAGAGAGAGCATAGGCGTCACCCGTTGAGAACGGCGCATCTCACATTTGCTTGTGAGGTGCGCGTTCTCGAATTGTCCAAATATTTTGGACGGCCGAGAATGTTGGTTGTTGCATAGGACTGCGTGACGCAGCGAGCGATCCGAGCGTGATTTCGCCACATAACCTGTTGTTCTCCGACGCACCAAAGATCGCGCGTGCGTTTGGAGAACAATGGGTTATCTTTGCGCCAAATTTCGTTCGGTTCGTAGCGCACGTCACAGATCGCATGCAATAGCCTCCATTCAGTGTAGTGTCCTTTTTAACCCGAGAATAAATGACGCAGAGTATTTGACAAAGAAAATTGGAAGTCAACTCGACAACCCACAACTAAGCAATTGGATAACCTACGTCGTGATGGGTTGAAAGGCGGCCCAAGCTTCGTGCAATGGTTCCGTCAGCATGTAATTTGACTATTTATTCATTTTTCTAAAATGAATTATTGTAGTAACTTAATATTAGACTAACAGTGATGAATGTTGCTATATAGTGTATGCGTGATGCCTCCTTCCCTGAGGATCTCCGACAGCTCTCTCATGGTGATGTGACGGCAAGGAGCTATAGTCGCTGTGATGTGAACGGGTTCCGTTTTCGAACAGTGAAATTAGAAGCTAGCCGTCCACTTGCGGCCACTTCTAACAGCGGAGTAGTCACAACGTCATCCGATTCCAGCGATATATTAGACTACTACGGTGTTGTACAAAACATAATTGAGTATACCTTTGGGGTGGCAAAGATCCAAGGTCGTGTTTTTGATTGCCATTGGTTCGATCCACACAACGGCACACGTGTCGATAACTTTGGGATGGTGGAGGTGAAGCACGATTCATGCTTCAGGCCATATCAATAACATCGTGCTTGCACATCGAGTTGAGCAGTGTACTACGAGCTATCCTCACCGTAGCTTGAAGGCTTGGTGGGTTGTATTTAAAGTTAACCCTGAAGTATACCCTCCTGGGGATGTTTCGTATGTGGCAAGTAACGTAGAGGATGATGTGGGTGATGTATATCAAGAAGAAGCTATAGGGGATTCTTTCCTTGTCTCCGACGGGGCAGGACTCGATCAATTACCTATCGATGCCACAGACGTAATAACAGATGAACCCGGCCCGTCACGGAAACGCCCTCAAAAGTCAGTAAGGATTGCACGTCTTCAAGCACGTCTTAATGAAATACGAGTCGCAGAAGCAGATTCCGACGCCGACGACTTTTGATATGTATATTTTGTGAGATTATTGTTGCCTCGTTCATTTGTACAAGTCATTGTTGTCTCCTTCATTTTTTACATGTTATAGTTGTCTCATTCTTTTTTGCAAGTTATTGAAAATTATTTGTAAACCTGTATACTAACTCTTGTCAAATTTGAATAGATGAGTATGTTCAGGCATCAGGTTGACAAGCTTAAAGGCAAGTTCAGCGGGTCGTCCTCCAGAAGGTCGAGGAGCAAGGGTTCTGATGGTTAGGACTCGACGGCCGGTAGCGCCATATTTGCTGGGGCGGCGCAGATTAGACAGCTGCAGGAGCAGCTCCAGAGGTGCTTCGATGGCGAGCACGAGAGCAGCGCGGAGCGACCACGGGAGGACGAGGCGCGGTAGGGGTTGCGAGGAGGCGGTTGGGATGTGAGCATGACAACATGGGCGAGGCGGACGACGAGGAGGTCGTTGGGGTGGTGGCGGTGGGGCGACAGATCTGATGCAGACGCCGAGGCCGAGGCAATGGCAGATGCAGAGTTGGAGGCGACCTTAGAGCCAGTTGAAGAGGGCGGGTCTTCTTCGAGTACCATCAGGTATATGTGTAGTATTGGATTATCATTTAATCTCCATATTTACATTGTAATGTCTATGAACTAATTATTTGCATTTCAGGTTTTGTAAAACCGTCTCAGTTCGTCCGAGATACAACCCGGCAGATAGGAGGTTGATAGAGGTACACGGGAGCAGGTAACAGTTATATCTTCTCCTTTAGCATTAGCTAGGTGACAACTTATTGTTTTGATGCATCTTTGTCTTGTATTTTGTTGTAGGCACTGGAAAGAGCCGGGTTGGACTGGACGGGCCACATTACAAAGGTTAACGCCGTCTTTGGGAGCCCTTGGCGGTACTACTACCCCGGCATGGTTGAGTCAGTGGGAAAGATTCATGCCCACAACCGGAAGCACCGGGCGTTGAAGGAGAACGTGGAAGGAGGCGAAGACAACCAAACATGTCGTATGCGCAGCAGGGCTGGCTTCGGGTGAGTTTATGTTATTTATTTACTCTATTTGAGTATTGCTTTAAATGTAAGTACAATTTGACAAAGTGTGATTATATGCGGAGAGGTTCCGCCTTGAGAACGAAGACGATTACAACGCTTTGAAGAAGGCCAAAAGCGTCTTCAACAGTATGCACAAAAGGTTGTCGAAGATTCATTCAAAGAATGCACGCATTCAAGCTGTCATCAATTTTACAAGAGGGTGAAGAAGGTGAACATGAGAAGAGGACCGAGGCGAGGAGGATACACCGACAGAACAAGAGTATCTCCGAGCTCGGTCGATTGGATAATGAAGGACATGGAGGCTTGGAGGTGGATGTGCCGGTACTGGGGATCGGAGGATTTTCGAGAAAAATCAAATAGAAATCGAGGGAACAGAAGAAGTAGATTGGGGAAGCACAAGTACGACGCAGACGGACACATTGGCCTAGAGCAACGCATGGTAAGTATCGGTATTATAATTGTTAGTGAATTTGTCACTATGTTTCTAACTTTGCATCGTAGGAGGCTGAAAGTGGGAGTACTCCCACTTTTGTGGAAGTTTACATCCGGGGGCACCAAGGCGAGGATCCACAGAACCCGGATGTGTTGTGTGACGACGGGGCTAGTGAGAGGATGGTAAGTATAAATGACACAATATGTTTTGTGCAAATTTACATCCAGGAGCACCAAAATGCTGTTTTGTAGGCGTCATATGCAGAACAAATGACACAACGTCATGGGCCGGAGGTTGATTGGAGAGCCGCACCGGTCGATGTGGAAGCGTTGTACCACGCTGGAGGGGGCCTAAAGCATGGGAGGTTCGTTAATAAAACTGATTTTATTTGTTTTCGCTCTACTAAGGAAAAAAAATTGCATGGTCACATTTCAGTATATATCGTTTGTAGGTGGGCCATGGGGGATGGAGTTGTGGACTGCGATCGTCCTCCACGAGGCTCGGTTTCCTCACAGGGGAGTGCTCGCTCGTCGAGGTCCGCACGGGAAGCACAAGCGCACGAGGAGGCTCGTGAAGCGCGAGAGGAGGCTCACAACGCGAGAAGAGTCTCGTCAAGCACGAGAGGAAGCTCATGAAGCCGAGAAGACTCGAATACATGAAAATGTATCTGCAGTACAATCTCAACTTTGAACAAAACGCTCAAGTTTACATTTGTGATTAAAATCTAACAAACAATCTATATGCAAAGAATCATCACAATCTCTTGGACCTAACGTGCGGTGTTTAGCCCTCTGTTCATGCAGTAAAGATACTTGAGTTCATTACGCTTTAATTCACTTAGCTCGTAAAATCACGAATTCACAAACCGGACTATTATGTCATAGGGCTCCCACCACCTCCCTTCTACATGTTTTCTCCGCACATGCAGCCACCACCACAAGGAGAAGCATCACAGGTGCTCAGCCTCCCCGGCGTCCTTCATAAACCCTCTTGGGATGCGGCACCACCCCTAGGAGATGCACCTCGGGTTATATGACATTCTCATGCATTCTTTATTTTCAAAAACTCTATTATGTGTACTTCATATCACAAACTATGATCCACAGAGCTCCCACCTCCTCCTCCTTTCTACATGTTCAATCCACGATCGACCACCTTCTACGGAGAGGCACCACAGGTAAAGACGGATCGGTTCAATTCGTTATTTAAAATTTGAATGAATGATTTATATATGGCATGATGTACTGTCTATGCCTTACAGGCTCCCACCTCCAAACCCGTTCTACATGTACCCACCACCTATGCCAAGCCAAGGAATGCCTATGTACTTCAACCCGTGGGCTCTGCAGCCACCTCAGACGACACCACATGTATGGATGTCGAAAATATTATAAGTTTGCGACACGAGCTAAGTTTGTGAATTCTTGTACAAATTGCCGTTTTGGATGTGTGATTAATTATCTAAGGATCTGCTAGAATGTCTCCTTCTGGTTTGAGATATTGGTATATATATTATAACGCAAATGTTTCTTTGTCTCACGAGTGGATGTCCTATTTACTAGAGAGGTCATGCGAAAATTTCTACATTTCAATGACTTAGTTTTAAGCCGGTTTTAAAGAGTTGAAAGGTTGGTTTCGGTCTTTTAGTAGAGGTAGTAGGTTTGGTGTCTCGTTTGTTAATTTTTCGTTAGCTTGAACTTTGTTGTGGAGTTTGATGACTTGGTGAGCTACCCGCCCCATCCCTTCCTTTCTCTTGCTCAAATTTAGGAACATATGCTTCCGTAGGAACTTTAGTTCATTCTTTGAATATGAGATTACATATGCTTCATTGAATATGAGATTACGTCTGCAATGGATGGACATATACTTAGTAGGAAATCTAGTTCATTCTTTTAGTATATATATCAATCTTAGTAATCTGTCATAAAAGTGATAATTTTTGTTGAAATGCACAACTGAGTCGATTTTAGGATATTTAGGCAACTCTTTCTTAAACCTTGCACAAATCATCTCAATGTTCATACTTGAAAAGGTTAACTTGTGTGCTTATGAAAGTTCATTCTTTGTGCTCTGTAGATAAGTGATGGTTTACCAAATTATTAACCCATTACGTGCTATTTGATTTTTTTCTTTCTGTCAATAACTTTTTGATTTCGAACCTTATATTGTGCTGACTTCTTGGAATTGAAAAGTTATCTTAAGACAACTTGTTCAATTGTGAACTTATGTTTTAAATGCTTTATATGGCATCCTTGTAGAATGTTGTTTGCCCATGTACAATCTGATTGTTTATCCTTGTAGAATGCTTCATATTTGTACTTTGTATATTGAACTCTTAAAATGACTACCAAAACTCTTAATTGCTTCTTTGAACTATTTTCACTGTTTGTTATCTTTTGAATACTCAGTGATGCAATTGGGGTCTTTGGAAGTTGAATTAAGTAATTTTAGTTGTAATCTTGGCCTTATGTTAATACTAGAGAGTATTACTTTGATACTTCATTGAATATGAGATTGATGTTCATATGATTATTGCAGCATATCTTGACTAGCTCGTACGTGTAGTTCTTATATATAGTATCTGTTCTTGTTTAGCTTGACCTGTCATATTGATATTCTCATATTGTGTCTTGGTTGAATAGTACTATTGATATTCTCATATTGACATTCATGTGAATCAGCATAATGTTACTTGTAGCACAACCTAAGTTAATCTTGAACTTGCAGGTTTCTAGGTCACGCCCTCCAAAGACGTACTAACGATTTACATCATAGAAGACATCTTCAACAAATACGACGGTGGTGGTAGCGCCCACAACTCTAACAACCCCGAGGCATTAATTCCATTGTGAGCTCGATTGGTGTATAACTGTTGTACTTTATAACTTGTTGTGATGGATACGTTGTGATGGACTTATTGTGATGGACTTATTTTAATGGACTGCGGATTGTATCTATTGCGGTTGTAATGTGTTGTACGTCATTGCGTAGTTTACAAATTGCCGTTGGATGTGTGATTGGATTATCTAAGGATCGCTAGAATGTCTCCTTCGGTTTGAGTGATTGATATATATATTATAACGCAAATGTTTTTTGTCTGTGAGTGGATGTCCTATTTACAAGAGAGGTCATGCGAAATTTTGTACATTTCGGAGACTTAGTTTTAAGCGGGTTTGAAGAGTTAAAAGGTTGGTTTCAGTATTTTAGTACTGGTAATAGGTTTGGTGTCTCGTTTGTTAATTCTTCGTTCGCTTGAACTTCATTGTGGAGTTTGTCTTTTGTGTTGGTGTTTCTGATCAGATTTGAACAAAATTGATGATCCTTCTTATTTATTCTTCGCTTAGCAATTTTTAGTTTCAATTTTCTTTTTGCCTTTTCTTTTCTTCTTTAGTTGTTATATGTATTGAGTGCGATACATATATATATATATAAATACATACATTTGGATATATGTATATATGTATTGAGTGCGATACATATATATAAAAATACATACATTTGGATATATATACATTTTTTTTGTAAAAATGACAGTTAAATTCGTGGGTTTATTAAACCCACGAATTTAATCTGTTTAAATTCGTGGGTTTAATAAACCCACGAATTTATCAGATTAAATTCGTGGGCTAAAAAACCCACGAATTTATCAGATTAAATTCGTGGGTTTAATGAACCCACGAATTTAATCTGATAAATTCACGGGTTTTTTAGCCCACGAATTTAATCTGTTAAATTCGTGGGTTTAATAAACCCACGAATTTAATCTGTTTAAATTCGTGGGTTTATTAAACCCACGAATTTAACTCAGAAACCCAATTAAATTCGTGGGCTTAGCAGAAACCCACGAATTTAACTTAAATTGTGGTACCCACGAATTTAATTAATTAATTTCGTCGAGTTAAATTCGTGAACTAAATTCGACGGTTTGCTCACGAATTTAAATTAAATTCGTGGGTTTTAGCTTAAATTCGTGGGTTTTTGGCCCACGAATTTTTCCCTGATTCTTGTAGTGACAGCTATGCAAGGGCTGACCCGAAACCGAACAACACAACGGGTTTTGCACGCTTTTCAAATCATACTAACTTGACCCGCTACTCTATCTTCCTAACCGCGATCCAACGGTCCTCCTTGATCAGAGCAGCTTCAAGTTAGCATCTCATCCACTCCTTTGTCTTCTTGGCTTGCAGCTACTCCCTGGCCTCAGTCATCTTTGACGACACCTTGATCATCTGGACCTCAGCTCTCCCAGCCTAGTCCTGATCTCCTTTGCCTCACCATGACCTAGCTACAAAGTCCTGCAACCATCATAGACAAGGAAACCACATCACAAGCAATGTCCAACAACACATATCCATCTCAACAGAAAGAAATACACTACGCTGACCAGCAAAACCCCGACCACACGTGCTCTGACCACTGGTCTCCATCCCGACCACTCGAGGTCTGATCACTGGTCTACGACCAGCCAAAGCCCAGACAACTCGGGGTCGGACGACTGGTCTCCTACCAACCACTCGGAGTCGGACGACTGGTCTCCGACTCAACCACTCGAAGTCGGACGACTGGTCTCCGACCAACCAAAGACCTGACCACTCGGGGTCAGATGACTGGTCTCCGACTCAACCATAGCCCCGACCACTCGGGGTCGGACGACTGGTCTCTGACCAGCCAAAGCCCCGACCACTCGGGGTCGGACGACTGGTCTTCGACCAGCCACTCAAATTGCTCTAGCTTGAAAATCAATCCAAATCAAACTCAAACTTGAGCACACCTTGCTTAAATAAAGTCAAATACTCATCACAAAAATGGATTGATCTCCACATGGTCTTTCAATCTCACCCTTGATGAGTATATTGACAAACCACACAAAAAGGCATAAATTTGAGTTTGAATGAGAGAAGAAGAAAGCAATTTTATTGCAAAGCCAAACTTGGTCCAGAGAGAAAGATATAAAATCATGACCAAGTTGGCAGAAAGAATTTAGAGCAAGACTATGAAAAGAGCAAGTTTTCCACAGAAGCTCTAAAAACCAATCATAAGTGCCAAATGTGATTATGATCCATAAGAAATAGCAAAGATTTACAAAGATCATAAGAACCAAAAAGCTTTCACATTTTTATCTTATTTTTTTTAATGATGCCTTTTCTACATTTTCTCCCCCTTTTGGCAATATAGGCATCAAAATGGAATTTTCTCCCTCTTTTTATGTATGCATGAAATGCAACCTAAGGGAGCTTTGAAGATTATCCAATTGATCGCAATGACAAGATATGACACCAAGCTAGTCAATTTAGAAAATGACTGAACTAGGATGTTTCCAAGAAGAAATTCATTTTGCTCACAAGCTTTGTTTACAAGATTTTATTTTAGCAATATTTGAACAAGTGCAAAACTTAGCAAAAGTTTCAAGGCTAGAAGAATAGCCACTCTAAGGATCAAAAGGAAAACCTAGAGTTTAACCTACTCAACACTTTGGGGAATCTGGAAGTGCATACAAGATCCTTCGGGCTCATTTATCACTTAATGCAAATTGCGCTTTATCATCTTACAAGACATAGCGTGGTGCAAATGTTTGACATTATTTGCATTCTTTACCCACTTATGTTTTTTTTTGCATTTTCTTTTGACAAGCAATTGACTCAAGCCATATGCGACCATCTCAAGATGAACTCTTAAGAGGATGGTCTAGGTCATACACGATGCACTCCAAGTTCATCCCAAGTGCAATGGGAAGCTGTCTTAGAAATGCAAGGTGTGGAGTCAAGAAGAGTCAATTTTGCTTAATTTTCATTTTTAGCATAATGATTCATGAGCACATGAAGGACTCAAGTATGAAACAAACTAGTTTCACCCAAGTTGCTATAGGTACTCTAGAGAACTCCAAAATTTCTCAAATTATGGCACAAACCTCTATAGAAGAAACCTAGCAAGTAAAAGCAACATGTTTCATCAAGTTTTTCATTTACAGCTTATTTCATTTTTATGATTAGCAAGTTAACTGAACTTGGACATATCTAAGCTAGTGATTTCCTCCATATGATGTAGCATGGTGTATTGCGTGAAGAAGAAATCAATTGCATAATAGACAAAGCTCATTAAACAGGAAATGCAGTCTATATGCAATGCATGAACAGATTCCAAAACTCCCCCTCAGCATATGAGTCAATTTAAGCAAAAATTTAGTTCAAGTTGAGTTATTAGCAGAATTAAGTTCAAGAAAGACCCAAATGAACTCAGTCGAAACCAGAAATACAGAATGAAGAGAGGAAGTAGAGAAAACTTCAAAACTGGATGGCTATTGAGCATAGATAAGATAGAAGAGACTTACTACGGCTCAGACTCGCTCTTATCTTCACCAGAGACTGACATAGGGAAGCTGACTCTAGATCCCAACTAAGGAGTGCACACAGACCCTGTCTACCCAGGAGGCCCCAAAACCTGCTAGACTTATAAGACTGTGAGGGAACTCAACCTAGAGAGAAGAGAGAACAGCTAATCACGCAAGATAGCAACCTAAAGCACAAGATAAGAGGACCATGCAAGGCATGCCAGAAGTCTAAGTGAGTGAACTCAACTCAAAAAAACAAGCCCAAAGTCACCCAGAAGAAGAAAGGAAATGCTGGAAGAAAATATATAGTACATAATATACAAACCAGCTCCCCCTCAAGATAAGCCGTATGGGCTCACGACTCCAAGCTCACTCCTCAAGGCAACAAACCTAGAGCTATCCAAAGGCTTGGTGAAGATATCGGCTAACTGGAGGTCACTCTCTATAAACTGAAGCGTGATATCTCCCTTCTCCACATGGTCTCTAAGGAAGTGATATCTAATATCAATGTGCTTGGTCCGGGAATGTTGCACTGGGTTTTTAGCAATGCAAATAGCTGAAGTGTTGTCACAGAAAAGTGGCACACTCTCTATCTCTAACCCATAGTCCCGCAAGGTCGATCTCATCCAGAGCACTGCTCTGAAAGAATCGGCTGCGGCAACATACTCGGCCTCGGTGGATCAGGTAACAACTCGATCGCTTCCTAGATGACCAAGAAACAAGAGAAGTGCCAATGAATTGGCAAGTGCCAGAAGTGCTCTTCATATCTATCCTACAGCCAGCAAAGTCGGCATCGGAAAAGGCTCTAAGAGATAGACAAGAAGAAAAGAGTACCAAATACCATAATCAGTGGTAGCACGAAGGTACCTGAAGATGCGCTTGACCGCCTGACGGTGAGAGGCGCGAGGAGAAGCTTGAAATCGAGCGCAAAGACACACAGCGAAATGTATGTCCGGCCTCGAAGCAGTGAGGTACAAGAGGGAGCCGATCATGCTCCGAAACTCCTTTTGATCAGCAGGCTCACCATCCTCATCGGGCTTGAGGACAATAGTGGTGGCCATAGGAGTCATTACTGGCTTTCCATCAGACATATCGAAGCGCCTCAGGAGGTCACGGGTATACTTGCCTTTATGCAAGAAAGTACCCTCCCGAGTCTGCTTGATTTAGAAGCCAAGAAAGTAGCTCAACTCGCCCATCATACTCATCTCAAACTCTGTACTCATCACATCAGAAAACTGAGAGACAAGAGAATGAAACGAGCCACCAAAAATGATATCGTCCACATAAATCTGGACAAGAAGAAAATGAGACTCATGGTGTCGGATGAACAGAGTTTTGTCTACTAAGCCCATTTTAAAGTCATGGCTGAGAAGATAAGACTTGAGCCTCTCATACCATGCTCTGGGGCTGCTTGAGTCCATCTGAGCTTTGAAAGCTTGTATACATGACTCGAAACTTGGGGTTCTCGAATCCTGGAGGTTGCTTGACATAAACCTCTTCCTCAATATAGCCATTGAGGAATGCACTCTTGACATCCATTTGATAAAGCTTGAAGCCTTTGAATGCAGAAAATGCAAGCAGGATTCGGATAGCCTCTAGCCTAGCTACAGGGGCAAAGGTCTCCTCAAAGTCAAGACCCTCAACCTGAGAAAAGCCCTATACAACTAGTCTAGCCTTGTTTCTAACTACAACCCCATCCTCACTCTGCTTGTTTTTGAACACCCACTTGGTCTCAATGACATTATGACCAGATAGGGGCTTGACAAGCTGCCATACCTTGTTCTTCTCAAAGTTCTCAAGTTCCTCATGCATAGCATTAATCCACGACTCATCGGATAATGCATGAGAAACATCCTTCGGCTCAAAGGAGGCAACGAAGGCAGAGTGAAGACAGAAGGAGGATTGACCCGTTCTTGAGCGTGTGACACGCTCGAACAAATCGCCAATCATCTGATAAGGAGAATGACGTCTCTGAATATGACGGGGAGGACCAGAAGCAGAAGTGGCCTCTACCTCTTGAACAGAAGAGGTAGGAACAGAGCCACCCGCTGAAGGAGAGTCGGAAGGCAAGGGCTGGTCTCCCTGAGGTGCAGAAATGGAAACAGGAGGCACCTCAGGTGTAGAGAGGACTGGATCCGGTGGAATACCATCATCTCCATCATCCTTATCTTCTTCAAAGATGGTCTCGGAGGGATAAGAAGAGCTCAAACATCGTGTCTAGCTCTGGCTAGCCTCATCAAAGGTCACATCACAGGTCTCTATGATCCTATGTGCATCAACACTCCAGACCCTATAGCTACGAGAAGAAGACGAGTAACCTAGAAAGATACCATCAAAAGAGCAAGACTCAAATTTATCTAGGTTACCAGACTTCAAGATAAAACACTTGCAACCGAAAACGCGAAAATGAGACACACTGGGCTTTCGCCCATACCTCAACTCATAAGAAGTGCGATGCAAATGTGCTCTCAAAAACACGCGATTAGAAATATGGCAAGCAGTAGCTATAGCCTCAGCCCAAAACTTCTTAGGAGTACTGTACTCATCTAGCATCGTCCTAGCCATCTCAATCAAGGTCCTGTTCTTCCTTTCCACTACGCCATTCTGCTGAGGGGCGTAGGAAGAAGAGAACTGATGCTCTAAACCAGACTCCACACAAAAATTATCAAAGTAGGAATTCTTGAACTCCGTGCCATTATCACTGCGTATAGCTCGTAATGCACCGAGAGCTCAATAGACAACCCATCGACCAAACCCTGAAGTGAGAAAAGTCTCATCCTTCGAGGCCATGAAGAATACCCAAGAGAATCTAGAAAAATCATCAACGATGACAAGAACATACCACTTCCTCCTGCTTGATCGAACTCTAGCTGGACCAACAGTGTCCATATGTAAAAGCTGTCCTGGTGCATCAGTCATCACTATGGTGACTGGAGGATGAGAAGCAGTAACCATCTTGCCATGTCGGCAAGGAGAGCAAACTAAGTCTTTGACCATCTTGAGTTTGGGCAAACCCCGAATGAGATCGTGGCTGCTAACTCGGGTCAAATAATCAAAACCAATGTGACCAGGTCTCCTATGCCAGAAGGAGAGATCATGGGACTCAGAAGCAATCAAACATCGAAGAGAATCTCCAGAAGAAGCAGAAAAATCAGCACGAAAGACTCTCTCAAATCTAGAAATCCCGCAAACTAACCCTCCTGATGAATCAAGGATTCTACAAGCTTTACTCTTGAAGCTTACCTCGAAAGAGTCATCGATAAGCTGAGAAACAGAGAGCAGATTGTATTGCAGCTTACTTACTAAGGCAACATCTTTAAGAATGAAATTGTCATAAATGCAAATGATACCTTTAGCAATGACTCTACCTGAAGAAGCATCCCCGAAAGTGATCAACTCATCACCGGGGGCTCGGACTAGGGAAGAAAACCATCGAGAATCTCCGGTCATATGACGAGAACAACCGGAGTCGACAATCCAAACATCTCCCTTCCCCATCCGACGAACCTGATCAAGACACAAGAGAGAAAGATGACTCAGTACTAGGATAGAGTGAAGACTTGGGAACCCAATACTGAATCACACGACGCCTCAGAGTACCAGTCACAGAAGAAGACTGGACTCGAGTGTCTCTCTGACGTTTATCCCTAACAAGATCAGAAGCAACTCTAGTAGATGATCTAGGAGCTGAAACTGGGTTAGCACGCCGTGGTGCAAAAGCCGAACTACCCCAGTGAGGCTTCCTAAATCTCCTACCAGAAAACACCTCACGCCGCTGATATCTACCTCGATGGGAAAAACGAGGAATATCAAAAGGACGACGAAAAGACTGACTACGAACAGCTCCAGGACTAAAACTCAAGGAACTAGCATGAAAACCGAGTCCTGGACGCTGCCCAAAAACAGGCGACTCTCTAACCTGTCTAGAAGCAGTGTGTACCTTAGGAGCAATCAAAGTCTGGGGATTACCCTGAATACCCCTAAGAGCAGCAACACGCTCACGCCGAGTGATCTTGGCGCGCCTGAAGCAGAAATCTACTAGGTGACCATCCTTCTTACAGAAGGTGCATGTGTACTTCGCCTTGCTAGAGGCAAAAGCAATAGGAGTAACACCCTTCTGGTCAGAAGTCCTATGGACAACCCCAGCGGACCTAAACACGGTGGTACTCACTTTGGGAGCTACCACAATCTCACCACTCTTGGAGCCGCGCACAATGGTGGGAGGATGCGCCCGAGCGTGCTCCAAGGGATCAAATCCTAGACCTTGATCGAATCTACTAATCTTGGATTGGTCTAGAATAAGATTGAGCTTCTTCTTGCCTCCAACAAACTTCTCGAGAGTGCTCATAAGATACTGGCAATCTCGAAAGAATGAAGCACAAGAAGAACAGGGGGAAGGAGAGGAAGAAGAAGAACCAGAATGAGAAGATCTCTCGACGTGCTTTTGTTCCTCAAAGACGGCTGCCTCAATCTTGAGGGCCTCACAAGAAACGCAAGGAGCATCTCTAATCCTAAGGGTTTGGTCTTCTAACTTCTTCCTAAGCTCGACATGGATTTGATCCACATCATCCTTAACCCCAGCACACAGCAGGCAACCAGATTTTGACTTAACTAGTAAGTCCTTAGCAAGTTTCATCACACTTGACATTCAAAGCATCATTGTCAAGTTTTAGTTGCCTACAACCCTCACATGAGCTAATTGGGTCCTTAGAAGCATGCAATTCAAGTTCATCATTTCTAGAAGAAAGCTTCTTAAGGTGTGAACTCATGGCATCAATTTCAGCAAGCAATTTAGGGCAATTAGCACAAGAAGGAGTAGAGTGAGCATGAAGAAAACAAGCATCTACAGAATGAGTATCAACAGATTCATTGCTAGCATTCTTCAACCTAAGACTATCTAGTTTAAACGACACACTATCATGCATAGTCCTTAGGTTCTCTAACTCCACAAGCAAAGCATCACACAAAGTATAGTCATCAGTGACTCGGGAGGGAGAAAATCTAAGTGAAGCTAACTCCCGAGTCAAGGTACCTACTTCCTTCTCAAGCTCCGTACACCTAGCTCTAGCTCTAGCATGAAATTTTCCTAATTTGTAGAAAGCTTCATTGAGCTGGTCATAGGAGGGTACCTCGTCCGAGTCGCTGTAGAGCTCGGAGTCGCTGATGCCGTTGGCGTCGGCCATGAAGCACATGCCAGAGAAGTCATCGCCGCCCTTCTTCTCTTGCGGATCATCCTCGCCCTCGCTGCTCCATGTCTCCGTGTCGGAGAGATTGATGTCGTCAAGCGCGGCGAGGACGCGGTGGAAGAGCTTCTTGTTCTTGGAGAAGTTGCGGTACTTCTTCTCAAGCGCCGGCTCGCGAACTGGAGGCTTCTTGTTGCGGTTCTTAACGATGTAGTCGTTCTTGCCCGAACTGCCATGTTCGTTTTTGTCCTTCTCCAGCTTGGGACAGTTTGCTCGAATGTGGTTGGGGCCACCACACTCGAAACAGGTGATCATCCCACCTCTCCTCCTCTCTCTCACTCTCTTGTATGCATATGAAAATTTGCGAGGAAGAAGAGCAAGCTCATTTTCTGGAAATTTTTCCAGTTGGTCATCGCTTAGCTCGCAAAGGGCGGAGAGAAAGAAACCAACAGAAGAATCAGGAAGAGAGGATCCAATGGAATCGGTGACCAAAGCCATCGACTGAGACTTCGTCTTCCGTGAGACGACGTCGATCTCATGAGTCTTGAGGCGGGAATAAAGCCTGTCAAGAGTCAAGGTCGATAGGTCGGTGGTGTCCTTGATGGTGGTCACTTTCGTTTCCCAAACACGAAGATCGAGTGCGGTCAAGAAATGTCGAGCATTATCCGAGTCAGGGTATATGCAGCCGACTGCTCGGAGGTCGCTCAAAATCTTCGTAAACTGACCAAAACACTCGTCAAGACTCTCACCAGCGTGCTGTTCAAACTTGTTGAACTCACGCTTGAATTGGTACTGTCGAACCGTCTTGATTTGGGTAGTGCCCTCATGGTAAGCATCGAGGTCACCCAAATCTCATGAGCGTAACGAAGGTGAGAAATCCTATCATACTTATCGCGGCTAAGACCTCGTATGAGGATGTTCCTTGCCTTAGCGTTAGCCTCAACGTCGACCATATTTCCGCCGTGACGCTTTTCATCGCCAGAACCTCATACGGGAGTTTCACCATCTGCCATATCAGGAAGCCCTGGGCAGTGATGTATGACTCCATCCGCGATTTCCAAAACGGAAAATCAACTCCAGCAAAAATGGGAGGCTTGGTGGAATACTTGTCCATCGCCATGGCTCTTGAGACCGGTCAAGATCTATGGAAGAGCAAAACCGATTCTGATACCAATTGAAAGATCGAAATGACGATCATAGGGGGGGTGAATGATCCCAAATAAAATTTCCGAATAAACTTTCCCCCTAGAATTCAAACCACCAAAAGACCAGAAAGAAAGAACTGAACCATCGATCAGGAAATTGCATGAACAGAGGCACCGACTAGTTAAGGTCGGGTGAACAGTAAAAACTGCACTAGTCGGATAGCTCTGGTCGGATGAACGGTGTTCCGGGATTAGCAAAGCATCGCGAATGTGTCGTCGGACTAGTCCGATGAATGTGTTCGAGATGAACAGTGCCCTTGACCAGAACTGGTCGGATGAACAGTACTCCTGACCCGCAGAGGTCGGATGAACAGTACTCCCCGACCTAAAGAGGTCGGATGAACAGTACTCGGGATGAATAGTGTTTGGGTGAACAGTAAAATCAGCACAATCTTAAAAACAGAAATCAATGTAACTTTTGATCGGCTGATCCAAAAATAGTGAAAATTGGTGTGCACCTCCCTAAGGATGTAAAGAACCTATTTCAATCATCAATCGAAGGAATTGATACCAAGGTTCTGTCCTTTTTCAGTTTAACAAATGCAACACCAAAAAACAGAGTCACGAACACAAACCTCACCCCTAACTTGCTGGTGGGAGTTGATAGTCAGAATATCCTTAGATGACTCTCCTCAAATCATAGCAAGTAAGTACATGAAGAAACAACCCTTCAAACAAATAAAAACACGATCTGAAGGCACTTTCTTCTACTAGGCACAAAAATTGGTTTCTTGCAAAACTGAATAGAAGAGGTTGTAGATTGCCTAGATGATTGGGATATGACCTATAGAAGATTCATCCAGCAATCTTTCATCCTTGGCATAAAATCCAAAAGCACTTAGAAGGAGAGGAAGAAAATTCAACCATACAGAAGGTAAAGTGCATGAAATTAAATGATGAATTTAAAGCATAATGTAAATGAGGAAAGTGAACTCAAAGACGGGAAAGCAGTCTTTCATTGCCAGAGGGTAGGTTTACAAAGCCTCACTACAAAGTGGGCAAAGCTTTAGGAGCACAGAGGCCTCCAGAGCACTCTCACCTACTCACGCACACTTTCCTCACATGCTCTTCACCCCTGGGAGACACCCCTCTTCCTGTCTATTTATAGCATGCTTGGACCACCTACCACCCTTGGATGAGCCTCTAAACCCTAGAGCACTCCAACAAGGGCTGAGATTTTACCCGCTCACACAGCTATGCATGGGCTGACCAGAAACCGAACAACACAACGGGTTTTGCACGCTTTTCAAATCATACTAACTTGACCCGCTACTCTATCTTCCTGACCGCGATCCAACGGTCCTCCTTGATCAGAGCAGCTTCAAGTTAGCATCTCATCCACTCCTTTGTCTTCTTGGCTTGCAGCTACTCCCTGGCCTCAGTCATCTTTGGCGACACCTTAATCATCTGGACCTCAGCTCTCCCAGCCTAGTCCTGATCTCCTTCGCCTCACCATGACCTAGCTCCAAAGTCCTGCAACCATCATAGACAAGGAAACCACATCACATAGCAATGTCCAACAACAATATCCATCTCAACAGAAAGAAATACACTACGCTGACCAGCAAAACCCCGACCACACGTGGTCTGACCACTGGTCTCCATCCCGACCACTCGAGGTCTGATCACTGGTCTACGACCAGCCAAAGCCCAGACCACTCGGGGTCGGACGACTGGTCTCCGACCAACCACTCGGAGTCGGACGACTGGTCTCCGACCAACCAAAGACCTGACCACTCGGGGTCAGACGACTGGTCCTCGACTCAACCACAGCCCCGACCACTCGGGGTCGGACCACTGGTCTCCGACCAGCCAAAGCCCCGACCACTCGGGGTCGGACGACTAGTCTCCGACCAGCCACTCAAATTGCTCTAGCTTGAAAATCAATCCAAATCAAACTTAAACTTGAGCACACCTTGCTCAAATAAAGTCAAATACTCATCACAAAAATGGATCGACCTCCACATGGTCTTTCAAGAGGATTCCATAGAATATGTGTACGAAAGTAATATCGACACTCGAGGTTGATCATAGAAACGTTAGTTTCTGTAAACAGTTGGGAAAATGTAGATTCATGTGGACACACCTGCCATCTATGATGCGGATGTTTCGAATTGGTTTGGGTATTCCTTTGACTGCAACTGTCTTTATGTGTGACACAGTTGTGATAATTCCTATAGTATCTGTGTGTCGATGATCATTTGTTCAAAATATATAATGAGAAAACAAATAGCATTCTATTATGCAATGTTGGAGAAGGAAAGGGATGGGTCGATAGTAAACAATACCAGACAACATTAACTTATCGTTTGCTCTGCTCCTGAGAACATCAAATGAAACAGGTGTGCACGCATATGTAGGGAACCTTTTCGGAACAGGAGCTATCTCGCTAATCTTTGTGTGTGCAGTGAATATAGCTATTTGAATATTGTCAACGGGTCAATAATTTTGGGTTGCATCAGTCACTTCGAAGTACTCCACATGGTATACCGAATCCTCTTTGAGTAATGGAGTGAATCGTGCTAGATGTCGTTCTGGAATCTATGCATCCATGGCTGTACCCTGAAACACAAAATAGGATATCATGAGACCGATGCTGAAGATTGGTTGAGATGAGACAATGAAGCCAAGAAGAGCATGAACTGTACCAATTCAAGAAAAACCAGATCAAGGCGGAGAACCTGTCAGGTTTGTTCTCATCGATATACTGTGAGAATCGACTAGTTCTCACATGGACCTGCCAACAATGTGACTCCTGGCTGACATCAAGCATAGTCCATCTACACACAAGAATAAACAAGATAAGTGTTTTGAAATCAAGTAAATGTTCTGCAAAAAGATAGGAAATGGGAAAATATAGCGATGGAAAACATAAGCAGTGAGTAGTAAATACGTTGAGCAAGGTAGGAGGAAGCAATGAAGTAAACAATTATGGGAAAGAGTAATGAAGAATATGATGAGCTTCCTTCTCCAGCCTACAATTCCGTTGGAAATTTTCTCAATCAAAGGTTGCAACTCTTCTCTCCTAAGTTTGTGAAAATGCACGGGAATGTCAAGATATTTAATAGGGAAAGAAGTAATTTGATAGCAAAAGATATCAGCAAGTTTTCTAGTTTCCAGTTCACTCATACCAATATAAATGAGTTCGCTCTGTGAAAGTTTATCCTCATCTCAAACATCTGTTCAAAAACGGCAAGAAGCCACTTAAGATGAAGAGCAGAATTGGCATTATTTTGAAGGAAAAGCAATGTATCGTCTGCATATTGAAGATTAACAATTCCATTAGGACTAAAATCAGAACATAAGCTCTTAATAAGACCATTATGGGCAGCTTTTTGTAACATATTAGTGAAGACATCAGCTACTAAATTAGAAAGAACAGGGGATAGGGGATAACCCTGTCTTAAACCTTCGACAATCTAAAAAAACTGACTTTCCACATTGTTTATCTTAATCCCAACAGAGCATTTCTTAAGAATTTCATGAATCCAAATCTTCCATTTATAACCGAAACCTCTCTCTAAAAGGATTTCATGTGGGAAAACCCAGTTTGCCATATCATACGCCATCTCATAGTCAAGTTTGACAACCAAACCATATTTTTTTCAATATGAATGTTATGGATAACTTCATGAGCAGTACCTACAATTCCCAAGAACTATCTATTTTGAGGAAAAAAGTTTGGTCACAAAAAATAACACAAGAGCATTTTATTGAACTAAGCTTGTAGACTATGTACTGTTATCTTTGAAAATGGTTGGAAAAGGCAGTAAGGCACAATACCTGCAGATCACAGTCTAGTCCAGGCGCTAAAAGTAAGCCAACACAAGAGTTTGCACCTCTATTCAGTGCAACATGAAGCGGTGTCATGTTTTGAGAACTCCCTATATTTACATCAACTCCAGCTTTCAAAATAATCTATCACTAAAATTTAAAAATATCAAAACAAAAACAACTCATGTTTTAATAGAAAGCAGAAAAATCAGGAAAGCGCAGGAAAAAAATCTAAGCACCAGATAAGCTTTACGTTTCATACTTTTGTATCACTGATCATCGATACAGTATGAAGCGCAGTTGGACAGTGTGGGTCATTTTGTGTTGTAGGATCAGGCCTTCCAAAGTACTGATAGGAGCCTAGGACACAGTTAAAATAATTGCAGAGGAAGAAACACAAGGATATTGACCAAAGATAGACCATATAAACAAAGGTATGAAAGCATATGAGCATTACAAAAACGCAGTTCCATGCTTTCACATGACAGACTTTAATACAACTTAGCAGTCATAAATCATAATATAAGCAAGAGTTAGGATGAGGCATGGAAAAAATTAGTCATCTGAATGCAATTTAACCAAAGCTTGTAAATCACTGACACTGCAAGAGCAGAAGATTTAGCCTATTACCTGTCAAATACATGTAAGATATTTGCCTAGGACACAGTTAAAATAATTGCAGAGGAAGAAAAACAAGGATATTGACCAAAGATAGACCATATACAACAAAAGTATGAAAGCATATGAGCATTACAAAAACGCAGTTCCAACCTTTCACATGACAGACTTTAATACAACTTAGCAGTCATAAATCCTAATATAGGCAAGAGTTAGAATGAGACATGGCAAAAATGAGTCATTTGAATGAAATTTAACCAAAGCATGTAAATCACTGACACTGCAAAAGCAGAAGATTTAGCCTAGTACCTGTCAAATACATGTAAGATTGGCAAGGCACGAGGACACTCGGCGAGCCGCGATTGGCCACACCGGCGTCGGCCTCGAAGGCTCCGGACCAGAAGCAGTAATCCATGCCCACGCAAGAACCATCGTAGGTGCCACGCGGAGACGCCGATGCGGAGGCAGCGCGAGATGGATGGCCACGCGAGGAGGGGCTCCACGATTGGTCGAGACGGCGGGCAGGCTGACTTGGACGCTCTGAGCGCTCTCCGATTCTAGGCGACATATGATATGTATGATTTGAGTGTAAAGCAACAATTGAAATACCATAAATAATTTTAAATTGCATAATTGATATTATAAAACTGAATTTTAAACCAGTTTCAACATGGGATCCAACCCAGAGTTTAATCTAGTTTTCCCCTACGGACTCTCTCCATTCATAAACCATGTTCTGAAAAACATTGTTGAAGACCAAAGTCTAGTATGTGAAAGGCTTTATTCGGCATGCCCATGATCGAGGGTTCAGCCAATCAATTAGTTTTACACTCTACAGAGGTTGTACAATGGTACCCACAAGACATGATCATTTCTTATAGCCTCATGATAAACAAATTTTCTTTAGTGTGCGGTAGAAAGATCAAGACAAGGCCCTTACAAAGCACCATCCCATGCAGTCATGCTTGCTAAGGTTTCACTGTCGACAGGGTTCAATCGCCCTAGTTGGAATCCCCTCTTGCACCACGTGGCTACCTACCTGACGCCACATTCAACTGAATGGCACAACCGACATTCGAACATTGCAAATTAATTAGCCAGGTCTGTAACTAGGAGACTTTCCATAAACCCAGCTCTCATGTTACACCGCACCCGCCTGAGAACCATTCTCGCCCGGTGTAAGCCATAATTTCACCTTGCTTTGATCCATATCATTTTTCATAACATTGCATGACACACTAATGCCAAGGAATACGCGAAAATAATATTTTATTTGGCTTAAGTTCCCAAATATCCAAATTCAGGTATAAGCAAGACTAAGCCATTTTCAACAAAGCACTAGTTAATACTATAGTAGTGTACCAACTAGTGATAGTTTACTTAAGGTTACAAGGGTATTGGGATTTCAATGTCACATAGACCCACCTTGTCATATAGCCTCTTGCCTCAATCTAAATCATTTATCACCTGAGTTGATTATCGTGCAACACATACCATCAACAACATCAACATCATTGTGAGACAACACATGACACACCCTTTTCATAAATTTCCATGTATCATTAGTCAAGTTTGAATTTACAATGATTCTTGGCATGGCTAAGCAAACTAAGCACAACATAACCAACTCATATTGGCTTATATTAGCAACCAACTAGTAATTATCCATCCTAGGGTGACAAATAAATATGTCATAGCAAATTACAAGGTAGGTATAATTCAAATGGGTTGAATAACTAATTCCAAATTCTTTCGAAAACAGTATAACTTGAAATAACATGCAATATATTAAAATAAAATAATATTTTTTAAAACTTGGTTCAATATGATCAAAGTATAATTTGCCTTAGAACAACTCTTGATCTTGATCTGGACTATGAACTTGGGTCAACTCTTCACCTTCGTATGCTCCCAGCACTTCAACGTCTAAGCGAAATGAATGGCAAGAAAGAAAATAAATGCAAGATAAATACCAAACTCTTTAATTTATATGAATTTAGAAACTTGAAATGGTTCAATCGGAATTGTATGAAGGAGAATAGACTCTTGAAAGATTCACCGAAGAAATAGATCTGGAAAAATAGAAATAAAATAGAATATTCCTAAAATATTCCTTGCCAAGTGGGCTATGCTATTTTTTCCAAATAATTCTTCTCGGGATATTAAACTACAGAGGCTAAGATGTGGGCCCCACATGTCAAATTCTTAGCTCACATGGACCAAGTCAACACATGGACCCTTACTGACACAACATTGATACCACCGCCATGTGTTGACCACTGGGTCAGCCACATCAGCACAGCGACGCACAAAGACCGATAGTTACCGCGACAAATGATATGACAAGCACATCACAGGCTATGGTGTCCGGCAGCGATGGCGGCGAGCAAGAGAGCGGTGACGGCGGCTTCACGGCGACAATGACCTCTCAACTTCTTCTTAGCGAGATAGTATGAGCACCAACTAAATCAAGATGAGGCAATCTTGTTGGTAGGGTCCAAGGGCTCTAGAGCTTACCGGCAGCAACGAATCATGGCTCTTTTCTTTTGATGACAGCGCTTGAACAAAACTCTAGATCCCGGCTAACTCGTGGCAGCTTGAGAAAAATTGATCTAGGGCCTGTGTTTACTAGCTCAAGGTGGTCTCAGGGCACTCCTTAAAGAGCCCTTGGAGTCTACACTCTACTAGGAACGGAGATGAAGATCATGGTGGACACGGTGAGCTACCATGTTCGGCTTGAACGAGGTAGGAACTATCTTGACAGGAGGGTCCTACCTGTCGACGGCTAGCACTGGTACGATCCACCAGACTAGGCTGCAATTCTGGACTACGGCGCTTGCTGGACCACACGACAGAACATGGCTAAACGGGTTGGCTTCAACCCACAAGCAAAACCAAAAAAATTTATTTCCTTTTCCTTTTAAAATAAAAACAAAAATGAAAATATACTCAAATAAATAACAAATAAACTTGGAAAAATCCCAAAAGATTATGTAAAATACTTTAGTGTATGTAGAACCCAAATAAAATAATTTTGATAATTGTTCACTTGAATATTAATCATATTAAATCCTTTTGAATTAAAAAATTCCTATTTAAGCTTCAATTAGCAATAAAATTATGAAAAAGACCAAAATAATTAAAAACCAATTCAAAGATATACAAATTGGGATGTTACAAATCTCCCCCTAATAGAATTAGGCTATAAAATCCTAAAAATCTAGGAAATGAAATAAAGTGGGTGAGCATGCTTTTAGTGCTTATCTGGATTTTCTTTTGAATATAATTTATTTTCATATTTCATTTTATTGCTTTAATGTCCTTTTTCACCCAAATTTATAAATTCAAAAGAAACTCCTAAAACTTCAAATACCCAATCTGGTAAATAATTTTATAAAATAATAAAACAATTTAAATGAATAAAATAAATTTTTAGAATTTTTACACAAAATTTAGATGCCCTAAAAATTCAAATTTAGATGAAAAGAAGGCAAATTTCAAGAATTTTCATTTGAAAACTGTAATAGAGAATCAAGTAAAACTAAAGAAAATGGAAACAACATTATCTAAACTACCTCAACAATTTTTCTAGAATTTTTAAAATCGGTTTCAACCACTTTTGGCCAGCTTTATTTACCCCAACCGATTTTGCTTTCATTTTTCACGAAGCTACAATACGCGCACATTATATTCAATGAAATGCTCGAACCAATATCCCTGCCAGTGGGCCATGCTAGCTACTAGCCCCATCGGCCAGCCCCTCTTCCTTCCCCTCTCTCCTTCCTTCTCTCCCTGCTTCTGCTGGAGCTTTGCTGCGGCAAGGATTCGCCCTACCACGCGCTGCCATGGCAGGAGAATGGTGCCACGCAGCTGCGGTCGGCCAAGCTTCGTGAGCTCCACCGCATGCCCATGTTATTGTCTTGCCCATCACACCTCAACTACTCTCCTGCATCGCCATAAAGCCAGTTGAAGCTACCCCTGCCCTATTTGCTGACCCGCACCACGTCTTCTCCATTGCCGAGGCTGGTGAGCCTGATTTCGCGAAATCCACCATTGGGTGAGCTCGTCGACCCATTCCCGCTTGAAAACGACCACATTACAATCCTCAGAGTTTGCCTTGTGCCATGTTTGCAGCTTCCTTCAGCCGATCAACCGCCACGGCCATATCTTCGTCTTCGCCTCCAGCCGCTCGATGGCAGGTCATCTCGACCACTTTTCGCTACGCCAGAGTAGCGGATAGATGCATTTTCACCCGTCCGTGCTCTCCCCCACCTCAACCCAGCCTCCGCGCCCCTCCTTGCTCCTCTCCGGTAAGCGCCTCCGCCAAGCTCCAACCCTCTCCGCCGCTGGCCCACCTCATCGCCGTCCAACCTCAATCAACCGGTCTGCTAGCTTTGCCCCTCCTCCTATTGCTCACCTAGCTGCCAGCCAACCGCATCCGAGCTCCCCTATCTCGGCCCACCGACTGGTGGACCCGAGTTGTTATTGACTCGCACCCACGTGGCTACTAACACGTGGGGATGCACTATCAATTGGCACATGAAGTTTAAAACCCCGCAAGCATAGTCTCTGGTGAGGGGCCCCGCCATGCCAGTGTCACGCGTGCCCGCCCACTCCCTACCGCTGACATGCAGGCCCACCTGTCAGCGTCACACGTGTCCTTCCTCACACAGCCGCTTACAGTGAGGACCGGCTATCAGGCAATGAAGCGCTATTGAAAAGCTGCCAAAAAAGGAAAGGCGTATTCTACTGTGGAAACGTACTTTCCGTTTTCGAAAGTTTTTCTTTTTCTAGAGATTTTACAAACCCTAGCATATTCGAAAGCTTATAGCTTTTGCTAGGAAACTCCAAATTTAGTGAAACAAATTTATAAATTTGTGTAAAATCATGTAGAATCTGAATATGCAAAAAATATTTTAGTTTTGATCATTGTGCATTAAATGAGCTTAAATAAATGCTATAGGCCTAAAATATGCATAATACAATTTTTTTACAAAACAAGTCTAAAAATGATGAAACCACTTTTACGATGTTCCTAAGATCACAATATTTCCAAATATGTAAAAATATTTGGATTTTGACATAGTTTGCATCAAATGTTTAAATAGCACAATTTCAATACATGCAAAAATTCAAATAATCATAAATTGTACAAATGAAGGACCATGTGGAGGTCTATCCAGATTTGTGATGAGTATTTGACTAAATTTGAGCTTGGTTTGCTCTTGTTTGAGTTTGATTTGAAATGGATTTTCAATTGGAAGCAATTTGAGGTCTTCTCTGTTTTCCCAGTGCTACCGGCCAGAACGAGTAAAAATGAATTTCAAAGTGTGGACTTTGATGAATTTCTTGCATATCTTTGTGGGCATTACTATGTGAGGAGTTTCCTTGTTTTTGTTGGTTGCAGGTCGACGATGCTAGATCATGGTGAGGCGAAGGATGACCGAGACTAGGCGAGGAGCGTCGGAGGTCCAGACGGTTGGTGATCGCCTTAAGATGATCGGAGACGGAGTCGTGGCAAGCCGTGAAGACAAGGAACAGATGAGATGCTAGCTAGGCTCTGCGTGGATCAATGAGGACCATTGGACCTTGGTCTAGTTGATAGGTCAGCGGGTCTAGTTAGTGTGCTTTGAGAACCGTGCAAGAAAACCCATTATGTGTTGTGGGTTTTGGGTGAACCCTTGCATGGCTGGTTGAGTGGGTTAGTCCTAGCCCTTGATGGATGATGCTCTAGGGTTTAGAGGCTCATCCAAGGGTGGTAGGTGGCCCAAGAGTTGTATAAATAGGGGTGGAGGGGTAGCCTTCCCCCGAAGATTTGAGTTGCTCCTTTGAGCTTTGCCCACATCAAGTGTGGTTTTCTAAACCTTCCATCCAAAAAATACAAAAATTTTCTTTACCTTATTGTGAATTTAACTTACACATTTACATTATATCTTTACTTTACGCAATTTAAATTCAGCATTTACTTTCCCGCATTTACATTCTCGCAATTTACTTTCTCGCAATTTGGATTTGCCTCCCCTCCTTCTAAATTCTATTCTTCTAGGACGTCTTGAGGGTGTTCATATGGTTTTACATCTTTCTTGCACCCTAGGATAGACTAGAGATCAAGTTTTTATCGAGTTGCAAATCTGTCAAGAACTTATTCTTTGCGCAGCAGTAAGTCTTTGATTTTTATAAACATTTAGAAAAATCCTTTTTAAGTTATTATTATGGGAGAAGGTGCATTACTCATATATCCATCTTTGGAAAAATTTGCGAGTTCACTGGTTGCACCGGTTGAGCGCTATGAAGTGAAAACCGAGCCTCAAACATTCTGATCGAATTTCCTGCCTGTCTGTAATGCTTGAGTTTTCATGTTTATTCTACAAAGCTTTTTGAGATGATTTTTGGTTGACTGTTTCATGACTCAACTTTTCACAGAGATAAAAATTCCCACAAATTGTATAGCAACAGAAACTCACCAATCACCTCCTCCAAGTGAGGACAATTCCTTTAAAATCTGCTTTTACTTTTCTGGAAAGAGACTTCGGTGTTTTAGCTTTATCTCTTTTAGAAAAGTAGTCTTTGAATTGATTCCTCTTTGTTTGGACACTTGAAAACCAGGATTGTGATTAAAAAATCCCTCACATGATTCATGATTCTCATCCATGCAAGCTAGGTGTACACATAGTTGTCTAATTGTTCGGGTTTTTGGTCTGTGTGCGAATCTGAGAAACACTAGTTTGAAGGAAAATCTTTGGGTGTTTCAGATTTTTATTGCGAGATTGTTTGGAGTACTTTGAGTGGGGAAATTTTAGTTGGGATCATTCACCCCCCCTGATCGCCATTTCGATCTTTCAACAACAAAACTTCAAATTTGATGAAATCAATTCCTGTGACACTGTAAAATGATTCTATATTTGTATATGCAAAAATATTTAAGTTTTGAGCTCATTTTGCACATATTCATGTATAGGAAGGGTAAAATAGTGTAAACTTGTGAAATAGAACTATTACTTCCAAATAGTCTTTAATACCTTTTTAATTAGAGCCCCACTTGTTGACAAATCATGAAAATGAATCTCTAAACCAGTAGCCTAATCTCTATTTAATATGTTTTCGTAGGTACCCTATGCTTAATCCATAAGATATACATCACACATGCACGCACACGCTGTTTCATGATAATGGGATCATACATTTTAATGAATCCAAATAATTTTAGACTCTTGAATTCGAAATAAAAAATATAAGAATAAATAATTTTAGACTCTTGAATTTATAAATATTCTTGAACATGATTATAATTCTAGCTTCTTGAAATAGAGAAATAAAAATGACATTCATAAGGAGAGCCAAATCACGAACAAAGGACTAATGAAACCAAAATGCACGAAGTGATAACTTGGGAATCCTAAACCAATCTATTCTCTTTTAGTAGATTTCATTTGTTATTTACATCTGATTTCTTTTTGCCCTTATTAACAATTTGATGTTTGCTATTTGTCGTGATTCTCGTTATATAACGCGTAGACACCGACGCTTCAGAATCCATCAATGATGACCTCACCTACGACCCAGATTACTTACCAGACTACGAACAGCAAGGCAAGCACCCTCCTTTGATCACGTTGATCCCAATATTTTACAGTGTTTATGTTGTTTTATCAAACTATATATGCATGCGTGTATGTTTGTATTCAACTTGCTATGTTGCGGGTACCGGTAGTTACTTCATGTTGAATGCATTGCCCTTACCTTGACACTTAATTACCTGCTATTGTAACCTATGCTTATGGTGTAGATATTACTTAGTGTCATTATGGGTAATAATTGCGAAATATCTCATGTACAAGCTTAGACATGCTTACTTAGAATATCTTTTAAATGTTGAGACACATTTCTATCCAGACTTGAGCAATTTGTAAAGGTACGGAGCCGAGTTATGGTCTCCATGTATGTTTCGTAAAAATCCAACTCAAAAACTTATGGTTTAGACGCGGGCAAGTTACTACTTAAACTTGAGGCATGAGGAGGCACCTTGCACATAGTTAGGGGGAGATTCTCGTTCGGGTAAGATAAGGACCGAACTTGATGCTATCACCTAAGTGAATTGGTGCAACCACATGTGCAAGTATGGGATAGCCTTAGCTTAGTAGATTAGCTGAATTCTAACCTTGCATTTTGGTAGGCTAAAGTAGTAAGGGCATACCAGGGTACGGTATCGCTCATAGGTGCTCCCTTCACCAAGGTGTTGGGGTTAAAGCATTCCAATACAACGGTGTATGCCTTGCCATGGGTAAAGGACACGATAGGGTGTAAACCATCGTTAGTATTGTGTGTGCGGTGGGTCCGGATTTCCAGACTATAGCAAGGGTTTGTCATCACCGAGGCTGGTGCAAGGCTAGTCTTCAGCTAGTTGAACGGTTTCGTCACAATCTAATAAATCGGGTACTGTAGGTATTGCGAGGCATGTTTGACATGTGAAAGATCGAAAAAGGCGACTAGAGGGGGGTGAATAGGAGCCAAATAAAATTTTCGAATAAACTCTCCCCCTAGAATTCAAACCACCAAAAGACCAGAAAGAAAGAACTGAACCATCGATCAGGCAATTTCATGAACAGAGGCTCCGACTAGTTAAGGTCGGGTGAATAGTAAAAACTGCACTGTTCGGGTAGCTCTGGTCGGATGAACAGTACTGCGAACTGGTTGTCAGTACTAGTCGGATGAACAGTGCTCCCGACCTACAAAGGTCGGATGAACAGTACTTTGGGGTGAATAGTGTTCGGGTGAACAGTGTCCCCGACCAGCACTGGTCGGATGAACAGTACTCCCGATCTGCAGAGGTCGGATGAATAGTACTCGGAGTGAATAGTGTTCGGTGTGAACAGTAAAATCAGCACGATCTTTAAAAACAGAGATCGATGTAACTTTTGATCGGCTGATCCAAAAATAGTGAAAATTGGTGTGCACCTCCCTAAGGATGTCAGGAACCTATTTCAATCATCAATCGAAGGAATTGATACCAAGGTTCCATCCCTTTTCAGTTTAACAAACGCAACACCAAAAACAGAGTCACGAACACAGACCTTACCCCTAACTTGCTGGTGGGAGTTGATGGTCAGAAATCCTTGGATGACTCTCCACAAATCATAGCAAGTACGTACACGAGGAAACAACCCTTCAAACAAATAGAAACACGATCTGAAGGCACTTTCTTCTACTAGGCATAAAAATTGGTTTCTTGCAAAACTGAATAGAAGAGGTTGTAGATTGCCTAGATGATTGGAATATGATCTATAGAAGATTCATCCAGCAATCTTTCATCCTTGGCACAAAATCCAAAAGCACTTAGAAGGAGAGGAAACAAATCCAAACATACAGAAGGTAAAGTGCATGAAATTAAATGCTGAATTTAAAGCATAATGTAAATGAGGAAAGTGAACCCAAGGATGAGAAGGCAGTTTTTCTTTGCCAGAGGGTAGGTTTACAAAGCCTCACTACAAAGTGGGCAAAGCTTCAGGAGCACAGAGGCCTCCTGAGCACTCTCACCTACTCACGTACACTTTCCTCACCTGCTCACCACAACCGGGAGACACCCCTCTCCCTGTCTATTTATAGCAGGCTTGGACCACCTACCACCCTTGGATGAGCCTCTAAACCCTAGAGCACTCCATCAAGGGCTGAGATTTTACCCACTCACACAGCTATGCATGGGCTGACCCAAAACCGAACAACACAACGGGTTTTGCACGCTTTTCAAATCATACTAACTTGACCCGCTACTCTATCTTCCTGACCGCGATCCAACGGTCCTCCTTGATCAGAGCAGCTTCAAGTTAGCATCTCATCCACTCCTTTGTCTTCTTGGCTTGCAGCTACTCCCTGGCCTCAGTCATCTTTGGCGACACCTTGATCATCTGGACCTTAGCTCTCCCAGCCTAGTCCTGATCTCCTTCGCCTCATCATGACCTAGCTCCAAAGTCCTGCAACCATCATAGACAAGGAAACCACATCACATAGCAATGTCCAACAACACATATCCATTCAACAGAAAGAAATACTCTACGCTGACCAGCAAAACCCCGACCACACGTGGTCTGACCACTGCTCTCCATCCCGACCACTCGAGGTCTGATCACTGGTCTACGACCAGCCAAAGCCCAGACCACTCGGGGTCGGACGACTGGTCTCCGACCAACCACTCGGAGTCGGACGACTGGTCTCCGACTCAACCACTCGGAGTCGGACGACTTGTCTCCGACCAACCAAAGACCTGACCACTCGGGGTCAGACGACTGTTCTCCGACTCAACCACAGCCCCGACCACTCGGGGTCGGACGACTGGTCTCCGACCAGCCACTCAAATTGCTCTAGCTTGAAAATCAATCCAAATCAAACTCAAACTTGAGCACACCTTGCTCAAATAAAGTCAAATACTCATCACAAAAATGGATCGACCTCCACATGGTCTTTCAATCTCCCCCTTGATGAGTATATTGACAAACCACCCAAATAGGCATAAATTTGAGTTTGAATGAGAGAAGAAGAAAGCAATTTTATTGCAAAGCCAAACTTGGTCCAGAGAGAAAGATATAAAATCATGACCAAGTTGGCAGAAAGAATTTAGAGCAAGACCATGAAAAGAGCAAATTTTCCACAAAAGCTCTAAAAACCAATCATAAGTGCCAAATGTGATTATGATCCATAAGAAATAGCAAAGATTTACAAAGATCATAATAACCAAAAAGCTTTCACATTTTTATCTTCTTTTTTTTAATGATGCCTTTTCTACATTTTCTCCCCCTTTTGGCAATATAGGCATCAAAATGAAATTTTCTCCCTCTTTTTATGTATGCATGAAATGCAACCTAAGGGAGCTTTGAAGATTATCCAATTGATCGCAATGACAAGATATGACACCAAGCTAGTCAATTTAGAAAATGACTGAACTAGGATGTTTCCAAGAACAAATTCATTTTGCTCACAATCTTTGTTTACAAGATTTTGTTTTAGCAATATTTGAATAAGTGCAAAACTTAGCAAAAGTTTCAAGGCTAGAAGAATAGCCACTCTAAGGATCAAAAGGAAAACCTAGAGTTCAACCTACTCAACACTTTGGGGAATCTGGAAGTGCATACAAGGTCCTTCGGGCTCATTTATCACTTAATGCAAACTGTGCTTTATCATCTTACAAGACATAGCGGGGTGCAAATGTTTGACATTATTTGCATTCTTTACCCACTTATGTTTTTCTTTTGCATTTTCTTTTGACAAGAAATTGACTCAAGCCATATGCGACCATCTCAAGATGAACTCTTAAGAGGATGGTCTAGGTCATACACGATGCACTCCAAGTTCATCCCAAGTGCAATGGGAAGCTGTCTTAGAAATGCAAGGTGTGGAGTCAAAAAGAGTCAATTTTGCATAATTTTCATTTTTAGCATAATGATTCATGAGCAAATGAAGGACTCAAGTATGAAACAAACTAGTTTCACCCAAGTTGCTATAGGGACTCTAGAGAACTCCAAAAATTCTCAAATTATGGCACAAACCTCTATAGAAGAAACCTAGCAAGTAAAAGCAACATGTTTCATCAAGTTTTTCATTTACAGCTTATTTCATTTTTAAGATTAGCAAGTTAACTGAACTTGGACATATCTAAGCTAGTGATTTCCTCTATATGATGTAGCATGGTGTATTGCGTGAAGAAGAAATCAATTGCATAATAGACAAAGCTCATTAAACAGGAAATGCAGTCTATATGCAATGCATGAACAGATTCCAAAACTCCCCCTCAGCATATGAGTCAATTTAAGCAAAAATTTAGTTCAAGTTGAGTTATTAGCAGAATTAAGTTCAAGAAAGACCCAAATGAACTCAGTCGAAACCAGAAATACAGAATGAAGAGAGAAGTAGAAAACTTCAAAACTGGATGGCTATTGAGCATAGATAAGATAGAAGAGACTTACTACGGCTCAGACTCGCTCTTATCTTCACCAGAGACTGACATAGGGAAGCTGACTCTAGATCCCAACTAAGGAGTGCACACAGACCCTGTCTACCCAGGAGGCCCCAAAACATGCTAGACTTATAAGACTGTGAGGGAACTCAACCTAGAGAGAAGAGAGAACAGCTAATCACGCATGATAGCAACCTAAAGCACAAGATAAGAGGACCATGCAAGGCATGCCAGAAGTCTAAGTGAGTGAACTCAACTCAAGAAAACAAGCCCAAAGTCACCCAGAAGAAGAAAGGAAATGCTGGAAGAAAATATATAGTACATAATATAGAAACCAGCTCCCCCTCAAGATAAGCCGTATGGGCTCACGACTCCAAGCTCACTCCTCAAGGCAACAATGCTAGAGCTATCCAAAGGCTTGGTGAAGATATCGGCTAACTGGAGGTCACTCTCTACAAACTGAAGCGTGATATCTCCCTTCTCCACATGGTCTCTAAGGAAGTGATATCTAATATCAATGTGCTTGGTCCAAGAATGTTGCACTGGGTTTTTAGCAATGCAAATAGCTGAAGTGTTGTCACAGAAAAGTGGCACACTCTCTATCTCTAACCCATAGTCCCGCAAGGTCGATCTCATCCGTAGCACCTGGCTACAGCAACTGGCTGCGGCAACATACTCGGCCTCAGCGGTGGACTGTGCAACTCCGGACTGCTTCCTAGATGACCAAGAAACAAGAGAAGTGCCAATGAATTGGCAAGTGCCAGAAGTGCTCTTTCTATCTATCCTACAGCCAGCATAGTTAGCATCGGAAAAGGCTCTAAGAGATAGACAAGAAGAAGAAGAGTACCAAATACCATAATCAGTGTTAGCACGAAGGTACCTGAAGATGCGCTTGACCGCTTGGCGGTGAGAGGCGCGAGGAGAAGCTTAAATCGAGCGCACAGACACACAGCGAAATATATGTCCAGCCTCGAAGCAGTGAGGTACAAGAGGGAGCCGATCATGCTCCGAAACTCCTTTTGATCAGCAGGCTCACTATCCTCATCGGGCTCGAGGACAGCAGTGGTGGCCATAGGAGTCATCACTGGCTTCCCATCACACATATCGAAGCGCCTCAGGAGGTCACGGGTATACTTGCCTTGATGTAAGAAAGTACCCTCCCGAGTCTGCTTGATTTGGAAGCCAAGAGAGTAGCTCAACTCGCCCATCATACTCATCTCAAACTCTGTGCTCATCATGTCAGAAAACTGAGACACAAGCGAATGAGACGAGCCACCAAAAATAATATCGTCCACATAAATTTGGACAAGAAGAAAATGAGACTCATGGTGTCTGATGAACAGAGTTTTGTCTACTATGCCCATTTTAAAGTCATGGCTGAGAAGATAAGACTTGAGCCTCTCATACCATGCTCTGGGGGCCTGCTTGAGTCCATACAGAGCTTTGGAAAGCTTGTATACATGACTCGGAAACTTGGGGTTCTCGAATCCTGGAGGTTGCTTGACATAAACCTCTTCCTCAATATAGCCATTAAGGAATGCACTCTTGACATCCATTTGATAGAGCTTGAAGCCCCGGGACGCAGAAAATGCAAGCAGGATCCTAATAGCCTCTAACCTAGTTACAGGGGCAAAGGTCTCCTCAAAGTCAAGACCCTCAACCTGAGAAAAGCCCTGTGCAACTAGCCTAGCCTTGTTGCGAATGACAACCCCATCCTCACTCTGCTTGTTTTTGAACACCCACTTGGTCCCAATGACATTATGACCAGATGGGGGCTCGACAAGCTGCCATACCTTGTTCCTCTCAAAGTTCTCAAGTTCCTCATGCATAGCATTAATCCACGACTCATCGGATAATGCATGAGAAACATCCTTCGGCTCAAAGGAGGCAACGAAGGCAGAGTGAAGACAGAAAGATGACAGACCTGTTCTTTAGCGTGTGACACGCTCAAACAAATCGCCAATCATCTGATCAGGAGGATGACGTCTCTGAATATGACGGGAAGGTCCAGCAACAGAAGTGGCCTCTACCTCTTGAACAGAAGAGGTAGGAACAGAGCCACTCGCTGAAGGAGAGTCGGAAAGCAAGGGCTGGTCTCCCTGAGGTGCAGAAATGGAAACAGGAGGCACCTCAGGTGTAGAGGGGACTGGATCTGGTGGAACACCATCATCTCCATCATCCTTATCTTCTACAAAGATGGTCTCGGAGGGATAAGAAGAGCCTGAAACATCAGGTCTAGCTCCCGGGCTAGCCTCATCAAAGGTCACATCACAGGTCTCTATGATCCTATGCGCATCAACACTCCAGACCCTATAGCTACGAGAAGAAGACGAGTAACCTAGAAAGATACCATCAGAAGAGCGAGACTCAAACTTATCTAGGTTATCAGACTTCAAGATAAACACTTGCAACCGAAAACGCGAAAATGAGACACACTGGGCTTTCGCCCATACCTCAACTCATAAGAAGTGCGATGCAAATGTGCTTTCAAAAACACGCGTTTAGAAACATGGCAAGAAGTAGCTATAGCCTCAGCCCAGAACTTCCTAGGAGTACTGTACTCATCTAGCATCATCCTAGCCATCTCAACCAGGGTCCTGTTCTTCCTTTCCACTACGCCATTCTGCTGAGGGGCGTAGGGAGAAGAGAACTGATGCTCTAAACCAGACTCCACACAGAAACTCTCAAAGTAGGAATTCTTGAACTCCGTGCCATTATCACTGCGTATAGCTCGTAATGCACCTGGGAGCTCAATAGACAACTGTCGGGACCCGAATTTGCAAATCCGGACCCTCTGTGTATACCGCACTAGTCCAGGATCACGCTAGTGCACACAGGCTCAACATAGATGCTATCATAGTCACACACAGCGAAATATAGCATAAACTTCATTAATTAATAATAATCTGTTGTCTTACATGAATAATGCCTCACGGGGCTTAAAAAGAGTATCAATGAGAAGCAATGAAATAGAATAAACGCAGTGGCGCTCGATTCGCCACGAGCAACCGACGAGGCTCGGACCTAAGCATTCGTGATCCAAATAATCCTCATCCATGATCAGCGTAGATTCTTCCTCTTACGAAGTTGTTGTTGATGGGGTGAGTACATAAAGCACTCAACAAGTTGTGCAAAATAATGCAAGTCTAATATTCTATATGTTTGGCTTAATCCAAAGGAATGGCTAGTAAGGGTATTTTTGCAATAAAGCGACATTTAACAAGAATACAATAAATAGATTGGAAAGCGATAAAACAAATACATAATTAATAAATTCAGATTTTACAAATACACCAAGTTTCCAATCCTAAATTAATTTTCCACTTTCCATGGCACCTTGCCATCCCAACAAGTTTTTGTTTAACAAAAGTCTAACCCTTAATCGTAATTCCGAGAGCATTGCCCAATACCGTGAGCACGGCTATTCAATAGATTGTACACTCTGCAGAGGTTATGCACTTTACCCACACGATACAACCAAACACCACCAAGGCGAGTGATCATAACAAAGCCTTTACAATGCTACACCTAGACCCAATCTTGATCGCTAAGGTTTCAACATCAAGGGTTAAACCACCACAACAGGCCCCCTCTTGCGCCATGTGAGTTAAACCGTAACCGGGACTCACTATTCACCACGACAATGATCAAATCTAGGTTTCACAAATTATTCACTAGGTGTCCCATTCCGCACATGTGGTTGCAAGAGAGACTCAGTCAAAGGCTTGCAAGGTTAAGTCCTTAAGGTGATTAAGGCAAGACTTCCACATACCCCGCCAAACTGGCCCACCTTGGCACACCGCCCTTGCCACTTGCCTCAATCTAAAATCATTACCACCCCAGTTGATTACCAAGCACCACATGCCATCAACATTTCAATCCCGATGTGTGACCTCCTCGCCACGACAACTTGATATCATTGTGTGACAACACATGACACACCAATTCATAAACATTGTTCCATATTCCATTAGTCAAGATTAAGTATCGACATTCGGACACATGTGATGACGTGGCATGGCTAAGCAATCTATGACGATCTAACTAGCCCATGTTGATTATCAACTATAATTCCACATCCTAGGGTGACAAATAGATCATGGCATATAATTGACAAGGTATGGTTTAATTCAAATAGGCATATTATCTAATTCCCAGATTAATTGAAATCATTTATACACATAAAATATCATGCATAAAGTTTAAAAGACAAAATAGTAATTTGGTGAAAATTAGGTGCAACATGATCAAAGCACAACTTGCCTTGGAGTAGGTGCTGGTCTTGATCTGAGCTTGGGTCTTGGAGCGACGAATCTTCTTCCGGATCACCGAGCGGTTCAACGTCTCACGCGAAACGATGCCAAAATAGCAAATAAACACCAAACCAGAGAGCAACCAAACTCCAAAAATAAAATAAAATTCACCAATAAATAGATCTTGATTTTACAAATTTTAGAAATTTGAAACACTCAAATCGAGTTAAAATGCAAAAGATATAGCCTTTTGAAGTTTGAATAAATCTCAAAATACGAAAATAGAATTTCGATTTTTCCGAATTATTTTCTATTGGAAAAGATTTTATTGCGCAACGCGGCGTCAGCCCGACTCGGACCAATCGGTGACGACACGTCGCTCGTCCATGGACTCGGTCCACGGAACCGCCTCAGTCCACCGTGGGCGCGCCCACGGCGCCTCACCACGCGCCCGACACGCGGCGCATCGATTATTGCTGCGCGCGCTTCGCCGATGCTTTCGACACGCGGCGCGCATCTGCGCGACGATCGACGGCTAACGCTCTCGCACACGCGGCGCGATCTCACCCGAACAACCACGATCCAACGGTCACGCTTACCCGAGCTGTTTCTGCAGACGGCGACGTGGCTCGATCTGGATGGTCCGCCGAGATCCGACGGTGTCGCGGCTTCAGCTGGCGATGTCGCGCGGCGCTGAGTTCCGAGAGACGAGGACGACGACGACCAGACGGCGTTCGGCTCCTGCCGGCGGCGAAGAGGTAGTCTGCTCGGTGCGGCTCGGCGTGGCGAACCAGCTCGAACCCACACGTCGAACGGCGGCTTGACGACGGCGAACGGCGAAAACGAGCGGCGGCGCTAGAAAACTACGGCGAGCTCTCGGGCTAAACGGCGGTGACTCAACGGCGAAGGCTAGCATCGCGGATGCGCTGCGGGATGAGGAACCTCGGTGTGCGGGCTGCGGCTTTATAGCCTCGGCATGCGCGCTAAAACGGCAACCCTAAATCACGCGGCGGCGGCGGCAGCGACGGATTCGAAAACCGAATCGGAGATTTAAGGCGATAATGTCCGACGGTAACGAGCGGCGAGATTAGATCCGGTGATACGATCCGATCCGCTCTTTCCAAAATCAACGGCGAGATCTAAACTTACCAAAACAACGCGAAACGATCCCGACCGCCGATCTCAATCCAACGGCCAAGGCGCTAGGGTTTCGCGAAGGAGACACCGTCCGATCTTCATCCAACGGCCACGCGGCGAGGCAAGAATAGCCGATCGGGCCGCGACGTCGATGGGCGCTGCGCGCGATCTCGGGCTTCGCCCGATCTTGTTCACTCGATTTCAAAAGCTTTTGATTTAAAATAATTCCGAAATTAGATTAATCTACTTTAAGCAATTAAAATATCAGGAAAAATCCTTAAAATTCTCATAAATACTTTGAGACATTCGAGCACAAATAAAATATTTTGGTAAAACTTTATATTAACTTTATCTATATATATTTAGTTTTCACAAAAGGTTCAATATACTTAATTAAATTCAATTCAATTAATTTCTGGAAAAAAATCCAATAAATTCAGAAAATCACCAAAAAGCATATGAGCGAAATTATAAGCCAAATTTTTGGGATGTTACAAACCTCCCCCCTTAACAGAATCTCGACCCCGAGATTCAAGGCTGACTAGGAAATAGGTTTGGAAATTCTGACTTCAGATCCTCTTCACGCTCCTGTGTTGCTTCATTCTCGAATGGTTGCTCCATCAACTCGCAAAGCGAATCGACTTGGTCCTGGTCTTGCGGTCCATAACATCCGAGATTCGATTGGTTGCTCCTTGTAGGTCAGATCTTTCTGCAATTCAATCTCTCCCAAAGGCGTCTGCTCCGCTGGCACCCGAAGACACTTCTTGAGCTGTGACACATGGAACACATCATGCACGCCTGCTAGTGACTGCGGCAATTCTAACTGATAAGCAACCTCCCCTCGACGGCTCAAAATTTTGAACGGTCCAACATATCTTGGGGCAAGCTTCCCTTTAACGTGGAACCTTTTAACTCCTTTCGGAGGGTAACCTAAGATATCTGAAATCATCGGTTCAAGCTCAAATCACGGCGTCGATTATCGCATAACTTTTTGTCTTGATTGCGCGATTTTCAACTGTCTCTTATCATGGCAACTTGCTCTTGACTTCCTTGAGAATATTAGGGCCAAATATCATACGTTCCCTGCCTCATTCCAATTCAGTGGGTACGACAGCGACGCACCATATAAAGCTTCAATGGCGACATCGCAAACTAGCTCGTAATCGTTGTTATAATCAACTCGCATATGGCAAACACTTATCCCATGATGTAGTATAGGCTAATGCACAAGCCCTTAGCATATCCTCCGAATTTGATTTACCCTTTCGCTTGACCATCATCTGCGGATGATATCTTTGTCTTTGAAGTTCAAGCGCGTTCCCATAGCTTCATGCAATTTATCCCAAAATCTCGAGGTGAACTGGGTACCTCTATCTGACACTATTTTCTTTGGTACACCATGCAAACACACGACTCTGGCTATGTATAGTTCTGCTAACCGGTCTCCTGAGTAAGTGGTCTTGACTGGAATGAAGTGAGCAACTTTGGTCAATCGATCCACGATAACCCATATAGAATCATACCCATTTTGAGTTCTTGGCAATCCAAAGTGACGAAATCCATACCGATTTCTTCCCACTTCCATTCAGGGACTTTTAGCGGTTGTAGCAAACCTTTGGTCTCGATGTATTGCCTTAACTCTCGGCATACATCGCACAAGGCAACGTGCTCGGCGACTTCGCGCTTCATATTCGGCCACCAAAACCTCTCCTTTAAGTCCTGGTACATCTTAGCGCTTCCTGGATGAATTGAATACTTGGAATCATGAGCCTCTTCCAAAATCAACTGCTTAAGTTCTAGTCTGTTTGGCTTTTCAAATGCGACCCTTGAACCACATGGTACCTTGGTCGTCCACGGTAAAGTCCTTTGCTAATCCTTCATCCTTTTAGCCTTGATTCGGTTGACTTTCTCATCATCTTTTGTCCTTCCCGAATTTGATCTTGAGCATTGGCTTCACTTCCAAAGCAGCTAGGAATCCTTCTAAAACTACTTCCAATTTTAAATTTTGCAATTCTCGCACAGCTCGATCATTGTCCTTCCCGCACCATCATATTCGCCACGTAGCTCTTGCGACTTAAGGCATCGGTACCACATTTGCTTTTCGGATGGTAATGAATTCCCATGTTATAATCCTTGATTAATTCCAACCATCTCCTTTGCCTCATATTGAGATCGATTGAGTGAAAATATATTTCAAACTCTTATGGTCCGTATATATCTCACATCTATTTCCAATGAGATAATGACGCCACAATTTCAAGGCATGCACCACGGCACCAATTCCAAGTCATGCGTAGGATAATTTCCTTCATGCGGTCTTAAGCGCCTTGACGCATATCGACCACTTTACCCTCTTGCATCAATACGCATCCAAGACCTGTCTTGGCGCATCACAAGATATATCGAAGCTATTACAACATTAGGCAAAACCAACACTTTGGGGCATGTTGTTAAACGCTTCTTTAATTCCTCAAAACTCTTATCACAATCAAGGTCCATGAAAATTTCTTTTCCTTTTCAATAAGCGAGTAAGAGGTCTAGCAATCGTCGAAAATCCTTCTATGAACCGCGATAATATCCTGCCATTCCCGAAAACTTCGGACTTGAGTGATGACTTTGGTTGCTCCCAATGCAACATCGCCTCCACTTTGCTTGGGTCGACAAGAACTCCTTCTGCAGCCATGACATGACCGAGAAATTCCACCTTTTCCTTCCAAAAGTCGCATTCTTGAATTTAGCATACAAATGTTGCTCACGCAGCTTTTCCAACACTAGCCTCGGATGATTTGCGTGCTCGCTTGGTCTTGAATATACCAAAATATCATCTATGAACACAACAACAAACTTGTCCAAGTATTCCATGAAAATCTTATTCATCAAGTTCATGAAATAGGTCATGCATTGGTCAATCAAAAGACATGACCGTGAACTCATAATGTCCGTATCTTGAAGAAAATGCGGTTTTGGAACATCTTCCGTCCGAATCTTTAGTTGATGATATCCGGACGAAGGTCTATCTTGGAGAAAACTCCAGCTCCTCTCAAGCGGGTCGAATGATCATCAATCCTTGCAGCGGATACTTATTCTTAATCGTCACTTCATTAAGTGCACGGTAATCAATACACATTCTAAGGCTTCCATCCTTTTCCCGACAAACAAAATGGCGCTCCCCATGGCGACGAACTTGGTCTTATAAAACCTTTCTCTAATAACTCGTCGATCTGTTTCTTCATCTCTACTAACTCATCGGTAGGCATCCGGTAAGGTCTTTTTGCTATTGGTGCTGTACCAGGTACTAACTCAATGACAAACTCGATGTCACGGTCCGCGGCATTCTGGCGGATCCTCCGAAATACATCTGGATATTCTTTGACCACCGCACGTCCTCAATCCGACGGCTTTCATGCTATTAACCATTAATTGACCCTTGCGAATCGATGTCGCTCGAATTCCACCTTTTCTCCTGTAGGGCTCTCAATGGATACAACCCTTCACCACAATCCAATACCGTCTTATGCTTGGTTAACCAATCCATACCAAGGATAACATCTAAAACTTGGGCATCTAGAATAATTAAGTTCGCTAGGAACTCTACCCCGTTAATTATCAGCTTTACCCCCAAACATCCAATATTAGATCTTAACTCAGATCCCGGGCTTGAACTAGCATCACACACTTGAGATTTTTCATGCTTAAACCATTTTTAGATGCAAAAGCTCGAGAGACAAATGAATGTGAAGCTCTGAATCAAATAATCTTTATTGCAGTCTTGAGTTTACAAAAACTTACCCAGTACGACGTCTGATGCTTCCTGGGCTCCATCGGCGGTGATGTGGTTGACTCTGCCTCGAATAGTAGCTTGAGGCGTCACTCCTGCCTGTCCAGCTCCTCGATTCGCTCCCGTCATCGGTGCCTTAGCAGGTGTCGTTCCAAGGTTGAAACGCATCGGCGTGATTCCTCCTTCTGGGACATCTATTAACATAATGCCCCACTCATTGCAATCAGTAGCACCTTACGGCGGTGATCTTTGCACTCCCCTTGAGCATTGTTACCTTGGGCCGGCGTCTGATAACCTTGTCCTGATGGTCGCGGTGCAGGTGTTGCTGGCTTGTTAACAGCTTGTGGTTGGAACCTAGCAAACTGCTATGGGTCATCCTCATTCGCAGGTGGTTAGGGCGTCCACCTAGGTTAGTCATCAAGCGTTTGCGATTTTCCCCAAGCTCCTTGCGCTTATCCTCCAGAATCAAAGCCTTGTTTACCAATTCTTGGAAATCTGGAAAAGTGTGGGTAATCAGCCCCACTTGCGCTACGAGTTTAGTCCTTTCATGAAGCGGACCGTCTAGCCTTGTCCGTCGCTACATCTTCGAGGAGCATAGCGTGCTAAGCGTGTGAATTTGTTCAAGTAATCACCACCGGTTGGCCTCCTTGCTTAAGCGCCTGAATTCTTCCTTTTCAGGTCCATCATTCCTCTGCACGTGCGTGATCTGGCGAAAGGCCGTTGCGAACTCTTCCCACGTGATTTCCATGGGTGCCTCATGAGTAGCACAATGAGTTCTCCCACCATTCTGCAATTGTTCCTCTAGGCGATGGGATGCGTAAAGAACCCTCTCATGCCCTTCACATTGTGTGATGTACAACTTCCTCTCAATGGTTCTCGACCAATCATCCGCTTCCAAGGGGTTGACGTTGCGAGAATGTTGGCGGTCGGGTCCTCATGAAGTCGACAACTTGGAGTAAGGACGAGGCCCGCCATTGTTGTTCTCTTTCACGGGTTGTTGATCGCAGCCATATTGGTCATCTGCACGCATCATAGTCTGCATCAACTGAGTTTGCGCAGCGAGAAAAGCTCCCAAGTTCTGCATATCCACTGGCGGTGCTTGCTGCGGTGGTACTCCTTCATTGGGATTGTTGCCTGAGCGTAGACCACTTCCCGAAGCCCCATTGTTGCCGCGAGTGTTCACCATCCGCTTGATTGCTTCTTGGGTTAGGAAAGATAGATGTAGCATAGATAAGATGCAAGAATTTCTAAGGGGGAAACAGTTAAACCCAACTTAAATAATCTTTATTATTATTACTTGGTATGGTTGCTTACAATGCCTAAGGGCTTTGCAACACATACTGCACACTCAGCAAACAATTAAGAACCAACTAAACATGCAACTTTAACGTCTACTAAAAGGGTAAAGGCTAACTTAAAAACGCGACTCAACACTCGAGTCTCAACACAACTCTAAGACTGACTCTCACTCATCCAGCCACCCTGGCTGAGACTGATCCGGGGCATACACTGGTGGGTGGGCTGGCATGGGTGCGAACCTATCCTGGTGACCCTCTGCTGGCTCCTCAGGCTCCCACTCACGCTCTTCCGGGTCTTCTTCTTCTTCTTCTTCGGCGACCTCATCCGGCTCCTGGACGACTTGGTCCGCTATTTCCTCGGCTACCTGCAAGGCCTCCTCCAGCTCGCCGATGACTCTGGCTGCTGCGTCGCGGGTCTTTTGAAGCTCCCGCTCTGCCACTCTCAACGCCTCACACGCTGTCTCCAGTTCTTGCGCAGTGTCCCTCAAGTGATCCTCCTGGGCGGTGGCGAACTCAGCAAGGTGTCTTTGCGAGAGCACACTCTCCTTCCACGATCCGTCGACGCCGCACGCCGCCCGTTTGTCGGGTGAAGTCGAAATACGGTGTTCTGCGGCTCGTAGGCGTAGTCGTGGCAGATCCGTCGTAGAGCAAGTCTAGCAGCCTCCTGAACTCCAGCCTCGTAAGTGAACCTCTGGGCGGTGATGTGGATCGGTGCAGTGGTCTCGTCGCACTCTCGGCGAAGATGATCGACTTGCGTAAGAACCCCGATGCACACCGTTGGCGTTCGGCTTGCTTCCTCGGTAGAGCGGACGATCAAAGCCTCCAATCACTTGAAGAACTCTCCACGGCTCCATGGCATAGCCACCTGTCTTGACTCGAAGGATGAAGATCGGCATCTATTCAAAACAAAATTTTGAATAAGATCTCCACTCAAACGCACACGAAAAGAAGGTAATTTAGCAAGGATGAGAGTAGGAGGATGAGATAAGCCAAGAGTTTCATATTAGTCAATTTTACTGTTTTCTTTAGAAAATAATTTTGGACACTCTAAGAGATACCAACTACCTAGGGCCAAGACCTATAGTCAACTGGCTCGATACCACCTCTGTCGGGACCCGAATTTGCAAATCCGGACCCTCTGTGTATACCGCACTAGTCCAGATCACGCTAGTGCACACAGCTCAACATAGATGCTATCATAGTCACACACAAATAAATATAGCATAAACTTCATTAATTAATAATAACTGTTGTCTTACATGAATAATGCCTCACGTGGCTTAAAAAGAGTATCAATGAGAAGCGGAAATAGAATAAGCGCATGGCGCTCGATTCGCCACGAGCAACCGACGAGGCTCGGACCCTAAGCATTCGCATCCAAATAATCCTCATCCATGATCAGCGTAGATTCTTCCTCTTACGAAGTTGTTGTTGATGGGGTGAGTACATAAAGCACTCAACAAGTTGTGCAAAATAATGCAAGTCTAATATTCTATATGTTTGGCTTAATCCAAAGGAATGGCTAGTAAGGGTATTTTTGCAATAAAGCGACATTTAACAAGAATACAATAAATAGATTGGAAAGCGATAAAACAAATACAGATAATTAATAAATTCAAGTATTTCAAATACACCAAGTTTCCAATCCTAAATTAATTTTCCACTTTCCATGGCACCTTGCCATCCCAACAAGTTTTTGTTTAACAAAAGTCTAACCCTTAACTGTAATTCCGAGCATTGCCCAATACCGTGAGCACGGCTATTCGAATAGATTGTACACTCTGCAGAGGTTATGCACTTTACCCACACGATACAACCAAACACCACCAAGGCGAGTGATCATAACAAAGCCTTTACAATGCTACACCTAGACCCGTCTTCGCTCGCTAAGGTTTCAACATCAAGGGTTAAACCACCACAACAGGCCCCTCTTGCGCCATGTGAGTTAAACCGTAACCGGGACTCACTATTCACCACGACAAGATCAAATCTAGGTTTCACAAATTATTCACTAAATTAGTCCCATTCCGACATGTGGTTGCAAGAGAGACTCAGTCAAAGGCTTGCAAGGTTAAGTCCTTAAGGTGATTAAGGCAAGACTTCCACATACCCTGCCAAACCTGCCCACCTTGGCACACCGCCTTGCCACTTGCCTCAATCTAAAATCATTACCACCCCGTTGATTACCAAGCACCACATGCCATCAACATTTCAATCCCGATGTGTGACCTCCTCGCCACGACAACTTGATATCATTGTGTGACAACACATGACACACCAATTCATAAACATTGTTCCATATTCCATTAGTCAAGATTAAGTATCGACATTCGGACACATGTGATGGCGTGGCATGGCTAAGCAATCTATGACGATCTAACTAGCCCATGTTGATTATCAACTATAATTCCACATCCTAGGGTGACAAATAGATCATGGCATATAATTGACAAGGTATGGTTTAATTCAAATAGGCATATTATCTAATTCCCAGTTAATTGAAATCATTTATACACATAAAATATCATGCATAAAGTTTAAAAGACAAAATAGTAATTTGGTGAAAATTAGGTGCAACATGATCAAAGCACAACTTGCCTTGGAGTAGGTGCTGGTCTTGATCTGAGCTTGGGTCTTGGGCGACGAATCTTCTTCCGATCACCGAAAGCGGTTCAACGTCTCACGCTAAACGATGCCAAAATAGCAAATAAACACCAAACCAGAGAGCAACCAAACTCCAAAAATAAAATAAAATTCACCAATAAATAGATCTTGATTTTACAAATTTTTAGAAATTTGAAACACTCAAATCCGAGTTAAAATGCAAAAGATATAGCCTTTTGAAGTTTGAATAAATCAAAATACGAAAATAGAATTTCGATTTTTCTCAATTATTTTCTATTGGAAAAGATTTTATTGCGCAACGCGACGTCAGCCCGACTCGGACCAATCACGCCGACACGTCGCTCGTCCATGGACTCGGTCCACGGAACCGCCTCAGTCCACCGTGGGCGCGCCCACGGCGCCGCGCACCACGCGCCCGACACGCGGCGCAAGATCGATTGGTCGCGACGCCGCGCGTGCGCCGATGCTCGACACGCGGCGCGCATCTGCGCGACGATCCGACGGCTAACGCTCTCGCACACGCGCGCGATCTCACCCGAACAACCCCGATCCAACGGTCACGCTTACCCGAAGCCGCTTTTTCGCAGACGGCGACGTGGCTCGATCTGGATGGTCCGCCGAGATCCGACGGTGTCGCGGGCTCAGCTGCAGCGATGTCGCGCGCGGCGCTGAGTTCCCGGAGACGAGGACGACGGCGACCAGACGGCGTTACGGCTCTGCCGGCGACGAAGAGGTAGCTGCTCCGGTGCGGCTCGGCGTGGCGAACCAGCTGGAACCCACACGTCGAACGCGGCGGCAGCGGCGGCGAACGGCGAAAAACGAAGCGGCGGCGCTAGAAAACTACGGCGAGCTCTCGGGGCTAAACGGCGGTGACTCAGCGGCGAAGGCTAGCATCGCGGATGCGCTGCAGGATGAGGAACCTCGGTGTGCGGGCTGCGGCTTTTATAGCCTCGGCATGCGCGCTAAAACGGCAACCCTAAATCACGCGGCGGCGGCGGCAGCGGCGACGGATTCGAAAACCGAATCGGAGACGAAGGTCGATACCGTCCGATTTACACGAGCGGCGATTAGATCCGGTGATACGATCCGATCCGCTCTTTCCAAAATCAGCGGCGAGATCTAAACTTACCAAAACAACGCGAAACGATCCCGACCGCTCGATCTCAATCCAGCGGCGAAGGCGCTAGGGTTTCGCGAAGGAGACACCGTCCGATCTTCATCCAACGCCACGCGCGGCGGCGTGCCGCGGCCGATCGGGCCGCCGTCGATGGGCGCTGACGACAAGATCGGGCTTCGCCCGATCTTCGCTCACTCGATTTCAAAAGCTTTTGATTTAAAATAATTCCCGAAATTAGATTAATCTACTTTAAGCAATTAAAATATCGGAAAAATCGAGAAAATTCTCATAAATACTTTGAGACATTACGAGCACAAATAAAATATTTTTGGTAAAACTTTATATTAACTTTATCTATATATATTTAGTTTTCACAAAGGTTCAATATACTTAATTAAATTCAATTCAATTAATTTCTGGAAAAAAAAATCCAATAAATTCAGAAAATCACCAAAAAGCATATGAGCGAAATTATAAGCCAAATTTTTGGGATGTTACAACAACCTACTGACCAAACCCCTGAAGTGAGAAAAAGTCTCATCCTTCGAGGCCATGAAGAATACCCAAGAGTATCTAGAAAAATCATCAACGATGACAAGAACATACCACTTCCCTCCTGCTGATTGCACTCTAGGACCAACGGTGTCCATATGTAAAAGCTGTCTGGTGCATCATCATCACTACGGTGACTGGAGGATGAGAAGCAGTAACCATCTTGCCATGTCGGCAAGGAGAGCAAACTAAGTCTTTGACCATCTTGAGTTTGGGCGAACCCCGAATGAGATCGTGACTGCTAACTCGGGTCAAATGATGAAAACCAATGTGACCAAGTCTCCTATGCCAGAAGGAGAGATCACGGGACTCAGAAGCAATCAAACATCGAAGAGAGTCTCCAGAAGAAGTAGAAAAATCAGCACGAAAGACTCTCCCAAATCTAGAAATCCCGCAAATTAACCCTCCTGATGAATCAAGAATTCTACAGGCATTACTCTTGAAGCTTACCTCGAAAGAGTCATCGATAAGCTGAGAAACAGAGAGCAGATTGTATTGCAGCTTACTTACTAAGGCAACATCTTTAAGAATGAAATTTTGGTTAATGCAGATGGTACCTTTAGCTACCTGAAGATGCATCCCCAAAAGTGATTAACTCATCACCGGGGGCTCGGACTAGGGAAGAGAACCAACGAGAATCTCCGATCATATGACGAGAACAACCGGAGTCAACAATCCAAACATCGCCCTTCCCCATCAAGCGAACTGATCAAGACACAAGAGAGAAAGATGACTCATTACTGGGATAGAGTGAAGACTTAGGAACCCAATACTGAACCATACGACACCTCAGAGTACCAGCCATAGAAGAAGACTGGACTCGAGTGTCTCTCTGACGCTCAACTCTCACACGATCAGGAGCAACTCTGGTAGATAATCTAGGAGTCAAAACTGGGTTGGCACGCCGTGGTGCAAAAGCCGAACCATCCCAGTAAGGCTGCCTGGATCTCCTACCGGAAAACACCTCACGCCACTGATATCTACCTCGATAGGAAAAATGAGGAATATCAAGATGACGGCGGAAAGACTGACTACTAACAGCTCCAGGACTAAAACTCGAAGAACTAGCATGAAAAACAAGTCCTGGACGCTGCCCAAAAACAGGCAACTCTCTAACCTGTCTAGAAGCAGTGTGTGTCTTAGGAGCACTCAAAGTCTGGGGATGACCCTGAATACCCCTAAGAGCAGCAACACGCTCACGCCGAGTGATCTTGGCGTGCCTGAAGCATAAATCTACTAGGTTACCATCCTTCTTACAGAAGGTGCATGTGTACTTCGCCTTGCTAGAGGCAGAAGCAATAGGAGTAACACCCTTCTGGTCAGAAGTCCTATGGACAACCCCAGCGGACCTAAGCACGGTGGTACTCACTCTGGGAGCTACCACAATCTCACCACTCTTAGAGCCGCGCACAATGGTGAGAGGATGCGCCCGAGCGTGCTCCAAGGGATCAAATCCTAGACCTTGATTGAATCTACTAATCTTGGATTGGTCTAGAATAAGATTGAGCTTCTTCTTGCCTCCAACAAACTTCTTGAGAGTGCTCATAAGATACTGGCAATCTCGGAAGAAAGAAGCACAAGAAGAACAGGGGGAAGGAGAGGAAGAAGAACCAGAAAAAGAAGATCTCTCAGCATGTGCTTTTTGTTCCCTTAGCACGGCTGCCTCAATCTTGAGGGCCTCACAAGAAACGCAAGGAGCATATCTAATCCTAAGGGTTTGGTCTTTTAACTTCTTCCTATGCTCGACATGGATTTGATCCACATCATCCTTAACCCCAACACACAGCAGGCAACCAGTTTTTGACTTATCTAGTAAGTCCTTAGAAAGTTGATCACACTTGACATTCAAAGCATCATTGTCAAGTTTTAGTTGCCTACAGCCCTCACATGAGTTGACTGGGTCCTTAGAAGCATGCAATTCAAGTTCATTATTTCTAGCAGAAAGCTTTCTAAGGTGCTCGCTCATGGCATCAATTTCGGCAAGCAATTTAGGGCAATTAGCACAAGAAGGAGTAGAGTGAGCATGAAGAAAACTAGCATCTACAGAATGAGTATCAACAGATTCATTGCTAGCATTCTTCAACCTAAGACTATCTAGTTCAGACGACACACTATCATGCATAGTCCTTAGGTTCTCTAACTCCACAAGCAAAGCATCACACAAAAATCTGATCATCAGTGACTCGGGAGGGAGAAAATCTAAGTGAAGCTAACTCCCGAGTCAAGGTACCTACTTCCTTCTCAAGCTCCGTACACCTAGCTCTAGCTCTAGCATGAAATTATCCTAACTTGTAGAAAGCTTCATTGAGCTGGTCATAGGAGGGTACCTCGTCCGAGTCACTGTAGAGCTCGGAGTCACTGATGCCGTTGGCGTCGGCCATGAAGCACATGCCGGAGAAGTCATCGCCGCCCTTCTTCTCTTGCGGATCATCCTCGCCCTCGTCGCTCCATGTCTCCGTGTCGGAGAGATTGATGTCCTCAAGCGCGGCGAGGACGCGGTGGAAGAGCTTCTTGTTCTTGGAGAAGTTGCGGTACTTCTTCTCACGCCACGGCTCGCAAACTAGAGCTTCTTGTTGCGGTTCTTGTCGATGTAGTCATTCTTGCCGAACCGCCTTGTTCGTTTTACCCTTCTCGGCTTGGGACAGTTTGCTCGAATGTGGTTGGGGCCACCACACTCAAAACAGTGATCATCCCACCTCTCTTCCTCTCTCTCACTCTCTTGTATGCGTATGAAAATTTGCGAGCAAGAAGAGCAAGCTCATTTTCTCGAAATTTTTCCAGTTGGTCATCGCTTAGCTCGCAAAGGCGGAGAGAGAAACCAACGAAGAATCGGAAGAGAGGATCAATGGGATCGGTGACCAAAGCCATCGATTGAAACCGTCTTCAGCGAGACGGCGTCGATCTCATGAGTCTTGAGGCGGGAATAAAGCCCGTCAAGAGTCAAGGTCGACAGTCGGTGGTGTCCTTGATGGTGGTCACTTTCATTTCCCAAACACGAAGATCGAGTGCGGTCAAGAAATGTCGAGCATTATCCGAGTCGGGTATATCACCCCATTTGCTCGGAGGTCGCTCAAAATCTTCGTAACCGACCAAAACACTCATCAAGACTCTCACCAGGCGTCTTGTTCAAACTTGTTGAACTCACGCTTGAATTGGTCTTGTCGAACCGTCTTGATTTGGGTAGTGCCCTCATGGTAAGCATCGAGGGTCACCCAAATCTCATGAGCAGAACGAAGGTGAGAAATCCTATCATACTTACTGCGGCTAAGACCCTGTATGAGGATGTTCCTTGCCTTAGCGTTCGCCTCAACGTCAGCCATATTTCCGGCCGTGACACTTTCATCAGCAGGAACCTCATACGGGAGTTTCACCATCTGCCATATCAGGAAGCCTTGGGCAGTGATGTATGACTCCATCCGCGATTTCCAAAACGGAAAATCAACTCCAGCAAAAATGGGAGGCTTGGTGGAATACTTGTCCATCGCCATGGCTCTTGAGACCGGTCAAGATCTATGGAAGAGCAAAACCGACTCTGATACCAATTGAAAGATCGAAAATGGCGACTAGAGGGGGGTGAATAGGAGCCAAATAAAAGTTTCGAATAAACCCTCCCCCTAGAATTCAAACCACCAAAAGGCCAGAAAGAAAGAACTGAACCATCGATCAGGCAATTTCATGAACAGAGGCTCCGACCAGCTAAGGTCGGGTGAATAGTAAAAACTGCACTGGTCGTGTAGCTCTGATCGGATGAATAAGATTACTCTGGCCGGTCATCGATACTAGTCGGATGAGCAGTGCTCCCGACCTCAGAGTCGGATGAGCGATCTCGGGGTGAATAGTGTTGGGTGAACAGTACCCCCCAGACAAGCCTTTGGTTGGATGAGCGATTACTCGGACCTGCAGAGGTCGGATGAACAGTACTCCCGACCTGCAGAGGTCGGATAAACAGTACTCGGAGTGAATAGTGTTCGGTGTGAACAGTAAAATCAGCACGATCTTTAAAACACAGAAATTGATGTAACTTTTGATCGTCTGATCCAAAAAAAGTGAAAATTGGTGTGCACCTCCCTAAGGATGTTAGGAACCTATTTCAATCATCAATCGAAGGAATTGATACCAAGGTTCCGTCCCTTTTCAGTTTAACAAACGCAACACCAAAAACAGAGTCACGAACACAGACCTCACCCCTAACTTGCTGGTGGGAGTTGATGGTCAGAAATCCTTGGATGACTCTCCACAAATCATAGCAAGTAAGTACACGAGGAAACAACCCTTCAAACAAATAGAAACACGATCTGAAGGCACTTTCTTCTACTAGGCATAAAAATTGGTTTCTTGCAAAACTGAATAGAAGAGGTTGTAGATTGCCTAGATGATTGGGATATGATCTATAGAAGATTCATCCAGCAATCTTTCATCCTTGGCATAAAATCCAAAAGCACTTAGAAGGAGAGGAAGCAAATCCAAACATACAGAAGGTAAAGTGCATGAAATTAAATGCTGAATTTAAAGCATAATGTAAATGAGGAAAGTGAACCCAAGGATGGGAAGGCAGTTTTTCATTGCTAGAGGGTTGGTTTACAAAGCATCACTACAAAGTGGGCAAAGCTTCAGGAGCACAGAGGCCTCCAGAGCACTCTCACCTACTCACGTACACTTTCCTCACCTGCTCACCACAACCGGGAGACACCCCTCTCCCTGTCTATTTATAGCAGGCTTGGACCACCTACCACCCTTGGATGAGCCTCTAAACCCTAGAGCACTCCTTCAACGGCTGAGATTTTACCCACTCACACAGCTATGCATGGGCTGACCCGAAACCCAACAACACAATGGGTTTTGCACGATTTTCAAATCATATTAACTTGACCCGCTACTCTATCTTCCTGACCGCGATCCAACGGTCCTCCTTGATCAGAGCAGCTTCAAGTTAGCATCTCATCCAGTCCTTTGTCTTCTTGGCTTGCGGCTACTCCACGGCCTCACCATCTTTGGCGACACCTTGATCATCGGACCTCGGCTCTCCCACCTAGTCCCGATCTCCTTCGCCTCACCATGACCTAGCTCCAAAGTCCTGCAACCATCATAGACAAGGAAACCACATCACATAGCAATGTCCAACAACACATATCCATCTCAACAGAAAGAAATACACTACGCTGACCAGCAAAACCCCGACCACACATGGTCTGACCACTGGTCTCCATCTCGACCACTCGAGGTCTGATCACTGGTTTCCGACCAGCCAAAGCCCAGACCACTCGGGGTCGGACGACTGGTCTTCGACCAACCACTCGGAGTCGGACGACTGGTCTTCGACCAACCACTCGGAGTCGGACGACTGGTCTCCGACTCAACCACTCAGAGTCGGACGACTGGTCTCCGACCAACCAAAGACCTGACCACTCGGGGTCGGACGATTGGTCTCCGACTCAACCACAGCCCCGACCACTCGGGGTCGGACGACTGGTCTCCGACCAGCCACTCAAATTGCTCTAGCTTGGAAATCAATCCAAATCAAACTCAAACTTGAGCACACCTTGCTCAAATAAAGTCAAATACTCATCACAAAAATGGATCGACCTCCACATGGTCTTTCAACATGATTGCTAGAATGTGTGGGTAAAGTGTACACTCTCTGCAGAGGATTACATCTAATTAATTAGCCGTGCCCGCAGTCATGAGGAACGCAGGGAAACAATGTCAAGTATAGCTTTGTTTTTGCAAAAGTTTTGGAAACGGTGTTGGAACAGGTTGGTGTATCTGTAAGCCAAGGTTGGGTGTGTTTTACTTGCTGTTCATAGCCAAGGAGGGCTGTGAAATGATGATATTGATCCTTACTTATTGTTATTACCTTCATATCAAATTCTCTTTTAAATTATGTCACTGTTTGATAAACTGCTCACTTGTAAATAAAATTTGCTTTATGCTGAAAATGAAACTTAGTGTAGTGGCTTGTCATCCTTGGATTAACCTTGCATCTATTTAATTTCCATACACTAAAGTTTTGCGAGTACATACGTGTACTCAGTGTCGCTTAATCCACAATATATAGATGAAGGTACAGAAGACATCCCCGATGACTCATACTTTGCACCGGGGTCCGACAAGTACTTTGATGGATGAACTAGGGCTCTTCCTAGTCGGTTACATTTGGGTTTATGGATGGGCATACCGCTGTCCTACGTTTTGTTTTATGCTTTATTTCCACTGCGAATTACTTTTGTGTGTAATATTTGGCCAGTCGGTCGCATATTTGTAATATTAAGTAGTTGTAATAGCTTTCTAGCTTATTTTTATGCTATGTCAAATTCTTAGACATGTGTGTATGTGTAATGATACATCTCGAATGCAGGATATGTGGGCTCTAGGCATTCATCATGGGAACTAGCGCTAGTCACATATCCGGGTACCCGGAATTGCTCTCAACTGTCCGATGCGTGGACTCGTGCGACCGTCATTCCTTGCTTATTGCGACGCACACCCCTCGATGGGTGTGGGCGATAACAAGGTCATAAGATGGCCGGCGTGTGTTACACTCGGAAGGGTTGGTTTTAATTCTGGTATGGTTATTCGGAAAAGAATTGGAACTCTCTTGTTCGCGTAAGTGTGTACGGTGCTACTAGGTGGCTCATATTTGTTTGAGTGAGGGCTATCTGGTTAATACTCTGTACACGGGACTATTGGTGGCAGTGAGCATACACTTAAGTGGAGTATGGGTATCACCTCTAAGTCGAACGCATGGGTGAGGTCCGATTCATATTTCTGGGTGCCCACAAGAGGTGGATCAGAGCCCATACGACTGTAGGAATAGCCTTGGTTAGCATGGTCGAAGAAATAAGGACAAAGCTTTCTCTCAAAAGATTATTTTTCTGTAAAAACAACTTATTTGTAAAATATAGAATGCTATTCTCATCCCCTGTATAGTTTTTCATTCTCATCCTACCCTTCAAAATGATTTTGAGCTCATCCTAATTTCAAACCTTGGATTCCCCGGAAAATGACACCATAAAACTTTGTTCTACTTCTTATGCCATTCAAATTGACGAAAACAACGTTTCAAAGTTATAAAAGCTAATTTTTGAAACCTAAAATCTAATAGGACCATAATAGAGCCTCCTAATCTTGTCCTACTTTGCATTGTCTCTTTTAGAGGTGAAAATTTTTACAATCTTACCTTGCTTCAAAAGCCTAGATACGCAGAGCGTAGATGTAGGGTTTAGGAAAGATTAGGATGTTGATTATCTGACCTAGAGACATCTAAAAAATCAATAAAATTCTGTAAGAAACCATACTGAGTCAGGACCAAACCTATAAAATTTTGTAGATTTTTGACATAGGGAACGGGAGTTAGAAATTTGAGAAAAAGGTTAGTAGGCACAAAATAGAAATTCTGGACAGAGTCTCACTTGTCTAATTTTGTACGATGATCTAGTAGTGTAGAAATTTCTAAAATTTTACCATAGGTGCATCACTCTTACAGGAAGCTACAAATTTCTTTTCACATTTTTATAAGCCCCGAAGCAGTGCATAAAAATTCTATGAACCTGCTGGAGAGAACCGATAGCATTGCTGATTTCCTGTATTATCGCCTTTCCTTTACCTTGTTTGTATTATTCCATATAAGGTCATGCTAACCTTAAACTCTTTTTTTTCTTAGATGGCACACCACTGGAAACCATGCTACTACACTTGGGCTATAGTTCAGGGCTCCATGCAACAGACATTATGGGATAAGATGCGCCACGCCCTTGTCAAATTCCAAACTTTCCATTAGCATCTAGCCTTCCCATCCAAGTTTTTATTTTTATAAAATCTAACCTTTGACTGTAATTCCCGAGCACTAATCAATACCACTAGCACGGTTATCCAAATAGATTTTACACTCTGTAGAGGTTATGCAATTTACCCACACAACATGATCGTCTCTTGTTGCCATGCAATTACCACACTTCCTTTGGTGTGTCGGTAGAGAGATCATGACAAAACCTTTCAGAAACCTTTATCCCAATACTGACCCTCCCCTATGCCATACACTATCCCTTCCCTCTGTGGAGGTGAAGGTTAGGACTGACATACCGTTACATTGATGTGTGACCGTAGTACACCACATCCTCCGCTATAACCATACTTCCATGTATGCACGCTTCTGTGTGATTATCCACTTGAGGAATCACATGTCAAGATATCGGTAGTCCTACTTAGTTAGGATCATCCTATTCCAGATATGTGGTTGCATGAATGACTCAATTCAAAGGCTTGCAAGGTTAAGTCCTTAACATGACTAGGGCAAGACTTCCACATACCCTCTGCCCTTCGGTCCACCTTGGCAAACTGCCCCTTGCCACTTGCCCCAATCTAAATTATTTATCACCCCAGTTGATTACCACACACCACGTTCCATCAACAAGTTAACATCATTTCGTGACATACGTTACTATAACTCAACATCATTGTGTGATAACACCCGACACACCTTTTATAAACATGTTCCAAATTCCATTAGTCAAGATTTACTTTTGATATTCCAAAAGACATGTGTTGTACGTGGCATGGTTAAGCATACTAATCATGGTCTAACAAACCCATGTTGATTTCTAATATTAACCAACTAATAATGAACCATCCTAGGGTGACAAATACTCATGGCATACAAATGACAAGGTAGGGTATAATTCAATTGGGTAGAGTAACTAAATACCAATCTATTTTGAAACAGTTATACACACAAAATAGCATGCAATAATGTAAATCAATATAGCAATTTTGCAAACTGGGTTCAACATGATCAAAGCACAACTTGCCTCAAAAAATCCCTTATTCTTGCTCTGGACCTTGGTCTTGGTTCAACAATTCTTCCTGAGACGCTTCAGCACTTCAATGTCTACGCGTATCAAGAGAGAACACAAAATAAAAACCAAAATAGAGATAAAAAATCTCCAAAAATCAAATAATATTCATCATTAAATAGACCTCAATTTTAAATTTTTTTAAAAATTTGAATCACCTCAATTGGAGCTCGTATGAGGGAGAACGGGCTCTAAGATGATTCAAAAATCATAAAAATCTAGAAATTAGAAAATACCAAATTTACTGAATTATTTTTACACAGGAAAATACTAATTATTACGTCAGCTGGTGTCAGCCCTAGTCTGAACCACTCATAGGTCGACACGTGGCTCTAGCGCATGAACCAAGTATACGGTCAGTCCTTTGTCCATGATGGACATGGTTCACACGGCGCCTTTGACTGATAGGTGGGACCAGCTCCACTGCCAAGGCCTGCCACACAAGCATCAGGCGAGCTGACTGAGAGTTGACACGTGGTGACGAGTGCTTATGCAACGCCAACACGGTGCTGACTTAGCGCAAACGCGGCGGCAATCGGAGCGATGCGGCGCTGGCATGTGGCATCACCCGATCTCGACACGTGAAGCTCATCCAATGGCACACCTGCCAAATCTGACGGCTACGAACACAATTGCACAACGGTGCAACGTCGGAGGGGAAGAAGACAACCTACCCAACGTCAAAAAGGTGACGGATCTGCTATGTTTTCACGTGGATTTGGAAGGCCTTGATGCACGAAACCAAATTTGTCCTCAAACTCAATAGAAAGCGATTGACGACATAGATGAACTTGGCAGCGGTACACTGAGCTTCTGTGAGCTGTTCTGGCGTGATGAAGCGATGCTAATGTCCAAAAACTAGGGCATCGGTTGCAGCTTGGCAATGTGAACCTCAGACAAACGGTTGGCCTACGATCTCAACTCCATGGTGGCGGCGGAGTTCATGTCTAAAATGACCGACGGCGACTCAGAGGAGACGCAATCGCATCCTTACATATGTCAGAATCGGACGGCCACTGAACCTTCAAACGTGGCGAAATCTCAACCATTGACACCCGACGATCCAACGACCACCACCACTGCTAGGGTTCCATCTTTTCCAAATAAATCTTGATCGTCCAACATAATCCAATGGCCATGATCACCAGACCGATACGAGATGGGCCGCACAGCACATTGGGCTGGGCTCTCATGAGCTTTGGCCTATTACTATTCATGATATATTGAAAACTTTTCCCTTTTATTTTAATTCCAGAAAATAAAATAATCCAAATAAAATATTTAAAATATGGTTTCTCACAAAACGCTATGATACTTAATATTTAGTAAATGAAAATAAAATAAAAAAAATCAATAAATTCAAAAAATCCATAAAATATACAAATCACATTATATTATTATTTGATCTAAATTTTGGGATGTTACAAACCTCCCCCTTAACAGAATCTCGACCTCGAGATTTAGGGCTGACTAAGTAATAGGTTAGGGAATTCTTACTTCTAATCCTCCGCACACTCCTAGGTGACTTCAGTTTCTGACTGATTACACCATTGGACTTTGCAAAAGTGAATTGACTTGTTTCTGGTCTAGCGCTCCATCACATCCAAAATCTTAATCGGTTGCTCTTTATATGTCAAATCTTCATGTAGCTAATTGCCTCTAACGGGGTTTGCTCTGCTAGCACTCTGACACACTTCTTAAGCTATGACACATGGAACACATCATGCTTATCTACCAACGATTGAGGCAGCTCCAACTGATAAGCAACCTCTCCTCGACGGCTCAAGATTTCGGCAAGGCGTTTCGCATGGGATTTTATTGGCCAACAGCACTGTAGGATGCTCGAGACATCGTTCGCACCTGCTGAGCCCGCCAGTTCCATGCCAGGAAATCACACCAGCCGGCCTACGCCCTCCAGACCATACCACTGGCCTGTCCGTTCTTGACTTGGAGCCTTAACATCCCCGGCCGTTTCCCTCAGGCGGTCAGGGGGAAGAAATTCCTTTTTGTCGCCATTGACACCTTCACCAAGTGGGTCAAAGCCGAACCGGTCTCAGCCATCACCACTCGAGTTGCCATGAACTTTTTCCACTTGCTTGTGGTCACGAGGTACGGAGCCCCGTGCAGAATCATCACAGACAACGGGTCCCAGTTCATCAGCGAGTTATTCCAACAATACTGCGAAGAGATGGGCACCAAGCTCTGCTATGCCTCGGTGGGCCACCCCAGAGCAACGGAGCGGTCGAACGCACCAACGGACAGATCGTCCAGGGTATCAAAAGGCGAGTCTTTGATGAGCTCGAACAACACAACCGGGCCTGGGTGGACGAGCTTCCCAACGTCCTCTGGTCCGTTCGCACCACATCCAGCTGTGCGATAGGAACTACCCCTTTTCAGCTCGTGTTCGGTGCTGAAGCTGTCCTACCCGCTTAGGTAACGCTGGGCTCCACTAGGGTAAGCTTGGTCGACCAAGTCAACTTCGAGATAGAGCGGTCTCTCGACCTTACCCTAGCGAAAGAAGTAAGAAGCCGTGCACTTCTATACTCAGCGCACTACCTGCAAGCGCTTCGCAGGCATGCGTCTCAATTGGTTCGACCTAGGGAGCTCCGAGTTGGGGATCTGGCCCTAAGACGAGTTCAGGGCTTGACAACACCAACAAGTTGTCCCCAAAGCGGGAGGGTCCCTCACTACAAGAAAAGTGATTTTTAATGACGGTCCAAACTCGTCATCTTTAGTCCCGAAATCGTCATTGTTGGTTTTTTATGATGAATTTATGACGAAATTCAACTTGTCATAGTAAGTGCGTCATAGAAAGTTTTCCATGACGAATTACTTTTTTCGTCATAAAAAATCAACTTTTCTATGACGAATTACATTTTCGTCAACGAAGAGGTCATTTCTATGACGAATATATCCGTCATTAATTGTACCCAAAACGTCATGAAAAATATCAAAGTCGTCATAAAAGAACAATCCGATCGGCCAAAAATGAGCATTGACCATTTTATTTATGACGAAATTGTTCGTCACAGATTGTTGCCACGTGGACATGCATTTTCGTCATTGAACAGTGCAGTGCCACGTCAGTAGCCAGGATGTGAGGTGATGTGGCACGTGTTGTGACGCAAATGTTTTGTCATAGATAAGTGCCACGTGGACATGCATTTTCGTCATTGAATAGTCTAGTGCCACGTCAGCAGCCATGATGTGAGGTGACGTGGCACGTGTTGTTACGCAAATGTTTCGTCACTGATGAGTGCCACGTGCATTGCCATTTTCGTCATGGAAGTAAGGGTCATCATTTTACGTGATGAATAATTTCGCCATAGATAGATGCGAGAATAGCCATGATATTTTGTCATTGAATAACAATCACCCACATATGATCCATTTTTACAGCCACAACACACAATACATCTCGACATAGCACACAATATTTTCAGGAGACCAATCAATACATTGCACATAACCATAGATACATTAAGAGACACAAACATTGTTCACAGTACTTAAAGTTAGTACCACACTTGAAGCTATTGAAAATAAATCCATAGGTCACAAAGTTGAACCACGTTACCTAAACTCACTAGTACCAGTGAACCAGGTTACCAGCCATACAAAATAAGTATCCAAGCAAAATAAGTGAACAGGTTCATAAACTCACTAGTTGTCTTGACCAGCCATTCGCATGAGACGGCGAATAATTGCATCATTCTCCTCTTGCCTCTTCTTTAAATCCTCCATTTCCTTTTGGGTTTTGATCAGTGCTTCATCTGATGCTTGTGCTTTTAGCTTCAAGTCTTCTACTTCTTGCTGTTGTTGCTCAACGGTCTGTCGAAGTTCAGCTGTTCCTCATCCCTCCTGCTCAAGCTGTTCCTCAAGATCTTCTTGTTTGGAGTCCTTTGCAGAGTTCGGAGTGGAAGAATGTAAGCCAACGTTCTTCAAGAATTTGCTGGTGGCGCTACTTTGAGACAGAACCTTGTCAACAATCTCGGTAGTAGACATTATTGGCTTACCCTCTACATCAGGCACCATCATAGCTTCCATCTCAGCCTAAGACATAAAACATAACAGAATCAATAGTGATAACAGGAATAAAAGGCTTATACAAAAGAACAGGACACAACAAAGGTAACCTCCGGTGATTACTTGAAAAATCACTAAATTTGCCTTCAGAAAATTTCATAAAAAGCACATGAAGAAATGGATTAACTTTTGTATGCTGACACAATGAATCTCTGTATTCAATGTGGTCTAGTTACTTATATGATATGGATGCAATAAAGCAATTTTGTAAGCATAACAGAAGAAACAGATATTTTGATGAGTCCATATATACTTATGCAGTGAGGTGACCATGGGTGCTATCATCTGGAAATACCCTACCCTCTATAGGATACAATGGCAGAAGAAAAAGGAGGAATTGCAGGGACTTACAATTGCGCGTTGCACAGGTTCAGCGAGTCCCTTCTTCTTGCTGTTGTGGCACTCCTTGAACATGTCCAAAGCAGTGAATTGTTGATCTTTATTTTTCTCCTTCTACAATTGGAAGAAGAAACAAAATAAAATGTATCAAGTAGAAAAGTTTTTATTAACTACATATGGCTTTATTATAGGCAGGGCTTGAACTAAATAAGTGCATCTAATTTTATCTCTTTGGTTATCAAGGTTTCCTTGGCTGCCTACTAGTAAGGTTCCTATTAAGTGTTGTGGATGGAAAATGAATAATGAGACGGTGAACAGTACTTACCAGAGCATGGCAGTGTGCAATGTAGCTGCGAGACCCTGTGGCTTGATGAAACTTGACTTTGGCACGATTTTGCTTGTTCTTTTCAGATATTTCCTACAACAGATGGTTCCATTAGGCACATTCATGAATGGAATTTGAATAGAACCGTACCTTGCTTTTCGGGTCAGACCATTTCTGGACAGGTTTTCTCCACTCCTCATTTGTCATGGTAGGTACTGGGGATGTTGTACTAATTTCGTTTGCTGGGATACCATCGAAAAACCAGTTCTTCAGCAAATACCTAGATTGTCGCACCCCACCCTTCAAAATTTCAGCACATGCATCCTTGGTTGTCCTATCACGGTGTCCAAGGCCACCGTGTCTAGCGAGTTGAATGAACCACATTAATGAATTATGCAATCTAATGTGGAAGAAGAGTAATTGTTTCTGGCCAAGAATGAAATCACTTACAGACAATTTTCCCATGAAATTATCCAAATGAGCTGTGTTGTTCTTGTACTCCTTCCAACTAGTGAGGATAGGGACATGATGCATAATTTGAACGCCAGACTCTGATGCAAACTTTGTAGCTTCCAACGGCTTATGTGGCCTTCTCATCCCCTCGGCAAATTGGACTGGCAACCTTTTTCCCATAGTTCTAGTCATCTTCTCAAGCTTTTTCCCCATTGTTGATGCCCTCTTCCCTCTTGTAGAAGTATTTGGGGGATCTACGAAAAAGGCATTGAAGGGATTAGTTAAATGCTTAATGTTTGTAACCTTGAAAACAATCTGAAATATTGTTCTATGACACAATTGTAATAAAGATGAAAAAGAAGACTGCCCAAAATAACTTGCCTTCATCATTTTGTTCTTTATTTCGCACCATCTTCCGGATAGGACCAATCCATGACCGGACTCGTAGGTTGAGCAATGAGTTCTTGTTCTTTTGTCGGAATTTGATCCTCATGGACCACTTGCTCGGAGGATTCAGTGGTTATATCTTCTTGAAGTGTAGGTAAGGCCACTTTTTTTGCGGACCTTGTTGTGACTCCAGTGGGTTCCTCTGCTGCTGTTGTTGCCCTCACTCTCTTTGAAGCTCTTGTACCACCTGGAGGCATGTTGTCGGTCTTCCTTTTTATGGGCCTTTCAGCTGGTCTTATAATGCACCTTTTAAAATACTAGACCAAAATAAAATTTTAGTGTAAATATGTGTACAAAATGAAATAGGAAGCACAACAAAAATAACATAAATGAAGCAACCTAAACAAATTAAATAGATGCAATTCAAAACAATACATGCAGCTAACATCCTTAGCCCCCCAGCAAAAGATAGATCAGCAAGCACCTTTGTTGGTGAAGGGATGCTGACAGATTCATCTCCCTCGGGCCCCTTATCCTCTTCTGGATCGTAATTAGAGTCATCATTGTTTCTACCCTTTTTGCTATCCTTTTCAGTTGTAGTGGGGGTTGAAGTTGAATCCAGAAGGTTTTTTAATCTGTTGATACCTAGAGATTGAAATTTGGCTTGAATCGCTGCGGTGTTTGCTAGCCGCAGCTTCTCATACTCGCATAGTTCAGGTTCTATATAATGAAAACAACAGTATTATTGTTTGAGACATAGGTGAGCATATTTTAATAGTCAAGATTTCAATTGCAGGACTATAGGGCCCTATTCATGCACAAGCATAGTAAAATTGTTACATGGAAAGATAAATACAGATCTTACCTTTGCCTTTGCTGCGTCGTGTTCTCATTGGCTGCTCCTAGTTGGATAATATGATATTCTGGTTACACAAAAAGAAAAATTGGAATAGCAATAGCTTTTTTGATGTTTCTACTAGCTTCTGATACAAACTCTATTGCCAATTTAGTGATTGCAGTCTAGATAATTCAGCACTCCATACTGGTATAAATATATGCGACAAAATGATACAACAAAGATAAGACCACAAATCCAAAATTCCAATGCCACAAAAGGAGACAATTTGCTCATGGGCTCTGCTGGTATAAGCTATGTCATGACCATTTTTCGCATAGTCAGTGCTGTATATCCCGCGACCATGAGCGAAGCAAACCAGCCACCGACTAGGAATGGAAGGAAGAAAAATGTAAGCTATACAATGTTAGTTAATGAGAAATCTGGATTGGAAGAGCAAAACAAACTCCAGAATATAGTCAATCGTGTATGAATATGATATGATATGATATGATCGAATCTAATTAATTGTCTATAATGTGTTTCATGTGCACTAAAGCGTTTCAATTTTTGGTAAACATAACATAGTGGTAGCAGATCATGATGGTTTTATTCAGTTAAAATGACTGAAGAGGCACGTTTCAATTTTTGGGGTGATATTTATCTTGTGGTAAAGATCCATCTAAGCATGGGTGTACCTACACACATTATGTTTGGACACAATTTTGTGGCGTTACAAATGTAGCAAAAAAATCTGAAAACATTTATGGATCTAGTATATCATGGTACAATGGTACACACAAAATTCTAAAATGCTCAAACAATCATTCGGTGGCTACTACCTTCGCTTTTACTAATTGATGGAGGTTCTGAGCCGACTGCCACTAGCCGAGGGTGGGTGGAGGGCAGTTGGGAGATCTCCCGGCGATTGGGCTGTCGGCAGGGCACCGCGGCGTCGCGCAGGAGGACTGCTGGAGCTGGACTGGTCGACTGGAGGAGATGAGCAACCGACTGCGACTAGCCGATGGCGGATCGAGGCGATCAGGCGGTCACCAGGCGCAACAGCGTCGCGCAGATATTCTTTGCTCGAGGAGAGAAGCCTTCGAGCGCCGATTGCGGCTAGCCGAGGGCGAAGGGCGGAGGATGGTTTGCTAAGCCGAAGATTGGCCAGGCGGAGGAGGCTGGAGGCGCAGTGCAGTTAGGGTTAGGGAGTAGGGAGTTGGGGAATCGAATGGGGAAAAGGAGAGGTCACGGGCCAGCAAAATTTTTGGAGTGGAAATTGGTGCCCGTGTTTGTGCGGGAAATTTTGGAAAATTCACAACAATAAGCACCCCCTCATTGACTGCAAAAAAGGAAATACACTTTTGGAACTGGGAAAGCGTATTTTACCCTTCAAACTAGCCGATTGGAGGCCCTACATAGATTTTTACCCTTCAAACTGACCGAAATAGATTCAAAACTTCGTAGGCCGTTTTGAGGCCCTAAACGACATTTTTTTGGAATTCCGTCGCCGCATACGCACTTGCACAAATCATCAGGATCCGACCATCTAATTATCTCGCATTTATGAAATTCGGGTGCTACTTTTCGTTATCTTTCACACAAGCCAAAGAATGCCCCGATCGGAGTTACGAGTCAAAAGTTATGGCCATTTTAACAAACGTACATAGATTTCATATTTGCAAACAAGAATCAATGCCCAAAAGAATATAATTGGATAGCTCATAGTATGATGATTCTGGAAAGTACAAGAACACCAAAATCAGAGTTACGAGTCAAAAGTTATGGCATTTTTACTAGTTTCATAAATAGTAACTACATTCTTTCTAGTTCGTCAGTAAATTCGTCACAGAATTTGTCACTAAAGACCATAGGTACACTGTTGGTAAATAAACTATAACCATCAAGATCCAATCCTCGTCGCTGTCATCCTATGTAACTAATCTTCGTCGCTGTTGTCCATTAGAGTATTCTCATGCTCATTATCACTGGTGAACTGCACCATAGTGTCATCTTCGGATTCACTCACACTATTATCATTTTCTGTCATGTTGCTTATGTTGTCCACTAAACTAGCATCAACAGCTACATCTTCATTATCATCATCGCGGTGCAGAGTCTCTGATGGAGGACTACTATCTTGTAGATTACATTCATTATCAGAACAATCATCTTCTTGGTATACGCCAACATTATCTGTCATGTCATTTTCAGCCACATCATATATATGCCTATGCTCAAACTTCTGCACAACTCGCCAATTTTTGCCCAATTGAGTGTCTGGTAAGTAAAATATCTTTTTTGCTTGGATGGCCAAAATAAAAGGATCTGTCTTGTACCACAGCCCCTCAATATTGATGGATTTGAAATATTCATCATTTGCAATGCCTCTCCTCTTTCCATCTTGATCATACCAGTCACATCGAAAAAGAACCACCGATCGACGAACTTGTATATCTGAGTTATATGCCAACTCAATGATCTCTTTCAATGAACCATAAAATTCAGTGAACAGGCCATTATGTGTACCCTCCATCATGATGGAACTATTCTGGGTCTTCATGTTTCTCTCACGATCAATGGTGTTGTACCGAACACCATTAACAGTGCAGGATGAGTAAGTCCTAACTCGGAGATCTGGACCACACGACAGCGCACGTAGGTGATCAGTAACCTCACCTTTCTGCTCTCTTACATATTTTTTGAACCATCTCTGAAATGCAGTCATCACCCTTCTATCAATATCATTTGCCCCTTCTTTCTCTAACTCTTCTCTAAACATTCTGCAAAACAGGAAAAACGAAGCATAGCATTACATTAAGTCCACACTTTCATAAATATTAAGTTCAATATAAATGATTACTCACTTCATGTATGGATCAACCTCTTCACAATTATTTAGCACAAACCAAATAAGCTTGTCAAGTTCACCATCAAGGAGTGTAACTCTACAGGAACCTACTAAATTAACACCATGCATAAAAACAGAGACGTCACAATCCACCAGGTTTTCTACAAATCCATCCCCACTTTTGTCCTCCCGATTAAATCTGGTGTCAACATCGTCCATGTATCTTGAGCAAAATGTCATGTCCTCCTCAGCTACGTATGCCTCTGCAATGGACCCTTCTGGCCTTGCCCTATTCCTCACGAAACCTTTTAAAGTGCCAAGACGACGTTCTACTGGGTACATCCATCCAAATTGAACTGGACCTCTAAGAATTGCCTCATCCGGTAGATGAATAGCCAAGTGCACCATCACATCAAAGAAGGCTGGAGGAAATATTTTCTCAAGCTTGCAGAGAATGACTGGGATCTGTGCTCTAAGTCGCTGCAGTACATCTACTTTTAGAGTTCTACTACACAATTCTCTAAAGAAGTTACCCAACTCCGCAATTGCTTCATATATATCCCTGTGCACGATACCCCGAATGCCAACAGGTAAAACTCTCTGCAGGAGGATATGACAATCATGAGTTTTCAAGTCTTGTAACTTGCATCCATCAGCACTAATACATCTTGATAAGTTGGAAGCAAAACCATCTGGAAATTTAACTTCTCTAATAAATTCACAAAATGCAAGCTTATGCTCCTTTTTCAAGGTATAGTATGCTGGAGGAATTCTATATGAGTTGCCCTTGTACTCTAAATGCAATTCACGTCTTATGCCCATATCTTGCAAATCAAGCCTAGCACTAATAGTATCTTTTGTCTTCCCCTCTATATCCAGTAATGTGCCAAGAAGGTTCATGCATATATTTCTCTCGATGTGCATCACATCAAGATTGTGTCGCTGCTTCAATTCTACCCAATATGGCAATTCAAACAATATAGCCTTTCTGCTAAATAACTGAGGCTCGTTCTCCTCTTGATGCTTCCTTTTATTATTTCAAGGATGCTTTCCTGGTCTAACATCTTTGACCTTCTCTAGTTGCTCCAAAAGCTCCTCTTTAGTGAACTCTCCTGGCTTGTCACACTTTTCATGATGTCCTTCAAAAGCTAAGCTTTTCCGCATATTGTTGTCCCTTGCGAGGTAACGACGATGGCCAATGTAACATATCTTCCTCCTTATGGCCCGTGACAACAGATCTTTGTCACAATGAAGACATGCATAATAACCTTTTGTAGTTCGCCCTGACAATGTGCCTAAAGTAGGGTAATCATGGATGCACCAAATTATTGCAGCATGAAGATTGAACATCGCACTAGTAAAAGCATCGTAAGTAGGGACACCATTCCATAGTTCAAGCAACTCTTCTATGAGAGGTTCCAAGAAAACATCAAAATCCTTTCCACAGTCCTCTTGTCCACCTCCTCCTGCTCGATCAGCAAGTTCTCCTCGAGGCGGGCTATGTGGGCTTCTCGCTTCGGCACCACTTCAAGGACTGCCTTTAGCTCGGCGGTGTGCCCGTGCAGACCTTCGAGCCCATGGGCGATTAGGCTCACTACCTACGAAAAACAAGAGAAGTCATGTGACAATTAAGAAGAAGGATGTGTACGAGCTTACTCACCTGACTGAGTCGGTCCTCGAATTCGCGACAACGAGGACCGACGGCCCTATCGCCTGGTTTAGCCGCCTCCAGCTCATCACGACCTCCTGTCGAAGACGAGGTGGCCACTTGGCCCCCTCCGGTGCGGGCTCAGCCCCACCTGTCGAAGCCTCGACCCAGACCTCCCCGACTGGCCTGGGCCTCAGCTCAGTTGTGGAGACCAGGATCCCTTGGGAAAGTAGCGGAAAGGTTAGATCGAGACAATGCATTACGACGTGTGGGGACACGAAGTGCTGCCCTACCTGGCTCTTCCACGGGAACCTCAAAAACGAACACAGCAGTCGGTGTCTCAATCGCGCCCCTGGAGGCCTCAACCTTGCTGGTCACAGCAGACTCGACCTCAGGCTGTTCCCCGTCGATCCTGGTGGCCCTGACTTCGACGGTCGAGACATCCTTGGCTCCACCTCCCGTGCCAGCCCCGACCGAGTCGACATCCATCCTGGCGGGGCCTTGCTCGGACCCGCTGGCTGGACTCCCTCCCGTGGGCCCCGCGATGACCTGGGCCTGCCGCAGGCGAGGGCGGCGAACCAGGAGGAAGTCGTCCTCGTCCTCGGAATCGCCCTAGATAATGACCATGGTCAATGGCCGCCAGCGACCAGACTCTACCATCACCGCACCCCGGGTGTTACGGCGCTCAAAGCGATCGAGATGCTCCCAATGACTTGGTGAGCGCGATCGAGCACTCGAGGTCTGCGGCGGGGAAAATTGCTAAGCAAAGGAAAGAAGGGAGCCTACTCTACGACCTAAAGGAGATAAGGATCGCGTGTACCTGGACCGCGGGCCTTCGTCTCTAGGAGGGACGCTGGGGGTCTTGGTGCCCTGCCTCCGCCGCGGCGGCAGGGACATCCTTTCTCTAGACGCCCTGTAATGGCGACTTCGCAACCCTCGGGGGTTTCGAGCTCCCCGCGGCGGCTGTTCCAGTGCCTAGCAATGGGGACTTCGGTGCCACTCCCGTGCCCGAGGTCCTTGCGGCGACCGCTGCCTTTTGTTGCTGTAAGAGATGAGGGGAGGTCAGGGATGGCTACAACTAAAAGATCGATCTCGAGCATACTGGGCTCGACCGAGATGGCTTACCACTGTGCGGTCACCCCACTCGACGTGCTGCTTCTTCAGGGTGCCGCTTCTCGGGGCGTCAGGGGCTGGCCTCTTGCCCGCCTTCTTGCCTTTGTTCGCTCCAGGCAGTGGCAGCATTCGCCTCGCTGTGTCCAAGAGCTCCCTATTGATATGCAATTATGAGCGGAGGTCAGTATGAACTTGAGCACTCCCAAGCTCAACCATGACAAGAGATGCGTTACCTCGCTGGTCCGCTTCAACACGTTCTTGGGAACAGGGACGTCCGTGGCATAATTGAACGTCGCTTTCCCAAACATCTCGAACATCCTCGCCGATAGCCAGGTCTCCGACAGGGCTGCTGTTAGTGTTATGCCCTTGAGGCAATCATTTAGATGATTGCAACATGACTATGTTTATGAATAATAATATGATTATTGGTCCAATGAATGTATATCATTGTATTGATCAACAAGTATGTGACTTGCTTATGAAGCTCTTTACTTAATGATGTAATTCGATAAATATCTCTGATCGGATATCATCGTATAGGACAACGATGAATAGATCAGCACATGTAGTGATAGATGATCATGCTTCATAGATCATGGGATATGGAGATATCATCTATACATTGTGGACGCATGTTGAAGAACATGGGTTAGATAGACCCGCAATGGGACACTGCGAGAATGTTTCATTCTTATGTGTCATCAGTGTATCTCATACCTAGTAGATGTATGATCCTTAGACACGAGATTGTCATATTCCCTACATGTGTAATAGTTTTCCTTGGGGCTATCAAACACTACTTCCTAACCGGATAGTTATAAAGGTAGCTTTCATGTTTACTATGAAACGTGCGAGAGGGAAGTGGCGATCAAGATGGAATTTGCCACTCCAATGAAACGGAGATATATGACAAGGCCACTCGTGTGATATGATTAAGGAAGTGCATGGCCATGCCGTGATTGAGGAGTCAATCACAACTTATTAATATATCACGGATACGAGAGATGGATTGAATCATCAAAGGATGACATGCTTCTCGCCTTGAGATCAATCTTCATATACGGCAAAGGGATTATTGCATGAGTACTTTTGATAGGTTACGTCCGATTTGATCATAGTATGTTTGGGAGTTGGCATACTTTGCAAGAAGCCGCTACCAACTATTGGATTGAAAGGAGTTTTTCAATCCATGTCCAAGCGTCACGTGAACCTGCGGTCACACACTTAATGGGTGGGACGCATTAGTTTGGATTGGATCCGTAATTAATGAACCTCGTGGGCTTAGCACGATGGGCCCTAGTTTAGGTTTCATCTTGTGGCTATATAAGGAGGGGAGGAGGGAGGCGCGGTGTGCTTTCCCACGGTTTAGGAGTGATTCACTCGAAACCCTAGCCTACCCTCTCGCTGCCCTGCCGAGCGACCGGTGCTTGCACACCGGCGCCGCGGCGTTCCATCTCTGGGCGTGTGGACTACTGCGGTGACGCTGCTGCGACTGCGGCGTGGGAGGACGATCCACGGCAAGGCGAGGAAGATCCACTACACCGACGCAACGACTGCGGCGAGGACGATCCACTACATCGACGCGCGAGGGATTCCGCAACTGCGCGTCTAGTGGTAATCTTATCTATGATCCCCTTCTTGCGAGTAGTTTTCTGGTTTCGTGGTAGTTTTTTTTTGTGCTAGTGTAGCATACCGCGTTCCCCATCAGCTGCTGGGGAAGATTGAGCTATTAATGAGAGCTCAACTGGACTCGACTGTATTCTAGCTCGAGAATGCTTACCGCTTGGACCTTCCCGGGTGAGGTCGTCTTCCCCTTGATCTCGAAGAACGGGTGCTCCCTCTTTCGCAGAGGGAACACCAGGCTATGCAAGAAGTCGTAGGCGATGGCCTGGCCAGTGAGGCCACGCGTCGAGCAGATGTGGATGGCTGCGACGGCCTCCAGGTCTGTTTCCAGGTCATCAGGATCAGGGGTCTAGCGCTTACCATCGACAGGAGTTCCGTTGAACGCGAGTGCACTGCCCTCGCCCCTCCTTAGGTAGAACCTTTTGGTCCATGGACCAAGGGAGTCTCGAGCGTGGATCTGGGGGTAGGAGCAAGAAAGCCCTATCTGTAGTTAGAAGTAGAGACACCCGACCACGGGGCCTTCGCGGTGCGGAACGAAGAATAGAAGCAAAATAAGAGGGAAGGGGTTGGAAGGATTCCTAGGAACCCCTCGCACAGGTGCGAAAAGATGGAAACGAGGAGGATAGAGTTGGGCACCAGGTTGACCAACTTGATCTCGCATTGTGCGAGAACAACCGCCATGAAGTCGCTCTCTAGTGTCCACAGTCGGAAGAGCATGTACTGCTCGGTGCTGATGAGCTCATCCGCTCGGGGTTGCGGCTCGACCTCATCACCCGGCAGCCGCCATGTCGTCGGGTCTAGCATCCCCAGTGTCTCGAGCTCCCTCATCTGCTCCAGGGTCATCGTGCTTTTCCCAAACTTAGCCATGAGCTTCGGATGGGGCTTGGTCGATGATGGAAGATTGGAAGGGGGAGTTTGGAAGGCAGAGGATAGCTAGGGTTCGGGGCAAAAAAGATTTGGGGAAATCTTCTGAGGAAGGCAACGGTTTGGAATTTAAAGGGAATTCAAAGCGCCGTGAGTTACTCCCCCAATTTCTCTGCCCGAGACCGCAGCATTGAAGTCCGAGTGTTTCCTGGCTCGACCGCGCCATGGACCTCCGCGCGGTCTGAACCCAGGCTCGATCTTGAGAATTTCCAAGCCCGGCCGAGGAGCCGTCCCCTTCTCCAGGTCATCAGACTCAAGGTTATCCTGATCTTCAGGATCACTACCTGAGCCTCGGGGACTAACTGTCGGGGACTGGTTACCCCGCACAGATAATGGCCCACTTGGCCCGAGCTCACTCGACCAAGGACCCAGCTTGCCATCGAGGTCAGGCTGGGAGGATTTGATTGGATTGCAGAAACTGACGGTTACCGAGTGAAGGAGGGGCCTTAAAAGGTAGAGTTAAGGCCATCATGGGTTACAGTTTCCGCACCGTTACCGCCCGACTTCACTGCGCATCATGTCCGGATCTGGCGCCACGCACCCGAGAATCTTGCTCAGCCGTTTCTTGTAACGGACTATGCAGTAGAGGTGATAAGGACCTTCCCCCTGCGCGGGAGAGAGGGAGAGAAAAAAGGAGAAAGCAACATAGATCACGCTCAAGCTGAAGCTTGCTAGAGCTCGAGCACCCCCTGTATTCAACAACAGTGCATCATCTTCCACCTTTCGCCTCCAGGCAAGATTGGAGTAGAGCTATTACCCGTGCTAGGGGCTCGAACCAGTATAACCCCTGGTGCTAGTCTCCCTCTTTCTTTCTCTCACGAAGCGACGATTGAACCCCTTCCTCTAGGCGGGCAAGGTCTTAGGCCCTGCTCCCACATCACTCCTTTCCTCTTCTTGCGGTTAGGCGATCCCGATTGTCGACAGCATCAGCTAAGTCTGAGCAATGAGAAAAGCTTCCAAGTTCGGCACATCTACTGGCGACGACTGTTGAGAAAAATCTTCATCATTGGGATTGTCATTGGATCGGCTTCCACTTCCGCTGATTCTGTTGTTTCCACGAGTCTACACCATCTACTTAATTGCTTCACATGGTTAGGGAAGAAGGGACAGCATAGGTAAGAAGCGAGAATTCTAATGCAGGGGAGATAAGTTTAACCCAACAACTTAAGCAGTCAATATTAATAACTTGGTATGGTTGCTTACAAAAGCCTAAGAGCCATGCAACACATATTACAAACACAGCAATCAAGAAAGAACCAATTCAACCTAACCACGCAAAACTACCACCAAAATGGACTACACTTTTATCTTAAGTAGAGGCGACTCCCACACACGAGTCTTGTGGAATATAAGAACCCGGGTACCCTCATGACAGGCCCAAGAGGGAGGCCCAGAAGATACTCCCCGCGTCAGGCCCTGCTGCCGTGCGCAAGGGGACATATCCTAAAGGAGGTTGAACTTATATTTAGATATGATAGATACGGTTGTAATCCGAGTCGTTAATAGGGTAGATAAAGATGTAAACTTTATCCTATTAACTGACTAGAATCTTGTAACCGATCGGAATCTCCAAACCGATCAGGACTCTGTAAGCCGCCCCACCCCCGCTATATAAGGGAGAGGGCGGGCAACAACAGGGGGATCCGATCATCCAAGCATAGAGCAATCAAGCCATAGAGCATAGAACACCTCATATCGCCCAGAGCATATTGTGCTTTGAGCAACCCCGGATCCAAGAGATCCATATAATCCCAGCACACAGGATTAGGGTATTATCTCCTCTGCGAGAGCCTGAACCTGTATAAACCCCTTGTCTTGTGTGACCTCCCATAAATTCATTGCCGACTACAAAAGTCGACAAGTCTCAACCGGCTACTCTAAGCACTGACTCTTCTAGCTTTGAGAACACTTGATCGATCCACTCCTTAAGCTTGATGATTCCTTTCTTCAAGATCTTCAAGGAGAAACAAGGCACCCAGTGCTTTCTCCTAAGGTGTGGAACTTCGTTGACTACTAAAGACAATTGAGGTAAGATTTTCAACTCAATCCAGCAAGGGAAAAAGAAAGAAATTTCAGCAAGGGGTAAGAATAGAATAATGAGATAAGTCTAGAAAATGAGATAAGTCAATAACTTTTTATTCTTTCTAGTTAAATATTTCCTTTAGAAAAATAATTTTGAAGGTCCTATATAGATGACCAGACTATCTAGGGTCAAGACCTACAGTCAGTATGGCTTTGATACCACCTCTATCGTGTAACATCCCAAAATTTTAAAAATGGAATTGAATGAAAATTTCATCTTAAAACAATATTTTATTTTAAATACCATCATTCTCTATATTTTCTTGTATGTTAACCTAAAAAGAAAAGAATGAGTTGATATACTAAAATTTTTCATCCCAACTAAAGAAAGCTTAAAAATGAGTTTAAAATATAAATTTTATTTTGAAATTCCATCTTTTGATAATTTTCTTGAATTTTGGTTTTTAAGAAAATAGTTTATATAAAATGTTTTCTTATACTCTATAGCACAAAATCCAAAATTACTTAAGAGATTAAATCCAAAATCAACCATGGTCATTTGTAGAAATTTAAAAGCCGTGTGAACTCAATTAGTGTTGAAGAGAAATCAAAAGCAGAATTAATTTTAAATAATATCATCAAGCGTTAGAATTTTATAAAAATACATAAAGTGAAATTTCATGAATCTTGTTGCAGATTTGAATTTTCATTTGAGCTTATCTTTGGATTTATTCATTTATTCCAAGATTTGAATTTTGGAACTAAATGGCTTTTAAATACCTAAATCAAACACAACAAAGAAACTCATGAAAACTTTAAACAACATGCTATAGCAAATAATTTTGTCAAATACTAGAGCAATAAGATGTATAAATATAATTTTTCCAGAATTTCTACACCCCATTTAAATAGCTCAAAAGTTCAAAAATAGTTTGAAATCTATCAAATTTGAAGAATTGTTGTTAAACCGCATGAGAGAATCAAGTGAAACCAAAGAAAATGGAAACTTCATGACTTGTTTTGCCATCACAAAAACTTTCAGAATTTTTCAACCAGTCTACCATAGCCATTTATCTTGATGATCTGCTATACCCGAATTGAGCCCTAAATTATTTTCAACTGCCAAATCCACCAATGCAGTCGATGAATCCAGGTTCTCTGTCTCTAGCAGTGGGCCCCAAGCCACCCTGGACCCACTGATCAGCCCCTCTTCCCCTCCTTCTCTCTCCCTCCTCCCTTCCTACTCCTGCCCGCGTGCTACCACGGGGCCGAAGCGCTGCGTCCACGCGCTGTCGTGGCAGAAGCTCTCCTTCACACGGCCGTCGCACGCCCAGCATCGCCCGCTCCGCCTCCTGCCCATGCCCTGGCTCAACTACCTCCACCACACGCCACATAAGCCGTCAAGACCTCTACTTGCTAGGCCTCGTCGTTTCCGACGAAGCTCGCTGCCGAACTCGAGCAAGCCAGGCAAGCCACAAGTCCACGCGAAAAACTACAAGGTCAGCTCGTTGAGATCATTCTTCCACCCGTGCTGATCCCTGTGGCCCTCCTAACCTTTATCCTCACATGATGCCCGCAGAATTTCGCCGCAGCGCCGCCGCGCCAGTACCCTTCTTCCCCGAAGCTGGCTCACGGTGGCAGCCTGTTCCACACCTTCCCGCCACAAACCAACCGGTAAGCCACGTTATTTGAGGTCCCTACTTGCTTAATCGTCATCGCCCCGAATTGATTCGGCCGTCGTCTTTCTTCTCAGCCGTGCGCCATTTGCGCCGCCGCCCCCTGCAGGTGGTAGCACATCTCCGGTGGTCGCCAGCTGGAATCGGTAGACTCTCTAGCTTCTCCATGTCGCCCTTCAACTCCTCCACCACCCAACCGAGCCCGCGCGCTTCTTCTTCTCCTCTACGGCCAACGCCTCCGCCAAGCTTCACCCCTTTCCGTCGCCGGCCCGCTCCGCCACCGCATCGCCGCCGCCGACCGGTCCATCAGGTTCGCCATAACCTGCTCTCTCTCATGGTGCTACCGATTCGGCCGCTCCGGCAGTAGGTCGCCGCCGGCGAGCTCGGAGCTGCGCGCCTCTGTTCTCCTCAATGACAAGCGGGGTCCTTCCGTTAGCCTCTCCCTCTGAGTGCCTCACGCAGTCGCTGACGAGGGGGCCCCGGTGTTAGGCGGTAAACAGTTTCTAAACGCTTGCCGTTTTGGGAAGGTGCTTTCTTTGAAGAAAAACGTACTTTCCTTATTCGGAAAGTTTTCAATTTCAGTGATTTGTTTGACCCTAACCAATTCAAATGTTCATATCTTTTGCTCGGAATGTCCAAATGAAGTGAAATCAGTATATAAATTTAAGTTTTGAAATGTTGAATTAGAATCTAAAATAAAAAGTTATATGTTGCTTGCAGATTAAATTTTTAAATAGAGTTTGAATGTTAGGCCCTAAATAGGTGTTATGAAGGAAGTACATTTTCTCTTGATCCATAAATCACGAAATAAATACCATAATTTACTGCAACCCTATGTACTCTATTTCTGCAAAAACATTTAAAATTTGAATGAGTTTTTAATCAAATATTTTTGGTTAATACCTTAATAACATTCAAGATTCAAGTGGTTAGAATAATGTTCAAATAAGCTCAAAATTTGATGAAACCAATTTAGATACATTGCTGGGATTGCATAGGTCATAAATGGTCAAAAATATTTAGACTTTGCTTTAGTTTAATCTAATTGCTAGTCGCTCAAACATTCAGTCGACAAAATGATCAAATGTTCATAACTCTCGCAAACAAACCTCAAATTCGACGAAATCAAATGTTATAACCTTAAAATAACATATAATAGCTTGCTGTATAGAAATGACATGGTTCTGAACAATTTTGAGTTAGGCCATATTAAGCCATAATGATCATATAAGCTTTTCGGCAACACATAAAATATATTGTATAAATGGGAAATAATGAAAGAATAGCTTAGTAACATCCTATAGTATTTATGCTGCCATAATATGAGAAAATATTTTATTTATAACCTGCGTAGCATATAAAACTCGTTGCCGCAAATACATTCAAAGACTACAAACTGCACTAAAACTATAACACTTAAGCACTTTCAACAGCTTGAAAAACAACTCGACTTAACCTAAATTTTGTGGGAATTGACCCAGAATCGTAAACCAGTATATGGACAACAAAAATATGGAAAAACATCTTAATTCCAACTTACTTATCATATAAAACTTGCTAGAGCAAACACCGTAAATAATAACGTTGCTAGAGACATTTGTATGGACAAATGAAATCGAAAGTCTTAAACCAAAACATCGGTAATGTAAGAACCATCACATAACCAAGTAGTAACAGCCAATACCTTAAAAATTTCAGATCCAACATGTAGGAATTACTCCCATGCATGAATACTTAGAGCTAAGTAACAATCAAGCAAAACCTTTTAACTAATGATACTTTTATTCATCCAAATAATTTTAGCATCAAGAATTTGAAGTTATACATGCAAAGATACATAATTTTAGCCTCTTGAATTCGTAAATAGCCTTAGCTATGATTATAACTTTAGCTTCTTATAATAGAGAATGAAAGTAACACATTCAAGAAAAAGGCCTCACATAAGCAAAGTGCTATTGAAATCATTAAGAAAATGATAAATCAAGAACTCAAAATCACCATGTTCTTCTTGGTAAGTTTTAATTTGGTATTTACATCTTATTTCTTTTTTCCCCATTTGATATGGTGTTATTTGCTTTTGTCTCAGTTCTTATTATTCAACGCATAGACGACGATAATTCGGATTCGGTTATTAACGACGTCGGCTACAATCCGGATTATATTCTAGAAGAAGAGCAACCAGGGAAGCACCCTCCTTTGACCATTTTGATCCCATATTTGCAAATTTATGTTGTTTTATCATACTATATGCATGTGTGTATGTTTAAACTTGCTATATTGTGGGTAATGGTAGCTAAATCTACTTGTATGCATTACCTTGTCATTTGAACACTTGCCATTGTAACCCAGTATTGGATTAGACAATACTTAATGTCACTTGGGTAAAACTTGCAAACTTACCATATGTATTTCTTAGACATGCTCATTAGAACAACTTTCAAAATGATGGGAGATGTTTCAACTACTTTGAGCAAACTTTGTTTAAATTGATGGAACCATGTTATGGTTTTCACTTAATTTGATAAATATCCAACTCAAACTTATGATTTAGATGTGGGTGAGTTATTACTTAACTTGGATGTCGTGATGTTATTTAGCACTTTGAGCATGTTGGGATGGAAAATAGCACAGACACGACACTTATCACCACTCTACCCTCTTGATGTTATTTAGTACTTTGAGCATGTTTAGCCTTTGAATAAATAGGTAGACTCAATTATGAAATAAATTAGTGGATACAATCTTGTATGGATTTAATCGGTTCTGTTAAATTATGTTTGTGGTATGTCATTATAAGTTTTGTATGCTCTTTATTGGTAGTCTTGTCAAATGTAAGTTGAAGGTAAGGTTGTATCTTGATATATGCATGGGTTCCAAATGAGTAGTGTACGTGGTTATTACTATGGTTGAGGTCGTTATTGTTTATGTTTCCAACTTTTATTTATAACTTGTAGTTGGTGTCTATTGTCTAAAGTTAAAACTGAGTTGCTTCCTGAAATTGTGATATAAAATGGCTATATGTTATTTTTGTTATGTTGTTCAATGACATTCCTTGTTGTAATACTTAAGGGAAGTTGTCTTGTGTCCCAAATTGCAGCAATGTTGTTGCTGAAATTTTAATTGAGATTGCTAAAATATTGGAGTAGTGGCTTGTTGGGGTGGCAGCATTTTCAAAGGAATACATAAATAGATTAAAAAGACAGTAAAACAAATAACTGTAAATAATAACTTTCAGCATTTCTCAAGTAAACATGGCATCCAGCCCTTAAGTCAAATTCCAAACTTTCTATAAGCATCCAGCCTTCCCATCCAAGTTTTCATTTTTATAAAATCTAACCCTTGACTATAATTCCTGAGCATTGCTCAATACCGCGAGCACGGCTATCTGAATAGATTTTACACTCTGCAGTGGTTATGCACTTTACCCACACAACATGATCGTCTCTTGTTGCCACACAATTAACACACTTTCTTTGGTGTGTCGGCAGAGAGATCATGACAAAATCTTTCAGAAACCTTTATTCCAACACTGACCCTCCCCTATGCCATACACTATCCCTTCCCTCAGCGGAGGTGAAGGTTAGGACCAACATATCGTTAGATTGATGTATGACTGTAGTACACCACTTCCTCCGCTATAACCACAATTCCATGTATGCACGCTTCTGTGTGATTATCTATATGAGGAATCACATGTCAAGATATCGGTAGTCCAACTTAGTTAGGTCCGTCCCTTTCCAGACATGTGGTCGCATGATTGACTCAGTTCAAAGGCTTGGAAGGTGAAGTCCTTAAGATGACTAGGGCAAGACTTTCACATACCCTCTGCCCTTCGCCCTACCTTGGCACACTGCCCCTTGCCACTTGCCCTAATCTAAATTATTTACCACCCCAGTTGATTACCATTAACCACGTGCCATCAACAAGTCAACATCGTTTCGTGACATACGTCACTACAACTTAACATCATTGTGTCACAACACCCGACACACCTTTCATAAACATGTTCCATATTCCATTTGTCAAGATTCACTTTTGATATTCCAAAAGTTATGTGTTGTACGTGTCATGGCTAAGCATAAGTACGGTCTAACCTACCAATGTTGATTTCAAATATTAACCAACTAATAATGAATCATCCTAGGGTCATAAATAATCATGGCATACAAATGACAAGGTAGGGTATAATTCAATTAGGTAGAATAACTAAATTCCAATCTATTTTCAAACGGTTATGCACATAAAATAACACGCAATAATGTAAATCGATATAGCAATTTCGTAAACTAGGTTCAACATGATCAAAGCATAACTTGCCTTAGAAAAGCCCTTATTGTTGCTCTCGATCATGGTCTTGGTTCAACGATTCCTCCTCAGATGCTCCAAGCAGTTTAATGTCTACGCGTATCGACAGAGAACTTACTGAATAATTTTTACACAGGAAAATACTAAGTATTATGTCAGCTTGCGTCAGCTCTAGTCTGAACCACTTAGAGGTCAACACGAGGCCCTAGCGCATGAACCGAGTCTACGGCTAGTCCTTGGTCCATGATGGACTCGGTTCACTTGGCGCCTTTGATAGACAGGTGGCACCAGCTCTGCTGACAAGGACTGCCATGCAAGCATCAGGCGAGCTGACCAAGCACTGACACGAGGTGATGAGTGCCTATGCAGTGCCAACATGGTGTTGACTCAGCGCTGACGCAGCAGCAATCGGAGCGATGCGGCGCTAGCATGCGTCATCAACCGATCCCGACACGTGAAGCTCATCCGACGGCACACTTGCCAAATCTGATGGCTACGAACACAACTGCATAGTGGAGGACTCAACACAGCGGCACGACACCGAAGGGGAAGAAGAAGACAACCTTCCCAATGGCAAACAGGCGACGGATCTTCTACGTTTTCACATGGATTTGGAAGGCCTTGATGCACGAAACTCAAATTTGTCTTCAAACCCAATAGAAAATGATTGACAACGCAGATCCCGGCAATGAACTTGGCAGTGGCACATTGAACTTCAGCGAGCTATTCCAACGTCACGAAGTGATGCTGATATCCACAACCTAGGGCATCGGCTGCAACATGGCAATGCGAACCTCGAACAAAGCATTGCGGCTTAAATAGCCTCAGCAAACGAGTGGCGTACGAGCTCAACTCCATGGCGGCGACGGAGTTTATGTCTAAGATGGTCGACGGCGTCCAATAGAATCCAACAGCCATGATCACCAGACCGATACGAGTTGGGCCACACAGCAGAATAGGTGGGGCTCTCATGAGCTTTGGCCCATTATTATTTGTGATATATTGAAAAGTTTTCCCTTTTATTTTAATTCCAGAAAATAAAATAATCCAATTAAAATAGTTAAAATATCAGAACAATTCCAGAACAATCCTCATAAATACTTTGAGAAATTTGGAACTAAAATAAAATATTTTTGACCAAGCTTTATTTTTCTTTCTCATTATTTAAATGGTTTCTCATAAAAGACTTTAATACTTAATATTTAGTAAATGCAAATAAAATCCAAAAAAAATCAATAAATTCAAAAAATCCATAAAATGTACAAATCATACTATATTATTATTTTAAGCCAAATTTTGGGATGTTACATGAGGTCCCTCGATAGGTACCTCCTTCGCCTCCACGACAACTTGATCCTTGCACGTCACCGCATCGCCGAGCTGGAGACCCACATGGCCCCGCTACTCCACCATGGCTTCTTCACCATGGAGATCATGTACGCGGAGCGTGAGGCGTATGAGCCCTTGGAGGATCTTCGACCTCCATATGGCTCCTACCGTCGCATTGTCCGTCGTGCTTGCATGTCAATGGGAGGCCATGGACGCTGCGTCTCGGTGGTTCGCTCCAATGGTCCCGCGAGCACGATGCGAGGATAGAGCCTCTTCTTCAGCGGGCGTAGTATGAGTTGGCGATGCCCATTGCACCTCCTTCCCCACCCATTGCCCACGATGCTCCCGATGCCTCTAGTGATGGTGGCAATGCTTAGGTAGAGGCTAGATGACTTAGTCGATAGACCTCATGTACACAGGCCCTGGCGCCAAGCCGGTTGCCAACTGAGCTAAGTCTTGTGAATTGTTATACACATTATTTATATGAGGTGGTAGATTACATCGCAGATGGTTCTATACTGAAACCGTCTGCGATGTGCCTCCATCACCTTCACCCCCACGCGTTAGAACTTAGAAAACCCCTCTCCCAAAACCAAACCTGCCTTCCACACCTTGCGCCACCGACGCACTGTCCTCTCCCTCACCTTTCGTCACGCACCCTCCTCATGCCCTTTTTCGCCGTCCACCTACTCGCCTGCCCTCCTCCTGCTCTCTTGTCCACTTGCCTCTCTAGCGCCACCCACCCTTCTCCCGCCCTCGCCCTCCTCTTGTGCTGCCCGCCCACCTTCACCTCCTTCCTTACGCCACCCTAGCCCCCATTGGCGTCAGCCTGTGAGCCCCCATCGGCGTTCGCCCAGGAACACCCACCGCAAACCCTAGCCCCCTCAGCACCTTCATGCCTTGGAGGCGCCCTCCCCCTCTGTGGCGAATTCACTCCCTGGCCTCCTCCGCACCGACACCAAGAAAGGTCCGCACCGATGCTAGCCTCTCCTCCACGCTCTCCTCCTCATTGACCCCGTCCTCTACCTCCAAGCACCGATGCCCCCGGCCTCCGCCCTCTCCTCCTCAACAGCTGACGTCGGCCTCCTCCTCCGCACAGGTAAGAACTGTACTTGGTAAGTGAAGAGTTTACTCCATGAGTAGATGCACATAAAGTTGAACTCGGTTCTGTCCCTTGGATTGTTGAGGGTTCATTGTGATTGAGTAGAAGCTGTTCAATTTGGTCTGCATTTTTACTCTGTTCTTTTTTGTGTGAAGACATTAAGCTAAGTAACTAACACATTCCTTTCATTTTGGTCTGCCTTATGTATGAGGAATAGCGGTAGAAGCTCGACATAATTACAGAAAAAGTCATCATGTGAATTTTCTTGTAGAGTGAATATTTGATGTTGTAGTTGAACTTTTGGATAATTTGAATCATCCTTTTGCATTAGCTTTGGTGCACCCTATAATTTGTATTGAACTTTTAATCCTGAAATGTGGTGTGCACTTCTGGTCCATGAGGAAATGCCAGCATATGTAGTCTATTATGATACATAACCATGAGAATTTGCAGAAAGACTGGTTTGGTATTTGTGTTTTTTCATCTTTATATATTTTTCCTAAGTATTGTGTTTCTTTAGTTTTTTATAAGCATTAGCACCAAGTACAATTCTTATGGCTTCATTCAACACAGTTCTTATGGCTTCTCCAATAATGCTCGATATGATTATTAGCATACGATTAGTTTCCTTAGCAGTAGCCTTTTTCTAGATGTGTTTCTTCCAAGGTGATCATTAATGAATCATTTCTTTCTTTGCTTGCTAACTGTGGATCTTTCCATCACTCTAATCCTCTTAATTGCTTCAAATATGAGAAAAAGTAAACAGTAGACTTTATACTGTTTTGCTTAGTCTCATCAGTATTAAATATCTGCCATTGCTCACTGTCAGCATTACTTCGTTGTCTTTGTACTGCTCTGTTCAGTTCATTAGTTGACTACTTATTTGAATATTTGAGGCTGATTCGATTGGTTATATTGCTGTTGATCTGAATAATAATTGCTTGGTAAAATTGCTAGCTAACTAATGTGAAAAATAATATTCAATCTGCTGATCTGAATGTATGCTGAACTGAATATAATCTGTTAACAGTGAGCTTGATTATCAATTATTTAATGTGCATATTAAGGTGGTAATGGTTCGAGCACTTGTTCACTTAATTAATTGTTTAGCCCATTTATGATTGAGGTTGAAGATTTAAAATCTTCAATCGAGCCCTATTTCTGAGAGCAATATAAAACAAATTCTTTAATGTTTGGATTATGTTATTTTCATCTTATTGTAAGCAACCATATTGCATCTGTGAACTGTCTGTGATGTGGGATCATCACAGCCGGTTCCAAACTGGAACCGTCTAGGATGGGTTCATCACAGACAGTTCCAAACTGGAACCGTTTGGGATGTGGGCTCATCACAGACGGTTCCAGTTTGCAACCGTCTGAAATGGGTTTTTTCACTGACGGTTGCAAAACCGTCTGTGAAGATGAAAGATCGAAATGGCGATCAAAGGGGGGTAAATGATCCCAAATAAAATTTTCCCCTACTCAAAGTACTCCAAACAATCTCGCAATAAAAATCTGAAACACCCAAAGATTTTCCTTCAAACTGGTGTTTCTCATATTTGCACACCCTCTAAAACCCGAACAATTAGACAACTATGTGTACCCCTAGCTTGCATGGATGAGAACCATGAATTATGTGAGGGATTTTTTAATCACAATCCTGGTTGTCAAGAATCCAAACAAAGAGGAATCAACTCAAAGACTACTTTTCTAAAAGAGATAAAGCTAAAACACCAAAGTCTCTTTCCAGAAAAGTAAAAGCAGATTTTTCAGGAATTATCCTCAATTGGAGCAAGTGGGTGGTGAGCTTCTGTTGCACTAAAATTTTTGGGAATTTTTCTCCCTGTGAGCAGTTGAGTCATGAAACACTCCACCAAAACTAATCTCAAAAAGTTTTGTATAATAAACATGAAAAATCAAGCATTACAGATAGTCAGTAACTTCGACAAGAATGTTTGAGGCTCGGTTTTCACTTCATAGCGCTCAAACGGTGCAACCAATGAACTCACAAATGTTTCTAGAGATGGATATATGAGTCGTGCACTTGCTCCAATAAAAATCACTTAAAAAGGATTTTTCTATATTTTTATAAAAATCAAAGACTGACTACTGCGCAAAGAACAAGTTCTGGACAGATTTGCAATTTGATAAAAACTTGATCTCTAGTCTATCCTAGGGTGCAAGAAAGATGTAAAACCATATTAAAACCCTCAAGACATCCTAGAAGAACAGCATTTAGAAGGAGGGGAGGCAAATCTAAATTGCGATAAAGTAAATTGCGAGAATGTAAATGCGGGAAAGTAAATGCTGAATTTAAATTACGTAATTTAAATGCCTAATATAAACGCGTAAAGGAAATGAAACATGAACATAAATGAAGAACATTTCATTTCTGGAAGGAGAGGTTACAAAGCCTCACATTTCATGTGGGCAAAGCTCAAAGGAGCATCAAAAACCTCAAAACCTTCAAGAGGGGAAGGCTACCCCTCCACCCCTATTTATACAACTCTTGGGCCACCTACCACCCTTGGATGAGCCTCTAAACCCTAGAGCATCCATCAAGGGCTAGGATTAACCCACTCAACCAGCCATGCAAGGGTTCACCCAAAACCCACAACACATATTGGGTTTTCTTGCACGGTTCTCAAAGCATACTAACTAGACCCGCTAACCTATCAACTAGACCAACACGCAATGGCCCTCATTGATCCATGCAGCGTCTAGCTAGCATCTCAACCATTCTGTGTCTTCACGGCTTGCCACGACTCCGTCTCCGATCATCTTCCAGCGATCACCGACCGTCTGGACCTCTGATGCTCCTCGCCTAGTCCCGGTCATCCTTCGCCTCACCATGATCTACCATCATCGACCTGCAACCATCAAAAACAAGGAAACTCCTCACATAGCAATGCCCACAAAGATGTGCAATAAATCCATCAAAGTCCACTCACTAAAATTCATTTTTACTCGATCTGACCGGTAGCACTGAGAAAACAGAGAAGACCTCAAATTGCTTCCAATTGAAAATCTATTTCAAATCAAACTCAACCAAGAGCAACCCAAGCTCAAATTTAGTCAAATACTCATCACAAATCTGGATAGACCTCCACATGGTCCTTCAGAAGACATATTGTCATCATTGACACTTCGATACAGATGGTTCACAAAACCATCTGTGATATGGTTTGTGAACGGTCTGTGATGTGTGGTTGTCCAGTAGTGTCAAAACAACCCCAATTCTCACACTGCCCAACATACACAAGAGCTTCGACGTGTATTGCGATGCATCCCATCAAAGCCTCAGTTGTGTATTGATGCAAGAGGGTAAGGTTGTGGCTTATGCTTCCCATCAGTTAAAGCCTTAATAAGCCAATTATCCCACTCCCTACTTAAAATTGGCAGCCGTCGTTCATGCTCTCAAGATATGGCGGCATTACCTCATCGGCAATCGGTGTGAAATATACACCGATCACAAAACTTTGAAATATTTCTTCACCCAACCAAATCTGAACCTTAGGCAATGAAGATGGCTCGAGCTAATCAAGGATTATGATCTAAGCATCCATTATCACCTGGGCAAAGCAAATGTAGTGGCTGATGCACTTTGTCGGAAACTACACGCCATCAACACCTCTATTCTCGTCAATCAACCAGAGTTGATTGAGGAATTCCATAAACTCAATTTGGCAGTAGTGGAAAAGGGGTATGTTACAGCCCTAACCCTACAACCAACCCTTGAATCGCAAATTAAGGTCGCTCAACTCAAGGACAAAGGAGTGGCTGAAATTAAGTGCAAGATGAATAATGATGCGCAATCGGGCTTCTCTGAGAATACTGATGGATTGGTCATGCGCGGAAAACGAACATGTGTTCCAGATGACCTTGAAATCAAGGATTTGATCCTAAAAGAAGCACATTAATCCCCTCTTTCGATCCATCCTAGGAGCCCCAAGATATACTAGGATATCCAAGAAAAATTATGGTGGCCCGGTATGAAACGGGACATCGCCGCACATGTGACCAGTGACTAGTGGGGATGCTCCAGCCCATACGGGTTGCCGAATGGAAATGGGATGAAGTTGGCTTGGACTTCATCACTAGCTTACCCAAGATGTCAAACAGGCATGACTCTATATGGGTTATTGTTTAGTGTTTGACTAAGGTGGCCCATTTTACCCATGTGTGTGTCTCATATAATGGGTCCAAACTCGCTGAACTCTATATGAGCAATATTGTTCGACTTCATGGTGTCCCTAAAGTCATCATTTCTGACCATGGCTCACAATTCACTTCTTGGTTCTGCGAGAGTTTACACGAGTTCCTTGGAACCAAGTTATTCTTCAGCATGGCATTCCACCCTGAAACAGGAGGCCAAACTGAAAGGACAAACCAAATTCTAGAAGACATGTTGACAGCTTGTGTGTGCTATCATATAGCACCAACTGGGAGAAAATGTTTGGCATTCGTTGAATTCTCTTACAATAACAACTTCCAAACTAGTCTTCGAATGTCGCCATTTGAAGCACTTTATGGAAAGAAGTGTCGAACCCCTCTATTTTGGTCTGAGGTAGGTGAAAGGCAATTTTTTGGACCAGCCATCATCTAAGAGGTTGAAGATCATGTCAAACTAATAAGTAGTCATCTAAAGGAAGCATAGTGGCATCAAAAGAGCTACGCTGACAATCGCCACCGTGAATTGAGCTTTGAAGTAGATGATCTTGTTTACCTCAAGGTCTCACCGCTGCATGGTACTCGATGATTTCGAGTACATGGAAAATTGGCACCTCGATTCATCGGTCCATATCTGATCATTGCAAAGAGAGGTGAAGTGGCATATCAACTTGAGCTTCCGCCTCAACTCTCCGATGTACATGAAGTGATCCACGTTTCCCAACTAAAGAAATGCCTTCGAGCTCCCACCGAACTCACTTCTTTTGATGCAATCGATCTGCAGCCCGATCTTTCATATCACGAACATCCAATTCACATCCTTGACGAAGCCGAGCGTCATACTCGCAACCATATCATCAAAATGCTTAAAATTCAGTAGTGCAACCACACTGAAGAAGAGGCTACTTGGGAACGCAAAGACTGCCTAGAGCCGAATTCCCATCCTTCTTCGATGAGTCTAGCTAATCTTGAGGACGAGATTAATGTAAGGGGGGTAGGTTTGTTACATCCTAAAAATCTAGGAAATGAAATAAAATGGTTGAGCAAGCTTTTAGTGCTTATCTGTATTTTCTTTTGAATATTATTTGTTTTAAGATTTCGTTTTATTGCTTTAATGTCCTTTTCACCCAAATTTATACATTCAAAAGAAACTCCTAAAAACTTGAAAAAACTCAATCTGGAAAATAATTTTATAAAATATTACAACAATTTAGATGAATAAATATATTTTTTAGAATTTTTACACAAAATTTACATGCCCTAAAAATTCAAATTCAGTTGAAAAGCAGCAAATTTCAAGAATTTTCATTTGAAAACTATAATAGTGAATCAAGTAAAACCAAAGAAAATGGAAACTAGAGTCTTTAAGCTACCTCCACGAATTTTTCTAGAATTTTTAAAATCGGTTTTTAAACTAGAGTCTTTAAGCTACCGCAACGATTCTGCTTTCTTTTTTCGTGAAGCTATAGTATGAGCCCATTGTATTCGACAAAATGATGAAACCACCGTCCCTTCCAGTGGGCCACGTCGACCGCTGGCCCCACAGGCCAGCCCCTCTTCCTTCCCCTCTCTCCTTTCCTCTCTTCCCACTCATGCCGGAGCATTGCCGGGGCAAGGATTCGCCCTGCCACGCACTGCCACGGCAGGAGAATGCTGCCATGTGACTACGGCTGGCCAAGCTTCGCTAGCTCCACCGCATGCCCAAGCTGTGGTCTTGACCATCCCAACTAAACTGCCTCCTGCATCTTCATAAAGCCAGTGAAGCTACCCCTGCCCCATTTGCTCGTCCGCACCTCATCTTTTCCATTGGCGAGGCTGGCGAGCCTGATTTCATGAAATCCGCCATTGGGCGAGCTCGCTGACCCATTCTTGCTTGAAAACGACCACATTACAATCCTTAGAGTTTGCCATGTGCCTTGTTTGTAGCTTCCTTCGGTCGATCAACAGCCGCGGCCACATCTTCATCTCTGCCTCCAACTGCTCGGTGGTACGTCGTCTCTGAAGAGGAACGCGGTATGCTACACTAGCACAAAAAAAATCTACCACATAACCAGAAAGCTACTCACAAGAAGGGGATCATAGATTAGATTACCCCTAGACGTGTAGTTCCGGAATCCTTCGCGCGTTGATGTAGTGGATCGTCCTCGACGCAGTCGTTGCGTCGATGAAGTGGATCATCCTCGCCTTGCCGTGGATCGTCCTCCCACGCTGCTGTCGTAGCAGCGTCACCGCAGTAGACACACGTCCAGGGATGGAACGCCGTGCGTCGGTGTGTAAGCACCTGGTCGCTCGGTAGGGGTAGCGAGAGGAGGAGGCTAGGGTTTCGGGTGAATCACTTCTAAACTGTGGGAAAGCACACCTCGCGCCCACCCTCCTCCCCTCCTTATATAGCCACGAGATGAAACCCTAAACCAGGGCCCATCAGCGTGCTAAGCCCACGAGGTCCATTAATTACGGATCCAATCCAAATTAATGCGTCCCAGCCCATTAAGTGTGTGACCCTGCAGGTTCACATACGTTTGGACATGGATTCGGAAAACTTCTTTTCAATCCAATAGTTGGCAGCGACTCCTTGCAAAGTATGCCAACTCCCAAACATACTATGATCAAATCGGACAGAACCTATCAAAAGTACTCTTGTAATAATCCCTTTGCCAAGTATATGAAGATTGAACTCAAGGCGAGGATTATGTCATCCTTTGATGATTCAATCCATCTCTCGTATCCGTGATATATTAATAAGTTGTGATTGACTCCTCAATCACGGCTTGGCCATGCACTTCCTTAATCATATCACACGAGTGGCCTTATCATATATCTCCGTTTCATTGGAGTGGCAAATTCCATCTTGACTACTCACTTCCCTCTGCACGTTTTATAGTAAACATGAAAGCTACCTTTATAACTATCCGGTTAGGAAGTAGTGTTTGATAGCCCCAAGAAAAACTATTACACATGTAGGGAATATGACAATCTCAGGTCTAAGGATCATACATCTACTATGTATGAGATACACTGATGACACATAAGAATGAAACATTCTCGCAGTGTCCCATTGCGGGTCTATCTAACTCATGTTCTTCAACATGCGTCCACAATGTATAGATGATATCTCCATATCCCATGATCTATGAAGCATGATCATCGATCACTACATGTGCTGATCTATTCATCGTTGTCCTATACGATGATATCCGATCAGAGATATTTATCGAATTACATCAATAAGTAAAGAGCTTCATAAGCAAGTGACATACTTGTTAATCAATACAATGATATACATTCATTGGACCAATAATCATATTATTATTTATAAACATAGTCATGTTACAATCATCTAAATGATTGCCTCAAGGGCATAACACTAACAATCTCCCACTTGTACTTGAGTCAATCAATTAAGTATCTGATACCAATAGACCTCGTGTGCGCCTCATGCTTAGGCTGTGGCAATGGCTTTGTCGACGGATTGGCCACATTCGCTTCCGTATGTACTTTGCATATTCTCACGTCACCTCTATCCACAATCTCGCAAATAAGGTGAAAGTGTCGGAGTATGTGTTTAGATTTCTGATGTGATCTAGGCTCTTTTGCTTGTGCAATGGCACCACTATTATCACAATAGATGTCCATTAGAGTAGAAGCACTAGCGACTACACCAAGCTCTGTGATAAACTTCTTAATCCACACAGCTTCTTTTGCGGCCTCCGAAGCCGCAATGTACTCCACTTCTGTCGTAGAGTCGGCCACCGTGTTTTGCTTGGAACTCTTCTAGCTTACTACTCATCCATTTAGTGTAAACACAAACCCGGATTGCGATCGAAAATCATCTTTGTCAGTTTGGAAGCTTGCATCAGCATAACCCTTTGCAACCAGATCTTCCTCACCTCTAAAAACAAGGAACATACCCTTAGTTCTTCTCAAGTACTTCAGGATATGTTTTACGGCTATCCAATGAACATCACCAGGATCCGCTTGGTATCTGCTCGTGACACTTAGAGCATATGAGACATCTGGGCGTGTACATATCATGGCATACATAATAGACCCAATAGCTGAAGCATATGAAATCTTGCTCATCGTGTCTCGCTCATCAGATGTCGAAGGACACTGATTCTTGCAGAGACTGATGCCATGTGGCATTGGCATGAAACCTCTCTTGGAATCATGCATATTGAACCTTTTCAATATCTTGTCAATGTATGTTTTCTGACTTAATCCAATTAATCTTTTTGATCTATCTCTATAGATTTTTATGCCCAAGATATTGCATGCTTCTCCCAAGTCCTTCATTGAGAAACTCCTTTTCAATGAAGTCTTAACATCTTCAAGCATAGGAATATCATTCCCGATCAATAATATGTCATCCACATACAAAATCAGAAACACAAGTGCGCTTCCACTAGCCTTCTTGTAAACACAAGGCTCTTCTTCATTTTGGATAAAGTCAAAACCTTTGACCACTTCATCAAAACGAATGTTCCAACTCCAAGATACTTGCTTTAACCCATAAATGGGTCTTTGAAGCTTGCATACCCTTTTAGCATATTTAGGATCAACAAAACCTTCAGGTTGTATCATGTATACATCCTCAGATAGATTCCCATTAAGGAAGGCTATTTTTACATCCATCTGCCATATTTCATAATCGAAATATGCAGCAATAGCCAAAATGAACCGGACAGACTTGAGCATGGCTACCGGTGAGAAGGTTTCATCATAGTCAACTCCTTGAACTTGTTTGAAACCCTTTGCCACTAACCGTACCTTATAGATCTGAACATTTCCATCTACGTCTATCTTCTTCTTGAAAATCCATTTGCATTCAATGGTTTTTACACCATCAGGAGAATTGACCAAGTTCCAAACTTGATTGTCATGCATGGATTGAATTTTGGATCTCATGGCTTCAAGCCATTTTTCGGAATTTGGGTCCATCATTGCTTCTTCATAAGTCGTGGGCTCATCATTATCTAACAATAATATGTCATTCCCATATCTTATAGGTACATGACGTGGCCTCCCCGACCTACGTAGGGCTGGAGTCTCTTTCACAGGTTGTACAACACTTTGTACATCTTGTGAAGGTTCAGTGGTAGCTTGAACATATTCATGTGATTCTCGAACTTCATCAAGATACACATCACTCCTACTGATTTTTTTTGAAAGAAACTCTTTCTCCAAAAAGACACCAGTTCGAGCAACAAAACCTTTGTTCTCGTTTCTTTTGTAAAAGTAATATCCTTTTGTTTCTTTAGGATACCCCACAAAAAAGCATTTTTTCTGATTTAGGTGCGAGTTTATCTGATTGTAAACGTTTTACATAAGTCTCACATCCCCATATCTTGAGAAATGACAACATGGGTCTTCTCCTAGTCCATATCTCATATGGCGTCTTCTCAACGGATTTTGATGGGACCCTATTCAAAGTGAACGCAGCTGTCTCTAGAGCGAAACCCCAGAAGGATAATGGTAGATCTGTTTGGCTCATCATTGATCGAACCATATCTAATAAAGTTCGGTTTTGTCGTTCGGACACGTCATTCCATTGAGGCGTTCCTGGCGGAGTAAGTTGCGGAACGATTCCACATTGCTTTAGATGATCACCAAACTCTTGGCTGAAGTATTCGCCACCACGATCTGATCGTAAGTGTTTTATTGATTTGCCAAGTTGATTTTGTACTTCATTTTGAAACTCTTTGAACCTTTCAAAAGTTTCATATTTATGCCTCAGTGAATAGATATATCCATATCTACTAAAGTCATCTGTAAAAGTTACAAAGTACTGAAACTCACCCCTATCTGTCGAGATCATTGGTCCACATACATCTATATGTACTAGGGCCAATAATTCACTCGCTCTCCCACTAAAACCTGTGAAAAGGGCTTTTGTCATCTTTCTAAGTAAACAAGATTCACATGTTTCAAATGATTCAAAATCAAATGAAGTTATCAGTCCATCACCATGGAGCTTCTTCATGCGCTTCTCATTTATATGACCTAAGCGATAATGCCATAAAAAGGTAGGGTTCAAATCATTAGGTCGATGCCTTTTTAAATTAAGGTTATAGACAGGTTTCTCTTCGAGTTCAAGGACGTACAACTCATCCACCATGGGGCAACGACCACAATACATATCATTCAAAAATATTAAACAAACAAAGTTCTTTATTTTGAAATCATAACCTTCATGTTCAAAACAAGAAGATCAAATAATGTTTCTACTCAAAGATGGAACAAAATAACAATTATTGAGTTCTAAAACTAATCCTGAAGGCAAATGAAATGGGTATGTGCCAACGGCAAGACCAGCAACTCTTGTTTTATTCCCCACACGAAGATCCACTTCTCCTTTTGCCAAGTCTCTACTCTTTATCAGCCTCTGCATCGAATTGCAAATGTGAGCAACCGAATTGGTATCATATACCCATGAGCTGAGTTAAGAAGTAGCAAGATTAATTTCTATAACTTTAATACCTGAAGTGGAAACCACATTTCCATTCTTCTTATCTGCCAGGTACTTTTCGCAGTTCCGTTTCCAATGTCCTGATTTCTTACAATAGAAGCATTGGGTATCAGGTTGAGGGCCAACTTTAAGCTTTTGAAGCTTAGTTTTGAGGCTTGCGATCTCATCGTGAGCCTTGCCCTTGCCCTTGCTCTTTCCCGTTCCCCCAGCCTTAGCCTTCGTCTTTTTGAATGCAGTTGTTTTCTGAACCATCATCACATGATTGGGTTTTTTCTTAATGGTTTCCTCGGCAGCCTTGAGCATCCCATGTAGCTCGGTTAGGCTCTTCTCCATGCTATTCATATGAAAAGTCATAATGAATGGCTCAAAGCTCTGTGGCAGAGACTGGAGAATAACATCTGTGGCCAAACCGAGGCTAAGGGGAAACTTAAGTTTTTCTAATCTCCCGATGTAACCAATCATCTTGATCACGTGAGGGCTGATCGGACTGCCTTTAGCCAGCTTACAAGCAAATAAAATCTTTGAGATACCATACCTCTCAGCTCTTGCTTGATTCCCAAACATGCCCTTCAAGCCCACAATCATATTGTAAGCATCCTGGTCCTCATATTGCTTTTGGAGCTCAGAGTCCATGGTGACAAGCATGAGACAGCTGACCTCTACAGAAGCATTAACATGTTTTTCGTATTCAACCTTCAAATTGCGAGGAGCATTTTCGGCTAGTTCATCAGGAATTAGATTCTCTAGAACATAGTCCTTCTTTTCATTCTTGAGAACAATTCTCAGGTTGCGATACCAATCAACAAAATTAGTTCCATTAAGTTTTTCCCTTTCCAAAACCGATCTCAAAGCAAAACCAGGTGTAGCAGGAGTAGGAGAAGGTGCCATTGAACTACAACAAAGACATGCAAAGATTCTAAGCACTATGTTTATGTAAAAAATTTATTAAACATTTTAATAAAAGACACTCCTATTTTATGTCTCTTTTATAGACACATAGTGAGTATTCAAGATCCATATTCATCAAACACTAGTGAGCTTTGGCATCACTGCTAGAAATTTAATGACATAGGTAAGCAACACCTTTGCTAATTACATCTTATGTAACTCTTGTTTGTTGAGTATGAAAACAAGTAATGAATGCCTCATCAACTTGACTCATGGCGAGTCAACCTGCCCTAAGGGCTCACATGAGGGAGGGAGCACTTCCCGTTTTCGGGTGCCAATTAAGAAACCTGCCTCATGTGTGTTTTCCTAGACACCAATTGTCTTGTATAGGTTCCTTCATTTCTGAAATCAAATCCCAACCACTTATGTCTTCAAGCCCAAAACCGTTTTGATAGCTTGATTAAATCTACCATTCTTATGCGTGATGTGTCCAACACATCCCTATCATCTATTAAGATAGCCATTGATATACTACTTTGGCAGTCATATCAATAACGATCTAAATTTTTGATAGGTGCAACAATTGGATGGACATTTTGATTTTAAATTTTAACTATAGGGATGAACAATATCTACTAAGAACATGGCATCACATGCAATGAGCATAAAGAAAATAGCAAGGATTAAACACACATCCACAGAAAATAAAAATAAGCTGTGAAATAGCATGGCCCTTAGCATTAAGATCTCCATCATCATGCTTGTTTGTTCACCTTGCCACCTTGCTTGATTTGTTCACCTAGCCACCTTGCTTGATACCATCGTCTTCATCATTATGGATGCAACGCCTTACAACTTTTGATAATGAATTTTACATGAGGGTTTGAAGCATCACAAGTCGACACGCAGGTCGTTATACAATTTAAATAGCCTTATGGCTTGACACGGCACGCAGGCCATGTGGAAATTACATGCATCACATACACATAGGCCATACTATTTCACATAATTCCCTGCAAAAACGAGTTAAACAAAAGTAACCCTACGACTCCGGGGTACGAGGGGCACTGGTGGCGGTCCCGCTGGCCGATCAGCGGGCTGGGTCCAAGGGGCAGTGCCCTTGGTGGGGTCCAAGGGGTAGAGCCCATGGCGGCGGTCCCAATCCGATCTGATTGGATTGGTCTTATGTCATGGGAAAACACCCTCAAAATTTCCACGGATCAACCAGATTGACCCAATCCGATCTAATATGATTGGCTTGGTCCCATATGGTTATGTTTCAGAAACCCTGATGGCGGTAACCCGACCGATAAGGGCAACGTCGCACCATGAACGGACTCACCCAAATCAATATTGAATCGATTTGCACTTACCATGAATCAACCAGATTGACCCAATCCAACTCAATTCGATTGGCTTGGTCCCATATGAATATGTTTCAGAAACCCTGATGGCGGTAACCCGACCGGTAAGGGTAACGTCGTACCATGAACGGACTCACCCAAATCAAGATTGAGTCGGTTTGCACTTTGCTCAAACCCTAAACCGATCGATCTCATCGATGGCTGCCGTCACCAATTCATCAGATGAACTGGCTGAACATGTAATAGATCCAATCTACTAACCTCACACATCATATGTGCAACATCCAGATCACAAAACTATACGAGATGGCTCTGATACTACTGAAGAGGAACGCGGTATGCTACACTAGCACAAAAAAATCTACGGCATAACCAGAAGGCTACTCGCAAGAAGGGGATCACATATTAGATTACCACTAGATGCGCAGTTGCGGAATCCTTCGTGCGTCGATGTAGTGGATCGTCCTTGCCGCAGTCGTTGAGTCGATGGAGTGGATCGTCCTCGTCTCATCGTGGATCGTCCTCCCACGCCGTAGTCGCAGCAGCGTCACCGCAGTAGTCCACACGTCTAGGGATGGAACGCCGCGCGTCGGTGTGCAAGCACCTAGTTGCTCGTCAGGGACGGTGAGAGGAGGAGGCTAGGGTTTCGGGTGAATCACTTCTAAACCGTGGGAAAGCACACCCTGCGCCCACCCTCCTCCCCTCCTTATATAGCCACGAGATGAAACCCCAAACCAGGGCCCATCAGCGTTCTAAGCCCACGAGGTCCATTAATTACGGATCCAATCCAAATTAATGCGTCCCAGCCCATTAAGTGTGTGACCCTGTAGATTCACGTACGTTTGGACATTGATTTGGAAAACTCCTTTTCAATCCAATAGTTGGCAGCGGCTCCTTGCAAAGTATGCCAACTCCCAAACATACTATGATCAAATTGGACAGAACCTATCAAAAGTACCCATGTAATAATCCCTGTGCCAAGTATATGAAGATTGAACTCAAGGCGAGAAGCATGTCATCCTTTGATGATTCAATCCATCTCTCATATCTGTGATATATTAATAAGTTGTGATTGACTCCTCAATCACGGCATGGCCATGCACTTCCTTAATCACATCACATGAGTGGCCTTATCATATATCTCCGTTTCATTGGAGTGGCAAATTCCAGCTTGGCTGCTTACTTCCCTCTGCACGTTTTATAGTAAACATGAAAGCTACCTTTATAACTATCCGGTTAGCAAGTAGTGTTTGATAGCCCCAAGGAAAACTATTACACATGTATGGAATATGACAATCTCAGGTCTAAGGATCATACATCTACTATGTATGAGATAGACTCATGACACATAAGAATGAAACATTCTCGCAGTGTCCCATTGAGGGTCTATCTAACTCTTGTTCTTCAACATGCGTCCACAATGTATAGATGATATCTCCATATCCCATGATCTATGAAGCATGATCATCGATCACTACATGTGCTGATCTATTCATCGTTGTCCTATACGATGATATCCGATCAGAGATATTTATCGAATTACATCAATAAGTAAAGAGCTTCATAAGCAAGTGACATACTTGTTAATCAATACAATGATATACATTCATTGGACCAATAATCATATTATTATTCATAAACATAGTCATGTTACAATCATCTAAATGATTGCCTCAAGGGCATAACACTAACAGTCTCAGCCACTTTTCGCTACGCTGGAGTAGTGAGATCGACGTATTTTCACCCGTCCTTGCTGTCCCCCACCTTGGCTGGGCTTCCGTGCCTCTCCTTCCACCTCTCCAGCAAGTGCCTCCGCCAAGCTACACCCCTCATCGCCGCTGGCCCTCCTCGCCGCCATTCCTCCTCAATCGGCCGATCCCTAGGTTCGTCCCCACCTCCTCTTGCTCACTGAGCCACCAATCGATCGCCTCTAGCTGCCCTTCATCACTGGCGAACTTGCCTCCTAGCTCCCCTGTTTCGGCCCACCGATAGGCGGGCCCATGTTGTCATTACTCGCACCCACGCAGCCACTGACGCGTGGGGATGCACTGTCAGTCGATGCGAGGAGTTTAAAACCTAGTGCGCACAGCCTCTAGTGAGTGGGCCCACCATATCAGCGTCGCGCGCTCCTGCCCACTCCCTACTGTAGACACGTGGGCCACACCCGTCAGCGTCACGCATGTCCTTCCTCACGCAGCCGCTTACAGTGGGGCCTGGCTATCAGGCGGTGAAGCGCTGTTGAAAAGCTGCCGAAAACAGAAATGCGTATACTACGGTGGAAAACGTACTTTCCGTTTTCGGAAGTTTTTCTTTTTCGAGAGATTTTACAAACCCTAGCACATTCCAAAGCTTGTAAATTTTGCTAGGAAACACTAAATTTAGTGAAAAAATTTATAAATTTGTGTAACATCATGTAGAATCTGAATATGCAAAAATATTTTAATTTTGATGAATGTGCATTAAATGAGCTTAAATAAATTCTATAGGTCTAAAATATGCGTAATACAAAATTTTTACAAAACAAGTCTAAAAATGATGGAACCAATTTACCATGTTCCTGAGATCAGAAGCTTCCCAAATATGTTAAAATATTTGGAGTTGGACATAGTTTGCATGAAATGTTTAAATAGGCCAATTTCAATATAGGCAAAAATTCAAATAATCATAACTTGTACAAATAAACTTCAAATTTGATGAAATCAATTCCTATGACCTTGTAAAATTATTCTCTCTTTGTATATGTAAAAATATTTAAGTTTTGACCTCAGTTTGCACATATTCGTGCATAGGAAGTGTCAAATAGTGTAATCTTGTGAAATAGAACTATAACTTCCAAATAGTCTTTAATAACTTTTTGAATTAGAGCCCCACTTGTTGAGAAATCATGAAAATGAATCTCTGAACCAGTAGCCTAATATTTGTTTAAGATGTTTTGGTAGGTACCCTATGCTTAATCCCTAAGATATACATCACACATACGCACACACATTGTTTCATGATAATGAGATCATACATTTTAATGAATCCAAATAATTTTAGCATCTTGAATCCAAAATAAAAAATATAAGAATACATAATTTTAGCCCCTTAAATTCGTAAATATTCTTACACATGATTATAATTCTAGCTTCTTGAAATCAAGAAATAGAAATGACATATTAATGAGAAGGGCCAAATCATGAACAAAGGACTAATGAAACCAACATGCACAATGTGATAACTCAGCAATCCTAAACCACTCTATTCTCTTTTAGTAGATTTCATTTGGAATTTGTAACATCCTGAAAAATTAAAATAAAATAATAAATTAAAATTTAAAATTTAATCATGTTTAATTTTGCATTTTTAGCTTTTTTCTGGATTTTTCTGAATTTTTTGGCTTATCTTGATTTTTGTTCTAAAGAAAAAATATTTTTAATACTCATTTGAGCAATGGATGAAAGATAAAAATAAAGACATATAATAATAATTTTTTGTAAAAATTATGTTTAAATTCAAGTAATCTCCAAAAACTCAATTCTAAATTTTAAAAGTCATGTAAACATAATTAATTATGAAATGAAACGTAATTTAATGAAATTTGACTACAAACAATAACATTGTCAGAATTAAATAAAACTATTTCTGCTTTATTGTGAGCTAAACATTTTACATTATCTTGTGAATGGATAAAGTAATCACCACCAAAAATATCTAAATTTAATAATTAAGTTTGATGCATTTAAAAATATAAAAACAAAATGGCTGAAAACTTTAAAATTTTAATGTCAGAATTTTCATAAATTAAAAACAAAAGATCTTAATTGAAATTTTTATAGCAGAACATTACAGCCATAAGTACCTCTAGAAAAAATTTCAAATTTTTTTGATGAAAAATCAACTCCCAGATAAATTGAATAAGAAAACAAGCAATTGAGCATAGTGCCTTGTCAAAATTTATATAAATTTTACACAATTTAGTTCGGCCTAAAAATTTTATAGGATAAACAAAATTATCTAGTCATCTCTGAGAAAAAGTATTAAAAATTTACTGACATGATTACTAACTGATTCATTGAACCAAATCAGCTCAGTTCTCTATTAAAACTCAGTTTATGCGTTTTGTCAGTGACCGTAGGACCGAGTCACTAAACGGGCTCACCCATCAGGCGAAGCCCCTGGCTCCTTCCTCTCACTGGTGTCCCGGAGAAAACTCGCCGCCGTTGTTCCTTCCGCTAGCAAAGCTTGGGCATGACGTTCGAGGCTGCGACGACGTCACCTCTTGCCACGCTAGCGTTTCCTTCGCGTTTTCCGCTGCACCGCCCATGCCTTCTCCACTGGAGGTGCCGCAAAACCATCGATGATTTCACACAGAGAATGAGCTTCTCTACAGCCATTCCTGGGCTATAAAAGTGTCGGGACCCGAATATGCAAATCCGGACCCTTTTTGTATTCAGCACTAGTCCAGGATCACGCTAGTGCACACAGTCTCAATATATATGAAATATCACAATCATACACAACGGAATAATAAATAAAGACTTCATCTATTAATATAAAACTATTGAATGACCTTAAGGTCAAACTTACACTTGTGAGGCCTTGGTGGCTTCAACTCAAAATGAATAAACAGCAGCGGAATGAAGAACGTCGACGAATCCCATCAATATGCCACAGGCAACTGACAAGGCTCAACTCCTAGATATTCGCCTCCTCGTGGAACTTCTCCAAGCACCACGTGCCATCAGCAATTTAACCTCGTTGTGTGACATCCTCTCGCCACCACAACTCAATCTCATCATGTGACCACACATGACACACAAGTTCAAAACATCGTTCCATATTCCATTAGTCAAGATTATTTATCAAAGACTAAAGTACATGTGATGACGTGGCATGGCTAAGCAACTATTACGGTCTAAATCATCCCATGTTGATTATTAATATTAACCAACTATAATTCCACATTCTAGGGTGACAATTATATCATGGCATACAATTGGCAAGGTAGGATATTGATCAATTTGGCATCATAGCTAATCCCAATTTAAATTGAAAACAATTGTATACTTGAAATAATATGCAATAGAGTAAAAACAATATAGCGATTTTGTAAACATGGGTTCAACATGATCAAAGCACAACTTGCCTTAGAAAAGCTTTTATTCTTCCCCTGGACTTTGGTCTTGAGTCGACGAATTTTCCTCGAATGCGTCGCACAATACAACACCTACGCGTAACGAAGGAGAGAGCGAATAAATACCCAAAATAGAGAGAAATATCAACTCTAAAAATTAAATAAATTTCACCATTAAATAGAGCATGCTTTTACAAATTTTTAGAAATTAGAATCACTTCAATCGGAGTTTAAATGCAAAAGATATAGCTATTCAAAGATTGGAATAAATACTGAAATTGCTGAAAATAGAAAATCCGAATTTACTGAATTACTTTTACACTGGAAAATAGCATTTATGATGTCATGCTGATGTCATCGGACACGTGGCCCAATCGGGTGCTGACACGCGGCACAACCATGGTGCGACACGCGTCACCGGCGTATGGACGCGATCCACGCCCGGCGCTAGTCCACGGTGAACCGGGGGCACTGTGCCCGTGCACCAGCTGATGCAAGCACGCGCGTGGCACCTTTGGATGGATGACACATGGTACAGATCCAACGGACGCGAAAAACACACGCGGCGGCGAAGATCTCAACCGTTTATTTCAGATCGGACGGCGGAGATCAAAGGCGGTGACATCAGTGAAACCGTCGGCGGCGACGCCTCTATTTCCGCACGACACACGGCAGCACGGGACTGGCCCGGTGCGTGGTGCCATCCCAACCGTTCGGTTTGAATCCGACGACTCGGATCTGACAACCACAACGACAGCAGCGGGGACACGCGGCATGATCAGAATCGACCGACTCGGATCCAACGGCGGCTACGGGCGAAGCAACTGACGATGACGCGGCGAGATCGGAACCGCATGATAAAGATCAAACGGCTAAGGTCGACGGAGCTGTTTACTGTAGAAAAGGCGAGGCGGCTTGATCCTTACCGCTGGTTGCAGATCTGACGGTCGATGGCGCTTCCCGGGCGGCGGCAATGGCACGGCGGCGTTCCTCACCGGACTCGAGGAAGACGACGAGCACAATGGCGCTCCAGAGGATCTCCGGCGACGTTTTCTGGCGCGTTCGAAGCGGCTCGGTGCGATGAGTACACGGGTACCAACGGCGACGGCGGAGGCGCAACGGACGGGGAGCAAGCGACGAAAAATGACGGCGGAGTCTTCGGCGAACTTCGGCGAGCTCGCACGGGCGAACGGCGGCGGCTCGGGATGCGGGTGCTAGGGCAAAAAGGGCAGCGCAACGAGGCGAACCTCAGACAAGGTGCGGCAGTGGCTTAAATAGCCTGGGGAGGTGCGCCAATCACGGAAACCAAGAAGGCAGTGGACGCGGCGCGCGGAGATTGCGGCGGCTAGGGTTTCCTGGCGACGGCGGCGGCGCAGGGCGACGTGGCTCCATCCGGACCGCACACGAGGCGCAGATCCGATGGCTCACACCGAACAGCCACGTGGCTCGACGAAACACGTCTAATCGAGATCAAACGGCGGGGCATGCTAGGGTTTGAGGCAGCGCGGCACGGAGCCATCTCGGTCGTCCACGCAGCGAGCATCGGACGGGCGAAGCGAGCGGGCCGGCGGAGCCGAAGACAGGCCGACGCGGGCCGGGCCGAGCGGGAATAGGAGTGGGCTGGCGGGAAATTTGGCCCGAGGAGATTTTAGAAAATTAAAAATCATTTCCGAATTAATATAATTCCAGGAATTCAAATAATTAGCAAATAAATTCAGAAAGATCTCCAAAAATACAGAAAAATTCCTTGAAGCACAATGAACCCTAGAAAAATTAAAAATCATTTCCAAATTAATATAATTCCAGGAAATCTTTTGTTTGAGGAACATATTAATCAAAATAAATATTTCATTATTTAGAAAAGTCAAATTAAGCTGAGATTAATTCAAGAAAAATGCAAATGGTTCATTTTCAAGTTTAAATATTCCAATCTCAAATTTAATGTTTCCAAGTAAGATCATTCATAATTTTCTCAGAATACTCAGATAATAAAAGAGGCTCAAATTAAATAAATACAACATGAAATAATTAAAATTCAAGAAAATTTCAAATAAAATAGAAAAGCACAATAAAAAACAAGAAAAGCAAAATTTGGGGTGTTACAAACCTGCCCCCTTAAATGGAATCTCGACCCCGAGATTCAGTATGGCTAGAGAATAGGTTGGGGATTCTGACTTCAGATCCTCTTCACGCTCCCAAGTTGCTTCTTTTTCTGAATGATGGCTCCATCGAACTTTGCAAAGCGAATGACTTGCTCTTGGTCTTGCGCTTCATTACATCCAAAATTTTGATCGGCTGCTCCTTGCAGGTAAGACCCTCTTGCAAAACAATGACTTCCAATGGCATCTGTTCCTCCGGCACTCGTGGGCACTTCTTGACTTGCAACACATGAAACACATCATGGATTCCAGCAACAAACTTGGGCAACTCAAGCTTGTAGGCGACCTCTCCTCTTCATACCAAGATTCTGAACAGTCTAACATATTTAAAGGCAAGCTTTCCTTTTGCTTGGAATATCGTAACTCCTTTGAGAGATATGACCCTAAGATACACATAATCATTAGGTTCAGAACTCCACCCTCGACGTTGATTATCTACGTAACTCTTTTGCCTTGACTGTGCTATCTTCAACCTTTCTCTGATCATAGCAATTTGATCTTCAGCTTTTTTAAGAATATCAGGCCCAAGTACCAAACGCTATCCGGTCTCATTCCATTTCAATGGGGTATGACAGGCACGACCATACAAGGCTTCAAATGGTGACATTTGCAAACTTGTCTGCTACTGTCGTTATAGCTGAATTCTGCATACGGCAACATTTGTCCCACGATGTAGCACAAGCTATAGCACAAGCTCTCAACATATCCTCAGAATCTGATTCACTCTCTCTATCTGACCATCTATCCGCAGATGATACGCTGTACTGAAGTTCAAATGGGTTCCCATAGTTTCACGCAATTTATTCCAAAATCTCGAGGTAGATTGGGTACCTCTGTCTAATATCTTTCTGGCACTCCACGCAAACATCCAATCCTTGACATATATAGCTCTACCAAGTGATCTCCTGAATAAGTAGTATTCACTGGAATAAAGTGAGCAACTCTGGTCAAACGATCAACAATGACCCATATGGAATCATAACCTCTCTGGGTCCTAGGCAAACCAGTAACAAAATCCATACCGATTTCCTCTCACTTCCATTCAGGAATCCTTAATGGCTGCAACAAACCAGCAGGTCTTTGATGCATAGCTTTTACTCTTTGGCACACATCACATAAAGCAACGTGCTCAGCAACTTCACGTTTCATATTTGGCCACCAAAATCTCTCCTTAAGATCTTGATACATTTTAGCACTTCCTGGATGAATCGAATACTTTGAATCATGAGCTTCTTCCAGAATCAACTGCTTAAGCTCCTTCTCATTCGGTACACAAATTCGACCTTTAAACCACATAATACCTTGATCATCCAAAATGAAATCTTTGGCTAAGCCTCCCTCTTTCTTGGACTTGATTCTATTGATCTTTTCATCAACTTTCTGACCTTCTCTGATTTGATCCTCCAGAGTTGGCTTCACCTCCAAAGCGGCTAGAAATCCTTTCAGAACAACTTCCAATTTCAACTTTGGTAGCTCCTTGCATAATTCTGACTGATCCTCATGAACTAGCATATTGGCAATGTGGCTCTTACGACTCAAAGCATCAGCTACCACATTAGCTTTTCCAGGGTGATAATGAATCCTCAAATTATAATCTTTTATCAACTCCAACCATCTCCTTTGCCTCATATTAAGATCCGACTGGGTGAATATATATTTTAAACTCTTGTGATCCGTGTGTATCTCACATTTGTTTCCAATGAGATAATGACGCCACAACTTCAAAGCATGCACTACAGCAGCTAATTCCAAGTTATGCGTTGGATAATTCTCTTCATGTGGCCTTAATTGCCTTGACGCATATGCAACAACGTTTCCATTCTGCATTAATACACATCCCAGTCCTTGACGCGATGCATCACAATAGATATCGAAATTTTGATGAACATCAGGTAAAGCTAGTACCGGTGCTGACATCAACCGTTTCTTCAACTCCTGAAAACTCTTTTCACAATCCGGTGTCCAAGAAATTTCTTTTACTTTTTCAACAATTGCGTAAGGGGTCTAGCAATTGTCGAAAATCCTTCTATAAACCGACGGTAATATCCCGCCATTCCCAGGAAACTACGAATCTGAGTAACTGACTTTGGTTGCTCCCAATGCAACACAACTTCAACTTTGCTTGGATCAACAGCAACCTCTTTAGCAGTCATCACATGGCCAAGAAATTTCACTTCCTTCTTCCAAAAGTCACACTTGCTAAACTTAGCATACATCTGTTTCTCTTGCAGCCTTTCCAAACCCATTCTAAAATGTTCTGCATGCTCCTCTTCAGACTTAGAGTATGCGAGAATATCATCTATAAAGACAACATCAAACTTGTCTAAATAGTCCATGAAGATCTTATTCATCATGTTCATGAAATATGCCAGAGTCTTGTAAATCCAATGGTTACGACCGATAACTCACAATATCCATATAGCGTAGAGAACACAATCTTGGTAACACCCTCCACACGAATCTTTAACTGATGATACCCTAATCGAAATCTTATCTTGGAGAAACTCCAGCTCCTCTCAGCTGATTCAAACAAATTATCAATCCTGGGCAATGAATACTTATTCTTTATCAATTCTACATTCAGGACATGATACTGATACACTTTCTCAAGCTTCCATCTTTCTTGCTGACGATCAGAACATACTCTCCCCATGGTGACAATTGGTCCTTATATAACATTTCTCGAGCAACTCCTCGATCCACTTCTTCATCTCTACTAACTTATCCATAGGCATCCGATACAGTCTCTTTACAATTGGTGCTGCACCAATCACTAACTCGATCACAACCTTGATTTCCCGATATGATGGCAAACCAGGTAGATCCTCGGGAAATGAATCAATATATTCTCTGACGCTGGCGCATCCTCTATGCTATCAATTTTCACTATGCTAACCATTAACGGTCCATCGCGAACTGCAGTCACTTGAAATTCCATCCTCGTCATCAGGCTCTAACTGACACAACTCTTCGGCCACAATCCAAAGCAGCTTTATACTTAAACAACCATTTCATTCCAAGAATAATGCCTACGGTCTGGGTATCCAACACAATGCGATTCACATGGAGCCATACTCCATTATTAAGCAATTGAGCTCTCAAACTTCCTGGATTAGATGGAGCATAATTGATTACCTTCTAATAATGACAAATCTTCTGGCAGACAAGCTTCACGCTAAATAGTACTGAATTGACCATTATAACACACGCATCACTTTCAAGTGAACCACCAATATAGACAAATATCCAGGGAAATATCTGATCCTTCATTTACTATTAAAGCTTCTATTTCAAACTTCTCATACCATCATAACATTCATCTCTACTTTATTTCTTTTGCAAGGAAATCTTTACATTGAATTCATTACTAATCTCCTCACTTTACAAATGAGTTATGACACTCGCTCAGGGTAAAAACATTGATCTGAACTTCCTCGATTGGCATTGGCACTGAGGTTTTGACTAGGGCAGAGTTGAGAATAACTTGAACCGACGTGATTGCTTCCTTCTGAGGGCAATTGTTGGCAAAATGTCCGGGCTTGCGGCAGGTATAACAGAGTTTATGGGAATTTTTCTTCCTTGGGCATTCGCTGACTGGGGTAGTCTCTTCGCTCAAACGTCTTTTCTTCAACTGGTTCTCTAGGCAAACATTTCTTACGGTGTCACCACTCACTCTTGGCGTTATGTACTTAACTGAAGTAACTTATGGAATAACCACGATTGCAGAAAATAATTGTCTTCTCTGTGGACATTGGTTAGCATAATGACCTTCCTTCTGACAGTAGTAGCACACACGTTTGCATCGTTGTGCCTTGTTGGGTATAAATGTATGCTCATTATTGTTCTTACGTAATTCAGTATGGTTGCTTCAGAGGGCATTCTTTAGACCAATGACCTTCTTCATCACATAAGAAACATGTTGTTGGCGATTGCCACTTACTACTTTCTTGATGAAGACAGCCAAGATCAGGAGGCTGCATCTTTAGTTTTTCAAGTGGCATCTCCTGTACAACTGATATTACTCCTCTTTTTGACAATTCCTGAGTAACTGCAACTCGAAGATTCTTCTTCTGACGCTGAGTCACTGTAGTAACTATTGGATCCAAGGGACATCGAGCCGGGCAATGATCTCGACCTTCACATAGGTAACATGTGATGCTGCTCATAGGACACTCTCCGAAAGGATGACTTCCTTCACAACTGGAGCAATTGATCGCATGCTCATCAGCGGTATGGCCTATTTCTCCACAGCGAATGCATGCACGATCTTCTGACTTGTCTGGCTGGTAACACTTCAGAGAACATCGTCTGGATTTTGAACGAGGTGCGGGGATAGCATTCTTTTCTGAATTCATTGTGACCACACCGTCCTCTGGTGAAACAAAGGGATAACGAAAAATAGCGACAAACTCACTCCAAGTGATATTCTGCGGGGCTTCATGGTTAGCACAATATTCCTTCCACCATTCAGCAGCAATTCCTTGTAACTGATAAGAAGTGTACAAGACCCTCTCATCATCTTTACACTGAGCAATGAGCAGCTTCCTCTCAATAGTATTGATCCAATTATCAGCTTCCGAAGGTGAAACATTTCCAGAAAAAGTCGGCGGACGAGTCCTTAGGAATTTTGATAACCTTGAGTAAGAACAAGGATCATTGATGACAGCCTGAGATGTATTGCTAGCGTTCGCTTGATTAGTCATGTTTTGCATTTGCTTCATCATTGGATGCATCAACTGAGTCTGAACAGCTAAAAACTCTCTGAAATTCTGCATATCCATCTGCGCTAACGGTTGAAAAACTGGTCCATCATTGGGGTTCTCACTGAGTTGATTATCACTTTCGCTGACTCCGTTGCTTCCACCAGTCTGAACCATCTGCTTGATTGCTTCACATGGGTTAGGGAAAAGAGAAATAGCATAGGTAAGAAGTAGGAATCCTAAGACAGGGGAGATAGGTTTAACCCAACATCTTAAGCAAACAAATATTGATAACTTGGTATGGTTGCTTGTATAAGCCTAAGAGCTATGCAACACATACTGCACACTCAGCAATCAAGGAACAACCAAATCAACCTATACACACAAAACTACCGTCTATAAGGGCGACATTCTAGCTTAAGAAGACGTGACTCCCACACATGAGTCTCAACTAGCTACTCGAAATACTGGGTCTTCTAGTTTCAGGAACACTGCATCGATCCTCCCTTCCTTGAGCTTGACGATTCCTGTCTTCACGATCTTAAGGTTCGCAACGAGACACCCAGTACTTTCTCCTTAAGTGTGAGACATCGTTAACTACTTAGAACAACACAGGTAAGATTTTTATTTAAACCAAGGAGCAAAGATGAATAATTTTTTAGCAAAGGGGAAAGAATGGAAGAATAAGATAAGTCAAGAACTTATTATTCTTTCAAGTTAAATTTTCACTTTTAGAAAATACTTTGAAGCTCCTAAGGAACGGCCAAACTATCTAGGGTCAAGACATACAACAAGATGGCTCGATACCACCTCTGCCGGGACCCGAATATGCAAATCCGGACCCTCTGTGTATTCAGCACTAGTCCAGGATCACGCTAGTGCACACAGTCTCAACATAGATGAAATATCACAATCATACACAACGGAATAATAAATAAAGACTTCATCTATTAATATAAAACTATTGAATGACCTTAAGGTCAAACTTACACTTGTGAGGCCTTGGTGGCTTCAACTAAAAATGAATAAACAGCAGCAGAATGAAGAACATCAACGAATCCCATCAATATGCCACAGGCAACTAACAAGGTTCAACTCCTAGATATTCGCCTCCTCGTGGAACTTCTCCTCCTTTGAAATTGTAGTATTGTCCTCAACTGATGATTTTGTGAGTTGCAAGGGGTGAGTACATAAAGCACTCAACAAGTTGTGCACAGAATGCAATTCTAATATATCTATATGCAAGGCTTATTCCAAGGAATGGCTTATCATGGTTATATTGCAGTAAAGCAGCATTTGAGAACAATTACAGTAAATAGATTGTAAAGACAGTAAAACAAATAACTGTAATAAATAGATTCAGCATTTCTCAAGTAAACCAAGTTTCCAATCCTAAGTCAATTTCCAACCTTTCATGGCAATCCTGCCATCCCATTCCAAGTTTTCATTTCAAAAGTCTAACCCTTAACTGTAATTCTCGAGCTTTGCTCAATACCATGAGCACGGCTATTCGAATAGGTTTACACTCTGTAGAGGTTATGTACTTTACCCACACGACGTGATATTCTCTTTGTGCCTAGCCATTACCACAATTCCTTTGGTGTGCCGGCAGAGAAATCATGACAAAGCCTCTCAGGAACCTCTACCTTATCCAAAGAACCTCTCCGGTATTGCCTTCACTATTACTCCTCTCACGCGGAGCCAAAGTATAGGATAGGCCAACACCGTTGGATGGGCACCAAGCCGTAGCACAGTGCACGCCCCCCACGAGATACATACGTGTCTTCGTCACCCTGAGGTATCAGAGGAAAGATATCAGAACCCTAATCATCTAGGTCTGTCCCATACCAGACATGTGGTCACATGATTGACTCAGGTCAAAGTCTTGCAAGGTTATGTCCTTAAGATGATCGAGGCAAGACTTCCACATACCCCCTGCCCATCGGGCCCACCTTGGCATTCTCGCCCCTTGCCACTTGCCCCAATCTAAATCATAACCACCCCAGTTGATTACCAAGCACCACGTGCCATCAGCAATTTAACATCGTTGCGTGACATCCTCTCGCCACCACAACTCAATCTCATCGTGTGACCACACATGACACACAAGTTCATAACATCGTTCCATATTCCATTAGTCAAGATTATTTATCAAAGACTAAAGTACATGTGATGACGTGGCATGGCTAAGCAACTATTACGGTCTAAATCCTCCCATGTTGATTATTAATATTAACCAACTATAATTCCACATTCTAGGGTGACAATTATATCATGGCATACAATTGGCAAGGTAGGATATTGATCAATTTGGCATCATAGCTAATCCCAATTTAAATTGAAAATAATTGTTTACTTGAAATAATATGCAATAGAGTAAAAACAATATAGCGATTTTGTAAACATGGGTTCAACATGATCAATGCACAACTTGCCTTAGAAAAGCTTTTATTCTTCCCCTGGACTTTGGTCTTGAGTCGACGAATTTTCCTCGGATGTGTCGCACAATACAACGCCTACGCGTAACGAAGGAGAAAGCGAATAAATACACAAAATAGAGAGCAATATCAACTCTAAAAATTAGATAAAATGAAACATTAAATAGAGCATGATTTGAAAAAATTTTACAAACTGGAATCTCCTCAATCGGAGTTTAAATGCAAAAGATATAGCTATTCAAAAATTGGAATAAATACTGAAATTGCTGAAAATAGAAAATCCAAATTTACTGAATTACTTTTACACTGGAAAATAGCATTTATGACGTCATGCTGACGTCATCGGACACGTGGCCCAATCGGGTGTTGACACGCAGCACAACCACGGTGCGACACGCGTCACCGGCGTATGGACGCGATCCACGACCGGCGCTAGTCCACGGTGAACCGGTGGCACTGTGCCCGTGCACCAGCTGACGCAAGCACACGCGTGGCACCTTTGGATGGATGACGCATGGCACAGATCCAACGGACGCAAAAAACACACACGACGGCGATGATCTCAACCGTTTATTTCAGATCAGACGGCGGAGATCAAAGGCGGTGACGTCAATGAAACCGTCGGCGGCGACGCCTCGATTTCCGCACGACACGCGGCAGCACGAGACTGGCCCGGTGCGCGGTGCCATCCCAACCGTTCGGTTTGAATCCGACGAATCAGATCTGACAACCACAACGACAGCAATGGGGACACGCGGCATGATCAGAACCGACCAACGCAGATACAACGGGAGCAACGGGCGAAGCTATTGACGATGACGCGGCGAGATCGGAACCGCACGATAAAGATCTAACGGCTAAGGTTGACGGAGCTGTTTACGGTAGAAAAGGCGACGCGACTTGATCCTTACCACTGGTTGCAGATCTGACGGTCGATGACGCTTCCCGGGCGGCGGCGATGGCACGGCGGCGTTCTTTCACCGGAGTCGAGGAAGACGACGAGCACAATGGCGCTCCAGAGATCTCCGGCGACGTCTTTGGCGCGTTCGAAGCGGCTCGGTGCGATGAGTACACGGGTACCAACGGCGACGGCGGAGGCGCAACGGACGGGGAGCAAGCGACGAAAAACGACGGCGGAGGCTTCGGCGAACTTTGGCGAGCTCGCACGGGTGAACGGCGGCGGCTCGGGATGCGGGTGCTAGGGCAAAAAGGGCAACGCAACGAGGCGAACCTCGGACAAGGTGCGGCGGCGGCTTAAATAGCCTGGGGAGGCGCGCCAATTACGAAAACCGAGACGACAACTGACGCGGTGCGCGGAGATTGCGGCAGCTAGGGTTTCCTCGCGACGGCGGCGGCGCGGTGCGACGTGGCTCCATCCGGACCGCACACAAGGCGTAGATCCGACGGCTCACACCGAACAGCCACGCGGCTCGACGAAACATGTCAGATCGAGATCAAACGGCAGGGCGCGCTAGGGTTTGAGGCAGCGTGGCGCAGAGCCATCTCGACCGTCCATGCGGCGAGCATCGGACTGGCGAAGCAAGCGGGCCGGGCGGAGCCGAAGGTAGGCCGACGCGGGCCGGGCCGAGCGGGAATAGGAGCGGGCTGGCGAGAGATTCGGCCCGAGGAGATTTTAGAAAATTAAAAATCATTTCCAAATTAATATAATTCTAGGAATTCAAATAATTAGCAAATAAATTCAGAAAAATCTCCAAAAATAAAGAAAAATTCCTTGAAGCACAATGAACCCAATCATGATCGAAATCTTTTGTTTGAGGAACATATTAATCAAAATAAATCTTTTCATTGTTTAGAAAAGTCAAATTAGGCTGAGATTAATTCAAGAAAAATGCAAATGGTTCATTTTCAAGTTTAAATATTCCAAAATCAAATTAAATGTTTCCAAGAAAGATCATTCATAATTTTCTCAGAATACTCAGATAATAAAAGAGGCTCAATTAAAAAAATACAACATGAAATAATTAAAATTCAAGAAAATTTCAAATAAAATAGAAAAGCATAATAAAAATCAAGAAAAGCAAAATTTGGGGTGTTACAAAAAGCCACTCCTAGGTTCACCATAGTTCGCACATCATTACGCCTAACCTTACTCCTGCTCTTCTCGGCCGAAAGACCATCAACTTATCCCCGTTTCCTCCATAGCTGAAGAACCCTAAAGCTCGGATGAAGTCCAAATTCTGTCAGTATACTATCTCATTCTCAAATTACTCCAGTCATTAGCACCTTAGTACTTCAAAATCCATCAAAAATGTTTAGAATTTCACGCCTGGAACCTCACCACGCCTGCAGTCTTTTTCCCCATGGCCGGCAAATAGCACTAGCTCAATTCAAACCATAAATGATGCCAAAACAAGGTAAAATGAAGCTCATTCGGCATGTTGATACTAAATTTGTGCATAATTGGTGAAAATGTGATGATTTAAATGCCCTCCCATAACTCGGCCGTGGCACAACCGCATCTCTCCGGTGGAAGCCCATTTTCGGTCATCACCGCCCAGACTCGAGCTATCCCCTAGGTGCGTGGTGAGATGTAGAGGCTTGCCGTGCTACACATTCACCGTCCCTGGTAGTGGATCGCCACCAACAAGCCCGAAATCGTAGTCCCCTACATTCTCTTGCTGACCTGCAGGACCCCTGTGTCAGCCACCCGCCTCGCACAGCCGTTCCACCACTCACTAACCTGGCGGGCCCACACGGCAGCTGGCCGAATTTCAAAGAAAATCCCTTGAAAAGGAAAGGCGCTTTCAATGTAATGAAGGTGTATTTTCTGTTTTCTCTGGATTTTCATAACTGAGGCACTTCATATATGAATAACTTTTGTATACTTGATCCAAATAAGATGAAACAAATTTATAAATTCATCTAAAATCATGTAGTTCTATAATATACAAAAATAAATAATTTTTAAGAATATTTTATTTATTTGAATTAAATTTGATATGAACCGTAATAAGGACCATAATAGAAATTATGTAAATCAAAAACTATAAAATAATGAAATAATTTTTGTAATATCCTAAGACCATAAGAAACTCATTTGTAAAAAATATTTAATTTTCAAACTAATTTTGAATTATTTGGATGAAAACTTAAAGAAAACCATAATATGGTTACTATTAAAAGTACATAAACCATTATTCCTAAAATCATGAAATTAATTGTTGAAAATCCTCACACCTGAGATACTCCATTACTGCAAAAACATTTAGATTTGAATTTATTTTATTTAAAATTTGAAAATGGAATGTATTTCAATACATAGAAATCAAATTAGTGGTAACTTGAGCATATAAATTCAAATAATGGCAAAACCAATTCCTAAGTTTCATCAGGACTAAGTTTCATCAGGACCCTAATACCCCTGTTTATGCAGAAACATTTCATGTTTAATTAGGATTGGATTAAGTTTATCATAAGTCGTAGATACTAGGCTCGTAGGATAATGAATGGCCAAATAGCTCAAATGGACATTTATGTATAGAAAACCCATTTATATGCACTATAACTCCAGAACAACTAAAATGCCTCATCAATCTGAACTATGTTCTTTAAATAGCTTGGCTTGCTATAAAAGGGTTAATATATGCATATCTCAAATAAGTAATAGGTGATTAGAAAGGTTCTATAGGACCAGGTTAATTAAAGAATAATGAGTTATAGTTTGCACTTAGCCTCTTGACCAAAATATGCTTCCATATAAAGTATACTTAAAGAATAAAAAAGATGAGGACATAGCTACGTCGGATACACCCATGGCACCAATGATCAATGACCAACAAATTCCTCCTAGTGATCAGCAACATTCGACCAACATTCAAGGACCAATTACCCGAGCTCGTGCGCGACAACTAAATTATCAGGTAAATTTGTTTCTTGGGTTCCATAATTTCACTTTGGAGAACAGACTGCTACATTATAATATTCTCATACTTACGAACCTTGGCACGGATCAGCAAGAGTGTTTTAATTCACCAAAACAAGTCATCAAGCAAGGTGGGAATGCGAAAGGATCCAATTCGGCCTCCAAAGACCAGTTTAACATTAAATGGGCATAGAGAATACAAACGGAGTCCGTTTGGGGCGTTGAGCACTTGATTAAAAGCTTATCTCGCACACTTTCCAATGGATCCAACCTCATCATCAAATTCTTTCTGAGCTGGAAGATATCGTCGAAAAACTCCAATGACCAGAAATAGCCTTCAATGGCTTGGGTGATGTGCCACCATTATTTTTGGCTAAGTTCCCACGTAATCAAAGTGACGTGAGTCCACATCCTAGCAGCCATCTCCTTGGCTTAAAAGTGGACAAGCTTCCCTTAGTTTCTCTTAGGTTTTGTTAAGTTTAGTTGCCCCATGTGTGGAACTTTAACCTTGTTCTCCTGACTCGGCTAGAGCAGCAGTAAACAAGTTCATAATCTCAGTTCGTGTGTTTGCTTTATCCTTGTTCTTGCTGGTTCTTCGATTGCTTGCAAGAATACACCTTTGTGGTCAGATCATCCGGGCTTCGGCATGGTTGATAACAACTAGGAGTGTAGTTTAACGATTGCGGGCGCTTATCCTTGTGTGGTTCGTAGCCGGATCGTCAATGTCATCCTCTGCCTAATCGAAATTATCCCCTCACCGAAAGATCGGGTACCCGTGCGTCCATCATTTGGTATCAGAGCAACGGTTGACCGGTGAGTTCTTGTATCTTGTTTAGTTGTTTGATTGTGTTCTTCCTAGAGTCCAGAAAATTTGCCCCACAAAAAGTTTGTTTGTCCGCTGTCCAAACCCCGTTGTGACTTTCAATTGGTTAATTTTGTTTTTGCTAAATTGAGTTTGCGTCCGTTCTAGTATTGTCTTGTTGCTGTTCATCTTCTTGTTCAACTCCCCACGTCAAAATCCATCCCTAAAACCCAAAAACAAACAACCCCATCTCGGCCTGAAAGATCACCTTTCTGCAGCCCCCACCAAAAACGCCATAAAACTTAATTCCCTTATCTTTTTTGAGTGAAACAAAAAGGAGTAGATCCATGACTTAGTATTCTATTTTGATGCCAATTTTCACATCCGTACTTGCAAGCACGAGAAATCTGTGAATGTTTCAATAAGACCTAATTGCTGTCCTGAAATCTGCATCTGTGTGCAATTGTAAATTCATGCAAAATTCTCGGTTGAATTTTAGAAAGTTTGTCCAAAAGAAAAGTTGTTGCAAAAGCCGTCAGGAAGAAAACCAAACAAAAAAGAATCATTGAAAAAAAGGCACCTGAATAAAAGATACGGCCAAAATACCGACCTGTTGTCTGGTGGACAGAAATTAGCAAAATACAAAGTTGGATCCATCTTGTGCTCCCAAGTTGCAAATTGCATATGCTTGAATTTTGTTGTGTTTACCACTTGTATCCACTACCATATCTTTTGTTTTAGCCTAATATCCATCTTTGTTTGATCAACAACATAGGCTAATTGCTAGTTTCGAACACTTATTCAATTCTATGCAAATTCTGAAATTGGCTGATTGTTTTCCTTTGCTACTCATTATAAAGCCTTTCCGAGCTCCACTTTCTACTAACCATACAGGTGATAAGCCTTGCAATCACTTTGTTCACATTTGAGTTTGGTTTATCACGAACCAGCCACCAACCGGTTGCACCACTTGCTGCATTCGTAAGAATTTGTAAGAGCTTGGTAAGAGCAAGAGAGAGTGACACCCAATCATTTCAGCAAGTAGTAGTGATAGGGAATTACATACCTTTGTGTGTTTTCCTGTTTATTGCTAACCATGGCAGATGACAATGGAAGCAATGAAGAAAACCAAGCTGAAATTCTCACACCTCGCTCAAGAGGAATTAGACAACACTTCACACGTTTATTGAACATGCATGCTACCAACCATGATGAGGTCTTGGCTGAAATCAACAACAACATTGCAGCCCTCCGTGGCCGAGTAGGTCGCCTTGAGGGACAACAACCACCACTTGTTGAAAATGTGGCCAACAATGGACAAGAACAAAATGGCGCACATGGACGCCAACCGCGGCATGCTGCCCATGCTTGGGCAAATGAGGTGGAAGAGGAAGAGAACAATTATATTGCTGACACTAAGGATGATGATGGTTTTAACTCCAACAATGAACGAGATCATCGACGACTTCGACATAATCGGCAAGGTATTGGTAGGAATCAGCGAGAACCACGAGAGGTACGTAATGATCCCATGGGAAAGGTTAAGTTTACAATACCTTCATTTGATGAAAAATATAACCCTGATGCTTATCTTGATTGGGAGCTAGCGGTAGAACAAAAATTTGCATGATATAACTTTCCTGAAGATAGAAAAGTTAGGGCTGCCACTAGTGAGTTCACTGCTTTTGCTTCCATTTGGTGGAGTGAGACTTGTAGGAATCATGGAAATGCACCAAGAACATGGAATGCCTTTAAAAGAATGATGAGAGCTAGGTTTGTTCCTTCTTACTATGCTCATGACTTGCTCAATAAATTACAACGTTTAAATCAAGGAAATAAATCTGTAGAGGTGTATTATCAAGAAATGCAAATTTGTGAGTTGCGGTGTGGTTTGGAAGATAATGAAGATGCTAAGATGGCTAGATTTCTAGGTGGACTTAACAGTGAAATTCAGGACATATTTGATTATAAAGAATACAACTCTGTCACTCGTTTATTTCATCTTGCTTGCAAAGCTGAAAGGGAAGTACAGGGACGACATTCCAAGTTGAGAGGGAACTTTGGAGGCTCTTCCTCATCACGACCAAGCCAAGTGCAAGTAAAGGCTCCATCCACTACTTCGGGACGAGCACTTCCACCCTCCAACCGTGGGCGCCCTGCTGCCTCTACTTCCACTCCATCACATGTCTCCGACACGAAAACAACTACGATACAAGCTTCCACAAAGAGTTCTTCTTCAATTGCATCCACATGTCGTACACGCGACGTGCAATGCCCTCGATGCAAAGGATTTGGACACATGATGCGTGTTTGTCCAAGTCAGTGTGCTTTAATTGTTCGGGAAGATGGTGAGTACACTTCTGCTAGTGATGTTGAAGAAGATTTTGCTTTAGTTGTTACTGACCTCGCAGGTGAAGATCAAGGGGGTGAACATGAGGAAGACCATTTGGGTGCTGAAATTTTAGAAAGATACATGAGCATCATTGTGAAGCGTGTCCTTAGTGTGCAAATAGAGAGTGCTGAACAGAATCAACGCCATAACTTGTTCCAAACAAAATTTGTCATAAATGAGCGTTCAGTGCGAGTTATCATTGATGGAGGGAGTTGCAATAATATTGCAAGCATGGAGATGGTTGAGAAGCTTGGCTTGACCACAACACAACACCCACATCCCTACCACATTCAATGGTTCAACTCAAGTGGAAAATTGAAGGTAGCAAGAATGGTGGGATTGCACTTTTCTCTTGGTTCTTATCATGATCATGCTGATTGCGATGTTGTACCTATGCAAGCATGCTCTTTGCTGTTAGATAGACCTTGGCAATATGATAAACATGCTTCTCATGATGGTAGAACTAACCAATACACTTTTTGCTTCCCATGTCCCCCGCTGCAATTTTGAAAGATGACATAGAGAAAGCTGAAAGAGAGAAGGAGAGTGCTAAAAGTGAAAATCAGATTAGAACCAAAGAATTAGCACAACCAAAGAAGAAAGAATCCAATTCTAAGAGAGCTGAAATCAAGTTAAAGGGTGCTGTCATGCTAGCTACAAAATCTGATTTAATTGACATGAAAGAATGTAATGTTAGATGCTATGCTTTGATTTGCAAAGAGACTTTGTTTTCATTCGAAAATATACCTGTTTCTTTGCCTTCTGCTATTGCTAACCTTTTGCATGAGTATGAGGATATGTTTCCAAATGAGGTACCCCCGGGACTGCCACCTTTGAGGGGAATTGAACATCAAATTGACTTGATGTCTCAACTTGATTGTAGATTTTTTGGCTTGCAAACCATAAAAGATCTCTATGCTCAGGATAATGATTTCAAAGAAGTCTTGCTGAATTGTAAAAATGGAAAAAGTTGGCACAAATTTGATAACAATGATGGATTCTTGTTTAGAGCTAACAAGCTATGCATCCCAGCTAGCTCCGTTCGTCTTTTGTTGATACAGGAGGCACATGGAGGAGGATTGATGAGACACTTTGGAGCTAAAAAGATGGAGGATGTACTGGCTGAACATTTCTTTTGGCCAAAGCTGAGACGTGATGTCAATCGCTTTGTTGCACGCTGCACTACATGCCAAAAAGCTAAGTCTCATCTAAACCCACATGGCTTGTACATGCCGCTTCCTGTTCCTAGTGTTCCTTGGGAAGATATATCTATGGACTTTGTTTTAGGATTGCCTTGAACAAAGAAGGGGAGGGATAGTATTTTTATTGTTGTGGACCGATGCTCTAAAATGGCACATTTCATTCCATGCCACAAGAGCGATGATGCCACTCATATTGCTGATTTATTCTTCAAAGAAATTGTTCGCTTGCATGGTATGCCTTGTACTATTGTTTCAGATCGTGATGCCAAGTTCTTGAGCCATTTTTGGAGAACTTTATGGAGCAAATTAGGGACAAAGCTAGTGTTCTCTACCACATGTCACCCTCAAACCGATGGCCAAACTGAAGTGGTTAATCGAACCTTGTCAACCATGTTGAGGGCTATTCTAAAAAAGAATTTGAAAATGTAGGAACAGTGCCTACCTCATGTGAAGTTTTCTTATAATCGTACATTGCACTCTACCACAAAAATGACTCCATTTTAGGTTGTGTATGGCTTTAACCCTCGTGCTCCAGTTGATCTATTGCATTTGCCATCTTCAGAGAAGGTAAATCTTGATGCAAAGAAACGTGCTGAATTTATTCTTAAATTGCATAACACCACAAAAGAAAATATAGAGTGCATGAGTGAGAAATATTGGGTTGCTGGTAACCATGGTAGAAAGGAATTGACATTTCAACCTGGTGATCTTGTTTGGTTGCAATTGCGGAAAGAACGATTTCCTAACTTGAGAAAGTATAAATTGATGCCTAGAGCTGATGGTCCTTTCAAAGTGCTTGAACGAATTAATGATAATGCTTATAAACTTGAGTTACCTCCATATTTTGGGGTTAGTCCCACTTTTAACATTTCAAATTTGAAGCCATATGTTGGAGAGAACGATGATCTTGAGTCAAGGACGAATCAAATGCAAGAAGGGGAGGATGATGAGGACATAGCTATGTCGGATACACCCATGGCACCAATGATCAATGACCAACAAATTCCTCCTAGTGATCAGCAACATTCGACCAACATTCAAGGACCAATTACTCGAGCTCGTGCGCGACAACTAAATTATCAGGTAAATTCATTTCTTGGGTTCCATAATTTCACTTTGGAGAACAGACTGCTACCTTATAATATTCTCATACTTAGGAACCTTGGCACGGATCACCAAGAGTGTTTTAATTCACCAACACAAGTCATCAAGCAAGTTGGGAATGCGAAAGGATCCAATTCGGCCTCCAAAGACCAGTTTGACATTAAATGGGCCTAGAGAATGCAAACGGAGTCCGTTGGGGCGCGTGAGCACTTGATTAATAGCTTATCTCGCATACTTTCGAATGGATCCAACCTCATCATCAAATTCTTTCTGAGCTGGAACATATAATCAAAAAACTCCAATGACCAGAAATAGTCTTCAATGACTTGGGTGATGTGCCACCATTATTTTGGGCTGAGTTCCCATGTAATCAAAGTGACGTGAGTCCACATCCTAGTAGCCATCTCCTTGGCTTAAAAGTGGACAAGCTTCCCTTAGTTTCTCTTAGGTTTTGTTAAGTTTAGTTGCCCCATGTGTGGAACTTTTACCTTGTTCTCCTCACTCGGCTAGAGCAGCAGTAAACAAGTTCATAACGTCAGTTCGTGTGTTTGCTTTATCCTTGTTCTTGCTGGTTCTTCGATTGCTTGCAAGAATAGACCTTCGTGGTCAGGTCATCCGGGCTTTCGCAGGGTTGATAACAACTAGGAGTGTGGTTTAGCGATTGCGGGCGCTTATCCTTGTGTGGTTCGTAGCCGGATCGTCAAAGTCATCCTCTGCCTAATTGAAATTATCCACTCACCGGAAGATCGGGTACCCGTGCATCCATCACAAAATATGAACAAACTGGTATGAATAAAATGTCATAAGTAGATGCTAATACATGAAAACTAGTTCCCTAAATATCTTATCAGACCACTTAATACAGCAAAAATCATTATAACAATGTCATAGTTCATACATAGCCCGTAGCCGAAATGTGCCTTCATATAATATATGTAAATTTGAGGATTTAAAATATATAAGTAAAACCCCATAAATTAAGTGCTAGATTATGTATGGCTAATCTCAAAACATTGCTAAAGATAAGATCATGTTAGTCGGTAAAAAGATCCAATTTGAATTAAGTTCATAAAAGACTTCATTCTTCAAGTACACATAAACTATCACGGATAAAAGCAAAAGGTGCAAAACCAGTTTCAAAACACTTCTAGGGTCGTAACCTACTTATGCCAGAAAAATAGTTGAATGATCATGAAAAGTGCAGTCATAAACTTAAAATGAAGTCTAACTCCTTTATAACATAAACATTAAAATATATATGATCAAGCAGAGAATAAAACACCTCGGATAAACACTAATAGTAATAGAACTAGCCAAGCAATGCTCCCTTAGACAAGACTGTCCTATTCTGAAAAATAAATCTTTTTACAACATGCTTTGCATCTAAATCCTATTAAAAGCATAGCCCTGCGTAATATAAACCCTACAATCAGTTATATAAATAGACAATCTTAAATAATAAAAAATCAGTATTCAAAATATTTGTATTACCAGAACCTTCTTAAAAACATGAATATATAACTAGTAGCCTAAACTTAACAGACCTAGCATATACAAAAAATACTTCTTATGTAAAATCTTATGTAAAAAATTACTATTCATACATGACCTACTACATAATGACTAATGTCTTAATTGTATTAATCCAAATAAATTTTAGCCTCTTGAATTCAAAAATATAAATATAAGAATACATAATTTTAGCCTCTTGAATTCGTAAAACAAGAATTGGTAATCTATAAAAGGAATTGTATCATCACTTAACCTAAAGCTGCTAATAATATATACGTACATATATAAGATCAAACAAAAAGCGAGTACAAGAAATCATACAGCTCTAACCCTAAACCACACCTAATTTCTATAACAAGTTTCTATTTGATTTTCCATCTGATTTCTTTTTGCTTTTATTGAAGTTTGTTATTTGCTATGTTACCATTGAACGACGTGTAGAACCCGACGTCACTAAAATCTGTCGTTGACAACGCCAACTGTGCCCTCAACTTCGTCAACCACAATAAGCAAGGCAAGCACCCCTTTGATCTTATTGACTCTCTATGGCACATCAAAGGAAGTGTGCTAATGATCTGCACAAAGAGTCAGTCATGTCTTGTGGGTAAAGCAGTACACCTCTGCAGAGTATAAAACTAATCGATTAGTCGTGCCCACAGTCAAACGAACTTAGTAACGTCATCACGTAGTTAGATGTTTCATTATTTCCAAAAAGGTATGTCTTGAAAAGCTTACCCTGCAAATGATTCAATACTATACCATGTGTTGGCAAGTATTGGTATCAGCTGTTGTGCCATGTGTTGGAAAGAACTGGATATATGTCAGGTGATGGCAATGAACTATCTGAAGCTCACGTCATGCTTTACTTACTTGTTACATTCATATCAGTCAAACTTGCTTTACAAATTCCTTTTGTAAATTACAACTTGAATACAAATTCAATTTCGCTTTATGCAAATTAATCGTAGAAGCCTCCTTTGACATTGCCTACATTACTGCACTTTGAAAATACCACCTTAAGTCTTGCTGAGTATGAAAGTACTCAACCTTGCTTAATATGTTGCTTTAGGTGGAAAAGAAAACGAGGCTCCAATGATTACCTTTCGTCGCAGGATATGGGAACTTCAATAGAGCGATCTTTCTAGGGATTATGCCTTGTCAGTTGCCTGAGGGTTGGATGGGTACACTACAAGACTTTTACTTCTTCTGCTGCAATCTACTCTGAATTGTAAAACTACATTGTATAAATAGCTTCTGCAATAATAATATGATGTATGTTTGTGATTCCAATTGTTATAATCTGCGTACTAGCCAATGATCATGGGACTAGTACTGTATGCACGTAGATTCTCATTTTAGCATATTATGCAAAAATGAGGGTCATTACAGTATTTACATCTGATTTCTTTTTGCCCATATTAACAATTTGATGTTTGCTATTTGTCGCGATTCTCGTTATATAACGCATAGACACCGATGCTTCAAAATCCGTCAACGATGACCTCACCTACGACGCAGATTACTTATCGGACGACGAATAGCAAGGCAAGCACCCTCCTTTGATCATGTTCATCCCATTATTTTACGGTGTTTATGTCATTTTATCAAACTATATATGCATGCGTGTATGTTCGTATTCAACATGCTATGTTGCGGGTACTGGTAGTTACTTCCTATTGAATGCATTGCCCTTACCTTGAAACTTGATTACCTGCTATTGTAACCTTAGCTTATGGTGTAGAGATTACTTAGTGTCATTATGGGTAATAATTGCGAAATATCTCATGTACAAGCTTAGACATGCTTACATAGAAATTCTTTTAAATGTTGAGACACATTTCTATCCAGACTTGAGCAATTTATAAAGGTATGGAGCCGAGTTATGGTCTCCGTGTATTTTGGTAAAAATCCAACTCAAAAACTTATGGTTTAGACGCAGGCGAGTTATTACTTAAACTTGAGACGTGAGGAGGGACCTCGCGCGTAGTTAGGGGGAGATTCTTGCCCGGGTCGATTAAGGACCGAACATGATGCTATCACCTAAGTGAATTGGTGCAACCTCATGTGCTAGTATGGGATAGCCTTAGCTTAGTAGATTAGCTGAAGTTTAACCTTGCATTTTGGTAGGCCGATGTATTAAGGGCATATCGGGGTACGGTATCACTTGTATGTGTTCCTTTTACCGAGGTGTTGGGGTTAAAGCCTTCCAATACAACAATGTATGCCTTGCCATGGGGAAGAATGCGATGGGGAGTAAACCATCGTTAGTACTGTGTGTGCGGTTCCGGATTTCCAAACTATGGCAAGGGTTTTTCATCACCAGGGCTGGTGCAAGGCTAGGCTTTAGATAGTTGAACGGTTTCGTCATAATCTAGCAAATCGGGTACTGTAGGTATCGCGAGGCATGGTTGACATGATTACTAGAATGTGTCATGTGGATAAACTATACACTCTCTATAGAGATTTAAATCTAATTAATTAGCTATGCTCGCTGTCATGAGCAACTCAGGCAAATAATGTCAAGTATAGCTTTGTTTTTGCAAAGGTTTTGGAAACAATGTTGGAACAGGTTGGTTTATTTGTAAGCCAAAGTTGGCTGTGTTTTACTCGCTGTTCATGGCTAAGGAGGGCTACGAAATGATGATTTTGAAACTTACTTATTGTTATTACCTTTATATCAAATGTTCTTTTAAATTCCGTCACCGTTTGATAAACTGATTACTAGTAAATAAAATTTGCTTTGTGCTGAAAATGAAACTTAGTGTAGTGGCTTGTCATCCTTGGATTAACCTTGCATCTATTTTATTTCCATACACTAAAGTCTTGCGAGTACATACGTGTACTCACCATTGCTTAATCCACAATATATAGACAATGGTATAGAAAAGATCCCCGACGACTCATACTTTGCACCGAGGTCCGACGAGTACTTGGATGGATGAACTAGAGCACTTCCTAGTCGGCTTCCTTTGGGTTTATGGATGGGAATACCGCTGTCCTACTTTTGTTTTATACTTTATTTCCACTGCGAATTAGTTTTGTGTGTAATATTAGGCCGGTCGGCCGCATACTTCTAATATTAAGTAGTTGTAATATCTTTCTACCTTATGTTTCTGCTATGTCGAATGCTCATACTTGTGTGTATGTGTAATGGTACATCTCGAATGCGGGATATGAGGGCACTAGGCATTGATCATTGGAACTAGCGCCTGTCACATGTCGGGACCCGAATATGCAAATCCGGACCCTCTGTGTATATCACACTAGTCCAGGATCACGCTACTGCACACAGACTCAACATAGATGCTATCACAGTCATACACAGCGGAATATAGCTCAATAATTAATAATAACTGTAGTCTTACATGATTATTGCCTCACAGGGCTTAACTAAGAAATAGCAATTAAGCAGCAGCGAAAATAAAGTAAACATAGTAGCTCCCCAGTTCATCACAGGCAACTGACGAGGCTCAGACCCTAAGCATCAGTGTCGTGGTACTTCTGCTCCAAGAATGTCGCGGATTCCTCCTCTTCTGAAGTTTGTTGTTGCGGGATGAGTACATAAAGCACTCAACAAGTCGTGCACAGTATTGCAAGTCTAATATTCTACATGCTTGGCTTATTCCAAGGAAGGCTAACATGGCTATTTTGCAGTAAAGCAGCATTTATTTAAGAATAAAGTAAGTAGATTGAAAGATAGTAAAACAAATAACAGTAAATAATAGATTCAACTTTTCAAGTAAACAGGGTTTTCCATCCTAAGTCAAATTCCAAGTTTTCATGGCATTTCACCATCCCAACAAGTTTTTATTTAACAAAAGTCTAACCCTTGACTGTAATTCCCGAGCATTGCCCAATACCGTGAGCACGGCTATTCGAATAGGTTTCACACTCTGCAGAGGTTATGCACTTTACCCACACGATATAATAAAACACCACACAGGTGAGTGACCATAACAAAGCCTTTACAATGCCCTGCTTAGACCCGGTACTGCCCGCTAAGGTTTCAACACTGGTGGGACTGGTTACCACAACCAGGGCCCCCCTCTTACGCCATGTGAGCTACCCCATAACCCGGGACTCACTGAACATCACCGTAGTACCATAATCTAAACATCACAAATTAGTCAGCTAGGCTGTCCCATTCCAGACTGTGGTTGCAATTAAGACTCAGGTCAAAGGCTTGCAAGGTTAAGTCCTTAAAGTGACCGGGGCAAGACTTCCACATACCCCTACCCAACAGACCACCTTCGCATACTGCCCCTTGCCACCTGCCCCGATCTAAAATGATTACCACCCCAGTTGATTACCATGCACCACGTGCCATCAGCAATTCAATCTAGTTGTGTGACCTCCATGCCACGACAACTCAATATCCTTGTGTGACAACACATGACACACCAATTTATAAACATTGTTCAATAATCTATTAGTCAAGATTAAATATCAATGATCCAGATACATGTGATGACGTGGCATGGCTAAGCAAACTAACACGGTCTAACTAGTCCCAAGTTGATTGTTAATATTAATCAACTATAGTTCCATATCCTAGGGTGACAATTAGATCATGGCACACAATTGACAAGGTATGATTTAATTCAAATAGGCATATTATCTAGTTCCCAGATTAATTGAAATCATTTATACACATAAAGTATCATGCATAAATTTTAAAGACAAAATAGCAATTTTGTGAAATTAGGCGCAATATGATCAAAGCACAACTTGCTTTGGAATAGGTGTTAGTCTTGTTCTGAACTTGGGTCTTGAAGCGACGAATCCTCCTCTGGAGCACCGAGCAATTCAACGTCTATGCGAATCGAGATAAAATAGCAATAAACACCCAAAATAGAGAGTAAACATACTCCAAAAATTCAAATCAAACAAACCATTAAATATATCTTGATTTTACAAATTTTTAGAAATTTGAATCACTCAAATCCGAGTTCAAATGCAAAAGTTATAGCTATTCAAAGTTTTAATTAATTGTGAAATTAGAAAATCTGATTTTCCCCAATTATTTTTATAAAGAAATCTCGGATTATTTCGCAAGTGACACGTGGACCAACTAGAGGCTGACACGTGGCTTTGGCGCATGGACTCAGTCCACGAAACTCCGCTGGTCCACCGTGGACTCGAGGTACTGTGCTGTGGACCAGCTGATGCCAGCACGACGTCATCGCGACACGTGGGTCAATCGTATTGCGCCACGTCGCTTGGTCTACAGACCACGTCCACAGCAGAGCGCCTGTCCACCGTGCACTCGGTGCACGATGCTTCGGTACCCGCACTGACACGCGTCGGTACGGTACAGGCCGAACTGAGCGGCGTGATCTAACGGCTATCAATCTAAGCCTACGCGACACAATTTCAACCGCTCACCTCCGATCCAACGGTCCACCTAACCGAAGATGTTCACTGATGATGACGGAGACGTGGCACGATCTCAGCAGCCTGAAGAAGATATGACGGTCGACGAAGCTCCGAGGTGAAGATGTCAGCATGGCGACGCAGCTTCGCCAGACGTGAGGAAGACGACCACCTGAACTGCGAACGAGACGACTCCGGTGAGGAAGAAGTGGCAGCCCCGACGCGGATTGCAACAGAGATTCTGGATCTGGAACCCGCGCGGCGAACGATGGCTGAACGGCGGCGAAAACTGAAGAAAACCGTGGCGGCGCTATGAAGAACTACGGCGAGCTCTTGGGCCTAAACGGCGGCGACTCTGAGGCTAAGACTTGAGTGACTGGATGCGCAAGGAGGTGAGGAACATCGGGGTGCAGGCTGCGGTAGCCTCGTCATGCGTGCAAACACAGCAACCCTAAGCAATCCGCGGCGGAGACGACGTGCGGCGGCAACTTCGGAATCGCGATCAGAGACGACGATGGACAACCGTCCGATCTGCAACGAGCGGCCACGATCAACCCCCGGGCGATAAGATCCGATCCATACCTTCCAAAATCAACGGGTGAGATCAAAACCTTCCAAATCTAACGTGAAGCGATCCCGGACGCACGATCCCGATCCAACGGTTGGAGACGCTAGGGTTTCGCGGCGATGAAGACCGCACGATCTTGATCCAACGGTCCACGTGCGAGGCGGCGGTGAAGCGGGCCGAACGGGCCGCAACCGCTGGGCTCACACGTGCACAGTGCTGGGCTTTGGCCCAGTACTATTCAAACGATTTTTTTCGAGTTTTTAATTTAAAATAATTACAAAAATTAGTTTAATTACTTTTAAGCCATTAAAATATCAGGAAAAAATCCAAGAAAATTCTCACAAATACTTTGAGGCATTTTGAACTCAAATAAAATGTTTTTGGCAAAATTGTATATTAGTTTTATCTATTTATAGTTAGTTTCCACAAAATGTTCAATATACTTAATTGAAATAAATTCGAATAATTTCTAGAAAATCCAATAAATTCAGAAAATCACCAAAATGCACATGAATGAAATTATAGGTAAATTTTGGGATGTTACGAACCTCCCCCCTTAACAGAATCTCGATCCCGAGATTCAAGGCTGAGTAGGGAATAGGTTTGGAAATTCTGACTTCAGATCCTCCTTTCGTTCCCAGGTTGCTTCATTCTCCGAATGATTACTCCACTGAACTCTGCAAAAGCGAATAGACTTGTTTCTGGTCCTGCAATCCATGACATCCAAAATTTTTATTGGGTGCTCCTTGTAGGTTAGATCTTTCTGCAGTTCAATTGATTCCGATGGCATCTGCTCCTCTCGCACTCGAAGACACTTCTTAAGCTGTGACACATGGAACACATCGTGCAGACCTACCAAAGACGGCGGCAATTCCAACTGATATGCTACCTCTCCTCGACAACTCAAAATCTTGAATGGTCCAATATATCTTGGAGCAAGCTTTCCTTTGGTGTGAAATCTTTTAACACCCCTCAGAGAAGTAACCCTAAGATACACAAAATCCTCTAGCTCAAAATTCAAATCACGACGTCGATTGTCAGCATAGCTCTTTTGCCTTGACTGCGCGATTTTCAACCTCTCTCTTATTATAGCCACTTGTCCCTCAGCTTTCTTGAGTATATCTGGTCCGAATACCAATCGCTCTCCTGTCTCGTTCCAATTTAACGGGGTACGACAAGCACGACCATACAGAGCCTCAAATGGTGACATTTGCAAGCTAGCCTGATAGCTATTATTATAACTAAACTCCGCATACGACAGACATTTGTCCCACGAAGCAGTATAAACTAATGCAAATGCTCTTAACATGTCCTCAAGAATCTGATTCACCCTTTCTGTCTGACCATCTGTCTGCGGGTGGTATGCTGTACTGAAATTTAATCGGGTCCCCATGGCTCCATGTAGCCTATCCCAGAACCTTGAGGTAAATTGAGTACCTCTATCGGACACTATCTTTTTAGGTACACCATGCAAACACACAATTCTGGCCATGTACAACTGTGTTAATTGATCTCCTGAGTAAGTCGTTTTAACCGGTATGAAGTGAGAAACTTTGGTCAATCGGTCCACAATGACTTCATGGCAACCCAGTGATAAAATCCATACCAATTTCTTCCCATTTCCCCTCTGGAATTTTTAATGGTTGTAGCAAACCTGTTGGCCTCTGGTGTATAGCCTTAACTATTTGGCATACAACACACAAGGCAATATACTCAGCAACTTCACGCTTCACCTTAGGCCACAAAAATCTCTCTTTTAGGTCTTGATACATCTTAGCGCTTCCTAGATGAATTGAATACTTCGAATCGTGCACCTCTTCTAAGATCAACTGTTTAAGCTCTGGTTTCTTTGGCACACAAATTCGCCCTTTGAACCACACGGTACCTTGATCATTCACGGAAAAATCTGAGGCTAAACCTTCATCCTTTTTAGACTTGATCCGGTTGATTTTCTCATCATCTTTTTGCCCTTCCCGAATCTGATCCTCAAGTGTCGGCTTCACTTCCAATGAAGGTACGAATCCTTCTGGAACCATTTCCACTTTTAACCTTTGAATCTGCTTACACAGCTCCGACGGATCTTCTTGCACCATCACATTTGCAACGTGGCTTTTACGACTCAAAGCATCAGCCACTACATTAGCCTTCCCCGGATGGTAGTGGATTCCAACATTGTAATCTTTTATCAGTTCCAACCACCTCCCTTGCCTCATGTTAGGATTTGACTGAGTAAAAATATATTTTAAGCTCTTGTGGTCCGTATATACCTCACATCTATTACCAATGAGATGATGCCACAATTTCAAGGAATGCACTACGGCAGCCAACTCCAAATCATGCATAGGATAATTTCCTTCATGCGGCCTCAACTGCCTTGATGCATACGCAACTACTTTACCATTCTGCATCAATACGCATCCAAGACCTTGTCTCGACGCATCGCAGTATTATATCAAAACCACTCTGGACATCAGGTAATACCAACACTGGAGCTGTCGTCAAACACTACTTTAATTCCTCAAAGCTCTTCTCACACTCTGGCGTCCATGCAAACTTCTTTTCATTTTTCAACAGTTGCGTGAGAGGTCTCGCAATTGTTGAGAATCCTTCTATAAACCGCCAGTAGTAACCTGCCATTCCCAGGAAACTACGCACTTGGGTAATGAGACTTGGTGCTCCCCAGCAAGATCATCTCCACTTTGCTCTGCCCATCGCCACTCCTTTCGCAATCATTACATGACCCAGGAATTCAGCTTTTTCTTTCCAAAAGTCACACTTGCTAAACTTAGCATACAGCTGTTCCTCTCGCAGCTTCTGCAGAACAGGCCGCAAATGATTCACATGCTCTTTTTCTGACTTGGAATAAACCAGAATATCATCTATAAATACCACCACAAACTTATCCAGATATTCCATAACAACCTTGCCTTTCTACATCAACCCACAACCAAGTCCTCGTCATGAAGCATCACAAAAGACATCAAAATTACTTCGAATATCTGGCAACACTAATAGTGGTGCTGAACTCTTTTCACACTCTAGTGACTAGGCGAACTTCGTCTCTTTCTTCAACAAATGTGTGAGCATCTTGCCAACTGTCGAAAATCCTTCTATAAACTTGGGATAATATCCTACCATTCCAAGGAAACTACGAATCTAGGTAATTGACTTTGGTTGTTCCCAATACAACACAACTTCAACTTTGCTTGGGTCAATGGCAACTCCTTTAGTAGTCATTATATGTCTAAGAAATTCAACCTCCTTCTTCCAAAAATTACACTTACTAAATTTAGTATAAAACTTTTATTCTTGACGCTTTTCAATTACTAATCTCAAATGCTCTGCGTGCTCCTCTTGTCTTAGAATAGACAACAATATCATCTATGAACACGACAATAAATTTTTCTAGATATTCCATAAAAACCTTATTCACTATGTTCATGAAATAAGCAGGGGCATTAGTCAATCCAAACGTAAATCCATATCATGTTGAAAATATAATATCCATATCATGTTGAAAGTACAATCTTAGGGACATCTTCCGCATGGATCTTCAACTGGTGATATCTTAATCGTAAATCCAACTCCTCTTAACTGATCAAACAAATCATATCGATCCTAGGCAATGAATACTTATTCTTGATTGTCACTTCATTAAGTGAATTGTAATCAATACACATTCTCATGCTTTTGTCCTTTTTCTGACAAATAGAACTGACTCTCCCTATATTGACGAACTAGGTATCATGAAAACATTTTCTTTCTAGCAGTTCTCCAATTTGCTTCTTAATTTCCACTAATTAATAGGTCTGATATGGTCTTTTTGCTATTGGGCTGAACCAGGTACTAACTCAATATGACGATCTTGCGGCATTACAGGCACATTTTCAGGGAAAACATCTGGGTATTTTCTTACCATAGACACACCTTCTAAACTAATAACCCTCACATTGTTGACCATGAACTAATCATCACGAACTGTAGTCACTTGAAATTCCACTTTCTCACCTTTCAGGCTTTCAACTAAAATGACACTCTGACCACAATCCAAAATAGCTTTATTCTGGCATAACCAATCCATTTCAAGAATAACATCTAGAGTCTGAGTATCCAATATGATGAGATTTGCCCAAAACTCAGCATCATAACAAAGCTCACTTAAGACTCATAACATCCAATTTATCCTCAATAGCAAAAACTTGAGAAACAAATGAATGGGAATCTTCAGAATCAAATAAAACTGTTGCGGGTATTCAGTTAATCAAGAACTTACCTAGAACAATATTTGATGAATCTTGTGCTCCATCGACGATGATATGATTGACATGATCTTTCATTGTTGCTTATGGTGTAGCTCTAGCTTGACCTGTAGCTTGAAACACTCCACAATTTTCTCCTAGCGATAGTGTCTTCGCTGTTGTAGATCCAAGATTGAAACGTATAGGGTTAAAATCTCTTCTCTGGAGACAATTATTGGCAAAATATCCCAGCTCTATGCAACTGAAACAATGCTTAACCTCAGACTGATGATTTCCACCTAACATAGCATTCACCTGAATAGGTGTCTCAAAACTCTGACCAGATGGACACGATGCGAGGGAAGACTGTTAAGGTGCAACTCTCAACCTCTGCAGATTCTGACGACTTTCTTGTTGAGCTATTCTATGCTTACAGTTATCATATAGCTCCTTGCACTTATCCTCTAGGACAAGGTCCTTATTGACCAACTCCTAAAAATCTAGAAAAGTATAGGTAATCAACCCGACTTGAAGTCTATAATTTAATCCCTTCATGAAACGAGACTGTCTGTCTTGCTTTGTTAGAGGCAACATCTTGAGGTGCATAATGAGCAAGCTATGTAAACTTATTGAAATACACAGCCATAAATTGGCCTCTTTGCTTTATAGCCTTGAATTCTTCCTTCTTCAGATCCATGATTTCTTTCGGCAAATGGTACTGACGAAAAGCAGTAGCAAACTCATTCCAGGAGATATTTTGTGGGGGCTTCATGGGCAGCATAGTAATTCTCCCACCATTCAGCAGCAATTCCTTCAAATTGACGTGAAGTATATAGAACCTTCTCATTCCTTGCACATTGAGTAAGTAAGTTACTCTCAATAATCCTGAAACAATCATTGGCTTCCATAGGTGAAACATTCCCTAAGAATGTTGGTGAATGGGTCCTCATGAATTCTGACAACTTCGAGTAAGAATGGGGAACATTGGCAACAGCTGGTGGTACATTATTGACAATAGACTAATTAGTCATGCTCTACACTTGTTGTATCTTTCTATGCATCAATTGAGTCTGAGCTGCCAAAAATGCTCCAAAGTTCTGTATATCCACTTGAAGTGACGGTTGAGGAAATGCTCCATCATCGAGGTTCTCACTGGATCGAGTACCACTTCCACTAGCTCCATTGTTAGCTTGAGCCTGAACCATCTATTGATCACTCCATAGGATTAGGTAAGATGGAAAAGCATAGATAAGAAACAAAGAAACTTATGCGGGGAACAGTTTAACCCAACAACATAGAAATTAAACATCATTTATTATTGACTTAGTATGGATACTTACAAGTGTCTAATGGCCTCTTGCAAAACATACTGCACACACAAGAAAAACTAGAAAAGCAAATCTCAACTTAAGCACACAAGTCTAATGGCTACAGGGCAACATTCTTATTCTTAAGCAAACGCGACTCCCACACATGAGTCTCAACTAACTAAGCTAAGCTCCTTAATCTCTAAGCCAAGCTGATGCTCTCCTAGTGCATAGAATGGCGGATGGGCAAGTATTGGCATAAACTAATTCTGATAACCAGGGATAACAGGAACAGACTGCTTAGGTGTCTCCTAAGGTAAAGACTCTTGCTCCTCAGGTTCATGCTCCAACTCTTCTAGATCTTCTTCTTCTTCTTGCTCTTCTTGTACTTCTACTCTTAATGCCATATAGAGCTTCTTCGAGTTCCAAAATCCTTTCTGCATTGAACATCTAGGTTGCACAAAGATTCTCTTCTGGAGTCTTCAAATCTTCATAAGCCTTCTCCAGCTTCTGAGTTGTGTCTTCCATGACTTCTTCTTAAGTATCTACACATCTTGCAAGGTGGACGACCGTAGCATCTTCTGCACTTAGGCAATGAATAGCATGACCTCAGGGATGAAATCTAAACACCTTCTCCCCCACCCTCGCCTATGAAATGGATAACCCTTGCAGATGTCACAACTCACCGGCATTCTTGTTGCTGATATGTAGTAATGCAAGACGTGATGACTCTTCGATACTAGCTTCAAAAGTGAGCCTTTTGATAGTGAGGCGAATGGGACGAAGTGCCTTTGCATTCTCTCGGGCATATATGGTAATCTTACACACCATACCTCACTTTTTCCATTCACTATCCAGCAGGTTCCCTTGTAATATGGCCTCTTATAACCACCAAGTACTTGCAAAACTATCCATAATGCAGCAGCATAACCTCCAGTGCGCTTTCCATAGGTGTAAAGTATCATCATCTAATAAAGACAATTTAGGGTAAGATTCCAGCTTAAACTAGCAGAAGAAAAAGAAAATAATGGCACTGCGTACCGCGCTCCAACCCGGAGAGGGAAGGCCTGATAGGTGAGCCGCACCTGTCAGCCTTCTATGGTGCAGGGGTAGGCCGGGCCAAATAGCTAGGCTGGCATGATGCTAGAAGAATGGGCCGATAGATAGGGTTTCGGCCCAAAACCAAATCTAAATTCCAATTGCATTTTCTTTTAAAGTAAATATAGAAAATGCAAATGGCTTCAAATAAATAGCAAATAAATTTTAAAAAAATCCTAGAAACTTCTATAAAATACTTTTGAGCATGTAGAACTCAAATAAAATATTCTTGGTAAATATTCACTAACAATTTATCCAAATTAAATACCTTTTTCTAAAGGAAAATTTCCATATTAATATTTAAATTGAAAATAAAATTGAGAAAATTCCCAAAAATAACAAATTCCATAAAAACACTATAAAGCAAAAATTGTGATGTTGCCTTGGCATCTAGGCAGTGGTGAAAAGGATGGGGCAACACAGGAAACAGCTAGAGGGAGTCACGGCGAAGCTTCATGTGGTCATGGTGGTTGGAGAGGTGGACAGAGGAGGCGGTGCAACGGAGTTGAGCGGCTAGTGTTCTCGGGCCGGCGAGGGATTAAGCGAAAGAGAGGGAAAGAAGTTGACCAGGTCATCATGCTAGCTAGATGGGGATTGGGTGCAGCTAATGCTATGGGCGCAAGGACAAATGATCATCGGAGGTAAGACAACGACCAAGCATTGTGGCAATGCAGAGCAGAGTAGTTGCGATGATGGTGTAAACAGCCATGCTAAGTAATAATAAGCAATACAAAAGGTTCAGTGCCTCACCACGATCACCAGGAGTAGGTCAGTGGTGATGGAGGTGGTCCGGGCCACTCGATCACTGGAGAGTAGCGGCGACGTGATAGGTCAAATAGTGCTAGCCAACCACGGTGAGGATAAGCTACAATGGAACAAGGCAAAGGGTTCAAAGGGTCATGGGGATGCCCAGATGGACCATATTCAAGGTAGGGGCTCACCGGAGACAAAGTAATGCACTGGAGAAGGCGATGACCAAAGATGGAGAAGATGACATGATTTCGGTGCTACACTACACAATTGGTCACATCAATTGAGGGCTTTCCAAGAGAAGGAAAAAGGCACAAAGTGATGTGGATGTTGAGGCTAGAGCTCATCAAAGAAAGGTTGTGGCTTCGACATGTATGGCGAACCGTGCTTTGGAACTCAAAAGTGGCGCCTATGTTCCGAGTGACTTGTTGAGGAAGAAGGGCTACAACTAGGCAAAATGAGTTCCTCGATGCATGCTGAGGAGGAATGGAAAGGTAGGGGGATTAAATAGGAGGTGTTGGAAATATGCCCTAGAGGCAATTATAGAGATGATTATATTTCCATAAATGTTCATAAACAATGATATATTGTTCTTTGAATAACATCATGGATATTGATTAATAAGTATGTGACTTGTGTGTGAAACTCTATATTCATCTTTATGATGTTCATTCTAAAAGTGATCCCTAGTCGATAAACATATAAGGACACATATGAATAGACTAGCATATACATTGGTTGATGACTATGTTTCACAGGTCATAGATATGGAGATATCAAACCAATAATATGAACACATGTTGGAGAACATGGAGTTGGATCTACCCACCTTGAGACACTGCGAGAACGTTGTATTCTTTCATGTCATCAGTTGGTCTCATATACGATGTGTATGCTATATCCTTCGACTTGAGATTGTCGCATGTTCTCAAGATGTGTAATGGCTTACTTAGGGGTTGTCAAACGCTACTCCGTAACTGGGTAGTTATAAAGATGGCTTTCGGGTTTGTCATGAAACATGCCATGAGGCGTGGTCGATAAAGATAGGATTTGCCCTCCATGTATCGGGAGAGATATCTTTAGGCCTCTCGAGTGGTTGGATTCTAGAAAATGCATGGCCATGCTACTCGAGTAGAAAGTTACTCGAGTCATCGAGCTAAAGAGTTAACACGATGTATTTGGGGAATCCAAGTCACGGCATCGAGAAAGAGTGGTCGAGCCATCCAAACAAGGATGACAACAACTCGCCTTGGGTTTGACCAATATCGTGAGGCAAAAGGAATTGCATATAGGACATTGTTGAGGTTCGTCCAATCTTTACATGTACTTGGGAATCAGTACGTCCTGCTAGGGTCCACTGCCAGTTATTGGTCGAGTAAAAGTATTCGAGCTATGTTTGGTCGAGTAAGAGTACTCGAGTCATGACTAGTCGAATAAGGGTACTCATGCTATGATTGGTCGAGTAGGAGTACTCGAGCCATGTCTAGTTGAGTAGGAGTACTCAGGCCATGTCCAAGTGTACGTGAACATATAGGGTCACACACTTAAGGGGCTGTAACCAATTCAGATAGGGATCCGAGTTGTAATGGGTTTAGAGTTCATAATAGGTTTCAAAGGTTGAAACCCATTATGGGACGTCTATATAAAGGGAGGTGGTTGTGGCTTTGAAAAAAAAGAAAGAGAGATATACGAAGAAACACAATAGGAATTCGGACTTCCTAAAACCCTAGCCGCCACCCCTCCTTCACCTAGAACCGTGCAGTCAGTGCTAGCACTCCGGCGCGTGGTGTTCCTAGCCCGTACGTGTGAATACCTTGGAGGCGTTCCTGCGAAGCTTCAATGCTAGGATAGTCCGCAACCTACGTCGCTCACAAGAAGCTGTTGGAGGAGGCACGAGGCTAGTACGACTAAATTTGCACCACCGCACTACATCAACGCTACTTTCGCTACGGGTCTGCGCGTCTAGTGGTCATTCTGTGATCTTATTACTTGCAGTAGTTTGTTACGCGGTAGAAAATTTTGTATTTTCGCTAGAGTAGCCTACCCATTCCCTAATAGGAGGAGTCATGTTATTCTTGGGCAAGCTCGTGATTCCCCATTTTCTTGCACACGACAGTAGCTCACAGCAGTGCAGCAATGGCATCGGGTAGGGAGCGTGAGGCGATGGGATAGGGTGGCTTGCAGGTAGGCAAAGTGATGAGGTGGAGCAAGGAAAGCTTTGGCATCAGCCATGGCGATGGGCCTCGTGGAGAAGAAGGCCTACCAGTGGGCCTAAGCAGTTAGCGGCGGGGGAGAAGGTGCAGAGAGAAAGCAGTTTTATGCTTGGGGGCCTTCATGCAGGGAAGGCAGATGCCGAAAAGTGACTCGAAGGGCTGACGTGCGGGCCTAGGTTGTTAGAGAGAGAGAAGAGAGGATTTTAAAATTTTGATTTGACCATGGTTCTTAACCGAATTTCTAGGCATAGATACATGGTCCCAACAATTATGAAAATTATCATGGATGAACCTTGTGAGGACCCTCCTTTTTGGCTTGGAATACCAAGAAGGGTTCCATGTGCATACAGTACTAGTCCCATGATCAGTGGCTAGTATGCACATTTACAACATTGATAACATATCCATACACATTATATTACATATGATAGCGGAAGCTGTTTATACAATAAAGTCTTACAAGCCAAAATAAATTGTAGTAGAAATATATATAAAAGTCTTGTAGTATGCCCAAACAACCCTCAGGCAACTGACAATGTTAGACCCTAGAAAAACTCGTTATTATATTCCCCATAACCTACGTAGAAATATGCATCGTTTGGGATTTCATTTTCTTCATTCAATGAATAACAAATTAAGCAAGGTTGAGTACTGATGTACTCAGCAAGACTTGTAAGGTATCAAAATTATATAATAAATGTAGGCTATGTCAATAGAAAGGCTACTAATGTTAAGCGAAGTTGTGCATGAATATCAAGTAATAATTTGCAAAAGGAATTTGTAAGAACAAGTTTGACAGAAATGTAAATAATAAGTAAACATAACATAATTATAATAACTCACGGTCCTCTATGATTGTGAGTAACGAATCATCCTTTGCTAATCCCTAGCATAAAATCTGAAATAAAGACTTTTCAACAAATAGTTCCAATACAATCCTTTTTGAAAATACCAAAACTTCTAACTACTGTTAGTGCGCCAAGTTTCCCATAATCGCGAGAACGGCTTTTTGAAAAGTTTTAAACTCTGCAGATGTGTACAACTTTACCACAAGACATGAGTGACTCTATGGCCAAGCTATAAACACACTTCCTTTGGTGTGTGGCAGAGAGATCATAACATTATCGTTACATTACCTAAACCTAACTTTGCACCAGCCCGGTGACAACAAACCCATACTATAGTGGTAGAAGATATTTGTACATTCACCGTATGACTAATGGTTATACACCCCACTGTCCCACTTCTCCCCACAGTATGGCGTACACCGTTGTATGAGTAGGCGTTATTCCCAACACATCGGTGAGGGCACCCCTTCGAGCAATTCATCCCAGAAAGCCCGTACTTCTATAGCCTTCTAATGTGTAAAGTCAAATCTAAGTAACTTAATAGATTAAGGCCATCCCATACTAGCACTTGTGGTTGTACTGATATACTTGGATTATACAACACGTAGTTTGGTCCTTAATGCGACCCAGGCTAGAACACTCTCTCTATCTACGTGCAAGTCACATGCACGTCTGGCTATTGACATAACTCACCTGCGTCAAATCATAGTTTTATTTTTATTTTTACCAAAATATCAACAACCTTTAATCAAGCCCAATATTTTAATTTATAAAGAACAAAATGATTTGATCATTTCATTTCCCATTACTAAAGCTTGGCTAAGCATGGTCATTAAATAGTCGTACATACCCAAGTTGACATTATGTATTTTCTAACCATATCAAGGATGCCATGTCAATATTTACTAAGGAAGTTTCATGAAATAATGGTTGTACCTACTAATACCACAATATAGCCAATTTACTGAAATTATGCGCATGCATAATAGGTTTGATAGAAACAACATAAATTAATTGAAATAGTAGGATCAACATGGTCAAAGGGGGTGCTTGCCTTGCTCAGTGAATTCTGTAGCGTGGTCAAGGTCGACATTGGCAACCTCGGAAACATCAGTGTCTACACGTGATTAACTTACAGCAGCAATAAGAAGCAAACATACTAAATAATACAAAATTGAAATATAAATTTAAAATTGAAGGTTCTGGTGATAAAAATATTTCAAATGCTGATTTATTAATTTTTACTTTTTTTATATATTATGAATACTTAAGTTTGTATTATAAGAAGACGAATTTCCAGTAGGAGTTAAGTGTAAAACAAGTTCGAATACAATTTACTTCATAGAATTAGAGGGTCTTGGCTTATAGGGTATTTTGAAGTTGGTCCTACTGGATTTAAAGTTTATTTGAAAAAGTTATTCATATTTAAACCTTGAATAGATTGGAAATTAATATTTTTATGAATCCATTATGGAACTAAATCTAATACCAAATATTTTTATAGATCTGGAGTCCTTACGGTCTCAGAAGATTTTATAAACTTGTTTCATCAAAATTGGAGTTAGTTTGTAAAAATTCCTAATAGTGCTCTTTCTAGATTTCATTCAAATTTAAATCCAAACTACTTTCCAGTTGTCAATAATTGAATAATTTTGCATAAACAAAGATAATATGGTTTCAACAGGGCTCAGAATTTGGTTTCACTAAATTTGGAATTTATTTGCAATATTTATAAACATTTCAATTTTGAATGCATTGAAAATAATCTAGTTATGAATTCCATTCAAACTAAACCTAAATTTAAATATTTTGCATAAATGAGATACTTATGGCCTCAGTAATTTTTGGAGATTTATTTCATAATTTGTTTTGGACTTAGTGTTTAATAGTTGTGAATAGTGACTATACTAGGTTCATTCAAATTTTAAATTCAAAAATTCTCATCCTAGGTAAAAAATTAAATATTTTTTCATATTATGAAATATCATGATTTTATATGAATTTAAAATTTTATTTGACTCAATTTAGAGTTAAATTAAAAAGTTATTAACATTTGAATTGGCTCGGGCACGAAAATCACTGTAAAATAGAAAATACATTTTCACAACGTGGAAACATCATTTATTATTTTCTGGATTTTCTCAGGGTTTTTCAATTATTCTCAGTCACTGACATGTGGGGTCCACATGTTAGTGGCTCACTCTATATTAAAGTTTAAAATGTTAACTTTATCTGGCGGGGCCGACATGTCATATTGTCAAAGTTTAAATCGGTTAATTTAAATACCGACGAGTGGTCTCCATGTCACAGTGACTAGCTCGTGTGGTGTGGCTAACCAACCAGTCCCAATGTATGTTCAAGCTCCTTTTGGTTTTGGTGATTGGTTTTTGATGAGGCTTAATGGAGGCCCGATTTTTCGGTGAGATGGATAGCTATTGATTAGTGGAGATGACCATCACGATCCAGGTTACGACCGAAACACGACCGATGCCAAGCAATCGCTGAACCAAACTCCGAGTTGTTATCAACCGTGCCAAAACCCGACTGACCTGATCACGAAGATTAATTCCTGCAAGCAATCGAAGAACAAGCAAGAACAAAGCAAAAGCAATCTGAAATTGCAAACATAATTGAAGTATTGATGTGGGGTTCCGAAGCACGGTATTGCTGTTGATCTCGCCGAACAAGAGAATACCAAATAGTTTCACCAAGGAAAACTACAACTAAACAAAACCCAAGTTTCTAATGTGACGGCTACTGATTTTATGAGAGGGAGGGACGTGAGAGGGTCATCCTAGGGTTGTGTGCAGCCAAGGGGGGCGCACACAACTTGGGCTTGGGCCCCCACACGCTTACAAGGTCCAAAACAGCCCAAAACATTGATGTAGCTTATTGTTTTGATGATTCCGGCTGATCCACGTTGAATGTAGGGCTGGAACTAGAACCATTGGAAAGGTCTTGTTGTAAGCTTTCAATCAAGTACAAGAACTCTCCAATTAGACTCCGTATGCAAAAGTTATGCTCATTTTACTTCTGACTAGTATCTGAAGGCCGAATTGGGCTTCAAAACGTGGCACACTTGATCTCCAACTTTACTTGACATAGATATGCATCCTTGCTGATCCAAACCATGGTTCCTAAGTATAAGCACATCACATGCATTAGGTAGTGGATTATTCTCAAAAGTGTAATTAGATACGCCTAAGAACAACTGTACCTGATAGTTGAGTTGACGAGCACGTGCTCTGGTAATTGGTACTTGTATATCTAGTTGAGAAGCAATAGGTATGGTTGTATCAGTGGAAGGGATGTCCTCATCAGTTTTTGTAATTAATGTTTTAATTATTATTTAATGACAAATCTAATTATTATGAGACTAATCATTATTGAATTTATCTTTTATTAGTCTCAATTGGATGAAAGGATGAAAACCAAAGCTTTATTCTTATTAGTCTCATTTGGAAGGAAAATGGAAAAACCAAAGGTATGTATCCAATACAACTTTAATATTTGTAGATACATTCCTTAGTTTCAACTTAAAGGATGAACTCCACCATTTCTTAAACCTTAAGATGTGCATTAATGATTCAATTCCATATATACATGAAAGCACACATCTAGGGTGAGTTCATGCTTTACCTTGAGGTTTCAATAGTATTGATCCTTTTCATCTTGCCATATAAATTATGGATCTTTACTTTGAGACTAAACCTTGAGTATATATAACTTGTGTAGTTGTAGTATACTCATGCCAATATTGGATAAATTCATATGCTTTGTCAAAATTGAATATGTGCATATTGATTCAAGTTTGAATTATTTATATGAACATATTTAATGGAGTTTATTCTATAGTTGATGGTATCAAGAGTATTGATCCCTTTGCATCACTCCATATAAATTGGATTATTATTTGAGATTCCATAAAATTGAGTATATTTAACTTGTGTAGTTGATATATACTCATGATAATTTAAATTTGATTTAAATTATGTTCGGTTGCCATTCAATCAACAAAGAACTAATTATGTGTTAATGGTTTACTTTGTTGATCCTAGGGCAATCAAAAGTTCTTGAGTATATGAAACATTAGTTGCATCAATATACTCAAGACAAATCAATATTTTCATTCAAAATGATTTGGGTTGTGGTCAATCATCAAAGGAATAGATCGAAGGATCTAGGGGCATCCATTATGTGATAATGGAGTGCATTGATGATTGAGACAACCGTGTTTGTTGGACTGACCTTTTCTATGAGTTGTGAAAGTAGGTTGAGTCCAACGGCGATGAAGATTTGGATGGTATCATGTGTTGATAGCCATCAAGTCAAAAATTGGGATGAAGGACATCATCATGTGTTGATGAGCATCAAGGGGAGATCCCGAAGAGAAGAGCAACAGAGTTCATCATGTGTTGATGAATGAGACGAGATCCCGACTTGGAGAGAAGATGATGGGAGTCATAAAAGCTCCAAGTGGATGTGTTAGAGGAAAAGGTATAACTAGCTAGGGCTAAGGATGTGTTCCTAGTCTTTTACCAGTCTCAGTATTTGGATGGGAGATCGGGTTGCTAGTTAGATTGTTGTACTATTAAGAGGGGTTGAGTCATTTAGCTTGAGTTTCATCGTGTGTTGATGAACACAATCCGGTTCACTATAGCTCACTATATTAAGTTGGTTTTTGCATGATGCTTATATTTGCATGTGTTGTAAATAAGGGAAGCCCATGCTTGCTTCTTAATTGATTTTGATTTTGCATGGAGCTATTGATTTGCATGTGTTGCAAAAGGACATAACTTATGCATTTGGTTTAATGTTTGTTCTTTGCATGGAGCTATGGATTCGCATGTGTTGCAAATCGAGAAAGCTCATGCATTGGATTCTTAGCTTGTGACTAGTAGAGTTTGGAAATGTGTTTTGCAAATAACCAGAGATCATTTGTTGATCATCACAAGGCTAAGAAAGTCTTATGCTTGTTTGTTTGCAAAATGTTGGTGTTTATGGTTCTTATCTTGGAGCATGAGATAAGCATTTGTAAATGTGTTTTGCAAAGTGTTATGATCATGTGTTGACCATCTCATGACTCAAGATTTGAGTTAATCGTTTGGATTTGTTATTTGCAAATAAGCTGAGAGTTTATGAGATTGGTTTTTGAGCATGTATTGGCATTTGCAAAGTGTGGTGATCATGTATTGATCATAACATGGCTCAAGGATCGATGTTGTAGATTCTTATTTTATTATTTGCAAATAAGTTGAAGCTTAATGTAATTCTTTGGAGAATGTGTCGAGGATTTGCAAATTGGTGCGATCATTGTTGATCACCACATGGCTCAAAGAATTCATCTTAAGTGGTTCTTTATTTGAAAAGAAAAGTTTTTTTGTGTAAAATCTGATTTTGATCTAGAAAGTCGGTCGTACCGCCCCTGAGGTCGGTAGAACCAGAGGTCCAGTACTACCACTCTCAATTGGCCGGTCTGGTACTATCGCCCCTCAGGGCCGGTAGCTTTATTCTAGAGCGTTGTTTTCTCTATGATTTGAATGTCAGTACTACCGGGGTTGAAGGGCGATACTACTAGAGGATCGGTAGTACCGACGCCTAGTAGCTGGTAGTTATTTTCCAGAGAGGGGCTCGAGCAGAGTTTTGAAGTTCGACACTACCGCTGTGTGTGGCTGGTACTACCGCTTGAGCGGTGCTATCAGGACCAGTTTGGCGGTAGCACCAAGGTACTCTGCAAAGGCTAGTTTTTAACCATTATTCGACCGTTGAGGTCGAGGTCGGTACTACCAGCCTTAGTTGGGCGGTAGTACCGTGTTTGCTGAAAAATGCCAGATTCACCCCCTAACAGCTAGTTTCTTTGTGGAGGCTATAAAAGGAGCCTTGGGGGCTGGCATTTTGTTTGGCTGTGGTTCTGCTGTGTTTATTGAGTGCTGCGATTCTAATTTGCATGTGTTACAATTAGAAGAGGGTTGAGTGCTCCTTGTGCATGTATTGCACTTGGAGGAGAGCTTTGTGCATGTGTTGCACTTGGTGGTCACTATTGTGGATGTGTTGCACTTGGTGAGGTTCAAGCTAGGAGGCTTGACCTATTACTCTTGTTGTTTGCCAACACCTAGATGGCGTAGCGGCGTCGTGTGCGGTGACCTTCTCAAGGAGATTGTGAGAAGGTCTGATAAGTCTGTGAAGGTTGGAGCTCACCTACTCAATGGGGGAAAGAGTTACCACTAGTGGATTCGAGGTGGGTGCTCAATTCTTAGAGCCGGTTCAATGTGTTTGGGCTAACCTCAACGTGGATTAGGAGAGACTGGCAAGTCTCCAAACACCACGGTAAAAAGTATCGTGTCTCTTGTTATTTGCATTCTATTCTTTATTTACATTGAAGAAATTTATATTCATAAAATTAAATTGATTGATTGCTTGTATTTAACATAGATAGTTAGTGCACTTAGTGAGGCTAGTTGATTTAGGCTTTAATTGTCAAAACCGTAGAATTACGCTTTCGCATATTATATAGGTTTTGACATAGGCGTTGATTCGTTAGTCATAAATTAAAGAGAATTTTTTGAAAAAACCACCTATTCACCCCCTCTAGTCGGTATCCTCGATCTTACACCCACGGGTTAGACAAAACAGACCAGGAGAGGTGGTTGCGTTGGTTGCCGACGGCGGAGGAGGACCGAAGGTGGCCGGTCGGCGACTCGATGAGCTAGTGTGCAGTGTGGTGAATCTAGGACATGGCTCGGTTGCGCTCGAGAATCACCGATAGTGGCTAATGGCGGTGAGGTGTGGTGGAGGTGGTGGTGGCTAGCCAAAGAGGTAGAAGAAGGGTGACTTATGCTCGAGAAAGTGAGGGTTAGCATCAATGGACCACAGGCGTTCCATTTTACAGGTTAATGGTAGCGAAGGATGGTTGTAGAGCGCTGCCACCGTGTAGCCGGAGCTGGGGAAGTGTTAGATTATTATGGGGCTGGCCCATAATTAATTTAATAGAAATTCCAAAAGGCCCATTAAAATACTAGGAGTCATGAAATTGGTTTAGTACCATACGAGAAGTTGGGAGAAGTTTTCCTCAACTTAAATAGTTGACTTGTGTGTCTTTCCATTAGAAAAGTGGAAAAGGGAAAAGGCGGTGCCACACGCGCGCGCGCCGAGCCGTGGCGTGGCGTGGCGTGGTGTGTGCTAGACGAGTCGAGCACGAGCACGGCGCAGGCCAGTCCGGACGTAATGTGCTGGGCGGGAAGCGGTTCGTTTTTGCCGTTTCAGTGATTAATGTGGCCTGTTTATGACCAGTAACTACCGTTAGTTACCAGTAACGGACGTGGTTGATGGCTGGGTCATAAACGCCGTCAATTACTAGTAACAGACGTCTTGATTGAGTCAGTTACTAGTAACGAACGTCTTAATGGCCTCCTATTAATCGCTGTCAGTTACTGTAACATCCCAAAAATCTGCCAAATATTATTTTATTGCTTAAATGTGCATTTGTGATTTTCTGGAATTTATTTAGATTTTTCTGGATTTATTTGAATTAAATCTTGTTTCAAGTTTATTGCTTTTTATCCAAAAGTATTTAAATCTATGCAAAGTTAAAATAAAGTTTTGGTAAAAATATTTTATTTGAGTCCAGAAGGTCTCACAGTATTTTGGAGATTTTTTTTGGATTTTTTCTGATTATTTTATTGCCTAAAACAAATTAAATGAATTTCTGGAATTATTTTAAATGAAAAACCTTTTGAAAAGCGTGTGAACAGTAGCGGGCCGGCCCATGCACTGTGCGGCCCAGATAGCCCGTGGCGGCTGTTTCGCCAAAACCCTAAACCTAAGAAATCTCGACCGTTGATCGAGACCCAACAAATGAGATCTCGCCGCGTAGTCGGCGCCAGTGGCGTTGATTGAGCGACGCGTGGACGCCCGGATGAAGCCGCGTCGTCTTCCGAAGTCGCCGCCGAGTCCGCCACGCCACGAGCCGTCTTCGAGTCCGGCCGACACGCCTTCCGTCAGCCTATTTAAGGCGCCGACGCGAACGGAACTCCTCACCGCGCCGCGCATCTTTTCCAAAGCCCGAGGCTCGTGTCGCCGCTGTTCGCACGAGAGAGCTCGCCGGAGTGAAGGTCCTTGCCGTGGTGGTTTCGCTTTCGGTTTAAATCGCCGCCGCTGATCTTTCGCCGTCCCGGCCGCCATCGAGATCGCCAAACCGCGCCGTCGGATCCGTGAGGAATTGTCGCCGTTTCGTCGCCGAACGCCGTGAGCCGAGGTCTTCGCTCACGTCCCGGTGGAGTTGCGCCGCCGCCGCCATCGCCACGTTGAAGCTTTGGAAGCCGCTGGATCTCCGTGAAGGGTCAAGATCGTGCCACGCCGCCGCGTGAGCGATGAACGCCTTTGGTAAGCGCCGACCGTTAGATCTAGATCCGCGGCGGGTGTGCGGCCACGTCGCGTGAGATCGGTAGCCGTCCGATCAAACTCGTGCGCTCAAGATCGCGCCGTCGCTGCAACCAATCGTGACCAGCCGCGTGTCGGGCGCAAGCATCGACGCGTCGTGCGCCGGGTTCACGGTGGACCAGAGGAGGTCTCGTGGACCAGGTCTATGCACCGAGGCCACGCGTCGGCTTCTGATTGGTCCGGTTCAGCCAAAGCGTCGGTCGACGTCATGATGACGCAATAAATCAGTTTTCGTTTTAAAAATAAATCTGTTAATTCCGAATTTCGATTTTCTAATTTCAAGATTTATTTCAAACTTCAAAAGGCTATATCTTTTGCAATTTAACTCGGATTTGAGTGATTCAAATTTCTAAAAATTTGTAAAATTGAGATCTATTTAATGGTGAATTTTATTTGATTTTTGGAGTTCAATTGCTCTCTGTTTTGGTATTTATTTGCTTTTCTCCTTCGGTACGCGTAGACGTTGAATTGTGCGACGCTTCGGAGGAAGATCAAGCAACTGAAGAGCAAGTTCCGAACCAGATCAGGACCTATTCCAAGGCAAGTTGTGCTTTGATCATGTTGAACCCATGTTTATAAAATTGCTATGTTTGTTTACAATATTGCATATATTTCAAATATACAATTGTTTCAAAATAGATTGGGCTTAGCTAAAATACCAGATTGATCTATATACCCTACCTTGTCATTGTATGCCATGATCCATTGTCACCCTAGATTGGTTAAATATAGTTGGTTAATAATTATAATCAACATTGGAGGATTAGTTCGTATTAGTTGCTTAGCCATGCCACGTCATCACATGTGTCAGAATCATTGATAAATTAATCTTGATTAATGGAATATGGAACGATATTATGAACTTGTGTGTCATGTGGGATCACACGATGAGATTGAGTTGTTGTGGCGAGTCATGTCACGCAACGATGTTGAATTGTTGATGGCACGTGGTGCTTGATAATCAACTGGGTGATGATAACTTAGATTGAGGCAAGTGGCAAGGGGCGAGGAGGCCAAGGTGGGCCCGATGGGCAGAGAGTATGTGGATGTCTTGCCTTGATCACACTAAGGACTTAACCTTGCAAGCCTTTGACCTGAGTCAACCATGCAACCACATGTCTGGTATGGGCCAGCCTAGCTGAGTAAATTGCAATGTCTTAATTTTGGTACTATCGTGGTCGGTGTGAGTTCCCGAGTTATGGTGTAATTCACATGGCGCAAGAGGGGGGCCCTGGATGTGGTAACCAGTCCCACTAGTGTTGAAACCTTAGCGGATAGTATCGGGTTAAGCCAGAGCACTGTAAAGGCTTTGTTATAATCACTCGCCTTGGTGGTGTTTGGTTGTATCATGTGGGTAAAGTGCATAACCTCTGCAGAGTGTGAAACTATTCGGATAGCCGTGCTCATGGTATTGAGCAATGCTCGGAATTACGCTAAGGGTTAGCTTAATTACTTGGACAACATGGTTGGGATGGCGGAATGCCATATGGAAGATGAAATTTGACTTAGGATTGGAAACTTGGTTTACTTGAGAAATCCTGAATTTATTTACTATTGTTATTTGTTTTACATTCTTTACAATCTATTTATCAGATTTGTTCATAAATGTCGCTTATTGCAAAATAGCCATGATAGACTATCCATTGGAATAAGCCTTACATATAGATACATAGAATTGCATTCATGCACAACTTGTTGAGTGCTTTAAGTACTCACCCTTGCCAAACAACAATAATCAACAGTTGAGGAATCTACACTGTGTTGGAAGATGAAGTCCAGAAGACACGAGTCATTAGGGTCCGAGCCTTGTCGGTTGCCTGTGGTGAACTGATGAGCCATCTACGCTTCTACTTTCCATTGCTTAATTATTAGTTTATATTTTCGCTTTGCCTGCGTGGCTTAATAATGTAAGTTGGTCATAAGATCATACCTTTAGTTATATCAATGAATGAACTATTATTCTATTATCGTGAGTATGATGTGATATGTACCAATGTTGAGCTGTGTGCACTAGCGTTGATCCCGGAATAGTGCAAGAAACACGTGGGTTCAATCGATGGATTCGGTCCTTACAGAGGTGGTATCGAGCATACCGATCGTAGGTCTTGGCCCTAGATAGTATGGAGGTGTCTTGTGTGTGTCCAAACTATTTTCTAAAAGAAAATCTAAACTTGACTAATAAAACACTCTTGACTCATCTCATTCTCTACTTCGCCTTTGCTGAATTTACCGCTTTATTGCCGCTTTGGGTGGAGCTCTTATTCAAAGTTCTTGTGGGCGATGCCGATTGTTCCGACCTTCGAGGAGTCACCGGTGGCTACGCAATGGAGCTGTGGAGAGTACTTCAGACGCTTGGGGGCTTTTATCGTCCGCTTTACCGAGGAGGCAGCTGGTCAGTTAATGGTGTACACCGGGGATTTATTTGCAAGTCGATTATTTATGCTCGGAGAACGAGGAAGCTAGCAGGACAATCAACATCTCCGCCGAAGATTCTCGCACGAGGTTGCAATTCAGAGGTCGCCGACTTGCTCTTCGCCGTGTCCGCCGCGACTACGCCGACGAGCTTCACGACTCGTTGTTCCGCCTTCACCCGACGCTCAAGCATGCCGACGCCGACGGATCGTGGAGAACGAGTGTGCCATCGCGTACACCTTGCGAGTTCGCCTTGCCTGGAGGATCATATGAGAGATACTACTCGGAGCCGAGATCGTATACGAGGCACTCAGTGGCGAGCAGAGCTTGAAGTGACCCCGCTTCACCATCGGGATGATCACCGAGCCGGGAGAGGCCACGAGGCGGTCGAGGACGAGCCGGAGCGCGTGACTCGAGAAGTTCAGAGCCGCAGAGGAGTCCGAGGAGGATCCCGAGGAGCGAGAGTGGGAGCCGAGGGGAGTCCAGACCCGTGGTTGCAGAGGACCCAGAGTAGGTCATCGTGATAGGTTCGCTCCTATGCCACTCATCCGCCGTGTATGCGCGGATCGGCCTCACCAGGGTGGTGGATGAGTGAGTGTCGACCTTGAGCCGTGTTGAGACTCGAGTGTGAGTCGCGTCTTTAAGTTAGTCTTTACCTTTCTAGTTGATGCTAAGGTTTCGTGTTTAGTTTGCTTCTTAGTATTGCTGAGTGTGCAGTATGTGTTGCAAAGCTTGTAGGCTTAAATAAGCAGCCATACCAAGAATAATAAAGAATTATTTCAATTGGGTATAACCTATCTCCCCGCTTTAGAAAGTCTTACTTCTTATCTATGCTACATCTACCTTCCCTAACCTAAGAGGCAATCATCAGATGGTGAATACTCGAGGGAACAACGGAGCTTCAGGAAGTGGACTGCGTCAGAACGACAACACCAACGACAGAGGCAGCCCTCAACCACCGTCAGTAGACATGCAGAATCTGGGAGCATTTCTTGCCGCACAGACTCAACTAATGCAGACTATGATGCAGCAGATGCAGCAGATGACCAATGCAGCAACAACCAACAACAACCCTGTAGCTCAGAACAACCATGGTGGACCCCGACCTCACTCAAAGCTATCAGATTTTATGAGGACTAGGCCACCAACTTTTTCAGGAAATGTGAACCCTTTGGAAGCCGATGACTGGCTTAGAACTATTGAGAAGAAGCTGCATATCACGCAATGTGAAGGCAATGAGAAGGTACTCTACGCCTCTCATCAATTGGAAGGAACCGCCGCAGAATGGTGGGAGAATTATCGTGCGCCATGGAGCCCCACAAGAGATCACCGGGAGGAGTTTACTAATGCTTTCCGCCAAGATCATGTCCCTAAGGAATGATGGACCTCAAGAAGGAAGAGTTCGGGCTTTGAAACAAGGAGGCCAACCAAAGGCCCGAGTACCGAACAAGTTTACTCGCTTAGCTCGCTATGCCCTCAAGACGAGCGATAGATAAAGCTAGGCGCCTCGTTTCATGAAGGGACTAAATTCAGGATCGCAGTGGGACTGACACCCACAATTTTCCGATTTTCAGAGCTAGTCAATAAGGCCTTAATCCTAGAGGATAAGCGCAAAGAGTCGGGTGAAACCGTAAGCGCTTAATGACTAATCGTGGTGGACGCCCAAACCATCTACGCTTGAGGATGTCACCACAAAGAATTTGCTAGATTCCAACCACCAGCCGTGAACAAGACATCAACCCCTGCATCTCGCCCTGCCAATCAGAATTTTCAGACACCAGCACAGGGCAACAATGCGCCAGGAGGGAATCAGCAGTCGGCAGTGAAAAGATGCTACACATGCAATGAGCCAGGGCACTTTTCTAATAGGTGTCCACAGAAGGGAGGCATTACGCCAGTTCGTTTCAACTTGGGAACCACACCTGCCAAGGCACCAACCTCAGGAGGAAATCGTGCGCCAGTCAAGCCGAGCAACCCGCAATCAACAAAGGCGTGGAAGGATCAACCACATCACCGCAGATGGAGCTCGTGAAGCTCGCAGACGTCGATTGGGTAAGTTTCGTCAACTCGCACTGCTACGCTTTTGTTTGATTCGAGCTTCGCATTCGCTTGTTTCTCAAAGTTTTGCAACCAAGAATGGAGTTAAAGTGGTGAATCTTTAGTGTGTGCTCTTAGTCCAAGCCCAGGATCTGAGCTTAGATCTAGCCTTGGGTGTTTGGGAGCTAAGTTGCTTATGGATGGGATAGAATTCCTAACTAATCTTATCTTGATAGATGCGCAATCCCTAGACGCCATCCTTGGAATGGATTGGTTGTCAAGCATAAGGCCGTCTTGGATTGTGGCCAAGGACCGTGACTTTGGAAGGCCCTAGTGGCAAGAAAGTAGAGTTTCAAGCGACCGCAGCTTCGAGATGGGCGCTAATGGTCAACAGCGTGAAAGCCATCAAGATGGAAGATGTGCCAAGAGCTGTGAATACCCGGATGTGTTTCCGTAAGATTTGCCAGATTGCCACCGACCGTGATATCGAAGTTCGTGATCGAAGTTAGCACCGTGTACAGCACCGATATCAAAAAGACCATATCGAATGCCTACCGACGAGTTAGTGGAAATGAAGAAGCGATTGAGGAACCGCAAGAGAAAGGCTTCATTAGACTAAGTTCATCACCGTGGGAGCCCCGGTTTTGTTTGTTCGCAAAAGGACGGAAGTCTTAGAATGTGCATCGATTATCGCATCGAATGAAGTAACGATCAAGAATAAGTATCCGCTGCCGTGATCGATGACTTATTTGATCGCTTAAGAGGAGCTGGAGTTTTCTCCAAGATAGATCTTCGCTCGATACCATCGCTTGAAGATCCGAGCGGAGGATGTACCTAAGACCGCGTTTTCTACGCGATATGGACATTATGAGTTCACAGTCATGTCATTTGATTGACTAATGCCCCAGATATTTCATGAACATGATGAATAAGGTTTTCATGGAATATTCGGATAAGTTTGTTGTAGTCTTCATAGACGATATCTTGGTTTACTCAAGATGAGGAAGAGCATGCGAACATCTCGTAATGGTTTTAGAGAGGTCGCGAGAGCATCACCGTATGCTAAGTTTAGCAAGTGTGAATTTTGGAAGGAGAAAGTAGAATTTCTTGGTCATGTAATGACTACCAAAGGAGTAGCAATTGACCCAAGCAAAGTGGACGCAGATGTTGCATTGGGAGCAACCGAAGTCCATTACCCGATCCGTAGTTTTACGAATGGCGGATATTACCGTCGATTCATAGAGGATTCTCGACGATTGCTAAACCCCTTACGCAGCTTGTTAAAGAAAGAAAAGAAGTTTGCATGGACGCCAGAGTGCGAGAAAAGTTTCATGGAATTAAAGAAGCGCTTAACAACACCCCGTATTAGTGTTGCGGATGTGCGTAATGGATTTGATATTTATTGCGATGCTTCAAAGCAAGGCTTGGGATGCGTGTTAATGCAAGAAGGCAAAGTCGTTGCTTATGCGCCGAGACAGTAAGACCGCATGAAGTGAACTACCCAACGATGATTTGGAATTAGTCCGTAGTGCATGCTTTAAAGATATGGCGCCATTATCTCATAGGAAATAGATGTGAGATATATACGCACCATAAGAGCTCAAATACATATTCACTCAAGCAGATCTGAATATGAGACAAATAAGATGGCTTGAGCTAATTAAGGATTATAATGTGGAATCCATTATCATCCCGTAAAAGCCAATGTGGTAGCAGATGCTCGAGTCGAAAGAGCCATAGCGCAAAAACATTGACAATGGAGGATCAACCGAATTATGCAAGGAAATTCGAAACTAAGGTTGGAAGTCGTTCAAGGAATGGTAGCTGCACTTGAAGTAAAGCCAACGCTGGAAGGTCGATTAGAGAAGGCGGAAGGATGACGATAAAATTTCTAAGATCAAGGTTAAAAGGAAGAAGGCTTAGTGTAGATTTCACTGACGAGCAAGGAACCATGTTCTTCAAAGGCCGAATTTGTGTGCTTGGATAAAAGGAACTAAAGCAATTGATTCTTGAGGAAACTCATGACTCTAAGTACTGATTCATCCAGAAGTGCCAAGATGTACCAAGATTTGAAAGAGAGATTTTGGTGGCCTAACATGAAGCGTGAAGTGGCTGAGCATGTTGCTTTATGCGACGATGTCGAGGGTAAAGCTATGCATCAAAGACCCACCGGTTTGTTGCGTAGTTGAAAATTCGAATGGAAGTGGGAGGAAATCGAATGGATTTTATCACCGTTTACCTAAAACTCGAGAGGTTACGATTCCATTTGGGTTATTGTGGATCGTCTAACCAAGGTCGCCCATTTTATCCCAGTAAAGACCACTTACTCAGGAGATCGTTTAGCAGAGTTGTACATGTCCAGGATTGTATGTTTGCATGGAGTGCCCAAGAAGATTGTGTTAGACAGAGGTACCCAATTTACCTCGAGATTTTGGAATAAGTTGCACGAAGCAATGGGAACTCGTCTGAATTTTAGTACAGCATATCACCCGCAGACAGATGGTCAGACTGAAAGAGTAAATCAGATTTTAGAGGATATGTTGAGAGCTTGTGCTTTAGCTTATACTGCAACATGGGATAAGTGTTTGCCATATGCGGAATTTAGTTACAATAATAGTTATCAAGCTAGCCTGCAGATGTCACCGTTTGAGGCGTTGTATGGACGTGCTTGTCGTACTCCATTGAATTGGAACGAAACAGGAGAATGTTTGGTTTTCGGGCCAGACATTCTCGAGGAAGCCGAAAGTCAAGTCGCAATGATCAGAGAGAGGTTGAAGATAGCACAATCAAGACGTAAAAGCTACGCAGATAACCGTCGTCGAGATTTGAGTTTCAACCGTAAGATCATGTGTATCTCGTGGTTACCCTCTTAAGGGAGTTAAAAGATTTCACGTTAAAGGAAGCTTGCGCCAAGATATATTGGTCCGCTCAAGATTCGAGCCGTCGAGGAGAGGTAGCTTATCGCTTAGAATTGCCTCGATCCTTGGCGAGAGTGCATGATGTATTCCATGTGTCGCAGCCTAAGAAGTGTCTCAGAGTACCAACGAGCAAACCCCGTTAGATGCAATAGAGTCGCAAGAAGATTTGACTTACAAAGAGCAACCGGTCGTAATTTTGGATGTTATGGAACGCAAGACCGTAAGCAAGTCTATTCGCTTTGCGAGTTCAAGGAGCAATCATTCAAAGTGAAGCCACATGGGAGCGAGAAGAAGATTTGAAGTCGAATTCCGAACCTATTCTCTAGCTAGCCCTGAATCTCGGGTCGAGATTCAGTTAAGGGGGAGGTTTGTAACATCCCAAAAATCTGCCAAATATTATTTTATTGCTTAAATGTGCATTTGTGATTTTCTGGAATTTATTTAGATTTTTCTGGATTTATTTGAATTAAATCTTGTTTCAAGTTTATTGCTTTTTATCCAAAAGTATTTAAATCTGTGCAAAGTTAAAATAAAGTTTTGGTAAAAATATTTTATTTGAGTCCAGAAGGTCTCACAGTATTTTTGAGATTTTTTTAGATTTTTCCTGATTATTTTATTGCCTAAAACAAATTAAATGAATTTCTGGAATTATTTTAAATGAAAAACCTTTTGAAAAGCGTGTGAATGAGAGCGGGCGGCCCATGCACCGTATGCCCAGATAGCCTGCGGCGGCCTGTTTCGCCAAAACCCTAAACCTAAGAAATCGACCGTTGATCAAGACCCAACAATGAGATCTCGCCGCGTCGTCGAGCGCTCAGGGCCGTTGATTGAGCGACGCGTGGACGTCCCGGATGAAGCCGCGTCGTCTTTCCGAGTCGCCGCCGGAGTCCGCCGCCGCCACGAGCCGTCTTCGGAGTCCGGGCCGGACACGCCTTCCCGTGCAGCTATTTAAGGCGCCGACGCGGGCACGGAACTCCTCACCTCGCGCGCGATCTTTCCAAAGCCCGAGGCTCGCGGTCGCCGCTGCTCGCACGAGAGCTCGCCGGAGTGAAGGTCCTTGCCGTGGTGGTTTCGCCGGTTTCGCGCGCCGCTGATCTTTCGCCGTCCCCAGTGCCGCCATCGAGATCGCCAAACCGCGCCGCGTCGGATCCGTGAGGAATTGTCGCCGTTTCGTCGCCGGAACGCCGTAGCCGAGGTCTTCGTTCTCACGTCCGGTGGAGTTGCGCCGCCGCGTCGCCATCGTCACGTTGAAGCTTTGGAAGCCGTTGGATCTCCAGTGAAGGGTCAAGATCGTGCCACGTCGCCGCGTGAACAGTGAACGTCTTTGGTAAGCGCTGACCGTTAGATCTAGATCCCGCGGCGGTGTGCGCCACGCCGCGTGAGATCGGTAGCCGTCCGATCAAACTCGTGCGCCAAGATCGCGCCGTCGCCGCAACCAATCGTGACCACCGCGTGTCGGCGCGCAAGCATCGACGCCGTCGTCGCGCCGGTTCACGGTGGACCGAGGAAGTCTCGTGGACCGTGTCTATGCACCGAGGCCACGCGTCGGCTTCGATTGGTCCGGTTCAGCACAAGGCCAGTCGACGCCATGATGACGCAATAAATCAGTTTTCATTTTAAAATAAATCTGTTAATTCCGAATTTCCGATTTTCTAATTTCAGATTTATTTCAAACTTCAAAAGGCTATATCTTTTGCAATTTAACTCGATTTGAGTGATTCAAATTTCTAAAAATTTGTAAAATTGAGATCTATTTAATGGTGAATTTTATTTGATTTTTGGAGTTCAATTTCTCTCTGTTTTTGTATTTATTTGCTTTTCTCCTTCTGCACGCTGTGAGACGTTGAATTGTGCGACGCTTCGAGGAAGATCAAGCAATCAAGAGCAAGTTCCGAACCAGATCAGACCTATTCCAAGGCAAGTTGTGCTTTGATCATGTTGAACCCATGTTTATAAAATTGCTATGTTTGTTTACAATATTGCATATATTTCAAATATACAATTGTTTCAAAATAGATTGGGCTTAGCTAAAATACCAGATTGATCTATACCCTACCTTGTCATTGTATGCCATGATCCATTGTCACCCTAGATTTGTTAAATATAGTTGGTTAATAATTATAATCAACATTGGAGGATTAGTTCGTATTAGTTGCTTAGCCATGCCACGTCATCACATGTGTCAGAATCATTGATAAATTAATCTTGATTAATGGAATATGGAACGATATTATGAACTTGTGTGTCATGTGGGATCACACGATGAGATTGAGTTGTTGTGGCGAGTCATGTCACGCAACGATGTTGAATTGTTGATGGCACGTGGTGCTTGGTAATCAACTGGGTGATGATAACTTAGATTGAGGCAAGTGGCAAGGGGCGAGGAGGCCAAGGTGGGCCCGATGGGCAGAGAGTATGTGGATGTCTTGCCTTGATCACACTAAGGACTTAACCTTGCAAGCCTTTGACCTGAGTCAATCATGCAACCACATGTCCGTATGGGCCACCTAATGAGTAAATTGCAATGTCTTAATTTTGGTACTATCGTGGTCGGTGTGAGTTCCCGAGTTATGGTGTAATTCACATGGCGCAAGAGGGGGGCCCTGGATGTGGTAACCAGTCCCACCAGTGTTGAAACCTTAGCGGATAGTATCGGGTTAAGCCAGAGCACTGTAAAGGCTTTGTTATAATCACTCGCCTTGGTGGTGTTTGGTTGTATCATGTGGGTAAAGTGCATAACCTCTGCAGAGTGTGAAACTATTCGGATAGCCGTGCTCGCGGTATTGAGCAATGCTCGGGAATTACAGTTAAGGGTTAGCTTAATTACTTGGACAACATGGTTGGGATGGCGGAATGCCATATGGAAGATGAAATTTGACTTAGGATTGGAAACTTGGTTTACTTGAGAAATCCTGAATTTATTTACTATTGTTATTTGTTTTACATTCTTTACAATCTATTTATCAGATTTGTTCATAAATGCTGCTTATTGCAAAATAGCCATGATAGACTATCCATTGGAATAAGCCTTACATATAGATACATAGAATTGCATTCATGCACAACTTGTTGAGTGCTTTAAGTACTCACCCTTGCCAAACAACAATAATCAACAGTTGAGGAATCTACACTGTGTTGGAAGATGAAGTCCGTGAAGACACGAGTCATTAGGGTCCGAGCCTTGTCGGTTGCTGTGGTGAACTGATGAGCCATCTACGTTTCTACTTTCCGCTGCTTAATTATTAGTTTATATTTTCAGTTTTGCCCTGCGTGGCTTAATAATGTAAGTTGGTCATAAGATCATACCTTTAGTTATATCAATGAATGAACTATTATTCTATTATCGTGGAGTATGATGTGATATGTACCAATGTTGAGCTGTGTGCACTAGCGTTGATCCTGTGAATAGTGAAGTAAACACAGTGGGTTCGAATCAGTGGATTCGGGTTCTTACAGTTACTTTGCCGCAAGCCTATATAAGGAGGGTAGCGGCTGTGCCTTTCTCCATCTGCTAGCTCCCACCTGAGTTCTCCCGCAATACTCCATTGTTCCATCTGTAGTGCTGCTTTGCTTGTCTCCCCACCTTCGTTTTCTTGCGCGCACAAGTAGCGGAGGGAGCAGGTCTCCGAAACCTCGTCCTTCTTGAGATCTTGCTCGAGATAGAAGGCCGATAAGATTTTTGGGAAGCGTACCACGCGACTGCTCAAGTTTTTGTCCCGACCAGAAGCACCGGCGTCGGAAGGAGCCCTTCTGCACTACATCAACCTTTCCACTGCACTAAAGGCTTCTCTGCGACAACCTGTGATCCTCTACACCGACCGTCATGGCGAACAACAATGAGCAAATCATTGTTCCGCATGTGCCTGTGCCTATGGTGGCACCGGCTCAAGGGTATACTCTCTTATACCATATTTTTATCGTGTTGATTTCTTGTTCATTAGCTTTTGTGTTTGAGATAGATAGATTGTTATCTAGTACCTTTGGCTTTGAACTAGAATTGTGCAAATGTTTAATCATGATTTACATAATTTTGTGGCTTAAAATATTGAGAAAATTCCTAATATTTCCAACAATCCAAAATCTTTATTCTAGGAATTTTACAACTACTGGTTTCGCTGCCGCGCTTAAGCCAACTGTATTTGACGGCGCAAATTACAAGCGTTGGCGCGCCAAGATGATTATGTGGTTGACTGCCATGAACGTGTATCACGTTGCGCAAGGCAAGCCACAGCCTGAGGGTGGGCTCTCTCCTAAGCAGGAGAGTGCCTTCACGACTGCGGATAACTTGTTTAGAGGCGCCATGATTAGTGTTCTTGGAGAAAATCTTGTTGATGTATATATGATTTTGCCAAGTGGTAAAGAAATGTGGGATGCACTTGAGGCAAAATTCAGAGTCTAACGCGAGTAGTGAACTCTATGTCATGGAGCAGTTTCATGACTACAAGATGGTTGATGACCATTCTGTAGTAGAACAGGCTCATGAGGTTCAAGCCTTTGCGAAAGAACTCGAGAATTTTACATCTGCATTGCCCGACAAGTTTGTGGTGGGATGCATTATTGCGAAGTTGCCACCTTCTTGGAGGGATTTTGCCACTACTCTAAAACAGAAGAGACAAGAGTTCAGCGTTGCTGGTCTCATTGGGTCTTTAGATGTTGAGGAGAAAGCGAGGGCAAAAGATACACGTGGGAAAGGAAGTTCTAGTGCCAATGTGGTACAAAAGAAAACCTTTCAATTCAACAAGAAGAATAAAAATAAGTCTGAAAAGCCCGAGAACAAGAACAAGGCCGCTCAAACTACTAGCTTCAAGAAGAAGAAGAATAAAGGAAAGGGAAACTACTTTGTTTGTAATGGTACTAATCATTGGGAAAGGATTACCCTGATCGTAAAGACAATAAGAAGAAAAAGTCCGCCAACGTTGTTATTGGCAATACTGAGGAGGGAACATCCGGGTATGTTTCAATACCTACCGTTCTATCAGAATGTCGTTCACCTGATTGGTGGATTGAAACGGGGGCCAATATACATGTTTGTGCTGATAGATCCTTGTTCTCTTCTTACCAGGTCACAAGGGCTACCTCCGTGTTGATGGGGAATGGGTCGCAGGCATTTGTACATGGAGTCAGCACAGTTGACTTGAAGTTTACTTCAGGCAAAGTTGTGCGACTGAGGAACGTGCATCACATGCCTGTGATAAATAAAAACCTTGTCAGCAGGTCTCTATTGTGTAGAGATGGTTTTAAGTTAGTTTTTGAATCCAATAAATGTGTTGTTTCTAAAATTGGAACTTTTATTGGAAAAGGTTATGAGAGCGGAGGCTTGTTCCGCTTGTCTGTGATGGACATGAATAAAATTTTGAATCATGTTTGTAATCATGAGACTGATATTTGGCATTCACGACTTTGTCATATTAATCTTGGTTGCATGATGCGGTTAGCCAGTATGAATTTAATCCCAAAATTTACCCAAGTCAAAGGTTCTAAGTGTCAAGTGTGTGTGCAATCTAAGCAACCTCGCAAGCCTCACAAGGCAGCTGAGGCGAGAAACTTGGCACCGTTAGAACTAGTTCATACCGATTTATGCGAGATGAACGGGGAGTTGACAAAGGGTGGTAAGAGGTATTTCATGACTTGATTGATGATTCTACTAGATATTGCTATGTGTATTTATTAAAGTCAAAAGATGAGGACTTTCACTATTTTAAGATCTATATTGCTGAAGCAGAGAACCAACTTGAGAGAAAAATCAAACAATTTAGGTCAGATCGTGGTGGAGAGTACTTTTCTAGTGAGTTTAATTTATTCTGCGGGGAACATGGAATAATCCATGAGAGGACGCCTCCCTATTCACCCCAATCAAACGGGGTTGCCGAAAGAAAGAACCGTACTCTAACTGAGATGGTTAACGCCATGTTAGAAACAGCGGGACTATCCAAGGAATGGTGGGGTGAGGCTATATTGACTGCTTGTCATGTCCTAAATAGAGTTCCTAGAAAGAATAAAGAAATCACACCATTCGAGGAACGGGAGAGGAAAAGATTAAATTTCTCTTATTTACGTACTTGGGGCTGTTTGGCTAAGGTCAATGTGCCTATCCCAAAGAAGCGTAAACTTGGACCAAAAACCATTGATTGTGTCTTTATGGTTATGCTCTTCACAGCGTTGGATATAGATTCTTAAGAGTGAAATCTGGAGTACCTAATATGAGTGAAGGTACAATTTTAGAGTCCAATTATGCCACATTCTTTGAGGACTTATTCCCTATGAAAGAGACACATAGCTCATCTGGCCAAGAATCAATCTTCTCTCCTAAACCTTCCACTCCTATACAAATTGAGCCCACTTTTGAGGAAAATCCAATAGATAAGGACAATGAAGTAACTCGTAAGAGTAAGAGACTAAGGACTGCAAAGTCTTTTGGTGATGACTTCATTGTATATCTAGTGGATGATACTCCAAGAACCATTGAGGAGGCTTATTCATCTCAGGACGCTGACTGTTGAAAGGAAGCGGTCCAGAGTGAGATGGATTCCATCTTGAGCAATGGAACTTGGGAAGTTGTTGATCGTCCATATGGGTGTAAACCTGTAGGATGTAAGTGGGTGTTCAAGAAAAAGCTGAGGCCTGATGGTACGATTGAAAAGTACTAGGCAAGGCTTGTGGCCAAGGGTTATACCCAGAAAGAAGGTGAGGACTTCTTTGATACTTACTCACCTGTTGCCAAATTGACCACTATTACAGTACTACTATCTTTGGCTGCCTCCTACGGTCTGATCTTCATCAAATGGACATAAAGACGACTTTCCTTAATGGAGAGTTGGAAGAGGAAATCTATATGGATCAACCTAATGGATTTGTAGTAAAGGGTCATGAAGGAAAAGTGTGTAGGTTGTTGAAATCTTTGTATGGCCTTAAGCAAGCACCTAAGCAGTGGCACGAGAAGTTTGATAAGATTTTTAACATCTGCTCGGCTTTGTTGTGAATGAAGTCGACAAATGTGTGTATTATCGCTATGGTGGGGTGAACGAGTGATTCTGTGTCTGTATGTTGATGACATACTGATCTTTGGGACGAACCTTAATGTGATTAAGGAAGTCAAGGATTTCTTGTCCGAAAACTTTGAAATGAAAGATTTGGGAGCAGCGGATGTCATCTTAAACATTAAACTGTTAAGAGAAGGTGACGGTGGGATTACTCTTGAGCAGTCCCATTATGTGGAAAAGGTGTTGAGTCGCTTTGGCTATAGCGATTGCAAACCTTCTCCAACGCCGTATGATACAAGTGTGCTATTACGAAAGAACCAACGTATAGCAAAGGATCAATTGAGATATTCCCAAATCATTGGTTCACTGATGTATTTAGCTAGTGCAACGAGGCCTGATATCTCGTTTGCTGTGAGCAAACTAAGCCGGTTTGTTTCAAACTAGGGAGATGATCATTGGCATGCTCTTGAGAGAGTAATGCGCTATCTAAAAGGGACATCAGGTTATGGAATTCACTATACCGGGTACCCTAGGGTACTTGATGGTTATAGTGATTCAAACTGGATATCTGATGCTGATGAAATAAAGCCACAAGTGGATATGTGTTCATATTGGGTGGTGGAGCTGTTTCCTGGAAGTCTTGCAAGCAGACCATCTTAACGAGGTCTACAATGGAAGCGTAACTCACAAGATTAGATACCGCCATCGTGGAAGCCGATCGGCCGCGTGAACTTGTGATGGACTTACCGGTGGTTGAGAAATCGGTGCCTGCTATCCTTTTGAACTGTGGCAATCAGACGGTGATTGTCAAGGTGAACAGTTCTAAGGATAACATGAAGTCATCAAGGCACGTTAAGAGGCGGTTGAAGTCTGTCAGGAAAATGAGAAACTCTGGAGTTATAGCTTTGGACTATGTCCAGACGGCTAAAAACTTGGTAGATCCTTTTACAAAGGGACTATCACGGAATGTGATAGATGAAGCATCGAGGGAGATGGGCTTGAGACCCACATAAAGTCATGTCTTAGTGGTAACTCATCCTATGTGATCGGAGATCCCGTGAATTAGGATGTTGAGACAAGCTAGTGACTGGCTGAGAGGAGAGTACCTTTTGAGATGCAATAACTCTCCTATTCTGTATGGCAGGTTGGTTATACCTTAATGTATTCCGAGTGGCTTTGATAAGCAGAGATGTTATCCTACAGAACATCTTATGAGGAATACACCTATATGAGTTCGACTGCTAGTCACAGTCTATGAGATTGGGTGATCTCTAGAGGCTCATGAAAGGCTAAGGAGTATGATGTATATGCTCCAAACCGAGGGGATACATTTAGCAGCCTAGTATTAGTAAAAGACTTTGGTGAAACTTGTTCGCACAAAACTGTCAATTCAAGGCATAGTCCATTGTTCAGTTGTGGATGAGTGTAATCTTTGTTCTAGGTGGAAGTTCAACTTAACAGTCTCCATCGAAACACTGGTATATCAAACTACAGTGGAACTGAGAGTATTTCAAATGTGCCTTTGAAATTTGGTGGGGATTGTTAGATTATTATGGGGCTGGCCCATAATTAATTTAATAGAAATTCCAAAAGGCCCATTAAAATACTAGGAGTCATGAAATTGGTTTAGTACCATACAGGAAGTTGGGAGAAGTTTTCCTCAACATAAATGGTTGAGCTATGTGTCTCTCAATTAGAAAAGTGGAAAAGGGAAAAGGCGGTGCCACACGCGCGCGCGCCGAGCCGAGGCGAGCCGTGGCGTGGCGTGGCGTGGCGTGGCGTGTGCGAGTCGAGTCGAGCACGTGCACGGCGCAGGCCAGTCCAGACGTGATGTGCTGGGCGGGAAGCGGTTCGTTTTTGCCGTTTCAGTGATTAATGTGGCCGGTTTATGACCAGTAACCGCCGTCAGTTACCAGTAACGGACGTGGTTGATGGCTGGGTCATAAACGCCGTCAGTTACTAGTAACAGACGTCTTAATGGCCTCCTATTAATCGCCGTCAGTTACTCTGCCGCAAGCCTAATACTCCATTGTTCCATATGTAGCGCTTCTTTGCTTGTCTCCCCACCTCCGTTTTCTTGCGCGCACAAGTAGCGGAGGGAGCAGGTCTCCGAAACCTCATCCTTCTTGAGATCTTGCTCGAGATAGAAGGCCGATAAGATTTTTGGGAAGCGTACCACGCGACTGCTCAAGTTTTTGTCCCGACCAGAAGCACCGGCGTCGGAAGGAGCCCTTCTGCACTACATCAACCTTTCCACTGCACTAAAGGCTTCTCTGCGACAACCTGTGATCCTCTACACCGACCGTCATGGCGAACAACAATGAGCAAATCATTGTTCCGCCTGGGCCTGTGCCTATGGTGGCACCGGCTCAAGGGTATACTCTCTTATACCATATTTTTACCTTGTTGATTTCTTGTTCATTAGCTTTTGTGTTTGAGATAGATAGATTGTTATCTAATACCTTTGGCTTTGAACTAGAATTGTGCAAATGTTTAATCATGATTTACATAATTTTGTGGCTTAAAATATTGAGAAAATTCCTAATATTTCCAACTGGAAGAAGGCCAAGGTGTCGGTGCTGATGCAGTTTACTGGTGCTGTAATGGGGCCATGGATATCGATTAGTACATGACAGGGATGCTTACACAAGGATTAATTGGAATACAAACCGCCGAGATGCCTAATTTGGTTCTTGTCCCCTTTTCTGTGAAGCTCGCTGGCACGGCTGAATTGAGCTGCAATTGGGTGAGGTCTCGAGAAGTGGATGATGGAGAGGAGATGCAGGTAGCTCCAAGGGGCTTGGCCAGCCTTTTATAGGCTAGCAAGGGGCAATGGCGTAGCAATTCGGCCATGGGACAGAGGTGACGGTGCATGGGTTTTCTGCTATCTTGGCCGGTGCAAGGCATGGAGAAGTTCACTGTGGCAGGGCATGGGATGTAGATGTCGTATACGGCACTTTAATTCGGTCGGCACAGTTCGGGAATTCTCGGTTTGACTGAAGGATCAGAGAGAGAAGGTGGCATCAAGGTTCAAAATTTCGGTTTCGGAATAAATTTCGGCCCAGACCGGACGGCGAAATTTCGGCGAAATTTTTAGATTTCAGAAATATTTCGGACAAAATTTGAATTTAAAATTCAAACCGTCCATTCGAAAATTAAAATCCAAATTCGCGAAATTACCAAATTTCGGGTTTTTTGCACCGGCTGAAAAGAGGTCGAAACTTTAACGAAAAATTTTAAAATTTTTTTTGTAGGTTCCTGATACATTGATGTTCTCAAAAAAATTTCAGCTGATTATCACATCTGAGGAATTTTTAAAAATTCAGAGAGTGGTACTGTCCTGATAAAACACTGACCGACAAGTTTGATCCGAATGAAAAATAATACAAATCAAGTTATAAACAGTTGAAATTTTTTGTGCGTGGTTATGATCCATAACTAGTGTTCTAATAAAAATTTCAGCTGATTACCACATGTGAGGAATTTTTAAAAATTCGGAGAGTGACGCTGTCCTGATAGAACACTGACCGACAAGTTTGATCCGAATGGAAAATAGTACAAATGAAGTTAGAAACTGTTGAATTTTTTTGTGCATGGTTATGATCCATTATTAATGTTCTCACAAAAATTTCAGATGATTATGAAGCTTGATGATTTTTTTAAAATTCTAACAGTGGTACTATCTTGTTAAAAGGCTTACCGACACATTGGAAAAAAATGAAAATTGTTGTAACGATGTTAGAATTTTTTGAAAATTTTGGTAGATGGTATTGATGTAATATTAATGTTTTTATAAAATTTTGAGGTGTTGATCAAACTTAAAGAATTTTTAAAAATCCTGTGAAGTTAGAAATTTCGGCAGCATGTTGACTAAAATTCGGAGTTTGGGAGTCACAATTCAACACAATCAATATATATTTGCATGAAAATTAATAGACACGAAATAAAATCGATACATATGAGAATTTATTGCATGTTTGCATCACAATGCGTACGACTACCATGGGCCATGCGAGGCAAGTGCTTGTTGTAATGCTTCTGGGTAAGAGTGCTATATGACCACCATATGCATGCCAAGTCCAGGCAACATGATCAAATTTTGGTCACTCTAACCTTCAAACAAAAATGGCCTAATTAATTCTTCAAGTGTACCAATAAATGCTAAGCCTTTGAGAGACCACTGCATATGAGAATGAAATTAATATATATTTGCATGACGTACCTACGAGTAGTAGTAGGACTGTGGTTGAAACTCCACCTCCGCGTTGTCAACAATGACCTCGTGATACCTCCGCTCATGTTGTTGCTTGTATTCTTCCCATGTCATGTCTCGTGGTAGCCAGGCAGACTTCCAATGTTCATAATGAGACTCCCAGGCACTAGGTTTCTCGGACTGAAAAAGATAACTGACACTAACAGATGAGTGCCGTGCGTACGGATCGACGTATGGATCAGTGTAGTCAAATAGCGAAGACATGCTAGATCCATCAACACTTTGTCTATAACCATACGCACCCTGATCTCCTCCATATGGTATTGAACCATACCCACTATACTCAGTTGAGAACCCCAAATGGCTGGAAGACTGACTGCTATACCATGAGGCTGCGTCATCCTGTGGTTGTGTTCCCTGTCGCTCACCCCCACCACTTGAATAGAAAATAATTACCTGTGGCCTTATTCATCTCTTCTGGCGGGATGGAGTCTACCACGAATCTCGCTGGGAGAGGTGGATCAATCTCAGTGTCCTCGTCCAACAGGGGCTCTGCACCAGACCTGCACAAGTCGAACCACTCTGCCATAGGGTCAGTACCAGGATGCATCGCACTATCAATGAGTCTATCAATTGGGTCTTCGTCCTGAGCATCACGGGTTGATTCGTAGTCCCGTAAGCGAAGTCGCAGGTTGTAGTGCACGAACACGAGCTGTTGCAGCTTTGCATAACTCAATCGGTTCCTCAGCTGCGTGTGCACTAAGGCAAATGTGCTCCAATTGCGCTCGCATCCACTTGACGACGTGCACTGTGACACTAACCGCAATGCGAACTTCTGCAAAGCTGGCGTCTCATTTCCAAACGCCATCCACCATTGAGCTGCAGGTAATACAATTAAAAAAAGATCACCATTAAGTTGTAAACAACATCGTGGAAATAATTGAAATTACGTATTTACCTGCTGTCATGCGCTCATCGACGGCACTGGACTGTGCAAGCTGGGTGGCAAACCGTCCCCTTTTAAGACGGTATACATCAACTTCCCGTATGGCCTGCACCGCAGTATGGTCGTTATCAGCCATAATCTCTAGTGCTGTAGAGAGTGCTCCCATGTACTGCGGAGTGCTGCATATGTTGTAGGAGAACTGAGATCGTGGGTCAAGCACGGCGGCTGCGATGCACAAATCATTGTGTAGTGAGCATAACAAATCCCTACATTGCCTAGTTACCATAAGAGAATTGAACATATTAATTTTACTGACCTGCTTGCACGAATGTGGTTTCCCTTATTTCGGTAAACCTCTTTTCCAAGACTTGCAAGAACATCTTGTAATGCTCTCCGTGCTCCCGCAAGCGGCTGTTGTACTCATTTCGCACAGTCGCGTACTGCATCATGACACCGCTAATCGTCGGTAACTTGTCTTGATCCGCGAACCTCAACATTTTATACAAGGGTTCTACAGCCACAACTGACCACTCCATCCACTCCCAAAACTCCCTGTTCAGGATGCGGTCATATGCGTACTTGCCCTCCTCCATCGTAGCCCACTTGCTACTGCCCCAGTCAGGATGTGTCATCCACTGCTGGAACTTCTCCTTTTTTTTGTTGAAGCTATCCAAAAAAACAAAAGTCGTGCCAAACCTAGTGGCATTTGGCCTCACCAACTCTCCCCCAATATGTTGTCGATCTGTGCGTGCGATTTTTGTGGTTGTACATGAATCTGCAAATCCTCTTGGCCTCTCCCACAACCTTTCTGATTTCTGGGTCATCACACACGTCTTTTAGCATAAGATTCACAGTGTGTGCCAAGCATGGCTGCTATATAATTCGTGGATACTGCACTCGTAACATCTGGCATGCTTTCTTGAAGTTGGCACCGTTGTCGAGAATTAGTCGCACGACATGCTCTGCCCCAATCTCCTCAGCCACAACCTTTGTTATCTCGCGTAGCAGGTACTTGTGGTCCTGGACCTTGCCTGTGATAGAACAAGTAAGATGGTAGTACATGTGTCTTTCACGGTGGTATACAAGAGTAAAAACAAAACTGATGGTAGTACCTGTTGCATTGATAGTTTTATGAAAGAACATGGTCCCATTGCAATACACCATGAAGTTGATGATGCTTTGATGAGTAGGTCCGGTCCAAGCATCACACATGACTGTAACATCAAACACGGCCCGACCGTCCTTGAACTTTCTCAAGGCATCGCAAAGATCTCCTGCTCGTTCTCATCCAGGTACTTCCCATCTATCTCGTGGCCCCGTGGTGGACGAACACTTGGGCCTAGCTCTTGCGTTATCTTGATTGCACTTGTCCATTACGGGCATAACAAATTAGTACAATTATCACACAAGTTGTAACTTACAAACATACAACCATTTCATACACGTGAAATATGGACACTGACCTTCCTTCCCGGAATTGCATTAGCGTGAGCCCACTTGGCCCATGCCCTTCCTAGCTTATTCCTCCCCTTGCTTGAATGCAGATCAATACGGGTTGTCGCGGGCGCCGCTCGCAAGATCAACATCAATGGGTGCATGGCTTTCTTGTCTTGATTTGCTCCTCCCGAATATTTTGTCGAGAGTGGATTGGACCGATGACCTACCAAAGAAGACTCCTGCACTCAACCTGGGTCAAACCTTGGCTTCTGAGGTAGGCCTCTTCTCTGGAGGCTCTTAAGGCCATCTTCAGCTGCTCCTGCTCGGTACGGTACTCATCACCAAGGGTAGCCCAGGCGTCGCAAGCCTCCTCCTTACGGAGGCGCTCCTCCTCCCTACCCTTCTTCTTCTCTCGATATCCATGAAGGTCCGCGAGCATAGCCTGCCTAACCACTTTAGGCACGCTAGGACAGGCCTTCACATCGCTCGCGCGGTCAGCCAGATGTTGCTTGAAACGAGTCGCCCCTCCGCCCTTCATAATATGATTGTAGTAGCTACACTTCGACCCAGGGCCGATGCGCTCCCCATGCTCCCATACGGTACCCTCACGATCTGCCATCATGAGAGCCTGAAATGGAATATAGGAGATACCAATGAGGTAAAGTTAAAAGGATTGTTTAATGCAAACATATAATACTTTGTTACATCATCCAAAAAGGTACAGAATACAAAGAACTCATTCATATTGCTTTGTCCACAAGTATAGACTAGAATAATATGGCTGTTGGTTGTTGATACAAATTTAGAGAGAAGGCCGAACTTCTTACGGAGTGGAGCGAAGCCCCCCCGCGGTATGGAACGTTTTTGACCTAGGCATTGCACTGGATCCTATTTGGTTAAGCACTTATGTTTTTCTACTGGATCATCTTCATGTTTTTGTTGGTTAATCTTTTCTGTTTTTCTACTGGATCATCTTCATATTTTTGTTGGTTAATCTCTTCTGTTTTTCTACTGGATCATCTTCATGTTTTTGTTGGTTAATCTCTTCTGTTTTTCTCCTGGATCATCTTCATGTTTTTGGTGGTTAATCTCTTCTGTTTTTCTACTGGATCATCTTCATTCTACAGAGTACAGACTAGAATACATGAATTAAACCGAAAATTAAACAAGTTTGCTCAAAAACTGACTCTGGCGATTTGATGATTCGACCAAATTTCGCTAAACCAACCCGAAATTTCGCTCAGAGGCCCGAATTTCGCTACTTATGCCCGAAATCTCACCGCAGACGGCCGAAATGCCCGGATTTGACCGGATTTTGGGCGGATCGGGAGAGGGAGGTCGCCGGCTTGGAGAGGCAGGAAGTAGAGGAAAGTGAAAATGAGTGCACAAAGCATGCATGTGAAACGAGCTGCTGTCTTCTATAAAGCAAGGGCCAATTATTGAGGTCCATCTGTGTTCGTGAAGCCAAGAAAACGTCTTTGTAAAGCAAAGACCAATTATCCTTGCCATTAGGTTTTCTTTGAAATTTTGTTTCTCATAGTTATAAGTACGAAAAATTATGTAAAATTTTTTGGATGTTCTTAAAGCATTGATCATATTCTCATAAAATTTTGACATCATGATCAACCATAAAAAAATCTCAAAATATATGGAAAAGCTACTTGACATTACATTTTTTTGAAATAGTTTCGAGCATGCAAAAATTATAAAAAAATTTGTACATAGTTGGAACGCATCGATGATATTCTCATAAAATTTTGAGATCATGATCAAAAAAGAAAAAATTCCCAACAAATGTGAATATGTTACTTCCCAGTTTTCGGACTTCAGAGCGCGTGTTCATACCGTTTATACATTTTAATTGAGTAGCCAAAACAGGTTAAAATTTTCTACAAATTTTACATAAGGGTTATCAGATAATTAATAACTTCTCATAAAAATTTGAGGTGATGATCAGACATTAATAAATTTATAAAATTCTAACACTCTTACTGCCTTGTTAATGCTAATTCTGTTTTTTATTTTTAAAATATAACAAACAAAGTTACAATATTTTCAAAAAAAATTTGTATGATCTTAGGTGTCTTATTATGGTACCATAATTTTTTCATATCATGAAAAGACTTCCTCAATTTTATACAATTCCGACAGTGTTTCTGTCCAAACTTTAAAATGTCTCAAAAATTAACTTTTTGGACAAATTATCATTGAAGATCACTTTCTTATAGGTTATTGATGCCATTCCGGTCAAATCCGGCCACAAAACAAGCAAAACCGGTTCTAAATCCCGAGATTTCGTCGGTTTTTCCCGAAATTTCGCCGAAATTCCCGAAATTACTGTAGCATTTTCGAATTTTTTGAAAATTTTAAATTCATCCGGTATATCCAAACTCGGGGGGGGGTCCGAAATCCGAAATTTCGCTGAATTTTTTAACCTTGGGTGGCATTCACTTGGGAAGAAAAAACCAGGGCAGCGCTGAGTTCCAAGGGCAAGGAGACTAGCCAGTGAGGCTATGCCAGGTGGGCCAACCATGGGAGGCCCCCATATAGCAATGAAATCAAAGGAAGTCATTGCAAGAACTTTTTTTTTAAATAATATATTTTTTTATTCAAATTGCAAAAATATACCTTGATCTTAAAAAATTACAACAATATACCTCCATCGCCCTCTGAATGGGCGGCAGGGGCTACAGACGCCTCTGTCGCCCTCTGAACAGGCGATATTGGCACTTGTCGCCTTTTGAATGGGCGACATGTCCCATTTCTTGTAGTCAGTTTGTAAAGAAAATCATAACTTTTTCATATGATCTCGGATGGAGATAAACTTTATATGAAAATTGTAGCTCTCGACGAGGTCTAGAACTTTGATGTACAATTTTTTTTTATTTGAATCCATTTAAATGGCCAAAAATGAGATAGAAGTTTCAGATATAGTTTGGATCTGATTTTTAGATCTGAACTTTCCATCCCGTTTTTGGCTCTCTAAATAGATTCCAATGAAAAAAAAATTGTATACCGAAGTTGTAGATCTCGTCGATAGCTACAATTTTCATATAAAGTTCATCTCCATCCGAGATCATACGAAAAAGTTATGATTTTCTTTAGAAACTGATTACAGAAAAGGGACATGTCGCCCATTCAGAGGGCGACAAGTGCCAATATCGCTCATTCAGAGGGCGACAGAGGCCTCTGTAGTCCTGTCGCCCATTCAAAGGGCGACTGAGGTATATTTTTGCAATTTTTTGAGATCAAGATATATTTTTGCAATTTAAATAAAAAAAATGTATTTTTTTTAAAAAAATCGTCATTGCAATACCCTATTATGGACAAATAAAGGTCTCAGATTTAATTGAGCTGACAAAATTTGTCAAAAAATTTCGAAACTTTTTTTGTATAATTCCATGGAAATCCTTATATTCCTATAAAAATTTCAAACCGTGATCACACATTTAAAATTTTATAAAATTATGACATCTCATTGTTTTAATTAAGTGTTTTATATTTTTTATTTTTCTTAGGTTCCAAATTAGGTTCAATTCATTTAAAAAAAATTCTGTATGATCCTATATGTTTAAATATGACACCATAAAATTTTCAAATGATGAACAATTATGTATATTTTTATAGAATTCTAGCAATTTTATTGTTGTTTTAAATTGCTATAGTTTTTTATTTTCCAGAAGCATCAAATTAGGTTTAATATTTTTGAATTTTTTTTGAAGGATCAATTAGAGATATATATGATACCATTAAAATTTAAGATCATGATAATGCTTTTAATGTTTATAAAATTTCTGACAGTGTCTTTGTTCTATATTATAAAACACAGTTTTCAATTTTCTATTAGCATTAAATGCTTTCAAATTTCTCAGAGACTTTTTGTGAATATTTTGGGGATGAATTATGATTTAATTAATTTTTCTTCAGATTTTACTCTTGTATGGTTTTGGTCTTCAAATATTGGAAAGCAGAGATTCAATCAATATAAATGATTTTCTTAAAGACCAAAATCCAATAAATACAGGGAAAAGATGGAAAATCAGAATAAAGCCGTAATTCGAACTGAAATTTATATTTCATTTATTTTTATATTTCTCAGGCTGTTACACACCTGACGTGGTACTAAAGTTTACATTAATTTTCTAGAATTTTAGCAGTCCTAGATTTTGCTCAAAAATTCTTTTGTCATTATTGTTTTTAATACAAAGAGTAGTTTTTGTTTTTGAAAAAATAGAATCCAAACTAAAAAATTCATAAAAATTTTTGGAGAGGCACTATAGATTATTTAGGACCTAAATAAAATATGTTCCAACTTGAAAAGCTTTGAAATAATTTTAAAAAATTCAAAAACTATAACTGGAAAAATGTAAAATGCATATTCTTAAATGTGGAAAATTCTGAAAATTCATAGGAAATGCAGGAGAATATTTTGGCCACTCAGTATATAATTTGCAGGTAATTTGTTATGCTACAATAAGGTTTGATTATTTTTAATTTATTAATTATGGTGTTGAAGAATTGCTACATGCTATCCTGCTATGCCCTCATTAATTAAACATTGATATGCTCGTGAACTGTGAAGGGCTCAAACGAGGCTAGGTTGTATGACTGCATGTGTTAGATTAAGATTACTTTTTTCTTACGGACTGTGAAGTGCTCAAGTAGATTATGGTCTTGTGTAGTGTAGAGAGCTTAATGCCTTCAAAATTTTTGTAGATGACATGATGAAGTTCTTGCTGTTGGAAATATGCGCAATATTTTCTACATTTTATTTTGAGGCAAATATAACAAAAGACTTAAAAAAATAACAGACTCGTGTGATCACACCAATGATATACTGCTCGGATTGATGAAGAACAGGAAAGCAGTGTAGACGTGGTCATGAAAGTAGTCAACATCGATGAAGAAACAAAGCGGTTATGCAGGTGAGCTACACAAAAACCTTATTGTTGCCCTGTGCAGGTGATCTCTGTGGCAACGACTCGGAGATATCGCTCACCTTGTTTTCGGTGCATGCGGACAAGGGAGTTCGGCGAGGTTCAGCTACTCGATACCACAGTACAACAATACAGAGAGGAGGAGAACAAATAGAGTAGGATTTGATCTCGTCTCCTAGTCTTTATATAGATTTCGTCAGTTACTCACTAGTAACTGACTACATTATGTCAATTAAATGCCCGGCAATTACTCACTTGTAACTGACAACATTATATTAATTAAATATAGCAATTACTCACTAGTAATTTATGGCATTATGACAATAAAACCAAATTGAAACAGATGTTCAAATAGCATTTAAATAGAATGAATAGAAATTGCATGATTCAGCAAAATAAGCAGGATTCAATTTGCCAGGATACACTCTACAACGCGGCGTAGATGCAACTCACAAGTCACGTGAAAATACATGCATTTGTTTAGCCAAAATCCACCCTATGTCGTAGTCATGTCATATGTCACGTTATTCAAAGAGTTGCAAAGACTCCTTATTAATTGCTTTTATTTCACTCGGGTAGGAAATATGGTACTAAACCATATTTGCCTTCCACGGGCCAGTTTCTAACACTTGCTTGGATTTAAATTGGTTCACCTTTAGCACGCTTCCCGGCTTGTAATCATAATGATAGTCGGCATGTGCGACATGTTCTTCTCTTTTTCCCTGCGCCCCTCAAACCCAAACTAAATATTGCATGTGGATTTACCTTTAGCATGCGACCCCACCCTTTGTGTAGCTGTGCACAGCGAGAGTGCTACAGTTTCTCCTATATTTGCACTTATGTTCTTGCACATTCTGTTTGGCATAAGTCGTTCCAAAGCATGACACTTACACCTTATTGGCATGGGAGAAGGAAAGAATTGCTTAGTAAGGCCCCAATGAGACAGTGGAGGTCGGGAATCCACGAGGGGGAGAAGAGAGTTATATGGAGAACCAGAAGTTAGGTTATCAACAATATAGTGTAGTAGATGTTGGTTTTAATAGATGGAACCCCAAGGCAGGAGACAGATATTTGAAGCAAACGAGTGGGGAGGAAGAGAGAAGAATGGTGAAAGATATTTATGCGGAGCTAGATCCACCAGGCAGGAAATCAGCCCTACTGGCGCATGGCTTCCACTTTTTATGAAGCAATCTTCATCACAACAAATCACTCAATACAATATTGTCACATCACAACTGCAGTATTTTTATGAAGCCATATTTTTTTATAGAATTTTGATAAATTTGTTTAAGTATAAACATCACAACTGCAGAAATTATAGAGCAAACCAAATGCGTGACAATAATTTTTTTTATTGGCATGCTCAAGCCCGCACATAATTGATACTGGCAAGTGAAAACATATAGGCTGTTGTGTCTCTCAGAGTCTGAGGGATCTGCAGCTCTGTTCCTTGAATCACTTGTGGCTTATGATATGTGTCCTGTCTCAGTGATAAGATTAGTTGAACTACTCTGTGTCAGTGATAAGATTAAATCACCATCAGAAAAAAGATATTCCATTAGCAGGTAAGAGCGCCAATGTCTTAATGACGATGCTCACGCACTTGTATGAAATTCGTGGGCCGGAATAAGGGTGTGTTTGCTTGGAGCCCCAACTGGTCTTACCAAGATTTTGGTAATACCCAAGCATTTGGTTACCATTTGATTAGCTACCAAATTTTAGCACATCTTGCATATTTGGTCACGCCCTAGTCTTTCCTTGCGAACTTGCAGGCAAAATCGTGGGTGTCAAAAGCCTTCCTCTGCCCCGTTCCCCTTTTATTCTCTACTGCACAGTATAAAAGGTAACAAACTGTGTGTACTGTACTCCACATTACCTTTTTTAAGCCTAATCATAATCAAGATTCGTATGATGATTAATCACGCAAGATATTAGGAGGCCACAGAGAAAACAATTGGCAAATGGTCAAACAACATATTGGAATTAAAACCAAGCACTAGCAAGAAACAAGTGAAGTTCACAATATCTGATAACATAAATTTGTTTTAAACCAAATGCTAGCCTACAAATTTTACCAAGTGCAAGATAACTTCCCTACAATCCTGTTCGCGCCAAAAAAGAGCCAATCAAATTTAGCACACACAAACGTAGAGTTCAAAGGGTTCTAGGCATGCCAGCCGATTTGATCCTACAATCGGCAAGATAAATCTAAACAGCTATTATAGCCGATTAGATTATTGATAAAGATCTGTACATCCCGAAAAAGCCGATGCACAACAAGATCGGTATAAAACAAACCTAAGATAACTGACGTAAGTCGATGATGATCAAAACGGCGATGTGCAACTTTATTGATCAAAATCGAATTACAGAGAAAAAGGTTCTAAGTAAAATAAAACTACTCCTAGACGATAGAAAGTAAATAAAAGTAGATGCAAATAGTTGATTGATTCATCGATGATCCCTCTTGTCTTATCTCTCGACCCCTTTTTATAGAGCCTAGGCTGATCGTATCCTTCCCTGATTCCTCAAAATCCACAATTCGTATCGGCCTCAACTTTGGAGAGATAAGTTCCACTTTTAATTGATATCGGTTAAGATTTTTTATCCACGCTTAACTCTATCTTCCTAAATCGATCACTTCTGCCAAATTCTGGTGTCAACATATGCCCCCTATTTTTGCGAGATGATATGAATCTTCGAAATCCTCTTCATCAGCTTCACAATGAATTCCCCCTTTTACACTCTTCTCGCCACTACTTGCGGTAACTTCCCTATTTTTCACGCTATAAAACCTAGGAACATGCAATTTCTCACCATATCTGCCCTTGAAACTTCACTAAAATTACGCGCTGAATGCCACTGATTTGACCCAAATATAAATACCTCATTTCACTTTCATCATTTTTACGTCTCCTTGCTCATAACTCTCACATCATCAACTTCATCCACATTTTTACAGTTTCAGCATCTTTCAGCGCTCATTCTCATCAGCTCACAACAAATGGACCCCAATCAGGTACTCATCCCTGTGCCCAATCATGAAGATCAATATTACCTAGGTCCATTAAGAAACCTAGATCTATCGGCCATCGTAGAACAGGAGAAACCTAGACTTCCTCTGCATGCTCCAAAGTACAACATTGACAGATGGAGCAAAAGCTTCAGAGCTTGGCCGACGGTGCTGAAGGGCTAGAAGGATTGGTACAATCTGGTAGCGGCAGAAAAAATGCCTTTATGGGACTAGATAGGCATAGCAGAGTGTCTTCCCCCTTCTTTAGCCGATCTAGAAGCCAACGAGCCCTTGGTGGCCGCATCATGCCATTTCTAGTCGGGCATCCTGAACGCCTTCACGTTTAGGATAGGTCCTATCGGCCCAACCCTACTAGACATGGCGCAGCTCTATTACTTGAGGCTAGATGGAGATCAAATATCGGCCTTCAACTCCAAGCCTCAACATAAATTGGTTCCCACTAAGGGAGAGGTTGGAACCAATACATCAGCAAAAACAGTGGGATCGGCCCAGTATCGGATCAGGAACATGTCGCTTTCCTAAATATGTGGCTAGACCGATATGTATTCTATGGAGCATCTTTGGGCCCGACTCAAGTATATCAGGTCTTGGAAGAGAAACTAGTAGAGGGCCATTGGCTAGCGTTAGGAAAATATTTTTGGGAGCCATCTTTCAAATGATGCACATTATCCGCAGTTGGCTTTTCACTGGAGTAGGATCCTACTCTATCAGCAATGTGGGTGGTCCCCTTTGATTCATCCAGATTTGGCTATACTCCATCTTCAGCCGACCTTTTAACATTGACGCGGCCGTGATGACTCCTTTCTCCTACGAAGGAGTTCCAGAAGATCAAGATATGGAATTCAGAGATAGCCGATCCTTCAGGGAGAGGTTCATTCTTTGCTCCTCTAGTGACACCAAGATTACTCCTATCGGATCAAGAAAATATTTATCTTTCTTTTTCAAACTAAACAACGAAGACGTACATCAGAGTGAATTCTTCTACTCCAGAGACGCTGACAGTTATCCCTGCCCATCTTTTCTTCACTTAACAACCAATAGTAATGACATGCCTCAAGAGATGTTGGATTTGTACAAACTCTTTATTTCTCCTAGTGTGCTTTCTGTCGGCTTGCACTCAAAAGGACGAACATTCCAGCCATCCTATTAATTTTAGCACTCGACGGTCTACGCTAGGCAATTGGGCTTTGGACAAATCCCTCCTAAATTTTGCCTCCTCGATCAGCTATGCCAAATGGATCGGGTGCGCCATGCTTCAGGGTCTGAAATTGCCCTTCATGCTGCTAATGACCTTCAAGTTCGAGACGTGTCTCTCTTTCTGCTACACAATCGACAAGCAAGCATGTTCCTTAATTGGTGGTCTGTTATCTCTACTACGCTCTACCCCGAGGAGTGTACATTATCAAAGATCATCTCTAACTTCTTCCCAGATCTCTCATCTGAGTAGACAATCCGAACTAACCCCGCTAGCTATGGCTTGAGTCTAGCATTGATGCTAACTCATCAGGATACACTAACTCGAGTTACATTGATATAACTGGTGATGTATCGGCTAAGGTTGTTGTTTTTACTTGTAACTTCAACTACTCTCTAATCTTGCTAATCGGCTTTTGCTTTATACTTTGTATATCAAGCAAACCAGGAATAAGGCCACCGGTGGATCATCAAGCACTAGCCAATCAAGAAAAAGGCCTCACCCTGATGTTGGAGTAGCTACCACCGCCTACTCATTGGCTATCTTAAGAGTCCAGTTCCCTTCCCTCTCCGATTTGGAGAGGCAAAAACCGAGTAAGAATCCATTGACTAAACTTTAGATTTTAATTTACTTTTCTTGTATTCTAATCTCCATGAGACAATTCCTCAATAGAGAAGAAACACGGATGCCCTGGCAAGAAGGCCACTTCAAATTGCCCTCCTCAAGAAGTATCTAGTGAATATTCATCACAAGGTTCGGCAGCGGGCAAGGTAAAATATATCCTAAGCCAATTTTTTTCTTTTAATAATTGTCTTCTCTAGCGAGATCTTTTTGACACCTTTTGTAGCCTGTACTTCCCTCGCCTACTTTTACGCTCCATGTAAAGGCCAATCTGCCCCCCTAGCGACACCACCGATGCCGTAGACTCATCACATCATCTTTGATGAGGAGACTTCTGCTGCTACTCTACCCATCTGCAAACCGTCCTCCTCCCTCACCCAGCTATTGGGGTTCAATTTATCGGACCTTAATGATGAGGAGGAGACTATGGAAAGGGTCCAAATGAAATCGAGAAGATTATCTCGGTTTGAAGTACACGTCGACTCAAGTGACATCGATGCTGGGGATGATGTAGAGAATCTAGCATTTTTTTGACTTGCTTCATACTCCATCTGCTCTGCTGGTCTAGAACGCATAGCCGATTCGGGTAGCGATTGACACTATGAAGGTTGACTTACCTGAAGAAGCAACCGCTGCCCTACTTGACATCTGCTTTATTAACAACCAAATGGAGTTAGTGCGTGCGACGAAGGCAAAGATGGGGCATTGGGCAGTGCAGTGCCAAGACCAAGAGCGCTTAAACCAGCTGGTGGCCAATGCAAAGGCTCGGAAGGCCAAATACGACAAGACCATCAAGAAGCACAAGGCCACCAAAAAAATTTGCTCTAACTTGGAGTCAAAGAAAAAAATACCTAGAGGAAGAGCTAGCCAAGATAAATTCTCAACTGTCTGATTTTCAATAGACTTAGCTCCCGTTTTCATCTGCTATCAAAACTCAGAAAGCCTCTCTTACTTCGTCTGTTGATACAGTCAAAAACCAATTGGCTAAGGTCTATCCAATGCCTGGGAGCGAGGAGGAGGATGTGGCAATCCTCGATGAGCTGGAGAGGACCATGGCCAAAGCTGTGGCCATAAAACATCGGCTTTATCTGTTATTTAATGATGTTTTATTGTAAGGATGGTTTGATCGGCTATACAGCCGACGTTTTTCTAAGTTATTTTCTTTGTGCTAATGGCAATGAATCCCATCAGCCATAATTTACTTGTCTTTGTATGTCATAGCCAAAAATTAATCGCACCAAGTTAATTTGTTTTTCTAGATCAGTAATCGGCTGACTCATCTATTTGTAGTTGATAGCAACTAGTGGACTAAAGTTTTTAGCTGATTAAGACCCTACCCAGACACTTGGGTGGTACTTTTTCATGTACTTTCCATTGATTGCTTTAGGGAATACCTCCCCATCTAGCATTTCTAGGATATAGGAGTTACCTTGTACAAGCCGATATATTCTATACGGTCCTTCCCATGTTGGAGACCACTTACCAAATAGGCTAGCACTCTAGCCGATGGGTAATATGGTTTTCTAGACTAAAATCATCTTTGTGGAACGATTTAGGTAACACCTTTTTATTGTAAGCCCTTACAACTCTAGCCTTATTTTTCTGAATCTGATCCAATGTGCGCAATCGCATCTTGGCCAAGTCATCTAGATTGTCGGTAATTGAATCTTTATAATCTTGAATCGACAATCAATTTTGCCTAGCGATCCTAATTGAGACGATACTGATTTCCAAAGGCAACATATATAGCCTATTTTTCATAAACCAACTGGTATGGTGACAGCCTAGTTGCCTCGTGGCAAGCAATCTGACAGGTCCACAACGACTGCGATAATGTTACATGCTAATTCCTTGGCCTCTTTTCAATTTTTCTCTTAATTAGCTTGATGTATTATTTGACAACTCAGCTTGACCATTATCTTCTGCGTAGTAAGGCGATGAAATTAGTAACTTGATCCCTAGGCTATGAGCAAACTTTGGAACTCATTTGACATAATTACCCAGCCTTGATCGTTCGTAATAGTTTTAGGGATTTTGAACCGATGAACAATATGCTCCTTGACGAATCGGATTGCCTCAACGTAAGTTACTTTCTTTAAAAGTATTGCCTCAACCCACTTAGAGAAATAATCGGTAGTAGCCAGAATGTATTTATGTTCTTTAGATAAGGAAGGGTGTATTTGACCGATTATATCTATCTCCCATCCTTTGAATGGCCAAGGCTTGATAATCGGGTGTAGAACTAACGTTAGCGCCAAGGCTTGAAAATTTTCTGACAAGTTTGGCACCCCTGTAGTACTTAAATCAATCCTCCAGCATAATCGGCTAGAAATACCCAGTGCGTCTTAACAGCCACTTCATTTTATGAGCCGATTGATGGGTTCCACAAATCCCTTCACGAACTTCTCCCAATGCTACCTTAGCTTCTTCTATTCCAAGACAGCTCAATAGTAGAATGTACTTCAGGGCCTGTCTCTTATTTTCTTATATGTGGGTCTTGATCGATTGGACAAATAATGGCTATGTTTGCCCTCCAATCGTCTGTATTGGCTCATATGACCTTAATATTTAGGATTGTTTTATCCATCGGCTCACAATCCTCTAAATGGTCAAATATTTTGTAACACGATGCTTATTATACTAACAAGTTGGCCTTGCTGTGCAATTCACGAGGGACGTGCTAGATCGAGAAAGAACGGAATGAGCCGATTATGTTGAGCAATTCCTCTAAGTATTTAATCAAGGTCTCACCGTAGCAGTTATACTCCCCTTTTACTTATTGAACCACTAATAAGGAGTCGCCATAGGCCTCAACAAAGTCAACACCGATATTGTTGAGTAACTATAGGCCTTTTAGTAATTTGAGCATCTGTAGTTTATCCTGAATGCAAAATCGAAACTAAACCCCTTTGGAGATATTAGCACTATTCTGACACCATCCACTTCTCTGCACACTGGTCCATCAAAAAACAAGTGCCAAGGTGCTACAAACACTAGGTTGGTACCTGTGTCGGCTTTTTGTTCTGTTATGAAATCGGCAACCACTTGTCCTTTGATGGTTTTAGCTGATTCGTAAATTAGGACAAACTCAATAAGTGTGTAGGCCCATTTTCCAAGTTGACCTCTTAGAATTGCATCCAAGAGCATGTATTTTATTACATCGGTTTTCAAACGACTTTACATGTCGATGCTAATATGTAATGCCTTAACTTGGTCCAAGGGAAATATGAAGATAAACAAAGTTTCTCTATAGAAGGGTACCTTGTCTCTGCATCAATTAGGTGTCGGCTTAAGTAGAAGATAACCTGCTCCTTTTCATTAATTTCTTCCACGAAAACTACTCCAATTGTTGCCTCTTTAGCCAATATGTAAAGGTTGAATTGTACTCTCTTTTGTGGTGCAGCCAATACTGTAGGCTTAGATAAGTACTCCTTTATAGTCTCAAAGGCCTTCTATTGATCGGCTCCCCACACAAATTCTTGACCTTCTTTTCACTTCAATAGTGGGGTAAATGCACTGATTCGATCAGACAAGTTAGACATAAACCACCCTAAGTAGTTTATCTTGCCGATCAATTTTTTAAGATCCTTTTTGCACTCATGTGGTTTGGTATCGGCTATAGTTTTGACCCTTTCTTGGTTAACTTCAATTCCTCTTTCATGAACGATAAACCCCAAGAATTAGCCAGCGGATACCCCAAGAGCACACACTCACGGATTCATGTTCAAAACTTGTGCTCTCATCTTCTTAAACACCCTTTCCAGATTAGCTAGATGTTGGTAATCTTATCTGGACTTCACAACTACAACATCAATGTAGATTTCCACAATATGACCGATTAACTCATCGAAAATAAAATTCATAGCTCGCTGATATGTTGTATCAACGCTTTTTAATCCGAACATCATGACTACCCACTCAAATAGACCTAAGGAACCTGGGCACCTAAAGGCCATTTTAGGGATATCGGACTCAACCATGACTATTTGATTGTAACCGACATTGCCATCAAGAAAACTAATAATCTTGTTTCCAGATGCAACATCGATAAGCATATCGGCTATAGTCATCAAATATTCGTCTTTGGGTGTGTCTTTGTTTAGGTCTCTGAAGTCAACACACAACCTTGGTATGGCCTGTGGCCCTGTGCAAATAAGGATTAACACTAGGAAGTGGACACAGAAGGGGAGGAATGCGTAGTAGACGATTAGCTCGGTTTGGGCCAAAATTCTTCCACATAGCTAGTATTGCGAGGAGAAAAGCAGACAATCCATACTTTGTTAGCGCTGTGAGCGAAACTCAAAACTGGGGTAAGTGAGCTTTCAAATTTTTGTCCATTTGTACATCGATTAATAGCTTACATTTTCATCCGCTGTCTTCATTTGTAGGCGAGGGTGTCCCATCTCTGAGTGGGACAGATATAGACGAGAAATATTTAGACGATAATGAAGCGGACATACGGCAGAAGATCGGGAAGTTCAAGAAGGAATGTCCTACATATGGCGTAACAATAATGTGCGATTCTTGGATTGGGTCGACACGCATGAGCATCATCAACTTCATGATATACTGCAATGGCAGCATGTTCTTTCACAAGTCCGTCGATGCAACGGGCCAAACTCAAGATGCCTCACACCTACGCAAGGTATTTGCTTTCATTGTGTTTCTCCTTAAATCTTTTGGAAGTATGCATCATGTAATGGAGGATCTTGTAATGCAGGAAATTGCCTTTGTGGTCAACAAGGTGGGTGCAGAGAATGTTGTACAGATTGTAACAGACAACGATGTTAACTATAAGAAGACATGCAAATTCATCACACGAGAGCACCGCAACATCATGTGGTAGTCTTGTGTGGCCCATACGATTAATTTGATGCTCAAGCAAATTGGAGAGTTCCCTGACCAGGCCTCTATCATTGAGAGTGCAAGGAAAATCTCTCGATAGCTATACAACCATTCGAAGCTTCACGCTATAATGAAGAACCCTATCGGGGGCGAGTTGGTCAAGTGGAATGCTACGCGCTTCATGACAAACTTCATGTTTTTGGATAGTTTCCTTCATCGTAATGACAAGTTCTTACAATGGATGGTATCAGAGGAATTTCTGTCATCACACTTTGTTGATACCACGGACAGGAGGTTTGAACACTCTTGCCTCTCAAGCTTGGACTAGTGGGACAACCTTCATTCGGTTGTTAAATCCGTGGAACCGTTGTACACATTCTTGTGTTTCAACGATCAAGACAAGGTGGCTACATTGAGCGAGGTAATACTACGGAACAACATCCTGCGGCAGAAGTACGATATCTTGTTCCATGATGATCCAGGTACATTGAACCATTACATGGATGTCATGGACCGAAGATTGGCTGACCTAACGCGAGATACTTAGATGAACGCTTGTACTTGCACTTACTTTACGTACTTGTACTTACATGTTTCGTCCAACTTAATGCGGTTGTTGCCTTGAACCCCCGGACTCACTACGCGTACAGCACGACCAATGTCTTCTTGCCTAATCTGCGAGATACGTTTCAAGCGCTAGCTAATGATACTGATAGCGCTACTCAAGCCATTCTTGAGGCTGAAGTTTACAGAAGGAAGGTTGGAATGTACGTGAGTGCACTAGCTGAGAAAATGGCACATGACGTTAGAACTTCTCCAAGTAATTTTCTTATACCGTCTTAAATGTAATGCCACTCTCATCGGTACTGACTATTCTCTTCGTTAACTTGCATCACATTGGTGGGGTGTGTTTGATTCGGACACTCTCACGCTCCAGAAGTTTGCCATGCGGCTCGTTTCACATTGCGCTTGTTCTAGCGGCTGCGAGCGCTATTTGCATTCATCCACACTAAAGTTCGCAACCGCCTATCCTACAAAAAGCTCCATAAGTTGGCGTACGTTAACTACACTCTTTGACTCCGAATTCAAGCTGAAGAAAATCAAAGGTTCACAAATGCAGATGATCCATTCCAGCGTCTTATGGAGCTTACGCTTGCGACGCAGAAAATCCAATCCGACAGTGGATGGAGAAAGGGAGATCCAATGTTGATCCCTTACTTGATAAGGAGGACACAGAGAGTAACACCACCCTCCAATCACACCTTGTAACTGACCCAATTGACCCTATTGCGTTGCGAAAGAATACTAGGGCTGCCAGCATCTCTCAATAGGCATACAAGATAGTGGGTGACAATCACACTAGGAAGAGGAAGCACCCAGCAGTGACCACAAGGGATACCACAAAATGGAGAGCTCCCTCCAAAGGAAAGTGTACCGTAGATGTTGGGAGTGATGACTCGACTGATAGCACTCCTGGGGACCACCTAAGCCCGCCGTATCAAGAATCCAATGATAGCAGCTCCAAGACGGATAGCGATGGCGGTGAGCCTAGTAACGGATCCCATCTTTTACGGAATCAATTCCTTTTATGAATGTACAAAAATTTTGGGAGCTCAATGCCTCCATCCCCACTACAAGAAACAGTGAAAAATTCGTGGGTTTTTTTTAATTCGTGGGCCAAAACAAAACCCACGAATTTATATATTTAAATTCGTCAGTTTCTAAAGAACCCACGTATTTAATTAAATTCGTGGGCCAAAAAAACACCCACGAATTTATATATTTAAATTCATCGGTTAATAAAAATATCCACGAATTTAAGTAAATTCGTGGGCAAAACAAACTCATGAATTTATATACAAATTTAATAGCCCTGCGGGCTTCTCTATCTCTCTTTGCTCCTCTCACCGCCGCCCGCCCGCCCCGCCCACCCTGCCCGCCCGTTGCCGCGCCGCCGCCCGCCCGCCCCACCCGCCGCTCGCCTGCGTTGCCGCCGCCGCCTCGCCCGCAGCCTGCCGCCAGCCCCGCCGCCTCCCGCCGCCGCCAGCGCCACCGCCCGCCATCGCCGGCGCGCCGCCCGTCGGGCGCCACCCGCCTCCCGACCCTCGCGATGCCCCACCGGCGTTGGAGAATTTAGGTATATTTCATCTCATTTTATATTCGTCTGAAGTTATTTTATCTCATTTTATATTCGCTGCATATGGTATATATATTTACCATATTTTATTCTCTCGCTGTTGTTGTATATAACGTTAGAGTTTAGGGTTTGTGTCGAACAGTAGAGAGCCTAGGCATCACCCGTTCGGGAACGGCGCATCTCACATTTGCTTGTGAGGTGCACGGTTTCGGAATTGTCCAGCGTATTTTGGACAGCCCGAGAATGTTGGTTGTTGCATGGGGCGTGTGACGTGCGAGCGATCCGAACGTGATTTCGGCCGCATAACCCTGTTGTTCTCCGACGCACCAGCATCAGGCGTGCGTTTGGAGAACAGTGGGGTTATGCCACCGAAATTTCGTTCGGTTCGTAGCGCATGTCAAAGGTCGCATGCAATGGCCTCCATTCTTGGGTGGGTTTAGAACACATCTTTCCTAATAGGGTTGTCTTTGTCACCTAAGCCACGGTCGTACGTTGACATCGTTTCATTTGTTTAGCTTTGAGAATGGGTGACGATTGAAGGGCGATGTATGACGGATGGAGGAGTGATGGGGGGCACTCAAGGGAATGGGGGCAGATCACGGATGCTTTCTTGAAGCAAGCATTCGATGGAGGAGCTGAATATGTGTATTGCCCGTGTACCCTCTGCGAGAATAACAGCTACTACAGCAAGGATATAGTGCAATATCACATTTACAGAAACGGGTTCATGCCTAACTATTTTGTGTGGCACCGTCATGGAGAGACCGCAGGGCAGGCCATTGAGTCGGACCATGGGGAGGATCACGACCGGATGGAAGAGATGCTGGATAATCTTGGCAGGGGGATTGAATTTAACTCCGGGGAGGGGTCACAGCCGGAGGAGGTTAAGGAATTCTATAGGCTACTTGACGCCTCAAATGAGAAGCTGCATGACTTGACCAATGTGACCGTCCTACAGGCGGTTACACGGCTTATGTCGATGAAGTCGAAGTTCAACTTTTCGAACAAATGCTTCAACGCTTTGCTTGAACTTATGAATGATGTCCTTCCGCTTAACCACAAGATGCCAAAGGATTTGTACCAATCGAAAAAGTTGATGGCCGGCCTCGGGATGAATTACCAGAAGATTGATGTGTGAGAATAATTGCATGTCGCTCGAAGGATCATGACAAGGATACTCATTGTATGCATTGCGGTAAGTGTAGATTCGTTGAGGTGGTAGATGAGGAAGGGGTATCAGTGACTACAAAGGTCGCGACTAAATAGCTTCGGTACATGCCGATCACGGATAGGCTTAAACGGCTGTACATGTCAAAAGAAACAGCGAAACATATGCGGTGGCACAAAGAAGGTAAACGTGAGGACCAAGACCCGGATATGATGGTGCATCCATCTGATGGCGAGGCATGGCATGCATTGGACTGATTCAATCCTGCATTTGCAAGCGACCCTAGGAGTGTCCGTCTTGGTTTGTCCACAGACGGTTTCACACCTTTCAGCACAAGCGCTAGCCCCTACTCTTGTTGGCCGGTCTTCATCATGCCATACAATCTTCCACCTGAGATTTGCTTGAAAGAGGGGTTCATATTCCTTGCTCTTGTCATTCCAGGTCCTAAGCATCCAGGGAAGGATGTCAATGTGTTCATGCGGCCCTTAATTGATGAGCTGAAAAAGTTGTGGCGAGGGGAAAAGGCATACGACAGCGTTGGTGGTAGAGAATTTACCTTACGAGCCGCATACCTGTGGCCGGTCCATGATTTGTTGGCATATGGTATTTGGGCCGGCTGGTGTGTTCATGGTCACATGTGTTGTCCAATTTGTATGTCTGACTCTGATGCATTCAGGCTCACGCACGGTAAAAACATCACATTCTTCGATTGCCATCGACGGTGGCTTCCAGCGAGGCACCCTTTTAGGAACGATGCCAAAGCATTTCGAAAAGGAAAGAAAGTTAAAAAACGGCCGTCGAAGCGACTCATAGGAGAGGAGATAGCTGAATGGCATAGTCGGCTTCTACGATCTACGGAAGTGGGTTTCACTAGCTATGGAAAGGAGCACAACTGGACTCATATTTCTTTTCTTTGGGAGCTGCCTTACGCGAAGCTTTGATTCTGCAACATAACATAGATTTGATGCACCAAGAGCGCAATGTGGCAGAAAGCATCATAAGCATGGTGATTGATGTAACCGACAAAACAAAGGATAACGTGAGTGCTAGGAAAAACATGGGTGATCATTGTGCTAGGTCATGGCTCGAGGTTAAAGTTGGTTTAAATGGAAATGAGAGCCGGCCACGAGCTCTATACTGTGTGAAGCCAGAAGACCGTAAACAGATTTTGACTATGAGATTGATGTTCATATGATTATCACAGCATATCTTGATTAGCTCGTAGTTGTAGTCCTTATATATAGTATCTATTCTTGTTTAGCTTGACCTGTCATATTGATATTCTCATATTGTGTCTTGGTCGAATAGTACTATTCTGAATTTGTTTCATGTGAATCAGCATAATTTAGGTAAGGAAAGAGTTAAATGCCTTATTTGCTAAACTCTTGCTAAACTTACTCGATTCTAGCACATTTAGCAAAAATCGATGATATGTTACTTGTAACACAACCTAAGTTAATCTTGAACTTGCAGGTTTGTGGGTCACGCCCTCCAGCACGTACTAACGACGACATCATAGAAGACATCTTCAACAGCGCCGGCGGTGGTGGTAGCGCCCACAACTCCAACAACCCCAAGGCATGAATTCCATTGTGAACTCGATTGGTGTATTACTGTTGTACTTTATGACTTGTTGTGATAGATAGATTGTGATCGACTTATTGTGATGGACTTATTGTAATGGAATGTGGATTGTATCTATTGCGGTTGTAATGTGTTGTACGTCATTGCGTAGTTTACAAATTGCCGTTGGATGTGTGATTGATTATCTAAGGATCTGCTAGAATGTCTCCTTCTGGTTTGAGAGATTGATATATATATTATAACTGCAAATATTTTTTTGTCTGCTAAGTGGATGTCCTATTTACTAGAGAGGTCATGCCGAAATTTTGTACATTTCGGTGACTTAGTTTTAAGCTGGTTTTAAAGAGTTAAAAGGTTGGTTTCAGTCTTTTAGTAGAGGTAATAGGTTTGGTGTCTCGTTTGTTAATTCTTCGTTCGCTTGAACTTCGTTGTTGAGTTTGATGACCTTGGTGAGCTAGCTGCCCCCTCCCTTCCTTCCTCTTGCTCAAATTTAGGAACATTAGTTGCAATTTAGTCGATGTGCAGCGGATGGACAGATGCTTCTGTAGGAAATTTAGTTGATTCTTTTAGTATATATCAATCTAAATAATCTGTTGCAATAGTGATAATTTAAGTTGAAATGCATAAATCTGGATTGATGATGTTGCCATATGAGTTGCATATATATGTTTGTGATCTAGTCATTTTTATTTTTGTTTATTGCAAATATATGTTCAATCATTTTGTACATTCAGAGTTGTTTTTGTCATTTTCTTGCTTTTGTCATTTCCGACTTCTATGGCAAATGATGATATTGGGTTTTGATATGTGACTTGTTCTGAATGAATGATAGAAACACATTCATCTTCAAATGACAGAACAAGTCATGTCAATGTAGTTTCCCGTTTCCAAAGTTGGATCCAGCTGCTGAATGCCATTGCATTCGATTGATACTTTTGCATCCACCTCTAGAAATGGAATTGCTGCCAATGGTATATATTGCCATAAAAAATCTGATGCTAACTACTTTTCTTTTTGCTTTTAATTTGTTCTTTTGTGTTAGTGTTTCTAATCAGATTTGAACAAAATAGATGACCCTTCTTATTCTTCGCTTAGCAATTTTTAGTTTCAATTTTCTTTTTGCCTTTTCTTTTGGTCTTTAGTTGTTATATGTATTGAGTGCGATGCAGATGGATATATATATATACATTTGTGTATAAATAACTGATAAATTCGTGAGCCATTAAAAACCCACGAATTTATCTGGGCGCTCCAGATAAATTCGTCGGTTCCTTGAGCCCACGAATTTAACAATTAAATTCGTGGGTTTATTAAGCCCACGAATTTAACAGATTAACTTCGTGGGCTATATAGCCCACGAATTTAACATATTATATTCGTGGGCTACGTTGGCCCATGAATTTAATCATAAATTGTGGGTTTCAAGCATCAATTTAACTCAATTCAGCTTAAATTCGTGGGCTTGGCAGCAACCCACAAACTTAACTTAAATTCATGGGTACCCATGAATTTAATTGATTAATTTCGTCGAGTTAAATTCGTAAACTAAATTCGACGGTTTGCCCACGAATTTTTCCCTGTTTCTTGTGGTACCCTGTCACATCCCGCTCAAAAGGACAACATCTTATAGAATTTACAGGGGAGTCTCAGTACACTCACGCCACACACGACAAAGACCATGGCGCTCCTCAATCACAAAGGACAACTACTGCAGGAAAGGGCCATCCACATAGCCAGGACGCACCACATGATAGCTCTAGCTCGTACAGCATCACGGAGACGCAAGGGAGTTATAGCTCATATGGCGGCTATGACTATGCCATCCCGGATGTTCCTGCACAACCTCCCACCCGATGGGTCTATGAGTGGCAAGACCCTAACTTTTATGCCATGTTGTACCAGCAATGGGAAACAACTAGTTCATAGACGGGGCAAAGCTGGCACGGATACAAGGCGGAGTTGCTAGCTACACGAGGATTGCTAATGCTGTCCACTGAGGAGTACAACATGACCAACCAAGTGTACATGCAACAATACTACCCGTAGTCCTGAAGGTAATATTTCATTTGTATATTTTATTTCATTGCAGTTGTGCCCTTTTGTTTGCTTTGGAACTAATTAGCTTCTCTCTTGCAGTTTTATAGCTTGTCGACTTGGCTTTTGTAATTCCTGGGACTAACAAAACCATTGAAAATGGTATGACTGATTGATTCAAATTGTTGTTCTGCAATGTTAAATTATTGTCTTTTCCATGCTATAAACTGATTTACAAGGACATTCTAGAAGGGCATTAACAGTGAAAGAATAGACATTATTCTTGGTTCATTACAAGTAGTTCTGTTTTTGTGCTATGGTATTCAGAAGAAATGATTGTTTTTTTATATACACACAGGTGGTTCTTGCAACTTCTATAATATCGAAGTCTGGAAACGTGACAAAAGTTTGGTAGCTATACCATATATTACTATTTGGCATCCTTCGCTATATAGACGAGTAGACAGTTGGTGCCAAAACAACAACACTCGAATGAACTTTCTGCACTAAGTTTTGTTCAGTACATTTATGGACTTTTTAGTCTGGGATATTGAAATGTTATTTGTTTACATATTGTTGCTAAATGCTTACTTTACAACTTCAGATTGCCTAAAATACAGCAAAGTTCATGCCAATTTTTGTTTCATATTTTAGCGTCGTTGTGCTATTCATTTTCTCCTATTTTTCCATAATTGTTTTATATATTTCTAACATTTATTCTGATTTTTTTGGCCTTTACCGTGTTTGTACAAATTTCTAACATATTTTCCTGATTTTTTGCCATTTTTTCTCCAAATTTTCGCAAATTTTCCCATTTATCCTTTGCACTGCCGATTTTCGCCACATTATCGTCAATCATTGGTACAAGCCGAGCGAAAATCGCCATAAATCATGCGATTTTCACTACTTCGGGCTCAGTTTTTTTTTGACCTTGTCAGTGTCTTTTACCTCTCTAATAATCTCTGTGCTGATAATCTCCTTTCCTACACCCAAATCCTTCGTCTCAAATTCGCTCCTTAAGTGTACCATCCTTTACAACTAGACACCATTCCTTTACCATTAACAAAGAATTCCGATCACATATTCAACAGATTTGTGTGTCCCTGACGTCATCAGCAAACCGCCACAGGAAACACTTCATTTTCCTGGCATTTTCCAGAAGGTTACCAGGGATAGTTTTCATGACATCCGTTTGGGCTATCAAGGCCCGGACTTCATTTCATTGAGCCCTTGAAATTTCCCCTCAAAAATTTATTTGCCCACTATCTATTTGACAATCACAAACCAAACTACTAGACAAGTAAGAAAATTTTGAATTCTTGACGTATATTGTTGGGCAGCAAGGTTCCCATGGGATTTAGAGAGGTAGAACATTCCTGTCAAAACCACCTCGATCGGCGCCTCCCACTCCATCCGCCAGTCGACACGCTGCCAGCAACACCGCAAGCCTTTACCATTCAGATCTCGATCCCTGTGCTCTGCCTCCTGAAGACACTTTCCGGAGCTTAGAGGGTAAACTAGTACAGCCTCGGCAACTGCGTGCTCGGCAACTCTGGGGATATATCACGGTACGTTACTTCATCATGGCAAAGGCGACGCCTGTGGCCTCGGAGTAGGCATAAGCGTTGGGCATGGTCTGCTACAAGTAGGCATGTAAACGAGTCGAGTTAGAGTTTGGTAAAAACTCGAGCCGAGCTCGAGTGAGCTTGAGTTAAAGTCTAAGCCTAGATCTAGGCTATAGCTTGTCTTAAGTAAGTTTGGTAACCATCAACAATTCAATGTGTATTATTTTTTAACAATAAAAAAATGCTCAATCACAGTAAGAATTAATATGTAGTAATTTTTAACACGTGATTTATAAATTTACTAAGTTCACGAGTTATTCGAGCTCGACTCGATATCCCTAATTGTAAGTAAATAGCAGCTCTGTAGACCGCCGGCTATTGATGCTCTACTACGATCTATCAAGCATCAACCATGTAATAGCTTCCTATTGCCTCCCAAGCCTACATTGCTTGCTATTTAATTTGTTTGGCCTTTGGAACAGTGTTTTCCATATTTTATCTCGCACATGTGGATCCAAATTATAATGCTTGCTCCTAGTTCCGGAGCGGGACAAGGAGGAAAGGGAGAGGCGAAGAGCTAAAATGCTCAGATAGTAGCCAGCTGAAAATGGAGAGGGCTGAGAAGGCGAGCAGGAGAATGGAGTTATATGTAGAGAACAAGGTTAGGTTATCAACACTAAATCTATCTATCTATACCTATACTAATTAGGAATTAGGTGCTCCTAGGAAACTATCACTACTACTTAAAAGGTAATCACAGAAAGTTCAAAAATGTCATCACAGACGGTTTTCAGAACTATCTATAACCATGTGTCAGTGATAATACGGCGTATGATACAACTATCACAAATAGTTATTTATAGAGTTATTTTACGGGATACTACATTCAATATGAGCCGTTCATTCTTTTGAATCCAATAGATCAGATTAGGTAGAATTTATTTATACTTTCTCTGGTAATAGAGTAGTAGAAACACCCTTATCAAATCACGGTTAGATCTAATTTCTATTACCCACTACTATCACAGACGGTTCATAGTCTTAGCCGTCCATGATATGATATGTATCACAAACGGTTTTTTCTGAAGAATTGCCTGTGATATTATGTTGTATTACTGAATCTTTTTCTTTTTATTGACTTGCCTCAGGAAATGCCTGTAACAGTCCAAAAATATTAAAAAATAAATAAAATGTAAAATTAAGTTTGAATTTTGATTTTAATCTGAATTTCCAATTTTCTATGATTTTCCTTGGAGTTGTTATTTTTTATAAATACTTTTACTACAAAAACTATTATTTTCAAACTTTGAAATCGAAAATCATATAAGGATAAAATCTAGGGAAAATATATTTCAATCTAAAGATAACTTAAAAATAACCACAAAAAGTCTCAAAGAAGTTTGAAAGCATTTAATGCTATTAGAAATTCAAAAACAGTACTTGATGACTAGGAATGGTGACACTATCAGATTTATTTAAAATTGTACGAATATGATTGTATTCTTAATTTTTTCTGAAATAATATAAAGCTATAATTAATCCAAAACAAAAAGTTTCATAACTATTAAACTTCATTTATTTCTTCTGAAAAATCAAAAACTGAAAATATAAATAAATTGACAAAACATTGTCAAAATTTTATAAAAATGCAAAGACTTGAACTACATCTGAAAATTTTATAGTGATCTCATTAAACCCATAGAATCACATATAAAAATTTTCAATGAATTTAATATAATTTGATAGCTCAGAAAAATAAAAATCAGAAAACTCAAAATGGAAACAATGACATTGTCAGAATTTTATAAAATTGCATGAGTAAAATAATAATCTATAAATTTTATGAAATAATAAGTATTTCCTGGATACCATACACAAACATTTTCAGAATTTTTTTACCAAAATGACAGCTCAAATTAAACCTAGAACCCTGTTCTATCCAAACATGAAAATTCCAGTGAATTCTCCTCATCTCACTGTCATGTTGGCCCTTCTCTTACTAGGTCCCCACTTGGCAGCATCTCACAGCCGAACGCTCTCACCCCTGCCCGATCCTTGCCACGGCAAGCTAATGCCGGGCAATTTGCTACCATGGCAGAAAGTCATCACCGAGTGTCGACGGTGTGCAAGATTGCAGCGCCAAGCTCGCCCATGCCTCGCTGCTCCTGGACCCAGAATGCCCTCACCTTCGGCCTCTACGCTGAGCACCGCCATTCTGGCCTATTTAAGCCGGCCGAGCCTCACCTTGGCACCCCATCTCACTACTTGACCTCCCCACTGCCTCCCCACCATCGCACGGGCCACATTCCACCGAGCCACCATTGCCTTGCTCATCCCCGGCCGCAATTCCCCACCATGGCCGAGCCGCCAGCCAATTCCGTCCTCGATGCGTCGTTTCCCAATTAACCTTGTAGGGAGCATCATTATCTACCCCTAATCACATTCCCCTGAATAATTGGACCTTTCCCCTGCCGATGAGCAGCCGCCACAAAGCCCTGCGCCACCGCCGCCTGGCTCTGCCGAGCCACAGCCTCCGGCCACTTCAGCTCCGGCCGCCACCTCCTAAAGCCTCAGCAAGATCCAAGCAATCCATTTTGGGCCTCGCATCTTCCTTCCAGTGCTTGCATCGCCGCCGACCCAGGGTCACCGAGCCCAGCCATGGCGCTGTCCTGTGTGTTCCCCTCTGTTCTGTCTCCCTTTCGCTAGCTGTCACCCAGGGCAAAAGGTAAATTGATTAAGTAACTGGTTCTATGGCAGGTGGGACCAATATGGCCTGTACTTGGTTGGCTAAGTTCAGGAGATTTATGTGTTGGTTCAAATAGATGACATGTTTTGATTGAACCCCTCCAATTCAAAATCAGCATTTCAGCTCAAGAACATGACTAGGTTAAATGGCCTCTGATTCAAGTATCAATACCTCGAGTTAAGCAAACTTTAATTAGTGCCAACAATATTTATTTACAATATGTCTTATGCATATGTGTCATATGGAATCCTCATATAAAGCTTTACAACGAAACTAATTGTTCAAATATGGGATTATGGCATGCAGGGCCAGTAAGTCCCAAATATTTCGGTCGTGTAGAAACCCTGGACAGTCAGCAGGTCACTGTCCATCCCTTTTCTTTTTCTAGAATTTCCAAATTGAGCTCAATCAAACAGTTATAACATGTGCATCTTAGCTTCAAATTTGGTCAAACAAATTTCTAAATTCATCTAAAATCCTAAACTTTCAGAATATGCAAAAATATTTAATATTTGATCCCTATTAAAAATATTTGAATAAACCTAATATGATCACTATATAAAATTTTTAAACTCTAACTCCTAAACTAGTAAAATAAATTTATAAAAAGTTATGGTACCTTAAACATTCTATTTATGAAAAAATATTTAGATTTGGACATGATTTGAATTAAGTTTGTAAATAAGAGTTGGCACCGAAAATATGATGAAGGATTTGATCGGCTCGAACACACGCAAATGCCGGGTTTAATCTTGGTCCGTAGTGTGCCAACCGATTTGATCCTACAATCAGCAAAAAAGTTATTGTCGGGACCCAAATATGCAAATCCGGACCCCCTGTGTATTCAGCAATAGTCTGGGATCACGCTAGTGCACACAGGCTCAACATAGATGATGAATATCACAATAATACTCAACAATATAACAATAAAGACCTCATCAAATTAAATATAACTTGTTAGATGACCTTATGGTATACCTTACATGATTACGCCTCGCAGGGCTAAGACTGAAAAATAAATAAACTGCAGCAGAAATAAACTTATTCGTAGTTAGCCTTCAATTTGCCACAGGCAACTGACAAGGTTCGCACCCTAGTTGTCCGCTTCTTCCTGATACTCCTCTTAAAAAGCAAGCGTAGCCTCCTCTCCAACTAGTGATCTTTTGATGCAAGGGTGAATACATAAAGCACTCAACAAGTTATGCACAGAATGCAAGTCTAATATACTATATGCATGGCTTATTCCAAATGAATGGCTGACATGGTTATTTGCATAAAACAACATTTATAAAAGAATAGCATAAATAGATTAAAAAGATAGTAAAATAAATAATAACAATAATAAATTTCACAGTTATTTTCCAAATAAACCAACTCATAACCTTAAATCATATTCCAACTTCCATAGGCATATAGCCTCCATTCCCACATTTATTTGATTAAAAACTAACTCTTGACTGTAATCTTCGAGCAATGCTCAATACTGCGAGCACGGCTATTTGAATAGGTTTTACACTCTGCAGAGGTTATACACTTTTCCCACAAGATACAATCATACACCACAAAGCGCAAGTGATTATAACAAAGCCTTTCCAATGCTCTGTCTAAATCCAGTACTGCCCGCTAAGGTTTCAACACTGATGGGACTGGTTACACACTCAAGGCCCCCTCTTGCGCTATGTGAGTTTACCCACATAGTCGGGACTCACACTACCACGACAGTACCAAAGCCTAGACTAAACATTTTAATCAGCTAGTCCTATCCCATATCATACATGTGGTTGTATGAATGACTTAGTTCAAATGCTTGCAATGTTAAGTCCTTAATTGACCAGCAAGACTAACAAAAAATTCACCATATCTATGAACCATCAAATACCATAAAAACAATGTGACTGCCCAAATACCACACTGGCCCACAACAAATCCTTGCCATTTGCCTCAGTTTAAATCATATTACCACACCGGTTGTTTTACCATGCACCACGTGCCATCAACAGCAACAACATTGTGTGACAACACTAGACACAGAAGTTAATAAACATGTTCCATAGTTCGTTAAGCAAGATTAACCTTTCCACATAAAATGATGACTCATTGCATGGCTAAGAAAACTACATGCATTCTAACTACTCACATTGCCAATTATAGGTACAACTAATATGAAACCATTCTAGGATGACAAATGAAATACAACATACAATATGACAAGGTGAATATATCACAATTGGAGGATTAACTATACCAAACATAATTGAAGTAAGTAGTAATTGAATTAGTATGCAATACTTTGAAACAATATATGTTTAAAACATGGGTCCAACATGGTCAAAGCACAACTTGCCTTCAAAGAACTCTAGATCCTACTCTACACCTGGTTCTTGGGATGGCTCCTCACTCATAAATTCCCCACTCACTTTAACGTCTACGCGAATCAAGCGAAAAAGCAACAAATACAAAAAATAGAGAGTAAAATCAACTCAAAAAATTAAATAAAATTCACCATTAAATATATCTCAATTTTACAAATTTTTAGAAACTCGACTGACCTAAATCGGAGTTCGTATGAGAGAGAACAAGCTAAACAAAGTTGAAATAAAAGAAAATTCAAAAAAATAGAAAATCCGAATTAAATGAATTATTTTCATACTGGAAAATAGCATTTATGACATCATGCTGACGTCAGCATCGAAATCATTTACGATCGAATATTTGTTCTACGTGAAAACCAAAATATGACATCACGCTGACGTCACGGGACATGTGGCACATTCTCGGCTTGACACAAGGCACAACCACAGCGTGACACGCGTGTGGGTGCATGGACTAATTCCACCACTTGGCTCAGGTCTACAGTAGACCCTGTCACTATGCACATGCATTGGATGTCACACGGCTGACGCTGGCTGGGACACATGGCGAAGCACGGAGCGATCCACATTGCGCTATTGTGGCGATGACACGTGGCGGCATTGTGACCATTCAGATCCGATCGGACGGCGGCTACTACAGATGGGAACCAAAGCGTAAGAGCGACGTGGCTACCCCGGTGGGTGAAACACAGCACGGATATGGACATATATTACAAAACCAACGGTGACGATTGATCGGGGCAGACGAAACGACGGAGGCGCAGATCTACTACGGACTTGACTCGTGGCTGCATCTACGGCATTCACGATAGATCAAACGGTTCGGTTTTGCGCACGGATGGTGATTACGCGGCACGACCTAGGCCACTTGATCAAGATTGGACGACGATGCATGCAAGCAACGCAAGGGAACGACGCGGTTGCCCCGGCGTGCGACGCATGGATGAAATCCAACGGCGCTCACCAAATCCGACGGCTAAAGGAGTTCGCGGGCGGCGGCGATGGCACGGTGGATCTTGGTCACCAAAGATGAAGATGAAGATGTGGCCAACGGTGTTCTGGGGGTCGTCCAACGACATTCTCACCCGGAATCAACGTGCCTTCATGCGATGAACCTGATGCGAACCAAAACAACGGCGGGGACGGCTCGACGATGATGGATCCTTGCAAAAACCACATCTGCTTGCTTTAGGAACTATGGTGAGCTCGAGCAGGCAACACACAACGTCTCGACATGCGTGTGCTAGGGCGATGGGTGCGGTGCGGTGTGGGGAATCCCGCACGGGTGTCGGCTCCTTAAATAGGGCCCTCGGCTTCCATGTAGTGTGAAGATCCAAGTGGATTCGATGGCGGTGGCAGATTCTGGTCGGATAGCTGCGGTGACACAGACTTAATCTAGACTGCACACGTGGCAGGATCCAACGGCAGAAAAACCATTATGACGCGGCTTGATGGAGACCACGTGACCTTGATCCAACGGTTTGCGTCCACGCGGCTAGGGTTTGGCGGTCGGGCTGGGTTGTCGCACAAAGTTGGGATGGGCCTACATGGGCTCGGCCCAACACTTTTCAAAATGATTTTAAAATTATTTCCAAATAAAATTAATTCCCGAAATTAGAAATAGCAAAATCAAATAACAAAAATGTCAAGAAAATTCCAGAAAATATTTGAAGGCATCTGGAACTCAAATAAAATATTTCTAGGAAGTCTATTTAAACTATTCCAATAAATAAATAAAAGATGAAACAAGGCTTAATACAATAAATACAAAATAGATTAAATTAAATCCAAAAAATTCATAAAAAGGTAAAATGCATATTAAATCCAAGAAATGCAAAAATTGGGATGTTATAGTTATAATCTAAATATCTATATAAGCTGATTAGGTTTTCAATATAAATTCAATCTAAACAGCTGTTTAGCCGATTAAACCACACGCAACGATAAATCTAACTAGCTTATTACGGCTGATCGGTTGGTTTGGTAAAGGCATATTTTCCCAAAAAGGCAATGCACAGCAAGATCGGAGAAAAGCAAACCTAGGTAGATTGGTGTAATCGAAGAAGATCAACAATCGGTGATGCACAACTTTATTGATCAAGAACAATTACAGGGAGATTCCAAGTTACAAAAGGCTACTCCTAGTCAATAGAATGTAAATAAAAAGTAGATGTGATTTGATTGGTTTGTTGACTTTTTTTTCAGCTTGCCTCTAACCCCTATTTATAGCATATATGCCCATCGTATCCTTCTCTGATCCGTCCATGAATCGTATCGGCCTCCACCTCTTAACAAGTAAAATTCTGTCTTTGGATCAATATCTGCTACAATTCCAACATTAACTTAACTTTTCCCTTTTTGAACAGATATCAGCTAGAAATATCCAATTTTATCCTTAACCTAACAAATCGATTACACCTTGCGAAATTCTGGTGCTAACATATGCATGCCAGTTTTGGGGGATAACAGGCTATCTTCCAAAACTCATTTGCATTAGCTTAAACACGAATTTTTCCACATTATTCTTGCCATTTTTCTCGGTAACTTCCCCGTTAACTGCGCCGTAATACCTCAAGCCATACAAAATTTATCATAACTGCTCGCAAACCGTCAGGAAAACTTCCCCCCTTTTCACCATTTTCACCCGCCTATAAATATGGGGCCAACCATCCAGTCATTTTCATGCACTCAAGCTCTTGAACCCCTCATTATCGGCTTATTCCTTCATTTTCTTCAACCACCAACATACTCTTTTCTGCCACCGTTTCATCTCGTCAGCTCAAGAACAATGAAACCAAAATAGGTATTTATTCCTGTACCCGACTGTGAAGATAGATTTTACTTAGGCCCAGTAGGAAACCTAGATCCATCGTCTATAATAGAACAAGATATTCCTAGACTGCCTTTGCATGCCCCTGGTTATAACATCGAAGGATAGAGTAAAAGTTTTAGGGCCTAGCCGACAATACTAAAAGGTTAGAGGGATTTGTACAATCAGCTAGCGGCAGTAAAAATACCCCAATGGGAATAGATGGGCATAGAGGAATGTCTTCCCCTCTCCTTAGCCGACCCAAAGGCTAATGAGCCCTTTGTGGCCACAACCTGTTATTTTTGGTCGGACACCATTAATGCCTTCATATTCAGGACAGGTCCCATCGTCCTAACCCTATTAGACGTAATCCAATTCTGTTATTTGAGGCCAGACAGAGATCAAATATCGACATTCAGTGCTAAGCCTCAACACAAGCTAATCTCCACCAAGGGAGAAGGCTGGAATAAATACATTAGTGATAGCAAAGGAATCGGCCTAATATCTGACAAAGAGCATGTGGCCTTCTTAAACATGTGGTTTGAACGATTCCTTTTTTGTGGTGCTTCTCTTGGCCCGACTCAAACATATCAAGTTATGGCTGAACAGTTGGTAGCGAGTCATTGGCTAGCTTTGGGAAAGATGTTTCTAGGAGCTGTATATCATATGATGCACATAATCTTCAGTTGGCTATTCATTGGTTTTGGAGCTTATACTGCCGGCAATGTTGGTAGACCTCTCTAGTTTATTCAAACTTGGTTACACTGTATATTTAGCCAACCGTTCAAGATCAATACAGAAACACTGACTCCTTTCCCTTGTGAAGAAACACCAAAAAACCAAAAAATTGAATATAGAAACAACTGATCGTTTGGTGAGCGTTTATCCTTTGTGCCTACAACAAGACCAAGATTACACCCATCGGAGCAAGGAAATACCTGGCTTTCTTTTTCTACCAGTGGGATTTCTTTAGTTACAGAGAGGCTGATTGTTTCCCTTCCCCGTCCTTCTTTCATCTTACAGCCAATAGTGAGGATATGCTTGAAGAAACCCATAATTTATTTAGAATATTAATCTCTCCATGTGTGTTGTCCGTCGACTTGCACGCAAAGGGTCAGACATTCCAGCCATCATATGAGCTCTACCATCCATCAGTGTATGCAAGGCAATTTAGATTCAGGCAAGTTCCCCCAATCTTCTAGATCTTTGATCGGCATAGGCAAAGAAACAGAGTGAAATGTTCTTCATCGGTAGAAATCGCCCTGCACATACCCGGCGATCTTCAAATCTAGACTTTGCAACACTTTGTTCTTCAAACTCGGATAGCAGGGGGTTTTCTTACTTGGTGGTCAGCTACCCAAGCAGCCTTATATCCAGCAAAATGTACAATATTGGCTATCGTCTCTAATTTTTTCCCAAGACTTTTATCCGATTCAGATCATACTAACTCTGATAACAATAGCTCAAGTTCTAGCAGCGATGCTAGCTCAGGATATACTAACTCGAGTTCACTACTACAGAATGGTACAACACTTTCGCTTCATCTGGGTTGGTTCCCAACTTTTAAGGAAAAAACCGATTGTAATAGATGATTTAGTGAGGTTGCTAATAATTGGTGGGGTATCATCACAATCAGTGCACAGGTTATAACTGATTGTGATGTAGCATTAGGCATATCGCAATCGGTTCTAACATTAGAACTGATTGTGATATGTCATGCACATCACAATCGGTCCCACCTAAGAACAGATTGTGATGTGCATGTGCCTAGGAACCGATTGTGATGTGCACATGCATGTCACAATCAGTTCTAACATAAGAATCACTAGGTAATACGATTGTGCATGGCACATCACAATCGGTTCCTACGTGAGAACCGATTGTGAGGTGCATGGCATATCACAATCAGTTTTTATGTTAGAACCAATTGTGATGTGCCTTGCTAGATTATTTATACCCTCGGGCTGAACACTCCTCTGTTGTTGTTCAAGAGTCAAAAAAACCGCCATCACCCCAAAACACACACAACATACTCTAGTTGTAACCAATACTTGGGAGAGAAATTATGAAATCCTCAAGGATAGGTGTCAAGAGGATAAAGTTGAAGCCCTAGCTTGAGGAGATTTTCCCTCAATTTTCTCTCATTTGTGGTTTTCTTCAAAAGGTGAGCATTCCTTCAAATCCCTTCAATTTTGCACTATGTAATTCAATATGTCTCAAAGAGAGTTTAGGCTGCACTGGAATTGTGTGTATCCTATCATATTTCACACCCTTTATTTCACAAACAAACATCCATTTATCTGCTTTCTAGTACTCTTGTGGTAATCTGGAATTATTGTTGATGTAATATAATGAATGTTAGAGTTTAGGTTGCGTAACCTACATCTCCCGTTCGATGGTGCTTGTTTATAAATATGCTGAAATAGCATATTTATAAAAAAGCACTCTTGAATTATCCACATTTTTTGATAGTTCGAGGATATGTGGTTCGGACAAGTTCCTAATTAATTTGTTGTACAACTGCGTAGAAAATTAATTTTGGCAGCATCTCCCTGGTTGTCGGGACCCGAATATGCAAATCCGGAATGTGGAATATAAGAACCAAGGGGTCCTCAGGGCAGGCCCAGGAGGAAGACCTAGAAGATATTTCTTACGTCAAGCTTCATTTACTGTACGGAAAGGGGCGTACCTTAAAAGAAGTTGAACATGTATTTGGATATATTAGAAACAGTTGTAATCCGAGTCGTTACAGGATAGTTAAAGATGTAAACTCTATCTTGTAACCGACTAGAATTTCTTAACCAATTAGGATTCTGTAAGTCATCCCCCCTCCCACTATATAAGGGGTAAGGCGGGCGATGATAGGGGATCAAGCCATAGAGCGTAACACGCCACATATTACTCGGAGAACATTACGCTTTAAGCATCCTCAGATCCAAGAGATCCATATAATCCCAGCACACAGGATTAGGGTATTACCTCCACCGCTGAGGGCCTGAACCTGTATAAACCCTTGTCTTGTGTGACCTTCGAGTTTGAGATCGAGCGCCTACCCCATAAATTCATTGCCGACTACAAAAGTCGACAGTTGGCGCGCCAGGTAGGGGCTGCGCTTCAATCTGTTCCTACTGCACTCGATGGCATCAGCCGTGATTCATCGCCACCTTTGTCTCGGCCGGGCTTTTAAGCCGGAAGCCTAGACTTCGTCGACATGCACGGAGAGCTTGTCCACCTGGATCATAACCAGATCCAATCTGGTACAACCCTGTACGAACCATCTTAGGTACATTGCTCTGACTTACCCGGAAAAATAGTCGGCGCCATCAGGTACGGCGGCAGTTTTCGCGGCGTCTTTTCGATTGAAGGACAGAAGACTGATCTGCACCAAGAAGACCAAGAGGCCGCGGAAGAAGATCGTAAGCGTAAGGGCAAGGAGGTAGACGCTCGATCTCTTGATCATTTGGCCGCAATGTCGCGAGGAGATCTTGCAGTCTAAGTTGGGAGACCAGACCGTTTTTCGAACACCGATGCAGAACGTCGTTGCCTCCAAGACGCTCCTTGACACACTAGACCCGATGATAGCATCGGACAGCCCAGCGGCCCCGATCGTGGCCCACATTAAAGCCATGGTGATGGCGGCAGCAATCCAGCAAACCCAGGAAAGACCACCGGCGGACGAAGCACACTCGCGCTCCCACGCAGCCACTCGCGTCGCTAGTAGCGATCGCAACGGTCGAACAGCGGCGATCGGCGCCACACGCCGCTGAGAGCGCCCGACAAATCCTCGATCGTGACCTCGCGAGAACCTCACGGCGAGCGGCGGGGCGAGGCGAGGAGGAAAAGCGCGATCGCCGCGGCGACTATGAGCGTTTTGGCGTGAGTTACGATCGGCGAAGCGACCGCGAACTCATCACCGCCGAGGATAGCGGCGATGAGGATCGAGTCATGAACTCACCACGCCGTACCCACCCCGCGTGCGTTAATCATCATCAAGGCGAGAAGATCGCGCGATGGAGTCCTCCTCACCAAAGACGAAAAATCCATCGGCGGGATTGGGCGTTTACTCCTCGATTCGTCGAGTGATATGGCGAGGTTTCAACCCAAAGGGCATCATAAAGTTCAACAGAGCGAGATCCGAGGCAGCTACTGAGTTTACGCCTTAGCAGTTAAAGCCGCTGGGGGAAATCAGCCTGTTATGGCAAACTATTTGCCAGTCAATCTCACCCCCACCACTCAAGCATGGCTCACAGGGCTCCCTGCGAACTCGGTGGACTCTTGGAGCGATCTTTGCGATCAGTTCATTGCCAATTTCCAGGGGACTTTCGAACGGCCTGGCACTCCGTGGGATCTGTACCAGCTGCACCAGAAGAAGGATGAGACGCTGAGGGATTTCATCCGGCGCTTCATGCAGAAGAAAAACACCGTCAGGGACGTGTCCGAGGCAGTAGTGGTAGCGGCCTTCCAAAATGGGGTAAGTGATCCTGATTTAATAAAAAAGATGTCCAGGAAACCCCCGACTTCTGTGAAGGAAATGTTCGCATTAGCCGACCGCTATGCGACGGCCTCGGACACCCAAGCCGAGCGTCAGGAAGACCGCCCGCCGCAAAAGAGCAGAGGTGACAAGCCGGAGTCATCAAAACACAAAGACAAGAAGCGGAAGGGTGAAGAACTGATAGCAACGACAGAGCATAATCGCCCTCGAGCCGCACGGAGGGAGGCGCCCGACTACAACGCCGTCATGGAGGCGATTTGCCCTTTCCACCCCAAAGGAAAGCACACAGCCAAGGACTGCTTCACTTTGAAGCGTTTTGCCGCGAGTCACCGCAACAGGCCCCGACCAAGGCGAAGCCGCTCCTGCGAAAAAGAAGGATCTCCCGGACGAAGAAGACTTCCAGGAACCCGAGCAGGAGCTGAACTACATCTACGGGGGCTCAACAGGATATGAGTCCAGACGAAAGCAAAAACTTACCGCTCGGGAGATCAACGCGGTAGAACCAGCGACTCCTCAATATCTGAAATGGTCGGAGGTCCCGATCACCTTTGATCGAAGGGATCACCCCGGTCGGGTCCTACATCCGGGTAAGTTTCCTCTTGTACTTGACCGGTCGTGCAGCGTGAAGCTCAAGAGGGTCCTGATCGACGGCGGAAGTGGGCTCAACGTCCTATTCGCCAGGACATTCGATGACATGAACATCCTTCGTTCGGAGCTGAAGCCAAGCACTCAGCCCTTCCATGGAGTGATCCCCGGGGCGTCCTCATTTCCCCTCGGACAGATTTCTCTTCCCGTTACGTTCGGTGCCAAGGATAACTTCCGAACCGAATACATCAATTTCGAGGTAGCTAATTTCGAGACGGCATATCACGCCATCTTGGGAAGGCACAGGTTAGCGATTCATGGCCATACCTCATTACACCTACTCGATTGAAGATGCGGGACCCAAAGGAGTCATCTCGCTCGGGTGACATCAAGCAATCCTCTCAATGCGATCGGGAGAACCATGAGCTTGCCGAACTACAGGAAGCAAATATCCAGGCAAAAAACATCCAGGCTGAGGCTGCCACGCTCCAAGACGAAGGAGAAGTCCCGTTAAAGAAGCAGGCCACCTCAGGAATCAAGCCTGGCGAAGGAACCAAAAGGATCATTCTTGACCCGTCTGACACATCTAAAATGACCATGATCGGGACAGTGCTCGAGGACAAATAGGAAAGCGCGCTCGTCACCTTCCTCCAAGCAAACAAGGACATTTTCACCTGGAAGCCGTCAGATATGCCAGGCGTACCAAGGGAGGTGATCGAGCACTCTCTCCATGTTGACGAGAAGTCAAAACCCGTCAAACAAAAGCTTCGGCGGTTTGCTCCGGATCGTCGGAACGCCATAAAATAGGAAATCACGAAACTCCTAGCCGCAGGTTTTTTCAAAGAAGTGTATCATCCCGATTGGTTAGCGAATCCTATATTAGTTCAAAGAAGAATAAAACTTGGCGCATGTGCGTTGATTATACCGATCTCAACAAGGCGTGCGAAGGATCCTTTTGGCTGCCCGAATCGATCGGTGGTTGACTCGACCGCGAGTTGTGAAATTTTGAGCTTTCTTGGCGCATATTCGGGCTATCATCGATCCGCCTAAAGAAGAAGACCACATCAAAACCTCGTTCATCACGCCTTTGAGCTTCTTGCTACACCACGATGGCGTTCGGGCTAAAAACGCCGGCGCAACTTATCGGTAGCGATACAACGGTGTTTTCACGCCCGGCTTGGCGCAGCGTGGAGGCGTATGTGGGCGATGTTGTTGTAAAAACTCGAGAAAAGAAAGATCTTATCGTCGACCTTACCGAGACTTTCAAAGTCTAAGGGCTTTGGTATGAAGTGAATCACGAAAATGTGTTTTGGAGTTTCTTGGAAAACCGCCGATTCATCATATCACAATGAGGCATTGAAGCAAACACGAGAAGGTCAAGGACATATCGGATATGGAACCGCCGACTTGCCAAAGGGACGTTGAAGCTTCACAGGTGCATGGCGCTCTAAGCGAGTTCATCTCAGTTGGGTATCACGAGGTATGCCTTTCTTCAAACTGCTCAAGAAACAAGAAAAGTTCCGTGAATATTTGGAAGCGCAACAAGCATTTGAAGATCTGAAGGACTTCTGACGACACCTCCCATACTAGTCTCGCCGATGCGGAAGAACCCTATTACTCTATATCGTGGCAGCGACTCACGTGGTCGATCTTTGCGATCGTCGTGGAAAGGAGGAAGCGGCTCATGTGCACAAAATCCAACACCCGTATACTTCATCAGTGAAGTCTAAGTGAATCCAAGATGCGGTATCCACAAGTCTGAAACTATTATATCTGCGTGCTCCTTACATCTCATAAGCTTAAACATTACTTCCAAGAACATGCCATTTCGGTGGTCACCTCCTTCCCGATCGGAGATATACTTCACAACCGAGGAGGCCATCGAGAATTGCCAAATGGGCGATTGAACTCGGGGCTTTTGACATTCAATTCAAACCCCTTACGGCTATCAAATCCCAAGCACTCGTGACTTTACGGCGAGTGGGCGGAATTGCAGCACCGGCGGTCATGAAGATCTCGAGTATTGGGCGATGTACTTTGTGGATCCCTCATGCTCGTGTGCGAGGCTGGTATAGTGCTCATATCACCAAGTGGGGAAAGATTGAGGTATGTCCTCCAAATATTTTTCCGCATCCAACAACGCCGCCAGTATGAGGCACTCATTCACGGACTCCGTATCACCATATCTCTCGGCATTCGACGACTGGCGGTTCGCGGAGATTCAATGCTCGTGGTCAATCAAGTGCAGAAGGAATGGTCTTGTATTGAGGACAACATGGCAGCATATTGCCAAGAAGTGCGCAAGCTAGAAGGCAACTTCGATGGACTCGAGCTCGTTCATGTGCTTCGACGGGACAATGAAGCAGCCGACGAATTAGTGAAGATGGGATCCTGCCGATCCAAAGTACCCGCAGGAATATTCGTAGAAGAAATTCATAAACCCACGATTCGCACTCGGCCAAAGTCAGACAGTCCGATAGAAAAAGAAGAGGAGGTAGAAGTCTTGGTGATCACCCAGTTGGACGACTCCGTACTGGACTACTGACGGAAGACAAGCTACAGGATCGTGTCCAAGCCGAGCGGATCATGCGGCGAAGCAAGAGTTATGTAGTCGTAAGAAAGGAACTCTCTGAAAAAGCTCTTGGGCATCTGCGACGATGCATATCAGAACAAGAAGGGAGAGATTTGCTCAAAGAAATTCACTCGGGAATTTGCGGGAACCATGCGGCGTCGTCGACCCTGGTCGGAAAAGCCTATCGCCAAGGGTTCTTTTGGCGACTCATCATCACGGATCACGGAGGACATCGTCGGACATGCGAAGGATGTCAGTTTTTCGCACGTCAGATGAACAAGCCAGCGCAGGAATTACAGGCTATCCCGATTACATGGCCATTTGCGGTCTAGGGGCTCGACATGGTGGGACCTTTGAAGAAGGCTCAAGGAGGCTATACTCATCTTTTCGTTGCTATTGATAAATTCACCAAATGGATTGAGGCTAAACCAGTCGCCACCATCACGGCGGCAAAGGCCAGAGAATTCTTTCACGAAATCGTGGTTCGATTTGGCGTACCCAACCGAATCATCACGGATAACGGCACTCAGTTCAGAGGCGAAGTATTTCAAGATTGGTGTGAGGAGTTGGGCATAAGAATTTGCTTCGTGTCAGTCACGCACCCCCGAAGTAACGGACAAGTAGAGCGAGCCAATGGCATGGTGCTCCAAGCATAAAAGCGAGGATTTTCGATCGACTCCAACCATATGCCACTCGGTGGGTCAAAGAAGCGCCTTGATGCTTTGGGGACTACGAACCACCCCAGCGAGCAACCGGCGATCACCTTTCTTTACGGTATATGGTACGAAGCGGTCTTACCAACGAGTTAGAATTCGGATCCCCGCGGGTTGGAGTTATGAAGAAGTTCACGTCGAAGACAGCGGCTAGAAGATCTCGACAGATTGCAGAAGCAGGGACATCACAACAATCCGATCATTGAAATACCTCCAAGGATTACGACGTTATCATGGGCGCATAGCGTAAAAGCGCGCTTTCTCCAAGGAGATCTAGTCCTAAGGAGGAATCAAAGATGCGAGCACAAACTCTCCCGAGTTGGGAGGGCCCTTACATCATCGATGAAATAGTTAGTCCGGAGCTTATAAACTTAAGCGAGAAGATGGGTCGACAATCGACAATACTTGGAATATAGAACAGACTCGTCGCTTTTTGCTTAAGTTTTGTACTTCATTTAATCCTTCGAATAAAAGTTCGATTGAAAAATCGTTTTCATATAATTCCCTTTATAATCGTGAATTAGTACTTGCTCTTATGTTAAGGCTCGGGGACAAGATTCTTGAACCATATCCTAGAGCACAGAAATTTGGAGTCGGATGAGCAGAGATCACGATCAAACCACTCGAAGCGTGCACATCCACTCTCAATTCTTAATGGACATGAAGGACAAGCAGGAACAACTTTTACACCTTTAAAGGTCAAGAGTCTCTACAATTGACAAAGAAGTGTCACGACTTCCTCCCGAGCTCGGCACCGGTCTTCGTCAACATTGCGGCGTAGCCTTCCTAAGGGTCTCGGATCCACTCGGGGATAGAGGACTTGGTGATCGCCGAGTCTGGCGGCACCGTCGGCGTTGTCTCCTTGATGGGTTCTTGGCGCCCGGGGCTTCCTTGACTGGCGACGACCGCTCTGGCGAGTGGCCTCTCGCCACTGGATGAAGCGAACTCGGCGAGGGCTAGAAGCTTCTGGGCTTAGCGCGAAGCTTCGAGGGCTTTAACCCTCTCGCCAAAGGCAGTCTGCGCTGAGTTTTGACCTTATAATCGCAAGACAAAGCATTAGAAAGGATAACAAAGGATCAAGCAAGACTAGCGACTACACCTTCAAACTCCTTCTCGGCTTAGCAAGGAATTTTCAGCGGTTTCAAGTTTTCCTTGAGCTCATGGTGAGTCGGGCTAGCACAAAGCGGGAGATCGGCAAGGCGATCGACTAAAGCGAAAAGAAACTTGAAACAACCCAAGAGATAGCTACCTCGGAGAGTGCGAGTGATATCCAGCCTTTCTTGTTGCAGAGCGCTCTATTCCATCCGCGACGCCTGAAGCTCGGACCGAAGTGATCGTAGCTCAGCCGCATGATCGGCTTTGACGCGTTCTAAGTCGGCGAGATATTCTTGCAGCGTCCGGATCTCGAGGAGCATCCTTTGAAAGTATTCGGATTTCGCTCGGCGATCCTATTTTCTACAATCATCATGGCGGAAGATAAGCGCATGGCAAAAGCGTGCAAGGGCGCAGCGGTCTTGGAAGAATGCTCACCTTGGTGCATGCGCACAAGCCACGGCATGGATGTAAAGCCATTTCTTTCCTTTGCTCCTCTTAAGGGTCATCCAAGAGCTTCAAACCCTCGTCATCGGCAAAGCGGTGTATGCATTATCGGCCGAGGCGGCGAGGGACCGCGGGACCAGTCAATCTCTTCAACCTCGGGGCGAGTAGGAGGCAGGCCTGGAGCAACAGACTCGGCTGACGAGAGGAGTAGGAAGCAGCGGGAGGGGCGAGAGGGCCGGGACCCGGGGCGGTTTTCCGTTTGGGCGCGAGCTTCACAGGCTTTGACCTCGGCGGGGCCATCGTTAGGAGTCGGCAATTACATCAAGCAAAGGGTCCTGTGAAGAGAATCGTCAACCAATCTGCGAGAATAAATAGGAGTCGACAAAGTAGCATACATTTGGACTTCCTCATTTTTATCGGGGCTTTCAGAATAGTCGGACCATCCCGGAAGAACCACTCGGCCCATCGCGATCGCGCCCGATCTTATCTTGACAAACCGAGGTGTTGGCCCGGGTGCAGGGGCCACGGGCTCACTGGCGATAGGGGCCGAAGGCGCCGGAGCTTGAGGAGACGGATCTCAAATTTTGGGACCGCCGGTCGGGCGTCGGGCGGCCACGGGGTCATCGGATAGTGTCTTTTTTCCCTTCTTCGCAGTAGGGCTCCCTGCTAGAGACCATGCCGGCGCTTCAGAGAACGGCACAGGCGGGAGGCATCTCGGAAGGGAGGAACATCAAGAACACAATGCGATCCTGGAAGTGAAGGCGAGAATCGAGAAAAACCTCGAGTGCGAAGGGCGTAAAAACTCACAAGTAGAACTCGCCTACCTCGGTAGGAGGTGTGAGATGGTGAAGGACCTTGGGCACTTGACGAGATGCATGTCGGCGCTAGAGATGAAGAATTCTTGACCGGCGCATACTTCCTCTTTTCGACAGTCGTCGGGCCGCTCCGGTCGGGTCATCTCTTCCTCTGTAGCCAAATCCCGGATGGACTCGCTCCTTGAGGCTGAACTTCGGCGGTAGATGAAATGAAGAGCCAAACCCACCCGGTGAGCCGCTCTCTTTCGACTTTACGATCAATGCCAGAGCTCGGACACTTGATCCATGTCAGCGGTATAGCCAATAGATCCCGAGAATTAGAAAGCGCGGGGGCGCCGGTGAAGGAGGCGAGAGATGACTCGAGGTTGGCACAGATAGAACCATTCGATGCGACCCTTGTTGGAAGTCTTGACCGAATGGCGAAGTAATCCTTTTGACTCTTCCATGGTGGAATCAGTATACTCGATAACCTTGGGGTCGTTTTTGGAGGATAGGGTTTTAGGAGGTAAAGGTGACGAAAGAGGTCGAAATGGGGCTAATGCCCGAAAAAGCTTCACAAAGGTGGACAAAGAGAAATTTAAAGGATAGAATTGGGGTTTAGATTCACCAATTCGATCTCATAGAAAAAAGAAGGCCACGAAGGAAAGAAGCGATTGGAAGACCAAGACGCGATGGAAAAGGATTGAAAACCACCGCCTCATCGGAGCGAGGGGTCGGGACGGATTCGCCGGCGGTCGGACGAGCTGAGATTAGGGCTATATCTGGCAGGACCCCGTCGTCGACCATTGATTTCAGCCTCTCTTTAGTTGTTATCGAGGTCGTCCAATCCTGCGGTGAGGTGGAGAAGAAGTAGAGGATGACATTCATTTGAAAAATTAAGCGGCTGACGTAAGAAGGCAAGAACAGTGAAGGCTAACTTTGGTGGCGGAGAGTTTAGGGAGACGAGAAGGTGAAAGAAGAGAAAGCGCAGCGGAAAGGTGAAGCGTCGGGTGTTGTACGACCAGGTTTTTAAAAGAAAGGACAATAGGGTCTATGCGGAATCAGTGGGAAAAGGCAGCGAAACGTCTCGCCCTTTCGGACTCTTCATAAATGATTTGCGAGCTGCCGCCTCGACTTCGAATTCGACGGGGTTTGACCAGATCGTGTAGAAGCCACGTCGTCCCCCTCGATGGGGCTTGTTTCCCACTTACCGTATTAAACGGGGTGTGGATGGTTTTCAATTTAGATGAGGATGTATCTTCTTACGGTGCGCCCCATGTTGGGCCTTTTGGTGGTCACCGCATGAAGGAATCATGTACCGTGAGATTGAGCCCGAACGGGCATAGATTCAAGGGCATGCCCCACGAGGGCGAGGACGTGCGTAGCGATTTTAAGCGGTGCAGGCACCCTTAGGATCTAAAAGTGATACGCTCCAAGAGAGCCTAAGCCATATCCGACATCAGTCGGGAAAGGGTATCACTCGGCCAAGAGCCACATAAGTGATACACTCCAAGAGAGCCTAAGCTGTATCCGACATCAGTCGGGAAAGGGTATCACTCGGCCAAGAGCCACATAAGTGATACGCTCCATGAGAGCCTAAGCCATATCCGGCATCAGTCGGGAAAGGGTATCACTCGGCCAAGAGCCACATAAGTGATACGCTCCATGAGAGCCTAAGCCATATCCGGCATCAGTCGGGAAAGGGTATCACTCGGCCAAGAGCCACATAAGTGATACGCTCCATGAGAGCCTAAGCCGTATCCGACATCAGTCGGGAAAGGGTATCACTCAGCCAAGAGCCATGTAAGTAATATGCTCCACGAGAGCCTAAGCCGCGTCCTAAGGGCGTAGGTATCGATCGGCTACGAATTAGAGAGGCCTTGTTACGTTCCAAGATTGGAAGCTTTAAATCGTGACACTCAGATATTGAATCGGCTGGCCAAGGGCCACGAAGTGCTCCAAGTCGGGCCTAAGCTATGTCTGCGGTAGATAAACGCCTACTTTCAGGATAAAGTAATGCACGAGGTCTAAAACGCCCAAGAACGGGACTAATACATGATCAAAAGATAGACGAGAGACTTTCCGACAAAAGGTATTTTTTTATTATGTACAATAATTTTCCAGGCATTAAGCCTGAAAAACTGTATACAGAAGAGAAACTACACCTCCCCGCAGCGCGCCCGGCCAAGCGCTTCAACGTGAGGAATCCTAGCTCTGTTAAGGGCAGGGACGACCCTGATGAGTGCATTGACGGCCTCGCGATCGCGCCTCTTCGCTGATTCCTCCAGCTGTTCGTCAAAGGCTCGGTCGAATTCCTCCTAGCGCCTGACCAGCCTAGGATCCACCTCTGCGTGATGGTACCACTGAGGCATGATGGAGGAAGAAGCTAGAAGTAAAAAAAATGGAGAGTAAAAGGCGATGAAATACGTTTTGAAGCGTTGGTGCGCCTTTTATAGGCGATTTTGATGAAATTGGAATGAGTGCCAAGATATTAAGCGTCGGGAGTTGAAGGGATTTAAAGATTAATGCGATTTCAGAAGACGAAGGGTTTCTTTCAGCAAATCAAGTTGGCGCAGGAAAACAAGACGACCTCGAAGACCGCCCCGATGATTGTCATGATGATCATTAAAAGCTTCGGGCGGGAAAAAAATATCAAAAAGAAGTTTGCGAAGCTGTTTGCAGTAAAGACTGCCCGATAAAGGGTTGTACTTAAGAAAAGTGAAGGTCAGGATCTATAATCGAGTTCTTCATAATTCGCCAGAGGTAAAAAAAGAGGGGATTTTCGACTGGATAAGAAAACCAGTTGAGATTTCAGGCAGAGAGTTCGAGGCAAAGCAGTCGGATCATGAAGCACTCGGGGGCTGCTGTGGAATATAAGAACCAAGGGGTCCTCAGGGCAAGCCCAGGAGGAAGACCTAGAAGATATTTCTTACGTCAAGCTTCATTTACCGTACGGAAAGGGGCTTACCTTAAAAGAAGTTGAACATGTATTTGGATATATTGGAAACAATTGTAATCAAAGTCGTTCTGAGGATAGTTAAAGATGTAAACTCTATCTTGTAACCGACTAGAATTTCTTAACCAATTAGGATTCTATAAGTCGTCCCCCCTCCCACTATATAAGGGGTAAGGTAGGCGATGATAGGGGATCAAGCCATAGAGCGAAACACGCCACGTATTACTCGGAGCACATTACGCTTTGAGCATCCTCAGATCCAAGAGATCCATATAATCCCAGCACACAGGATTAGGGTATTACCTCCACCGCTGAGGGCCTGAACCTGTATAAACCCTTGTCTTGTGTGACCTTCGAGTTTGAGATCGAGCGCCTACCCCATAAATTCATTGCCGACTACAAAAGTCGACACGGACCCTCTATGTATTCTGCACTAGTCCAGGATCATGCTAGTTTACACAATCTCAACATAAATGAGTATCATAGTCATACACAACGAAAACATAAATAAGACTTCATCTACTTAAATATAACTTGTTGAACGACCTTAAGGTCCACCTTATATGAATATGCCACACGGGGCCAAGACTAAGAAGTAGATAAAATTGCAGCGAAAATAAATTATTCGTAGCAACCCTTCAATTTGTCACAGGCAACTGACAAGGTTCGCACCCTAGTTGATCGTGTCCTCCTAGTACTCTTCCTCGTAAGCAGGTGTAGACTCCTCTCCAACTAGTGATTTGTTGTTGAAAGGGGAGAGTACATAAATGAAAGACCATGTGGAGGTCTACCCAAGTGTGTGATGAGTAATTGACTGTTCTCAAGCTTTTGGTGCTCAAGGTTGAGTTTGATTTGAGTCTGCCATTGGTCGAAAACCAGTGGTCGGACCTCGAGTGGTCTGGATTTTGGCTGGTTGAGGAGCAGTGGTTGGACCTCCAGTGGTTTGGACTTTGGCTGGTCAAAGACCGGTGGTCGAGTGACTCGAGTAGAGTGAGAATTGAGAAGTATCGAGTAGGGATACTGCCAGGTTGAACGATGGGTTAGGTCGAGTAATGCCCCGTCAGCATGTGGTCGAGTGTGTCGAGTAGAGTGAGAATCGATAAGTATCGAGTAGGGTTACTCGATGCTTGATATCGACTCATCGACTCAACATTGAGCCAAGTGGGCGATGCTATGTGATGTGTTTCCTTGTTTTTCATGGTTGCAAGACGACAGTGCTAGGTCATGGTGAGGCAAAGGATGACCGGGACTAGGCGAGGTGTGTCGGAGGTCCAAACGATCGAGGATCACTGGAAGATGATCGGAGACGGAGTCGCTGCGAACCTAGAAGACAAGGACTAGATGAGATGCTAGCTAGAGAGCTACTTGGATCAAAGAGGGCCGTCGGATCACGGTCTAGGTGATAGAGTAGCGAGTCTAGTTAGCACGCCTTGAAAAACCATGTGTGCTTGTTAGGTTTCGGGTTAGCCCATGTAAGGCTATGCGTGGAAGTCATCCTAACCCTTGATGGTGCTCCTTAGGGCAGAAGGAACTCATCCAAGGGTGGAGGGTGACTCGAGAATAGTATAAATAGAGGGGGAGGGGTAGCCTTCCTCCTCTTGAAGCTTTTAGAGGTTTTGGCTTCTTTGAGCTTTTTGACCATTTTGGTTTGAGGCTTTGTAAACCTACCTTCCAGAAATGCAAAACACTTTCTATCATGCTTGAATTTACATTACGCATTAAATTCAGCAATTTACTTTCAAGCATTTAAATTCCACACTTTATTCTTGCAATCTACTTATACGCAATTTGGATTTGCCTCCCCTCCTTCTACCTGCTATTGCCTCTTATTTCGAAGGATTGTTGCGTTTTTGTTGCAAGAAATCGATCTTGTGTTTTTGAGTGATTCATTCCTATAGATCGTGTTTGCAGATATTTTGACTTTAGTTTTTGCTTGCTGTGACAAGTGGGAGGTTATTCAAGATCATCTTGATCATAAAAACCCCACGAACAAGTCCAAGATCAAGTTCTTGTGTTTTGATTACTCTTGGTGTGTTTTTTCTTCCAGGACAAAATGGTTAGAACTTTGACATCAATCCTTGCTATTGAAGGTTAGAATAAGTTCCTAATTTGGGTGACTCTCGATGCTTATCATGAGGGCACTACCCAAATCAAGATGGTGAGATAGGACCCATTCAAGCATGATTACAACAAGTTTGAACAACACGCTGGTGAGAGTTTTGACGAGTGCTTTGGTCGATTTACAAAGATTTTGAGCGGCCTCTGAGCAGTCGGTTGCATATACCCTGACTCGGATAATGCTCGACACTTCTTGACCGCACTCGGTCTTTGACTTTGGGAAATGTAGGTGACCACCATCAAGGACACTACAGATCTATCAACTCTGACCCTTGACGGGCTTTATTCCCATCTTAAGACTCATGAGATCGATGTCATCTCTCGCAAAACAAAATCTCAGTCGATTGCGTTGTTCACCGATCCCATTGAATCCACTTCGGATTCTTTTGCTGGTGTTTTCCTCTCCATCCTTTGTGAGTTAAGCGATGACCAACTGAAAAATTTTCCAGAAATTGAGCTTGCTCTTCTAGCTCGCAAATTCACTCATGCATACAAGAGGGTGAGAGAGAGGAAGAGAGGTGGCTCGATCACCTGCTTCGAGTGTGGTGGCCCCAACCACATTCGAGCGAGCTGCCCCAAGCTAAAGAAGGGCAAGATCGACTCTGGCTGTTCGGTAAAGAACGACTACATCGACAAGAACCGTAACAAGAAGTCTCCAGCTCATGACCCAGACCGTTAGAAAAAGTACCACAACTTCTCGAAGAACAAGAAGCTCTTCCATCGCGTCCTTGTCGCACTCGATGATATCAACCTCTCCGACACGGAGACCTAGAGCGATGAGGGCGAGGATGATCTGTAAGAGAAGAAAGGCGGTGATGACTTCACCGGGATGTGCTTCATGGCAAACGACAACGGCATCAGCGACTCCGAGCTCTATAGCGACTCGGACGAGGTACCCTCCTATGACCAGCTCAATGAAGCTTTCTGCAAATTAGGAAAATTTCATGCTATAGCTAGAGTTAGGTATATGGAGCTAGAGAAGGAAGTAGGTAGACTCAGGAGTTAGCCACTCTTAGATCTTCTCCCTCTTGAGTCACTAATGAGTGTATTCTTTGCGATGCTTTGCTTGTGGAGCTTGAGAACCTAAGGACAACGCATGATAGTGTGGTTTCTGAGCTCAAGAGTCTTAGGTCGAAGAATGCTAGCACTAGTTTTGTTGATGCTATTCCTGTCGATGCTAGTCTTCTTCATGCTCACACTAGTGCATCGTGAGAAAATTGCCCTAAATTACTTGCTGAAATAATGCCATGAGCGATCACCTTAGGAAGCTATCTTCTAGAAACAATGAACTCGAATTGCATGCTTCTAAGGACTCAGTCAGCTCATGTGAGGGCTGTAAGCAACTAAAACTTGACAATGAATCTCTAAATACCAAGTGTGCTAAACTTGCTAAGGACTTACTAGATAAGTCACAAGGAAGTTGCTTGCGATGTACTGAGATTGAGGGGGACTTGGATAAGATCCAAATTGAACTTAGGAAGAAGCTAGAAGACCAAGTCTTTAGGATTAGAAATGCCCCTTGCGTTTCTTGTGAGGCCCTCCAGATTGAGGCAGCCGTGCTGAGGGAGAAAATTGCACGTGCTGGTAGTTCTTCTCTGTCTGGTTCTTCTTCCTCTTCTCTTCCCTGTTCTTCATGTGATTCTTTCTTCTGAGAGTGTGAGTATCTTATGAGCACTCTCGAGAAGTTTGTTGGAGGCAAGAAGAAGCTCAATCTCATTCTAGACCAATCCAAGATTAGCCGATTCAATCAGGGTCTAGGATTTGACTACTTTGAGCACGCTCGGGCGCATCCTCCTACCATTGTGCGTGTCTCCAAGAGTGGTGAGATCGTGGTAGCTCCCAGGGTGAGTACCACTGTGTTTAGGTCTACTGAGGTTGTCCATGTGATCTCTAACAAGAAGGTTGCTCTTCCTGCTACTTTTGCCCCTAGCAAGGCGAAGTATACATGCACCTTCTGTCTGAAGGATGGTCACCTAGTAGATTTCTGTTTCAGGCACGCCAAGATCACAAGGCATGAGTGTGTGGCTGCTTTGAGTGGTATTCAGGGTCATCCCCAGACTCTGAGGGCTCCTAAGGCACACACTGCTTCTAAACAGGTTCGAGAGTCGTCTGTTTTTGGGCAGCGTGCACGACTCGGTTTTCATGCTGTTTCTTTGAGGTTTAGTCCTGGAGCTGCTCGAGGTCAGTCTACCCGCCGTCCTCTTGATATTCCTCATTCTTCCCATTGAGGTAGATATCAGCGGCGTGAGATATTTTCAGGTAGGAGATTCAGGCAGCCTAACTGGGATGGTTCGATCCTTGCACCATGGTGGGCCAACCTAGTGTCAGCTCCTCGATCTTCTACTATTTCTAGTTCTGATCTTGTGAGAGTTGAGCGTCAGATAGACACTCGAGTCTAGTCTTCTTCTATGGTTGGTACTCACGAGGCTTAAATGCAGTTGATGTGGGTCCCCAAGTCTTCACTTTATCCCAGTACTGAGTCATCTCTCTCTCTTTTGGCTTGATCAGGTTCGTCGGATTGGGAAGGGAGAGGTTTGGATTGTTGACTCTGGATTTTCTCGTCATATGACCGGAGTCTCAAGATGGTTCCCTTCCCTAATTCGAGCCCCCGGTGATGAGTTGATCACCTTTGGGTATGCTTCTTCAGGTAGAGTCATTGCTAAAGGTAACATTTGCATTAATGACAATTTTATTCTTAAAGATGTCGCCTTATTGAGTAAGCTGCAGTATAACTTGCTTTCTGTTTCTCATCTTATCAATGACTCTTTCGAGGTAAGCTTCAAGTGTACTGCCTGTAGGATCCTCGATTCATCACTAGAGTTAGTTTGTGAGATTTCTAGATTTGGGAGAGTCTTTCGTCCTCATTTTTCTGCTTCAATTGGAGACTCTCTTCTCTGTTTGCTTGTTTCAGAGTCCCGTGATCTCTTTTTCTGGCATAGGAGATTAGGTCACATTGGCTTCGACCATTTGACTCGCAGCAATCATGATCTCATTCGTGGTTTGCCTAAACTCAGGATGGTCAAAGACTTAGTTTGCTCTCCTTACCGACATGGCAAGATGGTTTCTACTTCTGATCCTCCAATCACTGTTGTGATGACTGATGCACCAGAACAGCTTTTACATATGGACATTGTTGGTCCAGCTCGAGTGCAATCATCGGGTGGGAAGTGGTATGTCCTTGTCATTGTCGATGATTTTTCGAGGTATTCTTAGGTGTTTTTCATGGCCTCGAAGGATGAGTCTCTAACTCATTTCAGGGGTTTGGTCAGTAGGTTATCTATCGAGTTCCCAGGTGCCTTACGAGCAAAACGCAGTGACAATGGCACGGAATTCAAGAATTCCTCCTTTGAGAGTTTTTGTGTGGAGTCTGGCTTAGAGAATCAGTTCTCCTCTCCCTATGTCTCTCAGCAAAATGGCGTAGTGGAAAGGGCGAATAGAACGTTGGTTGAGATGGCCAGGACGATGCTAGACGAGTACAGTACTCCTCGGAAGTTTTGGGCTGAGACTATAGCTACTGCAGGCCATGTTTCTAATCGAGTATTTTTGAGAGCACATTTGTACCACACTTCTTACGAGTTGAGGTATGGACGAAAGCCAAGTTTTTCTCATTTTCGTGTGTTTGGTTGGAAGTGTTTCATTTTGAACTCTGGTAACCTGGATAAGTTTGAGTCTCGATCTTCTGATGGTATTTTTCTAGGTTACTTGACTTCTTCTCGTAGCTATAGGGTCTGGAGTTGTGAGTCTAATAGGATCATAGAGACCTGCGAAGTGACCTTTGATGAGGCTAGCCCAGAAGCTAGACCTGACATTTCAAGCTCTTCTTCGCTCTTCAAGACCATTTTTGTAGAGGATGAGGATGATAGAGATGATGGTATTCCACCTGATCCAGTCCCCTCTACACCTAAGGTGCTTCCTATTTACATTACAGCACCTCAGGGAGACCAGCCCTTGCCTTCTGACTCTCATGTAGCTGGTGGCTCTGATCATATCTCTTTTGTGCATGAGGTAGAGGCCAATTCTGCTTCTGGACCTCCTCGTCATATTCAACATTATCATCCACCTGATCAGATCATTGGTGATCTCTTTGAGTGAGTCACTCGCTCAAAATCTCGATTGTTCAGTTTCTGCCTCCACTCTGCCTTTGTTGCCTCGTTTGAGTCGAAAAATGTTTTTAATGCATTATCCGATGAGTCATGTGTTAATGCTATGCATGACGTGAAGAGGAACGTGGTATGCTATGCTAGCACAAAAAAAACTACCGCATAACTAGAAAGCTACTCGCAAGAAGGGGATCATAGATTAGAATACCACTAGGAGCGCAGTTGTGGAATCCTTCGCGCGTCGATGTAGTGGATCGTCCTCACCGCAGTCATTGCGTCAATGGAGTGGATTGTCCTCACCTCGCCGTGGATCGTCCTCCCACGCCACAGTCGTAGCAGCGTCACCGCAGTAGTCCACACGTCCAGGGATGGAATGCCATGCGTCGGTGTGAAAGCACTTGGTCGCTCGACAGGGGCAGCGAGAGGAGTAGGCTAGGGTTTTGGGTGAAACACTTCTAAACCGTGAAAAGCACACCCTACACCCACCCTCCTCCACTCCTTATATAGCCACGAGATGAAACCATAAACCAGGGTCCATTAGTGTGTTAAGCCCATGAGGTCCATTAATTACGGATCCAATCCAAATTAATGTGTCCCATCCCATTAAGTGTGTGACCCTGCAGGTTCACGTACGTTTGGGCATGGATTCAGAAAACTCCTTTTCAATCCAATAGTTGGTAGTGGCTCCTTGCAAAGTATGCCAACTCCCAAACATACTATGATCAAATCGGACAGAACCTATTAAAAGTACTCATGTAATAATCCCTTTGCCAAGTATATGAATATTGAACTCAAGGCGAGAAGCATGTCATCCTTTGATGATTCAATCCATTTCTCGTATCCGTGATATATTAATAAGTTGTGCTTGAATCCTCAATCACGGCATGGCCATGCACTTCCTTAATCATATCACACGAGTGGCCTTGTCATATATCTCCGTTTCATTGTAGAGTGGCAAATTCCATCTTGACTGCTCACTTCCCTCTGCACATTTTATAGTAAACATGAAAGCTACCTTTATAACTATCCGGTTAGGAAGTTGTGTTTGATAGCCCCAAGGAAAACTATTACACATGTAGGGAATATGACAATCTCAGGTCTAAGGATCATACATCTACTATGTATGAGATACACTGATGACACATAAGAATGTAACATTCTCACAGTGTCCCATTGCGGGTCTATCTAACCCATGTTCTTCAACATACGTCCACAATGTATATATGATATCTCCATATCCCATGATCTATGAAGCATGATCATCGATCACTACATGTGTTGATCTATTCATCGTTGTCCTATACGATGATATCCGATCAGAGATATTTATTAAATTACATCAATAATTAAAGAGCTTCATAAGCAAGTCACATACTTGTTGATCAATACAATGATATGCATTCATTGGACCAATAATCATATTATTATTCATAAACATAGTCATGTTACAATCATCTAAATGATTGCCTCAAGGGCATAAAACTAACAATCTCCCACTTGCACTTGAGTCAATCAATTAAGTATCTAGTACCAATAGACCTCGTGTGCGCCTCATGCTTAGGCTATGGTAGTGGCTTTGTCAACGAATCAGCCACGTTGGCTTCCATATGTACTTTGCATATTCTCACGTAACCTCTATCCACAATCTCGCGAATAAGGTGAAAGCGTCGGAGTATGTGTTTAGACTTCTGATGAGATATAGGCTCTTTAGCTTGTGCAATGGCACCACTATTATCACAATAGATGTCCATTGGACTAGAGGCACTAGCGACCACACCAAGCTCTGTGATAAACTTCTTAATCCACACAGCTTTTTTTGCGGCCTCCGAAGCCGCAATGTACTTCGCTTCTATCATAGAATCAGCCACCGTGTTTTGCTTCGAACTCTTCCAACTTACTGCTCCTCCATTTAGTGTAAACACAAACCCGGATTGCGATTGGAAATCATCTTTGTCAGTTTGGAAGCTTGCATCGGTGTAACCCTTTGCAACCAGATCTTCCTCACCTCCAAACACAAGGAACATACCCTTAGTTCTTCTCAAGTACTTCAGGATATTTTTTACGGCTATCCAATAACCATCACAAGGATCCGCTTGGTATCTGCTCGTGACACTTAGAGCATATGAGACATCTGGGCGCGTGCAGATCATGGCATACATAATAGACCCAATAGCTGAAGCATATGGAATCTTGCTCATCTTGTCTCGCTCATCAGTTGTCGAAGGACACTGATTCTTGCAGAGACTGATGCCATGTGATATTGGCATGAAACCTCTCTTGGATTCATGCATATTGAACCTTTTCAATATCTTGTCAATGTACGTTTACTGACTTAATCCAATTAACCTTTTTGATCTATCTCTATAGATTTTTATGCCCAAGATATAGCATGCTTCACCCCAAGTCCTTCATTGAGAAACTCCTTTTCAATGAAGTCTTAACATCTTCAAGCATAAGAATATCATTCTCGATCAATAATATGTCATCTACATACAAAATCAGAAACACAAGTGCGCTCCCACTAGCCTTCTTGTAAACGCAAGGCTCTTCTTCGTTTTTGATAAAGTCAAACCCTATGACAACTTCATCAAAACGAATGTTCGAACTTCGAGATGCTTGCTTTAACCCATAAATGGATCTTTAAACCTTGCTTACCCTTTTAGCATATTTAGGATCAACAAAATCTTCAGGTTGTATCATGTATACATTCTCAGATAGATTCCCATTAAGGAAGGCTGTTTTGACATCCATCTGCCATATTTCATAATCAAAATATGCAGCAATAGCTAAAATTATCTGGACAGACTTGAGCATGGCTACCGGTGAGAAGGTTTCATCATTGTCAACTCCTTGAACTTGTTTGAAACCCTTTGCCACCAACCGTGCCTTATAGATCTGAACTTTTCCATCTATGTCTATCTTCTTCTTGAAAATCCATTTGCATTCAATGATTTTTACACTATCAGGAGAATCGACAAAGTTCCAAACTTGATTGTCATGCATGGATTGAATTTCAGATCTCATGGCTTCAAGGCATTTTTCGGAGTTTGGGTCCATCATTGCTTCTTCATAAGTCGTGGGCTCATCATTGTCCAACAATAATGTGTCATTCCCATATCATATAGGTACATGACGCGGCATCCCCGACCTACGTGGGGCTGGTGTCTCTTCCACAGGTTGTACAACACTTTGTACATTTTGTGAAGGTTTAGTGGTAGCTTGAACATATTCATGTGATTCTCGAACTTCATCGAGATACACATCAGTCCCACTGATTTCTTTTGAATGAAACTCTTTCTCCAAGAAGACAACTGTGGAATATAAGAACCCGGGTACCCTCATGAAAGGCCCAAGAGGGAAGCCCAGAAGATATTCCCCGCAGGCCTGCTACCGTATACAAAGGTACATATCCTAAAGGAAGTTGAACTTATGTTTAGATATGATGGATACAGTTGTATTCCGAGATATAAATAGGGTAGATAAAGATGTAAACTCTATCCTGTAACCGACTACAATCTTGTAACCAATCGGAATCTTTTAACCGATTGTGACTTTGTAAGCCGCCCCCTCCCTGTTATATAAGGGTGAGGACAGGAAGCAACATAGGCATCCAATCATCCAAGCACAAAGCGCCATGTATTGCCCAAAGCATACAACGCTTTGAGCACTTTCGATCCAAGAGATCCACATAATCCCAGCACACAGGATTAGGGTATTACCTCCATCGCTGAGGGCCTGAACCTGTATAAATCCCTATCTTGTGTGACCTTCGAGTTTGAGATCCAGTGCCTATCCCATAAATTCATTGCCGACTATAAAAGTCGACAGTTGGCGCGCCAAGTAGGGGAAGCGCTATAATCTTTTTCCACAGATTCGATGGCAGCAATTGGCGGATTCATCGCCACCTTCGTCTCCGGCCAGGCCTTTCGCTTCGGAAGCCTGGATTTTGTCGTAGATGCGTACGGAGAGCTTGTCTGCCTGGTACGAAACCAGATCCAATCTGGTGAAGATAAGGCCAACCTATCTCAGGTATGCCGCTCAGACTCACCCAGAAAACCAGTCGGCATTGTAAGGAACTGCTGCGATTTTCGCGGCTTCTTCGCGATTGAAGAGCAGGAGACTGATCTCTAAGAAGAAGACCAAGAAGCTGCAGACGAAGATCATCGGCGTAAGGGTAAGGATGTTCCGGCACGGTCTCTTTGATCGCGCGGCCGTAATGTCCGTGAAAATATCTTGCAGTCCAGGCTGGGAGATCAATCTGTCTTTCGCACGCCGATGCAAAACGTCGTCGCCTCCAAGACGCTCCTCGACGCGCTAGATCTAATGATCGCAGCGGATAGTCCAGCAGCCCCGATTGTGGCGCAGATCAAGGCCATGGTGACGGCGGCAGAATTGTGAGAACCGAGGAAAAGCGGTGGAAGCACACTCGCACTCCCATGTGGCAACCCGAGTCGCTAGCAGTCGGACCGCAACCAGTTGGAACACCGGCAGTCGGCGGCACACACCGCCACCGGGGGCGTCGCCAATTCTCAACGCGACCTCGCCGGAGACATCACGGCCAGCGGCGAGGCGGGGCGAGAAGAAAGGCGCGGGCGCCACGACGACTATGAGCGTTTCGGCACCGGCCGCGATCGACGAAATAATCAAAGATATGATAACCACGACGACCACCGCCGCCGAGGTGGGAACAATGACGAACGCCGAGTCTTGGACTCGCCGCGCCGTGCCCCACCCTGGCGTATTGATGATCATTGCCGAGATAGAGGCTCACCACGACGGACTCCCCCTCATCACGATGAGAGATCTATCGACGGGATCCGAGCGTTTACTCCTCAGCTACGCCGAGTGATATGGCCCGAAGGATTCAATCCCAAGGACATCATGAAATTCGACGGAGAGCGGGACCCGAAAGCATGGCTATAGGTTTACGCCCTGGCAGTCAAAGCTGTCGAAGGAAACCAGACCGTCATGGCAAATTATTTGCCGGTCAACCTCACCCCCTCCACTCAAGCATGGCTCACGGGCCACCCTGCAAACTCGGTAGACTCCTGGAGTGATCTTTGCGATCAATTTATTTCCAACTTCTAGGGCACATACGAAAGGCCTGGCACTCCATGGGACTGTACCACCGCACGAAAAAAGGGCGAGGCGCTAAGAGATTTCATCCGCGTTTCATGCGAAGAAGAACACCGTCGAGGACATATCCGAGCGGTGGTGGTGGCGACCTTCGAGAAGGGGTAAGTGATCTGATTTAATCAAAAGATGTCGAAGCCCCGACCTCCGTGAAGGAAATGTTAGCGTTGGCGACCGCTATACCACGCCTCGGATGCCCGGCCGAGCGTCAAGAAGATCGCCCATACGGAAGAACAAAGCGACAAGCCCGAGTCCTCAAAACACAAGGATAGAAAGCGGAAGGCGAAGAGCTAGTTGCGGCGGTGAACACAACAGACCCGAGCCGTTCGGAGGAGGCACCGACTACAACACCGTCATGGAAGCAATTTGTCCTTTCCACCTAAAGGAAAACACGCCAAGGATCGCTTCACTTTGAAGCGTTTTGCTAGCGAAAGTCACCGGCAACCCGCTCCAGCCAAGGGCGAAGCTGCTCCAGCAAAGAAGAAGGACCTTCCTGACGAAGAAGATTTCCAGGAGCCCGAGCAAGAGTTGAACTACATCTATGGGGGCTCCACTCGTCTGAATCAAGCGAGCGAAACTTACTCGCTCGAAATCAACGTTGTGGGCCGCGACCCCGATGTTGAGGTGGTCCGAGGTCCCAATCACCTTCGATCGCAGGGATCACCCCAACCGGGTCCCGTATCCGGGTAAGTTTCCTCTTGTGCTTGACCCTGTTGTGCACAGCGTGAAGCTTAAGAAGGTTTTGATCGATGGCGGAAGCGGACTCAACGTCCTATTCGCCAAAACTTTCGATGACATGAGCATTCTCCGCTCTGAGCTGAGGCCGAGCGTCCAGCCGTTCCACGGAGTAATCCCTGGGCGTCCTCGTTCCCACTCGGGCAGATTTCTCCGCCTGTTACATTCGGCACCAAGGATAATTTTCGGACTGAGTATATCAATTTTGAGGTAGCCAATTTCGAGACAGCGTACCATTCATGGCCGTTCCACACTACACCTACACGATGATGAAGATGCCGGGACCCCAAGGCGTCATCACGGTCCGAGGAGACGTCAAGCAATCCTCGCAATGCGACCGAGAGAATCATGAACTCGCCGAACTACAGGAAGCGGGCACCGAGGCGAAAAATATCCAGACCGAGGCTGCCACGTTGCAGGACGAAGGAGAAGTTCCATCCAAGAAACAAGCCACCTCGGGAATTAATCCTGGCGAAGGAACCAAACGAATCATTCTTGACTCGTCCGTGTAACATCCCAAAAATTTGCTCAAATATTATTTTATTGCTTAAATGTGCATTTATGATTTTTCGGAATTTATTTGGATTTTCCTGGATTTATTTGAATTAATTTTTAAATTATGAATATTGACATTTTGTTCAAATCTATTTAAATTTATGCAAAGTTAAAACAAAATTTTGCCAAAAATATTTTATTTGACTCCAGAATGTCTCAAAGTATTTTTGAGATTTTTCTGGAATTTTTCCTCATAATTTATTTGCCTAAAATAAATCAAAGTATTTTCTGTAATTATTTTAAATCAGAAACTCTTTTAAAATCGACCAAGCGATGCGGATCGAGCCCATTTACATGCATTGATGCAATGCCTCGCGCCAATGCCGAGACCGAATTTGCAAATCAGGACCCTCTGTGTATCCGCACTAGTCCAGGATCACGCTAGTGCACACAGGCTCAACATAGATGCTATCGTAGTCATACACAATGAATATAGCATAACTTTAATAATTAATAATGCTTGTTGTCTTACATGATTATTGCCACAGGGCTAATAAAAGAAATAGCAAATAAGCGGCAAGGAAAAATAAATAAGCGTAGCGACTCCCAAGTTCACCGCAGCAGCGGTGAGGCTCGGACCCTAAGCATTCGCATCCATATAATCCTCCTCCACGAAGGCGTAGATTCTTCCTCTTACGAAGTTGTTGTTGTTGAGGTGAGTACATAAAGCACTCAACAAGTCGTGCACACAATGCAAGTCTAATATTCTATATGCTTGGCTTAATCCAAAGGAATGGCTAATATGGCTATTTTGCGATGGCGACATTTAACAAGAATCTTGTAAATAGATTGAAAGCGATAAAGCAATAACAGAATTAATAGATTGACATTTATGAAGTAAACCAAGTTTCCAATCCTAAATCAATTTTCCACTTCCCATGGCACCTGCCATCCCAACAAGTTTTTGTTTAACAAAAGTCTAACCCTTAATCAGTAATTCGAGCATTGCTCAATACCGCGAAACACGGCTATTGAATAGATTGTACACTCTGCAGAGGTTATGCACTTTACCCACACGATACAACCAAACACCACCAAGGCGAGTGATCGTAACAAAGCCTTTACAATGCTACACCTAGACCCAGTACCGCTCGCTAAGGTTTCAACACTGAAGGGTTAAACCACCACAACAGGGCCCCCCTCTTGCGCCATGTGAGTTAAACGTAACCCGGGACTCACTATTCACCACAACAGTACCGAAATCTAGGTTTTACAAATTATTCAGCTAGGCTGTCCCATTCCAGACATGTGGTTGCAAGAGAGACTCAGGTCAAAGGCTTGCAAGGTTAAGTCCTTAAAGTGATTAAGGCAAGACTTCCACATACCCCTGCCAATCCTGGCCCACCATGGCATACTGCCCCTTGCCACTTGCCCCAATCTAAATCATTACCACCCTAGTTGATTACCAAGCACCACGTGCCCCCCACATTTCAATCTAGTTGTGTGACCTCCTCGCCACGACAACTTGAGGCACTATGTGACAACACATGACACACAAATTCTTAAACATTGTTCCATATTCCATTAGTCAAGATTAAGTAACAACATTCGGACACATGTGATGACGTGGCATGGCTAAGCAATCTACGACGGTCTAACTAGTCCCATGTTGATTATTAATATTAACCAACTATAATTCCACATCCTAGGGTGACAATTAGATCATGGCATAAAATTGACAAGGTGTGATTTAATTCAATTAGGCATATCATCTAATTCCCAGATTAATTGAAATCATTTATACACATAAAATATCATGCATAATTTAAAAGACAAAATAGCAATTTGGTGAAATTGGGTGCAACATGATCAAAGCACAACTTGCCTTGGAGTAGGGGCTGGTCTTGATCTGAGCTTGGGTCTTGGAGCGACGAATCTTCCTCCGGATCACCGAAAGCGGTTCAACGCTCTACGCTAAACGATGCCAAAATAGCAAATAAACACCAAACCAGAGAGCAAACAAACTCCAAAAATAAAATAAAATTCACCAATAAATATATCTTGATTTTAAAATTTTTTAGAAATTTGAATCACTCAAATCCGAGTTAAAATGCAAAAGATATAGCCTTTTGAAGTTTGAATAAATACTGAAAATACAGAAATTAGAAAAACCGATTTTCTCGAATTATTTTTCTACTGGAAATTACTGATTAATGCGCAAGCGACACGTGGACCAATGAGAGACGGACACGTGGCCTCGGCGCATGAATTTAGTCCACGAAAACACGCTGGTCCACCGTGGACTCGAGATATCTTGTCTTGTGGACCTACCGATATCGGCATGACGTCATCGCGATCGTGGGCCAATCAAATTGCGCCACGTCGCTCGGTCTATGGACCAAGTCCACGGCACACGCCTGTCCACGGTGCACCCAGCGCACGATGCTTCGGTACACACACCGACACGCGTCGCACATCTGCGAGACGATCCAACGGCTGACACACTACGCACACGCGCGTCTCAATCCCAACGTCTATTCGAATCTAACGGTTAGAAATATAGCCGCGCGAACAACTGCAAGAAGTGGCGTGGCTTGATCCGGACGGTTCGGCGAAGATCCAGCGGTGCGCGCCAAGCTCCGAGACACGGCGCGGGCTTGCACCGAGCGAGGAAGACGACCACCCGAACGGCGTTTGGCGTGGATCGGTGAGAAGAAGTGGCGGCCTCGATGTGTCTTGGAACGATGACCGGATCTGGAACCGATTCGGCGGGAGGAGGCTCGGCGGCGGCGAGCGGTGCAAAACTCATGGCGGCGCAAAGAACTCTGGCGAGCTCTCGGCGGCGGCGACAAAGAAACAGTGAAGAGGTTAGAGCTACGGCTGCGCAAGGAAGGCGAGGAACATTGGAGTGCGGTGCGGCTTTTATAGCCTCGGCATGCGCGCAGGAAGGAAACCCTAAATCACGCGGCGGCGGCGGCAGCGGCGGATTCGAAACCGAATCGAGGCGGCGACCGAGCCATCCGATCTACAATGAGCGGCCACGATTAGATCTCAGCCGATCCAATCCAATCCGCACTTTCCAAAATCAACGGATGCGATCAAATCTTTCCAAACCAACACCGCATGATCTTAACCGCACGATCTGGATGTAGCGATTTGGGCGCGGCGCGATGAAGCAAGTCGAGCGGGCCGCAACCATCGGACTCGCGACGCCAAATCTTTGGGCCTTGCCCAAGATCTTGCTCCAAGATTTTTCAAAAGCTTTTGATTTAAAATAATTCCCAAATTAGATTAATTCATTTAAGGCAATTAAAATATCAGGAAAAATCCAAGAAAATTCTCATAAATACTTTGAAACATTCTGAACTCAAATAAAATATTTTTGACAAAACTTCATATTATTATTATCTATATATAATTAGTTTTCACCAAAGGTTCAATATACTTAATTAAAATAAATTCAAATAATTTCTCGAAAAATCCAATAAATTCAGAAAATCACAAAAATGCACGTGAGCGAAATTATAGGTCAAATTTTGGGATGTTACAAACCTCCCCTTATGTAATCTCGACCAGAGATTCAAGGTGACTAGGAAATAGGTTTGGAAATTCTATCTTCAGGTCCTCTTCACGCTCCCAGGTTGCCTCATTCTCAGAATGGTTCCCCCACTGAACTCTGCAAAAACGAACTGACTTGTTCCTAGTTCTGCGGTTCATGACATCCAAAATTTTCATTGGATGTTCTTTGTAGGTCAAATCCTTCTGCAACTCAATCTCTTCCTTAGGCGCCTGCTCTGCTGGCACCCGAAGACACTTCTTGAGTTGTGACACATGGAACACATCATGCACGCCGACAAGAATGCGGCAATTCAAGCGATAAGCAACCTCCCTCGACGGCTCAAAATTTTGAGCGGTCCAACGTATCTTGGGGCAAGCTTTCCTTTAGCGTGAAACCTCTTAACTCCTTTCGAGGGTAACTCTAAGATACACGAAATCGTCGGGCTCGAAACTTAGATCACGGCGTCGATTATCGCCAGAACTCTTTTGCCTTGATCGCGATTTTCAACCTCTCTCTTATCATAGCAACTTGCTCTTGACTTCCTTGAGAATATCAGGGCCAAATATCATACGCTCTCTGTCACATTCCAATTCGGTAAGTGCGCGAGTGCACGACCATATAAAGCCTCAAATGGCGACATCGCAAACTAGCTCGTAATCGTTGTTATAGCCGAACTCTGCATACGGTAAGCATTTGTCCCATGAAGTGGTGTAGGCTAAAGCGCAAGCTCTTAACATATCTTCCAAAATTTGATTTACTCTTTCTGTCTGACCATCGGTCTGCGGATGATATGCTGTGCTAAAGTTCATACGCGTTCCCATGGCTTCATTCAATTTATCCCAAAATCTCAAGGTGAACTGAGTACCTCTGTCTGACACTATTTTCTTAGGCACACCATGCAAACACACGATTCGGGCTATGTATAATTCTGCTAACCGGTCTCCTGAGTAAGTTGTCTTAACCGGGATGAAGTGAGCAACTTTGGTCAATCGATCCACAATGACCCATATAGAATCATACCCATTTTGAGTTCTTGGCAATCCGGTGATGTAATCCATACCGATTTCTTCCCACTTCCATTCTGGGACTTTTAGCGGTTGTAGCAAACCTGCTGGTCTCTGATGTATTGCCTTAACTCTCTGGCATACATCGCACAAGGCAACGTGCTCGTGACTTCACGCTTCATATTCGCCACCAAAACCTCTCCTTTAAGTCTGGTACATCTTAGCGCTTCTGGATGAATTGAATACTTGGAATCATGAGCCTCTTCCAAAATCAATCTGCTTAAGTTACAGTCTGCATTTGGCACACAAATGCGACCCTTGAACCACATGGTACCTTGGTCATCCACGGTGAAGTCCTTTGCTAATCCCTCATCCTTTTTAGCATTGATTCGGTTAACTTTCTCATCATCTTTTTGTCCTTCCCGAATTTGATCTTGAGCATTGGCTTCACTTCCAAAGCAGCTAGGAATCATTCGAAACTACTTCGGTTTAAATTTTGCAATTCTCTGCATGATTCATCGTCCTTCCTACACCATCATATTCGCCACGTAGCTCTTGCGACTTAAGGCATCGCCTACCACATTTGCTTTTCCCGATGGTAATGAATTCCCATGTTATAATCCTTGATTAATTCCAACCATCTCCTTTGCCTCATATTGAGATCGATTGAGTGAAAATATATTTCAAACTCTTATGGTCCGTATATATCTCACATCTATTTCCAATGAGATAATGGCGCCACAATTTCAAGGCATACTGCGGCGACCAATTCCAAGTCATGCGTGGATAATTTCCTTCATGCGGTCTTAACTACCTTGACGCATATGCGACCACTTTACCCTCTTGCATCAATACGCATCCAAGACCCTGTCTTGACGCATCACAGTATATATCAAAGCTCTTCTGAACATTAGGCAAAACCAACACTGGGGCTGTTGTCAAGCGCTTCTTTAATTCCACAAAACTCTTATCACAACCTGGTATCCATGATAATTTCTTTTCCTTTTTCAATAACTGAGTAAGAGGTCTCGCAATCGTCGAAAATCCTTCTATGAACCGGCGATAATATCCTGCCATTCCCAGAAAACTACGGACTTGAGTGACAGACTTTGGTTGCTCCCAATGCAACACTGCCTCTACTTTGCTTGGGTCGACAGCAACTCCTTCTGCAGTCATGACATGCCCGAGAAATTCCACCTTTTCCTTCCAAAAGTCGCATTTACTGAATTTAGCATACAGCTGTTGCTCACGCAGCTTTTCCAACACTAGCCTCGGATGATTTGCGTGCTCGCCGGTCTTTGAATATACCAAAATATCATCTATGAACACAACAACAAACTTGTCCAAGTATTCTATGAAAATCTTATTCATCAAGTTCATGAAATATCTTTGGCGCATTGGTCAATCCAAAAGACATGACCGTGAACTCATAATGTCCGTATCTTGAAGAGAATGCGGTCTTTGGAACATCTCCGCCCAATCTTTAGTTGATGATATCCTAACGAAGGTCTATCTTGGAGAAAACTCGGCTCCCTCAACTGGGTCGAGCAGATCATCAATCCTTGGCAACGGATACTTATTCTTAATCGTCACTTCATTAAGTGCACGGTAATCAATACACATTCTAAGGCTTCCATCCTTTTTCACGACAAACAAAATCGGCGCTCCCCATGGCGACAAACTTGGTCTTATAAAACCTTTCTCTAATAACTCGTCGATCCGCTTTCTTCATCTCCACCAACTCATCTGTAGGCATCCGATAAGGCCTTTTGCTATTGGTGCGGTTCGGTGCTAACTCAATGACGAACTCGATGTCACGGTTTGGCGGCATTCGGCAGATCTTCCGAAATACGTCCGATATTCCTAACCATCGCACGTCCTCTATGACGATGGTTCTCATGCTATTAACCATTAATTGACCACCACGAATCGCTGTCGCTTGAAATTTCACTTTCTCTCCTCTAGGGCTCTCAATGGATACAACCCTTCACCACAATCCAAAATCGTCTTATGCTTGGTTAACTACCCATTCCCAAAATGACATCTAAAGCTTGGGCATCTAGAATAATCAAGTTCGCTAGGAACTCTACCCCATTAATTATTAGCTTTACCCCCAAACACCCAAGGTTAGATCTTAACTCAGATCCTGGGGGTTGGACTAGCATCACACACTTAAGATTTTTCATGCTCAAACCATTTTCAGATGCAAAAGCTCGAGAGACAAAGGAATGCGAAGCTCCTGAATCAAATAATACTGTTGCAGGTACTGAGTTTACCAAAAACATACCCAGTACGACGTCTGATGCTTCATGGGCTCCATCGTCGGTGATGTGGTTGACTCTGCCTCGAATAGTAGCTTGAGGCGTCGCTCCTGCCTGTCCAGCTCCTCGATTCGCTCCCGTCATCGGTGCCTTAGCAGGTGTCGTTCCAAGGTTGAAACGCACTGGCGTGATACCTCCTTTCTGGGGACATCTATTAGCATAATGCCCCAGCTCATTGCAACTGTAGCACCTTCTGGCGGCTGACTGCTGCATTCCTCCTTGAGCATTGTTACCTTGGGCTGGTGTAAGGACCCGAATCCACTGATTCGAACCCACTGTGTTTACCGCACTAGTCCCAGGATCAACGCTAGTGCACACAGCTCAACATTGGTACATATCACATCATACTCAACGATAATAGAATAATAGTTCATTCATTGATATATCTAAAGGTATGATCTTATGACCAACTTACATTATTAAGCCACGCAGGGCAAGACTGAAAAATATAAACTAATAATTATGCAGCGGAAAGTAGAAAACGTAGATAGCTCATCAGTTCACCACAGGGCAACCGACAAGGCTCGGACCCTAATGACTCGCTTCTCCTTGGCTTTCCTTTTCCAACACAGTGTAGATTCTTCAACTGTTGGTTATTGTTATTGGCAAGGGTGAGTACTTAAGCACTCAACAAGTTGTGCACAGAATGCAATTCTAGGTATCTATATGTAAGGCTTATTCCAATGGATAGGCTGTCATGGCTATTTTGCAATAAGCAGCATTTTTGAACAAATACAATAAATAGATTACAAAGACTGTAAAACAAATAACAATAGTATGTAAATTCGATATTTCTCAAGTACCAGGTTTCCAATCCTGAGTCAAATTCCATCTTCCATATGGCATTCCGCCATCCCAATCAAGTTGTCCAATTAGTTAAACTAACCCTTAACTGTAATTCCCGAGCTTTGCTCAATACCGCGAGCACGGCTATCCGAATAGTTTCACACTCTGCAGAGGTTATGCACTTTACCCACGCGATACAACCAAACACCACCAAGGCGAGTGATTATAACAAAGCCTTTACAAAGCTCTGGCTTAACCGGATACTACCCGCTAAGGTTTCAACACTGGTGGGTCTGAAAACCATAACCAGGGCCCCCCTCTTGCGCCATGTGAATTACACCATAACTCGGGAACTCACACCGACCACGATAGTACCAAAATTAAGACATTGCAAATTACTCAGCTAGGCTGGCCCATACCAGACATGTGGTTGCATGATTAACTCAGGTCAAAGGCTTGCAAGGTTAAGTCCTTAGAGTGATCAAGGCAAGACATCCACATACCCTCCGCCCATCGGGCCCACCTTGGCATACTCGCCCCTTGTCACTTGCCCCAATCTAAGTGATTATCACCCAGTTGATTACCAAGCACCACGTGGTATCAACAATTCAACATCGTTGCGTGACATGACTCGCCACAACAACTCAATCTCATCATGTGATCCCACATGACACACAAGTTCATAACATTGTTCCATATTCCATTAATCAAGATTAATTATCAATGATTCTGACACATGTGATGACGTGGCATGGCTAAGCAACTAATACGGACTAATCCTCCAATGTTGATTATAATTATTAACCAACTATATTTAACCAATCTAGGGTGACAATGGATCATGGCATACAATGACAAGGTAGGGTATAGATCAATCTGGTATATTAGCTAAGCCCAATCTAATTTGAAACAATTGTATACTTGAAATATATGCAATAGGGTAAAACAAATATAGCAATTTTATAAACATGGGTTCAACATGATCAAAGCACAACTTGCCTTGGAATAGGTCCTGGTCTGGTTCTAGAACTTGCTCTTGCGTTGTTGGATCTTCCTCCGAAGCGTCGCACAATTCAACGTCTACGCGTACCGAAGAAGAAAAGCAAATAAATGCCAAAACAGAGAGCAATTGAACTCCAAAAATCTAATAAAATTAACCATTAAATAGATCTCAATTTTAAAAAAATTTAGAAATTGGAATCACTCAAATCCGAGTTACGATGCAAAAGATATAGCCTTTTGAAGTTTGAAATAAATACTGAAATCAGAAAATCAGAAATTCGGAATTAACAGATTTATTTTTATTCTGAAAAAGCGATTTATGACGTTAGCGTGACATCAGCCCTGATTCAGACCAACCGAACGTTGCGACGTGGCCAACGGTCCATGGACTGCGTCCACAGATCTTCTCGGGTCCACGGTGCACCCGTTCCAAGTGGTTTTGGGCCACTGACACGCGGACCCGCGTCTCGGCTGACTGGATCTCCACGCGCTGCTTACCCGGCATGCCATGCAAGCGCCACCTAAGCGCTCGATCCGAGCTGGCTGCCACACAGGCGACACATGGCGACGAACCAGCAAACCACATCGACGGCGATGGCGCAGATACCTAGGGTCATCGGCGGCGAGGTTGGGGAGTACCTTCGGGCACGTCTCAGCGTTGCGAATCTGGTGACGTGATCAGATGCTTCTCTGGACCACCGGAACGTCGGCGATGAGGACTTCTTCACCGGCGGCGGCGGCCTCCACGGTGATCTCTTTTTCCGACGATGCTCCGGCAAAACTAGCGCGCGCACAGGATGCTCTGAACAACCACGAAGCAGATGCGTCAAGGCGCAGGCTTCGCGATGGCTTGATGGCGGCGAATCGATGGTTCTTCGACGCGGCGGCGCTTGGCAAACCTCTGCGAAATCACAACGAATCGACGGCGCTCTCACGGGCTAAACCTAGGGTTTCGGTTGCTTGGGGTATAGCGCAGCCCGTGCTCGACTTTTATAGCGCTAGGACCGGCTGCCTTGCCCGATTGCTCCGCGGAGTCCATGGCGGACACGGAGCAGAGTCCGGCACGGACTCGCGAAGAAGATGATCGGATCGGCGACACGTGGCAAATCGGACGTCAACGATAGAACAGAAGTCCTTAACCGATACGCGTTGCGCTCATCCTTTCGATCTGGATCCAACGGTCGAGATAAAACTTCTAGAAAATGGGCCAAACGGCCACGCCGCTCCGGGCCGCTTCCGCACGAAAAATGGGCCAAGCCCACTACTGTTCACACAGATTTTAAAAGATTTTTCCAATTAAAATAATTGCTGAAATTCTTTTAATTTGTTTTAGGCCATTAAAGTATCAGGAAAAATCCCAGAAAAATCTCAAAAATACTTTGAGACATTCCGGACTCAACCAAAATATTTTTGGCAAAACTTTATTTTAACTTTGCACAGATTTAAATAGATTTGAATAAAAGGCAATAAACTTGATTTCAAATTAATTCAAATAAATCCAGAAAAATCCAAATAAATTCCAGAAAATCATAAATGCACAAATAAGCAATAAAACAATATTTAAGCAATTTTTTTGGGGTGTTACAAACCTCCCCCCCTTAACAGAATCTCGACCCCGAGATTCCGGGCTAACTAGAGAATAGGTTTGGGAATTCTGACTTCAAATCTTCTTCTCGCTCCCAAGTGGCTTCACTTTCGGAATGATTGCTCCACTGAACTCTGCAAAAGCGAATAGACTTGTTCCTGGTCTTGCGCTCCATAACATCCAAAATTCTGATCGGTTGCTCTTTGTAAGTCAAATCTTCCTGCAACTCTATTGCATCCAACGGGGTTTGCTCTGTTGGCACTCTGAGACATTTCTTAAGCTGCGACACATGGAATACATCATGCACTCCTGCCAAGGACTGAGGCAATTCTAACTGATACGCTACCTCTCCTCGACGGCTCAGAATCTTGAACGGACCAATATATCTTGGTGCAAGCTTCCCTTTAACGTGAAATCTTTTAACGCCCTTAAGAGGGGTAACTCGAGATACATAATCTTACGGCTCAAAGCTCAAATCTCGACGACGGTTATCTGCGTAGCTTTTCATCTTGACTGCTATCTTCAACCTTTCTCGATCATTGCGACTTGACTTTCGGCTTCCTCGAGAATGTCTGGCCCAAAAACCAAACGCTCTCCTGTTTCATTCCAATTTAACGGAGTACGACAAGCACGTCCATACAACGCCTCAAATGGTGACATTTGCAAGCTAGCTTGATAGCTATTGTTGTAATCGAACTCGCATCGGCAAACATTTATCCCAAGGCGTAGCATAAGCTAAAGCACGACTCTCAACATATCCTCTAAAATCGATTTACTCTTTCGATCGACCATCCATCTGCGGGTGATATCTTTATCTTGAAATTCAGACGAGTTCTCATGGCTTCGTGCAACTTGTTCCAAAACCTTTGAGGTGAATTGGGTACCTCTGTCCGACACAATTTTCTTGGGCACTCCATGCAAGCATACAATCCTTGACATATACAACTCTGCTAAACAATCTCCCGAGTAAGTGGTCTTTACTGGGATAAAATGAGCCACTTTGGTCAAGCGATCCATAATGACCCAAATGGAATCGTAACCTCTCTAAGTCTTAGGTAAACCGGTGATAAAATCCATTCCGATTTCCTCCCACTTCCATTCCGGGATTTTCAACGGCTGCAACAAACCAGCTGGTCTTTGATGCATGGCCTTTACTCTCTGACATACGTCACATAGAGCAACATGCTCAGCTACTTCACGCTTCATATTAGGCCACCAAAATCTCTCTTTCAAATCTTGATACATCTTAGCACTTCCTGGATGAATCGAGTACTTAGAATCGTGAGCTTCCTCAAGAATCAACTGCTTTTGATTCCTTTTATCCCAAGCACACCAATTCGGCCTTTGAAGAACATGGTTCCTTGCTCGTCTAGAGTGAAATCTACGGCTAGGCCTTCCTCCTTTTTAGCCTTAATCTTAGAAATTCTATCGTCATCTTTCTGACTTTCTCTAATCTGATCCTCCAGTGTTGGCCTCACCTCTAGTGCAGCTACCATTCCTTGCGATACGACTTCCAACCTTAGTTTATGAAATTCCTTGCATAATTCTGGTTGATCTTCCATTGTCAATGCATTCGCGCTATGGCTCTTTCGACTCAGAGCATCTGCTACCACATTGGCCTTTCCGGGATGATAATGATTTCCCACATTATAATCCTTAATTAGCTCTAGCCATCTTGACTGCCTCATATTGGATCTGCTTGAGTGAATATGTATTTGAGCTCTTATGGTGCGTATATATCTCACATCTATTTCCTATGAGATAATGACGCCATATCTTTAAAGCATGCACTCTGACTAACTCCAAATCATCGTTGGGTAATTCACTTCATGCGGTCTTAAGCGTCTCGACGCATAAGCAACTACTTTGCCTTCTTGCATTAACACGCACCCCAAGCCTTGCTTTGAAGCATCGCAATAAATATCAAATCCATTCTGCACATCTGGCAGCACTAATACGGGGGCTGTTGTTAAACGCTTCTTTAAATCCATAAAACTTTTCTCGCACTCTGGCGTCCATGCAAACTTCTTTTCTTTCTTCAACAACTGCGTAAGGGGTTTATCAATCGTTGAGAATCCTTCTATGAACCGACGGTAATATCCCGCCATTCCTAAAACTACGAATGGGGTAATGCACTTGGTTGCTCGATGCAACACTGCGTCCACTTTGCTTGGGTCGACTGCAACTCCTTTAGTAGTCATTACATGACCAAGAAATTCAACTTTCTCCTTCCAAAAATCACACTTGCTGAACTTAGCATACAGCTGATGTTCTCGCAGCCTCCCTAAAACCATCCTCAGATGTTCTGCATGTTCTTCCTCTGTCTTCGAGTAAACCAAGATATCGTCTATGAAGACTACAACAAACTTATCCAAATATTCCATGAAAACCTTATTCATCATGTTCATGAAATATGCCGGGGCATTTGTCAATCCAAATGACATGACTGTAAACTCATAATGTCCATATCGCGTAGAAAACGCAGTTTTAGGCACATCCTCCGTTCGGATCTTCAACTGATGGTATCCCGAACGAAGGTCTATCTTGGAGAAAACTCCAGCTCCTCTTAACTGGTCAAATAAGTCATCGATCCTGGGCAATGGATACTTATTCTTGATCGTTACTTCATTAAGTGCACGATAATCGATGCACATTCGAGACTTCCATCCTTCTTACGAACAAACAAAGCCGGTGCTCCCGGGGTGATGAACTAGGTCTAATGAAACCTTTCTCTTGCGGTTCCTCAATCGCTTTTTCATTTCCACTAACTCGTCGGTAGGCATCCGATATGGTCTTTTTGATATCGGTCTTTGTGCCCGTGTTAACTCGATAACGAACTTCGATGTTGCGATCAGCGGCGATCCGGTAAATCTTCTAGAAACACATCCGGGTATTCTCGGACTACTGGCACATCTTCCATGCTGATGGCTTTCACGCTGTTGACCACTAACTGCCCATCTCGAACTGTGGTCTCTTGAAATTCTACCTTTTTGCCTTTAGGGCCTTCCAATGTTACAATCTTTCGGCCACAATCCAAAACAGCCTTATGCTTAGGCAGCCAATCCATTCCAAGGATGACGTCTAGGGATTGCGCATCTATCAAGATAAGATTCGCTAGAAACTCTATCCCATCCATAAGCAACTTAACTCCCAAACACCCAAGGCTAGATCTAAGCTCAGATCCTGGGGCTTGGACTAAGAGTACGCACTTAAGATTCACCACTTTAAATCTATTCTTGGTTGCAAAACTTTGAGAAACAAACGAATGCGAAGCTCGTAATCAAACAAAGCGTAGCAGTGCTTGAGTTAACGGGAACTTACCCGATCGACGTCTGTAGCTTCCTGAGCCCCATCCGCGGTGATGTGGTTGATCCTTCCACGCACTGTTGACTGCGGTGTTGCTCCAGCTTGACCTGGCGCACGATTTCCTCCTGAAGCTGGTGCCTTGGTAGGTGTTGTTCCCATGTTGAAACGAACTGGTGTGATGCCTCCCTTCTGTGGACACCTATTTGAAAAGTGCCCTGGCTCATTGCATGTATAGCATCTTTTCACTTGGATCGTTGATTCCCTCTCGGTGCATTGTGGCCCCGTCTGGTGTCTAAAAGTTCTGATTAGCAGGGCGAGGTGCAGGAGTTGATGTCTTGTTCACGGTTGGTGGTTGGAATCTAGCAAATTGGTGTGGTGACATCCTCAAACGTAGATGGTTTGGACGTCCACCCTGATTAGTCATTAAGCGCTTACGATTCTCGCCCAGCTCTTTGCGCTTATCCTCTAGGATCAAAGCCTTATTGACTAACTCTGAAAGTGCGGAAAATTGTGGGTAATCACCCCACCTACATCCCCGGATTGATCCCTTCATGAAGCGAGGCGCTTAGCTTTATCTGTCGCTCGTCTTTAGGGGCATAGCGAGCTAATCGGGTAAATTTATTCGTATTCGCCACCTTTGGTTGGCCTCCTTGTTTCGAGAGCCCGAACTCTTCCTTCTTAAGATCCATCATTCCCTCGGAACATGATGCTGGCGGAAAGCGATTGTAAAATCCTCCCAAGTAATCTCTTGCGGGGCTCCATGTGCGGCACAATAATTCTTCCACCATTCTGCGGTTCCTTCCAGCTTGATGAGAGGCATAAAGCACCTTCTCATTGCCTTCACATTGCGTGATGTGCGCTTTTTCTCAATAGTCCTAAGCCGTCATCGGCTTCCAAAGGGTTCACATTTCTGAAAAGTTGGTGGCGAGTCCTCATGAAATCTGACAGCTTGGAATGAGATCTAGGTCCACCATTGTTGTTCTGAACTGCATGGTTGTTGTTGGTTGCTGATGCATTGGTCATCTGCTGCATCTGCTGCATCATAGTCTGCATTAGTTGAGTCTACGCGGCAAGAAACGCTCCCAGGTTCTGCATGTCCACTGGCGATGGTTGAGGGCTGCCTCCATCATTCGGGTTGTCACTCTGGCGCAGTCCACTTCCTGAAGCACCGTTGTTTCCTCGAGTATTCACCATCTGATGATTGCCTCTTGGGTTAGGAAAGGTAGATGTAGCATAGATAAGAAGTAAGAATTTCTAAAGCGGGGAAATAGGTTATACCCAACTGAAATAATTCTTTATTTATTCTTGGTATGGCTGCTTATTCAAGCCTACAAGCTTTGCAACACATACTGCACACTCAGCATTACAAAGAAGCAAACTAAACACGAAATCTTAACGTCAACTAGAGAGGTAAAGACTAACTTAAAGACACGACTCCCACTCGAGTCTCAACGCAACTCTAAGACTGATCCTCCTCGGGCTCCCACTCTCACTCCTTGGGATCCTCCTCTGACTCCTCCTCGGCTGGCTCCTGAGCTCCTTGGGTCACGCGGTCCAACTCATCCTCGACCGCCTCTAGGGCCTCTCCCAGCTCAGTGATCATCCCGATGGCTGAAGCACGGGTCACCTCAAGCTCCTGCTCTGCCACTCTGAGTGCCTCGTACACAATCTCCAGCTCCTGAGTAGTATCTCTCATATGATCCTCCTGGACAAGGGCGAACTACGCAAGGTGCGTTGCAGTGGCACACTCGTCCTCCACGATCCGTCAACTTCGGCTCGCTTGAACGTCTAGGTGAAGTCGGAACACTGAGTCGTGAAGCTCGTCGGCGTAGTCGTGGCAGACACGGCGTGGAGCAAGTCGGGCAACCTCCTGAATTGCAACCTCGTACGAAAATCATCTGGCGGAGATGTTGATTGGTCTGCTGGCTTCATCATTCTCCCGAGCGTAGATAATCAGCTTACAAATAAATCCTCGGTGTACACCATTGACGGTCCAACTGCCTCCCCGGTAAAGCGGACGGTAGAAGCCTCCAAGCGTCTGAAGAACTCTCCACAGCTCCATGGCGTAGCCACCAGCTGACTCCTCGAAGGTCGGAACGATCGGCATCTGCTCCACAAGAACTTTGAATAAGTTCTCCTCCCGAAACGGCAAGTAAAAAGGGTAAATTCAGCAAAGGCGAGAAGTATAGAATGAGATGAGTCAAGAGTGTTTTATTAGTCAAATTTAAATTTTTCTTTAGAAAATAGTTTTGGACTCACATAGGACACCTTCATACTATCTAGGGCCAAGACCTACAGTCAGTACGCTCTGATACCACCTCTGTAAGGACCCGAATCCACTGATTCGAACCCACTGTGTTTACCGCACTAGTCCCAGGATCAACGCTAGTGCACACAACTCAACATTGGTACATATCACATCATACTCAACGATAATAGAATAATAGTTCATTCATTGATATATCTAAAGGTATGATCTTATGACCAACTTACATTATTAAGCCACGCAGGGCAAGACTGAAAAATATAAACTAATAATTATGCAGCGGAAAGTAGAAAACGTAGATAGCTCATCAGTTCACCACAGGCAACCCACAAGGCTCGGACCCTAATGACTCGCGTCCTCTTGGACTTCCTCTTCCAACACAGGTGTAGATTCTTCAACTGTTGGTTATTGTTATTGGCAAGGGTGAGTACTTAAGCACTCAACAAGTTGTGCACAGAATGCAATTCTAGGTATCTATATGTAAGGCTTATTCCAATGGATAGGCTGTCATGGCTATTTTGCAATAAGCAGCACTTTTGAACAAATACAATAAATAGATTGCAAAGACTGTAAAACAAATAACAATAGTAAGTAAATTCGGTATTTCTCAAGTACCAGGTTTCCAATCCTAAGTCAAATTCCATCTTCCATATGGCATTCCGCCATCCCAATCAAGTTGTCCAATTAGTTAAACTAACCCTTAACTGTAATTCCCGAGCTTTGCTCAATACCGCGAGCACGGCTATCCGAATAGTTTCACACTCTGCAGAGGTTATGCACTTTACCCACGCGATACAACCAAACACCACCAAGGCGAGTGATTATAACAAAGCCTTTACAAAGCTCTGGCTTAACCGGATACTACCCGCTAAGGTTTCAACACTGGTGGGTCTGAAAACCATAACCAGGGCCCCCCTCTTGCGCCATGTGAATTACACCATAACTCGGGAACTCACACCGACCATGGTAGTACCAAAATTAAGACATTGCAAATTACTCACCTAAGTGCCGCCCATACGGACATGTGGTTGCATGATTAACTCAGGTCAAAGGCTTGCAAGGTTAAGTCCTTAGAGTGATCAAGGCAAGACATCGACATACCCTCTGCCCATCGGGCCCACCTTGGCATACTCGCCCCTTGTCACTTGCCCCAATCTAAGTGATTATCACCCAGTTGATTACCAAGCACCACGTGCTATCAACAATTCAACATCGTTTGGTGACATGCTCGCCACAACAACTCAATCTCATCGTGTGATCCCACATGACACACAAGTTCATAACATTGTTCCATATTCAATTAATCAAGATTAATTATCAATGATTCTGACACATGTGATGACGTGGCATGGCTAAGCAACTAATACGGACTAATCCTCCAATGTTGATTATAATTATTAACCAACTATATTTAACCAATCTAGGGTGACAATGGATCATGGCATACAATGACAAGGTAGGGTATAGATCAATCTGTTATATTAGCTAAGCCCAATCTAATTTGAAACAATTGTATACTTGAAATATATGCAATAGGGTAAAACAAATATAGCAATTTTATAAACATAGGTTCAACATGATCAAAGCACAACTTGCCTTGGAATAGGTCCTGGTCTGGTTCTGGAACTTGCTCTTGAGTTGTTGGATCTTCCTCCGAAGCGTCGCACAATTCAACGTCTACGCGTACCGAAAAAGAAAAGCAAATAAATACCAAAATACAGAGCAATTGAACTCCAAAAATCAAATAAAATTCACCATTAAATAGATCTCAATTTTACAAATTTTTAGAAATTGGAATCACTAAAATCGGAGTTACGATGCAAAAGATATAGCCTTTTGAAGTTTGAAATAAATACTGAAATCAGAAAATCAGAAATTCGGAATTAACAGATTTATTTTTATTCTGAAAAAGCGATTTATGACGTCAGCGTGACATCAGCCCTGATTCAGACCAACCGAACGTTGCCACGTGGCCAACGGTCCATGGACTGCGTCCACAGATCTTCTCGGGTCCACGGTGCACCCGTTCCACGTGGTTTTGGGCCACTGACACGCGGACCCGTGTCTCGGCTGACTGGATCTCCACGCGCTGCTTACCCGGCATGCCACGCAAGCGCCACCTCAGTGCTCGATCCGAGCTGGCTGCCACACAGGCGACACATGGCGACGAACCAGCAAACCACATCGACGGCGATGGCGCAGATACCAGGGTCATCGGCGGCGAGGTTGGGGAGTACCTTCGGGCATGTCTCAGTGTTGCGAATCTGGTGACGCGATCAGATGCTTCTCTGGACCAACGGAACGTCGGCGACGAGGACTTCTTCACTGGCGGCGGCGGCCTCCACGGTGATCTCTTTTTCCGACGATGCTCTGGCAAAACTAGCGCGCGCACAGGATGCTCTGAACAACCACGAAGCAGATGCGTCAAGGCGCAGGCTTACGATGGCTTGATGGCGGCGAATCGATGGTTCTTCAACGCGGCGGTGCTCGGCAAACCTCCGCGAAATCACAACGAATCGACGGCGCTCTCACGGGCTAAACCTAGGGTTTCGGTTGCTTGGGGTATAGCGCAGCCCGTGCTCGACTTTTATAGCGCTAGGACCGGCTGCCTTGCCCGATTGCTCCGTGGAGTCCATGGCGGACACGGAGTAGAGTCCGGCACGGACTCGCGAAGAAGATGACCGGATCCGCGACACGTGGCAAATCGGACGTCAACGATAGAACAGAAGTCCTTAACCGATACGCGTTGCGCTCATCCTTTCGATCTGGATCCAACGGTCGGGATAAAACTTCTAGAAAATGGGCCGAACGGCCACGCCTCTCCGGGAGGCTTCTGCACGGAAAATGGGCCAAGCCCACTACTGTTCACACAGATTTTAAAAGATTTTTCCAATTAAAATAATTGCTGAAATTCTTTTAATTTATTTTAGGCCATTAAAGTATCAGGAAAAATCCCAGAAAAATCTCAAAAATACTTTGAGACATTCCGGACTCAACTAAAATATTTTTGGCAAAACTTTATTTTAACTTTGCACAGACTTAAATAGATTTGAATAAAAGGCAATAAACTTGATTTCAAATTAATTCAAATAAATCCAGAAAAATCCAAATAAATTCCAGAAAAACATAAATGCACAAATAAGCAATAAAACAATATTTAAGCATTTTTTTTGGGGTGTTACAGCCGGCGTCTGATAACTTTGTCCTAGTGGTCGCGGCGCAGGTGTTGCTGGTTTGTTAACAGCTTGCGGTTGGAACCTAGCAAACTGTTGCGGTGTCAACCTCATTCGCAGGTGGTTAGGGCGTCCACCTGGGTTAGTCATCAAGCGCTTGCGATTTTCCCCAAGCTCCTTGCGCTTATCCTCCAGAATCAAAGCCTTGTTTACCAATTCTTGGAAATCTGGAAAAGTGTGGTAATCGGCCCACTTGCGACCCGAGTTTAGTCCTTTCATGAAGTGGGGTGCTGGCCTTGTCCGTCGCTCGTCCTCGAAGCATAGCGAGCTAAGCTGCGTGAATTTGTTCAAGTAATCGGCCACCGGTTGGCACGCTTGCTTAAGCATACGAACTCTTCCTTTTTCAGTCCATCATCCCTTCCGGTACATGGTACTGGCGGAAGGCTGTTGCGAATTCTTCCCACGTGATTTCCATGGGTGCCTCATGAGTAGCACAGTAGTTCTCCCACCATTCTGCAGCTATTCCCTCAAGCTGATGGGATGCATAAAGAACCTTCTCATGCCCTTCACATTGCGTGATGTACATCTTCCTCTCAATGGTTCTCAGCCAATCATCCGCTTCCAAGGGGTTGACATTTCCTGAGAATGTTGGCGGTCGGGTCCACATAAAGTCGGACAATTTGGAATAAGGACGAGGTCCGCCATTGTTGTTCTGAGCAGCGGGGTTGTTGACTGCAGCCATATTGGTCATCTGTTGCATCATAGTCTACATCAACTGAGTTTGCGCAGCGAGAAAAGCTCCCAAGTTCTGCATATCCACTGGCGGTGCTTGCTGCGGTGGTGCTCCTTCATTGGGATTGTTGCCTGAGCGCAAACCACTTCCTGAAGCCCCATTGTTGCTGCGAGTGTTCACCATCTGCTTGATTGCTTCTTGGGTTAGGAAAGATAGATGTAGCATAGATAAGATGCAAGAATTTCTAAGGCGGGGGAAACAGGTTAAACCCAACTTAAATAATCTTTATTGATACTTAGTATGGTTGCTTACAATGCCTAAGGGCTTTGCAACACATACTGCACACTCAGCAAACAATTAAGAACCAAACTAAACATGCAACCTTAACGTCTACTAAAAGGTAAAGGCTAACTTAAAGACGCGACTCAACACTCGAGTCTCAACACAACTCTAAGACCGACTCTCACTCATCCAGCCATCCTAGCTGAGACTGATCCGGTGCATACACCGGTGGGTGGGCTGGCATGGGTGCGAACCTATCCTGGTGACCTTCTGCTGGCTCCTTAGGCTCCCACTCACGCTCTTCCGGGTCTTCTTCTTCCTCTTCTTCTTCTTCGGCGACCTCATCCGGCTCTGGGCGACTGATGCGCTATCTCCTCGGCTACTGCAAGGCCTCCTCCAACTCACCGATGACTCTGGCTGCGGCGTCACGGGTCTTTTGAAGCTCTCGCTCCGCCACTCTCAGCGCCTCACACGCTGTCTCCAGCTCCTGCGTAGTGTCCCTCAGGTGATCCTCCTGGGCGGTGGCAAACTCAGCAAGGTGTACTGCAGTAGCACTCCCCCTCCACGATCCGTCGACGCTGGCACGCTCGTACTGTCGGGTGAAGTCGAAACACGGTGTCGCGAAGCTCGTAAGCGTAGTCGTGGCAGATCCGTCGTAGAGCAAGTCCGCGACCTCACGAATTCTGCCTCGTCGTGAACCTCCGGGTGGTGATGTGGATCGGTCACGTGGTCTCGTCGCACTCTCGGCGAAGATGGTCGACTTGCGTAAGAACCCCGATGCACACCGTTGGCGTTCGGCTGCTTCCTCGGTGAGCGGACGATCGAAGCCTCCAATCACTTGAAGAACTCTCCACGGCTCCATGGCATAGCCACCTGTCTTGACTCGAAGGATCGAAGATCGGCATCTATTCAAAACAAAATTTTGAATAAGATCTCCACTCAAACAGCAACGAAAAGAAGGTAATTTAGCAAGGATGAGAGTAGAGGGATGAGATAAGCCAAGAGTTTTTTATTAGTCAATTTTACCTTTTTCTTTAGAAAATAATTTTGGACACTCCTAAGAGATACCAACTACTTAGGGCCAAGACCTATAGTCAGTATGGCTCTGATACCACCTTTGTCGGGACCCGAATTTGCAAATCCGGACCCTCTGTGTATACCGCACTAGTCCAGGATCACGCTAGTGCACACAGGCTCAACATAGATGCTATCGTAGTCATACACAACGGAATATAACATAACTTTAATAATTAATAGTAACTGTTGTCTTACATGATTATTGCCACACAGGGCTAATAAAAGAAATAGCAAATAAGCAGCAGCGGAAAAAAATAAATAAGCGTAGCAGCTCCCCAGTTCACCGCAGGCAACTGATGAGGCTCGGACCCTAAGCATTCGCATCCATATAATCCTCCTCCACGAAGGGCGTAGATTCTTCCTCTTCTGAAGTTGTTGTTGTTGAGGTGAGTACATAAAGCACTCAACAAGTCGTGCACAGCAATGCAAGTCTAATATTCTATATGCTTGGCTTAATCCAAAGGAATGGCTAATATGGCTATTTTGCAGTAAAGCAGCATTTAACAAGAATACAGTAAATAGATTGAAAAGCAGTAAAGCAATAACAGTAATTAATAGATTCAGCATTTATGAAGTAAACCAAGTTTCCAATCCTAAATCAATTTTCCACTTCCCATGGCACCCTGCCATCCCAACAAGTTTTTGTTTAACAAAAGTCTAACCCTTAACTGTAATTGCCGAGCATTGCTCAATACCGCGAGCACGGCTATTCGAATAGATTGTACACTCTGCAGAGGTTATGCACTTTACCCACACGATACAACCAAACACCACCAAGGCGAGTGATCGTAACAAAGCCTTTACAATGCTACACCTAGACCCAGTACCGCTCGCTAAGGTTTCAACACTGAAGGGTTAAACCACCACAACAGGGCCCCCCTCTTGCGCCATGTGAGTTAAATGTAACCCGGGACTCACTATTCACCACAACAGTACCGAAATCTTGGTTTTACAAATTATTGACTAGGTCATCCCATTCCAGACATGTGGTTGCAAGAGAGACTCAGGTCAAAGGCTTGCAAGGTTAAGTCCTTAAAGTGATTAAGGCAAGACTTCCACATACCCCTGCCAATCCTGGCCCACCATGGCATACTGCCCCTTGCCACTTGCCCCAATCTAAATCATTACCACCCTAGTTGATTACCAAGCACCACGTGCCCCCCACATTTCAATCTAGTTGTGTGACCTCCTCGCCACGACAACTTGATGGCACTATGTGACAACACATGACACACAAATTCTTAAACATTGTTCCATATTCCATTAGTCAAGATTAAGTAACAACATTCGGACACATGTGATGACGTGGCATGGCTAAGCAATCTACGACGGTCTAACTAGTCCCATGTTGATTATTAATATTAACCAACTATAATTCCACATCCTAGGGTGACAATTAGATCATGGCATAAAATTGACAAGGTGTGATTTAATTCAATTAGGCATATCATCTAATTCCCAGATTAATTGAAATCATTTATACACATAAAATATCATGCATAATTTAAAAGACAAAATAGCAATTTGGTAAAATTGGGTGCAACATGATCAAAGCACAACTTGCCTTGGAGTAGGTGCTGGTCTTGATTTGAGCTTGGGTCTTGGAGCGACGAATCTTCCTCCAGATCACCGAGCAGTTCAACGTCTACGCGAAACAATGCCAAAATAGCAAATAAACACCAAACTAGAGAGCAAACAAACTCCAAAAATAAAATAAAATTTACCAATAAATAGATCTTGATTTTAAATTTTTTTAGAAATTTGAATCACTCAAATCCGAGTTAAAATGCAGAAGATATAGCCTTTTGAAGTTTGAATAAATACTGAAAATACAAAAATTAGAAAAACGGATTTTCCCGAATTATTTTTCTACTGGAAATTACCGATTAATGCGCAAGCGACACGTGGACCAATCAGAGATGGACACGTGGCCTCGGCGCATGGATTTAGTCCAGGAAAACACGCTGGTCCACCGTGGACTCGAGATCTTGTCTTTGCGGACCTGATATCGGCGATGACGCGTCATCGCGTCGTGGGCCAATCAAATTGCGCCACGTCGCTCGGTCTATGGACCAAGTCCACGGCACGCGCTGTCCACGGTGCACCGCGCGACGATGCTTCGGTACCGCGACCGACACGCCGCCGCACATCCGCGAGCGATCCAACGGCCGACACACTACGCACACGCGTCTCAATCCCGAACGTCTATTCGAATCTAACGGTTAGAAATATACCGCAGCGAACAACTGCTGAAGAAGCGGCGTGGCTTGATCCGGACGGTTGGCGAAGATCCAACGGCTACGCTGGCTCCGAGACACGGCGGGCTTGCACGGAGCGAAGAAGACGACCACACGAGCGGCGTTTGGCCGCGACTCCGGCGAAGAAGTGGCGGCCTCGACGCGTCTTGGAACGACAACCCGGATGCCGAACCGATTCGGCGGGAGGAGGCTCGACGGCGGCGAGCAGCGCAAAAACTTCGCGGCGCTGCAAAAGAACTACTGGCGAGCTCTCGAGCAACGACGAGCGGTGAAACGGCGAAGAGGCTAGAGCTACGGTCGCGCAAGGGAACGAGGAACATTGGAGTGCGGTGCGGCTTTTATAGCCTCGGCATGCGCGCAGGAAGGAAACCCTAAATCATGCGCGGCGGCGGCAAGCGGCGGATTCGGGAACGAATCGAGACGACGACCGAGAGCCGTCCGATCGCAACGAGCGGCCACGATTAGATCTCGGCCGATCAATCAATCCGCACTTTCCAAAATCAGCGGATGCAATTAAATCTTTCCAAACCAACACCGCATGATCTTAACCGCACGATCTTGATGTAACGGTACGCGCAGGCGGCGATGAAGCGGTGAGCGGGCGCATCGCCATTGGGCTCTGGACGCCGATCTTTGCCCAAAGATTTTCTTCAAGATTTTTCAAAGCTTTTGATTTAAAATAATTCCCGAAATTAGATTAATTCATTTAAGGCAATTAAAATATCAGGAAAAATCCAAGAAAATTCTCATAAATACTTTGAAACATTCTGAACTCAAATAAAATATTTTTGACAAAACTTCATATTATTCTTATCTATATATAATTAGTTTTCACCAAAGATTCAATATACTTAATTAAAATAAATTCAAATAATTTCTGGAAAAATCCAATAAATTCAGAAAATCACAAAAATGCACGTGAGTGAAATTATAGGTCAAATTTTGGGATGTTACAGCCACCAGCCCGTTGGCCTGCTTAGGAAATTGCTTCCCTGCCGTTGGATCGAGATCGCACGGGTGAGATCAGAGCGTACCGGTTCGGGCCTCATGTAATCGCCGCCGCTGGAAAAATATCGCGGGCGGTTAGATGCAGACCTCAGCCGTAAAATCGTGGCCGGTAGATTGCGATCGAATGGATGGGGTGAATCGTCTTCGCGTAGGACTCGGAAGCGGGCCGTCGTCGTGTCGGAGTCGTTCTCCGCCGCCATACCGACCTAGGGTTCCTTTTGAGCGCGCGTACCGAGGCTATAAATAGGGGGGCAAGTACCCGAGGTTCATCCTTGTGCGCCGCAGCTTTTGATCGGTAAAGTTTCGCAAGATCGGTCGAGGAGCGTGCTCGGGAGCTCGCCGGAGTGGTGGTTCGGACCCTGGGGGTTTTCGCTCGGGTTCGTCGCCAACGTTGAGCCTTCGCCGTCACTAGTGCCATCACCGAGATCGCCAGACCGCGCCGCGTCGGATCCCCGCCATCTCGTCGCCAGAAACTCGCCGGAGCGCCGCTGCCCTGGTCTTCATCTTCGAGTCCGGTGAGAGCTCGCCGTCGCGTCTCCATCGCTAGATCCAGAAGCTCTAGGCCGTTAGATCTAAATCCAGTGGTTGACGTGCTGCCGCGTCGCGAGTGATTGGTGTCTGTTCGATCGGATCTGAGCGCATCGGATGGCGCCGTCGCCGCAGCCAATCGCAGGCAGCCGCGTGTCGGGCGCAAGCGCCGAAGCGTCATGGACCGGGTTCACCGTGGTCCAGAGCCACGCTGTGGACTCAGTCCATACGCCCGAGACATGCGTCGGTCTCTGATTGGCTGGCATCAGGGCTGACGCCAGCATGACGTCACGCTTGTGCAATAATCTATTTTAAATTTAAAAATAAATCTGTTAATTCTGATTTTCTGATTTTTGCAATTTCAGTATTTATTTCAAACTTCAAAAGGCTATAACTTTTGCATCTTAACTCGGTTTTGAGTGATTCAAATTTCTAAAAATTTGTAAAATTGAGATCTATTTAATGGTGAATTTTATTTGATTTTTGGAGTTCATTTTCTCTCTGTTTTGGTATTTATTTGGTTTTCTTCTTCGGTACGCGTAGACGTTGAATTGTGCGACGCTTCGGAGGAAGATTCAACAACTCAAGAGCAAGTTCCAGAACCAGATCAGGACCTATTCCAAGGCAAGTTCTGCTTTGATCATGTTGAACCCATGTTTATAAAATTGCTATATTTGTTTTACCCTATTGCATATATTTCAAGTATACAATTGGTTCAAATTAGATTGGGTTTAGCTAATATACCAGATTGATTTATACCCTACCTTGTCATTGTATGCCATGATCCATTGTCACCCTAGATTGGTTCAATATAGTTGGTTAGTAAATATAATCAACATGGTATTGTTAGATCGTATTAGTTGCTTAGCCATGCCACGTCATCACATGTGTTGGAATCATTGATAATTAATCTTGATTAATGGAATATGGAACAATGTTATGAACTTGTGTGTCATGTGGGATCACACGATGAGATTGAGTTGTCGTGGCGAGTCATGTCACGCAACGATGTTGAATTGTTGATGGCACGTGGTGCTTGGTAATCAACTGGGTGATAATCATTTAGATTGGGGCAAGTGATAAGGGGCGAGGATGCCAAGGTGGGCCCGATGGGCAGAGGGTATGTGGATGTCTTGCCTTGACCACTCTAAGGACTTAACCTTGCAAGCCTTTGACCTGAGTCAATCATGCAACCACATGTCTGGTATGGGACAGCCTAGCTGAGTAATTTGCAATATCTTAATTTTGGTACTATCGTGGTTGGTGTGAGTTCCCGAGTTATGGAGTAATTCACATGGCGCAAGAGGGGGGCCCTGGATGTGGTAACCAGTCCCACCAGTGTTGAAACCTTAGTGGGTAGTATCGGGTTAAGCCGACGCATTGTAAAGGCTTTGTTATAATCACTCGCCTTGGTGGTGTTTGGTTGTATCATGTGGATAAAGTGCATAACCTCTGCAGAGTGTGAAACTATTCGGATAGCTGTGCTCGTGGTATTGGGCAATGCTCGGGAATTACAGTTAAGGGTTAGCTTAATTAAATGGACAATTTGGTTGGGATGGCGGAATGCCATGTGGAAGATGGAATTTGACTTAGGATTGGAAACTTGGTTTACTTGAGAAATACTGAATCTATTTATTATTGCTATTTGTTTTACAAGTCTTTACAATCTAAATAGTATATTTGTTCATAAATGCTGCTTATTGCAAAATAGCCATGATAGCCTATCCATTGGAATAAGCCTTGCATATACATATATAGAATTGCATTCTGTACACAACTTGTTGAGTGCTTAAGTACTCACCCTTGCCAAACAACAATAATCAACAGTTGAAGAATCTACACCTGTGTTGGAAGAAGAAGTCCAGGAAGACACGAGTCATTAGGGTCCGAGCCTTGTCGGTTGACTGTGGTGAACTGATGAGCTATCTACGTTTTCTACTTTCCGCTGCTTAATTATTAGCTTATATTTCCAGTCTTGCCCTGCGTGGCTTAATAATGTAAGTCGGTCATAAGATCATACATTTAGCTATATCAATAAATGAACTATTATTCTATTTTTGTTGAGTATGATGTGATATGTACCGATGTTGAGTCAGGTGCACTAGCGTTGATCCTAGGACTAGTGCGGTAAACACAAGGGTTCAATCGGTGGATTCGAGTCCTTACAGTGTGGTATCGAGCATACTTGTTGTAGGTCTTGGCCTAGATAGTATGGAGGTGTCCTGTGTGTGTCCAAAACTATTTTCTATAGAAAATTTAAACTTGACTAATAAAACACTCTTGACTCATCTCATTCTGTACTTCTCGCCTTTGCTGAATTTACCGATTTACTTGCCGTTCCGGGTGGAGAACTTATTCAAAGTTCTTGTGGAGCAGATGCCGATCGTTCCAACCTTCGAGGAGTCAGCTGGTGGCTACACCATGGAGCTGTGGAGAGTTCTTCAGACGCTTGGAGGCTTCTATCGTCCGCTTTACCGTGGAGGCAGTTGGACCGTTAATGGTGTTCACCGAGGATTTATTTGCAAATTGATTATCTACGCCAGGGAGGATGATGAAGCTAGCAGGCCAATCAACATCTCCGCCAGAAGATTCTCGTACGAGGTTGCAATTCAGGAGGTTGCCCGACTTGCTCTTCACCGTGTCTGCCGCGACTACGCCGACGAGCTTCACGACTCACTGTTCCGACTTCACCCAGACGTTCAAGCGTGCTGACACCGACGGATCATGGAGGACGAGTGTGCTACTGCAACTCACCTTGCGGAGTTCGCCCTTGCCCAAGAGGAGCATATGAGAGAGACTACTCAGAGCCGGGAGGCAGGTGTACGAGGCACTCAGAGTGGCAGAGCAGGAGCTTGAGGTGACCCGTGCTTCAGCCATCGGGATGATCACCGAGCTGGGAGATGCCCTAGAGGCGGTCGAGGACGAGGTGGAGCGCGTGACCCAAGGAGCTCAGGAGCCAGTTGAGGAGGAGTCAGAGTAGGATCCCAAGGAGCGAGAGTGGGAGCCCGAGGAGGATCAGTCTTAGAGCTATGTTGAGACTCGAGTGTTGAGTCGCGTCTTTAAGTTAGTCTTTTACCTCTTTAGTTGACGTTAAGGTTTCGTGTTTAGTTTGCTTCTTTGTAATGATGAGTGTGCAGTATGTGTTGCAAAGCTTGTAGGCTTAAATAAGTAGCCATACCAAGAATAAATAAAGAATTATTTCAGTTGGGTATAACCTATTTCCCCGCTTTAGAAATTCTTGTTTCTTATCTATGCTATATCTACCTTTCCTAACCCAAGAGGCAATCATCAGATGGTGAATACTCGAGGAACAACGAAAGCTTCAGAAGTGGATCACGCTGAATGACAACCCCAATGATGGAGGCAACCCTCAACCACCGCCAGTGGACATGCAGAATCTGGGAGCGTTTCTTGCCGCGCAGACTCAACTGATGCAGACTATGATACAACAGATGCAGCAAATGACCAATGTGGCAGCAACCAACAACAACCATGCAGCTCAGAACAACAATGGTGGACCTCAACCTTACTCCAAGCTGTCAGATTTTATGAGGACTCGGCCACCAACTTTTTCAAGAAATGTGAACCCTTTGGAAGCCGACGACTGGCTTAGGACTATTGAGAAGAAGCTGCACATCATGCAATGTGAAGGCAATGAGAAGGTGCTCTACGCTTCTCATCAACTGGAAGGAACCGCCGCAGAATGGTGGGAGAATTAGTGTGCCGCACATGGAGCCCGCAAGAGATCACCCGGGATGAGTTTACTACCGCTTTCCGCCAGTACCATGTTCCAGAGGGAATGATGGATCTTAAGAAGGAAGAGTTCAGGGCTCTGAAACAAGGAGGCCAACCAGTGGCCGAGTATCTGAATAAATTTACCCAGTTAGCTCGCTATGCCCCTGAAGACGTAGCGACAGATAAAGCTAGGCAGTCTCGTTTCATGAAGGGACTGAATTCAGGACTGCAGGTGGGACTAATTACCCACAATTTTCCAGACTTTCAGGAGTTAGTCAATAAGGCTTTGATCCTAGTGGATAAGCGCAAAGAGCTGGGTGAAAACCGTAAGCGCTTGATGACTAATCAGGGTGGACGTCCAAACCATCTACGTTTGAGAATGTCACCACAGCAATTTGCTAGATTCCAACCGCCAGCCGTGAATAAGACATCAACCCCTGCACCTTAACCTGCCAATCAGAACTTTCAGACTCCAGCACAGGGCAACAATGCGCCAGGAGGGAATCAGCAGTCTGCAGTAAAAAGGTGCTATACATGCAATGAGCCAGGGCACTTTTCTAATAAGTGTCCACAAAAGGGAGGCATCACGCCAGTTCGTTTCAACTTGGGAACAACACCTGCCAAGTCACCAGCCTCAGGAGGAAATCGTGCGCCAGGTCAAGCTGGAGCAACACCGCAATCAACAGTGCGTGGGAGGATCAACCACATCACCGCAGATGGAGCTCAGGAAGCTACAGACGTCGTACTGGGTAAGTTCCTGGTTAACTCAAGACCGCTACGCTTTTGTTTGATTACGGATCTTCGATTCGCTTGTTTCTCAAAGTTTTGCAACCAAGAATGGATTTAAAGTGGTGAATCTTAAGTGTGTGCTCTTAGTCCAAGCCCCAGGATCTGAGCTTAGATCTAGCCTTGGGTGTTTGGGAGCTAAGTTGTTTATGGATGGGATAGTGTTTCTAGCAAATCTTATCTTGATAGATGCGCAATCCCTAGACGTCATCCTTGGAATGGATTGGCTGTCTAAGCATAAGGCCATTTTGGATTGTGGTCGAAGGATTGTAACATTGGAAGGCCCTAATGGCAAGAAGGTGGAATTTCAAGCGACCGCAGTTCGTGATGGGCAGTTAGTGGTCAACAGCGTGAAAGCCATCAGCATGGAAGATGTGCCAGTAGTCAGAAAATACCCGGACGTGTTTCCAGAAGATTTACCAGGACTGCCGCCAGATCGCGATATCGAGTTAGCACCAGGGACAGCACCGATATCAAAGAGACCATATCGGATGCCTATCGACGAGTTAGTGGAAATGAAAAAGCAGATTGAGGAATTGCAAGAGAAAGGTTTCATTAGACCTAGTTCATCACCATGAGGAGCACTGGTTTTGTTTGTTCGTAAGAAGGATGGAAGCCTTAGGATGTGCATTGATTATCGTGCACTTAATGAAGTAACTATCAAGAATAAGTATCCGTTGCCCAGGATCGATGACTTATTTGATCAGTTAAGAGGAGCTGGAGTTTTCTCAAGATAGATCTTCGTTCGAGATACCATCGCTTGATGATCCGAGCGGAGGATGTGCCTAAGACTGCTTTTCTACGCGATATGGACATTATGAGTTCACAAATATGTCATTTGATTGACAAATGCCCCAAGATATTTCATGAACATAATGAATAAGGTTTTCATGGAATATTTGGATAAGTTTGTTGTAGTCTTCATAGACGATATCTTGGTTTACTCAAGACGGAGGAGAGCATGCGGAACATCCGAGGATGGTTTTAGAAAGGTCATGAGCATCACCGTATGCTAAGTTTAGCAAGTGCGAGTTTTAGAAGGAGAAAGTGGAATTTCTTGGTCATGTAATGACTACTAAAGGAGTGGCAGTCGACCAAAGCAAAGTGGACGCAGTGTTGCATTGGGAGCAACCAAAGTCTGTTACCCAGATCTGTAGTTTTCTGGGAATGGCGGGATATTACGGTCGGTTCATAGAGGGATTCTCGACAATTGCTAAACCCCTTACGCAGTTGTTGAAGAAAGAAAAGAAGTTTGCATGGACGCTAGAGTACGAGAAAAGTTTTATGGAATTAAAGAAGCGTTTAACGACAACCCCCGTATTCGTGTTGCCAGATGTGCAGAATGGATTTGATATTTATTGCGATGCTTCAAAGCAAGGCTTGGAGTGAGTGTTAATGCAAGAAGGCAAAGTCGTTGCTTATGCGTCGAGACAGTTAAGACCGCATGAAGTGAATTACCCAACGCATGATTTGGAATTAGCTGCCGTAGTGCATGCTTTAAAGATATGGCGTCATTATCTCATAGGAAATAGATGTGAGATATATACGTACCATAAGAGCTCAAATATATATTCACTCAAGCAGATCAGAATATGAGACAGCGAAGGTGGCTAGAGCTAATTAAGGATTATAATGTGGGAATTCATTATCATCCCGGAAAAGCCAACGTGGTAGCAGACGCTCTGAGCCGAAAGAGCCATAGCGCGAATGCATTGACAATGGAAGATCAACCAGAATTATGGAAGGAATTTCAGAAGCTAAGGTTGGAAGTCGTTCCACAAGGAATGGTAGCTGCACTGGAAGTGAAGCCAACACTGGAGGATCAGATTAGAGAAGGCCAGAAGGATGACGATAAAATTTCTAAGATCAAGGCTAAAAAGGAGGAAGGCCTAGCTGTGGATTTCACTCTAGACGAGCAAGGAACCATGTTCTTCAAAGGCCGAATTTGTGTGCCGGATAAAAAGGAGCTGAAACAGCTGATTCTTGAAGAAGCTCACGATTCCAAGTACTCAATTCATTCAGGAAGTGCTAAGATGTACCAGGATTTGAAGAAGAGATTTTGGTGGCCTAATATAAAGCGTGAAGTAGCTGAGCATGTGGCTCTATGTGACGTATGTCAGAGAGTAAAAGCCATGCATCAAAGAACCACTGGTTTGTTGCAGCCGTTGAAAATTCCAGAATGGAAATGGGAGGAAATCGGAATGGACTTTATCACCGGTTTACTTAAAACCCAGAGAGGTTACGATTCTTTTTGGGTTATTGTGGATCATCTAACCAAGGTCGCCCATTTCATTCCAGTGAAGACCACTTACTCCGGAGATCGTCTAGCAGAGCTGTATATGTCAAGGATTGTATGTTTGCATGGAGTGCCCAAGAAGAATGTGTCGGACAGAGGTACCCAATTCACCTCAAGGTTTTGGAACAAGTTGCATGAAGCAATGGGGACTCGTCTGAATTTTAGTACAGCATATCACCCGCAGACAGATGGTCAGACAGAAAGAGTAAATCAGATTTTAGAGGATATGTTGAGAGCTTGTGCTTTAGCTTATGCTACGTCATGGGATAAATGTTTGCCATATGCAGAGTTCAGTTACAATAATAGTTATCAAGCTAGCTTGCAGATGTCACCATTTGAGGCGTTGTATGGACGTGCTTGTTGTACTCCGTTAAATTGGAATAAAACAGGAGAGTGTTTGGTTTTTGGGCCAGATATCCTCGAAGAGGCAGAAAGTCAAGTTGCGATGATTAGGGAGAGGTCGAAGATAGCACAGTCAAGGCAAAAGAGCTACGCAGATAACCGTCGTCGAGATTTGAGCTTTGAGCCAGAAGATTATGTGTATCTCAGAGTTAACCCTCTTAAGGGCGTTAAAAGATTTCACGTTAAAGGGAAGCTTGCACCAAGATATATTGGTCCGTTCAGGATTCTGAGCCGACGAGGAGAAGTAGCTTACCAATTGGAGTTGCCTCAGTCTTTTGCAGGAGTGCATGATGTATTCCATGTGTCGCAGCTTAAGAAATGTCTCAGAGTGCCAGCAGAACAAACCCCGTTGGAGGCAATAGAGTTGCAAGAAGATTTGACTTACAAAGAGCAACCGGTCAGAATTTTGGATGTTCTGGAGCGCAAGACCAAAAACAAGTCTATTCGCTTTTGCAGAGTTCAGTGGAGCAATCATTCTGAAAGTGAAGCGACTTGGGAGCGAGAAGAAGATTTGAAGTCAGAATTCCCGAACATATTCTCTAGTTAGCCCTGAATCTCGTGGTCGAGATTCTGTTAAGGGGGGGAGGTTTGTAACATCCCAAAAATTTGCTCAAATATTATTTTATTGCTTAAATGTGCATTTATGATTTTCTGGAATTTATTTGGATTTTCTGGATTTATTTGAATTAATTTTAAAATATGAATATTGACCTTTTGTTCAAATCTATTTAAATTTATGCAAAGTTAAAATAAAGTTTTGCCAAAAATATCTTATTTGAGTCCAGAATGTCTCAAAGTATTTTTGAGATTTTTCTGGGATTTTTCCTGATAATTTATTTGCCTAAAATAAATCAAAGTATTTTCTGTAATTATTTTAAATCGAAACTCTTTTAAAATCACCAAAAAAGATGTCGAGCCCATTTCGCGCGGCCCAATGCCTGCGCCACAAACCCGTTGGCTGCTTCGCGAAATTGCTTCCTCGCGTTGGATCGAGATCGCACGGGTGAGATCGAGTGTCTCGGTTCGGGCCTCATGTAATCGCCGCCGATGGAAAAATATCGCGCGGTTAGATGCGAGATCTCGACCATAAAATCGTGGCGGTGATTGCGATCGAACGGCCGGGTGAATCGTCTTCGCGCAGACTCGGAGCGGGCGTCGCCGAGCGTCGGTCGGTCTCGCCGCCGCATCGACCTAGGGTTCCTTTGAGAGCGCGCACGAGGCTATCAATAGGGGGCAAGTGCCGAGGTTCATCCTCAGCGCCGCAGCTTTGATCGGTAAATTTTCGCAAGATCGGTCGAGAGCATGCTCGGGAGCTCGCCGAGTGGTGGTTCGGACCGTGGGGTTTTCGCCGGGTTCGCCGCTGCCGCTGAGCCTTCGCCACCACGTTGCCATCACCGAGATCGCCGGACCACGCCGCGATCGATCCCCGCCATCTCGCCGCCGAAACTTCGCCGAGCGCCACGCCGTGTCTTCGCCTTGAGTCCGGTGAGAGCTCGCCGTCGCGTCTCCATCGCTAGATCCAGAAGCTCTAGGCCGTTAGATCTAAATCCAGCGGTTGACGTGCTGCCGCGTCGCGAGTGATTGGTGGCCGTTCGATCGGATCTGAGCGCATCGGATGGCGCCATCGCCGCAGCCAATCGCAGGCAGCCGCGTGTCGGGCGCAAGCGCCGAAGCGTCATGGACCGGGTTCACCGTGGTCCAGAGCCACGCTGTGGACTCAGTCCATACGCCCGAGACATGTGTCGGTCTCTGATTGGCTGGCATCAGTGCTGACGCCAGCATGACGTCACGCTTGCGCAATAATCTATTTTAAATTTAAAAATAAATCTGTTAATTCTGATTTTCTGATTTTTGCAATTTCAGTATTTATTTCAAACTTCAAAAGGCTATAACTTTTTCATCTTAACTCGGTTTTGAGTGATTCAAATTTCTAAAAATTTGTAAAATTGAGATCTATTTAATGGTGAATTTTATTTGATTTTTGGAGTTCATTTTCTCTCTGTTTTGGTATTTATTTGGTTTTCTTCTTCGGTACGCGTAGACGTTGAATTGTGCGACGCTTCGGAGGAAGATTCAACAACTCAAGAGCAAGTTCCAGAACCAGATCAGGACCTATTCCAAGGCAAGTTGTGCTTTGATCATGTTGAACCCATGTTTATAAAATTGCTATATTTGTTTTACCCTATTGCATATATTTCAAGTATACAATTGGTACAAATTAGATTGGGTTTAGCTAATATACCAGATTGATTTATACCCTACCTTGTCATTGTATGCCATGATCCATTGTCACCCTAGATTGGTTCAATATAGTTGGTTAGTAAATATAATCAACATGGTATTGTTAGATCGTATTAGTTGCTTAGCCATGCCACGTCATCACATGTGTTGGAATCATTGATAATTAATCTTGATTAATGGAATATGGAACAATGTTATGAACTTGTGTGTCATGTGGGATCACACGATGAGATTGAGTTGTCGTGGCGAGTCATGTCACGCAACGATGTTGAATTGTTGATGGCACGTGGTGCTTGGTAATCAATCGGGTGATAATCATTTAGATTGGGGCAAGTGACAAGGCGAGGATGCCAAGGTGGGCCCGATGGGCGAGGGTATATGGATGTCTTGCCTTGATCACTCTAAGGACTTAACCTTGCAAGCCTTTGACTGAGTCAATCATGCAACCACATGTCCGTATGGGCCACCTAGGTGAGTAATTTGCAATATCTTAATTTTGGTACTATCGTGGTGGTGTGAGTTTCCGAGTTATGGAGTAATTCACATGGCGCAAGAGGGGGCCCCGGATGTGGTAACCATCCCACCGTGTTGAAACCTTAGCGGGTAGTATCGGGTTAAGCCAGCGCATTGTAAAGGCTTTGTTATAATCACTCGCCTTGGTGGTGTTTGGTTGTATCACGTGGGTAAAGTGCATAACCTCTGCAGAGTGTGAAACTATTCGGATAGCCGTGCTCGTGGTATTGAGCAATGCTCGGGAATTACAGTTAAGGGTTAGCTTAATTAAATGGACAATTTGGTTGGGATGGCGGAATGCCATGTGGAAGATTGAATTTGACTTAGGATTGGAAACTTGGTTTACTTGAGAAATACTGAATCTATTTATTATTGCTATTTGTTTTACAAGTCTTTACAATCTAAATAGTATATTTGTTCATAAATGCTGCTTATTGCAAAATAGCCATGATAGCCTATCCATTGGAATAAGCCTTGCATATACATATATAGAATTGCATTCTGTACACAACTTGTTGAGTGCTTAAGTACTCACCCTTGCCAAACAACAATAATCAACAGTTGAAGAATCTACACCTGTGTTGGAAGAAGAAGTCCAGGAAGACACAAGTCATTAGGGTCCGAGCCTTGTCGGTTGCCTGTGGTGAACTGACGAGCTATCTACGTTTTCTACTTTTCGCTGCTTAATTATTAGCTTATATTTCCAGTCTTGCCCTGCGTGGCTTAATAATGTAAGTCGGTCATAAGATCATACATTTAGCTATATCAATAAATGAACTATTATTCTATTTTCGTTGAGTATGATGTGATATGTACCGATGTTGAGCTGTGTGCACTAGCGTTGATCCTGGGACTAGTACGGTAAACACAGTGGGTTCGAATCAGTGGATTTGGGTCCTTACAGTCCGACACGTCTAAAACGACTTTGATCGGGATAGGGCTCGAGGACAAATAGGAAAGCGCGCTCGTCACCTTCCTCCAAGCCAACATGGATATCTTGGCCTGGAAGCCATCCGATATGCCAGGTGTGCCAAGGGAGGTGATCGAGCACTCTCTACACGTCGACAAGAAGGCGAAACTGATCAAACAAAGGCTTCAGCGGTTCGCTCCAGATCGCCGGAATGCCATCAAACAGGAGGTCACCAAGCTTTTAGCTAGTGGTTTTATCAAAGAGGTGTATCACCCCGATTGGTTAGCGAATCCTGTATTAGTTCAAACGAAAAATAAAACTTGGCGCATGTGCGTTGATTATACTGATCTCAACAAGGCATGTCCGAAGGATCCCTTTGGATTGCCTCGAATCGATCAGGTGGTCGACTCGACCGCCGGGTGCGAAATTTTGAGCTTTCTCGATGCCTATTTAGGCTATCACTAGATTCGCCTAAAGGCGGAAGATCACATCAAGACCTCATTCATCACACCCTTCGGAGCATTCTGCTACACCACGATGGCATTCGGGCTGAAAAATGCTGGCGCGACTTATCAACGCGCTATACAACGGTGTTTTCACGCCCAGCTCGGGCGCAACGTGGAGGCATACGTGGACGACGTCGTGGTAAAGACTCGGGAAAGGAAGGATCTTATCACCGACCTAACCGAGACATTTGAGAGTCTGAGGACCTTCAGCATGAAGTTAAATCCCGAGAAGTGTGTTTTCGGAGTCTCTTCGGGAAAACTGCTTGGGTTTATTGTATCTCAGCGAGGAATTGAAGCCAACCCGGAGAAAGTCAATGCCATATCAAACATGAAACCGCCGACTTGCCAAAGGGACGTCCAGAAGCTTACGGGGTGCATGGCCGCACTCAGCAGGTTCATCTCCCGACTGGGTATGCGAGGAATGCCATTTTTCAAACTCCTCAAAAAGCAAGATAAGTTCCAGTGGATGCCAGAAGCACAGCAAGCATTCGAAGACCTGAAGACCTTCTTAATGACACCCCCAGTGTTGGTCTCACCGATGCCAGAAGAACCTCTGAAACTCTACATCGCGGTAATGACTCATGTAGTCAGCGCTGCCATCGTCGTAGAAAGGGAGGAGCCGGCTCACATGCACAAGATCCAACATCTAGTCTACTTTGTTAGTGAGGTCCTGAGTGAATCCAAGGTACGATGTCCGCAAGTGCAGAAATTATTATACGTCGTACTTCTTACATCTCGCAAGCTTAAGCATTACTTCCAGGAGCATGCCATTTCGGTGGTCACCTCCTTCCCGATTGGGGACATACTCCACAACCAGGAGGCCATTGGGAGAATTGCCAAGTGGGCAGTCGAACTCGGGGCCTTCGATATCTCATTCAGGCCTCGAATTGCCATAAAATCTCAAGCGCTCGCCGACTTTACGGCCGAGTGGACAGAGCTTCAGAACCCGACGACTAACAAGGAACTCGAATATTGGACAATGTACTTCGACGGTTCCCTCATGCTCAGCGGCGGAGGGCCTGGTATAGTGCTCATATCGCCAAGCGGGGAAAGATTGAGATATGTCCTCCAAATATTTTTTCCTGCATCAAACAACGCCGCTGAGTATGAGGCACTCATTCACGGCCTCCGTATTGCCATATCCCTCGAAATTCGACGGTTGGCAGTTCGCGGAGACTCAATGCTCGTGGTCAACCAAGTGCAAAAGGAATGGTCATGTGTTGAAGACAACATGGCGGCCTATTGCCAGGAGGTGCGCAGGCTAGAAAGCAATTTTGATGGTCTGGAGCTCATTCACGTACTCCGACGAGACAACGCAGCAGCCGACGAGTTGGCGAAGATGGGATCCTGCTGGTCCAAAGTACCCGTGGGAGTTTTCATGGAAGAAATCCATAAGCCCACGATTAGTACCCGGCCAAAAGTGGATGCCCCGGCAGGGAAAAGCGAAGAAGCGGAGGTCTTGGTCATTATCCCAGATTGGACAGCCCCATACTTGGATTACCTGATGAAGGACAAGCTCCCCGAGGATCATGTGCAGGCTGAAAGGATAATGCGCCGAAGCAAGAATTATGTGGTCATCAAAAAAGAGCTCTATCGGAAAAGCTCCTCCGGCATACTGCGACGGTGTATATCAGAACAAGAAGGGAGAAATTTGCTCAAGGAAATCCACTCGGGAACTTGTGGGAATCACGCAGCATCATCGACCCTAGTCGGGAAGGCTTATCGCCAATGGTTTTTCGGCGGACCCGGCATCACGCAGATGCGGAGGACGTCGTCCGGACATGCGAAGGATGTCAGTTCTTCGCACGGCAAGTAAACAAGCCAGCACAGGAATTACAAACCATCCCGATCACGTGGCCATTTGCGGTATAGGGGCTCGACATGGTGGGACCTTTGAAGAAGGCTCAGGGAGGGTATACTCATCTCTTTGAAGCCGTCGACAAATTCACCAAGTGGATTGAGGCCAAGCCAGTCGCCACCATCACAGCAGCAAAAGCCAATGAATTCTTTCACGAAATCGTGGTTAGATTTGGCGTACCCAACCGAATTATCACAGATAACGGCACTCAGTTCTGAGGAGGGATATTTCAAGACTGCTGCGAAGAGCTCGGCATAAAAATTTTCTTTGCGTTAGTGGCGCACCCCCGAAGTAATGGCCAGGTAGAATGAGCCAACAACATGGTGTTACAAGGCATAAAGGCAAGGGTTTTTTATCAGCTTCAACCATATGCCACTCGGTGGGTCAAAGAATTGCCTTCGGTGCTCTGGGAGCTGCGAACTACCCAATGAGCGACCGGCGATCACCTTTTTTCCTGGTATACTGCTCCGAGGCGGTACTACCCACCGAACTGGAATTCGGATCCCCACGGGTTCGGAGTTATGAAGAAATCACCTCAGAAGACAGCCGGCTAGAAGACCTGGATCGACTGGAAGAAACGAGGGATGTCGCGACAATTCGATCGGCAAAGTACGTACCTCCAGAGCCTGCGTCGTTATCACGATCGCAATATAAGAAGCCGCACATTCTCTAAAGGAGATCTAGTCCTCAGAAAGAACCAGAAGCGCGAGCATAAGCTCTCCCCAAGGTGGGAAGGCCCTTACATTGTTGACAAAGTGGTTCGCCCGGGAGCCTACAAACTCAAACGCGAAGATGGCACGGCTGTCAGCAACACCTAGAACATAGAACAGCTACGTCGTTTTTTCGCTTAAACTTTGTATTTCGCTTAAAGCTCTGTATTTCCTCTATAAACAAAAATTCAATTCGAAAGATGCTTTTCTACAATCTTCCTTGCGAGTGCCTTGCTCCTACGGTAAGGCTCAGAGACATGCGTCACATGCTATGTCCCAGAGCCTGGGGGCTGAGTCAGTCGGATGAGAGTTCCAGTCAGACCAAAACTACAAGCCATCAAACCACTCAAGGATATATGCATTTTATACCCACACAATTCGGAAGCAGGAAACACCTTTACATACTTTTAAATTACAGGTCCAAAGTTTCCACGATGGACAGGGAGGCGTCCTTAACTTCCTCCCAGAGCTCGGCGGCCCGATCCTCATTTACGTTGCGGACATAGCCTTCCTTGACGGCTTCAAGATCTACTCGAGGAAAGAGCGACTTGGTGACCGCCAAAGCTTGGCTGGCGCCATTGGCCGCCAACTCCTTCAATAGATTATTGAGCGCCACGGGGGCTTCCTCCAGCTGAGAGATAATTTGGTCCCTGCCGAGTGGCCTCTCACCCATGGGGTGAAGCGAACCCAGCAGCGGCCCAGAGGCCTCCTAAAGCTTGGCGCAAGACGCCTCAAGGACTTCCACCTTCTCGCTGAAAACGGCTTATTGCGCCCGAGTTTTGAACTTGTAATCTGCAAAGACGAAGCATTAGAAAAGGCAGTGAAAGCAGGATGAAGCTAGATCGCCAGCTGTACCTTCAAACTCCTTCTCCAGTTTTGCCCTGGAATCTTCCGCGGCTTTGAGCTGTCCTTGAAGCTTCGCGAAAGAGGAATCCTGAGCTGACGAGGAGGCAAAAAAATCAAAGGGCTGGAATGCTGAACAAAAGCATGGGGCAGGCCCAATAAATGGCTACCTCGAAGGGAGCCAATGACGTTCGACTTCTCCGGCGAAGAGCGCTCATTTCTCGCGGCGCTCGAGCTCGGACCGCAGGGACCGCAGCTCGACGCATACAGCCTTGACGCGCTACTGCTCGTCGCCAAGTATTCTGGGCGTCCGGATTTCGGGGAGCATTTTCTGGAAGTATTCAGATTTTTGCTCAAAGCGTTCCCCGATTTTCTGCAATCATCACAGGAAGAGGTAATCACACGACCAACGGCGAAGCAGAGCACAATGATCGTGGCGAGTGCTTACGGGCGCCACAAGCAGTCAAGCATGAATGTAAAAATCGTTCCTCTCCTTTTCCTCCTCCTCCGGGCCGTCCAAGAGCTTCAAACATTCCTCCTCATCAATCCATGCAGCCTCCGTTTTAAGCCGAGGGCGAGCAGGGGCCGGGGGAACTCGATGAATTTCTTCGACCTCGGGGGACGGGCAGGAAGTCGGCTCTTGAGAAGCAGGGTTCGGCATCAAAGCAGGAGGTACAAGAGACGGTATCGGAGAACTGGGAGGCATTCCAGCATCCCTAATGACGGTTCCCGCGAACGACGCGCAAGCCCTCGGGGGCTCAGCCTCTGCAGGGGATGTAGTCGGTGTCCCGATAGGAACTTCGAGCGAAGGATCCCTATGAGGAGAGATTATCAACAAGCCGGCAAAATAAGTCAAATGGGAGTCAGCAAGGAGACGAACCTGTTGTACTTCCTCATTTTTATTGGGGGCTTCCTCCGAGCAGATGGACTGCCTTTGGAGGAACCACTCGGAGTGGGTACCGGCTGGAGCTTGGTGCCCTTCTCGGGGCGGCGAAACCACGGGCTCATGTGAAGAGAAAACCGAAGACGCTGGAGCTCGTGCCGATGGGTCTTGAATCTTAGGACCACCGGCCGAGTATCGGGGTGCCACGGGATCCTCGGTCAATACTTTTTTCCCTTCTTCGCGGTAGGGCTATCCGTAGGAGAGCTCGCCCGCCGCTTCGGGAAATCACCTATACGGGCGGGTATCTCCGGGAGGGGCGCGACACTGAAGAAGGCAATGCGATCCTACGAAGGGAAACTAAAAATTAAAGAACATTCTGAAACGAAGACGAAGATCTCTTAAAATGAGTTCACCTCAGGAGGGGGGCGAGAAAGGGCGAAGGACTTAGGGCATCTCACGGAAGAGATATCAACGTTCGGTATGAAGAAGTCGCCGACCCGGGCAAAGATTTGTTCCTTAGACAACTCATCAGGCCGTTCATGGGTCGGGTCATCCGTTCCTTCATACGCAAATCCCAGGTGGACTCGTTCCTTCAGGGGTTGTATCCGGCGAGCGACGAAGTGTAGAGGCAAGCCCACCCCCGTAAGACCTCCTTTCTTCAGCTTTTTGATCAATGCCAGAAGGTCATGAACCTGGTCCATGTCAGCAGAATCGGGAGTAGATATCCAGGAAAGAGACGCTTTGGGCCAGCGCCCAGCGAAGGGAGTTAGGGCAGCATCGAGGTTGGCGCAATAGAACCACTCCCGATGCCAGCCTTTGTTGGAAGTTTTGAAGGGAATCGCGAAGTAATTCTTCTTCAGCCCTTCCCGTAGTTGAAATCTGGCTCCCCCGACAACTTTGGGGTCGCTCTTGGAAGGATAAGGTTTCAAAAGGTAAAAATGGCGAAAAAGGTTGAAATGGGGGCTGACGCCCAAGAAAGCTTCACAGAGATGGACGAAAAGAGATATTTGCAGAATAGAGTTGGGATTTAAGTTCACCAGCTCGATTTCATAGAAGAAAAGAAGACCGCGGAGGAAAGTGCTGACCGGTAAACCTAGGCCGCGTTGGAAGAAGGATTCGAATACCACCACCTCTCCAGGACGAGGAGTGGGGACGGATTCGCCGGCGGCCGGGCGAGCGGAGATCAAAACTAGGTCTGGGAGAATCCCGTCTTCCACCATGGACTGCAGCTTTTCCTCCGTCGTTGTCGAGGTCGTCCAATCCTGCGGCGAAGACTGCGAGGAAGAAGAAGACATCATTGAAAGAGAAGTCGGAAAGGCAAGGGAAAAGAAGGAGAGAGGGCATAGCAAGAGAATGAACTGTCGGACACCGTACAGCCTAAACCTTTTAAAGAGGGGAGAATTGGTCTTCGACGATTCGGCGAAGAAAAGATTGCGAAGCATCGCGTCTTTCCGGGGTTCCCCATAAATGATTTGCAGGCCTGTCGTTTCAATTCACAGAGTTTGACAGAGTTTGACCGAGTAAAATCGGGCACGCCGCCGTCGGCGGGCATTTACTCACTTTCCGCCTAAGCGGGCGTGGCGATTTCAAAATGGATAAAACGTATATTCTCGTGGTACGCCCCACGCTGGGTCATTTTGTGGTTACCGCACATCGGAATCATGTACCGCGGGTCGAGCCTAAGACAGGCATAGATCCAAGGGTGTGCCCCACGAGGGTCGTGAAAAGCCATGCGTCGTATCAAACGTGTATGGAATCCCTTCGGACGAAATCGTGATACGCTCCAAGAGAGTCTAAGCCATAACTAACATCAGTTGGGAAAGGGTATCACTCGGCCAAGAGCCGTGTAAGGGTGGTATGCTCCAAGAGAGCCTAAGCCGTAACCGACTTCAGTCGGAGAAGGATATCACTCGGCCAAGAGCCGCTTAAGTGCGATACGCTCCAAGAGAGCTTGAGCTGTGACCTACGCTAGTCGGGAACAGGAATCACTCGGCCAAGAGCCGCATAAATCCTGATATGCTCCAAGAGAGCCAAATTGTGTCTTAACAACATGAGTATCATTCGGCCATGAGCCGAAAAAACCTTGATGTGTCCCAAGCTGGACGGAAAACTATATCTTGCAGCGGTCGGATGTGAGAATCGATCAGCCAAAGGCCACGATGTTCTCCAAATCGGAAGCTTAAGTGATTCCGGGTGATCGACAAGTTTTGGGTGTTATTTGGCCTTGAGCCAGGTACTTACGATATGCTGCATATGATGCATCTCGCTAGGCATCTCTCGGATGATAATCGCGCGAAGCATATTGAGCTTCGCGTCGAGCTCAAGTTATGTTTTATAGCGGATAGATGCATCGCCGAGTTTAAAAGAACACGCGAGGTCTAAGATGCCCGAGAACGGGTCAAATCCACGATTGAAGGACATTTCTCCGCAAAGGGTATTACTTTATTATATACAAAGGAAAAGATACTCTAGGTATTACGCCTAGGAGGCTTCACGCAGCGGAAGAACTCTTCTTGCTCCTCATCCCTGCGGTGCGCTCGACCGAGCACCTCGAGGAGGGGATCCCTGGCCTTATAAAGAGCCGGGATGGCCGCAAGGAGAGCGTCGACCCTCGTGCGATCCATCTGTTCCTCGCAGGCTCGGTCGAACTCCTCCCAGTGCTTGATTAGCCTTGAGTCCACCTGGCACGATGATACCACTGAGGCATGATGAAGATGAAAGCTTGAAGTAGAAAAGTGAAAGACAGAAAGTGAAGAGATACATTTTTAAGCGTTGGTGCGTCTTTTATAGTCGATTTGGTAAAATTGAAGTTATTAAGCATCGGAAGCCGAAGAGGCTTTGAGTAAATGCAACTTCAGAAGATGAAGAGTTTTTCAGCAAAAACAAGTTGGCGCGGAAAAACAAGACGACCTCGAAGACTGCCTGATGGATATCTACGGTGAAGATCAAAAATTCAAGCAAAAAATTATTCAATCTGCATAATGCGGGATGAAGTCCGCGAGGTTGCTCGCGATAAAGCCTACCTAATCAAAGGTTGCATTTGGGGAAGGCCGAAAAGATTAAGGATTATAATTGAGTACTTCATAAATTCTCCCGCTACAAAAAGAAAATTTCCGATCAAAGGGAAGAATCAGTCGGAGGTTCGAGTCAGGGACCAGTCGGAATTTCAAGAAACAACAAATGTGGGTAGAAGTTTGAAATTAGATTATAGCGATCGGATCTTGAAGCACTCGGGGGCTACTGTGGAATATAAGAACCCAAGTACCCTCATGACAAGCCCAAGAGGGAAGCCCAGAAGATATTCCCCGCAGGCCTGCTGCCGTATACAAAGGTACATATCTTAAAGGAAGTTGAACTTATGTTTAGATATGATGGATACAGTTGTATTCCGAGTTGTAAATAGGGTAGATAAAGATGTAAACTCTATCCTGTAACCGAGTAAAATCTTATAACCGATCGGAATCTCTTAACCGATTGGGACTTTGTAAGCCACCCCCTCCCTGTTATATAAGGGTGAGGACAGCCAGCAACATAGGCATCCAATCATCCAAGCACAAAGCGCCATCTTTTGCCCAGAGCATACAGCGCTTTGAGCACTTCCGATCAAAGAGATCCACATAATCCCAACACACAGGATTAGCGTATTACCTCCATCGCTGAGGGCCTGAACCTATATAAATCCCTGTCTTGTGTGACCTTCGAGTTTGAGATCCAGCGCCTATCCCATAAATTCATTGCCGACTACAAAAGTCGACAACACCATTTCGAGCAACAAAAACTTTGTTCTCGTTTCTTTTGTAAAAGTAATATTCTTTTGTTTCTTTAGGATACCCCACAAAAAAGCTTTTTTCTGATTTAGGTGCGAGTTTATCTGATTGTAAATGTTTTACATAAGCCTCACATCCCCATATCTTGAGAAATGACAACATGGGTCTTCTCCCAGTATATTTCTCATATGGCGTCTTCTCAACGGATTTTGATGGGACCCTATTCAAAGTGAACGCAGCTGTCTCTAGAGCGAAATCCCAGAAGTATAATGGCAGATCTGTTTGGCTCATCATTGACCGAACCATATCTAATAAAGTTCAGTTTTGTCATTCGGACACGCCATTCCATTGAGGCGTTCCTGACGGAGTAAGTTGCGGAACGATTCCACATTGCTTTATATGATCACCAAACTCTTGGCTCAAGTATTCACCACCACAATCTGATCGTAAGTGTTTTATTGATTTGCCAAGTTGATTTTGTACTTCGTTCTGAAACTCTTTGAACCTTTTGAAAGTTTCAGATTTATGCCTCATTAAATAGATATATTCATATATACTAAAGTCATCGGTAAAAGTTACAAAGTACTGAAACCCACCCCTACCAGTCGAGCTCATTGGTCCACATACATCTGTATGTACTAGGGCCAATAATACACTAGCTCTCTCACTAAAACCTGTGAAAGGGTCTTTTGTCATCTTGCCAAGTAAACAAGACTCACATGTTTCAAATGATTCAAAATCAAATGAGGTTAGAAGTTCATCACCATGGAGCTTCTTCATACGCTTCTCATTTATATGTCCTAAGCGACAATGCCATAAAAAGGTAGGGTTCAAATCATTAGGCCGAGGCCTTTTTACATTAATGTTATAGACGGGTTTTTCTTCGAGTTCAAGTACGTACAACCCATCCACCATGGGGCAACGACCATAATACATATCATTCAAAAATATTGAACAAACAAAGTTCTTTATTCTGAAATCATAACCTTCATGTTCCAAACAAGAAGATGAAATAATGTTTCTACTCAAAGATGGAACAAAATAACAATTATTGAGTTCTAAAACTAATCCTGAAGGCAAATGTAATGGGTACGTGCCAACGGCAAGACCAACAACTCTTGCTTTATTCCCCACGCGAAGATCCACTTCTCCTTTTGCCAAGTCTCTACTCTTTATCAGCCCCTGCATCGAATTGCAAATATGAACAACTGAACCGGTATCATATACCCATGAGCTAAGTGAAGAAGTAGCAAGATTAATTTCTATAACATTAATACCTGAAGTGGAAATCATATTTCCATTCTTCTTATCTGCCAGGTACTTTTCGAAGTTCCATTTCCAATGTCCTGACTTCTTGCAATAGAAGCATTGGGTATCAGGTTGAAGGCCAACTTTAAGCTTCTGAAGCTTAGTTTTGAGGCTTGCGATCTCATCTTGAGCCTTGCCCTTGCCCTTTCCCTTGCTCTTTCCCGTTCCCCTAGCCTTAGCCTTCCTCTTTTTGAATGCAGTTGTTTTCTGAACCATCATCACATGATTGGGTTTTTTCTTAATGCTTTCCTCGGTAGCCTTGAGCATCCCATGTAGTTCGGTTAGGCTCTTCTCCATGCTATTCATATGAAAATTCATAATGAATGGCTCAAAGCTCTGTGGCAGAGACTGGAGAATAACATTTGTAGCCAAACCGAGGCTAAGGGGAAACTCAAGTTTTTCCAATCTCGCAATGTAACCAATCATCTTAATCACATGAGGGCTGATCGGACTGCCTTCAACCAGCTTACAAGCAAATAAAAGCTTTGAGATATCATACCTCTCAGCTCTTGCTTGATTCCCAAACATGCCCTTCAAGCCCACAATCATATTGTAAGCATCCTGGTCCTCATATTGCTTTTGGAGCTCAGAGTCCATGGTGACAAGCATGAGAAAGCTGACCTCTATAGAAGCAACCTTCAAATTGCAAGGAGCATTTTCGACTGGTTCATCAGGAATTGGATTCTCTATAACATAGTCCTTCTTTTCATGCTTGAGAACATTTCTCAGGTTGCGATACCAATCAACAAAATTAGTTTCATTAAGTTTTTCCCTTTCCAAAACCAATCTCAAAGCAAAACTAGGAGTAGGAGAAGGTGCCATTGAACTACAACAAAAACATGCAAAGATTCTAAGAACTATGTTTATGTAAAACTTTTATTAAATATTTTAATAAAAGACACTCCTATTTTATGTCCCTTTTATAGACAGATAGTGAGTATTCAAGATCCATATTCATCAAACACTAGTAAGCTTTGGCATCACTGATAGAAATTTAATGATATGGGTAAGCAACACCTTTGCTAATTACATCATATGTAACTCTTGTTTGTTGAGTATGAAAACAAGTAATGAATGCATCCATCAACTTGACTCATGGCCAGGTCAACCTGCCCCTAGGGCTCACATGAGGGAGGGTGCACTTCCCGTTTTCGGGTGCCAATTAAGAAACCTTCCTCATGTGTGTTTTCCTTGACACCAATTGTCTTGTATAGGTTCCTTCATTACTAAAATCAAATCACAACCACTTATGTCCTCAAGCTCAAAACCGTTTTGATAGCTTGATTAAATCTACCATTGTTATGCGTGATGTGTCCAACACATCCCTATCATCTATTAAGATAGCTATTGATATACTACTTTGGCGGTCATATCAATAATGATCTAAATTCTTGATAGGTGCAACAATTGGATGGACATTTTGATTTAAAATTTTTAACTATAGGGAAGAACAATATCTACTTTGAACATGGCATCACATGCAATGAGCATAAAGAAAATAGCAAGGATTAAACACACATCCACAGAAAAACAAAATAAGCTGTGAAATAGCATGGCCCTTAGCATTAAGATCTCCATCGTCATGCTTGTTTGTTCACCTAGCCACCTTCCTTGATTGTTCACCTAATCATAATGCTTGATACCATCGTCTTCATCATTATGGATGCAACGCCTTACAACTTTTGATAATGAAGTTTACATGAGGGTTTGAAGCATCACAAGTCGACACGCAGGTCGTTATACAATTTAAATAGCCTTATGGATTGACATGGCACGTAGGCCATGTGAAAATTACATGCCTCACATACACATAGGCCATACTATTTCACATAATTTCCTGCAAAAACAAGTTAAACAAAAACAAACCTACGACTTCGGGGTCCGAGGGACAGCGCCCTTTGAAAAAAATTTAGAGGCATGTCTTCTATCAAAGGAAAACACCCTCAAAATTTCCACGGATCAACCAGATTGACCCAATCCGATCTAATCTGATTGGCTTGGTCCCATATGGATACGTTTTAGAAACCCTGATGGCGGTAACCCGACCGATAAGGGCAATGTCGTACCATGAACAGACTCACCCAAAACAAGATTGAATCGGTTTGCACTTTTCATGGATCAACTAGATTGACCCAATCCGACTCAATCTGATTGGCTTGGTCCCATATGGTTACGTTTCAAAAATCCTGATGGCGGTAACCCGACCGGTAAGGGCAACGTCGTACCATGAACGGACTCACCCAAATCAAGATTGAGTCGGTTTGCACTTTCCTCAAACCCTAAGCCGATCAATCTCATCGATGGCTGCTGTCACCAATTTATCACATGAACCGGCTGAACATGTAATAGATCCAATCTACTAACCCCACACATCATATGTGCAACATCTAGATCACAAATCTATACGAGATGGCTCTGATACCACTGAAGAGGAATGCGGTATGCTACGCTAGCAAAAAAAACTACCGCATAACCAGAAAGCTACTCGCAAGAAGGGGATCATAGAATAGATTACCACTAGACGCGCAGTTGCGGAATCCTTTGCGTGTCGATGTAGTGGATCGTCCTCGCCGCAGTCGTTGCGTCGATGGAGTGGATCGTCCTCGCCTCACCGTGGATCGTCCTCCCACGCCGCAGTCGCAGCAGCGTCACTGCAGTAGTCCACACGTCCAGGGATGGAACGCCGTGAGTCGGTGTGCAAGCACCTGGTCGCTCAGCAGGGGCAGCGAGAGGAGGAGGCTACGGTTTCGGGTGAAACACTTCTAAACTGTGAAAAGCACACCTTGTGCCCACCCTCATGCACTCCTTATATAGCCACGAGATGAAACCCTAAACCAGAGCCCATTAGTGTGCTAAGCCCACGAGGTATATTAATTACGGATCCAATCCAAATTAATGCGTCCCAGCCCATTAAGTGTGTGACCCTGCAGGTTCATGTACGTTTGGACATGGATTCGGAAAACTCCTTTTCAATCCAATAGTTGGTAGCGGCTCCTTGCAAAGTATGCCAACTCCCAAACATACTATGATCAAATCGGACAGAACCTATCAAAAGTACTCATGTAATAATCCCTTTGCTAAGTATATGAAGATTGAACTCAAGGCGAGAAGCATGTCATCCTTTGATGATTCAATCCATCTCTCGTATCCGTGATATATTAATAAGTTGTGATTGACTCCTCAATCACAGCATGGCCATGCACTTCCTTAATCATATCACACGAGTGGCCTTGTCATATATCTCCATTTCATTGGAGTGGCAAATTCCATCTTGACTGCTCACTTCCCTCTGCACGTTTTATAGTAAATATGAAAGCTACGTTTATAACTATCCGGTTAGGAAGTAGTGTTTGATAGCCCCAAGGAAAACTATTACACTTGTAGGGAATGTGACAATCTCAGGTCTAAGGATCATACATCTACTATGTATGAGATACACTGATGACACATAAGAATGTAACATTCTTGCAGTGTCCCATTGCGGGTCTATCTAACCCATGTTCTTCAACATGCGTCCACAATGTATAGATGATATCTCCATATCCCATGATCTATGAAGCATGATCATCGATCACTACATGTGCTGATCTATTCATCGTTGTCCTATACGATGATATCCGATCAGAGATATTTATCGAATTACATCAATAAGTAAAGAGCTTCATAAGCAAGTCACATACTTGTTGACCAATACAATGATATACATTCATTGGATCAATAATCATATTATTATTCATAAACATTGTTATGTTACAATCATCTAAATGATTGCCTCAAGGGCATAACACTAACATGAGGAACTTTAAAACTTCGAGAGGAACAAAGTTTGGTAGCTTGTCGAGCTCCCATCTGGTCATAATGTCATTGGGATCAAGTGGGTGTTCAAGAACAAGCAGAGTGAGGATGGGTTGTCATTAGAAACAAAGCTAGGCTAGTTGCACAGGGCTTTTCTCAGGTTGAGGGTCTTGACATCGAGGAAACCTTTGCCCCTATAGCTAGACTAGAGGCTATTAGGATCCTGCTTGCATTCTTTGCATCCAAGGGCTTCAAACTTTATCAAATGGGTGTCAAGAGTGCGTTCCTCAATGGATATTTTGAGGAAGAGGTGTATGTCAGGCAGCCTCTAGGATTTAAGAACCCTAAGTTTTTGAGTCATGTATACAAGCTTTCCAAAGCTTTGTATGGACTCAAGCAGGCCCTAGAGAATGCTATGAGAGGCTCAAGTCTTATCTTCTTAGCCATGGCTTCAAGATGGGCATAGTAGACAAGACTATGTTCATCAGACACCATGAGTCTCATTTTCTTCTCGTTGAGATTTATGTGGACGATATCATTTTTGGATAAGCATTTGTAAACTTCTGTTGGATTTTTAGAGCTTCTGTGGAAACTTGTTCTTTCTTGGTTTTTTGTTCTAAAATCCATTGTCAACTTGGTCAGGTCCTTATCTTCTTTCTTTCTGGATCAAGTTTGGCTTTTCATCCCAATTGATTCATTCTCTTTTCTTCTCAAACTCAAAATAATAATGCCTTTTGGGTGTTTGTCAATATACTCATCAAGGGGGAGATTGAAAAACCATGTGGAGGTCTACCCAAGTGTGTGATGAGTAATTGACTGTTCTCGAGCTTTTGGTACTCAAGGTTGAGTTTGATTTGAGTCTGCCCTGGTCGAAAACCAGGGGTCGGACCTCGAGTGGTCTGGACTTTGGCTGGACGAAGACCAGTGGTCGGACCTCGAGTGGTCTGGACTTTGGCTGGTTGAAGACCAGTGCTCGAGTGACTTGAGTAGAGTGAGAATTGAGAAGTATCGAGTAGGGATGCTGCCAGGTCGAACGGTAGGTTAGGCCGAGTAATGCCCTGTCGGCTTGTGGTCGAGTGTGTCGAGTAGAGTGAGAATCGATAAGTATCGAGTAGGGTTACTCGATGCTCGATATCGACTCATCGACTCGACATTGAGCCAAGTGGGCAATGCTATGTGATGTGGTTCCTTGTTTTTGATGGTTGCAGGACGATGGTGCTAGCTCATAGTGAGGCAAAGGATGACTGGTACTAGGCGAGGTGCGTCGAAGGTCCAAACGGTCGAGGATCTCCGGAAGATGATTGGAGATGAAGTCGCTACGAACCTAGAAGACAAGGAATGGATGAGATGCTAGCTAAAGAGCTACTCGGATCAAAAAGGCCGTTGGATCACGGTCTAGGTGATAGAGTAGCGGGTCTAGTTAGCAGGCCTTGAAAAACCCGATGTGCTTGTTGGGTTTCCGGTTAGCCCAGGTAAGGCTGTGTGTGGGAGTCATCCTAACCCTTGATGGTGCTCCTTAGGGCAGAAGGAACTCATCCAAGGGTGGAGGGTGACTCGAGAATAGTATAAATGGAAGGGGAGGGGTAGCCTTCCTCCTCTTGAAGGTTTTAGAGGTTTTGGCTCCTTTCAGCTTTTTGCTCACTTTGGTGTGAAGCTTTGTAAACCTACCTTCCAGAAATGCAAAACACTTTTCTGTCATACTTGAATTTACATTACGCATTAAATTCAGCAATTTGCTTTCAAGCATTTAAATTCTGCACTTCATTCTTGCAATATAATTATACGCAATTTGGATTTGCCTCCCCTCCTTGTACTTGCTATTGCCTCTTATTTTGAAGGATTGCTGCGTTTTTGTTGCAAGAAACCGATCTTGTGTTCTTGAGTGATTCATTCTTATAGATCGTGTTTACGAAGATTTTGACTTGAGATCTTGCTTGCTATGACAAGTGGGAGGTTATCCAAGATCATCTTGATCATCAAAACACCACGAGCAAGTCCAAGATCAAGTTCTTGTGTTTTGGTTGAACTTGGTGTGTTTTTCTTCTAGGACAAAATGGTCAGAACTTTGACATTAATCCTTGCGATTGAAAGTTGGAATAAGTTCCTGACATCCTTAAGATCACATCTACCAAGTTTCATGAGTTTTTGTTCAGCCGATCAAAAGATTCCTCGAATTAGCTTTTGAGTTCGTGCTGTTCTTGGCTCTATTCTTCTTGTTGTTCTTGAGCTTGGTCATACCATCCTTTGTACGGTCATACCAGACTTGCAGGAAAACTTCCTCCATTTGATTTGCTCCTTTTGATTAAATTATCTGTGGGCTTGTTTGGATTATTTAGAGTGGGGAAATTTTATTTGGGATAATTCACCCCCCTCTGATCGCCATTTCGGTCCTCCAATAAAGCACTCAACAAGTTGTGCATAGAATGCAAGTCTATTATGCTACATGCATGGCTTATTCCAAATGAATGGTTGAATTGGTTATTTTGCAGTAAAGCATCGTTTATAAAATAATAACATAAATAGTTTGAAATAACAGTAAAACAAATAATAACAATAATAAATTTCTCGATTATTTCCCAAATAAACAGACTCACAATCTTACTTCAATTTCCATGCTTCCTTAGTCATACCGTCTCCATTCCCAAGTTAATTTTATTAAAATATAACCCTTGACTTTAATTTCCGAGAATTCCTCAATATCGCGAGCACGACTATTCGAATAGGTTTGACACTCTACAGAGGTTATACACTTTACCCATAAGATATCACTACTACAGAATGGTACATCACTATCGCTTCATCTGTGTCGGTTCTTAAGTTTTTAGGAAGAAACGATTGTGATAGATGACTTAGGAGAGGCATTAATCACAATCACTATCGGTTCTCGGGTTAGAAGTGATAGTGATGTAGCATCGAACATTACAATCGGTTCTTATGCGAGTGATAGTGATGTGCATTATCATCACTATCGGTTTCCACATAAGCGATAGTGATGAGAAAGTACACATCACTATCGGTTCTTATTTAAGAAGCGATAGTGATGATAATGCACATCACTATCGCTTCTCACAAAAGACCGATAGTGATAAGCGCGTACACATCACTATCGGTTCTTATTTAAGAAGCGATAGTGATGATAATGCACATCACTATCGCTTCTCACAAAAGAACCGATAGTGATGAGCATCGTGCTCATCACTATCGGTTCTTTTGTGAAGCGATAGTGATGTGCGATTATCATCACTATCGCTTCTTAAATAAGAACCGATAGTGATGTGTTCTTTCTCATCACTATCGCTTCTTATGTGGAAACCGATTGTGATGACTGTGATAATCACTATCGCTTGTCTTATAAGAACCGATCGTGATGTGAATGATCACATCACTATCGCTTTTATGAGAACCGATAGTGATGTACCTCGTTAGGTTAATTATACCACTCGAGCGTAACTCTTCTCTGTTATTGTTCGGAGGAGGTTTCTCCGCCGCCACCGTAAAAAATAGCTTATATTACGTGGTTGGAAGCAATACTTGGGTGAGAAAATTTGAAATTCTCAAGGGTGGGTGTTAAGAGGGTAAATTTGAAGCCCTAACTTGAGGAGATTTCCCCTCATTTTGCATAATTTGTGGTTTTCTTCAAAATGTGAGCATTCCTTCAAACCCCTTTAATTTTGCACTATGTATTTTTGATATGTCGAAGAAAGTTTAGATTGCACTTTGGTATTGTGTATGTCCTATCGATTTCACACCCTTTTATTTCACAAGCATGTACACATGTAGTTAATTATCTTAATTTGTAGTGCTTTGGTGTTAATATGGAATTATTATTCTTGTCACCTAATGCATGCTAGAGTTTAGGGTGCGGAACCTCGTCTCCGTTCGAGGATGCTTGTTTATAAATATACCAACGAAATGGCATATTTATAAGCGGCGTCTCGAATTGTCCACGTTCTTTGGACGATTCGAGGATATGTGCTTGGGCAAGTTCTCGATCGGCGGTGTTGTACAAGCAGAGTAGAGATTTGATAGCGTCTCCTGGTATTCTCGGATACACACCCTCTTGACTGTTGTCGAGGCGTGTATATGGAGAATAGCGAGATGATCTTCAAATTTTCTCCGAGTTGTACAACGGCTTAGGAACTTGTCGAACCACATATCCTCGAATGGGATTAGGACCAAACCTATTTAGAGATTGGGAGTCATCGTTGGTACCCTTGTTTTGTTTCGTTGTAGTCAAAAGATCCAGAGGCTCTTGCACTATATAATTAGATTGTTTGATATCATTGTTGATGTTAAAAATGTATGTCTCCTATCTAGGGAATTGGAAGCTCTAAACCAGGGAAGAATCTAGGTATCGATTAGGAGAACACATTTTATATATCTTGCAGGAACTTGCAGTCCTCTATTTTGCAAAGGTAATATTAAATGAAATGATGTCTCAATATTTCAAATAGCTAGCTAGCTTGATGTCGCTCGATTCTTCCTTAATTTATTGTGTGAATTTTAATTGCGGATGGACCGTAAGGAATGGATGTATGACAAAAGTCGTGTGAGTCTTTGAATTTGGAGGGTGTTAAGGAGTTCAAAAAATTGCGAACAGGACATGGTGAGGAGGGTGTAAACTTCATATATTGTCCTTGCATTGATTGCACCAATCGAGAAGATTTAACAACTCGGCTCAAATCGAGGACCACGATTCGACGTGGCCGTGAGGAATTACACGTCTTGGATCCATCACGGGAGGCAGTAGTACCCTTCCGGTATGCAACGAAGACACGGTGGAACCGGATGATGAGTTGCGACTGATATGTTTGAGGAGGAGAATTTGGAGCAAATGTTGCGGGATGTGGAGGGTAATTACGGAAAGAGAGTTTGAAAAGTTTAAAAGCTTGATGGAAGACGATGCCAAACCGCTGTTCACAAAGTTGCAAAGTAGAATACACCAAGTTGGGTTCGGTCCTTGCATTGTTCGAATTGAAGGCAAAACACCGTTGGGCGGATACAAGTTTTAATGCACTTCTAGTTCTTCTATCGGATCTACTTCCGAGAGAAACGAGTTGCCAACAAGCATTTATGAAGCGAAGAAGCTACTATGTCCCATGGGAATGGAAATAGAAAGGATACATGCATGTCCGAATGATTGCATCTTGTCCGTAACGCACATCGAGAGCTGCACGTGTGTCCGGTTTGCGGTGTGCCTCGGTACAAACAAAAGGAGAAGCGTAATGACAAGAAGCGTAAGTGCCGGGGCAACGAGGGTGAAGAGGTCACTAAAGGTGCACCGGCCAAGGTATTGTGGTACTTTCCCATCATTCCCCGTCTGGAGAGGTTGTTTGCAAATCCTAGAGAAGCAAAATTGTTGCGTTGGCATTATGAGTCTCGAAAGGAAGATGGCAAGCTGAGACACCCTGCCGATTCGGCTCAATGGAGAAACATCGATTGGAAACATGAGGAGTTTGGTGCCGAAATGAGGAACATAAGATTTGGATTGAGTACCGATGGAATGAATCCGTTTGGTAACATGAGCGATCGTCACAAAGACGTGGCGATTCATTGTGTATCTACAACCTCCTCCTTGGTTGTGCATGAAGCGGAAGTATATCATGATGTCGTTGCTAATCTCGGGACCTAAACAGCCGGGAAATGATATTGATGTGTACCTCGCTCCATTGATCGAGGATTTGGTAAAATTGTGGAATGACGGGGTCATTGTGTGGGATGCGTACAGAAGAGAGCATTTCACCCTACGGGCTATGGTATTCTGCACCATAAATGATTTCCCGGCTCTTGGTAATTTGGCGGACTCTGATCGAAAGGAGCAAAAGCGTGTCCTATTTGTGAAGAGGAGACCGAGAGCTTATGGTGCGAATTCCAAGAAAACTGTATATATGGGTCACCGTAGGTTTCTACCTCGAAGTCATCGATACCGTAAGATGGATGACAAATTTGATGGGAAGAGGAAGTCCGTTCGCACCGCAACCTATGAGTGGAAGGCAAGTATATTCACGTGTAGAGGATATCGATGTTCAAGATGCGGAAAGAGCTCTAAATCTGTTCGTTCTAGGACCATTTGGAAGAAGAGGTCAATATTTTGGGACTTACCGTCTTCGAAGGAGTTAGATGTTCGCATTGTATTGATGTCATGCGTTGAGAAGAATGTCTGCGATAATTTGGTTGGTATCTGCTGAACATACCGAAAGACAAAGGATGGTGTGAATGCTCGTCGCGACATGGCCTACATGGGAATCGGGCCCAGGCTTGCGGTGATAGAGGAGGATGGAAAAGGTCCGTATATCCCGCCGCATGCTACACCTGTCCAAGAAGGAGAAAGAGGACTTTTGCAAATGTCTCCATGGTATTAAAGTTCCATCCGCTACTCATGAACATTAAGAAGCTTGTGTCCTTGGATGATTTGAAGTTGTTGGGCATGAAGTCCCACGATCGCCATGTCTTGATGACCCAAATGCTCCCGGTTGCAATCCAAATATTACGCGGAGGATGTCGGGTTTGCAATCACGGTTGTGTTACTTCTTCAATGCGATCTCTGCAAAATTATTGACCCGACATGCTAGACAACTTACAGAGGGAGGTGGTGCGGACTTTATGTCGACTTGAGATGCATTTCCCACCGTCGTTCTTGACGTCATGGTCCACCTTGTTGTTCACCTTGTTAGAGATTAAGATATGTGGACCCGCTTTCTTCGTTACATGTATCCGTTCGAGAGGTACATGGGTATATTAAAGTCCTATGTGAGGAATCGATCGAAGCTGAGGGTAGTATTGTGGAAGGTTATGGGGTGAAGAGGTTATTGAGTTTTGTGTGGACTATCTCGGAAAAGACAAGCAATCGGTGTTCTGTATCTCGCCACGAGGGCGACTTTGTCGGCAAAGGAACCGTGGGGTCGAAACTAACGAGGCCACGGTTTGATATGTATTGCAAAGCGCATTTGACAGTCTTGCGGCAGAGCACAGAAGTTGCAGGGTACATCAAGCGGCATAAGTTGATATTACGGGAAGAGAATCCACATATGGATGAGCTTTCCATCATGCGAGAACACAACGATAGATTTGTTACATGGTTCAAACAAACGGTAGAGTTCTCTGTTAGTGAGAATGTGAAATGGTTGGCTGATGGACCTAGATTTAATGTACAGACATGGCAGGGGTACGATATTAATGGGTACACCTTTTACACTGAAAGTCAAGATCACGAAAAGTCTTGTTCAAAACAGTGGTGTAAGCATAGATGCTCTTTCCGATGTACATCACTCGAAAGGAGGATCCTCAACGGCAATGTACTTGTATTATGGGATAATCGAAGAAATTTGGGAGCTCGATTACGGAATATACCAAATTCCATTATTCGATGTAAGTGGGTGGGACTAACACATGGAGTGAAGGTCAATAAGAGAGGTTTTACTCTTGTGGATCTAAGCAGACTCGCCTACAAAGATGACCCGTTCGTACTTGCGAAGCAAGCAAATCAAGTCTTCTATGTGCGTGATCCGGCCAATCCGAGGTTGCACGTTGTCCTTCACAGCAAGCGGCGGATCGTTGGTGTCGAAAATGTCGTAGATGAAGAAGAATACAATCAATTCGATGAAATACCTCCATTTGCGATGGGGCCTATCTTAGCGGGGATGACGACACACATCGAAGAAATTACGTGCGCGTAGATCATCAAGAAGGGTTGTCTTGTAACTAAAGGAAATATTGTATTGTTTGTTCATTTTATCATCTTTGTTCATTTTCTTTAAGCCATTAGTGTTTAAGGCATATGTTTTATCGTGCCTTTTGTTTGGGTAAAGTTGTACGGTTATAATCTCTCATGGAACATTGTGACATATTTGAAATCTACTTACTAGTTGGTCATTCGTTTACATATCAGAAAATTTGTTTACGGATTTTTCTTTTTGGGAAAGCTTCTACATATTTGTGTCGGTTTTTAAACGCAAACCGATAGTAATAGACTACTTGTTGTCTCGGTTTTCTCTTAAAAACCGATAGTATTAGAGATCTACACATTTGTGTCGGTTTTCTCATAAAAACCGATAGTATTTTAAACATTCTTATTTGTATCGGTTTTTTAATGAAAACCGATAGTAATAGACTACTTGTTGTCTCGGTTTTTTCTTGTAAACCGATAGTACTATTTTGTGCCAATTTTTCTTCAAAACATGTTATAGGACTATTTGTGTCGGGTTTTCCTTCAAAACCGATAGTATTGAACAAATATTTGTGTCGGTTTTTTTATTGAAAACCGATAGTATTAGAGATCAACTTATTTGTGTCGGTTTTCTCTTAAAAACCGATAGTACTAGTTTGTGCCAATTTTTCTTCAAAACCTGTTATAGTACTATTAGTGTCGGTTTTTTTATTGAAAACCGATAGTATTAGAGATCTACACATTTGTGTCGGTTTTCAATGAAAACCGATAGTAATATAGACTACTTGTTGTCTCGGTTTTTCTTGTAAACCGATAGTACTATTTTGTGCCAATTTTTCTTCAAAACATGTTATAGGACTATTTGTGTCGGGTTTTCCTTCAAAACCGATAGTATTGAACTAATATTTGTGTCGGGTTTTTATTGAAAACCGATAGTATTAAAGATCTACACATTTGTGTCGGTTTTCTCCTAAAACCGATAGTATTTTAAACATTCATATTTGTATCGGTTTTTAATGAAAACCGATAGTAATAATCTACTTTTTTCTCGGTTTTTCTTGTAAACCGATAGTACTTTTCGTGCCAATTTTTCTTCAAAACATGTTATAGGACTATTTGTGTCGGTTTTCCTTCAAAACCGATAGTATTGAACAAATATTTGTGTCGGGTTTAATATTGAAAACCGATAGTATTAAAGTCTACACATTTGGGTCGGTTTTCTCATAAAAACCGATAGTATTTTAAACATTCATATTTGTATCGGTTTTTTAGTGAAAACCGATAGTAATAGACTACTTTTGTCTCGGTTTTTCTTGTAAACCGATAGTACTATTTTGTGCCAATTTTTCTTCAAAACCTGTTATAGTACTATTAGTGTCGGTTTTCTCTGAAAAACCGATAGTATTTTAAACATTCATATTTGTGTCGGTTTTCTCTGAAAAACCGATAGTATTGTGAAACATATTTCTGTCGGTTTTTTTGTGTAAAACCGATAGTATTGAACTAATATTTGTGTCGGTTTTTTTATTTAAAACCGATAGTATTGGAGATCTACATATTGGTGTCGGTTTTGTCTTAAAAACCGATAGTATTGTAAAATATATTTGTGTCGGTTTTTTGTGTAAAACCGATAGTAATGTGATACCCCTTACTTAAGGCAGATTTTTCGGAGAAGCTTTCACGCGTGCCTTGCCTTCGTTTGCCCTAGCCCCTTTTCTGAAGCTCCCTGCCTCCACCTCCGCCGCCACCCGGCGCCCCTGCCCGCCGTCGACTCCACCGCCCCGACGCTCCACGCCGCTCCCGTCGTCCCACCGCCGCGGCGCGCCCGACGCCCCAACGCCCTATCGCCCCACCCCGCGCTCACGCCGCTCCGCCGCCACCGCCCGACGCGCCCGACGCCTAACGCCCTATCGCCCAGCCCCACCGCCTAAGCGCCCACGCCGCTCCGTCGCCCCACCGCCCGCCGCCCAAGCCCCAACGCCCCATCGCCCCACCGACTCCACCGCCCCGGCGCTCCACTCCGCTCCCGTCGCCCCACCGCCTCGGCGCCGCCCCGACGCCCCAACGGCCCCATCGTCCCGGTGCCCCACCTCCCTGGCGCTCCACTGGTAAGTTGCAGGACAACCGCAGGCACTGTACATGCAATCTATATGATAACAACTTCTATGAACATATCCACCCCAATTGAAAACAATCACGATATACATCCCATAATAACTATTAGAAATAGTAGAAATTTACTGAAACAACTCGAAAATAGAACGCAGTTTGTTTGAAAATTGGAGAGCAGACATCCCATATTTAGATTAGAAGAAATGTTGACAATGCAGTGTGTTATGAAATTATTCTGGAGAGCAGAAATCATGTATTTGGATAACATGACATGTAGACAATGCAATGTGTTATGAAAGAATTCTGTTGAAAAGAAATCCCATATGTAGATTACATCACATGTAGACAATGCAGTGTGTTATGAAACTGTACTTACTAAAGTTGTTAAAAACAAGCTTGGACAACAAACATCAAAGGTTACGCTTATGTGCAAGCCACAGCAAGACTACTAATTTCAGAACCCTGTTGTGAAAGGCCATAATGAATTACTGATCTATAACTGAATAAGCCAAATCATGACCCATCACTACATGCAAGCAGCAATGTCGAATGTAATAGCAGTTGAACATATTTATGCTTTGTTCCCTGGCAACAAATCTAGGTGTTACTCTACTAGGACAATTGGATGTGCTTAACATATCATTTCAATTTTAAACTTCACAATATAGAAATGGGAAGTCCTTGCCAACAATCCACAAGCGGGTATGTAATCCATCATAACCAGTATCAAGTACATCTCTTGCAAAGAAGTGTCTTCTTTCCATGTATGTTTTCATGCCTTTTTCAATATTTTGTCATATGTGCTTCTGTACTCGTCATACTATTATGCAACTTTAGACTCTCTTAATTGAGATAGCTATTTCAATTATAATTGCATATTATTTTCCTTTTCATCTCAAAGATATGTTAGAGTTTAGGTTGCGTAACCTCGTCTCCCGTTCGAGAGTGCTTATTTATAAATATGTCGGAATGACATATTTATAAGCAACGATCTCGAATTGTCCACGTATTTTGGACAGTTCGAGGATATGTGGTTTGGGCAAGTTCTGAGTGTTGTACAACTCACGAGTAGATTTGATAGCGTCTCCTGGTGTTCTCTGGATACACACCCTCTTGACTGTCGTCGAGGCGTGTATCCGGAGAACGGCGGGAGATCTTCCAAATTTTCTCTGAGTTGTACAACGGCAAGAACTTGCCCAAACCACATATCCTCGAATGGGATTAGGACCAAACCTATTTATAGATTAGGAGTTATCGTCCATACGTATTTAGTTGGTCTACATACAGACTTGTCTTGAAGATCATTCGTTCATCTGTTACTCTAATGCAATATGCTACAACAATGACATGCTATGAATTATCCATTGATTTGTTACTTTAGATGATTTATTGTGAAGTTCACATAATAGCTACGAATTGCTTTCTCTCATGTGAAATATATGTCCATGTTAGATAAGAAAACTCAAAATGTCGCAATTGGAGAGCATCGGCTCATCGCCAGAAAGAGTAGAAGGTGCTCTGAGGGCCAAGCCAACTTCCAAGTGTCGGCGGAGCCAGTTTCCAAATGTCGAGGGCCGAGTAAGGTGAGGAAGGCCCGAGGACCGAGCAAAGGGCCACAGGAGAACGCCGCAAATTCTCCACTTCAATGCGACGGCGTTTGCAGGTCCTCCCAAGTATAAGAGCGATACCGCTCATTCCTCGCAACAGCTGGTGAGGAGAGAGTTCCCATAACGGTTAAGGATTGGAGAAAGGAGGTCGTCGGCGTAAGAACCGGTGTGGGGCGAGGTTAAGGGAAATGGATTATAGAAGAGGAGGATGAAAACAATGCCAGGCGATGCGCCTTGAAGAGGATGGGTGTGGCTCGAGGCACTTTAGGGTCTACATGCACGCGTGAGTACGTCTTTGAAAGGCCGTGCACCATTCGAGAGGTATCCGTTCGTGCTTCCGATGTTTGGGAGGAGTTCACGAGGATGAAGAGTACGCCCGAGGCGGAGGAGCCGAGACAGAGGAACGTTGCTACCCGAGGGTGAACACGCACGCGCACCACCTCGGTTCAGTGACTCTGAAGGGAAGAAAGCGAATGGGCACGACTAGCCGAGGAGTGCGCCAACTCGGGACACGCGATGCCTTACTCGCATATATGTGAGGCGCGGCACGTGATCGGGTATTAGCGAGGACAAAGAAAACCGGGACGGGCACCGGTAGTACCAAACCCCACTACGCGCAAGTTGTCTCCACCATCGTAAGATATCAAACTTGCTACATTGCATGAGACCATTCTGTTGTATTTGGATCTAATTCGTACTCGCTTCTTGCGGAGGAGGTAAGCTAGAGGAAAGAGCGGGGACTTTTCTTAGCCAAGGGTCAAATGACATCCTATTCTCTGCGATCGAAAGCCCGACCATAAGGGCGGGTGCTTGCCATGAGGGCGGGCATCTGAAGAAGTCCTACTTCCAAGATCTTGCCAGTACCGGATCAAGAACATGGGAGGCACGTGCGGGCGCTGAAGGACACGCAGGGAGCGGTGAGGAGGGATCTCGGAGGAGATGAGGAGGAGATGAGGTGCGGATGATGGCACGTGAGGAGGAGATGAGGTGGAGATGATGGCACGTGAGGCGCTGAGGGCGAGATGATGGCGATGATCTCCCAGTCGAGCCGGATGCCCCGCCTCTTGTAGAAACACGTGCCCCACCAAGTAGCTGCGGTTCCAAAATGATAAGTCCGGTCCCAGTGAAGGTAATAATTAATTTTGCCTTACTTAATGGTGCGAGGTAACTCTTCATATGTTTTCTCTCAAGTTGCGCACTTTTGCGGCGCCTACCAAGTGCCGACTCACCACGACGGAAGACGGATTTCTGTTGAGGTCGCACGCGGGTTGCATTTCCATGCAAGGAGACCGACACGGTGCATGGTCGACCTTTGGGAAGGGCTACATGAGGTCGGTGGACTACGTCCACGAAGCCTTCTTATCACATGTGCTCGAGTTCCCCCCTAACGAAGACATCACCACTCTCGGGCTAGCGCGGATGTCGTTCATCAAGTGGCCCACGACAGGCGTCGTACTGGTCAAGGTAAACATCCCTCACGTCTTACGTACCATTCGGTAGTATTGCAACAAGTTACTTAATTATGTGCGTGCTTTGTAGGTTCCTACCGTACCTGCGCCTGCTCCCACGACCGTGACGAGCCCTGCACAAAGTACAGAGCTGGTGCATAAAAGGACTAGCACGACAACCACAGAACCACTAGAGGCCTCTGCTAAAAAGGCTAGGCTCACAAAGGCCACAGCGCCCCCTCAGGTATATGAAAAGCCCCTTCGCCCGGCCTCGGAGACTCCTTCGGCCCGAGAAGGAGAGCCAAAGACGGACCACAGTGAAGCCTTATGAATTTAAGGCCTACGTGCATGGAAAGCCCTTCGCCTCCCGGCAAATTGAGCGCTCTAGGCATATGGACTCGACAACTCCATGGATGGTACATTGACAAAGCGAAAGATAGCGGCGTGTCGACTTCAATGTTAGATCTGAAAGGGACATTTCCACCGCGAGGAGGATGGGACATTCGATTAGTTTTGAGGATCTGTTCGCTCTGTACCAACCGATAGCCATCGATATTTCTCTTTGACGATCACGCCGTGAGTATCGCACCACGTTGCGACTTTATGACTTCCATAGAATTTTGCATTACACTTTTTAACATTCAATGCGAGTTGCGAGGCGATGAGGCAGTGGTCGTGACGAATCGACAACTAGTTGGGTTAAATCGACCACGAGCTTGTGTCCGCGACGATGGCTAGGCTTCAACCGGAATGGGTTGCGGCTACATCAAGAGGGCATTGCAAGTGAGTCGAAGAAGGACTTCATTCTATTCCCGCACCACGAGTAAGTACTACTTCACTGTTCAATTACTTCTACACACTTTGAAACCGTATGTGAACTTATTTTCTTGGCGCATACCATTTAATAAGCAACAATTGGGTTCTACTCGTGCTCTTCCGAGAGACAACAAAGTGTACACTTTTAATTCGGTTGATAAGAGACCGATGGCCTCGCGATCAAGCCTCCTTTGGAGCGATAAGTGCACCACTCTTATCTAACATTTTACGTATTTAACTACAATCATTATTTTTTTACTCAACGACATCTTTCCAATGTATATAGGGGTTTCAAGGAATACGTCGAAGGTGAGGGACACACGACGACAAAAAGGGCTCCAAGTCGAGTATGTCCGCTTCAAGGTACAAGTTGCTATCATATATAAGATTTAGATTTTCGATATATTTTCTTTGTCTCTTAATTTATTTTTCTTTCTTCACGATGTCATCAACAGAGGCAGCGACGATCGTGGTTTGTATGTCATGCAACACATGGTGATCTTGATTGTCGGCTCAGACCGTTTCCCTGAGGTAGTACATGCATATACAATTAGTCTTTCACATACAAATTTGAAAACTCAAATTAGAGCACTCGTTTCTATCTTGCGACTTACCGTTATTCCCGTAAGAGTGTAGACAAGATCTTGCACTCAACAAGATACGAGATCACTTATGCCAGTGGTACTGGATAGAATGCTTGTCGGAGGACGGACGGTTTAGAGATCCCAAAAGCTCCTACTAGACCAGATGTGAACAAATATTACATATCTGAATGCGATTGCATGTGTACTTATGGTTAAGCATGTTTACGTTCTATTTTGTTAATGAATGTGATATGTGTTTGTTGTAACAAAGTGTTCATGTTCTTTGAATGTGATATGTTGTCTGTAATTTACGTGTGAATGTGATATGTGCATATTGTGTGGAATATGTGCTTATTAGAATGTGATAGCACACCACACCCTTCATCTCTGTCGGTTCTCACAAGAAAATGATAGAGATGTGACGGTCATCTCTATCGGTTCTTTGAAAGAAGCGATAGGGATAATGAACTCATCTCTATCGGTTCTTTATAAGAAGTGATAGAGATGAGGTTATTCATCTCTATCGGTTCTTTCAAAGAAGTGATAGAGATGAGTATATTATCTCTATCGGTTCTTTTTAGAAGCGATAGAGATGATCTGATCATCTCTATCGGTTCTTTATAAGAAGCGATAGAGATGATGGTATTATCTCTATCGGTTCTTTGAAAAAAGCGATATAGATGATATGGTCATCTCTATCGGTTCTTTATAAGAAGCGATAGAGATGATGGTATTATCTCTATCGCTTCTTTGTAAGAAGCGATAGAGATGAGCTATCATCTCTATCGCTTCTTACAAAGAACCGATAGAGATAATACCATTATCTCTATCGCTTCTTATAAAGAACCGATAGAGATAATACCATCATCTCTATCGGGTAAGAACCGACTGTAATAATGCCCGCCTCATCTCTGTCTCATGGCTTTGTGTCACCACCAGAACCGACTGTGATGACGAAAAAGAACCGATTGTGATGTATATTTGTGTAGTAGTGTATAATCATAACACCACAAAGGTGAGTGATCATAACAAAGCTTGTACAATACTCTGTCTAAACCTAATACTGCCCGCTGAGGTTTCAACACTGAAGGGACTGGTTACCACTATTAGGCCCCCTCTTGTGCCATGTGAGTCTACCTGTGCACCCGAAACCCACACCACTACGATAGTACTAAAACTAGACATTACAAATTAATCAGTTAGGTTTGTCCCATACCAGACATGGTTGCATGATTGACTCAGTTCAAATGCTTGCAAGGTTAAGTCCTTCATTGACCAAGGCAAGACTTACCAAAAATTCACAATTACCATTATCCATACCAGCAACTTTCATTTAGCAAAATAACAATGTGACCGCCCAAATGCCACATTTGCCCACCATTATCCATACCATACAGACATGCATGGCAGGGGTACGATATTAATGGCTACACCTTTTACACTAAAAGTCAAGATGCAAAGAGTACTGTTCAAAATAGTGGTGTGAGCATAAATGCTTTGGCCGATGATCACTCGAAAAGAGGATCCTCAACCACAATGAACTCCTACTACAGGATGATCGAAGAAATTTGGGAGCTCGATTATGGAATATAACAAGTTCCATTGTTTCGATGTAAGTGGGTGGGACTTCCACATGGAGTGAATGTTGATAAGAGGTTTTACTCTTGTGGATCTCGATAGACTCGCCTACAAAGATGAACCATTCGTCCTTACGAAGCAAGCAAATCAAGTCTTCTACGTGCGTGATCCAGCCAATCCGAAGTTGCACGTCGTCCATCAATGCATGAGGCAATCGCTGGAGTTAAAAATGTCGTAGATAAAGAAGAGTACAACCAATTCGATAAAATACCTCTGTTTGCATATGGGGCATGTCTTAGCGGTGACGTTGACATATATGGAATAAATTACATGCATGTAGACTATCAAGAAGGGATGTATTGTAAATAAAGGGACTATGTCAATGTAAATAATGTTATGTGTTTCAAATGTTTGTATTGTACATAACTTCCGTCTGCTTTACTTTGTTTTTGTTGGGAATTTTAGTTCTAATTTTGAATTCAAACTTATTTGGATACCATGACTTTTTAATGTTACTTTGCTTTGCATTAGTAACAAAAATAAGAATTTAAAGAATCCTAAGGTCATGAGTATATGGATTCACAAATATCTACATCCCTCCAAAGAAACTTACTAGAACCCCTCTCAAACAAAGACACTTATGCATTAATATGTAGTGATCATCAAATAAGCTAAAGACATAAGAGTACATCACAATCGGTTCCTAGTTGGAACCGATTGTGATAATGAGGCATCACAGTCGGTTCCAATTAGGAACTGATTGTGATGAATCTAGTCTCCATTTTACTTGCCATTCACTCGGTTTCTCCAACCATTCTTCCTCTACTTGCCATTCAATCAGTTTCTCAAGCCATTCTTCCTCTCCACCCCCCGATGCTCCAGCCCCCTGCCCCCTGCACCCCCAGCCTTGAGCTTGCCCCCAAGTAGCCTGCGCCCCCGCCCGAGCCCGCACCCTTGCCCCCGTAACCACCACGCCCCCTGCCCACCAAGTCCCCTACCCCCCGTGCCCCGAGCTTGCCCCCAGCCCCCGCGCCCCTTGCCCCGAGCTCTCCCCCATGTAGCCCCCTACCTGTGCCCCTCCCCCCCCCCTAGTCACCACCACGCCCCCTACCCAACAAGCCCCCTGCCTACCACAACCCCTACCCACGTCACCCCCACCTCCACGCTGCCCCCTTGCGAGTATCCTTGTGATTTCTCATTTCTATAGTTAATGATTGCATTCACTAGCTCCTTTGTTGATTCACAAGCTAAGTGTTATTACTACTTCTTCCTCTCTATTACTAGTGAATACTAGGGCTGGTGTGTAGAAGATGAATTCATGATAGTCTTTTGTAATATGAGTTTTACTTTAGTAGTAGTTGTGAAAGGTTGCTTTGGAATTTCATGTGTGTAGTTTTTGTATCACTCAATACCATAACAAATGTTACAATGCAATGCATGTTTCTGGTTTCTTGATGTAGCTAGTGTGGGTGCGCTGGAGTCTTCATTTTAACAAAAGTATGTATAGAAGTCTAATTTCAACAAAGATTATTCTGTCTGTGCTCTAGAAAGTGTGATTATGCTAAAACAGAGTCGATGTTGTTTATGATATAGTATTCATCCATGCGTCCCATTTCTAACTTGATTAATGTACTAGTGGGCTCTTGTTTATCCATGCTCCTCTGGTTCCTGTTTAGATTGTGTAAGTTAATATCTTATTTTAACATCGATTTACCTTGGTTGCTCAATTGGAAATGTCGGTGTGCAGGCTTAACAAATGGGGTGTTCCGATTGTTTAGGACCCAAAGCTTAGATATGCAAAAAACTTCAAGTTGTGAGAAGTGTTTGTTTAGCCTTATGACTGGATTGATGCCAAGATTAGTGAATTGAAGAAATTGTGTGCTTAACCAAGTGTAGATTCTTTTGTTTCTTGTCAGGATGTATGTGTGAGCCAACGGGGAAAATAGATAGTCGAGGGCCCCCATGATATGCTTCGATTTGCCCTTGTCTCCCTATCTACCATAGGTCATCTTCATGGGAGACGAGTGGGCACGAAGTGATGTACCGGCCTGTGATGCATGGGGCACGGTGGTCGATTTGTTGGCCTGCTGAGGTACAATAGGTGTATCTGGTAGTGCAGGTGACTCTGAGAGTGTGGGTAGCTCAGGTACTAGAGGATGGCATCCAAGAAGATGTCACTGTTGGCCCACTGGATGAATATGCGAATGGCACCCCTTAGTGTCATGATCTCGTCATTAGGGGCATCCGCAGAATGACAGCCCTGAAGCCTTCATGTACAGCGTCCACATTGACCTTGATGAAACCTGGGGCTATTAGGCTACTGTGAACCAACGCCCCTCACTGGATGGATATGCGAGCCCCCAAGCAGCCTGAAGGGGAATAGAGCAATTGCAAGCCTCACTAGGAGATTGCACCGAGTGGCCACCTACATAAACGTACACAATTAGCTAAGGCATCCAACTGGTCTAGCTATCGAGCATTCAACAGCTATATATTACCTTGATGTCATCGACAGGAAATTTGTCGTCATCTTCTGTGTGAGGGGCGGACGCACAGGTTCTCCAACTATTAGTGGGGCTGAATTGCATACATATATCAAAGGCTTGCGTGGGCCGACTTAGCTGATTATTGAACCTTTCCTCAAGGCTTCTTATCTGATTATTGAATTCATCTATCAGATTTTTCTCAATCTTTTGTACTAGCTGTTCATCGCGCTCAACTTTGGCTCTCTTCCTACACCAGTATGTGTCAAAATCGTCTAGGAATCTCATTTTTTTAGGGAACGAAAACCCCTTTGCCTCGAGTGCGACCATGGTGCTCCTTGTTTCCCAAGGCTGTGGAAAGTACATATTTCTCCTTGTCTGGCAAAAAAGGGCTTTCGAAAGATTGTGTACTCAACGCTATCTGCAAGATCCCGACATGGTATTCACTTTTGAAGTTATGGACTAATTATAAACTAGGTAGTTCGAAATCTTACTAGGCGTTTGGACACTTCGTCCTCTGTAGGGTTTGTAAAGGACATGGTGTCAGAAGATGTGGTACATGACCTCGCTCTTAGCCAATTTTGGGCACTCTAATCAACGATCGAGGCAAATGGCAGGGAGGCCTCTTCGTCCTCTCCCCTGCATTGCGTGCTCTTACCCACGTACCTAGCGGTGTTGAGTCTGTAAGGGTGGGTGTTCCTTGCCTGGAGGGCCCTGTGCGCTTCACTTTAATGGCCAAATTCTTTCGTCGTCTTCATCTCCATAAATTGTTGCCATACATATTCATTGATGAACGCATACTTATAGAAGGGTGTTATTTCCTTCTTAACGTAATTTGTCACAAGCGTGCTCTAGAAGATCTTCCACGCCTTTGCCGCCACTAGCAATGCATACCGTCGTACTATGCGCTTGGTGTCTCCTGGGATCTCAAACGATGCAAAAAATTTCGTCACCGGGTTTGTTGTGCTCTTTATTGGTCAGCGACTTCTAGGATGGATATGTGATGGGGACCCGTTCCCATCTCCGGAATGCTACCACTGCCTTCGAAGGTTGGGTAGGGGGCCCATCCTGTAGATCGACCACTGTGCTGGTATATTGGTGTAACACCTCGACACTCCATGTACCCTGAATGTTACTACAAAAGCATTTCTAACAAATAAATAGGCAAACACCACAATAAATTTCAGCAACATCATAAGATTTCTAATTAAACACTAAACACCAACTAAAGGATAGACATAAGGAAAGACGGTAAAATGCAATAACACCAAATTTAAACTTGATTATCTCAAGACAAAAACATAAACGACAAGTTCCAATTATCAAGACATAGCCGAACACCACCACCTTACTTAACAACAACATAACCAATAAACTTCACACATAGTTGGTTACACTAAAATTATCCCATGACTAAATATGTCTAATTAAACCAATGAGTTAAGCGTGATCAAAAGCTAAACATCATTATGAGGATAGTGTGGTAACATTGGTCATGAATGTGCTACTACCCGTTTTCATGCATGCCGGCCTCACTGTACCTGAAACATTAAATAAACAAGCGTGAGTCCAAGACTCAGTAAAGTATATCATAGAACAATATCATAACCATTTAACACATTTAAGACAATAACAAAACCATCTTTCTTATTTAAAATCAGCAAGTACATGAAAAAAAATAACATAACCATTTGACAAATTCTACTCTTTGATCATCTTTGGATGAGTCCACGACTTAATGACTTAACCCATTATCACATTGGCCATCTATCACCATTAGCAATGCAATGCAACGCAATGCAATATGCTTTCATGCCCAAATGCATCTTTTTCTCTTTGCTTATACCGGTATAGCTAAGTGCACACCCATCAATATCACAATCTCATTCCCTTCCATACCAGTAAAGGGGCCTACGATGTAGGTCTTACTCTCATCCACATCTCGTGGAGGGTCCTCCCGTAGTAGGACTTTCGTGTCCACTACAAGTGGGACACAGAGGCCCACACGGGTCACCTCTTCCATCATGAATGAACATATGCAAATGGCATGAATCATACCATGTTTCATTCTTTACATCATTAACATAATTGCAACATATCTTGAGCACAAACAATAACAATAATAGATAGCATACATATAGGATAGAAAGATGTCAATTAGCCATTTAAATATCGATTCATGTCATCTCATCAACGTTACATGATGTACTTGCCTCTTTACCACGTAAAGCAGAGTAGCGTGAGGTCGAAGTCACTCCCGAAGTCGCACCTCCTGCAATAAATATATAAATGCATTCATCTCAAAAGAAATCATGCAACAACCATTCAAACAACAAACATAACGACCTCACACCTACACGCCACCCAATTTTCAACATTTCTCACTTATGGGACAGACCCACCCTTTGCTGTCCCAGTGGCCAAAACACCATAAATTCTACCTCTATAGCCCAAATTTAAGAAACCATAGATTTTATGAAATCTGCAGGTAACTATCTACCATTTCCTAGTTATCCATTTTTCATTAAGTCATCTAACCTCTCAAATTTGGCTTTGAAGACCGTTCTGTCAACATACTGGAGACAAACTTCAAAACTTCATAAATATTTTTATACAACTCCAAATTAAGCAAATGATGACATTTCTAGAATCTACAGGAAATTTCCTATCTTTCTCTAGTTATTAAAATAATTTAATTCGGCCTCTTAACAGCCATAATCTGCATAAAACCGAGATCGATTCTAGTCACGGTCAGAATCTGTATAGTAGGCTCCCAAAGGTCATAACTTTTAATCTGCTTAACCAAATTTGGCGTTCTTATACTCTGATGAAACTTTAGACAATAATCTACATTTTTTACAACATCTGGACCCTCTAGAACTGACCATAGATGCCCCAAAACTCAATCTGAAGTTTGGGTCCAGAACTACTCGAGTACACAAATTCCCCCATCTAGAAAATTACCTAATCAAACCCAATTCCATTACTATGGGCACGATGTTCTATCATTGGATAATGGAGAAACATTGTTGTTGGACAATGATGAGCCTAAAACTTATGAGGAAGCAATGATGGACCCTGACTCTAAGAAATGGCTTGAAGCCATGAGATCTGAAATAAAATCCATGCATGACAATCAAGTTTGGAACTTGGTTGATCCTCCTGATGGTGTAAAATCATAGAGTGCAAATGGGTTTTTAAGATTAAGATAGACATGGATGGAAATGTTCACATCTATAAAGCTCGATTGGTGGCAAAGGGTTTCAAACAAATTCAAGGTGTTGACTATGATGAAACCTTCTTGCCCATCGCTATGCTTAAGTCTGTTCGAATCATTCTAGCTATTTCTGCATATTTCGATTATGAGATATGGCAAATGGAGGTCAAAACGGCTTTCCTCAATGGAAAGCTAAGTGAGGATGTCTACATAACACAGCCTGAAGGTTTTGTCATGCCACAGAATGCTGGAAAGGTATGCAAGCTTCAGAGATCCATTTATGGATTGAACCAAGCATCTCGGAGTTGGAACATTCGTTTTGATGAGGTAGTCAAAGGGTTTGCCTTCATCAGAAATGAAGAAGAGCACTATGTCTATAAGAAGACCAGTGGAAGCGCACTTCTTTCTTGATCTTATATGTGGATGACATATTGTTGATCAGAAATGGTATTCCTATATTGGAATTTATAAAGTCTTCATTAAGAAGAGTTTCTCTATGAAGGACTAAGGAGAGGCAGCATATATCTTGGGAATTAAGATCTATAGAGATAGGTCTAAAAGGCTAATTGGATTATGCCAAAATATGTACATTGACAAGGTGTTGAAGAGGTTCAACATGCAAGATTCCAAGAGTGGTTTTATGCACATGTCACATGGTATTAGCCTTAGAAAAACTCAGTGTCCTTCGAACACTGATGAGCGGGATAGGATGAGTAAGATTCCATATGCTTCGACAATTAGGTCTATAAGTATGTCATGATTTGTACACGACCAGATGTGTCGTATGCTCTAAGTGTTACGAGCAGATATTAATCAGATCCAGGTGAAGGTCACTAGATAGCAGTTAAGAATATCCTCGAGTACTTGAGAAGAACTAAGGATGAGTTCCTCATTTATGGAGGTGAGTAAGGCTCGTTGTAAGTGGTAACACCGATGCAAGTTTCCAAACCGATAAAGATGATTATCGTTCACAATCTGGGTATGTGTTCATACTGAATGGAGGAGCGGTGAGCTAGAAGAGTTCCAAATAGAGTACGGTACTGATTCTCCAACAGAGGCCGAGTATATTGCGGCTTCAGAAGCTGCAAAGTAGGCTATTTGGATTAAGAAGTTCATCACTTAACCTTGTGTGGTTGATAATGCTTCTAGCCGATTGGATCTCTATTGTGACAATAGTGGTTCCATTGCGCAAGCAAAGGAGCCTAGATCGCATCAAAAGTCCAAGCATATACAGCAGCACTATCACCTTATTCGAGAGATTGTGGATAGAGGTGATGTGAAGATATGCAAAGTGCACATGGATTCAAACATATCTGATCTGTTGACAAAACTGCTCCCACAACCAAAGCATGAAACGCACATGAGAGCCATGGGTATTAGATACTTGCATGACTGACTCAAGTGCAAGTGGGAGACTGTTGGTGATGCCCTTAAGGCAATCATAGAGATGATTGTATCACAACTTATGTTTATGAAATAGTTAAATTACTTGTCCTTTGAATAAATATCGATTGGATTAATCAATAAGTGACTTGTTGGTGCATATTTTTCCATATATCGATGTTATTCAAGTTGAAAGACCATGTGGAGGTCTACCCAAGTTTTGTGATGAGTATTTGACTAAAATTGAGCTTGGTATGCTCTGGTTTGAATTTTATTTGAATTGGATTTTCAAATTGAAGCAATCTGAATTATGTCTATCACGAGCGGTTCTACTGGCCTCGAGTAACACCCTGCCAACTTGTGGTTGAACGATTCGAGTAGAATGGTTCAAGTATCGAGTAGAAATGTTGCTGGGTCGAGCACTCTGCAGTCAGTCAAACTTGAGTCCTTAGTTTAACCAATTGTTACTCGATATAGTTTTATCGACTTATTGCCGCGATCGATCGAGTTGGACATATGGTCGATAGACTTGGTATCGAGTTAAGGTTGATAGACTAGGTATCGAGTTTGACATGTGATCGATCACTCGATGTGGTCGAAACGATGGTCGAGTTTCTACTTGAGCAAGGATCCTACTCGATAGTGGCAACTCGATGAAGTCGATTAAGTGGTCAGTAGTGCCATCTTGTAGAGCGATGCAATTGGGTGATGATTGCATATCTTTGTTGGACATTGCTATGTGATGGGTTTTCCTTGTTTTTGATGGTTGCAGGACGACGGTGCTAGATCATGGTGAGGCGGAGGATGACCGGGACTAGGCGAGGTGCGCTGGAGGTCCAAACGGTCGAGGATCGTCTGAAGATGATCGAAGACGGAGTCGCTGCGGATATAGAAGACAAGGAATGGCTGAGATACTAGCTAGGAGATACTCGGATCAAGGAGGGCCGTCGGATCGCGGTCTAGGTGATAGAGAAGCTGGTCTAGTTAGTATGAGTGTGTGTGGGAGTCATACCTAGCCTTTGATGGTGATCCTTAGGGTAGAAGGAACTCATCCAAAGGTGGAAGGTGATTCAAGAGTAGTATAAATAGAGAGGGAGGGGTAGCTTCCTCCTCTTGAAGGTTTTAGAGGTTTTGGCTCCTTTGAGCTTTTTGCCCACTTAGTTGTGAGGCTTTGTAAACCTCCCTTCTAGGAATGCAAATCATTTTCTCTTATGCTTGAATTTACTTTACGCATTTAAATTCAACAATTAAATTCCGCAATTTACATTCTTTTAATTTGCTTCTTGCTCATTTGGATTTGCCTCCCCTCCTTCTAAATGCTTGTGAATCTTGTGCTGAGGATGTATGATTGATGGATGAGTCTTCTTCAGACCATATCCCAATCATCTAGGCAAATTTTGTGTTCTTTCTTGCAAGAAACCAATCTTGTATGCTGAAGTGAATCATTCTTCCAAATCGTGTTTGAGGGGTTTCTAGACTTGTGTGAGCTTGCTGTAACGTGTGGGAGGTTATGCAAGATCCTCTTGATCATCAAATCCCCACGAGCAGGTCTAAGATCAAGTTCTCAAGTTTTGCTCAAACATGATGTGTTCTTCCTTCAAAGTGAAAAATGTCAGAACTTTGATGTCAATCCTTGCGATTGAAGGTTGAATAAGTTCCTGACATCTTTAGGATCACATCTACCAAGTTTCATGAGCTTTTGTCCAGGCATTCAAAAGATTCCTCAAATTAGCTTTTGAGTTCGTGTTGTTCTTGGCTCTGTTCTTTCTGCTGTTCTTGTGCTTGGTCATACCGCCATTCGTGTCATACCGGATTCCAGTGCTACCGGATTCAATTCGGTCATACTGGACTTGTAGGAAATCTTCCTCTTTCATTTTCTCCTTTTTGAATTGTCTGAAGGTTTGGTTGGATCATTTTGAGTGGGAAAAAAAATTTGGGATCATTCACCCCCCTTCTGTTTGCCATTTCGGTCCTCCACAAGTTATCCCTGATCAGTTATCATAATATAGGACGATTATATTTCATAGATTAGCACATGTATTGATTGATGACCAAGTTTCATGGGTCATAGAGATATGGAGATATCTAATCAATAATGTGGACACATGTTAGAGAACATGCATTCGATAGACCCATATGAGACACTACGAGAATTGTTATATATTCTTATGTGTCATCAATTTGTCTAATGCATAGTGTATGTATGATCTTTAGACCTGAGATCGTCATTGGTTTCCTAGATGTGTAATGGTTTACATAGGAGCTGCCAAATGCTACTCTTTAACCAGGTAGTTATAAAGGAAGCTTTCGGGTTTACTATAAAACATGCTGAGGTACATGAATGATCAAGATGGAATTTTCTCCTCCTATATAACAGAGAGATATCTCTGGGCCCCTCGAGGTAGATAGATTAAGGAAGTGCATGGCCATGCCGAATGTGATTGAGAGTCAATCCAGATAAATTATTCCATTACGGTATGAGTGAAGAGATCGAGCTGTCATAGGATGACACGACTCTGGCCTTGAGCTCGATCTGATATAGTGAAGCAAAGGGAACATGACATTATCACACTATAGTAGGTTCGTCCGATGCTTTATGGATATTTAGGAATCGATATGTACTGCTAGGGACCGCTATCGATTATCGGTCAGAAAGGTGTTTCCTAGTCGTGTCCAAATATGCATAACCTACAGGGTCACACACTTAAGGCGTTGGAATATAGCGGTACGGATTGGATCCGTTACTAATGGGCCAAGTGAGCTTTGTCCTTCAGTTGGGCCCTAATGTAGGGTTCCACTGCAAGCGATGGAGCGGCTATTTAAAGGGAGTCCACAGTCACAATAGATCATATCAGAGTGTGCAACCAACGAAACCCTAGCCGTCACCACTTGAGCCTTCCCGTGCGAGCTGGTGCTGGCACACCAACGCACGACGTTCTTTCCCCCGAACGTGTGGACGCCAGTAGAGGTGTTGCTGCTACTGCGACATTGATCGAGACGATCGGCCACTTCGCGAGGAGGATTTACCACTGCACGAGGAAGATCGACCACTGCAATAGGACGCACGCTTCGTTGATTTGGGCGACATCAACTTCCTTCTGCTACATTGCGTGTCTAGTGGTAATGATCCTTGATCATTTACTTGCGTGGCTTGTTGGTTTATGAGGTAGAAATTTTAATTGTGCGCTAGTGTAGCCTACCAGTATCCCCTCAAGCTGCACCAAGGTTGGTGTTCTGAACAAGCTGCTGAAGAAGATGGGTGTTAGTTTGACACCCTTGCTGGACCAACGCGAGCACTTACGCCATAGTAGGTGGTCTTGGCAAGTCTTCCTCTTGAACATTAGCATGATGGTCCAGAACTGGTGGTGGAGCGAAGATGCTGCCCTTGCATTTGGATGCACAGGGTTAGGTTAGGTGGAGCAGGGATATCATCTCTTAGTGGCTGAGGGTCAGAAGTATCACCGCTCCTAACCAACTCACTCATTGGCCTAGTTGTAGGCATCTTGCAACATTCCACTATTTATAGAAGATGATAAAGATTGAAGCACGATATGAATTTGAGGGGCTACAAGGCAACATTCCTCTCATTAAAGTCTTCAAATAACAAATTTCTTAGATTAAGGGTCAACTCATCATGGTAGTCTTAACCTAAGGGTTAAGCATCCATGAGGGTAGCTCGAACAACAGTACAAGGAAAATTACAACAACATTCAGCAATTCCCACTACTACAAAAAAGACATATATTAGACGCCTCATCTCACTGATGGTTTTATAGTGCAACCGTCAGTGTATAGTGCAACCGTCAGTGACATCATCACAGACGGTACTCTTCATAAACCATCAGTGATATACAGCAATATCACTGGGTTCTCAATGTAATTCATCCAACCATGAATCTGGTTATTTACCTTGATTCCTTACAGAGTGGCAGCCACAACTAAAATCCTATTGTGAAAATACTTACCAGGTAATCACGTTTCCTCTATAGATAACATGGTCATATAGGTTGTTCAAGGTGTACGTTGCTCCTAATATGGCTGAGGCTAACCTTTTCCAATCACATAGGACATTCAGAGTGTAAAAATATTATCAAGGGCGTTTTGGCAAGGACGGGCCGAAGCTGAAGCACGATTTTAAGTTTCTAGTATCCACTATACACAATAATCCTTTATAAACTATGTAATAATGACTCTGAAACTAACCAATTATATATTTGCAATGCCACCAGCAAGGAAAGGGAAATAACCGTTGTGGATTTTACGTTTGCCACAATATGCAAGTCCTCGTCAATGCAAAAAAAATAGAGTTATTTTCACTTGATTTGTTGATCGTTAACAATTAAGAAGACCAATCAGGTAATAACTATGTAGGAAGAGGCAGATCTGATGCGAATTGGAGGACAGCCTTATTCCTTCTTGCTCACTCAAGTCTTAAATCTAGAAGGTGAGTTCTACGCTGCCTAACTTCAGGAATTGTGTTTTTTCTGAATTACCATTTGGGTTCATTTGTCAAACTTGTGTTGTGGATTTGTGAATTGTAGTTGTGCATTTAATTAATTGGTTAATAATATTGAGTTCCATTGGTTAATATATCTGAGTTCATTTCTGAAATGGATGTGCCGTGCAATTTTAATCTATAGGTAATCTTCTTGCGCTGTGATGTAATCTTAGTTCATTCCTGAAATGGATGTAATGTTTGTAATCTGAAAGGGATGTAATGCTTGTCATCTGAAATGGATGTAACGCTTGTAATCTGAGTTGAGTTAATCTATAATCTGCTTTTTTCATAGGGCATGGCTAGCATTTCTTGAGGCTAGCCAATAAACAGAAAAAGGCTTGTCCGTAGGAAGACTTATCGCAGACGGTTTTTTAATTAGAAACCGTATGTGATGTTATGATGTAACAGACAGTTTAAAAATGAAAACATGTGTGAAATCATAACATCACAGACGGTTTCTAATTAAAAACCGTCTGTGATGTTACTATATCACAGACGATCCTAGTTAAAAACCGTTTGTGATATCTGTTAGTGTTATGCCCTTGAGGAAATCATTTAGATGATTGTAACATGACTATATTTATGAATAATAATATGATTATTGGTCCAATGAATGTATATCATTGTATTGATCAACAAGTATCTGACTTGCTTATGAAGCTATTTACTTATTGATATAATTCGATAAATATCTCTGATCGGATATCATCGTATAAGACAACGATGAATAGATCAGCACATGTAGTGATCGATGATCATGCTTCATAGATCATGGGATATGGAGATATCATCTATACATTGTGGACGCATGTTGAAGAACATGGGTTAGATAGACCCGCCATGGGGCACTGCGAGAATGTTTCATTCTTATGTGTCATCAGTGTATCTCATACATAGTAGATGTATGATCCTTAAACCTGAGATTGTCATATTCCCTACATGTGTAATAGTTTTCCTTGGGGCTATCAAACACTACTTCCTAACCGGGTAGTTATAAAGGTAGCTTTCATGTTTACTATGAAACGTGCAGAGGGAAGTGAGCAGTCAAGATGGAATTTGCCACTCCAATGAAACGGAGATATATGACAAGGCTACTCGTGTGATATGATTAAGGAAGTGCATGGCCATGTCGTGATTGATTAGTCAATCACAACTTATTAATATATCACGGATACGAGAGATGGATTGAATCATCAAAGGATGACATGCTTCTCGCCTTGAGTTCAATCTTCATATACTTGGCAAAGGGATTATTACATGAGTACTTTTGTTAGGTTCTGTCCGATTTGATCATAGTATGTTTGGGAGTTGGCATACTTTGCAAGGAGCCGCTACCAACTATTGGATTGAAAAGGAGTTTTTCGAATCCATGTCCAAACGTACGTGAACCTGCAGGGTCACACACTTAATGGGCTGGGATGCATTAATTTGGATTGGATCTGTAATTAATGGACCTCGTGGGCTTAGCACGCTGATGGGCCCTGGTTTAGGGTTTCATCTCGTGGCTATTTAAGGAGGGGAGGAGGGTGGGCACAGGGTGTGCTTTCCACGGTTTAGAAGTGACTCACCCGAAACCCTAGCCTCCTCCTCTCGCTGCCTCTGTCGAGCGACCAGGTGCTTGCACATCGACGCACGGTGTTCCATCCCTGGACGTGTGGACAACTGCGGTGACGCTGCTGCGACTGCGGCATGGGAGGACGATCCACGGTGAGGCGAGGACGATCCACTCCATCGACGCAACGACTGCGGCAAGGACGATCCACTACATCGACGCGCGAAGGATTCCGCAACTACACGTCTAGTGGTAATCTAATCTGTGATCCCCTTCTTCTGAGTAGCTTTCTGGTTTTGCGGTAGGTTTTTTTTTGTGCTAGTGTAGCATACCGCGTTCCTCTTCGGTGGTATCAGGGCTATCTCGTATGGATTTGTGATCTGGATGTTGTACATATGATGTGTGAGGTTAGTAGATTGGATCTATTAGATGTTCAGCCGGTTCATATGATGAATTGGTGACAGAAGCCATCGATGAGATCGATCGGTTTAGGGTTTGAGGAAAGTGCAAACTGACTCAATCTTGATTTGGATGAGTCCGTTCATGGTACGATGTTACCCTTACAGGTCGGGTTACCGCCATCAGGGTTTCTGAAACGTATCCATATGGGACCAAGTCAATCAGATTGAGTTGGATTGGGTCAATCTGGTTGATCCATGGTAAGTGCAAACCGATTCAATATTGATTTGAGTGAGTCCATTCATGGTACAACGTTACCCTTACCGGTCGAGTTACCGCCATCAGGGTTTCTGAAACGTAACCATATGGGACCAAGCCAATCATATTAGATCGGATTGGGTCAATCTGGTTGATCCGTGGAAATTTTGAGGGTGTTTTCCCATGACGAAGACCCGCGCGAGGCTCGCCTTGGACCCTTGAGCGCGCCGCCTCGGACCGGAGTCGTAGGGTTGCTTTTGTTTAACTCGTTTTGCGAGGAATTATGTGAAATAGTATGGCCTATGTGTATGTGATGCATGTAATTTCCACATGGCTGCGTCTTTGTGTCAAGCCATAAGGCTATTTAAATTGTATAACGACCTGCGTGTCGACTTGTGATGCTTCAAACCCTCATGTAGAATTCATTATCAAAAGTTGTAAGGCGTTGCATCCATAATGATGAAGACGATGGTATCAAGCAAGGTGGCTAGGTGAACAAATCAAGCAAGGTGGCAAGGTGAACAAACAAGCATGATGATGGAGATCTTAATGCTAAGGGCCATGCTATTTCACAGCTTATTATGATTTTCTATGGATGTGTGTTTAATCCTTGCTATTTTCTTTATGCTCATTGCATGTATGCTATGTTCTTAGTAGATATTGTTCATCCCTATAGTTAAAATTTTAAATCAAAATATCCATCCAATTGTTGCACCTATCAACAATTTAGATCGTTACTGATATGACTGCCAAAGTAGTATATCAATGGCTATCTTAATAGATGATAGGGATGTGTTGGACACATCACGCATAACAATGGTAGATTTAATCAAGCTATCAAAACGGTTTTGGGCTTGAGGACATAAGTGGTTGGGACTTGATTTCAGTAATGAAGGAACCTATACAAGACAATTGGTGTCTAGGAAAACACACATGAGGTAGGTTTCTTAATTGGCACCCGAAAACGGGAAGTGCTCCCTCCCTCGTGTGAGCCCTCGGGGTAGGTTGATCTGGCCATGAGTCAAGTTGACGGAGGCATTCATTACTTGTTTTCATACTCAACAAACAAGAGTTACATAAGATGTAATTAGCAAATGTGTTGCTTACCTATGTCATTAAATTTCTAGCAGTGATGCCAAAGCTCACTATTGTTTGATGAATATGGATCTTGAATACTCACTATGTGTCTATAAAAGGGACATAAAATAGGAGTGTCTTTTATTAAAATGTTTAATAAAATTTTTAAATAAACATAGTGCTTAGAATCTTTGCATGTCTTTGTTGTAGTTCAATGGCACCTTCTCCTACTCCTGCTACACCTGGTCTTGCTTTGAGATCGGTTTTGGAAAGGAAAAAACTTAATGGAACTAATTTTGTTGATTGGTATCGCAACCTGAGAATTGTTCTCAAGCATGAAAAAAAGGATTATGTTCTAGAGAATCCAATTCCTGATGAACCAGCCAAAAATGCTCCTCGCAATTTGAAGGTTGAATACGAAAAACATGTTAATGCTTCTGTAGAGGTCAGCTGTCTCATGCTTGTCACCATGGACTCTGAGCTGCAAAAGCAACATGAGAACCAGGATGCTTACAATATGATTGTGGGCTTGAAGGGCATGTTTAGGAATCAAGCAAGAGCTGAGAGGTATGGTATCTCAAAGCTTTTATTTGCTTGTAAGTCGGTGAAGGCGCTCGGTCGATCCTCATGTGATCAAGATGATTGGTTACATCGGAGATTGGAAAAACTTGAGTTTCCCTTAGCCTCGGTTTGGCCACGATGTTATTCTCCAGTCTCTGCCACAGAGTTTTGAGCCATTCATTATGAATTTTCATATGAATAGCATGGAGAAGAGCCTAACCGAGCTACATGGGATGCTCAAGGCTGCCAAGGAAAGCATTAAGAAAAAACCCAATCATGTGATGATGGTTGAAAACAACCGCATTCAAAAGAGGAAGGCTAAGGTGGGGAATGGGAAAGAGCAAGGGCAAGGGCAAGGCTCAAGATGAGATCGCAAGCCTCAAAACTAAGCTTCAGAAGCTTAAAGTTGGCCCTCAACCTGATACTCAATGCTTCTATTGCAAGAAATCAGGACATTGGAAACGGAACTGCGAAAAGTACCTGGCAGATTCCACTTCAGGTATTAATGTTATAGAAATTAATCTTGCTACTTCTTCACTCAGCTCATGGGTATATGATACCGGTTCGGTTGCTCACATTTGCAATTCGATGCAGGGGCTGAGAAAGAGTAGAGACTTGGCAAAAGGAGAAGTGGATCTTCGCGTGGGGAATAAAGCAAGAGTTGCTGGTCTTACCGTTGGCACATACCCATTGCATTTGCCTTCAGGATTAGTTTTAGAACTCAATAATTGTTATTTTGTTCCATCTTTGAGTAGAAACATTATTTCATCTTCTTGTTTGGAACATGAAGGTTATGATTTGAAAATAAAGAACTTTGATTTGAACCCTACCTTTTTATGGCATTGTCGCTTAGGTCATATAAATAAGAAGCGCATGAAGAAGCTCCATGGTGATGGACTTCTAACATCATTTGATTTTGAATCATTTGAAACATGTGAATCTTGTTTACTTGGCAAGATGACAAAAGCCCCTTTCACAGGTTTTAGTGAGAGAGCAAATGAATTATTGGCCCTAGTACATACAGATGTATGTGGACTAATGAGGTCGACTGCTAGGGATGGGTTTCAGTACTTTGTAACTTTTACCGATGACTTTAGTAGATATGGATATATCTATTTAATGAGACATAAATCTGAAACTTTTGAAAGGTTCAAAGAGTTTCAAAATGAAGTACAAAATCAACTTGGCAAATCAATAAAACACTTACGATCAGATCATGGTGGCGAATACTTGAGCCAAGAGTTTGGTGATCATCCAAAGCAATGTGGAATCGTTCCGCAACTTACTCCACCAGGAACGCCTCAATGGAATGGCGTGTCCGAACGACGAAACCAAACTTTATTAGATATGGTAAGGTCAATGATGAGCCAAACAGATCTGCCATTATCCTTCTGGGGTTTCGCTCTAGAGACAGCTGCGTTCACTTTGAATAGAGTCCCATCAAAATCCGTTGAGAAGACCCATGTTGTCATTTCTCAAGATATGGGGATGTGAGGCTTATGTAAAACGTTTACAATCAGATAAACTCGCACCTAAATCAGAAAAATGCTTTTTTGTGGGGTATCCTAAAGAAATAAAAGGATATTACTTTTACAAAAGAAACGAGAACAAAGTTTTTGTTGCTCGAAATGGTGTCTTTTTGGAGAAAGAGTTTCTTTCAAAAGAAATCAGTAGGAGTGATGTGTATCTTGATGAAGTTCGAGAATCACATGAATATGTTCAAGCTACCACTGAACCTTCACAAGATGTACAAAGTGTTGTACAACCTGTGGAAGAGACTCCAGCCCCACGTAGGTCGGGGAGGCCACGTCATGTTCCTATTAGATACGGAAATGATATATTATTGTTGGACAATGATGAGCCCACGACTTATGAAGAAGCAATAATGGACCCAAACTCCGAAAAATGGCTTGAAGCCATGAGATCCGAAATTCAATCCATGCATGACAATCAAGTTTGGAACTTGGTCGATTCTACTGATGGTGTAAAAACCATTGAATGCAAATGGAAATGTTCAGATCTATAAGGCACGGTTGGTGACAAAGGGTTTCAAACAAGTTCAAGGAGTTGACTATGATGAAACCTTTTCACCGGTAGCCATGCTCAAGTATGTCTGGATCATTTTAGCTATTGCTGCAAATTTCGATTATGAAATATGGCAGATGGATGTCAAAACAGCCTTCCTTAATGGGAATCTATCTGAGGATGTATACATGATACAACCTGAAGGTTTTGTTGATCCTAAATATGCTAAAAGGGTATGCAAGCTTCAAAGATCCATTTATGGGTTAAAGCAAGCATCTCGGAGTTTGAATATTCATTTTGATGAAGTGGTCAAGGGTTTTGACTTTATCAAAAACGAAGAAGATCCTTGTGTTTACAAGAAGGCTAGTGGGAGCGCACTTGTGTTTCTGATTTTGTATGTGGATGACATATTATTGATCGGGAATGATATTCCTATGCTTGAAGATGTTAAAACTTCATTGAAAAGGAGTTTCTCAATGAAGGACTTGGGAGAAGCATGCTATATCTTGGGCATAAAAATCTATAGAGATAGATCAAAAAGGTTAATTGGATTAAGTCAGGAAACATACATTGACAAGATATTGAAAAGGTTCAATATGCATGAATCCAAGAGAGGTTTCATGCCAATGTCACATGGCATCAGTCTCTGCAAGAATCAGTGTCCTTCGACATCTAATGAGCGAGACAGGATGAGCAAGATTCCATATGCTTCAGCTGTTGGGTCTATTATGTATGCCATGATATGTACACACCCAGATGTCTCATATGCTCTAAGTGTCACGAGCAGATATCAAGCGGATCCTGGTGATGGTCATTGGATAGCCGTAAAAAATATCCTGAAGTACTTGAGAAGAACTAAGGGTATGTTCCTTGTTTTTGGAGGTGAGGAAGATCTGGTTGCAAAGGGTTACCCCGATGCAAGCTTCCAAACTGACAAAGATGATTTTCGACGTGCGAAGGATTCCGCAACTGCGCATCTAGTGGTAATCTAATCTATGATCCCCTTCTTGCTAGTAGCTTTCTGCTTATGCGGTAGGTTTTTTTTGTGCTAGTGTAGCATACCGCGTTCCAATTATATATTTGCAATGCCACCAGCAAGGAAAGGGAAATAACCGTTGTGGATTTTACGTTTGCCACAACATGCAAGTCCTCGTCAATAATAAAAAGACCAATCAGGTAATAACTGTGTTGGAAGAGGCAGATCTGATGCGAATTGGAGGACAGCCTTATTCCTTCTTGCTCACTCAAGTCTTAAATCTTGAAGGTGAGTTCTACGCTGCCTAACTTCAGGAATTGTGTTTTTTCTGAATTACCATTTGGGTTAATTTGTCAAACTTGGGCTGTGGATTTGTGAATTGTAGTTGTGCATTCAATTAATTGGTTAATAATATTGAGTTCCATAGGTTAATATATCTGAGTTCATTTTTTAAATGGATGTGCTGTGCAATATTAATCTATAGGTAATCTGCTTGCGCTGTGATGTAATCTGAGTTGATTGCTGAAATGGATGTAATGTTTGTAATCTGAAAGGGATGTAATGCTTGTCATCTGAAATGGATGTAACGCTTGTAATCTGAGTTGAGTTAATCTATAATCTGCTTTTTTCAGAGGGCATGGCTAGCATTTCTTGAGGCTAGCCAATAAACAGAAAAAGGCTTGTTTGTAGGAAGACTTATCACAGACTGTTTTTTAATTAGAAACCGTATGTGATGTTATGATGTAACAGATAGTTTAAAAATGAAAACATGTGTGTAATCTTAACATCACAGACGGTTTCTAATTAAAAACCGTCTGTGATGTTACTATATCATAGACGGTCCTAGTTAAAAACCGTTTGTGATATCTTCTATCACAGACGGTTCAGAAACCGTCTGTGATATGCCATAACATCACTAACACATGGTTACAGATGGTTCGAAAAACCGTCTATGATGACTGTTCTGAACCGTGTGTGATGACATTTTCTAGCTTAACCTAATGCACTTACCAGTCTAGCGGTACAAGTCCTTCATGGAAGGTTCAGGTCAGGGAGCGACGAAACCTCACCCTCTTCCAGGGTGACAGGGATATCTAGGTTCGGTGGAACCTCAATTAGGGGCCTCCCTTGCAGGATGGCTTCTCCTGTCCTCATCACGGGCACTCCTTCAGGGTAAGCTGGTGCAGGTGCTGGCCTCCTTACGACTGGGCGGAATCCCCTTGAGAGGCGACAGGGGCTAATGGCAGACATGTGAGCCCCTCACCTAAATTCCTCAAAGGTGGGGTTTGGCTCTGGCAACTCTTTGACAGGGGCCTGTGATGCATCATCCTTGTAGAGAAGCTCCCTGGAGAGAAGGCTAGTGGCAACTAAAGGTGCAATGGCATTCTCCAGAGTCACGATCCTTCGGTGAGCTACCATGCCTTCTTGGAACAAATGACGAAGGTAGCCATTCATTGACTTTACTAATCCGGCAAGGTGCAAAAGTGCGCCCTAGGGCTCCATGTAGTTGGTTCTGTAGATGTGGTTGTCTCCATCTGCGGGGCGACTAGGCCAAAAGTAGAACATCCAAGACTTCATGGGGTGATCATGGTGGAGTCGGACAATGGTTATATATGCTGCCTCATATAATGCCATATGGATACATAATCCTTGCCCGTAGTACTTGAGGGGCTTTTCCATAGCGTCCCTACCAAGGATAGCTACCTCGACCATGTACTCCATCAATGTCTCTCCTGATGGAGTGGAGTAATCTATGTACATTGCTGGGTGGGCGTAACTTAGCTGCCGCAACATCAGCCACAAAGTGTATGGTATAGTCCCATCCTCATAGGCACTTGTCCGGTAGCAAGGCTCCCAGTGGACAGGCATCTACAAGTTATGACCAAAGAGAGTAGGATAACGGGGTTAGTTATGAGACCTAAGGAACCATATCTTGGTGCCAAAGCCTTTCTTTTAATATAAATTCCAAGGTTACATCAACTAAATATACAATAGGATACACGTGAGATACATGCTAGCTGGCGGACACATGAGGGAAAATTCTACTCTAGGGTTCCTACTTAGACTTAGAGACATAGGACCTCTCTGGTTCTGGCTCAGAGTCACTATACACTATCCAAGGGAAACGACGAGAGGGTGAGGGTGGTGCATAATCATCGGTCTCCGAAGCTTGGTTGGGTGATAACTACGGTGGAGCTTGGTCTACAGCTGACCAACAACGGCCCAAATATTCTTGGTGATTACCGATAATGCGACGTCTTGGCAGTGTTAGTGATGGGTGAGCGGGAGGTGGTGGTGGAGTTGTAGCTAACTCTATTGGTGCTAGGTTTTGGAGAAGTCCCCGTTGTCTTACGCGATTAGCACGATAGGAGAGAAATGCATTCCCATTGATATGTTGAAGCTTGCACAAGCAATAGAAGAGCTTGCGGCATGCTCCTTTGGCAGTGGCATACTTATTGAAGTTGCGATGCCTCACACTATGTTGGAGAACGTAGCCATTCACCTTGGTGGTGACATGGGCATGACCGACATGTCCAACCATACAACCTGAAATTTTCTCTGGCTCTACGAACACAATGGGGCACCGTTTTCATCCAAGAGCCTTAGTGAATGCCCTCACAAGCTGTTCCCAGACAGGGTTAGGCATTCACTCCATCTATAAAAACCATTTTTAGATAAGGTTAGTAACTTAAAGAATACACATGTGAGAAGTCCTATAGAAAGAAAAGATGAGTTTCATGGTTCTCATACTAATGGCCATTCTAACTAGGGTTTATCCTACGGTCAGTATGGCACGGATACCAACAGTGTCGAGACCCTCCTTTTTGGCATGGAATACCAAGGTCTCATGTGCATTATGTACTAGTCCCATGATTAGTAGCTAGTACACAAATTCACAACATTGTTAAAACATCCATACACAAGTCCATAATACATTAGCAGAACATAAATCCTACAATGTGGCCTAAAGGCTGAATTAAAATGCAGCGGAAGATACATAATCCCAGTTGTATGCCTTTGCCAAAAATACCACAGGCAACTGACAAGGAGTAAATCCTAGAAAAGCTCGTCGATATAATCCCCGTGACCTGCGGTGAAGTAAATATCTTAGGGAACCTCGCTTTCCTCATCCACTAAACAAACAAATTAAGAAAGGTTGAGTACTTTTATACTCAGCAAGACTTTAAGTGTATCACAAATGCATATATATTAAAATGCGGGCTATATCAATAGAAAGGCTTCTACGGGTATTTTTGCAGTAAGTAGAAATGAACATGGATACCATGTAGTAATTTGCAAGCAGAATTTGTAAGAGCAATTTTAACAAATATGTAAATAACAAGTAAACATAATATAATAACTCACAGTCCTCCATGATTGTGAGTATCGCATCGATCTTTTGCCGATCCCTGGCATAACCCTGAAATATAGACTTTCTTACAAATATTTCCATATTCATCCCTGTTTTGTAAAGTGTTAAAATTTCTAACTATGATGACTTTACCAAGTGCCCATGACTGCGGGTGAGGCTTTTCAAAAAGTTTTACACTCTGCAGAGGCGTACATCTTTACCCACAAGTCAAGATCGACTATTTTTGCGGAACATTAGCACACTTCCTTTGGTGTGGCATATGGAGTGATGACATAACCGTTACATTACCTAGACCTAACTTTGCACCAATCCGATGACGACAAAACCTTACTATGGAGACAGAAATATTTGTACAATCACTGTATGACTAATGGTTATACACCACATTGTCCCACTTCTCCCCATAGTAAGGCGTACACCATTGAATCGGCAAGCATTGTTCCCATCACCTTGGTGTGGGCACTCCTTCAACCAATCCATCTCATAAAGCCCGTACTATCCCAGCCTTCCAACCTGCAGAGTTAGACCTAAATAACTTAATAGGTTAAGGCCATCCCATACTAGCACTTGTAGTTGCACTGATTTCTTGGCTTGAAAACAACACAATAGTTCGGTCCTTGATCGACCCGGGCGAGAATACTCGCCCTACACTACGTGTGTCCCATGTACATCCGGCTACTGTCATATCACTACACCATGACATAATTTCATCAACAGTCTATCGTCGGCAAAGACCACGTAATGGGATGCATTATCTGTCGGTAAAAGTTATTTCGATAGAAAAAAACAGTCGAAAAAAGTCCTGTCGGGAAAAACATTTACCGACAGATATATTTTTGTCGACAGATGATCTGACCGTGTTATAAGAGATTTATCGACAGATATATTTTTTTCGACAGATAGACTTTTGCCGACAGAAAGGCAAAATGCCGACAGATAGTCTTTGGATAAACCACATTAGTGTGAAACCGTGTATTTCTTAGATAGAAAACATAATATTATAAATCTAACTAATAATTAATTTATATTTACACCACACCACAGTAGAAAATGATTCAATTAATGCATCCATTCAACACAGCAACTAGAACAAACAAATTTGTCCATCAATTAATACATCCATTCAACACAGTTCAAGTTCATTCAACTAGAATATACAAATTTGTCCAAAATCCTAGAGTTCCTACAGTTAACAATCAATCCTTTACAAAATTCAACCCTGTTGGATCTTCAAAGCCAGGATCAACTTGCCTTCCACCCACATGAGGTGTTAAGTATACAAAATGATCACTTAGCATTCATGTGACTAGTTGTTTTGAACAAAAGCATATGTATCGATCGGCATGATGGTAAGAATAACTTACTAGGTTCTTGCAATTCTACCTGCAAAAAAAAACTTCTAAATTTAGTGCAAGTACATAAACTTTAAGAGTAGAGTACCAGCAATACCCTTGAAGTTTTGAGAAACACAATATTTCATAGCCATATGATGTTCTTTACATACAAACAAAGAAATATGATGAATGAGCTAATAACCAAAATCTTTGAACAATAAGAACTACTGGACATCCTTTTGGGAGAAAGTAAAAAAGCATTGTGTTGTTTTATACAAAAGAATGACACAGTACGTGCATGTTTTGTCAAGGCTACCAAATGTGGGGGTTATTAAGGATTACTTAATCAAATGAACAAAGCATACTTAAGGTCACAAGATATGATCATCCGCTTGTTGTGATATACGCACAGAGATCTAACATAAAAAGCATACATGTTTTTTATACGATGCTTGGATTAGTTAAAACAACGCCTACTTGTAGCTTCAAAATCTCATTATTCTCTTTGACATAATCTTAAATCCATCTCTGCCTGAACTCTGAAGTACACTCAGTCTTGCCTAACTGATTAATTGGTGGTTGCTCCTCATGTGTACATTAATTATTGGAACCATTGAAAAGTCAGTTAGCTCTAGGCCTGAACATATAGAGAACAAATCCCTTATCTTTTTTTATTGCCATTGGAGCAACCATTTGGAAACAAACGACTAGTAGTTGAAGGCATTGTTAATTGTTCATGCATATAGAATTTACAAAAGGGAAGGGGAGCTTGTTTAAGAGTTCCTAGCACTATATAGTTAAAAATGGTGTTCATGCTTGTATCAGCTGATTTATTACTTTTGTCCCAAATTTTGAAAGCATGCATTCAACAAAGAAGCAGACGAAAGCACGATCAAGTTGGCAGGAAAGAAACTTCAGTTACAGCATGCATGCATCCATATGTTCTCTTTTCCTCTCTGAAGTATCTCCCTTTCTTAAAAAATTCATCATGAACTGGTTATTGTTTGTATATATTTGTACAGCTGGCAAAATGGATAGACGTTCTAGACTATTTATCAAATAGAAAGTTGAGATGCCTCTTGAATTCTGTAACTGATGAAACATCATAAACATGTCAAATTTAAACAATGCGTTTCAGAAAGAAATTCGAGATAAAATAATAGACTGTTAAGAAATCGCATTAGTTTTCTGTAGCAACGATAAGTTGCTCTTCTTTGTCATTTTCAGTACCTAATGACATATAGCACTTTATCATCATTAACTACAAAGCAAACAGTTTGTCTGACATACGACACTAGCTTGTAGTTAACCGTTACCGATGTCTTATATTACGTCAAAATGGCTTCTCAATATATATGTTTACGTGTAATTGAATACTCTAATTTATACCTATTTAATCCATCATAATTCCTTTGTGCTTACATTAATTGTGTATATATATATATATATATATATATATATATATATATATATATATATATATATATATATATATATATATATATATATAAATGGATTGAGGTAACAAAGGGCTAATTTTCCACTAATTAACAATTATAAGCTGTAGTTGTTTTACAGTCTGCATATATAACATATTTTAGAATAGCAGATCTGAACACTATTCGTATAACTACCTTACAGTACTTAGCTGACATATCTAACCTTACAGCTGAGCACTGTCAAGTGTCAACATCCCATTTGTAGAGAAATTCACGATGAAGTGCTATATGCATGAGTATAATTAATTTTAGACCACTTCAACCAATTAAGGAGGAAAACTATAGAGGTTAATAGAGCTATAATTTGGCATGCACTACGCAGAGGACAAGTGATTAGTTCATCAAGTTGTCCTAGCACAATGCAAAATATGATGTTCATTTCAATCTGAAATGTGCGTATTAGACAAACTAGTTACTTTACAACGAGACCCCTCATTTACTTGCTGCCTTCTACGTTTTTACAGTTCCTCCTGTTGCTGCAAATCCATCCTAAACCTCGGTAAGTATACTTGCTCATCCACTGACACCCATCTCATTTTTATTCCCATTCTCATTTAGTTTGTCACAAAAAACTTGGACAGGAAGGCAGAAGTATGCTAGGATAATTAGAAATAACTTATTTTGTTGAAATAAAAGAAACTAAGGTAAAGGCATTTCAAGGGTGCTAACCATCATCTTTTGCCGCCTGATATGGCCTTGATTGGGTCATCAAGACATAGCAATAAGATAGTTTGCATCGACCAAAACATTAATGAGTCTTGATGCTAAAAGAAGCTAGCAACGGAAATGCAAGAAAAAATAATAGAAAATATAGCATAAGTGATATTAATTAGTAATCTAACCAAAAAAGTTTGTAAGCGTACAGAGAAAAAATAATATTAACCTCACGCGACGGCGGGGGCACTACACGGTCATGGCTGCGGGGAGGGGACGGATCCGTATGGCAAGGAGGCCCAGGGGCCTGGGGCAGTTGGCTAGGCGAAGGCGGCCCTGTGTGTCGGAGGAGGTGGCCGGTGGCACTGGGGTTGGAATGAGGTGGAGACACATCGAGCAGACTGAAGGCAGCCGGGGAGCGGAAGCCTTCAATGGTTGTTGGAGATGACGCAGATGGAAGCGGGGAGTCCGGGAGGATGAGGTGGGGGAGTGAGAGGAGTTGCGGCTTCGTGGTGTGCGAGGCGGGGACGCGGCGGAGGGAAAGCTGGAGGAGACTGCTATGAGGGTCGTGTGGATCGGACGGAGAGCGTGAGGAGGTTGTGTGTGGCGGCGCTACGAGCTGAGTGAGAGGGCAGAGAGATTTGACCAGCCAAATAATTTAAGCGAGAGAAGTGTATTGTTGATCAAAACCTAAAGGGCTACCGCACACGTGAATTTTTTTTGTTCACGCCTAGCTATCTGTTTGCCGCGCACAATGTTTTACCGACAGATAGACTAACCGAGAAACAGATAATTGCTGACATATTTGTTATCTCTAAACCTATATATCTTTACCGACATATAGTCTATCCCTAATTACAGTACTGTCGATGGATTGACTCTTGAAAATCTTTACCGATAGATGGTTAGATGGTAATGGCTGATTTTACCTACAGAGATCTGACGGGAATTTTGTGCCATGTAGTGTATCTCGCCTGTGTTAAACCATAGTTTTTTATCTTCATTTTTATACCAAAATAACAGGAACTACTATACTCAACATGTCCAATATTTTAAACTTTAAACAAACAGTAGATCCGACCATTCGTCATCCCAATTCTAAAGCATGGCTAAACAATTGCACATATAATCGAATATATTCATTTGATATTTCTATAATGTCTATGAAAGACCATGTGGAGGTCTATCCATGTTAGTGATGAGCTCTTTTGGCTATCAACCATGCATAAACACGGTTGACCTCGCTAAGAAGACTTATCCCTGCATGCGAATCGAGAACACAAGCAAGAACATAGAAGATGCAATCTAAATATTGCTAATTACCAATGAAGAACTCGAAGTTGGGGTTCCACAAACCAAACAAACGGCGAAACTGTCTAAAATAGAATAATCTAAGCAAAATGATGTGACCATGTGGGCCCAGCAAGCTATGCATCTACCTCAAGCCAATACAAGGGCCCAACAACTTCTGACGCTCCAAGCCCAGCCCAAAATCAAGCCTAATTCGTTCACGAGTCCAGTTCGGCCTTCACGAGCAGTCCAACTACAAACAACTATATCTGGGTCATACGAAGTCTGTTCGAGGCGTTCTTAGACTCTACAGACAAGCCCACGATGAGAGCTTTCCAATGGAAGTGGTTTCACATCCAAACTCCTTCTAGATTGACGGGAATCTTCAAATTAATATGACGAACAGAATCTGCCAAGTGCTGCGCCGCCTCCACTTGGGCCCAAAGACCTTGTACGACCTAGGGTTGCACGGCCAACAACCTCTTGGCCACCTCCCTTTTTCTCTTCCTAATATATATTCAGTATCCATCACTAAAATAGATGGGTTTTGCTTAGATTATTCTGTTTTAGACAGTTTCGCCATTTGTTCGGTTTGTGGAACCCCAACTTCGAGTTCTTCATTGGTAATTAGCAATATTCAGATTGCATCTACCTATTCTTGCTTGTGTTCTCGATTCGCATGCAGGGATAAGCCTTCTTGGCGAGGTTAACTGTGTTTGTGCATGGTTGATAACCAAAGGAGCAGTGGTGTAGCGATTGCAGGGTTCGAATAAGTTCTGATTGGAAGTCGTATCGTCAACGTCGAGTTCTCCACTAATCGATTTAGTACTACCTATCGGAAGATCGGACCACCGTTTCCATCACAAAACCCATCTATTCTAGCAACGACTATTGAATATATATGAGGATGAAGGCAAGAGAGGCGGTCAAGGGGATGGCCGTGCAACCCAAGATCGTACAAGGCCTTTGGGCCCAAGTGGAGGTGGCGCAGCACCTGGCAGATTTTATTCATCATATTGATTTGAATGTTCCCATCGATCCAGAAGGATTTTGGATGTGAAACCACTTTCATTGGAAAGCTCTCATTGTGGTCTTGTCTGTAGAGTCCAAGAATGCCTCAAACGGGCTTCATATGACCCAGATATAGTCATTTTTAGTTGGACTACTCCTGGGGGCCAAACTGGACTCGTCAATGAATTAGACTTGATCTCGGGCTGGGCTTGGAGCGTCAAAAGTTGTTGTGCCCTTGTCTTGGGTTGAGGTAGAAGCATGGCTTACTGGGTCGACATGGTCACATCAGGGCCGTTGGATCGTGGTCTAGAAGATAGAGTAGCGGGTCTAGTTAGTATGCTTTGAGAAGCGTGCAAAAGCCGTTATGGTTATGGGTTTCGGGTTAGCCCATGTATGAGTGAATGAGTCAATCCTAGCCTTCGATGGTGTTCCTTAGGGTTGAAGGAACTCTCCAAGGTTGGAGCATGACTCAAGAATAGTATAAACAGAGGGGTATGGGTGGCCTTCCCCACTTTGAAGGTTTTGAGGGTTTTGTTCTCATTTGAGCTTTGCCCACTTTGTTGTGAGGCTTTGTAAACCTCCCTTCGAGAAATAAAAACTTCATTTACTCATCTTTGAACTTATTTTACGCATTTACATTATGGTTTAAATTCAGTCTTTAAATTTCGCAATTTACATTCTTGCAATTTAAATTCCGCACATTTGGATTTGCCTCCCCTCCTTCTAAATTCTTGTAGATTTTGTGCCAAGGATGTATGATTGATGGATGAGTCTTCTGCAGACTATATCCCAATCATCTAGGCAAATCTTGTGCTCTTCTTTGCATGAAACCGATCTTTTGCTCTTAAGGGAATCATTCTTGGTAAACCGTATTTTTGAGGTTCTTCTCTGGTGTTCTAGCTAGCTATGACATGTGGGATACCATCTAGGATCATCTTATCATCAAGAACCCAGGAGTAAGTTTAGGGCTCAGTTTTTGTTCTTGAACCCGTTCTTATGCACTCTTCCTTCAATTGGAAAAAGGTCGGAACCTTGAAATCAATCCTTCCGATTGAAGGTTGGAATAGGTTCCTGACATTCTTAGGAAGGTGCACACAAAGTTTCATGAGTTTTGGATCATTCAATAAAAAGTTACATCAATTTTTGATTTGAACTCGTGCTGAAATTACTGTTCATATGCCTAATTTTATTGTTTATTGCAGTAGTGCCAGCCATACATGGGCGATAGTGCCAGCCTCAGGCTAAAAACTTCAAAAACTGATTCTTACGCTTCTATTTGATATCTAAGGGCTTTGGCTTGGTTTCTTTGGGTGTAAAATTGAATTTGTGATCATTCAACCCCCCCCCCCTCTAATCGTCATCTTGGTCCTTCAGTCTAACCCTAACTTAGGTTTATCAAGGTTGACATGACAATACTTATTGAGGAAGTTCCATGAAATGCTAGGTTATATCTACCAATACCGCAATATAACAAATTTACTAAAAGTACGTGCATGCATAATATTTTTGATAAAACAATTAAATTAATTGAAATATTGGAATCAACATGATCAAATGGGGTGCTTGCCTTGCTATCTGGGTTCAGCGGTGAAGTTGGGGTCGACGGTAGCAGTGTTAGGGTCGTTGGTGTCTATACGCAATTCGACACGGAGCAACAATAAGAGGCATAAGGAGTCAAATAACATCAACTACAAATAAAATTTTAGAAACAGAGAGCTCTGGTGCTATACTAATTTTTACGTTGTGGGTTCACAATTTTTGAAGTTTATTTAAATAAGTTAGGCTTTAATTGATTTTTTAATTTGAGTAATAATCATAGTTATTAAGCAATAGTTGCAAACTACTTTTGTTTTCACTCATTTTTATAGAGACTAAAGCTCATGATTTTTGGGAGTTTTAGGCACTAGTTTTACCAATTTTGCAAACATGCATTGAATATTAATCCTATATAAAGTTTAGTCCAAACTAAGTCCAAATTCAAATATTTTTGCAGAAATGATGCCCTTAAGGTATCTGGAGTTTTTAGAAATTTGTTTCATCAAATTTTGAGTTAGGTTGCAAAAAATTGTAATAGTATATATCCTAGGTTTCATTCAAATTTTTAGTTCAAAATTCATAAAAAATGTTAAAAATTAAACATTTTTGGATCTTCAGAAATATCATGATTTTATATGAATTTAGAAAGTGGTTTCACTAAATTTGGAGTTAGGATACAAAAGATATAAGCATTTCAAATATGGGCTGATATGAAATTCACCCAAAAATGAAAAATATGTCTTCCCAAAGGAGAACACATATTTCACAATTTCTATGTTTTCTTATATTTGCGCAGGGGCTAACATCTGGGATCCACCCATCAGAGGTGATCTCCGCTAAGAGGAGGACACTAACAGTCCGGGCCCGCTCTCAGTGACCAGGGGCAAGGGAGGCGGAGAGGAGGCTCACCGGCGACAAACGTCAGCGATTCCTCTCAGCCGACGGTGGGGCGAGCAAGAGGAGGTGACAGCGAAGCTGAGGGACCGGTCGGTAATGACGAAGCGTGACCGGAGGTGGCCAGCGATGAACTTGAGCAGCAGCGGTAATGGGGAAAAGCTGCAAGGGAGTTTTGGAGGTGATTAAGCTCGGGTAATAGAGGGCTAAGCATCCGTGGACCATGGGCATTCCATTTTGGCCGCTTGCCGAGGGAGAGGAGCCCCGAGGAGTCGTGGCGTCCGTGGGGAAGAAGGGCGCAGCCGCGATGGTGCTTCGGGTGCTCTGGGCTGCCACCGAGGAAAAGGGCGTGCTCTAGGCCTATGGAGAAGCTCTACGATTAGGAAATTCGAGGGATTACACATTGAAGCGCCTCGATTGAGTCTTTGGCTGAATTGTGGCTTACTGCAATGGAGAAGGCAACAGTACTGAGGCTAGTACTCGTGCTAAGGGGAGTAGCCGGGCACGAGTAAGAGACAATGGCGAGGTTCAGTGGGCTTAAAAACCAATGGGGCAGGCTTCAGCGACATGACCTGGGGGTTGACAACTGGTTGCATGATGGCATGGGTGATGGCACACAGAATCCCAGTAGCTAGGACATGCACACGAGCTCCTAGCGGCAGGAGGGTCACTAAGGCCGAGTAGACAGGATGTGACTGAATTCAATGTTGTGGCTTGGAGCGAGCTGGCGGCATGGGGCATGGGCAAGACGGCACGGGCACTATGGCCATGTGACCTTGTGGTGGCAGAGAAAGGGTGAAGGCAGACGCTCGTCGAGGCAGGAGATTGGCGGAGTGGGGTAGCAGGGTCTTGGCGCGGTGCTGGAGACCAGATACAAAGCGCTACCATGATGGGGAAAAACCAGCACAAAACACTGTCACGATAGCTGGTTGGGCAGAGGGGACGGTGAGCTCTATCGCGAGGCAGCCGTGGTGGGGAAATCAGCGCCGAAGCGCTGACACTGTGGGGAGATGGCAGCCAGCTCGGGCAAGCGTGAGGGAAGGAAGGGAAGAGGGAGTTTGCTGTGGCTGCCAGTGGGCCAGGCAAGGTCAGCGACATAGGCGACTGGCAGATAGGCCCACAGATAGAGAGATGATATAAAGGAAAAAAGAAAAACCAGATTTCTGAGTTTTGATAACACTTTGGTTTTGAGTTTAATTGAGCATTCAAATTGAGCTAGAAATTTTTGGAACTTTTTTAGAAGGATCCTCGTGAGGTACTGATGCTACCATAAAAATTCAGATGATGATCAAACTCGAGCAATTTTATAAAATTCTTACAAACTTACTGTTCTATTAATGCCCTTTCTATTTTTTATTTTCTAAAGGCACTAAATGAGATCAAACTATTTTAAAAATTTACTTGACATTTATGAGATGTTGTTGATGATACTATAAAATTTTCAGGTCAACATCATTCTTAATTATTTTTATAAAAATCTAACATTGGTTGTGTTACAAAATCCAATTTGCTGTTTTTGATTTTTATTAAATAATAAATGGGTTCAAAATTTTATAAAACTTTTTACAAGTGATAATGGAAGCATTTAGGGTTTAAATAAATTATTTCCAGAGTATGTTGCAATTGGAAATTTTGAGTTTGAAGTTTCATAACCCTTATTTGGGTTATTTGAAATGCTTTTGATAAGTTCAGAAAATCCAAAACAAATATACAACTCAAATGCAAACCAAAAATCAATTCAAACATTTAAATTCTACTTTTATTTGATTTGGGATGTTACAACTTGTTAAGTACTCCATGTACTCACGCTTGCTATAAACAATACTGCTCAATTGTTGAAGACATGATCAAGATTTCATTAATCAAGGAAGACTACTTTAAAGGTCATGGAGAACTACGTCGCACTACCCTAGTCGATTGCTGTGGCCATAGGGATTGGTTTCGTGTCTAGATATTCCGTTACCTTTCGTTGCAGTTTACTTGAGTTGTTCACCTTCCAGGGTATTAATTGTAAGTTTTGATTATAAGATCGCTACTCTGATATTTAATGGTAATTGCTCATTTATTAGTTATTGTGTGTATGGAATGATATTTCATCAATGTTGTCACTGTATGCACTAGCGTGATTATGAACTAATGTAATATACACATAGAGTCCAGATTTGTCCCTGTACTGTGCCTTTCTATTCCCAATGTCTTGCAACATCAAAATGTTGTTTGTTTAACTACACACAGCAGTTCTCTGCTCACCATGTGTATGATTGAAAAATGTCAAATAAACTAAATTTGAATTATTAACTGAAGAAACTGTCAACGTAAAACATAGAACATTAAGGAAAGAAGTAAAGAGAACATCAACGCAAAAGCTATGATCTAGATTATAGATGCAAAATTTCAATTAAAAAATTAGAATATATATTAAAACATTTAAATATAGGATTCGAACTAACAATATCTTGCTTTCCATCTCAATAGATAATAAATTTTGACCACATATATCCATAAAACTTACATGCATGTCTAGGCATATATGGTCGAGTCACCCGGATCAAAGAGCGCACCCAATCAATCATGGGTATAGATGCATCGATTTTCGTGATGCTTTTCGACTAGCTCCTGCTGGATGAAGCTTCTTGCGTCGCTGATATCATATTGGCCTGCCTGCTTACGTCGAACAAAATGGCTTCTTAATCTTAACAGTTGCAGGCGAGAGATCCGCCAATATTGCAGTCGGCTCGGTCTGGGATGTGACTAACAGCATTATCATGCGCCGATATCACACTTCACCAGCTACCATGAGGTGATGTACTGATTTGGCTTTCCTACCCATCACAGCTTTTCCCGAGGCCTCTCGTACCCATTCTGTCAAATTACCATTGTTTGCGCTGTCTACAAGTATGTACCACAGTAACCACACGTTGGTAAAACTGAAGAACAAGGTTGGCTTTGGAATTGGATATGGCCATTTAGGGGAGCTATAAATGGTTGAAGAGGATGGCCCAACGAATGGTACGAGTACATGGTAGTTTTTTTTTTGTTTGACAAAGATTACTTGGTATTTTAGCAGGGTAGATGCTTATAAAATTATTTTTTTAAATAATTCATTTATTTATTAGTATTACACGAACAAATGCTCATATACAAAATTACTAAAATATACCTCTGTCGACATTTTAAATGATGATAATCCAATCTGAACTCCCGAGTGCCCAAAAGCAAGTCTCTGTGGCCAATTGAAAAGGCAACATAACCTCTGTCGCCATTTGAAACGACGACATAGGTTTTTCTCCATTTCAAATAGCAGCAGAGATTATGTTGTCGTTTCCTGTTTGATGAGTTAGTAGTTTTGAAATAATAGCTAACTATGAAAGAGAGAATTCGATGAGTTTGATGTACACAAGTAGGGAAGTTGAGTGACTATTTCCATTTAAATAAACAATTTTATGCCCTTGTGTCAAATTCCTGAGCATTATTCATAACTGGGGACACGGCTATTCGAATAGGTTGTACAGTCTATAGAGGTTATATACTTTTACTCACAAAGATATGATCAATCTTACAATGTCATCTATAACACGTACCCATCGACGTGTGACTAAGATGATCATAACAAAACCTTTAGAAAACTCTATCTAATAAGCCTAATCTCACTATTCCTCCCTCATATAGAGCAAAAGAATAAGAGAGACTCATTGTTGAACTAAGAACAATCATTGTTCAAGATATGGAGCCACTGCAACACACACATTCCTCAATCACGCACACACCTTTGTTATCCTCCTGAGATATCATATATCAAGACTCGGTAACTTACTAAGCTAGGTCTGGCCCATAACAGACATGTGGTTATATGATTAGCCTAGTTCAATGGCTTACAAGGTTAAGTCATTAATTGACCAAGACAAGACTTCCAATTGTTCTCAGTAACTATATCAAACGATTCACACTAAATCTCCAACCCAAATGTCACATAGACCCACCCTAGCACACAGCCTCCTGCCACTTGCCTCAATCTAAATCATTTACTACCCTAGGTGATTATCGTACAACACATACCATCAACAACATTAACATCATTGTGTAACAATACATGATACACCTTTTTTATAAAACATGTTCCATATAACGTTAGTCAAGATTGAATTTGCACTTTCAAAAGATACCAGTTATTTGTGGTATGGCTAAGCAAACTAAGCACGATCTAACCAACCCACATTGGCATATATTAGCAACAAACTAATAATTATACATCCTAGGGTGACAAATAATAATAGTGTAGCAAATGACATGGTAGGTATAAATGCACAAAAATATTTTGGCAACTCAATAAATAATTTGTGGCCAATTTGGGATGTTACACACAATGAGATGAACAAATGATGATAATGTTTAATGTTTTATTATGTACTCCCTCCGTCCAAGTTTATAAGGTATATTTCTCTTGGCACATTGACAAATGAGATATTAAAAATGACTAGATTACCCTTAACTATTATCTTTAAGCACAATATTCAATGCATGCATGCATGCAGAGAATATCAAGTAAACTGGATATTTATTAGGGACACAAAGGGAGCACCATATTAATTTTGCATTGGAACATAAAATACGTCCTATATTTTCGGACAAGATCATTAAAAAAATATTACTTATAAACTTGGACGGACATAGTACTTGCTATGTCGTGAACTCACCCTTACTTTATTTATGTTTTTAGGTGAACATTGATGGCAACTTGCATGGGATGGAAACAATGCAATTGCACCACATCTATTGAACAAATTTAAATACCACATTTAGCTCCTATAGTTAGATTTCCAATGGTTTTTCATAATTTAGTTGGATTTTGGTTACCAATACTATGTGGAGTTTAGGTTAGTTATGTTTATCCATGGTGAATGGTGGACTGTTGTTATGGTTATTGTGTTTCATTTATTTCTACTTATTGTTATTAGTCGTTTGTGGTTTATACTTGCTTCCTAATGTTAAGTTGTTCATAATATGTTGGTACTATTGCTATTGGTTATCTCTATGTAGTGGTTTATTTAGGGGAGCTGCTACTGAAATTTATTAATAATGGTTTTAGTTTGGAGTGCTGTTATATGGTAGTAGCATTCTAGGCTCAATGCTAGGCTGGGGTGTTACATGGTGCTATATACGAAAGTTGCAATTTGATTAACCTTCGCTAATGCCTTGTAATCACAACGTGTCACTAGCCTGTATAGATGTGCTGCTACCATGCAAAAGTTACAATATGATATTATTAACCTTCATGTTGGACCGAAAACGATGATCAGATGGGGTGAATGATCCACAACAAATTTCCCTCCAAAAGAACCAATCAAAACCACATTTCATCAAAGAGGAGTGGAAGAATAAATTTTTCGAAAAATCAGCCATAGGGCGGCACTACCACAGTTATAATTCCGGTAGTATTAGAATGAATTGTAAAACCGGCACTAACGTATCCCAAAGTCCACTACTACTAGATGAATAGTAAAATCAAGATGAATAGGAAAATTAGTACAAGTTCAAATCCAAGAGTTGATGTAACTTTTGATTGGATGATCCAAATCTCATGAAATTTTGTATGCACCTTCCTAGTGATGTCAAGAACCTATTCCAACCATCAATCAAAGAGATTGATGTCAAAATTCCGACCTTTTTCAAATTTATAGAAGGATGCACCAAAACCGGGACAAAACCATAAACTTCAATCTAAGCTTACTCGTGGGGATTTAATGATAAAGATGATCTCCCACATATCAGTTCAAACAAGAACAACAAAGAGACAGCCCGCAAAAGGTCAAGAACCTGATCTACCATAAATCCTTCCTTTTCAAGCCAAAAACTAATTTCTTGAGAAGAACTTTGGAGATCTTGTTAAAACTTGCCTAGATGATTGGGATATGATCTACATAGGATTTATCCATCAATCATTCATTCTTGGCAACACAAGATCAAGAAAGAAAGAAATCAATGAAAGATCAAAAACTCAAGAAGGAGGGAAACCAAAACTTGAGCAAGAACATGAGCACGAATTTGATTTCTATTTCAACCACAGAGGAAGGATTACAAAGCCTCTCCACATGAGGGCAAAGCTCTCTCTAGAGTACACATACAAAGACTCTCCTCTCTTTCTCTAAGAGATCCCTTCTCTGAAAACCTAACCCTAATCCTTGGCTCCCTCTACATATCAACCACTTATATAGAGAAGGCACACCTTAAGCCCTAACCATGACACAAAGTGGATTCCATCTACACTCAATATGGGCTAACCCGCTAATCCAATACCAAAACGGGTTTTACACTCTCACATACACGCTTCTCAAAGCAGCTTTGTCCATGACCCTCCAATTAGATCCACGAGCCCAAATTGCATCCAACTCCACTTTGGCTTGACCTAAACCACTTAGGCCAACTCTGCGGTTTTCCAAACTGTCTCCATCTCTGGTAATGGGCAAATTAAAAATTTACCTCACTACCGGTCTTTTCGTAGTTCCTTCATCCCGAAGCATCGCCCATGCTCTGTCACTGTAACATCCCAAAAATTTGACTTATAATTTCGCTCATATGCTTTTTGGTGATTTTCTGAATTTATTGGATTTTTTTTCCAGAAATTAATTGAATTGAATTTAATTAAGTATATTGAACCTTTTGTGAAAACTAAATATATATAGATAAAGTTAATATAAAGTTTTACCAAAAATATTTTATTTGTGCTCGAATGTCTCAAAGTATTTATGAGAATTTTAAGGATTTTTCCGATATTTTAATTGCTTAAAGTAGATTAATCTAATTTCGGGAATTATTTTAAATCAAAAGCTTTTGAAAATCGAGTGAATAAGATCGGGCCGAAGCCCGATCTTGTGCGTGTCTTGACCATCGACGTGCGGCCCGATCGGCTGCCATTGCCGCCTCGCGCGTGGCCGTTGGATGAAGATCGGACGGTTGTCTCCTTCGCGAAACCCTAGCGCCTTCGCCGTTGGATTGAGATCGGCGGTCGGGATCGTTTAGCGTTGTTTTGGTAAGTTTAGATCTCGCCCGTTGATTTTGGAAAGAGCGGATCGGATCGTATCACCGGATCTAATCTCGGCGCTCGTTACCGTCGGACGGTTGTCGACCGCCTCTCGATTCGGTTTCGAATCCGTCGCCGCTGCCGCCGCCGCCGCGTGATTTAGGGTTGCCGTTTTAGCGCGCATGCCGAGGCTATAAAAGCCGCAGCCCGCACACCGAGGTTCCTCATCCCAGAGCGCATCCGCCAGTGCTAGCCTTCGCCGTTGAGTCACCGCCGTTTAGCCCCGAGAGCTCGCCGTAGTTTTCAGCACCGCCGCTTTTTTTTCGCCGTTCGCCGTCGTCAAGCCGCCGTTCGGCGTGTGGGTTCGATTCGGGTTCGCCACGTCGAGCCGCACCGAGCAACTACCTCTTCGTCGCCGGCAGAGCGAACGCCGTCTGGTCGTCGTCGTCCTCGTCTCCGGAACTCGGCGCCGCCGCGACATCGCCGTGCTGAACCGCGACGCCGTCGGATCTCGGCGGACCATCGGATCGAGCCACGTCGCCGTCTGCAGTAAACAGCTCGGGTAAGCGTGACCGTTGGATCGTGGTTGTTCGGGTGAGATCGCGCGCGTGTGCGAGAAGCGTTAGCCGTCGGATCGTCGCGCGCGATGCGCGCCAGCGTGTCGAGCATCGGCGGCGCGCGGCGCAGACCAATCGATCGCGCGCGCCGCGTGTCGGGCGCGTGGTGCGAGGCGCCGGGCCGCGCGTCCACGGTGGACGAGGCGGTTCCGTGGACCGAGTCCATGGACGACGGCGATGTCGGCGCTGATTGGTCCGAGTCGGGGCTGACGTCGCGTTGCGCAATAAAATCTTTTCCAATAGAAAATAATTCGAAAAATCGAAATTCTATTTTCTGTATTTTGATTTATTCAAACTTCAAAAGGCTATATCTTTTGCATTTTAACTCGGATTTGAGTGTTTCAAATTTCTAAAAATTTGTAAAATCAAGATCTATTTATTGGTGAATTTTATTTTATTTTTGGAGTTTGGTTGCTCTCTGGTTTGGTGTTTATTTGCTATTTTGGCATCGTTTGCGTAGACGTTGAACCGCTTCGGTGATCCGGAAGAAGATTCGTCGCTCCAAGACCCAAGCTCAAATCAAGACCAGCACCTACTCCAAGGCAAGTTGTGCTTTGATCATGTTGCACCTAATTTTCACCAAATTACTATTTTGTCTTTTAAACTTTATGCATGATATTTTATGTGTATAAATGATTTCAATTAATCTGGGAATTAGATAATATGCCTATTTGAATTAAACCATACCTTGTCAATTATATGCCATGATCTATTTGTCACCCTAGGATGTGGAATTATAGTTGATAATCAACATGGGCTAGTTAGATCGTCATAGATTGCTTAGCCATGCCACGTCATCACATGTGTCCGAATGTCGATACTTAATCTTGACTAATGGAATATGGAACAATGTTTATGAATTGGTGTGTCATGTGTTGTCACACAATGATATCAAGTTGTTGTGGCGAGGAGGTCACACATCGGGATTGAAATGTTGATGGCATGTGGTGCTTGGTAATCAACCGGGTGGTAATGATTTTAGATTGAGGCAAGTGGCAAGGGCGGTGTGCCAAGGTGGGCCAGTTTGGCGGGGTATGTGGAAGTCTTGCCTTAATCACTTTAAGGACTTAACCTTGCAAGCCTTTGACTGAGTCTCTCTTGCAACCACATGTCCGGAATGGGACAAACCTAGTGAATAATTTGTGAAACCTAGATTTGATCTTGTCGTGGTGAATAGTGAGTCCCGGTTACGGTTTAACTCACATGGCGCAAGAGGGGGCCTGTTGTGGTGGTTTAACCCTTCAGATGTTGAAACCTTAGCGAGCGATCTTGGGTCTAGGTGTAGCATTGTAAAGGCTTTGTTATGATCACTCGCCTTGGTGGTGTTTGGTTGTATCGTGTGGGTAAAGTGCATAACCTCTGCAGAGTGTACAATCTATTCGAATAGCCGTGCTCACGGTATTGGGCAATGCTCGGAATTACAGTTAAGGGTTAGACTTTTGTTAAACAAAAACTTGTTGAGATGGCAAGGTGCCATGGAAAGTGGAAAATTAATTTAGGATTGGAAACTTGGTGTATTTGAAATCTGAATTTATTAATTCTTGTATTTGTTTTATCGCTTTCCAATCTATTTATTGTATTCTTGTTAAATGTCGCTTTATTGCAAAAATACCCTTACTAGCCATTCCTTTGGATTAAGCCAAACATATAGAATATTAGACTTGCATTATTTTGCACAACTTGTTGAGTGCTTTATGTACTCACCCCATCAACAACAACTTCGGAAGAGGAAGAATCTCGCCACCATGGATGAGGATTATTTGGATGCGAATGCTTAGGGTCCGAGCCTCGTCGGTTGCGTGGCGAATCGAGCGCCATCGCGTTTATTCTATTTCCGCCGCTTCTCATTGATACTCTTTTTAAGCCACGTGAGGCATTATTCATGTAAGACAACAGTTATTATTAATTAATGAAGTTTATGCTATATTTATTTGTGTGTGACTATGATAGCATCTATGTTGAGCTGTGTGCACTAGCGTGATCCTGGACTAGTGCGGTATACACAGAGGTCCGGATTTGCAAATTCGGGTCCCGACAGAGGTGGTATCGAGCCATACCGACTATAGGTCTTGGCCCTAGGTAGTTGGTATCTCTTAGGAGTGTCCAAAATTATTTTCTAAAGAAAACAGTAAAATTGACTAATATGAAACTCTTGGCTTATCTCATCCTCCTACTCTCATCCTTGCTAAATTACCTTCTTTTCGTTGCTTGCTTGAGTGGAGATCTTATTCAAAATTTTGTTTTGAATAGATGCCGATCTTCGATCCTTGAGTCAAGACAGGTGGCTATGCCATGGAGCCGTGGAGAGTTCTTCAAGTGATTGGAGGCTTTGATCGTCCGCTCTACCGAGGAAGCAAGCTGGAACGTCAACGGTGTGCATCGGGGTTCTTACGCAAGTCGATCATCTTCGCCGAGAGTGCGACGAGACCACCGCACCGATCCACATCACCGCCCGAGGTTCACTTACGAGGTGGAGTTCAGAGTCGCTAGACTTGCTCTACGACGGATCTGCCACGACTACGCCTACGAGCTTCGCAACACCGTATTTCGACTTCACCCGACAGTGCGAGCGTGCGAGCGTCGACGGATCGTGGAAGGAGAGTGTGCTACTGCAGTACACCTTGCTGAGTTCGCCACCGCCCAGGAGGATCACTTGAGGGACACTGCGCAAGAACCGGAGACAGCGTGTGAGGCGTTGAGAGTGGCGAGTGGGAGCTTCAAAAGACCCGCGACGCAGCAGCCGAGTCATCGGCGGTGGAGGAGGCCTTGCGGTAGCCGAGGAAATAGCGGACCAAGTCGCCCAGAGCCGGATGAGGTCGCCAAGAAGAAGAAGAAGACCGGAAGAGCGTGAGTGGGAGCCCGAGGAGCCAGCAGAGGTCACCAGATAGGTTCGCACCCATGCCAGCCCACCCACCAGTGTATGCCCCGGATCAGTCTCAGCCAGGGTGGCTGGATGAGTGAGAGTCAGTCTTAGAGTTGTGTTGAGACTCGAGTGTTGAGTCACGTTTTTAAGTTAGCCTTTACCCTTTTAGTAGACGTTAAAGTTGCATGTTTAGTTGGTTCTTAATTGTTTGTTGAGTGTGCAGTATGTGTTGCAAAGCCCTTAGGCATTGTAAGCAACCATACCAAGTAATAATAATAAAGATTATTTAAGTTGGGTTTAACCTGTTTCCCCCGCCTTAGAAATTCTTGCATCTTATCTATGCTACATCTATCTTTCCTAACCCAAGAAGCAATCAAGCAGATGGTGAACACTCGCAGCAACAATGGGGCTTCGGGAAGTGGTCTACGCTCAGGCAACAATCCCAATGAAGGAGTACCACCGCAGCAAGCACCGCCAGTGGATATGCAGAACTTGGGAGCTTTTCTCGCTGCGCAAACTCAGTTGATGCAGACTATGATGCAACAGATGACCAATATGGTCTGCGATCAACAACCCGTGAAGAACAACAATGGCGGGCCTCGTCCTTACTCCAAGTTGTCGACTTCATGAGGACCCGACCGCCAACATTCTCGAACAACGTCAACCCTTGGAAGCGGATGATTGGTGAGAACCATTGAGAGGAAGTTGTACATCACACAATGTGAAGGGCATGAGAGGGTTCTTTACGCATCCCATCGGCTAGAGGAACAAATGCGAGAATGGTGGGAGAACTCTTGTGCTACTCATGAGGCACCCATGGAAATCACGTAGGAAGAGTTCGCAACGGCCTTCGCCAGCATCACGCACGTGCAGGGAATGATGGACTGAAAAGGAAGAATTCGAGGCGCTTAAGCAAGGAGGCCAACCGGTGGTGATTACTTGAACAAATTCACACGCTTAGCACGCTATGCTCCACGAAGATGTAGCGACGGACAAGGCTAGACAGTCCGCTTCATGAAAGGACTAAACTCGAGGCTGCAAGTGGGGTGATTACCCACACTTTTCCGATTTCCAAGAATTGGTAAACAAGGCTTTGATTACGGAGGATAAGCGCAAGGAGCTTGGGGAAAATCGCAAACGCTTGATGACTAACCCGGTGGGCGCCTAACCACCTACGAATGAGGATGACCCATAGCAATGGTTTGCTAGGTTCCAACCACAAGTCGTTAACAAGCCAACAACACCGCACCGCGACCATCGTGACAAGGTTATCGACGCGGCCCAAGGTAACAATGCTCAAGGGGAGTGCAGATCGGCCGCCGTAAGGTGCTACGATTGCAATGAGTCAGGCATTATGCTAATAGATGTCCCGAAAGGAGGAATCACGCCGATGCGTTTCAACCTTGGAACGACACCGCTAAGGCACCGATGACGGAGCGAATCGAGGAGCCGGCAGCGGGAGTGACGCCTCAAGCTACTATTCGAGGCGAGTCAACCACATCACCGCCGATGGAGCCTGTGAAGCATCGACGTCGTCTTGGGTAAGTTTTTGTAAACTCGACTGCACCTAAAGATTATTTGATTCAGAGCTTCACATTCATTTGTCTCTCGAGCTTTTGCATCTAAAAATGGTTTAAGCATGAAAAATCTCAAGTGTGTGATGCTAGTTCAAGCCCGTGATCCGAGTTAAGATCTAATATTGGATGTTTGGGGTAAAGTCGATAATTAACGGGTAGAGTTCCTAGCGAACTTAATTATTCTAGATGCCCAAGTTTTAGATGTTATCCTTGGTATGGATTGGTTAACCAAGCATAAGACGGTATTGGATTGTGGTCAAGGGTTGTATCCATTGAGAGCCCTACAGGAGAAAAGGTGGAATTCGGCGACATCGGTTCGCAAGGGTCAATTAATGGTTAATAGCATGAAAGCCGTCGGCGTGAGGACGTGCGGTGGTCAAAGAATATCCAGATGTATTTCGGAGGATCCGCCAGAATGCCGCTGGACCGTGACATCGAGTTTGTCATTGAGTTAGTACAGTACAGCACCAATAGCAAAAAGACCTTCTGGGATGCCTACCGATGAGTTAGTAGAGATGAAGAAACAGATCGACGAGTTATTAGAGAAAGGTTTTATAAGACCAAGTTCGTCGCCATGGGGAGCGCCAGTTTTGTTTGTCAGGAAAAAGGATGGAAGCCTTAGAATGTGTATTGATTACCGTGCACTTAATGAAGTGACGATTAAGAATAAGTATCCGTTGCCAAGGATTGATGATCTGTTCGACCAGTTGAGAGGAGCTGGAGTTTTCTCCAAGATAGACCTTCGTTCCGGATATCATCAACTAAAGATTCGGACGGAAGATGTTCCAAAAACCGCATTTTCTTCAAGATACGGACATTATGAGTTCACGGTCATGTCTTTTGGATTGACCAATGCGCCAGCCTATTTCATGAACTTGATGAATAAGATTTTCATGGAATACTTGGACAAGTTTGTTGTTGTGTTCATAGATGATATTTTGGTATATTCAAGACCAAGCGAGCACGCAAATCATCCGAGGCTAGTGTTGGAAAAGCTGCGTGAGCAACAAATGTATGCTAAATTCAATAATGCGACTTTTGGAAGGAAAAGGTGGAATTTCTCGGTCATGTCATGATCTGCAGAAGGAGTTCTTGTCGACCCAAGCAAAGTGGAGGCGATGTTGCATTGGGAGCAACCAAAGTCCGCCACTCAAGTCCAAGTTTTACGGGAATGGCGGATATTATCGCGGTTCATAGAAGGATTTTCGACGATTGCTAGACCTCTTACTCAGTTATTGAAAAAGGAAAAGAAATTTTCATGGGCGCTTGATTGTGATAAGAGTTTTGAGGAATTAAAGAAGCGCTTAACAACAGCCCGATGTTGGTTTTGCCTAATGTTGAAACGACTTGATATATCTTGTGATGCGTCAAGACGAGGTCTTGGATGCGTATTGATGCAAGAGGGTAAAGTGGTCGATATGCGTCAAGGCGATTAAGACCGCATGAAGGAAATTATCCTACGCATGACTTGGAATTGGTGCCGTGGTGCATGCCTTGAAATTGTGGCGTCATTATCTCATTGGAAATAGATGTGAGATATATACGGACCATAAGAGTTTGAAATATATTTTCACTCAATCGATCTCAATATGAGGCAAAGGAGATGGTTGGAATTAATCAAGGATTATAACATGGGAATTCATTACCATCCGGAAAAGCAAATGTGGTAGCCGATGCCTTAAGTCGCAAGAGCTACGTGGCGAATATGATGGTGCAGGGAAGGACAATCGAGCATGCAGAGAATTGCAAAATTTAAAATTGGAAGTAGTTTTAGAAGGATTCCTAGCTGCTTTGGAAGTGAAGCCAATGCTCAAGATCAAATTCGGGAAGGACAAAAGATGATGAGAAAGTCAACCGAATCAAGGCTAAAAAGGATGAAGGATTAGCAAAGGACTTTCCGTGGGCGACCAAGGTACCATGTGGTTCAAGGGTCGCATTTGTGTGCAAATGCAGACTAGAACTTAAGCAGTTGATTTTGGAAGAGGCTCATGATTCCAAGTATTCAATTCATCCAGAAGCGCTAAGATGTACCAGACTTAAAGGAGAGGTTTTGGTGGCGAATATGAAGCGCCAAGTCGCGAGCACGTTGCCTTGTGCGATGTATGCGGAGAGTTAAGGCAATACATCGAGACCAGCAGGTTTGCTACAACCGCTAAAAGTCCCGAATGGAAGTGGGAAGAAATCGGTATGGATTTCACACCTTTGGATTGCCAAGAACTCAAAATGGGTATGATTCTATATGGGTTATCGTGGATCGATTGACCAAAGTTGCTCACTTCATTCGATCAAGACCACTTACTCGGAGACCGGTTAGCGAGAACTATACATAGCAGTCGTGTGTTTGCATGGTGTACCAAAGAAAATAGTGTCGATAGAGGTACCCGTTCACCTCGAGATTTTGGGATAAATTGCATGAAGCTATGGGAACGCGTTTGAACTTCAAAGACATATCATCCGCAGATGATGGTCAAGCAGAAAGGGTAAATCAAATTACGGAGGATATGCTAAGGGCTTGTGCATTAGCCTATACTACATCATGGGATAAGTGTTTGCCATATGCGAGTTCGATTATAACAACGATTACGAGCTAGTTTGCGATGTCGCCATTGAAGCTTTATATGGTCGTGCTCGCTGTCGTACCCACCGAATTGGAATGAGACAGGGAACGTATGATATTTGGCCCTAATATTCTCAAGGAAGTCAAGAGCAAGTTGCCATGATAAGAGACAAAGTTGAAAATCGCGCAATCAAGACAAAAAGTTATGCGATAATCGACGCCGTGATTTGAGCTTGAACTGATGATTTCAGATATCTTAGGTTACCCTCCGAAAGGAGTTAAAAGGTTCCACGTTAAAGGAAGCTTGCCCCAAGATATGTTGGACCGTTCAAAATTTTGAGCCGTCGAGGAGGTTGCTTATCGCTTAGAATTGCCGATCACTAGCAAAGCGTGCATGATGTGTTCCATGTGTCACACTCAAGAAGTGTCTTGGTGCAGTGAGCGCAGACGCCTTTGGGAGAGATTGAATTGCGAAAGATCGACCTACAAGGAGCAACCAATCGTAATCTGGATGTTATGGACCGCAAGACCGAGGACCAAGTCGGTTCGCTTTGCGAGTTCATGGAGCAACCATTACGAGAATGAAGCAACTCAGGAGCGTGAAGAGGATCTCAAGTCGAATTTCCAAACCTATTTCCTAGTCGACCTTGAATCTCGGGTCTAGATTCATTAAGGGGAGGTTTGTAACATCCCAAAATTTGGCTTATAATTTCGCTCATATGCTTTTTGGTGATTTTCGAATTTATTGGATTTTTTCCGAAATTAATTGAATTGAATTTAATTAAGTATATTGAACCTTTGTGAAAACTAAATATATATAGATAAAGTTAATATAAAGTTTTACCAAAAATATTTTATTTGTGCTCGTAATGTCTCAAAGTATTTATGAGAATTTTAGGATTTTTCCCGATATTTTAATTGCTTAAAGTAGATTAATCTAATTTCGGAATTATTTTAAATCAAAAGCTTTTGAAAATCGAGTGAATAAGATCTTGGGCGAAGCCCAAGATCTTGTCGTGTCTTGACCATCGACGTGCGGCCCGATCACCTGCTTCTGCCGCCTCGGCGTGGCCGTTGGATGAAGATCGGACGGTTTGTCTCCTTCGCGAAACCCTAGCGCCTTGGCCGTTGGATTGAGATCGGCGGTCGGGATCGTTTCGCGTTGTTTTGGTAAGTTTAGATCTCGCCGTTGATTTTGGAAAGAGCGGATCGGATCGTATCACCGGATCTAATCTCGGCCGCTCGTTAAATCGGACGGTATCGACCTTCGCCTCTCGATTCGGTTTCGAATCCGTCGCCGCTGCCGCCGCCGCGCGTGATTTAGGGTTGCCGTTTTAGCGCGCATGCCGAGGCTATAAAAGCCGCAGCCCGCACACCGAGGTTCCTCATCCCGAGCGCATCCGCCAGTGCTAGCCTTCGCCGTTGAGTCACCGCCGTTTAGCCCCGAGAGCTCGCCGTAGTTTTCTAGCACCGCCGCTTGTTTTCTCGCCGTTTCGCCGTCGTCAAGCCGCCGTTCGACGTGTGGGTTCCAGTTTCGGGTTCGCCACGTCGAGCCGCGACCGAGCGACTACCTCTTCGTCGCCGGCAGGAGCCGAACGCCGTCTGGTCGTCGTCGTCCTCGTCTCCGGAACTTCAGCGCCGCCGCGACATCGCCGTGCCGAACCGCGACACCCGTCGGATCTCGGCGGACCATCGGTCGAGCCACGTCGCCGTGCGTCTAGTAAAACAAATCGGGTAAGCGTGGCCGTTGGATCGGGGTTGTTCGGTGAGATCGCGCGCGTGTCGCGATGGCGTTAGCCGTCGGATCGTCGCGCAGATCGCGCGCCGCGTGTCGAGCATCGGCACAGCGGCGTCAGCCTAATCGATGCGCCGCGTGTCGGGCGCGTGGTGCGGGCGCCGTGGGCGCGTCCCACGGTGGACGAGGCGGTTCCGTGGACCGAGTCCATGGACGAGCGGCGATGTCGGCGCCGATTGGTCCGAGTCGGGGCTGACGTCGGCGTTGCGCAATAAAATCTTTTCAATAGAAAATAATTGAAAAAATCGAAATTCTATTTTCGTATTTTCAGATGTTATTCAAACTTCAAAAGGCTATATCTTTTGCATTTTAACTCGGATTTGAGTGTTTCAAATTTCTAAAAATTTGTAAAATCAAGATCTATTTATTGGTGAATTTTATTTTATTTTTGGAGTTTGGTTGCTCTCTGGTTTGGTGTTTATTTGCTATTTTGGCATCGTTTAGCGTAGACGTTGAACCGCTCGGTGATCCTAAGAAGATTCGTCGCTCCAAGACCCAAGCTCAGATCAAGACCAGCACCTACTCCAAGGCAAGTTGTGCTTTGATCATGTTGCACCTAATTTTCACCAAATTACTATTTTGTCTTTTAAACTTTATGCATGATATTTTATGTGTATAAATGATTTCAATTAATCTGGGAATTAGATAATATGCCTATTTGAATTAAACCATACCTTGTCAATTATATGCCATGATCTATTTGTCACCCTAGGATGTGGAATTATAGTTGATAATCAACATGGGCTAGTTAGATCGTCATAGATTGCTTAGCCATGCCACGTCATCACATGTGTCCGAATGTCGATACTTAATCTTGACTAATGGAATATGGAACAATGTTTATGAATTGGTGTGTCATGTGTTGTCACACAATGATATCAAGTTGTCGTGGCGAGGAGGTCACACATCGGGATTGAAATGTTGATGGCATGTGGTGCTTGGTAATCAAGCGGGGTGGTAATGATTTTAGATTGAGGCAAGTGGCAAGGGCAAGTGTGCCAAGGTGGGCGAGTTTGGCGGGGTATGTGGAAGTCTTGCCTTAATCACTTTAAGGACTTAACCTTGCAAGCCTTTGACTGAGTCTCTTTGCAACCACATGTCCGGAATGGGACAACCTAGTGAATAATTTGTGAAACCTAGATTTGATCTTGTCGTGGTGAATAGTGAGTCCCGGTTACGGTTTAACTCACATGGCGCAAGAGGGGGCCTGTTGTGGTGGTTTAACCCTTCATGTTGAAACCTTAGCGAGCAAGATCTTGGGTCTAGGTGTAGCATTGTAAAGGCTTTGTTATGATCACTCGCCTTGGTGGTGTTTGGTTGTATCGTGTGGGTAAAGTGCATAACCTCTGCAGAGTGTACAATCTATTCAATAGCCGTGCTCACGGTATTGGGCAATGCTCGGAATTACAGTTAAGGGTTAGACTTTTGTTAAACAAAAACTTGTTGAGATGGCAAGGTGCCATGGAAAGTGGAAAATTAATTTAGGATTGGAAACTTGGTGTATTTGAAATACTGAATTTATTAATTCTCAGTATTTGTTTTATCGCTTTCCAATCTATTTATTGTATTCTTGTTAAATCTTTGCTTTATTGCAAAAATACCCTTACTAGCCATTCCTTTGGATTAAGCCAAACATATAGAATATTAGACTTGCATTATTTTGCACAACTTGTTGAGTGCTTTATGTACTCACCCCATCAACAACAACTTCGAAGAGGAAGAATCTACGCCATCATGGATGAGGATTATTTGGATGCGAATGCTTAGGTCCGAGCCTCGTCGGTTGCTGTGGCGAATCGAGCGCCAACTGCGTTTATTCTATTTCCGCCGCTTCTCATTGATACTCTTTTAAGCCCTGTGAGGCATTATTCATGTAAGACAACAGATTATTATTAATTAATGAAGTTTATGCTATATTTATTTGTGTGTGACTATGATAGCATCTATGTTGAGCCTGTGTGCACTAGCGTGATCCTGGACTAGTGCGGTATACACAGAGGGTCCGGATTTGCAAATTCGGGTCCCGACAGTCACCTTCCATGTGGCTCCAATGATTTGCTGCCAAGCCTCTCACACGTCCAAATCCCCCGAACCATCGTGTAACATTCCAAAAATTTGAGTTTAGAATGTTTAAAGTTGAAAATGAACCATTTGCATTTTTCTTGAATTAATTTTAGCTTAATATGAATTTTCTATTTATAAAAGGATTTAATTTGGCTAATCTATCCATCAAACAAAAGAAATAGGATAACTAAGTTTTGCAAGGTTCAGTGGAGCAACCACTCAGAAAAGGAAGCAACTTGGGAGCGAGAAGAGGATCTTAGAGAAGAGTACCCCAATCTTTTTCCCTAGTCCGTCCAAATCTCAGGGTCAAGATTTCTTTAAGGGGGGAGGTTTGTAACATTACAAAAATTTGAGTTTAGAATGTTTAAACTTGAAAATGAACCATTTGCATTTTTATTGAATTAATTTTAGCTTAATATGAATTTTCTATTTATAAAAGGATTTAATTTCGCTAATCTACCCATCAAACAAAAGATTTTCAGATTTAGTTGGCTTCATTATGCTGCAAGGAATTTTTCTATATTTTGGAGATTTTTATGAATTTATTTGCTATTTATTTGGATTTATTTGCTTTTATTTGAATTTCTGGAATTTCTTAAATTCGGAAAATGTTTTATTTTCTAAAATCTCCGCGGACTGAATCTTCGCCAGCCCGTTTCCTTTTCCCCACTGGCCTGCTCCGCTCGGCCCGCTCGCGTCGCCCGGCCCATCTCCCTCTCTCGGCCCGCTCCGCCCTCGCGTAGCCCAGCTGGCCCAGCCACCGCTGCCACCCGAGCCGAAACCCTAGCGCTGGGAGTCCTCGCGTCGCACGCCGTCGCCATCTCGGTTTCTGAGTTTTGCGCGCCTCCCCAGGCTATTTAAGCCGCAGCCTTGCCCCGTCCGAGGTTTGCCGTTCCGCACCGCACCCGCTGCCCTTTTCTGCGTATCCCGAGGTGCCGTCATCTTCGCGCACGACCTCGCCAAAGCTCTCCGCCGTGCCCGTGCGCTTCTCTGTCGCCGTTTGCCGTCGTCGGTGAGCCTCCGTCGCCGCTTTTGGTCGCTTCTAGATCGCCGCGACTCCCTCTCTCTTTTGCCCCTAATCCTACACCATCTCGTCGCGTTTTGCTCCGTCGGCGTCGCCTTCTTCTCCGCCTCCAGCATTGCCCACGTCAGTGCCGCTGCCTCGCGCCGTCACTCTCTGTCGATGAACCGTGACCGTCCCGCTTCCCGCAGCGCACGGATCGCGCCACGTCGCGCCCGCCTCGACCTCGCCCTTCGCGCCGATCCCGCACCGCCGTTGGATGCGCGACGCGTGCCCCGTCCGCATCAGCCGCCGGGTCTGCCCTAACCCGCCGCGTCAGCGCCACGTCGGCCGGTCTGCCGAGTCACCCGAACCCTCCTCGATGGACGCAGTCCACCGTAAACCCAAGCGCTGACATGTGGGCCACACATGCCAGTAGGCATTTCTTTTTCTTTTTCTGATTTTCCAGAAAATCCAAAATTCCAACCAATCACGTGTTGCCTCGTGTCTGCCTCTCTGATATTTCTGATTTTCTGATCTAGGAATCTTCCAAGAGCCCGTTCTCCTTCGTTCGAGCTCCGATTCCAGTGACTCAAATTTCTAAATTCATCTAAATTCAAGATCTATCTTCCAGTACCATTCTATTCAATTTTTGAATATTATTTGATTTTTTTTATTTATTTGCTCTCGTTTCGCGTGTAGACGATTTAATCAAGATCACGAATCAACAATCAGAGGTAGAACCAGCAAGAGGCAGCGAAGGCAAGTCTTCCTTGAACATATTGATCCCAAATTTTACAAAATGCCTATATTGTTTTAAATTATGCATGCTTACTTTTATGCAATGTACTTTAAATATAGTTTTAGAATATAGTTAAATTCCAGTTTGTTATACCCACATTGGTATTGATCATGTCGAACCTTTGACATCCTAGATGATATATATACTGGCTATTTTATTTGGTGATATCCAGTACATTAGCATGGAACGGTAGAATTGCTTAGTCCAGCTTAAGCTTTTCGGTATTGTGCCATTATGGGAATCATTTCAAATGTTGTTTAAACTTATTTGTGACATCGCGGCAATTGGTGTTGCTGCTGTGATTTAAGTAAAATAAAGTGGAAATGGTTTAGACCGGGGCGGATGGATGTTTGGCGGGTGCAGAAAGCACGAGACCTTGGTATGTAAATGTTCCGCCCTAGTCAATTAAGGACCGAAGCGTGTGTTACCATGGACCGAGCACTACGTTACAACCACAAGTCTATATGGGTACGACCTGGCTAAATAATCTGTGCATCTCATTATTAGCTTCGCCAGTTGGTGAGTGCCAGATGTTGGCAGGCGCAAGAGGGGGCTTCTGTACTGGGCAGCTAGAACCCTAACAGCGGTGAAACCTTAGCGGTCGAGGTTAATAATGGTGTTGTGCATTGTAAAGGCCTTGTCATGATCTCTCTGCCGACACACTTAAGGAAGTGTGTTGATAGGTTGGCAACAAGAGTCGATCATGTCTTGTGGGTAAAGTGTACACACTCTGCAGAGTTAAAACTACTTAAGTAGCCGTGCCCTCGGTCAAGGGCAGGCGAGGTACGCTTGCACATTGTAGATTTCATGATTTTGTTTTAAAGGAAAATGATGGTTTGGGAATCCGAGAGCAGATGGAACTCTCGGGTTATGGTTTGGCGGATGGAGCCAATCAAGTAGATGGAACCTGCTTTATTTGTCATACCAAATTCAATTACTGTGCTATTTACATTTTGATCAAATGATGCTTTATGAAATTACTATTGGTATTTACAGTTAAACTTTGCTTTATGCTAAAAGAGCCATATTATGCCTTCAATTGTTTAGCCTTGCATATAGTTATCATGCATTATGTTTCCAATACTTGCGGAGTACATGTTTTGCTCACCCTTGCAACATCCCCAACCTTCCACAGAAGAGTTCGCAGAAGCTGAAGGTGGCTACGATTTCTACGCTTGTGGTTACGACGAAGGCGATCCAGAATGCTAGGACGCGAACCCCAATCGATTGCCTATTGGGCAAATGGATGGGCTTATCCTGCTTTTGTTATTTCGGTTTCGCTGTTTCTTATTGAACTCAAGCTATGATGCTGCTTATTTGTAATAATTGGCCATAAGGCTAATACTCTTTTCCTTAATTAATATTTGTTGATTCGTGATATGGATGTGTTGTCATCACTGTTTCCACTATGTGTGCTAGCTTTTCCTGGACTAACACAGGTTATAACAGAGGGTTCGGATTCGAAAATCCGGTCCCGACACATCCTCGCTTGCAAATGGACCCAAACCATTTGGCACACCACATGTCCATGTTCGTTTGACCATGGCGGCCTCGGCTTCCTTGACCGTTCTGGACCTCATCTCCTCCGTGAGCATAGTCCCGATCCACCTTGGCGTTGTCCGCCATGTCCATCACCAGTAGTGTTGAAGGTTAGATCTCGACAATAAATTTATGATTTAAGGGTACCTTCGATTTAGCAAAGTCAAGCACGAAGACAACGGCACGCGATGTATACAGGCTTAGGCCCCCGAAAGGAGTAATACCCTACTTCCTGTGCTGATGATGTATGTATTGGTGTAACAAGAACAGAACAGATTGTCTAGCCCTTGTTTACAATAAAGATTGGATCTAGGCAATGGCTAAACTATGGCTGGAGGTTGATGAAGTGCAGTTCGTCGGCTCCTGGTTGCTCTGCGTCTTCTGAAAGCTCTAAAAAGTCTTCTCTGGTTTCATTTTTTGGCCCCCCTCTGAGGATACCTACCCTCGGTATTATATAGTCGGGGTAGCTCGACCTCTGGTTGAGTTGTAGTTGGTTTGGAACACCATATCGTAGTTGATGAAGAGTCCATCGTCGCGTGATCTTTGCAGCATATCCAAACTTCCTTGGATACCAGGCGTACTCGAGTCAGTTTCCTAGTAACGAGAAAAAGCGATCAAGTCCTTCCTAGTATGGAGATATCCCCTCTGCTTATATCTTATCCAATAGAATCGGGCCCGTGATATCCGGAGTTTCTAGATGCTTGCTTGAACATATATAGTAGTCTACATATTACTAGTACATATTCATACCCCATATTTAGATATTCGACAGTAGCCCCCAAACTCTACCCAGTGGAGGGTTCGTACAAGCGCTTGGTCGATTACTACCAAGGTTTGGCTTGGTCGAGTAAGGCCTTGCCGACTTGTGGTCGAATGATTTGAGTAGATTGGTAACCGCTAAGTATCGAGTAGGGATGTTGCTGGGTTGAGCTCTCTGCCATCAACCCAACTTGAGTCCTTAGGTTGGGCACAAGTTACTTGATGTTGACTCATCGACTCGACTATGAGTAGAGTTAGAAAATCCAAAAAATCTAAACGTTGGGCAGTTGAGCATTTATTGCTCTCGTCTGTAATGTCAAGATGGGTGTAGTGCTATAATTCCGCCTTTCGCGCCGATCAAGGCGTCATGCCGCGAGGAGTGAACCATTCGCCTGGAGTGAAGATTTTGGCTTATAAATTTTCAGATCCGGAACTGTAGCCATTCCTCTCCTTTTTGCCTTCAGCTTTATTCTTGAAGCCTCCATTGCGCTCCTTATACCCTAGCGCCCCCACCTTCGAAAAACTCGTCCCCCATCTCTCTCAATGGCGTCTAGCCCTTCAGCCATCGCTGGAGTTTCCTCGTCGCTAGAGATGAATCCTAAGGCAGCCGTATCTGCTTTTCGTAGTGACGCAGTGGTCTTCGAAGACGAGGCCCTCCAAAAGATGTGGCAAAAGTCGATGATGATGGAGAAGCGTCTTGTCGAATTGGCAGAGGATGGCTTCATTCCTCCTCGGGAGTTTTTCCATTGGAGGCCGTCACAAGGTGAACTGTATCCCACCCCTCAAAATGAGGATGAGACCGTTGTGTTTGAGGCCTTCTTTCACTACGGACTAAACTTTCCCCTTCTTTGTTCTTGCTCTCGGTTCTTGACTTCTACAAGATCCAACTCTTCCACCTGAGCCCCAATTCAATTACTATGCTTAGTGTGTTCGTCCATCTCTATGAGGCCTATCTAGGGATCCAGCCCAGCCTCAATCTGTTCTGCCACTTTTATAATCTAAAAAGGGTGATGAAAAACGATGTTGTTGGGGGTGCCAGTTTCCACCTCCGCAGCAGAGTGTCGAGTGCTTATATCCCTGTTCCTGTAACCTCTTCCTGGCAGTCAGACTGGAAGAAGCGATGGTTTACATCACATCTTCGGACATCGTGAACTGCCCTCTGGCTCATCGACCACTTCTCCCCAATTCAATTGACCTTTGGACAAAAGTCCCTCCTTCGACCGCTCGCAATGCCCATTACATTAGGAAGATCGAGGAGTTGAGGAAGATCGGGTTGACTTGGTGGTATATAGCCAGAGACTTTATCATGCACCGATCGAGTCCGTTGAAGTGCCGGGATCACTTGGCCTAGACTACTCCGGAGTCGACGATGCCACTAGAGACAATCCTAGAAGTAAGTACTTCTAATATTGTGTTCTTTTTTGCTTTAGTCGATGACTAGTGAAATAACTTGCAACTTGCCAAATTTATCGTACTTAGATATCTCCTCCAGGCTGAGGAAGATGTTCCAGGGATCAGAACCTGGCGCTCACGCCATCGAGGCATACTCACTTGTCAATCCTCAGCCAGAGGTGAGTACTGTTTCGTGGTTCGTAATGCATCGTTCATGCATTTGCCTTCCACTTTAACCCAATATCTTCTTAGGAAGTTAAGTTCGACGATGAAGGCGGGCCGATGAGGGGACTCATCAGTCTAGAGGATGACGAGCTAATCCGAGATGATGATCAAGCATCGGGCTCTGTCCCTACTAATGTCATCTCTTCGTTGAACGATCCAGCGCCTACCATCATTCCAAGTGACAATGGAGCAGCCCCAGACAAGAAGCGAGCGAGTCTCCTCGAGCGATGAGATCGATGTCTCCAGCACCCATCGTCCAACCAAGCATCCACGCATCTCATCGTTGAGACCATCCAATCAGGTGATCTTGAATCGCTCACTTGACTACTATGAAGTTCCTTCTGACGTGATCCAACAGATTCTGGATGACCAGTGGGCTGCTTGGAGGGCTGATGCGCTAATCGAGAAGCAAGCTACCAGGACTACACCAGTCCTGGCAAAACCAGCTGCGCAGAAGAAGAATGTACAAGCAAAGATTCATCTGGCGAAGTAAGTTACCTCTTCTTACTCTTCACGATTATTTTTTTCTTGTCGAAGGTGTCAAGTAGAGAATTCCTTGTAGTAAGAGTGTGCTCAGTGGTGCTGTCGATGACATCACCGCGGCCACCTTATCGTCTCTTGGCACCTTGCCATTGTTGCAGCTCCCTCTCTGGCAGCTTCTGTCCAGCGTGCTGGTAGTTCTTCTACAGTGATGGCTCCACCTCCTCCGGCTTCACAAGCGCCTCCGAAGTACTGATCTATCATGAAGCCCCAGATTCGGGTACATGACCATAAACGAATCAGTCCTGTGTTTCTGCTCCATTCTTTTGTTCTGCTTTTGACACTTCTTGGTTTCTTCTTTCCATAGCGTGATGTGGATACCTTTCTCGAAGCCGAGGCTTTTTGTGAGCAAGCCTATCAATAGAAAGAGAGGCGGCTCATGGCTGCCAATCAGTAAGTGCTCAAGATGAAAGACGCCAAACTGGAGGCACTACGTTGCTCAAGGCCAAGTTCAGCCAAGACAAGGTAGAGGCTGGCAAGAAGATGGTCGACGTCGAAAAGGCTATAGTGGATGCGGCGCTTGCCACTCTACAGTCAGAGACACTCGAACACATGACCTCATCGGCGTGCCTTGCATCTTCCTACATGCTCGGCATGCTGAAGAACCACCATCCGGACCTGGACTTCTCGATTTTGGATAAGGTATTCGCGTGTGAGGCGAGTGAGACTGCCGACCACATCGAGTCCTTCGGAGACCTTACCGAGAGGTTTGTGGCCCAGTTGGAGCTATCTCTTGTTGACAACGGTGATGACGCCCACCAGGGTCCTTCTGCCTGAACATGCTTGTGTAATGGTTGAACCTTTTTTGGCAACTGTGGTCTTGTATGATGCTGCTAATTAATTTGCTTGCCTATCATGCTTTTCCTGCTATCCCCTTGTCGATAAAATAGAGTAGCACAAGTAGATGCAAATCTGATCTTAGCACTCATAGACCCTTGATAAGTATTTCGTAGCCACGTGCATCCTTGACCGTATCTGCACACAGGGCTAAAAAAATTCCATTAAATGATTTAGCCCCCGAGTGTATACTCAGAGAGGCCGTATATAACATAAACGCTATGTAAGTTGGAGTGAAACTACATGATCTTTGCAAGTCTTCATCGACCATCCGGCTTCGGCTTTGTAGCGAGCATGAACTTGCAAGTTGCGCATTTAGAATCAACTAGAGGCCTCATCTCTCGCCATCCACTGAGCTTTAGATGTCTGACAATCTAGTGCTTGTATACGCACAGGATAGAATTGCTCGTCGTCGGGTTCAAGCATAGCCACCCTCTGTTTTTGTTCGCCGACATGGTAAGTATGCGATCGAGTAAATGTGTGCAAAGAATCGCATGTAACAGAAATAAAAAGAAATAAAGAGATTGTGCCTATAGCATCCCGCTCAATAGCAATACCGACCAGGAAAATAGAGCAAGGTACAGAGTAACCTATAGCCCCCGACTCCTTACTTGATGATATCATCGAATAGGGAGTAGAGTGACATAAGCACAACACCGTGATGTAGCCTTCAGCTCCTTGCTCGATAGCTAAATCGAGCAAAAAGTGAAGCATCAGTATCAAAGATAACTGTTGCAACCCCAACCTCTTATTAGATAGATGTATCAACCTGAGAGTGGAGCCAGGTAAAGAGAAGATCGAGCGATGTAGCCACCGACCTCCTACTCGATGAGTGCATCGAGTAAAGGGTTGAGCATATGCATCAAAAATGCGTGATGTAGCCCTCGACTCCCTACTCGATGACTGTATCAAGAAGGGAATAGAGCGTGAGCATCGAAAATAGCAGCCCCCGACCGTACAGTCAAAACGTTTAGAGTAAAAACCCACTCCAACAGTTGGGTACTGTTGCAACCTTTGCGTCCCTTCGGCTTCCATGATGTGCATCATCCGGTCAATGTCATAACTTAACACCTCTTCGGTTTCCGTACTTGTGCGGAAGTGCAACGGAGACCTCATGGATTGGAACCAAAGCAGATCTTGACGGAGCCGTTGCTACAGTGTGACCCGTTCCCAGAGCTATAAATAGACAGGACTTTTAGTCGTCTGCCGCACTCTGTTTTCTTTCTTTGCTTCTTCTCATAGCGCCTTAGTTCCTCAACCTCACCTTATGGCCTCTACTCCACCGTCGTCCCCCTCTTTGGAGATCCTCATAGAGTCCCCTCCCCCTATGCCGCTGGCCATAGTTTCTTCGAGGTGGATCATCATCTCCTCTAATTGATGAGGAGGAGGTGATCAACTGGGAGGCCATCGAGAGGGAGGTCTGGCCGAAGAGAAAGATGAGGCTGGCAGGGAAGAAAACGCCGTCGTCGAAGAAGACGAGGTTACCTCCTCCTACTCCATCATCAAAAAAGACGACGTTGCCGAAGCCGCCAGAGGAGAAGAAGGTGAAGCTCAAGACAACTTCATCGGCTCGGCCTCTACACGCGCTCCGCTCTCTTTCAGCACGCTGCCGCCCTCGGAGAAGTCTCTTTCTCCGTCGACAACTTGCTGGGTCTTCGCATCTTCCTCCGATCCATATGAGGGGCGAAGGCCCATCCCGGGGACCATTCTCTTTCGGTCCCCGTGGGAACAGAAGAGGTGGTGCGATGCCTCCAAGGGCAAGTAGTAGTAGGGTACCTGCCTCATATGTAATAGGATAACTTGTATTAGTTAATTTTAATGAACTCATACTTACCTGAATCCTATTTGTGATGCACGAGTTCTGTAGTTCATGCGTAAATTTTTGTCAGTTGATCGATGTTCCATGAGTTGCCAAACACTGCTCCTTTTGTCATCGATAGTCGTACTGATCCGGGTCGAGTCACCTCGACCACTACATAGGGACCTTCCCATTTAGGTGATAGCTTATTACTGTTACCTTGCTTATACATCCTTTCATAGTACTAAGTCTCCAGCAACGAGTTCTCTTGCCTGGATTTTCTGGCTATGGTATCGATGTAAAGCTTGTTGATACTTGGCTACTCAAATGGATGCTCGATCCCTATACTCCTCAAGTAGATTTACATCATTTGTTCACATCTGCTCATGTTCCTCTTCTAAGTAGTTGTCTACACGAGGTGACCTAAATGTTAACTCAGTCGAAAGCACTGCTTCTACTCCGTAGACCACGAAAAACGGCGTTTCACCAGTGGCTCGACTAGTCGATATACGAATAGCCCATAGCATGAGGGGAGTTCGTTCGCCCACCAAGTCGAGTAAGCCTTGAGCCTATCGAACACGCAGGTCTTGATCCCTTACACGATTATGCTGTTGGCTCACTCGACCTGACCGTTACTCTGAGAATGAACCACAGAAATGAAGCAAAGTTTGATACCCAGTTCTTCGCAAAAGACTATGAAAGCATTGCTCTTGAACTGGCTACCAATATCTGTGATTACTCTATTAGGGATGCCAAATCGAATAACAATGCTTTTTATGAACTTCTTAGCCGCTTCCGAGGTGATGTTCTTGACGGATTCGGCTTCAATCCACTTGGTGAACTTGTCGATAGCCACGAACAGGAACTTGTAACGTCCTTGGGCTCTTGGGAATGATCCCAAGATATCCAAGCCCCAGATAGAGAAAGGCCAAGATAGAGGAATAGTTTGCAGGGCTTGGGCTGGTCTGGTGGTTTGCTTACCGTAGAATTGGTAGCTCTCGCACTTTTTTACCAGCTCGCAAGCATCCTGAAGGGCAGTCGGCCAATATAACCCTTGCCGAAAAACCTTTCCGACTAGAGTGCGATAGGACGCATGGTTGCCGCAGATGCCTCTATGGACATCGAGCAATATCTTATTGCCATCTTCCTGAGTGATGCACTTCATCAAGATTCCGTTACTCCCCTTTCGGTAGAGCTTGCCATCTACCAATGCGTATAGCTTGGACTTACGTGTAATTTTCTCTACTGTTGCATCATCATCAGGGAGCTCCCGACCTTCGAGATAGGCTTGGAATAAAGTCATCCAAGTCGGCTCGCATTCGAGTAGTGCAACTTTTGTGTCTGCGTGTTCTGCCTCGCTGACCCGACTAGGCTACTGGTCGAGTTGGGCAGCATCTGTCTCCCGTATGGAGGAGACATATGGTTTGAGGAGTTTCTCAACGAAGACTCCTTTGTAGTGTGGGTGAACGGGACGAAGCAAGCCTGGCAAGTTCGTCAGCAGCGGACTTGTCACTTTGCCTGATATGCCTTACATTGAGCCCTTCGAACATGTGCTCTAACTTGCGAACCTCGTTCAGATATGTTGCCATGTTATCATCCGAGCACTAGTACTCCTTCTGTACTTGGTTTACGACTAGTTGTGAGTCCCCTTTCACGAGTAGTCGCCTGATTCCAAGTGACATAGCTATGTGGAGCCCGTTAACCGGTCCTTCGTATTCTGCAACATTGTTTGAAGCTTCAAAATCAAGTTGGATAACATATTTAAGCTCCTCACCTGTCAGGGATTTGAGCATGATGCCGAACCCCAAGCCCTGAAGTGTAAGCGACCTATCGAAGAACATAGTCTAGTGGTCATCGACCGTCTTTTGCTCCTTTTCTTTGACGTGCGTCCATTTCGCGATGAAGTCCACCAATGCTCCTGACTTGTTGCTGTTTCGCGCTCGAACTCGTTGAATTAGACCGCCCACTGTGCAATTCGCCCTATCGCCTCTCGATTGCGTATTGTCTCCTTGAGCGGATACGTTGTCATGACCATAACCTTGTGTGCCTAGAAGTAGTGCTACAGCTTTCGGGAGGTCATCAAAATAGTGTACAACATCTTCTGCACTTGAGGGTATCGCAGCTTGGCATCATGCAAGACCTTGCTCACGTAGTACACCGGCTTCTAGACCTTGGCCTTTTTCTCAGGGCAATCCCGCTCGACCACCAGGACTGTGCTTACTACTTGAGGGGTAACTGCAATGTACAAAAAGATCACTTCTTTTTCGTTAGGTGAGGTTAAAACTGACGGAGACGATAAGTACCTTTTCAAATCCCAAAAAGCTTCTTTTGTCTCCTTGGTCCACTCGAAGGTGTCCTGCTTCTCGAGTAACTTGAAGAAGGGTAGCCCTCGTTCACCCATCTTAGAGATGAATTGGCTAAGGGTTGTGATGCAACCTGTGAGTTTCTGCACTTCCCTCAATGTCTGCGGAGAACGCATCTGGTCGATGGCCTCAATTTTACGCGGGTTGGCCTCGTGCCTCGACTGGATACCAGGAAACCGAGAAGCTTGCCAGATGGAACGCCAAACGTGCACTTCTCAGGGTTGAGCATCATTCGATACTTCCTGAGGTTGTCGAACGTCTCCTCGAGGTCGCTGATTAAGGTGTTCCCGGTTTTTGACTTAACTACGATATCATCGACATACGCTTCCACGTTGCGCCCGATTTGGGATTTCAAGCAATTTTGGATACAACATTGATACGTAGCACCAGCACACTTCAAACCGAAAGGCATCTTAATATAACAAAAATATACCGAAGGGAGTAGTAAAAGCAGTTTTTTCCTCATTCTCTGCTGACATGCTAATTTGGTTATACCCCGAGTAAGCATCTAGAAAACTTAGCAGTTCACAGCCTGTAGTGGAATCCACTATTTGGTCAATGCGAGGGAGTGGAAAATGGTCTTTAGGACAAACCTTGTTGAGGTCGGTATAGTCGACGCACATCCTCCACTTGTCTTTGGGTTTCTTGATGAGGCAGGGTTCGCCAGCCACGTCTGGTGACGGACTTCTTGGATGAAGCCAGCCTTCAAGAGTTTTCCAACCTCCTCTTGAATAGTCTGCTTCCTGTCTTTCGCAAATCTACGCTGCTTCTGCACCACAGGCCTAGCTCTCGGTTCCATAGCTAGTCGATGCTCGATCACCTCCTTGGGGACCCCGGGCATGTCGAACAGTTGCCATGCAACCACATCGCGGTTTACCCGAAGAAAAGTGATGGGCTCGAGTTCCTATTTAGGGTAAAGGTCGACACCTACCATGACCATCTTGGAAGGTTTCGACATGTCTAAGGACACTGTCTTGATGCCCCATCGGTCTTTTTAGCCTTCTCGTCATCGTCGACTGGGTCCTTGGCGGCGCTATTGGGTATAGGAGCCTTGTCGATGCTCTTGGATTTTTAGCGCTTAGCTTCCTTGCCATCGATGCTAGCTGTCGATCCACATAGATGCTTGACCATCTCTAAGCTCTTCTTATCGCACCTGATTGTTGAGCGTTGGTCCCCCTTGATTGCAAGGACTCCTTTTGGCGTCGGCATCTTGATGGTTTGGTACGCATAGTGCACCACTACCATGAACTTGCCTAGCATTGGGCGGCCTAGGATCACGTTGTAGGTAGTCTTAAAGTCCGCCACGTCGAAGAGGATCTTTTCGGTGCGAAAATTGTCTGGCGTCCCAAACGTAACGGGCAGCTCGATCTGGCCTAGGGGCATCGATGATGAGCACGTAGTTATGCCGTGGAATGGCTCGGCTCCGGCTCTGATCTCTGTCTAGGAATCCCCATGTTCTCCAATGCTTTTGTGAAGATAAGGTTCAGTGAACTACCTCCATCGACCAACGTTTGAGCGACCTTAACGTTGACGATGGTGGGTTCGACCACAACAGGATATTGACCCAAATGTGAAACAATAATTGGGTGATCCGATTGGTCGAAGGTGACTGACACTTCCGACCACTTGAGAAACCTGGGGGCGTTGTGGCCAGGTTGACCTCCCACTCGACTACCTTGTATTGCCTTTTAGACTCATACGTGGCAGATCCACCAAAGATGTGCGCCAGCTTGTGATCGGCCCTGCGGTATTCGGGCTCATCATCCTAGAGCTTCTCTTTGGCTTGCTCGATCTCGCGATCGGTGAGGGTAGCTTTGAGCTTCTCCTGGACCTTCTTGCTAATCACTTAGCATTCGTCGAAGTCTTGTTTGTCTGTGTGATAAACTGGGCAGTATTTGTTGCCTCCACTACTTCGACCCTTGTTGTCACCGATATTGTGCGCCTTGCCCCTTTCGACCGTGGCTATGGTGGAGTCACCTTTGCGTTTCTCTCCACAATTTTTGTTCTTCTTTGGCCCTTGCTTGGATGACTCGGGCTTGTCGTCGCCAGACTTGGGGTCATTTATATGGTCTCAGGCTTCGCCACGTATAGCGTATTTATCTGCCAACTCGAAGAGCTCCTTGGTGGCTTTGATCTTTCGAGTGGCCAGCTTTCCCTTCAACTCCCTATCCTTGACACCGTTTTTGAAGGCTACTACGACTGCCTCGTCTGAGATGTCAGGGATTGAGTTGCGCTTGTCGCTAAAGTGTCGGATGAAGCTGCGCAATGACTCCCCTGGCTTTTGTATTACCCGATGCAAGTCGTTGCGCATTCCGGGGCATTCATATGTGTCATGAAAATTAGAGATGAACTGGGCCGGCAACTCCGCCACAATGATATCGATTGAGGTGGGAGGTTGAGTAACCAAGATCTTGCTGAACCATCTAGGGTGGTCAACAAGTAATTGGCCATCACCTTCTCGCTTCTTCCGGCTGCCCTCATGAAGGTAGTGTAAATCTGCAGCCACTCGATGGGATTGATCTTACGTGAGTACTTTTCGATAGGGCCTGGCTTAAACTTGTTCGGCCATCTGACTGCACGTAGCTCAAGGGTGAAAGCTTTGCATCCTTCATTGATGTCCTCGGGGGTCGCCTATCGTCGCAGACCACGCCGTCCTCCTTGTCGAGAAGGGAACATGCGCCGTGCCGGTGAGCGGCCCCTCGAAGGCGGAGATTAGCCCCATCGGGCTCAGCGTGCGAGAGATTGGTCCCTCGAAAATGGTGTGGAATATATGAAATCAGGTGTCTTCATAACCAGCCCAGGATCGCTTGAAGGAGAAACAGGGCCGAGCGGAAGGCCCAGAAGGAAAGCTCCCCGCCAAGCTTTATTACTGTGCGAAAGGGGATACATCCTGGAGGCAGTTGAACATGTATTTAGATATAAAAGATACGATTGTAATCCGAGTTGTTAACAGGGTAAATAAAGATGTAAACTCTATCTTGTAACCGATTAGAATTCAATAGCCGATCGGGATCCCTTAACTAATCGGGACTCTGTAAACCGTCCCACCCCCACTATATAAGGGAGAGGGTGGGCAACAATAGAGACATCGCATCATAGAGAGCTCACGAGCAATCTTAGATCCAAGAGATCCACATAATCCCAGCACACAAGACTAGGGTATTACCTCTTCCGTCGAGGGTCTGAACCTGTCTAAACCTTTGTCTTGTGTGACCTTCGAGTTTGAGATCTAGCGCCTGCCCTATAAATTTATTGTCGACTACAAAAGTCGACAGTTGGCGCGCCAGGTAGGGGAAGCGTAATAATCTTTTCCTACAGACTCGATGGCAGCAACTAGCGGAATCATCGCCACCTTCGTCTCCGGCCAGGCTTTTCGCTTTGGAAGCCTAGACTTCATCGCAGATGCGCGCGGAGAACTTGCTCGCCTGGACTTAAACTAGATCCAATCTGGTAAACATCAGGCCGAACCATCTCAGGTATGCCACTCTGACTCATCCAGCAAACCAGTCGGTGTCGCGAGGAGTTGCTAAGATCTTCACGGCATCTACGCAATAGAAGAGCAAAAGACCAATCTCCAACACCAGCAAGAGATTCAAGAAGCTGCGGAGGAAGATCGTCTTCTTCGTAAGGGAAAGGAGGCACAAGCGCGATCGCTTCGATCTCGCAGCCGTAATGTCCGCGATGACATCCTACAGTCCAGATTGGGAGACCAAGCTATCTTCCATACGCCGCAGTAGAATGTCGTCGCCTCCAAGACGGTCCTCGACATGCTGGATCCGATGATTGCATCTGATAGCCCGGCGGCCCCGAACGTGGCCCAGATCAAGGCCATGGTGACGGCGGCGGCCATTCAGCCAGAATCGTGAAAGCCGGTGGAGAAGCGCACGCGCTCCCCACGCGGCTACCCACGCCGCTAGCGCCGATCGCAACGACGGAGTACCGGCAGTCGGCGCCCCATACAACCAGTCGGAGACGTCCGCCGGAATCTCAACCGCGACCTCCGCCAAGACATCACCGCCAGACGGCAAGAGCGGGACGAGGAAGATGACGCTGGCACTACGACGACTACGAACGTTTCGGCATCGGCCACGACCGACGGAGTGATCGACGGTACGATGACCGCGACGATCATAAAGGCCATCATCGCCGCGGTTGGAACGACGACGACGATCGCCGAGTCATGGACTTGCCATGCCGAACTCCACCCCGACGCGTTGATGACTATCGTCGAGCCAGAGGCTCTCCACACCGGACTCCCCCTCATCAGGACGACAGATCCATCGACGGAATCCGAGCGTTCACTTCTCGGTTACGCCGAGTAGTATGGCCCGAAGGTGTCAACCCCAAGGGCATCGTTAAGTTTGACAGGGAGCGAGATCCTAAGCTTCACGCAGTCTATGCCCAGCGTTAAAGCGGTGGGGCAATCGTAACATGATGGAAAATTATCCGCCACCAATCTCACCCTTCAACTCAAGCATGGCTCACGTGACTTCTCGCGAACTCGTGGACTCCTGGAGCGATCTTTGCGATCAATTTATCGTGAACTTCCAGGGAACCTACGAGAGGCCTGGCACCCCGTGGGACCTATACCAGCTTCACCAAAAGAAGGACGAGACGTTGAGAGATTTCATCCAGCGTTTCATGCAGAAGAAGAACACCATCAGAGATGTATCTGATGCAGTGGTGGTAGCAGCTTTTCAGAAAGGGGTCAGCGATCTCGATCTAATCAAGAAAATGTCCAGGAAACCACCGGCCTCCGTAAAGGAGATGTTTGCATTAGCCGACCGCTATGCCACGACTTCAGACGCCCTGGCCGAGCGCCAAGAAGATCGCCCGCAACAGAAGAGCAAAGGCGACAAGCCCAAGTCCTCCAAACACAAAGACAAAAGGCGAAAAGGCGAGGAGCTAGTTGTGGTAGCAGAACGCAACCGGCCCAGAGCCGCGCGGAGGGAGGCACCCGATTACAGTACCATCATGGAAGCGATCTGTCCTTTCCACCCTAAGGGAAAGCACGCCGCCAAAGACTGCTTCACCCTGAAGCGTTTTGCGCGAGAAAGCAACAGGCAACCGGCTCTAGCGAGGGATGAGGCTGCCAAGAAGAAAGACCCTCCCAGTGAGGACGATTATCAAGAGCCAGAGTACGAGCTGAACTACATATACGGGGGCTCCACCGGATACGAGTCCAAGCGGAAGCAAAAGCTTACCGCTCGGGAGATCAATGCGGTGGAACCGGCAATCCCGAAGTATCTAAAGTGGTCTAAAGTCCCGATCACCTTCGACCGCTCAGATCACCCCAACCGAGTTCTACATCCGAGTAAGTACCCTCTAGTGCTCGACCCTATTATTTGCAGTGTAAAGCTCAAGAAAGTCTTGATTGATGGAGGGAGTGGACTCAACGTCCTATTCACCAAGACCTTCGACGATATGAACGTCCCCCGCTCTGAGCTAAGGCCGAGCTCACAGCCGTTCCACGGAGTGATCCCTGGGGCGCCTTCGTTTCCACTCGGGCAGATTGCTTTGCCAGTCACCTTCGATACCAAAGACAATTATCGGACCGAGTATATAAATTTCGAGGTAGCGGATTTCGAGACAGCGTATCACGCTATGTTGGGAAGACCCGGTCTGGCTCGGTTCATGGCCATCCCGCATTACACCTATTTGATGATGAAGATGCTAGGACCCAAAAGCGTCATCACGGTTCGCAGGGACGTCAAGCGATCTCTGGAATGCGGCCGAGAGAATTGTGAACTTGCTAAGCTGCAGGAGGCAACCGCCGAAGGGAAGAGTGTCCAGGCAGAGGCTGCCACGTTGGAAGAAGAAGGCGACATCCCATCCAAGAAGCAGGCCACGTCAGGGATAAAGTCTGGCGAAGGGACCAAGAGAATTATTCTTGACCCATCCGACCTGTCCAAAATGACTCTGATCGGGATAGGGCTCGAGGGTAAATAGGAAGGTGCGCTCGTCACCTTCCTCCAGGCTAACAAGGACATCTTTGCCTAGAAACCATCCGACATGCCGGGTGTTCCTAGGGAGGTGATCGATCATTCCTTACACGTCGATGAAAAGGCGAAGCCAATCAAGCAAAGACTCCGCGTTCGCTCGGATCGTTTAACGCCATCAAGCAGGAGATCACCAAGCTATTAGCTGCAGGTTTTATCAAAGAAGTGTATCATCCCGATTGGCTGGCAAACCCTTTACTAGTTCAAAAGAAGAATAAAACTTGGCGCATGTGCGTTGATTATACTGATCTCAACAAGGCATGTCCGAAGGATCCCTTCGGGCTACCTCGAATTGATCAGGTGGTTGACTCAACCGCCGGGTGCGAGATCCTGAGTTTCCTCGATGCCTACTCAGGGTACCACCAGATTCGCCTAAAGGTGAAAGATCATATCAAGACATCATTCATCACGCCCTTTGGGGCCTTTTGCTATACCACGATGGCGTTCGGGTTGAAAAATGCTGGTGCAACGTATCAGCGTGCAATACAACAGTGTTTTCACACCCAACTCGGACGCAACGTGGAGGCATACATGGACGATGTCGTGGTAAAGACTCGTGAAAAGAAGGACCTTATCGCCGACCTAACCGAGACGTTCGAAAACCTAAGGACTTTCAGCATGAAGCTTAATCCCGAGAAGTGTGTTTTCAGAGTATCTTCGGGAAAACTGCTCGGGTTTATCGTATTCCAACGAGGCATTGAGGCCAACCCAGAAAAGATCAGGGCCATATCAAATATGGAACCGCCGACTTGCCAAAAGGACGTCCAGAAGCTTACGGGATGCATGGCCGCACTCAACACATTTATTTCCCGACTGGGTATGCGAGGTATGCCATTCTTTAAACTCCTCAAGAAGCAGGATAAGTTCCAATGGACGCCTGAGGCACAGCAAGCGTTTGAAGATTTGAAGACCTTCTTAACGACGCCCCCGGTCTTGGGTTCTCCGATTCCAGAAGAACCTCTGTTACTGTACATCGCAGCCACGACTCACGTAATCAGTGCTGCGATCATCATAGAAAGGGAGGAGCCGGGTCACGTGCAGAAGATCCAACATCCAGTCTACTTCGTCAGCGAGGTCCTGAGTGAATCTAAGGTGCGGTATCCACAAGTGCGAAAATTATTGTACGCCGTACTTCTTACATCTCGCAAACTCAAGCACTACTTCCAAGAACATACTGTTTCGGTGGTCACCTCCTTCCCAATAGGAGAAATACTTCACAACCAGGAGGCCACTAGGAGAATTGCAAAGTGGGTAGTCGAGCTTGGAGCTTGCGATATCCTATTCAAGCCTTGCACCGCCATCAAGTCTCAAGCGCTCGCCGACTTTACTGCCGAGTGGACAGAACTCCAAAACCCGGCGGTCGTTAAAGAACTCGAGTATTGGACGATGTACTTCGATGGTTCCCTCATGCTCAGTGGCGCGGGGGCTGGTATAGTGCTCATATCGCCAAGTGGAGAGCGGTTGAGGTACGTTCTGCAAATACTTTTTCCCGTGTCGAACAACGCCGCCGAGTACGAGGCACTCATCCATGGGCTCCGTATCGCCATGTCACTCGGTATCCGACGTTTGATGGTTCGTAGAGATTCAATGCTCGTGGTCAATCAAGTGCAAAAAGAATGGTCTGCGTCGAACACAACATGGCTGCCTACTGCCAGGAGGTACGCAAGCTAGAAGGCAATTTTGATGGTTTGGAACTTGCTCATGTGCTCCGTCGGGACAATGAAGCAGCCAACGAGCTAACAAAGATGGGATCTGGCCGGACCACAGTGCCCATGGGAGTATTCATCGAAGAAATTCATAAGCCCACAATAAGCACTCGGCCTAACTCGGACGTCCCAGTGGAGAAGAACGTAGAGGCAGAAGTCCTGATCATTACCCTAGATTGGACAGTTCCGTATCTGGACTATTTGACGAAGGACGAGTTACCTGAAGACCGCATGCAGGCCGAGCGAATAATGCGCCAAAGCAAGAGCTATGTGGTGATCAGGGAAGAACTTTATCGCAAGAGCTCCTCTGGTGTACTACGACAGTGCATATCAGAACTAGAAGAGATCTTCTCAAGGAAATCCACTCGGGAGTTTGTGGGAATCACGCGGCGTCATCAACCCTAGTTGGCAAGGATTATCGTCAGGGATTTTTCAGGCCGACTGTTGTCACTGATGCGGAGGACATCGTCCGGAAATGCGAAGGATGTCAGTTCTTTGTGCAACAGGTGAACAAACTAGCACAGGAACTGCAGTCCATCCCAATCACCTGGCCGTTTGCAGTCTGGGGGTTTGACATGGTGGGACCTTTGAAAAAGGCTGAAGGTGGTTATACTCATCTTTTCATGGCCGTCGATAAATTCACCAAATGGATTGAGGCCAAGACAGTCGCCACAATCACAGCCGCTAAGGACAAAGAATTCTTCCATGGAATCGTGGTTAGGTTCGGCGTACCAAACCGAATCATCACGGATAACGGCATCCAATTCAGAGGTAGCATATTTCAAGACTGGTGCGGTGAACTCGGCATAAAAATTTGCTTCACGTCAGAAGCACACCCCCGAAGTAATGGGCAGGTTGAGTGAGCCAACGGCATGGTTTTACAAGGCCTAAAAGCAAGGATTTTCGATCGTCACAAACCATACGCCACTCGTTGGGTCAAAGAATTGCCTTCGGTCCTCTGGGGGCTGCGAACCACCCCCAGCAGAGCAACCGGGCAGTCACCTTTTTTCCTGGTGTATGGCTCAGAGGCGGTCCTCCCCACCGAGTTAGAATTCGGATCCCCGCGGGTTCGGAGCTATGAAGAAGTCGCTCTGGAAGAAAGCCGGCTAGAAGACCTCGACCGACTGGAAGAAGCCAGGGACGTCACGACAATTCAGTCAGCAAGATACCTTCAGGGCTTACGTCGCTATCACAGTCGCAATGTAAGGAGCCGCGCATTCTCCAAAGGAGATCTGGTCCTTAGAAAGAATCAGAAATGCGAGCATAAACTCTCCCCAAGCTGGGAAGGCCCTTACGTCATCGATGAAGTGATACGTCCTGGGGCTTATAAGCTCAAGCGTGACGGCGGCACAATTATCGGCAACACCTGGAACATAGAACAGCTACGTCATTTTTTCACTTAAACTTTGTAATTCAATTGTTTCTTTATGAATACATGTTTGCTCTTAAAGTTGTTCTCGCATAATCTTCTCGAAAACTATGAGTCTGAGTGCTTTGCTCCTATAAATTTTAAGACTCTGAGACATATGTCATGAACCATGCCTCAAAGCCTGGGGGCTGAACTAGTCGGACATGATATCTAAGAAGTCAAAACCACTCGGATGGACTTATCAAGCATAATAGAATATTTAAAGAAAACTTGCAAGATCAAGGAAACACTTTTATATATTTGATTCATAGGTCCAAAGTTTCCACTACAGCTGAAGAAGCATCCTTGACTTCATCCCAGAGTTCGGCGGCCCGGTCTTCATCCACATTGCAGTCATAGCCGTCCTTAATAGCCTTAAGATCCACTCGGGGATAGAGCGACTTGGTGATCGCCAGAGCCTGGCTAGCGCCATTGGTCGTCGTCTCCTTCAAGAGTATCTTGAGCTCCTTGGGGGCTTCCTCCAGTTGGGAGATGACTTGGTCTCTGCTGAGCGGCCTCTCGCCTCCAGGATGAAGCAACCTCAGCAGCGGCTCGGAGGCCTCGCGAAGCTTGGAGCAAGACATTTCAAGGGCCTCAACCCTCTCGTTGTAAGCGGTGTATTGCGCCCGCATTTTGAACTTGTAGTCTGCAAGGAAAACTGATTATCAAGAAATGCCAAGAAGGTAATGAAGACAAAGGAGGACCAAGCTGCCGAGCGTACCTTCTAACTCCTTCTCCGACTTCAATTTGGAGGCTTTCGAGACCTTGAGTTGCTCTTGAAGCTTTGCAACAGTGGAATCCCGAGCTGACATGAAGATAAGGAAATCAAAAGACCGGACGATTGAATAAGAGCACGGGGTGGTCCAAGAAATATTTACCTCGAAGGGAGCCAATGACGTCTAGCTTCTCCTGCCGCAGGGTTTTCTGCTCTTCCCGCAATGCCTGGACCTCTGATCGAAGAGCTCGCAGCTCGGCTGCATGTCCAGCCTTGATCTGCTCCAAGTCAACCAGATATTCCTGGCGTGTCCTAATCTCCGGGAGCATCTTCTGGAGGTACTCGGACTTCTTTTCAGAGCGTTCTCCCAATTTCTGTAACCATCGCAGGGGAAGGTGAGAACATGCTAACCAGCACAAACACAAAGGTGATAAGAGTAGTGAAAGTATTACCCGGGCCAGGCGAGCACAAGCGGTGGCATGACTGTAAAATTCATTCCTTTCTCTCTCCTCCTCCAAGTCGTCCAGGAGCTTCAAGCCATCCTCCTCATCAACCCACGCGGTTTGCATTATGAGTTGAGGGCAAGCGGGAGTTGGCGGAACTCGGGAGATCTCTTCAACCTCGGGGTAGGGACGGGAGATGGATTCTTGAGCAGCAGGACCCGACGTCGAAGCATGGAGTGTCGTGAAGGCGGCTGGGGCTCGGTGGCGCTCCTGTGTCCACGGGCGAGGCCTCCTCAACCAAGACATGAACGTCCTTGGGCTCAGTTTCTTTAGGGGCCCCGGACGGTGTCTTGACAGGAACATCGTACGAAGGATTCCTACTAGAAGAACGATCAGTAAATAAGCCAGCAAAAACGCGTCGAATAAGAGTCGATGGGGCATCAAACCTGTCGAACTTCTTCATTCTCATTAGGGGCTTCTTTTGGGTGGCAGAGCCACTCCCGGAGGGACCACTTGGGGCGCTACAAACTGGAACCCTGGGCTCCTCCCGACTGCCCGAGTCTCTCGAAATTGACTCTACCGCACCACGGCTAGTGGGAAGGGAGCCAAGACACCGGGCTCGTGCTAGCGGTTCCTGAATTTTAGGACCACCAGTCGGGCGTCGGGGCTTCGCAGGGTCCTTGGCAATCGCTTTCTTCCCCTTCTTGGCTGTGGGGTCTCCGGCCGAAGAGCTCGCAGGTCGTTTAAAAGGAGCGCTCTTATGAACGGCCATCTCCGGGAGGGGCGCATCGCTAAAGAAAGCCAACCGATCCTGAAAAGGAGTATTACAACTGTTAAAAGACATTCAGAGACCAATGTGGGAGTCTATCAGCTGAACTTTCTTACCTCAGTAGGAGGATTTGATGCAGTGAAGGACTTCGGGCATTTGGCGGCGGACAACTCTACGCTCAGGATGAAAAAATCGCCTACCCGAGCGTATACCTGCTCCTTCGACACTGCTTCGGGCAGTTCCCGGGTTGGATCGTCCTTTCCTTAAATGCGTATCCCAGATGGACTCACTCCTTCAGAGGCAGTATCTGGCGAGCAGCAAAATGGAGGATGAGGCCAACTCCCGTGAGACTCTTTTAATTTCTCAATCAGCGCCAAAAGGTCATGCACCTGGTCCATGTCAGCAGCATTGGGAGCAGATACCCAAAAAGGGACACCTTAGGCCGGCGCCCGACAAAAGAGGGGAGGGAAGGATTGGGATTGGCACAGTAAAATCACTCCTGGTGCAGCCTTTATTGGAAGTTTTGAAGGGAATAGCAAAGTACTCCCTCCATCCTTGAAAGTAAGGGAGAGAAGTGTTTAAATTGTGTCCTCCAATATTATGGATTGAGAGCTCTCCCCCCTTAAATTGTGTCCTCAAATTGTGCCCATACATGCAGATGCACGCAGATACATGCGACCACACATATTCCAAAACAAAAACGCGGCAGGTCATTCCCTATAATCGTGATTAATTAATGCATGCATGTTGCCAATTAATAGAGACACAGTATTAAATAGGGGCATTAGAGTCTTTTGGCAGAAACCATAATCTATCCTAAAATTTCTTCTCTCCCTTACTTTCCAGGACGAAGGGAGTAGTTTTTCTTCAACCCCTCCCGCAACTGAAATCCGACTCCCCCAATTACCTTGGGGTCGCTTTTTGAGGGATAAGGTTTCAAAAGGTAGAAATGGCGAAAGAGATCGAAATAGGGGCGGATGCCCAAGAAAGCCTCACAGAGGTGAACAAAGAGAGAGATCTACAGGATGGAATTGGGATTCAAATTCACCAATTCAATGTCGTAAAAGAAGAGAAGACCACAAAGGAAGGCCCAGCCCACGTTGGAAGAAGGATTCAAAAACCACAATCTCTTCGGAACGGGGGGTAGGGATGGATTCACCTGCGGCCGATCGTGCGGAGATCAAAGTCAGGGCTGGAAGAACCCCGTCATCCACCGTGGATTGCAACCGCTCCTCCGTCGTGATCGAGGTGGTCCAATATTGAGGCAAAGGCTGCGAGGAGGTGTCTTTGGAAGAATGAGAAGACATTTTCGGAGGAAAAGATCAACGGTGGCGCAAAGATGCGAGCACAATAGCAGTTAACCCTAGCGGCGGAGAAGGCGGAGAGACAAAGGGAGCAGAAGAGGCAGGCGTATGCGATGGGAAAAATGAACCATCGGCTTAGTCTTTAAAAGGGGAAAATTAGGTTTTCGCCGAATCGGCGGGAAAGAGATTGACCCTGCTCTATGCTTCGTAATGATTTGCTAGCCTGGCATCCTGACATACAGAGGCGGTTATGGTTTGACCAAGTCATATTTGGGACACATTGCTCCCCACGATGGGATGTTTAACCACTTATCGAACTAAGCGAGACATGGGTGTCCTCCAGTTTGGATTAAAAATATCTTCTGTGATATGCCCCATGTTGGGTCGCTAGGTGGTTACCGCATGACGGAATCATATATCACGAGTTGAGCCTGATAAGGCACGGTTCCAATGGTATGCCCCAAGATGGATCGGTAAGCTGTGCATCGTAATAAATGAGTATGGATACCGTTCGGATAAACCTTGATACACTCCAAGTCGAGCCTAAGCTATATCCTACACCAGTCGAAAATAGGTATCACTCGGCCATGAGCCAAGAAAATCCTGATACGCTCCAAGTCGAGCCTAAGCTATATCCTACAGTAGTCGGATATAGGTATCACTCGGCCTAGAGCCATGAGAATATGATGTGTCCCAAGTCGGACCAGAGCTATATCCTACAGCAGTCAGATATAGGTATCGCTCGGCCAAGAGCCACGCAAATCCTAGTATGTCCCAAGTCGGACCTAAAATACATCCTACGACGGTTGGATGCGAATATCACTTGACCAAAGAGCCATGCAAGCTTCGATATACCCCAAGCTGGGTCTAAACTATGTCAAGTGACAATCATGGGGAACACTTGAAAAAGGTACTTCTTTATTATATATAAATTCCCCAGGCATTATGCCTGGGAAAATATTACATTCACAGGGGCCCTAGACTTCTCCGCGGCGCACCCGGCCAAGCGCCTCCACGAGAACTTCCTTGACCTCATGAAGGGCTGGGAAAATCTCGAGGAAGACATTGACAGCGGTGTGGTCGAGGGCGGCGGTCGTGTCCTCCGCCCATTCAGCCATGGCGACGTCGAAAAGTGCCTACTCTTCGGCGAGCTCTGGGTCCTGGTTGTCCATGAGATTCCTTGAGAAGAAAGTGAAGCTTGACGTAAGAAATGGAGGACTAAACGTGAGAGAATTTTAAAAGCGCTGGTTCGCCTTTTATAGCCAATGCGATAAGGTTGAAGTAAATGCGGGGATGTAAAGACATCAGAAGCCGAGGAGACTTAGAGTTAAGATGGTTCAGAAGCCGAAGAGGTTTTTGGAAAAAAATTGACTCAAGAGGTCAAAACAACTTCGAAGACTGTCCGGGGTTATATTCGAGTCCTTCATAATCCCCTTGCTGCAAGAAGAAGCATTCAAATCAAAGAAGAAACCAATCAGAGGTTTATGCTAGAAGCTGAGAATGTTGATCCAAAGTTGAGGTCGAGATGAAGATATAGTAATCAGATTATGAATCACTCGGGGGCTACTGTGGAATATATGAAACCAGGTGTCTTCATAACCGGCCCAGGATCGCTTGAAGGAGAAATAGAGCCGAGCGGAAGGCCCAGATGGAAAGCTCCCCGCCAAGCTGTATTACCGTGCGAAAGGGGATACATCCTGGAGGCAGTTGAACATGTATTTAGATATAAAAGATACGATTGTAATCCGAGTTGTTAATAGGGTAGATAAAGATGTAAACTCTATCTTGTAACCGATTAGAATCCAATAGCCGATCAGGATCCCTTAATCGATCGGGACTCTGTTAACAGCCCCACCCCCACTATATAAGGGAGAGGACGGGCAACAATAGAGACATCGCATCATAGAGAGCTCATGAGCAATCTTAGATCCAAGAGATCCACATAATCCCAGCACACAGGACTAGGGTATTATCTCTTCCGTCGAGGGCCTGAACCTGTCTAAACCTTTGTCTTGTGTGACCTTCGAGTTTGAGATCTAGCGCCTGCCCCATAAATTTATTGCCGACTACAAAATTCGACAGATGGGACTCGTTTTCCCATCGCTTGCGGTCTTCTCGGTCGTGTTCTTCCCTTTGATAGCGAAGGACGTCACGCAAATCTCATCGATTGTGAGGAATACGATCTCGAAGATCCTCGGGACGTCTCCGATGGGGGTTGGAATGAAAAGTCTTGGAAGTGTGGTGGCTAGCCATCGCCGATCTTGCTGCTCGATGACAATCGTGGGATGGTCCCGGCAACTGGCTTCTAGTGCCCTGCTGGCTGGGACGTCCATACCTCAAATCGGCTGCTCGAGTGGTCTGAGCTTGCGCTGCATTGAGTAGCATTTTTATCTGATCGAACACTAGAGTCATCGGGTTGCCCGGATCCAGTGGCGAAAAGGATTTCAGTAGCATGTGAGTGCACTGGACATTTGCCTCAGGGGTGCTGAAGATGTCGTTGTTGTGGCTCTGGCGGGATACTGCTCCTAGGATGCGTCCGGGTCTGCCATTGTGGTTTTGTTGTCGAGGAACTTGTTGTCCCCAAAGATCCAACGCCCGCGAGCGGGGTGTCATTAGATCATCGAGATCAAGTTGCTTCGATAGGTTGGCCACAATTCCGGTTGTGGCCGTGGCTGTTAGATCTCACTAATGATCTGTAGTATAGGGAGTAATAGCTTTTGCAACCACCCAGGTTGTAGCCATCACTGCTACAGGATCTTGAGGCGTGCACAGGGGGATCTGGTGTCGCTGACCCTCTGCGGCATCTGCCCCTAGATTCCTTTCTTGGGAACTACCGTCAGTATCACCGTTGTTGGCTCTGGCCATGAACACGCATCGATCTATTGCACTGCTGTTCTGGCTGCTGCGGGCATCGCTTTCGCTATCGTTCTCCGTCTCGACGTACATGAGAACATTGGGCTCCATATGGTCGAAGTCTATAAAACACACCTCTCAGCATGGTTCCTAAGAGCGGGACTCAGTAAAGCCGATGTGTGTTAGATCTCCACCCGGTCCCCATTGATAGAGCATGGTTCCGAAGGCGATCTCAGATCCAATTGCGGATACTTGGTCGATGACGGTGATTGAGCGAAAATTGTCGCAGGAGTTGACGTCGGAGAATCCGATGTGAGCATGTACCGAAGACATGCTTGATCTACAAAAACAGTTGAAGTCCCCTACCTGACGCGCCAACTATCAGAGGTTAGATCTCAACAATAAATTTATGATTTAAGGGTACCTTCGATTTAGCAAAGTCAAGCACGAAGACAACGGCAAACGATGTATACAGGTTTAGGCCCCCAAAAGGAGTAATACCCTACTTCCTATGCTGATGATGTATGTATTGGTGCATCAAGAACATAACAGATTGTCTAGCCCTAGTTTATAATGAAGATTGGATCTAGGCAATGGCTAGACTATGGCTAGAGGTTGATGAAGCGCAGTTCGTCGGCTCCTAGTTGCTCTGCGTCTTTTGAAAGCTCTAAAAAGTGTTCTCTAGTTTTGTTTTTTGCCCCCCCCCCCTCTGAGGATACCTACCCCCGGTCTTATAAAGTCAGGGTAGCCCGGCCTCAGGTTGAGTTGTAATCAGTTTGGAACACCAGATCGTAGCCGACGAAGAGTCCATCATCGCGTGATCTTCGTAGTATATCCAAACTTCCTTGGATACCAGACGTACTCGATTCGGTTTCCTCGTAATGGGAAAAAGCGATCGAGTCCTTCCTAGTATGGAGATATCCACTCCGCGTATATCTCATCCCATAGAATTAGTCCCGTGATATCTGGAGTTTCTAGATGCTTGCTTGAGCATATATGGTATAGTCTTGATATTACTGGTACGTATTCATACCCCATATTTAGATATTCGGCAAGTAGCTCACGCTTCAGCTTCTTGTCTTCCTGGCTTGCGGCAACTCCCCAGCTTTAGTCATCTCTGGCGTCACCTTGACCGTCTGGACCTCAGCTCTTCTAGCCTAGTACAGATCTCCTCCGCCTCACCATGATCTACCTCCAAAGTCTTGCAACCATCACACACAAGAAAAACATCACGTAGCATTGCTCAACAAAAATATGCAATAAACATCACTTAACCACAATTGTCAATGCTCAAATATTTCGTTCTGGAAAATAACTACCGCTTCACAAGGCCGGTAGTACCGACTAGCCGGTACTACTGCCCTCACTCAACCTAGAAAAACAACCTCTTTGGAAAATAACTACCGCCTCATAAAGCCTAGTACTACCGCAAATTCGGTATTACCGCCCTTACCACATTGGTAGTACCGCACTTTACTCAAATTGCTCAAAACCAAGGCAAACTCAATTCAAACTTAAGTACCACAAGCTCAAACACAATTAAATATTCATCACAAACTTAGATAGACCATCGCATGGTCTCTCACTCCTGACAAAAGAAAGTTTATTCTGCAATCCTACGTGATATTTTGTAAAGCTTGAGAAGCATACTGTGAGTTGAAGTTACAAGTGGTAAGAACATCAAATGCTGCTGCCTATATGTGTGTACTCAGTAGGTGTCATCGAGCCAGGGATTACATGGGGCCTATGATTCTTTTTTTCTGTATTCATGTTTACATAATTGTACCCTAAATGAGCAATAAATTAAATTAGCTCACGTGCCTCCTAAAAAAAGAAGAGTATACAAACAATTTGCTTTCCTATTGCACTAATGGACATGGTAGTTGTTAATCCGTGTTCAGTTATAGTACATATATAGAAAAATTAAGTTATAACGTTAGAAACTATCACGAGATTTTATTACCGAGCAAATTGTTTTTTTTTGTAAAGTACGAATTAGAGAATTAAATTTCCCATCTTACACTAATTGTAACAGGAACAATACCAGACAAATGCAATCTTGCGCATACAATGCCAAATACAAACCGACGTATAGGTGAATCCGTGCATAACTTACATTCAAATACTCTGAACTCACATACATAGCATTACTATTGGTATGTAGGGCTGAAAAAAAACTCGAGACACGTGAGCTACTTGAGCTCGTCTTGCTTTAGGTTCAATTTGAGCTCCAAACGAGCTGAATTCGAGCTTGATCTTGAGCTCACGAGCTTCACCAAGCCGAGCTCGAATAGTTCGCGAGCCTGATAAATTTAAAAATTACCTATTAAATATTATTATATATTAACTCTTACTGAGTATACTCGAGCTTCAGCACTTTTTATTATTGAAAAATAATGCATATTGAATTTTTTATATTTATTGAGCTTACTTGATCCGAACTCAAGCCTGGATCGACGCTTGGACCCTAACTCGAGCTCATTCGAGCTCGGTTCGAACTTTTACCAACCTTGAATCTATGAGGCTAGGCTCACTCTAGGTTGGCTAGTTCACACGCCTATTGGTATGCATTGCCAAATCAAGAAATAAGAATCTCCACAACAGACGTGCCTTCTTTGCACACCTGACAATTGCCAACGTAAAGATTTTTTTTTCTTTGTATCTTCAATTCGGTGATACCTCCCCTGTTCAGCATTTCCAGCATGAAACAGTTACGTTAAGAAGAAATGTTTCTATTCTGATTGTGTGCTATTATGCTGAACGGACATACGGACCTCGATCGGCCAAGAACTCAAGTGGACTAACTGATCTAATGAGAATTACTAAGCGTGATTCAACGCCAATGCTCAAAAAAACGCAGATGACGGTGGGTCAAGGCTGGACTTGAATAATTAATTGAAGAAAACATCAAGGCAAAACATAGAATTAATATTAAAGAAAGAAAATAAAGAGCGCCTCTCAATTACTCAACGGAGAAGCTATGACATCTTGGATTTAAAAATTAGAAAACCATATATTTGTGTACGATTTATATCCATAAAACTTACGATAAATTAGGAAAGATTTGCTCAGTAACACTACAAAATGTTGGATAAATTAGAAAATAACATCCAACAAGGATGACACGTGGAGTATGGGTTATATGCCATTGACACATCGATTTTATTTTCCAACTCATGTGATCTTTATAGTGTTTCTGAGCAAATTACTTCTAAACTTTAGTACATGTATGTCTAAACGTTATGGACAAGTCATCCGGGGCAAGATCACACCCAACAAAGGATGTAGTCGCGGCGGCGCTTGTGGTGCCTTTCGACCAGCTCCTCCTAGATGAAGCTTCTTTTGTGCCCGAACACATATTGGTCTTCTCACATTCTCACATTGAATACTCCTCTGGTTCACAATAACTTCGGTTTGGAATACATGCCGTCAAACTTTTGAAACTTTAGCTATCGATATCTTTTTAAATGTTTAGATTGGATGTATAAAAATCATATGTGTAGATTCGTCTCGAAATGTACTTTCATAATATTGTAATTATATTAGATTTTTTAAATATATTACAATAGAAATTAGTAGTCAAAATTGAGTTTTAGTAACCGTATCGATGTCCAAAACGACAACTATTTCTGACCGGAGGGAGTAATTAGCACACATGGCCTTTATTTCCATGATCTTTTGATCACTCAATGCAATCATAAGTGACTTATATTATAGTTTCCTCAAAAAAAATTGTCTTACATTTTGGAATGAACTCAACAGCAGAGTGGGCCTTATAGGACAAAATGGTATAGAGTATAACACATAATACTCACTCCGTCCAAGTTTATAAGTCGTATTTTTTAATGGTATTATCCACAGATATAGAGTGTATTTTATATTTCAATGCAAAATTAGGGTGATGTTTCTCTACACCCCTAGTAAATAGTAAATATCCACCTTTAATTTGTATTCCTTATATGTATGCATTGAATATAGTGATTAGTAATAATAATTAGAGATAATCTAATTATTTTTAATATCTTCTTGATCTATATTTCAAAAAAAAATACATCTTACAAATTTAGACGAAGAGAGTACGTCTTAATCCATAGTTGAAGGCTAACAGGCACTTAATCCTCGCCAAGTTTGATCCTTACCGCGTGTGGACTTGTGGTCATGGGAATCCCTCATGCGATAGCTCCAATAATGCAGCAGGCAGGACCTCGATCCAGTCAACGCAAGCGGCAGCTGTGGCAGTCGGCTCTGCCGGTGATGGGACTAATAGCAACAATGTTGCGCCTGCATCAACGCTTCTAGACCTGCTCCCCTTGAGGCGCCGCACTCATTTGGCTTTCCTACACATAATAGCTTTTCCCGAAGCCTCTCACACCCATTATGACAAGTTATCATTGTTTTCGATGTCTAAAATATATGTACCCTCTTGATTTTTTTGTCTATCTGCATAGACCAAAACAAAAGAACAAGGCGGTCTTTGGAATTGGATATGGCCGATAAGGAGAGCAATAAACAGGGAAGACGATGGCACAACGTATGGTATGAGTACATAGTAGTTTTTGTTTTCTTACGAAGATTACTTGGTACTGTAGCTGGGCTTGATGCTAGTACAATTATATATATAGATAAAACTACGTATATATCCTTGTCAACAAGCCGTTGACAAAGCTTTATTATCAAATAATTTGTGTACATACCACAGTTTTATGACCGGTAGTTATTACAACAGATCTAACAATACGTTAGATCTAATGAAAATGTTAACAGATTAAATTTTATAATTCCTCTTTATTAACTTATTCACGTCGCAATGTGTGAAACACGTCATTTGATAGACACCAACAGGTCAATTTCGTCTGTATGCAAATTGGAATACCCAACTTATTAGGTGACCGTTGAATTTGACCAAAATTGTTTTTTGATAAGCCCCGAGTGTTATCAACCATTAGCAGGTCACAAGTGTACTCGGATATCAGCAGGTCACAAACATAAAGTTCCTCAGTTTCGAACATTCAACTGTCTATGTGAAGTTCATCGAAGAAAATTTTCCACATACCAAGGAATCTCATCACAATATACTGTTCCCACTTACGAAGTAGTTTTGATCCCTAGCTAACCACCTACTCTCTCCGTTCATTTTTATAAGGCGTATTTTGACTTTGCACAAGGATTAAGGTTGCGTTGAAATTGAGAAATGTATGATAGGAAATGACTTAGATGCCCACACTTAATTATCTTGGAAGATCAAAGATATACTTTGTGTAGGTGGTAATGAATAAATGCATATGGTTGAGAGAGAATAAATAGAGGTATAAAGGAAATACCTCATTAAATCTATATGCAAGTCTTATATTTATGAACAAGACCATTCAAAAAATAAACCTTATAAAGTGAAGAAGGGAGTAATATTTACCGTTGTCTCTTGAAACCAAGTCGTTCTGTCACCAAAGATCTAACATTTTATCAATTTATATTCCAAAGAGGAGGGGAATTGTCTAGCACAAACCCATATTTATGTATTAGCTAACATCTTAACTCGCCACAATAGGAATTAGCTGATACATGGGACATAAAAGAGAGGTCTGAAGGAATATGTTCTTTGTCTATATTGTGTTAGGTTTTACAAATTTATCATGATATATAATTATGGTCAATGTTGCATTTCATAGACTAAAAATATAATGTTCAAATAGTCTTCTGCGCATTGAAATAATTAATGTTCTTACTACTCAATGGTGGCGTTAAGACAACCTAAACTTGTTATATACGTGCATTGAAATTATAGATTGTGTAAGTCAATCATGGTAGAAAACAAACACTGATTGTGCTGGATGAAGCTAGCTAGCCCAAGTACACCTCCAGCGCAGCCATGTAAGATTATGTACTAAGGAAGTTTATTGGTTATAAGTATTATTTCCCCCCTGAATGTTAAGATCTACTGGTTGATGCACAACTTTGTTAAAAAAAATGTACCTTGAAATGTAGTTGGTACTTGTATTTTATCAATTCAGCACATTTTATCCGTATGATTTGATAAAGGGTGCAAAGATCACAACCATGCATTTGGTTCATAGCTATAATTAGTTCTTTGTAACCAATTATAGATTATCTTGTTGGGCCATCCTATTTAAAGGATCAACCGCATTATTCGTAAGCAAGGAATAACAAAGCCCTTCTCCTCTCTTCTCTAGCCGCCGGCCTACACGTCCTCGTCGCTACCGGGAGTTCAAGCCACGACCACCCATCTGCCATTCCTACAAATCGCTGGCACTTAAAACTAGCCCGCAACACCTGCACATAAGCCTGTGTAATTAAACTTAATTTACACACCTAGAGGAGACCGTGTCGATGTCAAGACCGAGAAATAAAAAAGCACGAAGGGAATAGGAATCACCATTAATTTCCTAGTGCCTTCCAGGCCCAATATTTCACTTCCCTGCCTATACAAATTGAAATTTCAGTCATATGCACTTGCACAATGTTACATATTAACACTACAATACAAGTATGTGCTTGAACATTTTGGATATGATTGAATCAGGTCTGTACATATATGGTGGCAAGGAAAAAAAATCCAAGAATTCCATAGCCATGTCCATGGGCAAGCAAGAACCGTTGAGAAGGAGCGCTGAAGAATTTGTAAGGGCAGGAATGGAGATCAGAAAGAGCATAAGAGGTTGGCTGAAATTTATGAATCTACAGTTGGTAGATGAAGAATTAAAGTATAAACACAATAAATATCTTTCTGTGTAAAGCCGTGTTGTGCAACAGCGAACAGGCGATTCAAAAAAGAATTGTTGCGGACAATGGTGTAGTAAATACTAGTGTAGACAAAGGAAATAAGTTTCAGCAATCACTTCACAATCATGAATATATAACTTCTGATTACCATCGAGTAGAAAGCTAGCGTTAGTAGAGTTCCATGCTGACAGAGGGAGCATCACACCAAAATTATAATATAGGAGAAAATGTAAATATAGTAGTACCTTTTATTTCAAGAGAAATTATAGTAGTACTTATGGAGGATCATTGAACAACGGATTTCTGAAGGATTGCGAACTGAATCAATCTTTGCTAGCTGCATCATGCATGAATATGAAAGAAACAGAGCGTTTTGTGATCACATGAAGACGACAAATAAGTTACAAAGGAGCAGACAAGAGAGTAAGTGCGCCATCGGCTTGGTTTGGAGTTTGTTCATGGCGTGCGTTGATGAGGACATCACTTCTATGGATATAGCCACACCTGCAAATCCATCACCTACGCATCAATCGGTCCCCGTTGCTGTAATACATGGACCGATTACTCGAGCTCGCGCACGTCAACTCAATTACTGTGAATTCGTTCCTCGGCTTCATACGAATATTTTAATGGATGGAATGCTATTTAATTCTTGTGATGATGTCCTTTGCCTCAGGAACTTGGGTGAGGAACCAACCAAGATGAAGGATAGAAGAGAAGTGCACGAGTTCGGTTCAGATTCGACTCAGGACAGGGCTGACTTGTTTCGCCGCCACGGCTACATCCGGACTCCGTTTTGGGTGTTCTTGTACTTCACTGAAAGCTTATCAAGTCTACTTTCCAACGGATCTGGAATCACATCCAAACTCCTTCTGAGTTGACGGGAATCGTTCAATCAAGCAGCGTCACTTTTTCAGTCCAAGTCAAAAGTGGGCCTTTGGCCTTGTAACAAGGAAAGCCCACTTAAGGCTGCACCCTAGGGTTCCTAGACGCCTCCACAATAAAAACAGCCAGCCGCTGCCATTAGAGGGGGTTTTTTTAGATCAAAGATAGCAGTTGCTACTTCTTGTAATCGCGCGTTGGCTAAACCGCCCAATTACTTGTCATCGAAACCCTCTTTGTGATTCTCAATGAACTCGTGGTTTCAATTATAATTTCAGTGCTTGTTCATCTTGTTCTTGCGTGTTCTTCGATTGCTTGCAGGACAAAGGCCTTCGTGGTCGTGTTGATCGCACCAAAGAAGATCAATAACAACTTCGAAGTCGGTGTAACGATTGCTAAGGCGCATCGTCTGGGACGGTGTAGTCGGATCGCCAACGCCTTCTTCCACCCAATCGAATCTATCCTCTCTCATCGAAGGTCGGACCTATCCTCCTATCACGTGGTATCGAGCTCAAGGTTGATCGGTGAGAGATTTTTTCCCATCCATTATTTTACCTACATCCGTAAAACCATAAAAAAAAAACAAATAGGCGATTAGATCTCCTTGTCCAAAACAGTTTGTGCCCTTGCTTTTGCTACTTTAATTCTCGGCTTGTTGAATTTACTGCTGCTTCGACGAGTCAAGTTGCTGGTCTTTAGTTTCATCCTTTAAAGTTTCGAGTTCAGTCATGTTTTTGTCACGATTGCTCATAATTTGAGTCGATTCATTAGTAGATCGATCGGAGTTGAGTTTGTTTCGCTCTAGTGTGGGAGATCAAATTGGGTTGCCGATTTCCTTGCTTTGTTTACTAATCCGCTTGATTCTCTGTGTTTACCAAAATAAATATCAGTTTACAAATATATATATATAAAAAGAGGCCGGTGCGTATACAAGAGCCGCACCAAATCAAGGAGTTAAAAAAAGGCAAGTGCATATAGAAAAGCCGCACCAAATCGAGAGAAGAAAAGGCAAGTGCGGATAGAAAAGCCGCACCAAATCGAGAAGAAAAGGCAAGTGCAGATTTCAAAAGCCGCACTAGATCAATTGCAAATCAAAGTTCAGAGAGAGAGAGAGAGAGAGTATCTTTTAATTACCTTTATACCCCTGGTTTTGCCAAAAGTCCTTTGTGCAAATTTTGTTTTTAGGGTCTCCCGAGTTCATCTAAGAGAGTTTTGTGACCCTCCCAAAAAAAAAAAATTGCTGTTTTGGGCGCTTCGTGACGACGCTTGTGTCTTGGCTCGCGTCTCTAGTACGGTTCGGGACTAGGACCAGACGGTACCGTCAGAGAACGCTTATTTAGCTTGCTGTGACTAACGTGGTGAAGGTTACTCCTTGTGCTATTTCAGCCACCTATAGCTCCACAGATTGTCTCCTACTCTCTGAAGTTGTTTGTCTTGTCGGTTGCCAACACCTCCTTGCTAAAGCTTGGTAAGAACAGTAAGAACTTGTTTGAACAGGTTGAGAGTGAGCGATTTGACACTAGCACACCACTTGTAGATAGGGATAATCTTGTTACTTGGTGTTAGCCTTTTTTTTCTTTGTTTTCTCTAACTATGGCAGGATCGGAAGCCGATAAAGGGGACAACATTCACCTCGCACACGGGGATCGTCTGACTTCGAGCGCCAAATGAGGCTTCACACCGATGCGCTTGATGAGGACGCTCGTGTTACCAATGACCGCCTTGGTCAATTGGAGGCGCTTCAAATTGACACCAACACCAAAATCACCGCGTTGGAAGTTTCGTAGGCGCAATCAACACCTCCTTGCAAGATTCTTGCAATGACTTGAGGAGAGGGATCGTGGGCGCCTACCGATGGACATGTGAGCAGCGTTGCAGAGACAATGAACAGGACTATGCAATGGACACGAAGGTTGAGGAAGAGGAGGATGATAGGCCACAACGACAACTACACCGCAACCGCCATGGTATGGGTTTGCGACCACCACGACGACAGTGCGTGAACATGATGACTCCCTAGGATCAATCAAATTCAAAGATGCCACCTTTTGATGGGAAATATGACCGATGCATACCTCACTTGGGAACTAGTCAGATCGTAAATTTGCTTGCTATGATTTTCCGAACACAAGAGGGTTAGGGCTGCAACTAGTGAGTTTACTGATTTTGCCTCCGCTTGGTGGCGCGAGTATCGTAATAAGACCCCAAACAATGTGCCACAAACTTGGGATGCTTTGAAAAGGATCATGCGAGCTAGATTTGTTCCTTCGTATCATGAACGAGATTTATTACATAAGTCGCAACAATTGAGACAAGGTAGCAAATCAGAGAAGAATATTATCGGGAACTACAAACAGCATGTTGCGTTGTGGGTTAGTGGAAGAAGAGGAAGTCTGCTATGGCTAGATTTATGGGAGGGTCACCCATGAAATTCGTGACATATTAGCTTACAAGGAATACAATTCTATCACTCGCTTATTCCATCTTGCTTGTAAAGTCGAAAGGGAAGTGCAGGGCGCCGCGCAAGGACTAATGTTTCGCAGTCGGACTACATCATGGCATCCACGCATTTCAAAGAAATGCCCCAAACCGCATCTTCACAAGGTACCACTAGCACCGCCACACACGCCCAACAAAACCAATGCCGCAGCATCCGGAAGCAACAAAGGGTCAAGCACCAACACCCGCCAAGAGCGCTTCGTCCGCTGCATCCACGGGAAGAACGAGGGATATTCAAAGGCCTACAATGCAAGGGATTTGGGCATGTGAGGAAAGATTGCCCAAGCAAACGTGTGCCGATTAAAGGGGATCGTGAGTATTCTTCGCTAGTGATTTGGATGATGAGACATATGCTATGCTTGCCATTGACCATGCAGAAGTGGACATGAGAAGGAAGAAGAACATATTGGTGCCAAAATGCAGAACATTATGAGAGCCTTGTTGTTCGCGCGTGTTGAGTGCCCAAATGGGGAAGGTCGAATGTAACCAAATGACATAATTTGTTTCAAACCAAGTGTGTGGTCATGGAGCGCTCATGCCGCGTCATCATTGATGGGGTAGTTGCAATAACTTAGCAAGTTCGAGATGGTTCAAAAGCTAGAGTGAAAACAAGCCCACATCCACAACTGTACCACATCCAATGGTTTAACGACAATGTAAGATAAAGGTAACACGATTGGTAAGAGTGCACTTTGCCATTGGTTCGTATCATGACTATATTGATCTGCGATGTTGTGCCTATGCAAGCATGTTCTATGTTGTTCGGAGACCATGGCGACGATAAAGACACCTTGCATCATGGTAGAACTAATCAAGACTCTTTTGTGCATAAAGAGAAGAAAATTGTATTACATCCTATGTCTCCTGAAGCCATTTTGAGGGATGAAGTTGCTAGAGCCAAAGAAGAAAAAATCGAAAACATGAGAAGAGTGAAAATCAGATTGTAGCAAAGGAATTTGTACAACATAAAGAGGGCAAGTCTAAATCTGCTCATGACAGTAAAAGATGAGATTAAATCAAGGGTGCTTGTTTACTTGCTTCCAAATCTGATTTAAATGATTTGAATGATGGCTCAAGTTTGCTATGCTTTGGTTTGCAAAGAAGCTTTATTTTCATTTGAAGATACATCCTCTTCTTTGCCTCCTGCTCATCATTAATCTTTTGCAGAAAACATAGACATTTTTCCAAAGGAGGTGCCACGGATCGCCACCAATCCGTGGAATTGAGCATCAAATTGACCTCATTCCCGGGCCTCCTTACCAAACCGTGCACCATACTGTAACCAATCCGTAAGAAACCAAGGAGATACAACGACAGTGCAAGAATTGCTTGAGAAAGGGTATGTGCGCGAATCTCTTAGTCCATGTGCTGTCCCAAGATTTTTAGTTCCTAAGAAAGATGGATCATGGCGCATGTGTGTGGATTGTAGAGCGATTAACAACATTACAATTAGATATCGTCATCCTATTCCTAGGTTAGATGATATGCTAGATGAATTGAGTGGCTCTCTTGTGTTCTCTAAGATCGACTTGCGAGCGATACCACCGATTCGCATGAAATTGGGCGATGAATGGAAAACAGCTTTTAAAACAAAATTTGGATTGTATGAGTGGTTAGTAATGCCTTTTGGACTCACTAATGCACCCAGCACTTTTATGAGATTAATGAATGAGGTTCTGCGCCATTTCATTGGAAAATTTGTGGTGGTTTACTTTGATGATATTCGATTTATAGCGTAACTCTAGAACAACATCTTGATCATTTGCGTCTGTTTTTCATGCCTTACGTGATGCTCGCTTGTTTGGTAACCTTGAGAAGTGCACCTTTGCACGGATCGAGTCTCTTTCTTGGCTATGTTGTTACTCCGCAGGGATTGAAGTTGATCAAGCCAAGGTTGAAGCAATACACAGTGGCCGGTTCCAACAACGGTCACACAAGTGCGAAGTTTCTTAGGACTTGCTTTGGATTCTATCGTCGCTTTGTGAAGGATTTCAGACCATCGCCGCACCATTGCACGAGCTCACTAAGAAGGAGTGCCATTTGCTTGGGGCAAAGCACAAGAGAACGCCTTCAACATGTTGAAAGATAAGTTGACACATGCACCACTTCTCCAACCGCGATTTCAAGAAACCTTTGAACTCGAATGTGATGCTAGTGGAATTGGGTTGGGAGGTGTGTTGTTGCAAGAAGGAAAACCTGTTGCTTATTTTAGTGAGAAATTGAGTGGGCCTAGTTTGAACTATTCCACTTATGATAAGGAGTTATATGCGCTAGTTCGAACTTTGGAAACATGGCAACATTATTTATGGCCCAAGGAATTTGTAATACATTCGATCATGAGTCATTAAAACATATTCAAGTCAAGGAAAACTAAACCGTAGGCATGCTAAGTGGGTTGAATTCATCGAATCTTTTCCTTATGTCATTAAACACAAAAGGGAAAGGAGAATGTTATAGCCGATGCATTGTTCAGGCGATACGCTATGCTTTCCCAACTTGACTTCAAAATTTTTGGGTGGAACGATTAAAGGGCAATATGAGCATGATGCTGAATTTAAAGATGTGTTGCTCAATTGTAAAGAGGGAAAAATGTGGAATAAATTTGTCCTCAATAATGGGTTTGTGTTTAGAGCTAACAAGCTATGCATTCCAAATAGCTCCGCTTCGTTTGTTGTTGTTACAGAAGCGCATGGAGGTGGGGTGATGGGACATTTTGGTGTGAAAAGACAGAGGACATACTTGCTAGCCATTTCTTCCGGCCAAAGATGAGGCGAGATGTGGAACGCTTAGTCGCTCATTGCACAACATGTCAAAAAGCTAAGTCACGACATAACCCACATGGTTTGTACTTGCCCTCCCTGTTCCTAGTGTGCCTTGGGAGGATATTTCTATGGACTTTGTTTTAGGGTTGCCTAGAACAAAGAAGGGAGGGATAGTATCTTTGTTGTGGTGGATAGATTTTCTAAGATGGCACACTTCATACCTTGTCATAAGAGTGATGATGCTACCCATGTTGCTGATTTGTTTTTCCGTGAGATTGTTCGATTGCATGGTGTGCCAAACACAATAGTTTCAGATCGTGATGCTAAATTTCTTAGCCACTTTTGGAGAACTTTATGGGCTAAATTGGGGACTAAGCTACTGCTTTTCTACTACTTGTCACCCACAAACCGATGGGCAAACCAAGTCGTCAATAGAACTTTGTCTACCATGCTTAGGGCTGTTTTAAAACAAAACATTAAGATGTGGGAAGAATGCTTGCCTCACATTGAGTTTGCGTATAACCGTCACGCATTCTACTACTAAGTTGTGCCCTTTTGAGATTGTGTATGGTTTTGTTCCTCGTGCTCCCATTGATTTATTACCTATTCCGCTTCGAGAAACTCAATTTTGATGCTACACAACGTCTTTGAATCGATGTTAAAATTGCATGAGACAACGAAGCGAACATTGAGTCTATGAATGAGAAATATAAACTTGCCGGTAGTAAAGGAAGGAAACATGTAACTTTTGAACTCGGAGATCTTGTTTGGTTGCATTTACTAAGGACCGCTTTCCTCAATTAAGAAAGTCTAAGTTGATGCCTCGCACTGATGGCCCTTTTAAAGTATTGGAAAAAGTTAACGATAATGCATATAAGCTTGAGTTGCTCGCAGATTTTGGGGTCTCTCCCACATTTAACATTGCGATTTAAAGCCATACTTTGGAGAAGAGGATTTAGCTTGAGTCGAGGACGACTCCAATACAAGAAGGGAGGATGATGAGGACATCACTTCTATGGATATAGCCACACCGCAAATCCATCACCTACGCATCAATCGGTCCCCGTTGTCTGTAATACATGGACCGATTACTCGAGCTCGCGCACGCCAACTCAATTACTGTGAATTCGTTCCTCGGGCTTCATACGAATATTTTAATGGATGGAATGCTATTTAATTCTTGTGATGATGTCCTTTGCCTCGGGAACTTGGGTGAGGAACCAACCAAGATGAAGGATAGAAGAGAAGTGCACGAGTTCGGTTCAGATTCGACTCAGGACAGGGCTGACTTGTTTCGCCGCCACGGCTACATCCGACTCCGTTTTGGGTGTTCTTGTACTTCACTGAAAGCTTATCAAGTCTACTTTCCAACGGATCTGGAATCACATCCAAACTCCTTCTGAGTTGACGGGAATCGTTCAATCAAGCAGCGTCACTTTTTCAGTCCAAGTCAAAAGTGGGCCTTTGGCCTTGTAACAAGGAAAGCCCACTTAAGGCTGCACCTAGGGTTCCTAGACGCCTCTCACAATAAAAACAGCCAGCCGCTGCCATTAGAGGGGGTTTTTTAGATCAAAGATAGCAGTTGCTACTTCTTGTAATCGCGTGTTGGCTAAACCGCCCAATTACTTGTCATCGAAACCCTCTTTTGTGATTCTCAATGAACTCGTGGTTTCAATTATAATTTCAGTGCTTGTTCATCTTGTTCTTGCGTGTTCTTCGATTGCTTGCGGGACAAAGGCCTTCGTGGTCGAGTTGATCGTGCACCAAAGCAAGATCAATAACAACTTCGAAGTCGGTGTAACGATTGCTAAGGCGCATCGTCTGGGGACGGTGTAGTCGGATCGTCAACGTCTTCTTCCACCCAATCGAATCTATCCCTCTCTCATCGAAAGGTCGGGACCTATCCTCCTATCACGTTGTGCTTGATCTGCACTTGGAATGATGTTAAAATGAAATCTTCCATTCAAACTGTTATTTTAGCTGTAGGTTCTCTTTAATGGAAGCTTCGTCTGTTCATGCCAATTCATACTCTAATGTTACAACGGTGCATTTCCCCTCCCAGTTGAACTTTTTTCTTGCAAGTTTTTGTGGCTTTCGTCCATAACATAGTTAATTCAGAGAGAGCGTTATTGTACTACACTTTGTCCGACGCTTTTCTTGTCCCAGACATGAAAGTGGCGAACTTTTCGCAGTCATGGGCAGCACGAGTTTGCCCTTTAGTTGTTGGAATTTTTTTTTATATACACCATTGCTTACTTCCTGTTTTAGAGATATTCCATCTGTCGTTTACTTCTATGAAACGTGCCACTACCAGCTTAAGTTATTTTGAAATATGCCACTAGGGAGAATTACGTTGTATTTTCTTTTTCTAAATGTGCACCCTAAATCACCTGTCGTATTTTCGTATGGTCAAATATGCCCACACCTCTTGCCAAATCTAACCGTGGCTCGAGCCAACCATGTGGTCAGATAATCGACCGAACGCTTTGTTCTGTTCGCATGTTCCCTTTCGCGCGGCACCATGCTGGCAAGGTAGCAGTGGCGATCTGAGAGCGACGTGGGCTGCTGGGCGAAGCCTACCATGGCCTGAGGGCGGCGCACCTGCAAGGCGACGAGGGAAGCTGAGCGACAACCTGCACAGCAATGGGGGCACCTGGGCAGGGACCAGCACGACGACTAGCTGGGCGGTCACCACGCCGCGATGAGATCAACTAGCAGCAGCGATTCCTGAGCAGGCGGTGGCGACCAGGAGGCAGTATGGAGTCCCTGTCCTCCCATGAATCCCCCATGTCGTAAGTGCCTTAAAACCGATCTAATCATGTCGAGGTGCTAGTTTCTGTGGTGAAATTTGAAGCGCATTCGGATTTGGTTCTTTTTTTCCCCCTTTTCTCAATAGGATTGATCGGAGAACTACCTTTAGAGTATACATTAAAGTGGAAGGCTTTTGCACGAAAGAACTGGACAGTAGGAAAGCGTACACGAAGAAATGGGGCAATTCACAGACAGCTACTGTTTGGTTCTTTGAAAGAAGACAAACGAAGGATGTTAGATTGTTGTCTAATTCACAAGATCCTGAGATGTTTGAAATGTACATGGATGATAGGAAATAGACACTTACTGTGGTTGTGTTTGACGATGATGTAGCACACATTTCATTTTCTTCTCCATTTTTTTCCCCAAGCCATTGTTGGAACAGAATACCAATAACTTTTTTGGCCTACGCAACTGCTCTGATACCAATTGTTGGAACTAGATCGGATGATCAACTATGTGAGGCATGGCTCCGGGGAGGCTATGCTTCACGACGACTACGGTTGCAAGGGCGTTCGGCTAGACGACGAGCATCACGTAGCGTAGATGCATGCATATCTCCTGCTCCATTTCTTCTGAAGTAGAAATTCCAGGATCAACATAGCACAACTGAAAACAAGAAAGGCATATCAGATGTGTTACAAAAATGTATCAAGTGTGTTAGTTCAAATATTTTGGCCGCATTTCATGTACCTCATACTGTGGTTTCCTTATTCGACCATGATTTTTTGCTTGTAAGAGACCTCTAAATCTGCTGCTCTCTGTAACATTTACGTCAAAACATTTGAATATTACATTTACAAACAACAAAGCATTAAAAATTCTGGAGGACAAAAAAGGATTCAAAATGGGGGGTTCCAGAAGAATCTGAGAATTTACAAAATTTTGGCGGCATTGGAGAATCTGTCAATTGCCTGCTACTAAAGAAAAAGGAAGGTGGCAAACAGAGGAATTCGAGTTCCAGAAGAAGTTGACTATGCCTGGATGTTTAGAGAGTAGGGGAAGTAGAATTGGCTGTCATAGAAGTGGCACGCAGTTTTTTGAAGATCTGTAAGGCTGGAATATGTAGTATGTTCGGCAAAAAGATATTGCTGGATGTGTTTTGTAAGGGGACAGGGAAGCTGGTGCCCTGCAGCTGGTTGAAACTATCGCTATAAACTGCTAAAAAAGACATTTTGTGGTGGTTCATTTGTCAGTAATGAATAGTGGCTCCGGAGCTATTCTAAATGGATTTTATTGTCAAATGAAGGAACAATGTGTTGTAACAAAGTTCAGAAAATACTGAAGATTGCGTACTGTTCAAGTTCAGAGTATGAACTCGCAAGCACAAAACAAACTTCAGAACAGAGCACGACAGAGAGGAGACAAGCAGAATTGGTGCTGCCCTCCAACTGCAGCTTTTCGGTTTTCTCTTATTTAGCTTAAATAGAAATACTAGATTACAAAAGACTAACTGATTATCTTATCTTTAACTACCAGACGTATCAGCAGCTAACTACTTTATCTAATCAAACTGAAAACTGAATTACAGATATACTAACCAAAACACAATTCGGCAACAAACCAAACTAAACAAGCAACTACTGTAGCTCGTCTCGGCAACAGAATACATCAGGCTTAAGTTCAACACAATGGAGTTAATGAGGGGGGCTCGGCTCATTCTACCAGACACCATTTGGAACAAGATTCAGTACATTGAATTCAAGCTCCTGCGCCTTTGATTCCTCCTATTTACACACCTCCTCTTGAAAAAGAAACAGCACCGAGTATCATTGTGCTCAGGGAAATACAAGAAAATTATCCATACAAAAAATTGAGAAATCAAGAGAAATAAGCTACTGAAATGTTGTTCTTGCACTTGCACCTTCCGCATTGCAATGAGGGAGGCAGCAGATTGCGCAAGAGGAGGCGCTCCATGGCCGGCGATAGCTGGAGTGGGGGCCTGACCGGCGGCGGGAGTGCAGAGCCTGGCAGGAATGGGTGCCTAGGCGACGGTGGAGGCAGCCAAAGTAGGGGACCCTAGGGGCGACCGTAGTGGGGCCTGGGGGCCTAGGCAGCGGCTGGAGTAGGGAACTTGGCGGCGGGAGTGGGGTGCCAGGCGATGATGGGAGGCGGCGGGAGTGGAGGACTGGACGCCGGCCATGGCAGGACATGTCTATCGCTTAGAAAGGCATGAGAACAAATGTGGTCAGTGTGAGCAGCTAGTTCCATCTACTTGATTAGATGCACTTGAGGTGAGGGTATTTTGGGCTATACGAAAATACATAAGCTGATTTGGGGTGCGTATTCAGGAAAAATAGGATGTAGTTCTACATAACGGTATATTTCTAAATATCTACACTTGGTATTTCTAAATGTCTACACTTGGTAGTGGCATATTTCCAAGACGCAAATGTGGGATGTCGTATGTCTAAAAACAAGCACGAAGGAGTGACGTATATCAAATTTTTCCTTAGTTGTTTATCCATTCCCAAATCCCAATGGCTTCCAAACCCAAAACACTGCTTTCCTAGACATCAAATTAATGCAAGATAAGGTAAAATTTTCATTGGTAAGAGTACATGAAAAATAGTATTTTGTTTAAGCAGTTAACAGAAAATGCTCGTAGTACAGGTTGGCAAACTATATATCCGCTTCCATATTATTTTGTGGCCTACCGAACCCTAAACCCTAACCAACGGCTAAGTTATACAAGCTATGAATTATGTCCTCATGGGAGAAATAAACAAGCAGTTGCTTGCCTCTCCGTGGTAGTGCTTGGCAAGGAAAAATTAAGCTATAGATGTTTTTCTTTGATAATTGGATAAGGCTAAATGTTGCTCAGTGAGGTTTGCAAGGAGTGACTAATATACAAGAGACGATGTTGGCTTCGGAGTATAGATCTACAAATAGCACCGCGGGAAGGAGTTACATGCTAGAAGGAATTGTTAAATGCTATGGCACTTGCTATTTTAGCTCTGATAAAAGCTAATAGCCACCGTTCTGAGTAAGGCTCACTAAATGTTTGTAACTATCAAAGGATTGCGATCGTTTTCACCAGTCTAATGACAATGTCCGATGTAACATCCTAATTTTTGGTTTTTTTTGAATTTCTATTGTTATTTATGAGTTTTGTGAATTTTTGGAATCTAGTTAATATTTTTGGATTAGGCCTTTTCAAATATTATTTAATTATATGTGAAATTTTATATAATTTTTTATCAAAAATATTTTATTTGAGTTCTAAATGCCACAAAGTATTTTTTAGAATTTTTCTGGAATTTCTGATATTTTTCTATGTTTTTGGATTTAAGTTATTTTTGGAAATTATTTTAAATGGAAAAACTCTAGAAAATTGGTTGACAGTGTGTGGGCCGAAACCCTATCAGGCCAATCCATTTCCTGCGCTGGCCCAGCCCATCTCCGCCTACAGCCCTAATCCCGTGAAACCCTAGTGATCTCAGTCGTTGGATCTAATCCGACAGTGGAGATTGGTTCGGGCGTCGTAATGCGTGTGTGACCGTTGGATTGAGCTCGCGTGGATGGTTGTGATTGAGCCGTGCTGTGGGTGACAGAGGCTGTTGGATGGTTGACGCGTGTACAGCTAGGACACCATCTTCCCCGTGTTGCCGTCGCCGTAACGGAATAGGATTCCTCCACCGTGTGGAGCTAGGGTTCCGATTCTGGCGCGCTTCCCTCTATAAAAGGGGTGGATGGTCTCCCGAGGATCACTGTGAGTTTGTGCATCTGTTGCCCCCAAGATTCGTCATTGAGGTGCGTTGGTTTGCGTGGGATTGCTCGCTGGAGTCCTTGAAGCCCGTCAGCCGCTCTTGCGCATTGATCTTCTCCGTCGTGCCGTCTTCGCCGCAGTCAAGCCTAATTCGGAGTCATCCCGTTGCACCGGTTCAGATCCGTGAGGTTCATGACGGATTTCGTCGTTACTTGCCGTTTTTCGTGTCATCTCCTTCTGCTCCGGTGGAACGCCGCCATGGGTTTGATCGCTGGAGCCCTCACGGCTAAGGGTGATGTGCTCGGGACACAGTGCCGATGCATGGACACCATGTCATTGCCTCATCAACTCCATGTTGGCTTTTCTGCTAATGTGATCGCCGGTCAAGCTTACGTGTCAGCTCGATCAGCGAAGCTACGTCAGCATTTGTTTGGTCCCATGTGTTAGTCACTGTGTGCTGTGAACCCGATCCAGATCCATGGACCTAGTCCACAGACCCTGGGCCCACGTGCCATCACCTCCTCCCCGCCGACCGCGGCACCGCGATGCCGGTGGCACGAGATCGTTGTGCAGTGCGTTGTGAAGGAGGTTGGAGGGTCAGCGGCATACCCTATGCTCACAAAGACGAACTACAACAACTGGTCATTAATGATGAAGGTGATGCTTCAAGCGCGCGGTCTCTAGGACGTTAGCGAGATCGGCGATGCAGAACTGCAGGAGGATCGGATGGCGCTGGAGGCCATCCTGCACGCTGTCTTGCCAGAGATGATCGCCACTCTTGCCGTCAAGGAGAGTGCGGAGGAGGCGTGGTATACGATCGAGACGATGCATGTCGGCATTGATCGAGTGCGAAAGGCGAAGGCCCAGCAGCTCCAGAAGGAGTACGAGAACATTGGCTTCCACGACGGTGAGATGGTGGACAACTTCGCCATGCGCCTCACCGGCCTTGTGAATCAACTCAGCATCCTCGGCGACCCGGAGCCACCGCACAAGGTCGTCGAGAAAATGCTATGTGTCGTACCCCATGGTTTTCCCAAATCGCCTTGTCGATTGAAACCATGCTCGATCTCTCGACTCTTTCTGTGGAGGAGGTGACCGGGCAGCTGCGAGTGGTCGAGGACCACTTCCCAAACGCAGCAATAGTCGGTGCGAATGGGAAATTGTTGCTCACCGAGGAGTGGCTCTCCCGCATGAAGGAGTGGCAACAGGGGGAGGGATGGCTCCAATTCCGACAACAGGCGGCACAGACCACCACGACGGAAGGTGGAGAACAGCGGCGCAGGAGGAAGCAAGGACGGCTCGTCCAGCGGCAACCGCAATGTGGCCAAGGACAAGTGCCACAACTGTGGCAAGATGGGCCACTGGGCCAAAAATTGCCCCGGCAAGCCGAAGCGGGGCGAGCAGGCCCACCTGATCTAGGGCGAGGATCAGGGTGAGGGCGATGAGCCCACACTTCTGATGGCAGGGCTCAGTCTGTCGCTGATTCTCCACTGCCACTCTCCGATGCACCGCTGTCACGATACACTCCACTCTGGCTAGTCGAGGCCAAGGTCCTCGCCTAACTGGATCGGGAGAAGCGAGATGCCAGTCTATGGTACCTCGATACGAGTGCCAAAACCATATGACTAGGCCTCACACTACTTTCTCCAAGCTCGACTCTGCCATCCTCGGCACCGTGAAGTTTGGCGATGGTTCCATCGTCAACATTGAAGGTCGTGGGACCGTGCTGTTCGCGTGCAAGTAGGGGGAGCACTGCACCCTCATGGGGGTGTACTACATCCCTCGGCTCACCACCAACATAATCATCATCGGGCAGCTTGACGAGAATAGTTGCCAGGTGGTGATCGACGGTGGCGTCCTTAGGATCCGAGATGAGGAGCAAGCTCCACCTCGACATTGCAAAACCGGTGTTCCTTTCTACCAGGAGCACCGAAGATGCTTGGTGCTGGCATACGAGGTACATCCACCTCAACTTCTAGGCATTGCGCAAGCTGGCCCAGCACGAAATGGTAAGAGGACTGCCGGCATCGACCAGGTGGACTAAATCTGTGAAGGGTGCCTTGCCAGGAAGCAGCGGCAGACACCATTTCCTGATTAAGCCAAGTACCGCGCTGACCACGTCCTCGATCTTGTCCACGGTGATCTCTGCGGACCGATCTTATCGACGACGCCGAGCGGGAATCGCTACTTTCTACTGCTGGTAGATGACAAGAGTTGTTACATGTGGCTCAGTCTTCTTGCAAGCAAGGATCAAGCACCAGCGGCAATCAAGCGTTTCCAGGCCTCGGTGGAGATGGAGTCCGGGAGCAAGCTGAAGGTTCTCCGCACTGAGCACGGCGTCCAACTGCAGCTCACAGCTCCATATTCCCCACAACAGAATAGAGTTGTGGAGCACCGGAACCAGACAGTGGTGGCCATGGCAAAAAGCATGTTGAAGGCGAAGGGCCTCCCAGGAATCTTTTGGGGAGAGGCCGTCTCCAGTGCCGTCTTCATCCTCAACCACGCACCGACATGGAGCATCGATGGCATGACACCGTATGAGGCATGGTATGGCAAGAAGCCGGCGGTGCACTTCTTTCGCACCTTCGACTGTGTGGCGTACGTCAAGGTGGTCAAGCCCAACCTAAAGAAGCTGGAGGACCGCAGTACACTGATGATCTTTGTCGGGTACGAGACCGGGTACAAGGCATACGGGTGTTCGATCCTGTTGGTAAGTGCGTGCACGTAACGCGGGACGCTGTCTTTGATGAGGCAGCGCAATGGGATTGGAGCACCCATGGCAAACATGGTGAGGCAGTTTGCGACGAGCCATTCATCGTCAAACACTCGATCTCGTATGTACCAGGGGAGACCGAGCAAGGAGGCTTGAGTGGTGGGCATGGCGAGGCACCCACGGCGATGGGCGAGTACATGGCAACACCCGCAGTCCAACCGGTTGAGTTTACCTCACCACCACCAAGCCCTAAGAAGTTACTCGACGCGGACCACGACGACGACGCACCACTCCGGTTCCGCACCATCGACAACATCATTAGGGCAGCATCGCACAGCGTGAACTGGTCCCCGTAACGGAGGACCTACTCTTTACCACGGCTGATGAGTCAGCCTCGTTCGGCGAGGCTGAATAGCAGCACTACTGGCGTGTGGCGATGCTTGAGGAGATGAAGTCGATCGAAGATAACAACACCTGGGAGCTCGTCAACCTCCCCATCGGCCATCGACCCATCGAGCTAAAATGGGTCTTCAAGGTGAATTGCGACAAATACGGCGATATCATCAGGCACAAGGCTCGGCTGGTCACAAAGGGCTACGTGCAGCGCCAGGGTATCGACTTCGACAAGGTGTTCACCCTTGTTGCACGCATGGAATCTGTGTGCCTGCTACTGGCAGTGGCGGCACATGAAGGGTGGGAAATCCACCACATGGATGTAAAGACGGCGTTCCTCAAGGCGAGTTGATAGAGGTGGTGTACGTCACCCAGTAGCTGGGATTCGTCCGCGAGGGCAACGAGCACAAGGTGCTCAAATTACGGAATGCTCTGTACGGGTTGCACCAGGCACCGAGGGCGTGGAACTCCAAGCTGGACGAGAGCCTCATCAAGCTTGGCTTCCAGCAGAGCCCCTCGGAGCATGCTGTGTATGGGCGCAGCGACGGGACATCACGGCTCCTTGTCGGCGTGTATGTGGATGACCTCATAATCACTGGATCAACCGAAGCTTGTGATCCGCAAGTTCAAGGAAGAGATGCGCAGTCTATTCAAGATGAGCGATCTTGGACTCCTCAGATACTATCTCGGTATCGAAGTCCACAAGCGCTCGAACAGCATCGACATCAACCAGAGCGCGTATGCGCGCAAGATTCTGGAAAGCAGCAGCATGGCTGGTTGCAACCCATGTTAAGTACCCATGGAGGCACGGCTAAAGTTGAGCAATCAAAGTACAAGCTCGCCTGTGGACGTGACCAAATACCAGAGCATCGTCGGCAGCCTCCATTACCTAACTCACACCCGGTCGGACATCACTTACGCTGTGGGTTATGTGAGCCGATTTATGGAGGAGCCACGTGAGGATCATCTCATCGCCGTGAAGCATATCCTACACTACATCGCTGGCATAATCAATATGGGCTGCCACTTTGCGAGGAAAGGCAAAGAGCGGGCATCACTGATCGGCTACAGCGACAGTAACATGGCTGGCGACGTCGACGACCGCAAGAGCACCACAGGCATGTTCTTCTTCCTCGGACAGAGTCAAACCTGCTGGCAATCACAGAAGTAGAAGGTGGTCACACTGTCTTCATGTGAAGCCGAGTATATCGCCGCTACCACTGCGGCATGTCAGGGCATTTGGCTCGTTCGACTGCTTGGCGATATCAGCGGAGAGGAGGCCAAAGCCGTTATGCTTAAGATCGATAACAAGTCTACCATCTCCTTGTGAAGAATCCGGTGCTTCACGACACGAGTAAGCACATTGATACGCGGTATCATTTCATCCAGGACTGCATCGAGGATGGCAAGATCAGCATCGAGGATGGCAGCACAGAAGAACAACTTTCAGACATTTTGACGAAGCCGCTCGTGCGAAGATCGGCACCATTGAAGTCCAAGGGCATCAGGATTAGGGGGAGGTTTTTAATCATATTAGTATAATCCTGTGCCATAATTAGCGTGTTAATCCAGCATGTAATGGCTGCATGTAGGAGTTTCTAATAGCCTTAATTAGCATGTAATAGCTGCATGTAGGAGTTTCTAATATCCTTAATTAGCATGTAATGGCTACATGTAGGAGTTTCTAATGGTCTTAACTAGCATGTAACTGCATGCGTGTTTCTCCTTTAAATAGCATTGAGATAAAGCAGAAAAGTTGTAGCATTTGCTCACCACAAAATTTTCTCTGTGTACACCTTTCTTCTCAGTTTGTTGGTCCGGCATTTCTGACAAGCGAGGATATGGACGTAACGTTGGGCCTAAGTGTTGAACCACCGAAGTGGACCCATCCACTGTGACCCAGCAAAAAAGCCGAATGTCGCTATGCTGGTTGACATGTAAGGTTCTATCTGGGGGCAAGAAAGCACATCATAGTAAATTCCAATCGGGCTGGTTATTACAGCCTTACACGTAATTGAATAACTGGATCATTCCTACATAATGATTTCATTTCAGATAAAAAGCATTGGTAAAAAAAATCTAGACACTGGACATTACTTCATAAACTGTACAAAATACTAGCACTTGACTTTGACATGTAAGAAAAGAGCACATTCATTGTAAATTCTAGTCTGGCGGGGTTTGAAAGTTTGAAGTTAGGCTTATCAAATGCAAGTGTTTGACGCAATGAACAAGACAATAACTGTTTTAGAATATAAGGGAGAAGGATTATCAAGCCCGAATTACAGGAGAGATACAACGTGATATAATAGAAAATTGAAGCCTGACGAATGGGCTACATAACACAAGCGGCAACAAACAAACTTGTGCTAATGGCACTCCTTTCCTGTATCCTAAGCTGAGTAGTGGGAAGATCTTTTTCTTGCGAGGGGCAATTTCTGTGGGAATAAAATATAATTTATGTGACAATGTTTTTTGTTACAACAGTGTTTCTTCAATACAAGGTGCTGCTAGAATTTACTGCCTTGGTAAGTTCAGACAGGAGGTTAGCTATGGAATTGGGAAGTCATATCCATGTAAGAGCAGAAGAAGATGCTGATTTAAATTTATGAACTACGGATGGTGGTTGAACAATTGGAGTGGGTTAAATGCTACAAATGTCGTTCTGCACAAAGCTGTTCTGCACAAGCAGCCCAACAGCTCAAAAGTAGCCCTCTATTAAACATAATCGAAAAAGATAATTAATTTCAGTCTTGCAAACTTATTACTTATCCAAATACAACCTCAGTTAATTGATTATTTTCATAATTAGGATAAATTAGTCATAATGAGTAGAGATGAGAGTTTTCATGAAGTTTATGCCATTTGCTAGGACAAGTCTGAAGATTGGCACAAGCATTGTTGGGGGCTTGTTCATAGCGCCAGTGTTGCTTGACCTGTACTCGAATGATGTTCAAATCAAATATCGCATTCCAACTATTATTTTAGCATTTGGCTCTCCCTTCTAGTAGCATGCACTGGATTTTGCTTAACTGCTCCTAGAAACCATTCAGGTCTACTGTAATGGTATCCTCCGTGCCTTCATTTCAATGGAACTTGACGTATTACATGCCACAGTCTTTCCAGTGAGTATAAAGAAAATGGTGTTCTCACTTTACATTCTAAATACAGTTTTTCTACTAGTCAAGTGAGCACACGACTTCTGACCATCATACCCTCTCGAATACTTTAACTAGCGTACCCATGAGTTCTTCCATGATCTATCCTGCACAAAAGCACAATGAATCACCTATGGTCTTCACTGATGCTTTTCCAAACACTTGTGTCAGCCATGGAGAGAAGTCTTCGACCCCCAAGTAATGTATCCTTTTCCTGGTGACTCTCAAGCACAAGCCGTTGCATTCCTATCCGTATAATTAAAGGTGAACATAAATATTCACCGTACAGGATTAAATGTCCACAAAAAATAACTCACTGATTTACCTCTTGATGGGAATGCTTGCTCAGCAGTACAAAACTGTCCACTTCAATTTCTTCTTTTTTTTGGGTGAACAAGAATTTATGACCATAGTAGATCTGCATTTCATTATCTAAGAAGAAAGAGATAGTTGCTCAGTGGAGCTTATCGAGCTGCTTAGCTAGTCTTGCCAAGGAAACAGGTTCAAAACTTCAAATGGTAACCAAAAAACAAAGGATAGAGAAGCAGAGAAAAGGTTGGCTTCGAACTTTCAAGTGGGAAATGCATGGAAACAGAAGTATAAATAGTTCGAGAGAATGGATTGAATTCATAGGTTGTGCTATCTTTCTGGTTGTAGCTACCCTAGCAAAAAAAAAATCAATTTATTCACAAAGATTTTTAGTCAAGGACTCATGGGTACAAATATAATCTTGTCCAATTTTGACTGCAAAAGCCTCAACAAAATGCAAATGGAAGCAGAGTTTCTAAGCTGAGTCAAATAATGAGCATAGGATGGGAGATGGTCACTGGCAAAAGTAGTCACATTCAAATGGAGTCCTGCACCTTGCTATGGACTCATCAAAGGAGACGAGCATGTCTGTTCACAAGCTTAATTACAAATATTTTTTGAGAGGTGCTTCTATGCTTTTCTTTGTTACAGTTGCACAAATATTAAAGCATGAATGAAAGGTAGATGATGATTACTTACCCCTTCGTTTGCTTTAAGATTTATGCAACTTGTATTGGAAGGGAAAGCATTGAAGCATTGCTCATATTTTTTTCCAACAAAACAAGCAATGAAGTCTCATACTGTTGTTTCTCTGGTTTGATGGCTGCAACCAAAGATGGATTGCGCACGAGATGTAGTAACCAGACGAGAAATATATGTTGACTTACCCCATCTAAAATACTTGATGCAAACAGTAACTGCTCTCTTGGCAAAGGAAAAAATGGAGCTTTGCTTTCATTGGCTCGAAGAGAAATGGTGAATAAATTCTGACAAACAAGGGTTGTTGGTTTAATTCGTAGTTTCGCGTATTCATGAAGCTACAGTAGTTGCAAGGTCATCTGTCTTTTCCCTTTTCATTTGAAGCTTAAGATCTGCTGTTGTCTACACAACTTTGGTAAGAAAATGTACCTAGTAAATGTATATACTTGTGTATTATCAATTTAGCACATTTTGCTTGTTTGTTCTACTTGAGAGATTTTTTACCATCTTTAGGGTACCAAAATTTACATTGAGGTAGTACCAGGACGTACTCTACTTAAAGTGCATAGATTATAAACAAGCGCGTGGTTCTTACATCCATTTTCTCCTGCATATAAACTTGGTACTTATGCACTACAAACACTGCCCAATGACGCATGGCCCAATCAAATATTCATATCGTTCTGTATAGGCTTAACAACTTACTGTAGGTAACCTGCCGCCTACTGTCATACCAGTCAAGACTTGTATGCTTGGCGCCGGTATGGAGGGTTTTCAATGTTGTTGCCAAATAACTGATAAACGCACCACTGAAATTAAATTGATTGCTCAAAAGTATAACGACACAGGGCGTTAGTATAAGTTGCCACAGAGGACAAGTGGCCCCTGTGCTGAGAGTGGGGGGCTGTGACGAAGAGCGAAAACAATTACAACACCTGAAATAAAAGGACTAATAAAGATATACAGAGCTTAGGAATTATTAACACATTTAGATTTAATCTGCGGAAAACCTTAATCATCTGCACTTGTCTCACTTCGAGCCATCAGTGCAAATGAAACACATACCGCGCATCCTTTCCTGATGTCCCTCAAACCCAATCTTCGCTTTTCTGCCAATACATTCGAAACTTAAGTTAGAAATGCACGTTGGTCTATGATATTTGCTGAAATGCTACAGTATATCTATGTGTCGATGCCCTTCAACATTTCGGACGGCATATATCGATACGATTGAATCAGACTTTTACTATCTTGGGTGAGGAAGAGCCAGAGAGTAGCATAGCCAGCTCATTTGGCTACGGAGTTTGGAAGTGCAAGCAGGAATGGTAATATAACTGTTGGCGTCAAAAACTTGATGTAGGGTTTCTGACAACAGCACACCAGACGAACACCTGGTTCAGAGCGTGCCAGTCGATTTGACCTGGAATCGACAAGGTAAAAACAATAAAATTCACTCAAGCCGATCGTTAAGATCAATCGGCTTATACTCAATCAGCTTGAAGCCGATCAAGATCAAAGTAACAAGGTAAGTCTAATTAGCCGATTAAAGCTAATCGAGGATAAAGGCGATCGATTACAAGAAGGCGATGCGCAACAAAATCGAAATAAATCGAACTCAGGCGAATTGACGAAGATCAACAATCGGCGATGCGCAACTTTATTGATCAAGATCGATTACAAAGGCTAAATTACAAGAACTACTCCTAGTCGATGGAAAAATAGATGAAAAGTAAAGTGATTGTTTGTATGTGTTGATGATTATTTCTTGCGCTTTGCTTCGCTCTTCTTTTATACCCTTCGACGATCGTATCCTACTCCAACACGCTTCAAGGTCCGTATCCGTATCGGCCTTATCTTTAGAGGTTGTTTCCTTAAAATCTTAGTTTTACCAAACATCTCGATTCTTTCCAAACTTCTATTAGCTCCGCATCTTTAATTTGTATTTGCTCGATTTAGACTAACTTGCGAATTTTGGTGCAAACATATGCCCCCATTTTGAGAGATGACTTGTCATCCGTCAAAAATCACAATTATCGGCTTGTGCAATCGGCTAACGCTTGATCTTCACCCATTAATCTTTGCTTTATTACCAGTAATCTCTCGACATGCGGGTAGTGCGTTTTTAACCGCCACGCCTTTTGAAATTCACTTCCGCCTTTTCAAATTTTCATCGTCCTATAAAATCGCCCCACCTCATTCATTCCTCACACGCACAAGCTCTCGAATCACCTTCAATCGGCTTGAACTTTCCGCTTAAAGTACTCTTGAGGCAATTCAACTCATTCACTTCCTTCATCGGCTACAATGGATCCTAGTCGGTACTTATTCCGATTCCGCATAAAGAATGACCAATATTTTTGGGTCCTTTGGGAAATCTAGACGTCCATACCGTAACAAACCAAGAAGTCCCTCGATTACCTCTGTAAACACGGTCATAACATAGAGGGTGGAATAAGAGTTTGTGGCTTGGCCGATGACTCTCAAAGGATGGAGAAATTGGTTTATCGTAGCAGCCCAAAAGAGGAGTGAATGGGAAAGAATGGGCATAGCTGAGTGTATTTCACTTTCTTTAGCCGACCACAAGCCAATGAGCCCTTAGTGGCCACGGCCATTATTTTGGTCTGACTTGTTTTAATGCTTTCTTATTCCACGCCGTCCCATCGGCCCAACTCTTTAGATGTTGCTCATTTGTGTTGTCTTCGGCGGATGGAGATCAAATATCGACTTTTAGTGGAAAACCAAAATATAGGCTCATCCGATCCAAGGGAGAGGTTGGGCCAAATATATTGGAAATAATAACAAGGTCAATGGCTTAGTATCGGACGAGGAACATGTGGCTTTTCCAATCTTTGGCTAGACCGCTTTCTATTCTGTGGTGCATCTCTTGGACCAACTCAAGTATATCAAATGATAGCAGAGCAGACTTGTTGAGGGTCGTCGGTGGCTTTAGGAAAAATCTTCTTGGGTCTTTGTGTACCAAATGCTTTACATAATAAGGAGTCGGCTTTATACGGGTTTTGGAAAATTCACCGTTGGTAATGTAGGTGGCCCAATGTGGTTTGTGCAAATATGGTCAGCATCTTGTTTATTCAAATTGTTCTTTTAATTTGGATTTAGCCGATGATACTCCTTTTCCAATGGAAGATATACCTGAAGGGGCACCTATTCAATTTAGAGAATGCCGATCCTTTGGTGAAAGATTTATGATGTGCTCCAGAAATGAGACAAGGGCCTTTCCTGACAGCTGTAGAAGGTTTCTGTCATTTTTCTTGCAATTGGACACCGAAAGTTTCAAGCAAAGAAGATTTCTTTAGCTACTGATCTTTGCAACCGATTTTCTTTGGCCTTCTTTTCTTCATCCGAAGCCGATAGCTCTCGATGCCTCGGAGACTCGGACTTGTATAGAATTTTATTTCTCCATGCATATTCCATGTCGGCCTTCATACTCTAATCGGACTTTCCGGCCTTCATACGAGTTTTATCACCCTTCAAGATATGCAAGGCGGCTCGGCTTTGGCCAAGTGATACCAAGTCCGCCACTTCTAGATCGGCTTCAACCAAGAGCCGTGGTCCGCAATGCCACATCCGCGAGGCTAGTTACGAGTTAGCCGACGAACTCCAATCTACGCAGCCTCCTCACTTCCATCTCAATGCTCGCCAGGGGTTTCACGACATGGTGGTCGGCTATCGCAAAGATGTTTGTATATGGAGAAGACCCTTCGACTATTGTCAAAGAATTTTTCCAAATCGCAGAGACATCCTTAGTATCTAACAAATGAATCTAGCAATGAAGCTAGCTCGTCGGGTTATACTAACTCAAGCTTAGTAGATAAGGTATCGGCTTTGAATAATCTTGCCTCATGCATCGGCCTTAATTCAATGCATTTTATAATCACACTTCCTATATATTTGCGTGCTAAGGATGTCGGCAAGAAGACATTTCTTTAGCCAACTGGGAATGAGCAAGGCAAGAGAGCTCATCCATCGACCGCCTTACAGTTACACCTCCCACTCTGGGAGTGCATAGTCCTTCTTTGTCTGACATCGAGAAAAAACAGCCAAGTAAGCATAAATTAGCTTTGACATTTCCTCTTCCTCCTTGATTTAACCTTTATCCGATTTAAATTTCCAGAAAAGAAGAAGGCAAAATATACCAAGGCTCCAACAAAGAAAGGACCCAAACCTAAAGAGCAAAGCGGCGAGAGTTCGCCTCATGTATCGGCTATTGGAAAGGTAGGTCACAACACTTTGTGCAATAACTCTTATACTCCAATGCATTGGCTTATCTTTTATTTTTCTTTAGCCAACGCATCTGCTCAAGTCGAGAAGATCCTTGCCGATTTTCCGAACATTTCAACTGCTCCAACTCTTGCACCAGAGCCAACTCCTGCTTCAGTCACTGATTTCCCGGAACCATCAGATCCGACAAATCTGCTTGGATTTTCACTGGCCGATCTTGACGACCCAGAGATTATGGCTACGACGACTATGATGCGTAAATCGAAGAATTCTTGAAGTATCGAGAAAAGGCATCGGTGTGGTTACCTCCGCTCCGGGCATGAAAGAGCGTCTTGACAGCTTTTCAAGCTTGTGATGCAACCACGATCGGAGATCTGGTTAACAATCACCGATAAGGGATGCCATGGCTGCCGTTGAAGCCGATCTTCCTCCCGAAGCAATGCAAGCTCTTACGGATGTATGTCATTTGGACGACGTAAGAAAAGTTGAGGAGGCAGAAACCGGATCAAGCGCCGTGAGGCCCAAGAGGCCGATCGGAAACTCCCGAGGAATCGTTGCGATGCCAAGGCCAAAAGCGCAAATTTGATATCGGTGCTCAAAGATCTCAAATCGACCAATGAAGCTCTCTTGAAATTGGAAAAAACAAAGAAATTTCTCCAGAAGAATTGGTCAAGCTCGAGAAACAAATCGGAAAAGGCCAACAAACCTTGGAGACCATCGACGGAGTGAAGGAAGAAAAACTTAGCATTGCAAATGGTGTTGAAAATGTGACCAAGCAATCGCCAAGGTAAAAATGGTGCCCGGAATGCCAAGGACGATGAACGTCTTACGACGAAATCCAAGGATCATTGCAAAGGCAAATGTGTTTTATCGGCTTTGGTAGCGACTCTTCCAGATCCGCATCCAATAAAACTTTATTGTTCGCTTTGGAAAACTTGTCCCTAATCATCCCGAATATTCTTGTAATCAGACTTGTTATGTTTATAATCGGCTTTTTAACCGATTTTATCTTGCTTACATCTCTAGTTCAGAATCCTTTCACCGATTAACAACATCGTGTTAATCTTGGCCTGAACATGATTTTAGTCGGCTAGGCTCCGATCCAAACGCTAGGATAATATTTCTTTAGATATTTCCCATTAATGGCTTTAGGCGGACATGCCCTTCAAGTGTTTCCAGAAGTACGAGTTCCCACCGACTAGTCGATTAATCTTGTATGGTCCTTCCCACGTGGCGACCATTTCCCAAATCGGTTATCTTTGGAACCAACGGTAGTATAGTTTTCCATACTAAATCGGCTTGATCGAAAGATTTAGGCAAGACCTTTTGTTATACGCCTTTGCTACTCGATCTTGTTCTTCTTAAGCCGATCAAGTGTAACCAACGTAACTCACCAACTCGTCCAAGTTGTCTATCATTAAATCGTTGTAATCTTGAGCCGACAAACCATTTTGTCCGCTATTCAGACGACTCAATGTTGACCTCCACAGTAGAACGGCTTCTGTCCATACACCAACCGGTAGGGTGAAAGCTTCGTTGCCCGTGATAAGATAGCCGATAGGCCCACAATGACTCGATAGTGTCGAGTGCCAATTCCTCGCTTTTCATCAATCTTTCTTTTGATTAATTTAATAAGTGTTTTATTAGACGACTCGGCCTGTCCATTAGCCTGAGCGTAATACGGCGAGGAATTTAACAATTTGATCCCTAGACTCGTTGCATAACCTTGAAACTCGTTAGACATGAATACCGTCCCTTGATCGGTCGTGATTGTCTGTGGTATTCCAAACCGATGGACGATATGTTCATTCACGAAGCTAATCGCCTCAACGCTAGTCACCTTCTTAAGTGGTATAGCTTCAACCCATTTTGAAAAATAATCGGTTGCGGCCAAAATAAATTTATGGCCTTTACTTGAAGCAGGAAAAATTTGGCCGATTATGTCTATTCCCCAACCTCTGAATGGCCAAGGTTTGATAATTGGATGCAAAGCCGATGCTGGTGCTAGTTGTACGTTGCCAAACTTTTGACATGTCTGACATCCTTTGTAATATTTGAAGCAATCTTCTAGCATCGTTGGCCAAAAATAACCTGTCCGCCTAAGCATCCATTTCATTTTATGTGCCGATTGATGAGATCCACAAATTCCTTCATGCACTTCACCCATCGCCACTCGGGCTTCTTCAGCCTCAAGGCATTTTAGCAACAAGCCTTCCATAGTCCGATAATACAGTGTATCGTCCATGATAACGTACTTCAATGCTTGTTGCCGTATCCTTCGTTCCGTTGGCTTAGATGGATCAACTAGATAATCTTTTATTTGCGTCCTCCAATCAAGCAATATCCGTGCACATTATTGCTTTATCTACAAGTTCGCTTCGACTTCGCCAACATCTCTATACCCTGATGCTTGTTGGGCCAAAGCATTAGCTCTGTCGTTCAATCCTCGAGGAACATGACCAATAAAAAATGATGTAAAAGAGCTTATCATCTCTAAGCATTGTTCTAAGTATTTCGTTAGTACTTCATCTCGACATTGATATTCTCCTTTATTTGTCAGACTACCAATAGTGAATCACCATACGCTTCAACCGCGCCACTCCAATATTTTCCAACAAGCTGTAAGCCTTTGAGTAACGCTTCATACTCGGCCTGGTTGTTTGAGCATCGGCTATTTAGCCGAAATGCAAATTCAAAGCTATGCCCTCTAGGTGAAGTGAGTACAATGCCGATACCATATCCTTTCTCGCATACTGATCCATCAAAGAACAGTCGCCATGGCGCGATCAAGACTAAGTTTGCCACTGTGTCATGTCCTGTTATAAAATCGGCTAGGACTTGTCCCTTAACTGCTTTGGCTGATTCATATGATAAATCGAACTCGACCAAGGCGTAAGCCCATTTGCCAAGTCGACCTCGCAAAATTGGAGCCGACAATATATACTTTATAACATCGGTTTTACAGATGACTTTACAAGCCGATGCTAGTATGTAGTGCCTTAGCCTTGTGCATGAAAAGTACAAAGATAAACATAATTTTTCAATGAAAGGGTACCGACTTACGATCTAGCAACCGTCGGCTTAAATAAAAGATAACCCTCTCTTTACCATGTACTTCTTGTGCCAAAACAGCTTCAATAGTATCTTCTTCACCGAGACATACAATCTGAAAGGAACACCTTTTGAGGTGCGGCCAGATCGGAGGGTTGGATAAATACCTTTTACTTCAAAATGCTTTCTGTGATCGGCTCCCCATATAAATTCTTCATTGTCTTTTAACTTCAAGAAAAGGAGTAAAAGCACGAATCCTACCAGAGAGATTCGAGATGAACCGACGAAGATAGTTAATTTTGCCGATCAACTTTTGTAATTCGCTTTACATGTTGGCGGTTTGGTATTGGCTATGGCTTTGACCCTTGTTTGGCTGACTTCGATTCCTCTTTCATGTACCATAAAGCCCATAAACTGTCCTGCCGACACGCCGAACGCACACTTGTAAGGATTCATCTTCAAACCATGCGCTCTTATGTTTTTGAACACCCTCTCCAAATCGGCGATGTTGGAGATTTTTGCGATTTTACCACTACATCATCTATATAAATCTCAACAAGGTGGCCGATTAAATCGTGGAAAATAAGATTCATTGCCACGATATGTTGCACCGGCGTTTTCAAGCCGAAAGTCATTCTGATCCACTCGAATAAACCTATTGCACCGGACATCCAAGGTCGTCTTGGGTATATCGGCTTCGCCATGAGTATCGATTATATCCCAGATTACCGTCCAAAAAGCTTATGATCTTATTTCCGATGCAAAGATCGATAAGCATATCGGCTATTGGCATAGGGTATTCGCCTTTTAGCGTCGCCTTGTTCGGATCTCTAAAATCGACACATACTCGAAGTTTTCCATTTTTCTTCATTCTCGAACGATGTTGAAACCCATTCAACAGATCGGCAAGGCCCGATAAACTTTGCTTCTAACAATCGTTCTATCTCTTCTTTTATGACTTGGTACAAGGTGGATTAAAACGCTCGATATTGTTTGAACGGTCGATAGTCCGATTTAATAGGTAGCCGATGTTCCACCAAATTGACGGCTTAATCCGGCATCTCGTGATATTCCCAAGCGAAACAATCTTTATAATTCCTAAGTATTTTTATTAATTTTTCCTTGTACTTTACATTTAAATTTGCACTGACAAAAGTTGGTCTTTTTCTATCACCTTCACCTATATCGACTTCTTCAAGCAAGTCGGTGGACGTGAATCCTTGACCTAACTTTTCGATTTCTTCATAGTCTTCTATGACTTCGTAGCTATCTGTTGTTTGCCGATAGCTTTGCATTTTGTTTTGTAGCACCCTCAATGCTTTTCTTGTCCCCATCGGCGCAATACTTCATTTGCCCGATCAAAAGTGCCAGGCTTGACACTGATCGGCATTAGTCCAGATTTGCTCACGCATATGAAGTCGCAATCGTCCAGTGCCTTGCCCGATATGCAACCAGCTTCTTCGTGTTGCCAATTTGCATCGGAACTAGCCATGGCGATGTGTGCCGATGTATCGGCTGTGACGATTTCAACTTCTTCTCCGTTCCATTGAACTAGTGCTTGGTGCATGGTCGATGGGATACAACAATTTGCATGAATCCAATCTCGACCGAGCAGCACACTATAGTGTCCCTTGGCGCCAATTACAAAGAACGCCGCTCGGCAAAGTCTTACTACCGGCGCTTAGCTCGTGACCATGACACCTTTTGCTTCTGTAGGGTCGCCTGTGAAGTCATTCAGAACCATGTTAGTTTTAATTAAGTCTTCATCAGACTTACCCAGCTTTTTACATGTCGTGTAAGGCATTAGATTCACTGTGGCGCCTCCATCTACCAGCATTCTTGATATCGGCTTGCCATTTATATATCCTTTTAGGTACAATGGTTTCGATGCCGATGATCGCCTTTGGGTTTCTCAAAGATGGCGTTCGTGACTTTGAGCATAATCGAGCAACGGCCTCATTGGCCGATTCTCTTCGACTTTGAACTCACCGGCAAGGTGAACACCATGTTGACGTCCATGGGAGGTGTATCGTCCCTAATCATGGAGAGTTCAGTCATCACCGATTCAAATCTTCTTCGCTTGATCTTTTCTTCTCCACTCTTTCTGGACGATCTCATTAGACGAAGTTCATTAAACACTTCGTCTCTTTCTTTTTCGGCATCGGCTTCACGAATTTCTTGTGTCCTTAGCCTCTGAAGCCGTCGTCGTTGTGATTTGCTCAGCTCGATGGGCACCACACAGGTTTAGGTTCCACCGGCTTCGTTCGACCACCAAGTCTTCTTGCGTAGAACTGGTTGTGTGTGTCTTGGCTTGGCTTTGCTCTTGATTTGGTTTAGATAATCTTTCATGGACCGCCTTCAGGACTTCGCTTGCTCTCCGATCGGCCAGATAGCTCGTGTTCGGCCGATTGTGTTGGCTAACCGTCTCGAGGATAATGTTCCATCGGGCGGTATACGGTGATGGCAACGCTACTCTCCTCTCCCAAAAAATTGCCAAAGGACACCTTCTATGTGCCCTCTCCACGTTCTCTCGTGCGGTACAAATTATCCGACCGGCGGGTGTGGTACCGTGGTCGGCTATTCATCCCTTCATATTTCTCCATTAATTGTGAGAACGTAGGACCTGGCCTTTTCGCTGGCTGCCTTAATGGAACCTTTTCTGCTTTGTACCATTTGCCTATCTGGGGATTCCCCTTAGGTTTAATGGTCCTTGAATTTTTTCCGTCTCGATCGGCTTCTATTTGTACGGAGCCGATGGTAATCTTTAGTGTCTGGCCGCCGTCCGAGCTCGATTGTATATCGTCTTGTTGATCCTTCTTCTGCTCATTTTGCATCGGCTCTTTTCCTTTAGCCGAGCATTGTACCACATTAATAGGAAATGGATCGACGCCCACCGCATGGTCGGCTCATCGGCGAACTTCAACCGACCATCTTCAATGGCGATCGGATCTGTTGACGGAAGATATTGCGCTCATTAGTGTTATGTGAATAAGAATGATGCCACTTGCAATACTGCGCTTTTTGATCTCGTCGGTTGATGGTATTACATGTCCCTCCGAAGAACCGTATTATTTTTCTTGCAAAAGTAAATCAAAATGCGATCGCACTTGGAAACGCTAAAAGAGTATTTGGCCTCCGACTTGTTCCTAGTCGGCTTCACCAAGAATGACTAAGGATTTCTTAGACCCTCTTATCCATTCGGCTATGTTTACTTCTGCTTCCTCATCCTCCGACGAATCACTAGGACAATACTCAACCATATTAACCTTGGCCTTATCCTTCTCTTTATTATTGCTATTATTGTTCTTAAATCTGTCTTTAAATACTTTGTGATCAGTAAATCGGCTTTCTTGAGCCGATACACGGTGCAACAAATGGCTAAGGTCGGTGAATTCTTGTCCTCCGAATTTCTCCCTAAGTGGCGGGATCAAACCTTGAAATGCTAAATCGGCCAATTGGTTGTCAGGTAACGTGACACTAAAACACCGATTCCTAATTTCTCTAAACCTCTTGATGTAATCTGTTACCGATTCCCCAAATTTTTGACGTACCGAACTCAGATCTGAAATTCTAAGCTCCAGACTGCCCGAAAAGAAATATTCATGGAATCGGCTTTCCAAATCGTTCCACGATGGACCGAATTCGAGGCAAACAAGTAAACCAAGTAAATGCTGCCCTGCATAAAGATAACGGAAATAATCTAATTTTCAAACCGTCGGATCGGGTCGCTTCACCGCATTGTGCGATAAAGCGCCCAACATGCTCCAAGGTTGTGATCGAGTCATCCCCGAGAATTTGGCGAAGTCCGGACTCTAAAATTATGAGGGTAGGGCATACGATCTATGTAATCGGGTACGGCTTTCTATAGCCGATCACTTTTCCTTTCGGTTGTATGCCAAATCGATCCTCAAAACGATGCAGATCCGATCGGTCCAATCGGCATTATCGCCACCGCACAAAGCGGGCCCTCGATAATGTCGATCATAATCAGATCCCGCCCCGAGTGCAAGCTCGGGTTAATTACGCCGTGCCGTCGTCATTCAATTATACCGATCGTGCGATTATGCCTAATTTGTGGTTCCGACCGGATAAATGGTTACGAATACGCACTACCTGTGTGGACCCGTGTTTCTAAGGTAGGCTCTTGGGGATATCTCTCGGATCCAATCGGTTGTGAAACCGATTGGGAAAAGCGTAAAAGGAGCCGACGGCGGTAGGTTGATGGACGAATCTAACTTAGCAAATCGGTATAGGCGTGGTAATGGCTCACCCCACTTGACCGAGGATCCCTAGGCAGTATGACCGTGGGTTGTGTGGGCATCATCGTGGGAGGTGAGGTTATAGCCGATGGTTTAGGATCGACTGGTGTGCTCTGCGTGTTTTGTGATACTGGAAAAACGGGATAATTTGGCAGAGCTTGTAGTGGATCTAGCAAACTTCCTGACGAGGCCAACTCCTGGGCTATAGTTTTGACGCTATTTGCTATCATCGGCTTGAGGGTTGTCACTAGAGCCGATGATTGATTTATCAAGGCGTGGTGTACAGATTGATTAATCATAGCCGATAATTCGGCTTGAGTGTAGATATCGGCCACTTGTTCTGTTATGCCCGCATCACCTGTATGCTGACCGTCGGTAGGGCGGATTTTTGAGTAACGCCACGCCTTGTTTTCGATAGCAACTTAGCATCATCTCTTCAAGAGCAACTTTTCCGAGCTTCAATTTCTTGGCGTTGTTCTGCGGACAAATCGTCCATTGTTGGGACGATTATAGCTTCGAGTTGAGATCCGATGGCGGAATCGACTTCCGATGAAGACATTACGGGTCCCACCGTGTGCTAAGAGTGTGTTGGCGCAAAAACTTGATGTAGGGTTTCGACAACAAAGACACCGCATTTAACACCGTTCAGAGCGTGCGGTCGATTTGACTCGAATCGACAAGGTAAAAACAATAAAATTCACTCAAGCCGATCGTTAAGATCAATCGGCTTATACTCAATCACTTGAAGCCGATCAAGATCAAAGTAACAAGGTAAGTCTAATTAGTCGATTAAAGCTAATCGAGGATAAAGGCGGTCGATTACAAGAAGGCGTGCGCAACAAAATCGTAATAAATCGAACTCGGGCGAATTGACGAAGATCAACAATCGGCAATGCGCAACTTTATTGATCAAGATCGATTACAAAGGCTAAATTACAAGAACTACTCCTAGTCGACGGAAAAATAGATGAAAAGTAAAGTGATTGTTTGTATGTGTTGATGATTATTTCTTGCGCTTGCTTGGCTCTTCTTTTATACCCTTGACCGATCGTATCCTACTCCAACACGCTTCAAGGTCCGTATCCGTATCGGCCTTATCTTTAGAGGTTGTTTCCTTAAAAATCTTAGTTTTACCAAACATCTCAGATTCTTTCCAAACTTCTATTAGCTCCCGCATCTTTAATTTGTATTTGCCTGATTTAGACTAACTTGCCGAATTTTGGTGCAAACAATAACAAAGAATTAATAAGAGCTGAGAGGACTTTGGTTCAAAACAATGAAACGACAGATGCATGGTAGTTGAAGTATAAATAAGTACAAGAGATGCTTCCATACTTTTCCTTTTAACAATTGCATAAATATTAAAATATGAATGAATGGTAGATGGTGATTGCTTACCTCTTCACTTACTTCAAGATTTATGCAACTTGTATTAGGAGGGAAAGTATTAAAGCACTGCTCATAATACAAATATCTTTCTGCGTAATTAAAGCTGTTTTGTGCAAGCTTGGACAGACTATTCGAAGAATATTTTTCGCTGTGCAAGGACTATCAGGTAAATAAATACCAGCCTTTAGGAAGTCAGTGCAACCAATCGAGCAAACAGCTAATTTTAGAGTTCCATGTTAAGCTCACACCTAAAAGAGAACCTAGGCAAATGTGCATATAATACTTATGAGACTTTCTCCAGTGTTTGGAAGGTATCTGAGGTACCTCCACTAAAAAATGGGAAATTATCAAGCATTGATTCACAAGGGGTAACTTTGCAACAAAAAGTTTCTAGAGCTAATTCTCTATCTCATCTCCTCCTTTTCCGAACTCACCGCCGTCTGCCGCACATTATCTCCTCCCTTCTTGCTCCACTGGCAGCCCAAACCAGCCACATCTTCCCCACCTTTCCTCCCATTTACATCCTCTATCATCCCTCTTTCCCCTCATCCGTCCATACAGAGCGGAGATCCGTCCTTCTTCTCTATCTTCAATTTTCGGCTACCATCGCATTCGTCTGGCAGTGAGAAAATTATGTACTTCTTATTCAATTACTTAGTTTAACACCAAGTTACACAGTCTACACAAATAGTATGCAAAAGTAACATGGTTGGAAATTCATGTAATTCATGCTCAGTTGCTGAGTTTTGTTCAGTTTCGTAGTCTGCAAGTGCTCGGCATGGCATCACTAGTTACCGTTGTTCAGCGCCACAGCTACGCACGAACATGGCCCGCACCGCTGCCCCTAAAGCCATCAATTGCCCCTGCGCTGCCACCACGAGATGGTTGCAACGATGCTGAGCTGTCGGGCATGTCACTTGTGAGGACTCGAGCAGTAGGAGGAAGAATAAGCATTAGAGGTTTTTTTTTTCTTTTAAGAAACCGGCAGGAGCTCTCCCAGTCATTGGATTAGGGAAGCAAGCAATACAAAGTTAATAGAGCATACCAAAGTTGCATCCTAAACGTTAAGAACCACATGGTGGGAAGAAAAACAGAGAAGTAAAAAAACATCTTTGCGACACCAAGATGAGGCAAGTAATATGTCCCCGGTGTTGTCCTGTCGCTAGGGAAGTGAAAATTGCTGTTGAAATGCCCTTTGTCGATTTCTCACATGCTGCGCGATAAGGTCGAACACTATTTGCACCGTTTGATATCGGTTGTTGAAAATACGACCATTTTTTTTTTTTTCATAGGTTCCAAAATCCATAGACTATAATTCTGTCTATCTCCTTACGGCGCTGCTTCGGTATGCTGTCGCGAACGGACATCCACCATGAAGAAACAATTTGCGTGACCGCAATTATTCGCGGCAACTGGATTTGCTTCCATTGGAACCGTTGATTCTAATGTAGATTTGTGGAAGAAGACACCACGTTCTCTCTCAAGCATTAGAAATTACCCGTTAATTTGTGGGGAAAAAAATCTACCAGCATTAGAGTTTTCAACGATTCTCCATCTAATTTTATAAGCTAACAAAATTACCTAGCTACTTCTTTAAATGAATACCTGGACGTCCATGACTTAAATACCTTTTCTATAGGTACCTTTAATTGTAGGTTATTGGATTGTACGTAACGAACGGCTACCGTGACTCTCAATTAAGCACCGTAGAACGCCTTAATACTTGCAGTATCTTTCAACTGAATCGGTCTTGTTTGTGTCAGTATGTTTTCGTTAAGAGCTTATCTACTGCTGCAAGCAGAACAAGCAGCGGTTTATAATTGTAACGAAGGCAAAGTTATTTGTTAAGGTTAAACAGTAGTGCTAACAAGGAAGAAGTGTCACCACTTGCTACGTGTTAAGATTGATCATAGTAAGCTCTAGCGAACATAAATTGATAATCGATCGTAAACAACATCCGTAGTATGCTATTATTTCAATCAACTTTTTTAGTGAAATATAACCTCAGCTAAGTGATTTGTTCTCAAAAACAGAGAAACAATTAGAAAGGAACATATATGAGAGTTTTCAGCAAAGTATGCCATTGGTTTGGACAAGTCGGAAGAATGTTTTACGTGGTTGTTCAGAGCTTGTTCATGGCTCATCGCACGAGCTGTGCTTGAACTGCACTTGAATAGAGTTCAAATTAAAATCTTCTAATGGCAGCATGTGTCTCTTCATGTCAGTGTGTACTCTAATGTTTCTGCAGATCCAGTTGTTTATCATCAGGTGCATTCTTGTGTGACTATCCTGTCTTGGCCACAAATGATCGTACCCGAGCAGTTTTCTCAGACATAGGTAGCGTGATTGAGCCATTTGGTCGCTCATCCTTTCCCAACGCCTTTCAAGCCCAAAGGAAGTGCATTATACAAGCCATCAAACGGCTTACATAACTATGCAGTTCTACATTTAGCTGTGATTATACAAGCTATGCATTATCTTGTCATGGATGGAATTAACAAGCAGCCGGCCATCTTTACATAGTGGAGTTTGCCACAAAAAAAGCAAAGTGGTGCTCAATGAGGTCTGTCAAGGAGAGACAAATAGACAAGAGATGATGTTGGCTTCGGAGTAGTAAATGGGTTCAAGGAGATCTATAAATAGCACCGCAGGATAGATCTTTTACCTCCGGTCACAAATAATTGTTGTTTTAGACATAGATACATTCTAAGAGTTATCACCATTTAATGCTATGGCACTTGGTAGTTTAGCTTAATAAAATGCTAATAGGTGCCGTCTAAGTAATGCTAACAAAATTTATAAATATGACTAATTTATGATCTTATTGTGACACCCTGGTCTAAAGTCCGCTCAAAAGCAAGCCCACCATGGGGTCGGTCTATATATGCATAGCACCTCACTTACACTTTTGTTCATGCTTCATATCAAAAAGTTAATCCACAGTTGCTACGTTTGGACCTAGCAGGTATTATATAGTATCACAACCCACTTTAGATATCCACCCCCTTAAGGGCTGACGCCCTTGTTATATACGTTAAATGACCAAAACTATCCCTCAGTATACGTTCGTGCATCTAGTGCTGGCACATATACCATACCGTGTGACCACTCCGGACCCACACACACTATGTGCCATATGCCACCCCACTTACACTTACACTATGTGCCATAGGCTCAACAGGCAGTATATACTACAGCTCACTTTAGGCAAGTAATATGGGATTAATCCCACCAGACCACCACCACTCTACATGGGCTACATGTGTAATACCTTGTCCCAAAATTCGCTCAATGCCCAACCCACCATGGGCAAACTCACACATGCATAGCGCCTCACTTACACTTTCGTCTTTACTTCGTGTAAAAGGACTAACCCGGAGGTGCTATGTTTGAACCCAACAAACTTTGTATACTACTACAACTCACTTCAAACAAGCAATGAGAGACTAATTACACCACCGCTCCATATGTGTCATATGGGTCTTCAAATTAACAGGTCGGGGTATCACATTCACCTCCCTTAAGGGCGAACACTCTTAGCAGCACACCACATACACGGCAGATGCCCAGAGCCACCCCTTAGTACCCCTTGGTACAATTCTGTGTGCCTAGTGCCGGCGCATATGCTATGCTGTATTTTCACTCTAGGTCCACACCACCATGCACCACATCCTACGCCGCTATCCCGCAAGTACCCGTGCAATGAAGATTGATGCTCTGATACCATATGTAACATCTTAGTCCAAAATTCGCTCAAAGCCCAACCCTCCATACACTCACCATCACTTCGTGCAAAAGGGTTAATTCGAAGGTGTTATGTTTGAACTCAACATACATTATATGCTAATATAGCTTATTTTAGACAAGCAATGTGAAACTAATTAGACCACGGCTTCAAATGAGTAATATGGGTCTTTATATTAATAGGCGGGGTATTACAACATCGGCCTTCACAGTACAAAACATTTACAGGACATGTGCTTCTTAGTCTCTCACACTTAGTTCTACCCTCAATTTGCACTCTCCTACTTATTTTTATGATCCGGTCAAACTCTACAAATTTTGTTAAAAGGAAAAAGCACCCTGTTGTGAAAAAGTTAATAAGACTAGTTAACTTGAAATCACAAAGATCAACATCAGAAAACACCATATGGATCGATCAACATCAGAACCACCATATGGATCGACGTCAGCGCCGGATATTTGGTTTGTTTGTCTCATTCTAGATGACATGACAGCCTTGTTTCTGACATCTGGAATTCTGGATGGCGTGGTTTTGAACCTTGTAACAAATGCTTTCCTGATATCTCCCAACCCCTAGTAGTCATTTTTCGTAGCAATAGGAATAAGATCTTAGGACAGACTAATCATTGTTTGTAATTTTGTATAGTCTAGAAATATACCTCTTGACCAAAACACTTGTACGTCTGGAATACTCACGTGCAACTATCACTTCCATATTTGCGTGGCACACATATGTACACAGCTAAATACTTCCGCAATTTCACTAGAAACAACGAACACGATTGGGTAAGAGAGATGGAGCACAATGGCATCACACTAGAATAGACTTGTGACTGAAGTGAGATGAGAGAAATGGGTGGCTGAAGTTGGACGCATGGCTTCCGAGCAAAGTTGAGACATAAAAGGAATGAGCAAGAGGTGATGTTCGTTCGAATGAACTGAACTAGAACATAGTAGTTGAGCTGCGTTAAATGCATACAAATCTCTGTGTGTATGGAGCAATTCTGAGCGCCATGTGTTCGAATTTGCAGGGAGCAGAGGATGCTCTTCATTCAGAGACTAAATAGCCTGTGTTCATGCACTCCAACTTGCTTGGCAGGTAGGGATCGAGCGTCTGGTTCTGGAATGTGATGCAAGCAATCTTCGTGATGCGCTAATTAAACGGGTTGATAGTGGTCCTAATGGAGTTATATTTTGGGGAATACAATACCATTCCATTAAAAAAAAACTTGCATGTCTTAGACTACTCAAAAAAAAATTAACTAACCAAAAAAGAAATAACCGACCAGAAAAGATTGGGATAGTCCATTAAGTTCTCGACTGTGGGCTAGAGAAATCCAACTCATTCTCATCTGCCTTTTAAGTTCATTTCAGCATGTCTTCAATGTTAGCTAAACAGGACACCACCAAACCCACCGAAGACTACGGCCAATCACAGAGGATAGTTTCTATGTTTAGGAGATTAGCTTGCCATCTATTGGGCAGCTGTATTTGGCATGATCGTGAATTGGTTTCCAACCATCACACCTTCCTGTACTCCATATAAGCCAATGGCTCATAATCAATCATCAAGTGCGTTTTCTCCAAAGCCTTCATGGTATCAGAGCACGTACGATCCTGATCTCCTTCCCTAGCCTCCTCTTCTCCTCTAGCCATGACGGGTGACGTCGACAACACCACCACCAAGACCACCGTGACACAAGCTGAGCTCGAAGCAGCTCTTACCAAGGCCGACCTCGACGCCAAGATCGCGCTCTGGATGCAGGCCGTCGGTGTCTCGAGCGTCAAGCTCCTCGTCCCCATCACTCTCGATCTGCAGGCCGACAACTACGCCCAATGGCGCGGCCTGTTCGAGGTCGCCCTGGAAAAGTTCGCCCTCGATAACCACATTCGCAAGTCTTCCTCCTCTTCCCCCGATGCTCAGTGGCTTCGTCTCGACGCCCTCGTCCGCTCGTGGCTGTACGCCGCCGTCACCCCGAACCTCCTTGCCATGGTGATGGACACCTCGGCCACTACCTACACCATTTGGACGCGCATCGAGGGCCTCTACCGCGACAACGCCGACACGCGCGCTATCTACCTCGAGCAGGAGTTCCACAGCCTCATGCAGGGGCCTATGTCGGTGGCAGACTACTGCCGCAAGCAGAAGTCTCTTGCCGATGAACTGACTGCCGTGGGCACACCAATCCTGGACAGGAGTCTCGTCCTCAACACTCTGCGCAGACTGAGCCCCCGCTTCGCGCACATGCGCACATTGATCTCCATGCAGCGTCCTATGCCGACGTTCTTGGAGACACGTTCTGCTCTCCTCCTTGAGGAACTCACGTCCGGGACAGATGCATCTAGCGGCTCCTCCAACCAGTCGGCTCTCGTCGCATTTTCGGTCGGTCAGTCCAACAAAAACTCCACCGGTGATCTTCCTCCAACACATCGAGCGGCAACCAGTCTCGCGGTTCTTCCTCCAACAGCGGCTCCACCAACCGTGGTGGCAACCACTCCAACAACTACCGCCGCCGCAACAATGGTCGTGGCAAAGGAGGTGGCGGCTCCTACAACAACAGCCAGGGCTCCGCTCCCTGGCCGTCGCTCCAGAACCCGTGGGCCAGGTCGATCCAAATGTGGCCTGGACAAGGGCCCCGGTCCAACCCGGGTCTACTTGGTCCACGTCCTCCTGGCGCCTTCACTACCACCATCCCCACCATGCCGTGCCAAGGCACGCAGTGGGCCGGTGCGCCGACATATGCACCTCCACTAGGGCCGGGTGCCCAGTGGACGGGCGTGCCTGCACCCCCCTCCTACACGCCGACCGCTTCATGGGACCAAAACTAGCTTATGCATGCATTCAACACCATGACGCTGGCGCCGCCATCTTCCGACTGGTATATGGACTCCGGGGCGTCCGCTCACATGACCTTGGATCATGGTAATCTTTCCTCCACCTATCCCAATTCTTCCGCTGCATCACAATATGCTATTGTCGGTAATGGTTCCCATACTCCAATCACTCATACTGGCACAACATCTCTCCACACTCCATCCCATTGTTTTCAGTTAAACAATGTTCTTGTTACGCCTAACTTAATCAAGAACCTCATTTCCGTTCGTCGTTTCACTTTAGATAATCACGTCTCAGTTGAGTTTGACCCTTTTGGTCTTTCTGTGAAGGATCTTCAAACCAAGAACGTGATCATCAGGTGCAATAGCCGTGGTGACCTCTATCCTCTCCGTTGGCCTCCGCCCACATCACATGCTCTTGCAGTCACCACACCTTCCTCCACCTTGTGGCATCGACGACTTGGTCATCTTGGTCTTCAAGCTTTATCGCATCTAGCCAGTGCGTCTCATATTTCATGTAATAAAGCCTCGATAGACCCTTTGTGTCATGCGTGCCAATTAGGCCGCCATGTACGTCTCCCGTTTTATGCATCTACTACTCGCACTAGTAAAGCTTTTGAGTTGATACACTGTGATCTCTGGACCTCGCCCGTCCCTAGCATTTCCGACTACAAGTATTATCTAGTCATTCTAGATGATTTCACTCACTATCTGTGGACGTTCCCACTTCGCCTAAAGTCTGATGTGTATGACACACTCCGTAATTTCCTTGCTCATATACGCACTCAATTTTCCACCACTGTGTGTAGCATCCAATGTGACAATGGTGGCGAATTCGATAATCAAGCCATGCGCCTGCACCTTCTCTCCCATGGCATCACACTCCACATGTCATGTCCTCACACATCTCAACAAAACGGTAAGGCGGAACGCATCATCCGTACTACCAACGATGTCCTACGTTCACTTCTGTTCCAAGCCAGCATGCCACCTTCCTACTGGGCCGAGGCACTTCACACCGCCACTTATCTTATTAATCTCCACCCCACAAAAACACTCAACTTCGGTATCCCACACCAGACTCTTTTTGGCACTCCTCCCGACTACTCACATCTCCGAATTTTCGGCTGTCGGTGTTATCCTAACCTATCCGCCACTGCCTCTCATAAGCTCGCACCACGTTCTGCGGCTTGCGCTTTTCTGGGATATCCGGCTAACCACAGGGGGTATCGCTGCCTTGATCTCACAACAAACCGCATCATCATATCCCGCCACGTCACTTTTGACGAATTTTCATTCCCTTTTTCTGAGCAGCCTAATCCCCCGGTCCTTGCAGATTTCGATTTCCTGTCACACGCTGCTCATGCACCGACTGTCACTTTACCACCTATCGCATGTACCAGGGCACACGCATCCTCTCTCGTGCCTGCACCACTCCAGCATGCATCGGTGACCCCGTCCCACCCGGAAACCGCACCAGCGCCTCACCTGCAGGTCGCGCCGTCCACTACGCTGGCACCTGCGGCTCCTCAGTAGGCTGCGCAGCCCCCTGCGCTGGCACCTGCGACTACCCAGCAGGGCGCACAAACCTCTGCGCTGGAGCCTGCGACCTACTAGCACGCCGATCAGACCTCTGCACTGGCGCCTGTGACTTTGCCGGACGCTGCAACAGCACCGCCACCACCGGCCGCTCAAGCCATCACCCCGGTGGTCAATGATCACACGATGACCACACGTGGTAAGCGTGGTTTTCAACTTCCAGTAGACCGGCTGAACCTCCATGTGGACGTCCCCTCACCAATTCCACGCACCTACCGCGCCGCGCTTAACGACGAGAATTGGTGCCTCGCCATGCAGCGCGAGTTTGATGCCTTGCAAACTAACAACACATGGGTACTTGTTCCAAAACCTCCCGGTACTAATGTTGTTTCAGGAAAGTGGATTTTTCGACACAAGTTGAAGCCCGATGGCTCCTTGGATCGATACAAGGCGCGATGGGTACTCCGGGGCTTCACTCAACGCCCCGGTGTTGACTTCGGTGAGACGTTCAGCCCGGTTGTCAAACCGGCCACCGTACGCACCGTCCTCACCATCGCCCTTGCTAACGGTTGGCCGGTGCATCAACTCGATGTCAACAATGCCTTCACATGCACGACCCGCGGGAGCCTCATGCCAATCTTCTGAAACGCATCCTTCGCTACCTCAAGGGCACCATCGACCACGGCTTACAACTACATCGGACTTCACCAACTTCACTCACCGCCTACACAGATGCTGACTGGGCCGGGTTACCTGACACCCGCAAGTCTACTTCAGGATATGGTATTTTTCTCGGTGATAACCTTATTTCATGGTCATCCAAGCGGCAACAGACGGTCTCTCGCTCTAGCGCCGAGGCAGAGTATCGGGCTGTTGCCAACGCCGTCGCCGAGTCCTGCTGGCTTCGTCAACTACTTGCCGAACTACATCGCCCTCTTCAGCACGCCACTGTCGTGTTTTGCGACAACATTAGTGCAGTTTATCTCTCGACTAACCCCGTCCAACATCAGCGGACGAAACATGTCGAGATCGATCTGCACTTCGTGCGTGAGTGCGTCGCTCTCGGCAAGGTGCGCGTGCTCCATGTGCCCACAAGCTCACAGTACGCCGATGTCTTCACCAAGGGTCTCCCTACGACTGTCTTCCGGGAATTTTGTTCCAGTTTGAACGTCCGCCCCGCCCCCGTTCCAACTGCGGGGGGGTGTTAGCCAAACAGGACACCACCAAACCCACCGAAGACTACGGCCAATCACAGAGGATAGTTTCTATGTTTAGGAGATTAGCTTGCCATCTATTGGGCAGCTGTATTTGGCATGATCGCGAATTGGTTTCCAACCATCACACCTTCCTGTACTCCATATAAGCCAATGGCTCATAATCAATCATCAAGTGCGTTTTCTCCAAAGCCTTCATTCAATCCTACAGAACATGAAAAGTATTATAGCTTTTGTTATCTATTGAATATATCGATAACTATGGAAGGAAAACTTCCAAATCAAGGAGGACAAATTCAGACAACAAAAGACAAATTCATTTAAAGGTTAGGGTTAAGGTTCACTTACCTTCTCTGGCGACGGCGAGCGACAACGGCGGCGAGACCTCTGGCGACGGCTGACAGGCGTTAGGGAGGGGTTCACCAGGACCTCGAGTTTTAGAGGGAGGTGGGAAGGCTGTGGTCCGACAGTGTATAGTGTAGAGAAAGCTAATATTAACTCCGAACACAGTGATCACAACTAACACCTTCACGTGATACTCAATGAAGAAGAGCACAATGAGAGTTTTAGCGTCTTTTTCTCTTGTTTCTCACATAATTAACAGCTAAGTATATGGTTTAATTAAACATACGCCACTAACACATGCATGTAGCCGGTGAACTAGCTGATCAGCTTCTCAAGCTACGATGCCCTCCACAAATCCAGGGCGCCTTGACTTTGCCACAACTCCACGAGTATAGACGTTCTTGTTACACGCGCACATGCATCAGCCATGAAATATAATTAAACATGAACACTTAGACAACAAGATTAATTTCCAACAGAGCGGTGGTAGCGGGATGGCGAGGCAGTGAGAGCACCGGCGCCCACAGGATATATCGGGAGAGGCGTTGGGCGTCGACTGCGAGTAGCACAGCGACAGGCCCGAATCAGGGTGGACAGGTTGGGAGTGGCGGGGTGGGGAAGTAGTGGCGTGGTAGGGAGGCGATGTGGGCACCACCAGCCACAAGCGATGGAGGTGGAGGTGGGGGCGGTGGTTGAGGTGTGCTGACCTCGTCGGAGAAGAAGAAGGCGGTAGAGGCAGAGCAAGAGGAGAGTCCTCGAGGAAAAAAGAACAGAAACGGCCAACGAGGAATTTGCGAGATAGGTCACCAGAGATGCGATGGGGGCAGGAACGCTCGCCTGAGCTCGCTGCACCGGGGCTAGCTATGGGATGTTCGAGTGGTTGAGGGGGAGAATGAATAAAGTTCGATCCATAGTTATGGATCGTCTATGAGTCGCATATATAGTCGACGGATTAGAAGCCCCCAGGTGTTATTATAGCTACCAACAAACTACATGTCATTCTTCTGTCCATCAAGGAGCAATCAAAATTCTAACTCCCGCATCATTTCAAAATTCAGCGTCTACGAGCATTACAGGGTCATCAGACTGCGCAGCATGTGGAACCTAAGCAGCAACAATGGAGAAAGGTTGCCAGAGCACAGAAGATCAGAACAGAAAGCGCAAGCAGATTGTATAATAAAAACAATGATCTATCCTGAAAAGAATGTTTCCTTCCGTAGAGAGAATGTCACGCTCCGAAATACACATCCAGAAACACTGAACTGTTCCCATATGAATACAAAACACCACTCTCAAAAAAATAAATAAATACAAAACAGCAGCTAACCTGCGCGAAAGCAGAATCCATGCATTTATTTCTCAGCAGTACAAAAAATTTGGTCCAAAATGATCCTTCCTTGCCATGACTTCTTAACAGCTCAACGAAAAAAAAGAACATATACCACAAACATGCACCGCTAAAGTGAGACAACAATCAATCCTTATTAGGTTGTTAAACTACATGATAATTAGCGGTGACCAAACGAACTCTCTGTGAGTACTTTGGTGGGTTACCTTCCTTCAGAGGACGGATTCCAGTAACCTGAGAAATTTCAAATGAAACAAATTAACAAAAAGAAGAAATGAATTGAAAGATCAACATAAATATAAACCAAAGTCAGCTAACCAATCTGGGGAACCAACCTTCAAATCACTGAAAGTATTTGACGCAGAAAATCCAACGGATATGGGGAAAAATATTGATGGATCAGCTGGGGGAACAACAAATTCCATGGACCCACTGCCAATGAGAGAAAAAACAAGAGTTGGTAACAAGGCATTAAACTACACAATAAAAAAAGCAAACATGATTCTAAGAATTCAAATTCTAAATGCACCTGCGGTTCGACTGATCAATAAGAAGAATAGACCATTCCAACATAGAATTTCTTGAGTCATACCTGTATGCACAAGAAAATGAGAAATAACAAAAATCATGAGAAACAAATTAACATATGCAGGGAAAGGCCATAAAAGGGAGATAGAAGCAATTTATAATGGTGTAATTTCCACATAACGAAATGAGAATAATACAATGACACCACGGCTTTTCGGTACTATCTAGTGTAATGCCATCTAAAATATACAAAGTCCTATCTCCACAAAATTCCAACCCTTAACAGCTGATACCGGTGATAAGAACAAGGATTTTTTTTTTGCATTCCACTGCAAATTGCACAAATACCGGATATGACATCTCTTGTGTCGCTGACATGTGGTTCCCAAGCCCACATATCATTAAGACAAGGGATGGCATATCCAGGATCATGAAATTTTGCAGTGGCATATAAGGAATTGCCCCGAAGAACAAAGGCAGGAATGCTAGTTATCACTTGTAATTTGTCAAGATTAACATCTACACTGACTATCATAATGACCAAGCACAGTTGTTGCCCTAAAAAAAAGAGAAGAAAAAGAAAAGATGCTGGCCCTGGCAAACACAATGCATAGCAAGGACTTGAAAGTGTTTACTTCTCAAAAAAGGGAAAAACTGTCAGCAAGACTCTTTGAGTAACACACAACAGAGAACTAAACTAAAAAGGGACTCGAAACATTACTTCCACTCTCCATCTATCTGTCTAACACTTGGAGCTTCCCGGAGTGCAGGCAGAGGTATAGATATGATAACATTATGCAGGTCAAACATCTCAGAAGCTTCATATTCAATGTTGACGTAGGTTTCATTTCCAGATACTGATGGCCAGCAATTGACTACACAAAGCAAAAGCGTTACTAAAAGTCCAAATTATTTGATACCAGAAGAGAATAAAGTGATTGTGCACCTGACAGGGGTAAAGACGACTCATTCATCCCTTGGATTCTCCATTTCACCAGAGGAGTCTCATTTTGACCACTTGGGAAAGGCCTGTTAGGATCTTTTGCTCCCACAGTTTGCTGACTGTTAAACAAGTCCTTGTTGACATTGGGGTGTGTTTTGAAGCTAAGTCCAGGTATGTCTTGGTTTTCAATCTACAAAACACCAATAATTAGAAAAATCAACTCCTACAAATTGTAACACAGATAATAGCATTATTCATAATACTGTGCAACAAGTTTGCTCATCGGCAACAAGTACATGGCACATGAAGAATAAATAGTGAAAGCTATCACAAGGATGGATATCGTATTTCCATATACTATAAAAAGGACCTGTACAAGAATTATATTAGCTGGATGGAGATAGCAATAGAATGGAAGTTTGCAAAGAACATTACCTGCAACTGGATAAATCCATCGGCATCATTAAGGACCTGAAGAGCAAGGGTTCCTTGAACATCAAAGCTATTAACACCTCCATCTCTTTTAACTATGACATTGAGCTTCTCTTCAATAGTCACTGTGATAGGATCACATGGTGGAAGAGGTGATGACCTTGACAGAACTGAACTTGGTTGTACATCCTCCAAAATGACTTCTCCTTCAGCTTTTAGAGATTCTAGGAACTGATTCGTCTTCTGTGTTTTGCCTAATTTCATACCAAAACCTTTACCAGGAGCAGTAGCAGCTGCAGATGGACGACCTGTAAAATTGTTGCTACAATTAGAATAAAATACAGGTAATATAGCTGCCTGAACTCTCTCTAGCAGTTAGAAGAAGGCAGGTAATTTATCGCCAGATTATCCATAAGCAAGGCCATCAACATGAGAAAACTGTTTTACTAACATTAAGTCATGAAAGATCTGAGGAAAACTTAAGTGTTGGACAAAGAAAAGAAACCCTAGATTAATCAATCAGCACATAAATTGACACAGTAAGTTTGCCTTTAATGCTGAAATATAGTATTCGGTGAAAAGTCAAAAGAGGCCTTAAGTTACCTCCTTTGGGCTTGCTAGCAAATGAATCCATATCAGTGCTCAGTCCACCTATTCCAGAACCACTTCCAAAGCCAGTACCAGTAATACTCATGTCGCTGAAAGTTTTTTCGATTACCCGGGGGCCAGATATTGATGAGTATCCTCCTTTGTCAAGTTTGCCTCTTTCCATCTGCATGAACACCAACCATAAAAAATAACCTCTTAGATGTTAACAAATAATGCCCAGTAAATGCGTGGTAATACCATTGCAATTGATGAAATACATTTCGAGTTAAAATATATATATATATATATATATTTACTTCAGACATGTAGGGATATACCTCTGTTGTCTTTTACTGCTGAACCTAATTTTTCATTGGGTTATTTGACAAATTTGTTAGAAGTGTCTACATTACTAAATATTTGTTATATATGCTTTTAAGTTCTAAAGCCCAAGAAGTAAATTTACGAAAAAGTATAGTTTGCCCAAACATGTTCTAACTGTAAGATGTAACTAAAGGAAACATGTGAGATTACAGGAACTGATAACAACTGTAACAGAATTAAATTAAGGCCATATTGGCAACAAAATAGTTCAAATTACAATGTACTTTTATTTGTTGTAAAGGCTAAAGCCCACTAAATTAATCATCATTTTATTTTTTTTCCCACAAGATGGAATACACATTTTTAATCTGGAGAGAATAGTAGGGCAGACCCTGATTTTGTCAAGCTCACTAGCTCTCTTCTTCATCACATCCCTGGTTTCATTGATTTTGTTTTGCATCATCATCTTGTGCGTTTTCTCTTCATGGCTCTCCATCTCACAATATTGTTTAACTTGCTGCACTGTTACATTTTCCTTATTCCCAAGGGAGATGGCTTCATCAAAAGCAAATATAAGCTCAAATGCTGTTTTACAGATACCCTCCTCATCCAGAGAGGGGGAATATTCAGGCACCTTTACAATGTTAAGGGGACAACTGCACTGGATTATTGCAATGAAAGAAAAACAATGCATCATAGTAGAATATAATGTTGAATGGATACAGGTTCATATTTTCAAAGGTTGCATATAGATTTCCATCAAGTGCTTTTTATGTTGTTTTTGTTTCCTTGGTAATATCTGAGGACAAGCTCAACAAGGATATAACATTATAACCTTCATTTTGTCTCCAAAACAAACATTACTCAATAAGATTACCTGCTTTTTAATAATTATGGAAAAAAAGGTCACTATATTACCTAAAATATTCCCCCTTTTATGTATTTCATTATATAGGATTATATCAATAATGTAGATTTCAAAAATCAGAAGACTAAAGGTACAAAAACAGGATACAAGCTTGGAGAGTAGCCTCAACATGTCCAGATCTTCAAGAATATTACTCTGCTTGTTTGTGATAAGTAGCAGATATAGGCCTTCAATAGGCTGATATACATAACGAACATTTTCAGTCTCAACATAAGTGTGCTGCTTCCCAGTTCCAACCAATTTTGGGAATGCCGCAAGTAATCCCTCAATCCTTATGCGAGACATGTCAACAAACTGTCTTGAAACAAGTGCTGCAGTTGGAAATGAAACAGCTTCAGCCTAGTCCGTTAACTTTCTTGAAAGAAACGCTAACAATTATGGGTAAAAAAGAGATGAAGTTCTTGACTACATAGCAATTTTATATTAAGTGAACACGCATACTAATATACTATATAAGTTAAGAATCTACTTAGGCAGCAATACGATAACAGCTAATTCACTACTCAGGTTTCACCAATTAGCACGAGGTGACTAGAATGAAGTCATTAACAAGCCCGTTCTAAACATAACAGTTTTTTTTTGCTATGTTAGAAGAAGATAAGAAATCGATTTTTGGGGGAATCGACAAGAATATAAGATCTGAATAACTGAAATTTTCAAACCACCTTACCTTTTCCAGATTTTGTAATGATAGAAGCAGCAAGAACCACCTGGGGAGACAGAAAAATGATCAGCTTTTCTAAACAATAAAATTCTCTAAAATTCAACTACTTATAGCAGCAAAAAGAAAAAAAAAACAAATGTCAACATGTTCCTTAACATCGCAAAGCATCGTCAGTTTACATACCATTTTTACTGGCCTTGTTGGTCCCTGGAATTATCTAAACCAAGTTAAAAAAATTAAGCTCCTGCCAACAGGAAAAAAATTATTTAATCAGCAAACAAACAACAAAGATAATCCGACGAAACTAACAATTGTCGGAACAGAAAGAAAACGAACACTTCAAAGCAAGAAAGCACGACCACTGGGATGTCAGTCAAATATGTTTCTTATAAGAGAAATCAAAGTCAAACAAGATCCCACAAACTTCAACAGTAGGAGCAGGGTGCATCTGTTGCTTCGCGTCTTGCAGAGAACGAGATTCATAGTAGCACAAGGAATTTCAATTTATACGCCTCACTACAAGGACAGACAAGAATCTAGAGATGTGCTCAAATAACCACCATGATACAGAGACAAAGCTCCTAAGGAATTTCAATTTATACGCCTCACTACAAGGACAGATAAAACTCGAGATGTGCTCAAACAACCACGCTCCTTCAATAGTACACTACCTACACTCAGGAGCAGACCTAACATGGAGAATGGGGGTTCAGTTGAACCCCAAAAAAAATGGAAAACAATCTGCCATTGGTACTCCACCACGCAACAAACAAATCCCCAACAAACAACAAAATGCATGGATTGGAGTATCCAGAAAGAATGACTTGGATGAGATTGCTCACGGCAAAGAAAAGATCCCCCACGACGATGCTGACCGGGGATCTCAGCTGGAGCTCACCACGCCGGCCGACGGAGAAGGGGGAGACCAGATCTGGCGACTGGTGGAAACGAAGAGCAGAGGCGGAGAACGTCTCGGTCGCTCGTGGTGGCAAATCGAGGAGATCAAACGAAGTGAAATCAAACCAAGCGAGAATACCTGCAGAAGAAATCAATCGGCAGTCCGGATGTAGATGGATCTCCACGCAGATCCAGTCGAGGACTTCCGAGGGAGGGAGGGAGGAGATCTGAGTCCTGAGTATGGTGCGGTGCCGGTGCGTGAGAGCGCGCGGGCGCTGGGAGGGCGATGGTTAGCTGCGGGTAGAGTGGGCCAAACGGGCCGGGCCGGGCCGGGCCTGGCCGGGCCGTACCACGCCGGCCTATGTGTCGGGGATCTGGCCGAAGTACGTCCGTTGGTCTCACCGACCGTGCCGTGCTGGCATGGGTACGACGGATCTAAACGGGTGGGGCCGGCCATTAGCGACAAAAAATTCAAAAAATCAGAAAAATATTAGAAAAAATAGAAAATAGAAAAAAAATATGAAAAAAATAAAGAAAACATATGAATTGAAATTTTTTTTCTAAAATGAGATAAATAATTGGTATTAAATAATGAGCTTTATTAATGTTTAACTGCCTCGTTAAAAACTTTGCCAAGTAAAAACTCAACACGAGAAAACCTTGGCAAAGAAAAAAAGTACAGCCTATATCTCAGTGATATAGGAAAAAAGTGAAGATTACAATTATTCTTTCTCATTATCTAAATAAAGATTTTCAAACGTCTCCGTCAGCTCAATATTTTCTACAGTATATTTAACTCGTTGATCAGATTGTTCCCAATCTTTCACAGTGAGAAGTATAAGTATTTCCACCATCTCACTTGTCAGATTTATTCTTCTCTTCTCGATTATTCTTCCTGATAGACTGAAAGCAGACTCTGAAGAAACCGTGGAGACAGGAACTGTTAACACATCCCATGCTAATATGGAAAGCACCGGATATGTTAACTTGTACTCGTGCCACCATTACAAAATGTTGAAGTCCTCATCGTACTATTCTTGGTAATTGACAGTATCACTATTGAGATAGGCAGCTAGCTCCCCACCACTTGCTGTGTCTGCACTTGACGTTGTTGTAGTCGAACTCCTTGAGAAAGAGCCACCTGCACCCCATATCTTTCCCAACGCAGTTTTCTTCTTACCTTTTGTGGGTGCTGGTGGAGGTCGCTGCACGCGAACTCCAGCAAACTTCTGATCATACTTAGCAAAAACTTGAGATAAATTAGTACGAACATTTAAAAAATAACTAGAATAATCGGTACTTACTGTATCACTTAGAAGTGAGAGAAAATTAGAAAATCCTAAAACTTTAACTCTAGGATCTAAAATAAATGCAAATGCACATAACATAAGAATTTCTTGCCAATATTTCAAAAAATTAGTTTTCATAACATAAACAGTTTCACGCAAGATATTATCATTTTCGTGGCTCCTTAAGTGCGTAGCAATTTCTAAAATATGATGCACAATTAAAGGAGAGGTTGAGTAATAAACTCCAGATAAAGCAACAGTAGAATCAAAAAAGTTCTAAAAATAACAACAAGTATTTAGCAACATACCAATGTTGCTCTGTGAGTGTATGTTAATAACAATAAAAAATGTGCTCACATAGGGTATGAGAGACTTAAGCATCAAGTAAGTAGAGTTCCATCTAACAAGCATATCCAAATCAAACTTACGCGGACGCACATTCATAGCAATACAGTAAGTCTTATATGCTGCTACTCGTTGATTAGAATTATTTAAGAAAGATATCGCAGTGCGAAAAGGTTCAAGATACTGAACTAACCTTTTCAAACCAGATTTAACTATAAGATTAATAATATGACAAGTACAATGCTGATGTAATAAGAAAGATTTATCATAGGAATTGAAAAGGGGAGTAAGAATATTTATGGCAGAAGTATTTACTGAAGCATTATCTAATATTATTACAAAAATCTTATCACTAAGGCCAAAATCTTCCACAACTTTTACAATACAATCTGCAGTATTTTCACCTGTGTATGCTACATCAATTAATTTGAATCCTATGATTCTCTTTTCTAGTTGCCAATCATTGTTTACATAATGAGCAACTACACTAAGGTAATCCTCTTTAACCCTACCACTCCACATGTCAGATGTCAAAGATAGAAAAAGTACAGGTACTAAATTGCTCTTTAGCTTACTACGACAGTTATTATAGTATTTAATCAAATCTCTAGTTGTTATCTGTCAGGACCCGATTCTGAGAATCCGGACCCTCTGTGCATTCTGTGCCAGTCTAGGATCATGCTGGCACACAGTCTTTACAGGGTTGCACATTGCAGACATTACAGCGATATCATAAGTAGTGCAAACATTTATATAAACTGAATTGTACGACCTTATGGTCTCCTTACACAACTCAGCCACGCAGGGCTTACATTATCAGAGTAAGAAAGAAAACAGCGGAAAACAAATAAACTTCGTGGAAGCCTTCATCTTGCCACAGGCAACCGACTGGGCTTGCTCCCTAATTGTCCGGATCTTCGAGGTACTCCTCCTCCCACGCTGGTGTAGACTCCTCCACCGATGTTGGGGTTGATAGGCAAGGAGGGGTGAGTACTCAATGCACTCAGCAAGTAATGCACAGAATGCGGTGCTATTACTACATGCAAGGCTTATTCCAAGGGATTGGCTTACTTGGTTCTTTTGCATCTTGAGCGACGAACTCTTCTTCGAAACTTTTTCGCAAATTCGCATCTACGCGTAAAAATGACATATGCAATAAATAACCAAAACAGTATACTAAACAACCTCAAAAATTCAAATAAAATTCATAAATACAAAGATCTCAATTTTACAAATTTTTAGAGACTGGAATCACCTCAATCGGAGTTAAAATGCAAAAGTCATAGCCTTTCAAAGTTTGCAAATATATTAAAAAAGAATAAACCGAATTAACATAAATATTTTTTTAACTGGAAAACCAATTTATTGCGTCAGCATGACGTCAGCGAACACGTGGTTTCTTCTGGTGCCGCCACGTCGCTCTGGTCCATGGACTAGGTCCACAGCTCGGGTTGGTCCGCCGTGGACTCGGTCCACAGAACAGTGAACTTGACCTCACAAGATGACGTCAGCTCTAACGTCACTGTTGACGTCAGCCGATTACCTCGCGATTCGTGCATGGGCACGTGTCACCGTTTCGGTCGTCCCTAATCGACGACCAGATCTCGACCACGTGGCTGAATCGCGACCGTTCACTCAACCGACGGCCAGATCTCATGCCCGCACGGCTAGGCGACGCCTCGATTTCCGCGTTGCCACGCGTCGGTACAGCTACGGTCGGATCTAGATCAGACGGCACGGTAGGCGAGGCGGCGAGGCACCACATGGCACGATCGAGACCGATCGGCGCGCAACCAATGGCTACAACAACTACGCAACGTGGCAGCGCTAGAACCCTAAGATCTAAATCTAATGGCTGGAATTAAAACAACATGGATCTACACGATGCAATCTAGACTGTTGATTAAATCTAACGGCTGAAAGTTAAAGATGGGTTTACTGTTGTGGGGCGACGTGGCAAGATCTGAAGCGTTGAGCGAAGATCTGATGGCGGGCGAAGCTTGAGTTGGCGGCGATGGCACGGCAGTGCAGATTGACCGGAGAGGAAGAAGACGACCACTGCGACGACGCTGCGGGGCTTCTCCGGCGACACGAAGTGGCGCGGCTGGAACGTCTCGGCACGGGCGACTCGGCGGCGACCTCAGACACGGCGGAGGGTGACCGACGGCGGCGCAAAGGATGGTGGAGAGTCTCGGAACTTTGGCGAGCTCGTGTGACTGCTACGGCGGGTCTCGGGAAGAAAGAAACGGCGCAAAAGAGGTGGAAGGAAAAGCTCTACATAGTGCGCTAGGTAATGAAGGGGAAGAAATAACACGCCGGCGATAATGGCGCGCGGAATGTTCGCCGTAACGCGCGGCGGCGGCGTTACCGAAAACGGTCGGCGGGCAACGTGGCGCGATCGGGGACGTCCACGCGCTGCGATCCAATGGGGAAACGCGGCGGCGGCTAGGGTTTGCGTGGCGCGGGCTGGGCTGGGCCAATGAGCGCAGATGGGCCGGACCGAACGAGGTTTCGGCCCAACACTGTTTTAGGATTTCAAAACATTTCAGATTTAAATTAATTCAGATAAATAAACAAAGCCAAAATAAACAGCAAAAATACCCAGAAAAATCCAAAAAAATTCTAGAAAATATTTTGGAACATTCTGAACTCAAGTAAAAATATTCCCAACAAAACTTTGCATAAACTTTTGCATGAATTTAATTAAATTCAAGAAAGGTCAAAAATGAGTAAATCAAATTAAATTCTAATAAATTCTCAGAAATTCTCAAAAATAAAAAATACTTCAAAATTTAAATTAGAGTAAATTTCAGGGTATTACATTATCTATCTAGAAACTGAAGAAAACCTAGTATTATGAGCTGTCTTAATATAGTTTTCAAATGCAGGTGACTCTTCAAAGTTCAAAGGAAGATCTTAAGAAGTGATTAAACGACAAAGAGATTCACGAGTTTACTCGGGATTGTAGTCCCAGTGATGTACCGTATCATCGGGGTTGTACTGCAATTGCGCCTGTCTCAAAGCTCTGAACGCCTCCCAGTGATGTCCCCGCTTTTCTGCAGTTGTAGTCCCAGTGATGTCCCCGTTTTTCTCCTACAGCTCTCAGCATGCCTCTTCAAATGCCCCATTCCACCTATATATTTCAGAGTTAATTTGTGCTAACAATATTTACAAATATCATACTTGGTCTGAACGCCGTCTGATGTCTCAAAAATCTGCTCGAAATCTTCCCAGACTCCCGATGTACTGCGTCTTGATCTTTTTGCCCCGGTGCTTGCCGACGCAGAAGCACTTGTAGAGCCCGACGATGGTACAGGTACTGTAGTTTCTCTAGTTTCATAGGATACAAGAAGCTCCTTGAGTGAAATCCCAAAATCAGAAGCTGGGAAGGTCGAAAAATCATCGTGCTCCATAAAGAAAACTGCAAGAAATAATTACGCTATTAGTACTTTAATATCATTTAAAATACTAACAAATACAAATCAAATCACAATTATTAACTTGATTTCTTGACAGAAGCCAGAAGCCGAATTTCGGATTTTTTGATTTTTGGCAAAACTAATTTGAATTTTGCCAAATTACCACCAAGAGCAAAAGAATTTCTACAAGAGAATGAATATGAGAGAATTCAAGATTGTTGGTGTAAAAATGAGGGGGGTAGCCACCTATTTATAGAAAAAAATTTAGGATTTTTGAAAAATTTTCGGATTTTTTTGGAATTTTTTGAGCGTCCAACAAATAGAAAAGGGCTAATTTTCAAATTAAACAGGCCAAACGGACTGTGCCAGCCTAAACGGGCCGTGTCGCCTATAAATTGTGCCGTGCCGGCCTGCTCGTAAACGGGTTGTGCCGTGCCGGGGTACCAGCCCAAGCACAGCATGAGCTTGTAGGCCGTGCCGACACGACACGATTAGTGATGGACCGGGATGTACCTGGGCCGTACGCACAATAGTATGCCTCGAGCCGTCCCATTTAGTCCAGCCCACTTATCCATCTCTAACTACGGCATCATGAATGATGAATCCGACCGTTGATTTCTAAAGGATAGCGGGCAAACGGCAGCAGATGAGAATTTTTCTAATTCCATATAGCTGTCATCACTTTTTCTAAACGGATTTCAGATTTTTTTTAAAACAACCACATAAGAATTTTCTAATGAGAACTGAAAGTTTAGATTACTTTAGAATCTTACTTAGCTCTCCAGACAAATCTCATCCTCTCTCGTTATATATTTGGATAATTCATTTTATACCATTTCACTCGTTAGCACTTCAAGAAATATCGACCCATGTGTTATTGAGACAACAAATAGTATTTCCTGAAGTGCTAATCTTTAGAGTGGTATAGTATGAATTATCTCTTATATAAATGGAGGCACAAGGGTATATTGTACACAAACAAGAAAATTCTGAATTCAACTATGTACGGACGATATATGTAGTACAATATATCAGGTGAAGTTTGGCAGTCCCCATCGTTAGAGCCGTTGGATCGAGTGAATTGAAGACCCGGATCGTAAAAAGTGTTTGCTACAGTGTTTTGCTACAGTACATAAAAAATCTCGCGCGTCGGTTCTCCATCGGACGGTCGAATGGGGACTGCCAAACTTACAGTCCCCATTCAACTGCACCTCCTCCTTGTCCCATATTTAGTGTGGGACGACAGCGTATGAACACAATGTATTAATCAGAAGAAGTTGTGTGGTTGTCACAATGAAGAAGCCAAAAGCCTGGTCAGGCTATGTCTGAGTTAGGGATGAAAATTGAACGAAAACAATCGAGAAATGACTGTTTCATTTCTGTTTTTACATTTTTTATTGGTAACGGAAACGAAATCAGAAATCCCGAAAACGGATAGTGACGTAAACAGACGCGGAACGGAGCAGAGCGGATATGGAAATGAAAACGAAAAATTTCATCCAAGTATGTTCCTATTTATAACACCATAAAAATTTACAAATTCTTTAATTTAGTATTTAATACGGATTTTATGATTTTTTTTTCTAATTTTTCAGCATTTAATTAATTATTTTTACTATTTTCATATTTAAATAAATAATTTATTTGAGAAAAAACAAAACCAAAATCTTGCTGAAAATAATTTTTCTAAGTTCAAAATGTTATAAAATATTTTTGAGAATTTTTGAACTCTATTTGATATTTTCGAAAAAACAATATATATTTCTAGTATTATTTAAATTAGAAAACGAATTTAAATTCTCCATTTTTCTTATGGGCCGATACCCACTTTTCTTTCTCCTTGTCCCACTTTACCCCCTTGCCCAACAAGATTTTTCGGTTTCATTTATATGGAATTTTCGGTTTTATTTATATGAAATTTCCATTATGTTTCTGTCGGAACTGACTCTCCTATTTTCGTTTCCATTTTCGACAAAAAATTTCCGTTTTCGTTTACATTAACGTACCGACATTTTAAAATTTCTATTTCAAAAAGGGCTTCTGTGTCCGTTTTTCTCCGGAATGATCAAAGAAACTTTATGTTCCGATTTCAACCCTAGTCTGAGTGCAACCAAAACAAATAGACTGTCCTTGATTGTTGTTCTATCGAGTCGAAATAGGGTGGGTCACTGGAAGGGCTACAGAGGTTGCCTTGACATGAAGTTAGTGTAGCCATGCCATAGGAATTGATCTACAATAAATGCTACTCCATCCGGTAAAAAAGAAGTGCTCGGTGTTCAACTTTGTAAATATGTAGATTGTCGTATGAAATGAAATACGGTGGAAGTGGATTTCTATTCAAAAACTTTATAATACTACAACTTCACGAATTATGAGAAGAAATTACGATACAATGATGCACGACATCCACTACTACCGAATGATGCAACACTATTTGTTCATCTAGATTGATTCCCAACTTTTCAAGAAAAAACCAATAGTGATATATTATTCAACGTGGGTAAGAAATATGACGCAAAACATCACTATCAGTCTGACCACGGAACCGATATTGTTGTGCCGATAGTGATAACCATCGTCATTACTATCTGTTTTGATGTCAGAACCGATAGTGATGTTATATATATCCCTATCGGTCAGAACCGATAGTAATGATTATCATCATGATCGGTTTTTGAAATTAGAACCAATCGGGATAGTAATATCAAACGCTTTCCCGCGCTTGACCTCTCGGCTTCTCCTCCTAATGTATTCAAATACCACCAAAAGTCGAAGCGTCCACCTCGCGCTTGACCTCTCGGCTTCCCATCCATTCTATAAAAAAAGAGTTCTCTCCTTAGCTGCATCGTGCCCCCCAGCCTCCCTGACTCCACGGTGCCTGCGTCTGTAACATCCCATTCTTGGTTCTTTTGTTAAAAATTAATTTAAATTAATTAATTCAAGGATTTGGGTTTTCTTTGGAATTTTAGTTAACCTAGCATTCCTTTCCATCCAAAAATGGAATTTATTCCATTCGCGTCCGAAAATTCCATTTCATCCTGAAATCCAAAAATCAAATGCAATTCCAAAATTCTCTAAATATTCTGAAACTAATTTTATTAGGTTACAAATAGTCTAAAGTATTTTTGAGATTTTTCATAGAATTTTTAGAACCATTTTTCTATTTTCCCCAAAACTATTTATTTTCAGCACTATATTAATTGCTGTAAGAAAAATAACAATATAATATTATCCAAAAAATTTTATTAGTGCTTTAGTTTCTGAAACAGTTGTCTATAAAAATTCCCAAATTTATTATGATTTAATTGCTATTTTTCCGAATTTAATCCGAATTTTCAGTGGAAAATTAATTATTTTCGGAATTAATAATTTTGGTTACTGTTCATCCAATCCGTTTCTCTTCCCGCCCGCAAGCTACAGTGGACCCGTCGCTACAGTACCCAAAGCAACCCGACCCGCACTTATTCAGCTGTTTCAGCTCTTCAAATTCCGGCGATCTCGGTTACTGTTCCGGCGATAACTCCGGCGAGCGTGTCCCGACGATCCGTTGGTCCGATTGTCCTATAAATTGACCCCCAAGTTCCACTTCTCATTCCTCATATCCTCAGCATCGAGTTGTTCCAATCCATCCACCAGATCTCCCTGTGCAAGCAATTCTTTCCGAACGCCGGCGAACTTTCGGTGAGCTCTCCCGGCTGCTCCCGACCTCCATTTGTCCTCATATTTTTACTGGAGCTTCCCATCGGTGTCCTCTACGTCGTGTAAAATCATATTTTGAAAATGCATAACAGAGCTCTGTCAGCAATCATTTCTTCTCTAAGCCCGGCGAAAGGGCAAATTTTGAATTCAAACAATTGTTTCTCCTCTGTCGTAACTCCGAATGGAGTGATTCAAATTGATAAATTTATCTAAATTCATCCTATAACTGTCAGTATTTTTATTACAATTTTTAGTTTTTACTTATTTTATTTTATTCATTTCGTGCACCATTTTGCGCGTAGTCGAAGAAACGGTCGTCGTCGCCGACGAAGGAGAAGACCTCCAGAATAGCGCAGTACACTTCGTCGACGAAGGCAAGTCTCCTTGAAGCATGTTGATCCATGTTTTGAAATGCTTTGTAGATTTACAAACTTGCATGCTATGTTGAATAAAAAGAAATTTATATTATGATAGATTGTAGTTAAATACCTTGTTAATATTTATGTTTGCTACATTTTAATCCATCTGTTCTTTTGCTGCTCTAGAATGATTAATTATATTATAAAAGGCTTGACACCTTGTTTAGTATAATAGTAGTGCTTAGTTATGCTAAATACTATTTGTATGTTTAATTGAAGGCTTGTTACGAGAAATTCTAAATGATTGAGTGAAAATATTATTTAAAAAGGGCAGTTGGTGCTGCCAGTTTGGTAAAATAAACGAAAAGATTTGGTATTTTAAAAATTGAATAGGGTGGAAGGTTGTAAGGCGGGTGCAGAATGCACGAGACTTGGGTTTGAGTATGTACCACCCTAGTCACCCTAAGGACCGATCCCTTGTGATTGTCAAACAATGTATAACAGTGCGGCCGCGGGTTCCGATATGGGACGGGCCTGGCCGAGTAACTAGTGAAAACTTAATTAAGGCATGCCAGACGGTGGAGTAGGCGTGGTTGGAGCCACAGGAGTCCTACAGGCGCAAGAGGGGGCTTCCATTATGGTTGTAGCCATTTGGCGGTGAAACCTCAGCGGGCGTGACTTAGTGAAAATGTAGCTAGAGAAATGGCCTTGTGATTTTCACTTAGGGTTATATACCAAAGGAAGTGTATGACCAAATATAGTGAAATATCTCTCGCGGGTAAAGCGTGCAAACTCTGCAGGGTACACAAACTATTCGAATAGCCGTACCCACGGTCAAGGGTAGACAAAGGGCATTGTCACATGGTAGATTTCCCCTATTTGGTTTCAAAATCAGTTTTTTATAAAATAAAGACGGTTGGAGCCTCGAATGTTTTGATTTGATAAAAGTCCGTGGTTGGAGCCACGAGGAAAATATTTCAAAGGAAAACCACGGTTGGTGCTGTGGAAAAATATTCTTAAAATAAAACCATGGCAAATGCCGTGAGTTGGTTTATGTTTTATTTTTCCCACGGTTGGAGCCGTGTCCTGAAAAGTTTGAAGCTCTTATTTCTTAAAAGAAAATTGCTTTGAAAACTGCTCTTCAAAATTCTGGGATAAAATCTTGAAAATTGGCTTTTGGCAAATTAACCAATTCCCTCCCTTGAATTAAACTACATACTGCATTTCTTTCCAGACTTGTTGAGTATGTTGCATACTCACCCCCGCTTTTCATTGCGGGGCTGCTTATTCCATAAAGCATATCACGAGATCAGAGATAGCTATCCAAGAGCTTGAATCCCACCGTTCGACATCTGTGATGAAGGATTTGAAGAGGAGGACTATTCAGACATCTAGGATCGCGTTTTCTCCAGTCTTTGCCTGTGGTGTTTTGGACTTCGCTTCGTCATGTTTATTTGCCAGTTTAATGTTTCCGCTGCTATATGACCCACGGGTCTAACTTTTGTAATAATGGGCCATGTCAGCCAGTACTCTGAATTCAATTTTTGTTTATCGCATGGTTATGGTCCATACTGTTATGATCTGTGTGTACTAGCTATTGATCCGAGGATCGGCAGTAAACACAGTGGGGCCGTATCCTTTTGCGGGTTCAAGCGAAATGGTATCAGAGCCAAGACTGTAGAACGTGATCTAGTTAGATGGGCAAAGCCTTAAGGATTAATATTTTTATAAAAATATATTTATAAAATTTTAAGTTCTTTTGCTTCTATCTTTTCTGTCTTAGCGTCTGGTCCTTACCTCATCCTTCGTTTGAAATCTGTTTAATGGCCTTGTTCCGTTTCAAAATTTGTAGATGTCGGTTTACACCACCTTTGCCGCATCAGCTAGAGGATTCTGTGAGGAATTATCTTTGATGCTTCAGGAGTTGGGATTTCCTCATCGTCCGGAGTATCGTTGCACTTCTGTGCCCAGCCTTGGTTATAATTCATGAAAACTCAGGTTGCTTGTCTACGCCAGGAGTCGACGACAGGGAACATAAGCTTTATGCCAAGTTCAGCAAATGCGAGTTTTGGATAAAAGAAGTATCTTTCTTGGGCCATGTCATTTCAGCTAGAGGAGTTGCTATTGACCCGAGTAAAGTAAAGGATGTACTTGATTGGAAGCAACCCAAATCAGTAACTCAAATTAGAAGTTTTCTTGGTATGGCTGGATATTATAGAAGATTCATAGGAGATTTTTCCAAAATTGCGAAACCACTTACACAACTATTAAAGAAAAGAAATTTGAATGGACCCTGTCGTGCGAAGATAGTTTCCAAGCGCTCAAGAAGAAACTAACCTCTGCTCTAGTATTGACGTTACCAGATATACAAAAGGACTTTGTGGTTTATTGTGATGCTTCGAAGCAAGGTTTAGGTTGTGTGTTGATGCAAGAAGGTAAAGTGGTGGCCTATGCATCTAGGCAGTTATGCCCTCACGAGGAAAATTACCCTACTCATGATTTGGAGTTAGCAGCCGTAGTACATGCCCTCAAAATTTGGAGGCATTACCTCATTGGGAATCGAACTGAGATATACACGGATCATAAGAGCTTAAAGTATATATTCACTCAACCAGATTTAAATATGAGGCAAAGAAGATGGTTGGGCCGATAAAGGATTATGATGTTGGAATCCATTATCACCACAGGAAAGCAAATGTAGTGGCCGATGCTCTGAGTAGGAAGAATTATTGTAATAATGTATTAGTTAAGGAAAGCCAGCTAGCTTTGTATGAAGAATTCAAGAAAATGAATCTGGAGATGGTGGAGCAAGGATACATCAATATGATGGAACTACGACCTACCTTGGAGGACCAAATTTGGGAAGCTCGAAAGAGGATGCGAAGTTTTGGAAATTATTGAGAGGATGAAGAAAGGAAAAGCTCGAGATTTTCAATAGATGAAAAAGGTACTCTATGGTTTGGGAAAACAATTTTTGTACCCAATAAGAAAGAAATCAAGGAAATGATCTTAAAGGAAGCCCACGAGACTGCCTATTCCATTCATCCGGGAAGTACCAAAATGTATTTAGATTTGAAAGAATCGTACTGGTGGACCAGTATGAAGAGAGAAATTGCAGAGTTTGTTGTTTGTGCGATATCTGCCAACGGGTGAAAGCTGAGCATCAGAGACCTGCAGGATTACTACAACCGTTAAAAATTCCCGAATGGAAATGGGAAGAGGTCGGAATGGATTTCATCACTGGATTACCAAGGACTCAATCTGGATATGGTTCAATCCGGGTTATAGTTGATCGTCTGACTAAATATGCTCATTTCATTCCTGTTAAAACCACCTACACTAGGGACAAATTGGCAGAGTTGTACATGACAAAGGTAGTGTGTTTGCATGGAGTACCCAAGAAAATTGTGTCGGATAGAGGTACTCAGTTTACCTCAAAGTTTTGGCAAAAGTTGCATAGTTTATTGGGTACGAATCTTAATTTCAGCACAGCGTATCATCCACAAACAGACGGCCAGACCGAAAGGGTAAATCAGGTTTTAGAGGATATGCTCAGATCCTGCGCTTTGACAAACAAGACAAGTTGGGATAAGAGTTTGCCTTATGCAGAGTTTTCATACAACAATGGATATCAATCAAGTATTCAGATGTCACCTTTCGAGGCATTATATGGACGCAAGTGTCGAACACCACTTTATTGGAAGGAAACTGGAGAAGGAAAAGTGTTTGGACCGGATGTACTCAAGGAGGCGGAAGAACAAGTGAGATGGATCCAACAAAAATTAAAAGCTGCTCAAAGCCGACAGAAAAGCTACGCTGATAACCGACGTCGGGACCTGAAATTTGCCGAGGGCGACTTCGTGTATTTGAAAGTTTCACCAATGAAAGGAATCAAACGATTTCGGGTTAGCGGAAAGCTTGCACCTAGATATATCGGACCGTTCAAAGTTTTGGCCAGAAGAGGCGAGGTGGCATATCAATTGGAATTACCACCACAACTAACTGACGTGCATAATGTATTTCATGTGTGTCAGCTAAGAAAATGTCTTGAGTACGAGAGGAACACATGTCCTTAGAACGATTAGATTTACAGCAGATCTTTCTTATAAGGAATATCCAATACTGATTTTGGATGAGGCGATTCAAAAACTCGCAGTGAAGTATCAAATTCACATGAAGGTGCGATGGAGCAACCATACTGAGAGGAGGCTACATGGGAGCGTGAAGAGGACCTACGAGCAGAATTCCCAAATATTTTCCCAGCTCTATCGAATCTCGGGGTCGAGATTCCGTTTATGGGGGGGGGGGTAGGTTCGTAACATCCTATTCTTGGTTCTTTTGTTAAAAATTAATTTAAATTAATTAATTCAAGGATTTGGGTTTTCTTTGGAATTTAGTTAACCTGGCATTCCTTTCCATCCAAAAATGGAATTTATTCCATTCGCGTCCGGAAATTCCATTTCATCCTGAAATCCAAAATTCAAATGCAATTCCAAAATTCTCTAAAAATTCTGAAACTAATTTTATTAGGTTACAAATATTCTAAAGTATTTTTGAGATTTTTCCTAAATTTTAGAACCATTTTCTATTTTCCCCAAAACTATTTATTTTTCAAAGACTATATTAATTGCTGTAAGAAAAATAACAATATAATATTATCCAAAAATATTTATTAGTGCTTTAGTTTCTGAAACGGTTGTCTATAAAAATTCCCAAATTTATTATGATTTAATTGCTATTTTTTCGAATTTAATCCGAATTTTCAGTGGAAAATTAATTATTTTCGGAATTAATAATTTTGGTTACTGTTCATCCGATCCGTTTCTCTTCCCGCCCGCAAGCTACAGTGGACCTGCCGCTACAGTACCTGAAGCAACCCGACCCGCATTTATTCAGCTGTTTCAGCTCTTCAAATTCCGGCGATCTCGATTCTTGTTAAGAATAACTCCGTGGCGTTTTACGACGATCCGCTGGTCCGATTGCCCTATAAATTGACCCCCAAGTTCCCCTTCTCATTTCTCATATCCTCAGCATCGAGTTGTTCCAATCCATCCACCAGATCTCCCTGTGCAAGCCATTCTTTCCGAACGCCGGTGAACTTTCGGTGAGCTCTCCCGGCTGCTCCCGACCTCCATTTCTCTTCAAAGTTTTACTGGAGCTTCCTATCGGTGTTCTCTACGTCGTGTAAAATCAGATTTTGAAAATTCATAACAGATCTCTGTCAGCAATCATTTCTTCTCTAAGCCCGGCGAAAGGGCAAATTTTGAATTCAAACAATTGTTTCTCCTCTGTCGTAACTCCGAATAGAGTGATTCAAATTGATAAATTTATATAAATTCATCCTCTAGCTTCCAGTATTTTTATTATAATTTTTAGTTTTTACTTATTTTATTTTATTCATTTCGTGCACCGTTTTTGCGTAGTCGAAGTAGCGGTCGTCGTCGCCGACGAAGGAGAAGACCTCCAGAACAGCGCAGCGCACTTCGTCGACGAAGGCAAGTCTCCTTGAAGTATGTTGATCCATGTTTTGAAATGCTTTGTAGATTTAACAACTTGCATGCTATGTTGAATAAAAAAAATTATATTATGATAGATTGTAGTTAAATACCTTGTTAATATGTATGTTTGCTACATATTAATCCATCTGTTCTTTGGCTGCCCTAGAATGATTAATTATATTATAAAAGGCTTGACACCTTGTTTAGTATAATAGTAGTGCTTAGTTATGCTAAATACTATTTGTATGTTTAATTGAAGGCTTGTTACCTGAAATTCTAAATAATTGAGTGAAAATATTATTTAAAAAGGGCAGTTGGTGCTGCCAGTTTGGTAAAATAAACGAAAAGATTTGGTATTTTAAAAATTGAATAGGGTGGAAGGTTGCAAGGCGGGTGCAGAATGCACGAGACTCGGGTTTGAGTTTGTACCACCCTAGTCACCCTAAGGACCGATCCCTTGTGTTTGTCAAACAATGTATAACAGTGCGGCCGCGGGTTCCGGTATGGGATGGGCCTGGCCGAGTAACTAGTGAAAACTTAATTAAGGCATGCCAGACGGTGGAGTAGGCGTGGTTGGAGCCACAGGAGTCCTACAGGCGCAAGAGGGGGCTTCCATTATGGTTGTAGCCATTTGGCGGTGAAACCTCAGCGGGCGTGACTTAGTGAAGATGTAGCTAGAGAAATGGCCTTGTGATTTTCACTTAGGGTTATATACCAAAGGAAGTGTATGACCAAATATAGTGAAATATCTCTCGCGGGTAAAGCGTGCAAACTCTGAAGGGTACACAAACTATTCGAATAGCCGTACCCACGGTCAAGGGTAGACAAAGGGCATTGTCACATGGTAGATTTCCCCTATTTGGTTTCAAAATCAGTTTTTTATAAAATAAAGACGGTTGGAGCCGCGAATGTTTTGATTTGATAAAAGTCCGTGGTTGGAGCCACGAGGAAAACATTTCAAAGGAAAACCACGGTTGGTGCTGTGGAAAATATTCTTAAAATAAAACCATGGCAAATGCCGTGAGTTGGTTTATGTTTTGTTTTTCCCACGGTTGGAGCCGTGTCCTGAAAAGTTTGAAGCTCTTATTTCTTAAAAGAAAATAGCTTTGAAAACTGCTCTTCAAAATTCTGGGATAAAATCTTAAAACTTGGCTTTTGGCAAATTAACCAATTCCCTCCCTTGAATTAAACTACATACTGCATTTCTTTCCGGACTTGTTGAGTATGTTGCATACTCACCCCTGCTTTTCATTGCGGGGCTGCTTATTCCACAAAGCAGATCAAGAGATCAGAGATAGCTATACAAGAGCTTGCATCCCACCGTTCGACATCTGTGATGAAGGATTTGAAGAGGAGGACTATCCAGACGTCTAGGATCTCGTTTTCTCTAGTCTTTGCCTTTGGTGTTTTGGACTTCGCTTCGTTAAGTTTATTTGCCAGTTTAATGTTTTCGCTGCTATATGACCCACGGGTCCAACTTTTGTAATAATGGGCCATGTCAGCCAGTACTCTGAATTCAATTTTTTTTATCGCATGGTTATGGTCCATACTTGTTATGATCTGTGTGTACTAGCTATTAATCCTGGGACTGGTACAGGTAAACACAGCTGGGGCCCGTATCCTTTTTGCGGATTCCGACAGCGTCGCCCCTCCGCCTCCTTGTCTCCCGTGGTGCGCCGCGAGCTCTACCTCACCCGCGTCGATCCTCGGCCTCCCCGGCTCCACGGTGCCTGTATCGCCCCTCCGCCTGAATATACTGATTATGATTACTTAGTTTGCTCTATTCATAGCCCATGTTTAGTCAGTTGTTGATATACTTGTTTGGCTAAACTATTCATAATCTTATTTTGATCATTTGAATAGTGAATTATTGCCGGCTGTATTGCTATCGGTTGTATGCTCAATAATGCATGGGTCTATTGATGAACTAAAACAATTAAAGTAGCAAATGTAGCCTTGAACCATAGAGTTGCTTCCTGTTAATGCTAGAAAATATTCTTTTTATTTCACTGTCTTTGAGCTTGTTCGTCATATTCAGTATCTAGTTTGATACTCGTTTGATTATTGCTGAATATACTAATTATAATTGCTTATCTCTGTTCATAGCCCTTATTTAGTCAGTTGTTGATATACCTGCTTGGTCGAACTATGCATAATTTAGGAAGATAAGAGTTTAAGGCCATATTTGCTTAGTTAATTGTCTAGTTCAATTTTGATTATATGACCATAGTGTAGTGAAGGTAAGGAATTAGTCTCTAGCAACCCTACACCTTGTGATAAGGAGGCTGAAAAGTCTAACCTCCATTAGCTCGACACCTAAGAGTACTCTATCTTACAATTATTCATCATATATTTATTTATGTCCCGGTGATTGCAAATTGCACACATATATAAAATGGAGCCTACAAAGAAGATAGATGACATGAAAAAGTTGTTCGATGCTAAACGAAAACTTGAGGTGTAGATAAAACAATTAAAGAGAAAGTCTGAGTTAACAGAAAAGATTTATGAGATGACAAATCGCAACATATTGGATCTCTTAACCATGTACTCATCATGAAGAAGTGCAGGGCGAATGCAGAGCTGGAAGAAGCTAAAACTGAGCTTATAGAGGTAATATAAAGGTTTCTAGTATTTAATTTGATGTGGTAACGGATAATATACCAAGACAGTCTATTTTCACAACAAAATGGTCGCTTTTGTAGGGATTATGATATATGACCGAAAATCAATTAGTTATTGGTGTCAAATTAATTGGTACTGTGCCGGAGCTGTGGAACTACAAAGAGAACCAAAAAACCTCTGTTGCGGAAGTTATGACATATATGATAGCAGACATGGAAAGGCCATAAGGTCTCTCATTGTCTTGATCTATCAAATAATGTTGTTTCTTAATGTATGCTTGTTGATATTTGTGGTATCATATCTTCTCAATGTATTATCATCTGAAATTATTTTAACTAGTTTATTGTATCTTTGTAGCCTAAGAGGAAATATTTCAGACAAAAGTTGGCTATAAAAACGACTGCTCTTGTGCCAAGAAGTATATGGCTTATATCAGTGGACAATCTTTGTGGTACGTGCAATTGCTTGGGGCAAAGAGGCTTCTACTAGGATATCGAGGCTGCTTGAGGAGAGTTACATTAGAGGATTGTGCTACTGGTTTTTGCATTGAATATGTATTCTGAGGAGAGTTACGTTAGAGGATTGTGCTACTGATTTCTGCATTGAGTATGTATCCATAAATTAACACTTTCAACAGTTTTGTGAATATGAATATACTGTGAATTCGTCAATCTGTGAGTATACTGTGAATGTGAATATATTGTGAATTTGTCAATTGTGCATATACTGTCAAACTATGAATATATTGTGAATTTGCCGATCTGTGAGTATACTGTGAATGTGAATATACTGTAAATCTGTGAAATTTTAGGAAAATATCCTAGGATTTATCTCTAATCTCTATCGGTTCCGAGCGTGAAACCGATAGAGATAATACAAGAATCTCTATCGGTTCAATGCTAATAACCGATAAAGATTAGGAGGACATCTTTATCGATTATGAGCGTGGAACTGACTTAGGTGAGTATATATCTCTATCAGACGAAAACCGACCGTGAGAGTCGCTCATCACCCCAGTCTAAGGACTTTATATCGCCACTAAAACCGACCCAAATGATCATTTCTGCTCTAGTGATCCTAGAGTAGATTCTTGCTATCCACAAAATGAGAAACTTCCTACAAACGATCACTAGGAAAAATATTTACTCTTCATGAGTTGTTAAGACTTGGCCAAGAGGGATAAACGAAAGCAGATCAATTAACAAATTGATTCACGCATCACGTATACAACTTTTACCCAGCTGTTCATCAGCAAGTGCGTAATGTGTTTCACACAAATGAGACTCTTTACTACAAACGATCATTAGCAAAAATATTTATTTTTCATGAGTTTTTTAAACTTGGCCAAGAGTGATTAACTTAAACTAAATCAGATCAATTAACAAACTAAGCCATGCATCATGCACTACAACTATTACGTATTCGTCAGCGACACAATGTCTGTAAAGTAATCCCTCTCTTCCCAACGACTTCTAAGCCCAGAATATCAGGCTGGATCTGGCACCGTATGTCACTCCCAGGATCAAGAATTTTGCGTTGTATGTTTTGGGCAAAAATCCTTAACTATTCAAATAGAACACATGCAACTATAATTCCAGCGGTCAGTTTTTTTTTAAAAAAAACTATGTTTCCAGCGGTCGAAAAGATTTAGGAGCTGCCTTGTGAAGTGATCGACTCGACCAACTGTTTGCACCGAAATTTGGCAAGATATAATCGATTTGTCAGGCTAAGGATAAAATTGGATATTTCTGGCCGATACTAGTTAAAAGGGAAAAGTTAAGATGAAGATAGAATTGTGACCGATATTGATTTAAAGATGGAGTTTTATCTGTACAAAGATCGATACGGATCACGGCTAGCAACGCATTGGAGAAAGATACGATCGGCCTATGCGCTATAAAAAGGGGATCAAGGGCAAGCAAATAAAAGAATCAATCAAACAACTCGCATCTACTTTTTTATCTACTTCTTCCTATCAACTAGGAGTAGTCTGTTAAATTATTTTAACATAATATGGCCCATGTAAATTACAGAATGGTTCTTATAATAAAAGGTCTAAGTGTGATGGTTGCTAGACTAAAAGATTAAGAATCGTGGGGTTTAAAATCCCTCTCCTCTCCCTTCAAATATTTAGTTGTGTACTACTTAGTGTTATTAAGCATAATACTACAGGAGGAATTATGGCTAAGCATCAATATAATATTTAAGGCATACATGCATGCATTTGAGCAACGCATTGTTTTTTGGCTGCCTACATGCATGTATTAAAGCAAAACTGCAAAAGGAATTGATGCTTAACATAGCAATTTAATGACAGTTAGTTTTATTGTTTTAATGCATGGTAACATCCATAGTTGTTACTCAATTAAAGTGCACTGTTACTGACTTCTAAATTAGTGCATGAGAATTAAGATGCCAGTGGTTAGCGCATGGCTTCTCTCCTTGGCTATAAAAGGAGCCTCCTCCTGTACATCGAAGGTGTGTGAAGGAACAAAAGAAAAGTATAGTACACATATAAAAGAAATCTCGGTTCTTTAATCATCAAAAGAACTATATTAGTAGATGGAAGAGAGGAGAGAAAAACTCGATATGCAAGGTGTTGCTAAAACGTCGTAAGGTGGGTTTGTCCTTTTGCACATATAAAGGATGATTTGTGCTTTTGCACATATAAAAGTTACTATTTGGTTTAATCAAATTATGCTAAATTAACTTATAGCTTCCGCATTTTTTGCTTACATTTGGTATCAGAGCATGGTTTTAGCACTTTTGATTCACCATTATAATTGTTCTTTAGTTGTATGGTGTAAGCGCATAAGTGAAATTGCATTTGTTTATAGTTTTTCCTTATGTAATTGCGTGATTCATCATAGTAATGTTATTTAGAGCAGTAAAATGTTATTTCTTTTCCAGTATTGTTATTTGGATAATTCGCAAGAAATATGTTTGCATCTGTCTGTAATATTTAAAGGCGGATTTTTCTTTTGTTCATAAGATCACAGTTTATTCTTATGAGCATAATTAAAAGTGATATGCCAATTAAATATTTATATTATTGAAAGCATGTTTGTCACCAAAGTGGCCTTGCTTAAAAAGGATCATAGATATTTAGTTGAGCATTTCAATTGTTCATATTCTATTTGATGCTATTAATTGGAAAAATATAATGGATAATTGAGTTTGTGAAATGTAACGCTAGGAGGTCACCCAAAGGTGGACCATTGCTTACAATTGGAGACATGAAAGAAGTTAATCAACATGTTTGGTCAATTTGTTAGTTTATCCAAAGATAGCATGCACATTGGCTTAAGTATAGTTGATTATCTACTAAAGGTGTTTGTTTTAGCATCATTATTGATTCCAGCTGTGTGTCTAAATTTCATCCAAAGATGTTTTTAGATGCACACTTAAAGTTTGTTATTGCATGAATCTATTTTGTTTACTCAAAGTATTAATCTGTGAACATATTAAATTTTGCAGCATCCATTAATTTAATGAGTTAGGATTTTGGGCTTGTCAAGTTTAATAGGCTGAACTATGTTGACTAGTCCAAACAGATCCGATTTCAACTGGGTGTAATGGACTTAGATCTAGCATTAGTTCTTGATGAAAAGCCTGCAACCATTACAGATGAAAGTACTGATGAGGATCGTTCCCTTTATGAAGCCTGGGAATGGTCTAATAGGCTAAGCTTGAACTTGATGCGCTTGACGATTGCTGAAAACGTCAAGCCATCATTGCCTAAAACTTATAATGCAAAGGATTTCTTGGTGAAGCTAAAAGAATATTCTCAATCAGACATTATAGACAAGTCTGTGGTTGGGAGTCTCATGAGTGATCTAACGACCAAGAAATTTGATTGGTCTATTCCCGTGCATGATCATGTGATTAGCATGGCAAATATTGCCGCAAAGTTAACATCCATGGGAAGGGACGTAAGTGAATCATTTTTGGTCCAATTCATCATGAACTCCCTACCTCCTGAATTTGGCTCGTTCCAGGTGCATTATAACACAATAAAAGAAAAATGGAACCTTCAAGAATGCAAAGCCCAATTGGTTCAGGAAGAAGGGAGATTAAAGAAAATAAGGGATCACTCTGTTCATCTCACAATGCACAGAGGTGCAAGTAGTAGCAAGGAAAAGCCAGGGAAGAACGGTAAGGACAAGGCTCCACATCAAGTTAGTGATGGCCAAATCCATAAAAAGCTGATATGCCACTTCTGCAAGAAGGTTGGTCATTTCAAGAAGGATTGCCCTAAGAGAAAGAAATGGTTCGAACAAAAAGGTATACATTATGTCTCTGTATGCTTTGAATCAAATCTTGTTGAAGTTCCTAGCCATACCTGGTGGTTAGATTCTAGTGCTACTACTCATGTTTCACATGTTACACAGGGATACCTTTCAATCCAACCCATAAGCGGATTTGAAAAGTTTTTGTACATGGGGAACGGAATGAAGACACGAATTGAAGGGATCAGAACTTATAGAATAATCCTTGATACCGGTCTACACTTAGATCTGAAAAAGTGTCTTTTTGTTCCTGAATGTACTAGAAATTTAGTATCTACGGGAAAGTTGGATATAACAAGTTTTAAGTTTATGGTTGGAGACGGTATATTTTCAATATATAAGAATAAGTACTATTATGGTTCTGGTACTTTAATTGATGGTTTATACCGCTTCAATCTTAATGTTGATTTTTCTGAATCCCTGTTTCATGTTGAACATATTATTGGTAACAAACGTAGTGCACATAATGAGCGTTCTGCTTTCTTGTGGCATAAAAGACTGGGTCACATATCCAAAGAAAGAGTTTTGAGGTTAGTGAAAAATGATATTTTACCTTAGTTGGATTTTGTTGACTGGAATGTGTTTATGGATTGTATCAAGGGCAAGCAAACCTCACACATATCAAAGCACCCAGCTACAAGAAGTAGTGAACTGTTACAGTTAATACACACTGATATTTGTGGTCCATTTGATGTTTCTTCCTGGGGTGGTGAAAAATATTTTATCACCTTTATTGATGACTTCTCACGTTATTGTTACCTATACTTGCTGCATGAAAAGTCTCAAGCTGCGAGCATCCTAGAGGTGTTCGTTAATGAGGTGGAAAGGCAGCTCGATAGGAAAGTCAATGTGGTGAGGTCGGATAGAGGTGGTGAATATTTTGGAAAGTTTGATGAAAGTGGACAATGTCCAGGTCCATTTGTAAAGTTTCTTGAAAGCCGAGGCATTTGTGCACAGTATACAATGCATGGAACACCTCAACAAAATGGGGTGGCTGAAAGGCAGAATCGTACTCTCATGGAAATGGTTAGGAGCATGTTAAGTTACAGTGATGTGCTCTTATCTTTGTGGATGCACGCATTAAAGACTGTTGTGTATTTATTGAATAGGGTTCCTAGTAAGTCAGTTCCTAAGACTCCTTATGAACTGTGGACGGGAAGGAAACCTAGTTTGAGGCACCTGCATGTTTGGGGCTGCCCAGCAGAAGTAAGAATATACAATCCACATGAAAAGAAGCTCGATGAAAAGACCATTAGTGGTTACTTCATTGGCTATCCTGAAAAATCAAAAGGGTACAGATTTTACTATCCTAACCATAGTACAAGAATAGTTGAGTCTGAAAATGCTCGGTTCATTGAGAATGGTGAAATCAGTGGGAGTGGTGATCCACGAAATATGGATATCAAAGAAATTCAGTCCAACCCTACTCCTAGCATTGTTGTATCACCGTTACACAACACTGCAGAAAATACAACTATTGAACTAGCTACTAATGTGCAAGTCACAACTGAAAAGGAAATTCCACATGAAAGTATATTGCGAAGGTCTGTACGGAATAAAAGACCAGCTATTTCAGATGATTATGCTGTTTATTCACTTGAACATGAATATGACTTGAGTATCGAAAATGAACTAGTCTCATTTAAGCAAGCCATATAATGTGATAATTCTGAAAAGTGGTTTGATGCCATGAACGAAGAGTTGAGATCAATGGATGACAATAAAGTCTAGGAACTAGTCAAGTTGCCGCAAAGTTCAAAACAAGTCGGGTGTAAATGGGTCTTTAAGACCAAACGCGACTCAAAAGGCAACATTGAAAGATATAAGGCTAGACTTATCGCCAAGGGTTACACTAAAAAAGAAGGTATTGACTACAAGGAGACCTTCTCTCCAATTTCAAAGAAGGACTCTTTGAGAATTATTTTGGCTCTGGTGGTACATTATGATTTAGAGCTTCACCAGATGGATGTGAAAACCGCTTTTTTGAATGGTGATTTGGATGAAGAAGTGTATATGAACCAACTTGAAGGATTCATGGTTCCAGGAAAAGAAAATTTGGTGTGTAAATTAAAGAAGTGAATATATGGGCTGAAACAAGCTTCTCGACAATGGTATATAAAGTTTAATGATACCATTTTGAAGTATGGTTTTGTAGAGAATACCGTTGATCGGTGTATCTACATGAAGGTCAGTGGGAGCAAGTTTATTATTTTAGTCCTATATGTTGACGACATTCTGCTTGCTACTAATGATAAATCTTTGTTGCATGATGTAAAGAAATTTCTCTCCAATAATTTTGAAATGAAGGATATGGGTGAGGCATCCTATGTGATTGGAATAGAAATATTCCGTGATAGAAATTATGGATTATTGGGTCTGTCTCAAAAATGTTACATTAAAAAAATATTGGAGAGATTTAGAATGGAAAATTGCTCTGCGGGAATTGTTCCAATTCAGAAAGGGGACAAATTTAGTGAAATACAATGTCCAAAAATGATTTAGAACGGAAGGAAATGGAATATGTTCCATACACATCAGTTGTTGGGACCTTAATGTATGCTTCGACATGCACTCGACCAGATATCAGCTTTGCTGTTGGAATGCTTGGTCGGTATCAAAGTAATCCTGGAATGGATCATTGGAAAGCTGCGAAGAAGGTTCTTCGGTATTTACAAGGCACCAAGGATCATATGCTCACATACAAGAGATCGAGCCATCTTGAGGTGATTGGTTACTCAGATTCAGATTATGCCGGATGTGTAGACTCAAGGAAGTTTACATTCGGCTATTTGTTCCTTTTAGCTGGAGGAGCAATTTCATGGAAGAGTGAAAAGCAATCTGTCATTGCTACTTCCACTATGGAGGCTGAATTTGTGGCATGCTTTGAGGCCACTATTCAATCACTGTGGCTGCGGAATTTTTTGTCTGGCCTTCATATTGTTGATAATATTGAAAAGCTCTTAAGGATTTTCTGTGATAATTCCGCTGCAATCTTCTTCTCCAAAAATGACAAGTACTCGAAAGGAGCGAAACATATAGATTTGAAATACTTAACGATAAAAGAAGAAGTGCAAAAGCGAAAGGTATCAATTGAGCATATTGGTACAGATCTGATGATAGCAGATCCGCTAACTAAGGGACTGCCGCCCAAGACTTTTAGTGGCCATGTTGAGAAGATGGGCATTATAGATAAATCCCTGTTAGCATGATGAGTATATGTACACATGACTTTGAGTTGCTCGTGCTTTTAATGAACTAATGAATTCAATAAAAGTATTGTTTTGCTAGTTATCCATATTATCGCGTATACAATTATGGTAGTGATGGATAACAATGAAAATTTCCCATTAAAGTTAGTTTGGATTATGTCGATTGTGATACATGGAAGGGATCTTGTCGCTGTATGACTTGTGACCGTCATGATTCTGTCGCCACAATTCAATTTAACGATGACTTGATAGATTTGATGAAAGGTGTACATCTAAAAGTTTATCGAATCGTCAAGTCTTTACAAGGGCCAAGTGGGAGATTGTTAAATTATTTTAACATAATATGGCCCATGTAAATTACAGAATGGTTCTTATAATAAAAGGTCTAAGTGTGATGGTTGCTAGACTAAAAGATTAAGAATCTTGGGGTTTAAAATCCCTCTCCTCTCCCTTCAAATATTTAGTTGTGTACTACTTAGTGTTATTAAGCATAATACTACAGGAGGAATTATGGCTAAGCATCAATATAATATTTAAGGCACACATGCATGCATTTGAGCAACGCATTGTTTTTTGGCTGCCTACATGCATGTATTAAAGCAAAACTGCAAAAGGAATTGATGCTTAACATAGCAATTTAATGACAGTTAGTTTTATTGTTTTAGTGCATGGTAACATCCATAGTTGTTACTCAATTAAAGTGCACTGTTACTAACTTCTAAATTAGTGCATGAGAATTAAGATGCCAGTGGTTAGCACATGGCTTCCCAACGTTGGACGATTTGACACCAGAACAGCGCAAGGAGATCGATGATCGGAAGACCACGCTCAAGGAGATGATGTTGAGTTGCTATTAAAAAACTCGACATAGTGTCACCCAAAAGATTGCATTGACATCGGTTAATCCCCTCAGCGACACAGGGACTACCGATACATCGGTAAGTCGATACATGCCTGTACAAGCTGAATTATCTGCTATGATTAATCAATCTGTGCACTATTCTTTGATCAATCAGTCGTCAGCATTGGTAATGATTCTTAAGCCAATGATCGCCAATAGTGTTAAAACCATAGCTCAAGAATTGGTATCGGTCGGAAGTCTACTCGATCCAATGCAAACCCTCCTAAATTACCTGATCTATTCGGTAGTGCCAAGCACGAAAAACCTGGTGGTATTGGTCAATCCTATGCCATCGGCTCCATCTCTTATCATGATACCAACCCAGCCGACCATAATATTATCGTGAGATCCTCGTACAAGTGGGGTTGTGAATTATCAAGCATATACTGATGCCGCTAAGTTGGATGCACCAGCTAACTTACCACCATCAGCTCCGTTTTAAGCTTTTCCTCAATTGGTTCCACAGCCGGTTGAAACCCCTAGGCACCTGTAGTACACCGAGCCAATTTCGCAGTGAAATATGGCCTATACAAGGTTGTAACATACTTGGAACCCTTTGTTCCAGTACCAGAGCCGGTTGCTAGGAGAACAAACATAGGCTATAAGCAGCCTCATCAGCTCCTATCGGGTCAAGCGATGTATCAACCCGAGCTTACGCTCAGGGGGCAGAATTCTAGTTACAAACGTAATTGGCAAACTTCAAATACTTTATCGGTCAATATAGTGAATTGGGATAATCAGATATCTGTCATATTGTGAGACCAATTCAGCATACAGCCTAAAGGGAAGGTTATTGGCTATTGTAAGCTGTACCCTAATTATATTGATCGGATGCCTTACCCTAATAACTTTAAAGTTCCTGATTTTGCTCAGGGGATGACTCCATCACCACTTTGGAGCATGTCAGATGTTTCATCATGCAATGCTGTGAAGTTGTTCAGTCCGGTGGATTAAAAATTAGGTTGTTCTCTCTATATTTGTTAGGAGCTGCTTTTACATGGTTCACAAGCTAGCCTCGAATTTGGTCAATTTCTAGACCAATTTTGAAAGCCGGTTCCACGAGTACTTTTTCTCAGGAAGCTCAGAGCTTAGGATTTTCGATTTAAGTTTTGTACGTTAGAAATTTGGGTAATCAATTATAGGTTATATTAAGAGATTTAGGAAAGTAAGAAATCAATGTTTTAGTGTCACTTTGCCTGATAATCAATTAGTCGATTTAGCCTTCCAAAGGGTTAATTCCCAAGCTGAAAGAAAAATTCAGGGGTAGGAATTTACCGATTTGAGTCACATGTTGCATAGGGCATTGGCTCAAGAAAGCTGTTTTACCAATAATAGAGGTTTTAGGGATAAGTTCAAAAATAATAACAATAATAAGGATAAAGATAAAGCCAAGGTCAACCTTGTCGAGTACGGCTCGAGTGATTCATCTGAAGACAACGAGGCTGAAATAAATATAGCCGAATGGGTTAAGGGGTCTAAAAAGTCTCTAGTCTGTTCGTGCCTTAAGCCGACTAAAAATAAGTCAAAAATAAAATATACTTTTGATATTTCTAAATGTGACCGTATCTTTGATTTATTACTGCAAGAAAAAATAATACGATTACCTCAAGGACACACCATGCCATCTACTAACGAAATTAAAAAGCGAAGGTATTGTAAATGGCATCGTTCTTTTTCTCATAATATTAATGATTGCAATATTGTCCGACAGCAGATACAATCGGCTATAAAAGATGACTGACTCAAGTTCGCAGAAGAGCTGACGATGCAGTTGGATGTTAATCCCTTTCCGATCAACATGGTCCAATGTTCTAAAAAGGGAAAAGATCCGATACATGATATGGGGTCAAAAGTTGCACATCATGCTGACATTCAGTCAAGCTCTAGCGGCAAGGAGACCCTGAAGATCATAGTCGGCTCACTGAAAATAGAAATCGACCACGAAGGGAGGAATTCAAGGACCATCAAGCCAAAGGGAGACTTGTAGATTGGCAAGTGGTACAAGGCTGAGAGAGCATAGCCACAACGAAAGCCGAAGCTAACTTTCTCCCAGCTGTTGGAGAAGTATGAAAGAAGAAACAAGGCCACGTTATTCTGCACATCGACCAGATAATATGTATTGGCCCGATAATCTGGAAAAGGCTCACCAACGATGCTACTTTTGGCAGTCTGTTGGGAGAACAGGTCAGCTCTACCATCACCATATACTTGTCCGATAGAGTATTATCCGCGCCAAGGTGACTGGCAGTGATGATCGGCTAAAGATAGAATATCGGTGTCATGATGAAATCCATAGAGGATTGGTCAATGGAAGTATTTTCAGGCCAATCTAGTCACAAACACGATTCAAAGAAAGGTCAAGTTCTGTGGCTAAGGATGATCTGGCAGAAAAAATACATGAGCCGATCGAAACAAAAACTAGATGGTGTCCTCCAGGGCTTAGCCGATCACAACGAAGATGACTTCAAAGGCTAAGAACCGAAAAATGAGGGAAGTCGAGGAAGAAAAACAAAGGAATGAAACCTTTAATGAGCTTCGGCCGATTAAAATCGCTAAAAAGGAATGGAGGAGAAAAGAATCGGTTGAAGATGAGTTTGATTCAGCCAATAATATGGATTCACCCATGATTTAGGATGATTCTCCACCTCTGATGGAAATCAACATGGTGTTCACCCTACTTGCTGAGTTTAAAATAAGCTTAACAAGCATCGGGTTATAAATTTTTTCGCTAATCAGAAGAGTGTGAGCCGATAGAAAAGATGGTTACGTGCATCGCTACAGACGATTGGAGGGCAAAGATAAATGATTATTTAACCAATCCTTCAAAGCTTGCCGATCGGAAGATTAAGAGACAAGCCCTAAAATATGTCTTATTCGATGATGTACTCTATTATCGGATATTAGAAGGTTTATTTCTAAGGTGCCTTGGAGAAAAAAAGCTAAGATAGTAATGGGAGAAATACATGAAGGAATTTGTGGGACTCATCAATCGACTCATAAGATGAAATGGCTATTAAGGTGAACAGGGTATTTTTGGCTGATAATATTGGAAGATTGTTTCAAATATTATAAGGGATTTTAGACTTGTCAGAAATTTAGCAATGTGCAGTTAGCTCCGGCGTCGGCTTTGCATCCAATTATCAAGCCTTGGCCGTTTAGATGATGGGGAATAGATGTAACTAGACAAATACTTCCTGCGTCATCTAAAGGCCAAAAGTATATTTTGGTTGCGACTGATTATTTTTCTTAATTTGTTGAAGCAATACCTCTCAAGAAGGTTACTAGTGTAGAAGCTATTGGATTTGTTATGGAACATATTATTCATCAGTTTGGAATTCCTCAAACTATTACAACCGATCAAGGCGTTGTGTTTATGTCTGATGAATTTCAAGGTTTTGCTAGAAGTTTGCATACAAAATTGTTGAATCATCACCCTATTATGCTCAGGCTAATGGTCAAGTTGAGTAGTCAAATAAAATACTGATTAAGTTAATCAAGAGAAAAATTGAAGAAAAACCAAGGAATTGGCATGTGACATTATCGGAGTCTTTATGGGCTTTATCAGATTGCTTCCCATGGTGTGACCAAGCTATCACCTTATACATTGGTTTATGGGAAAGAGGCTATGTTGCCCGTGGAAATTAACATTGATTCAATAAGAATAGCCAGGCAAAATGGGCTGTCAACTCATGATTATAAGGACCTGATGTATGATAACCTAGACGACTTGGCATAATTACGTTTACATACGCTAGATCGGCTTAAGAAGAATAAGGCAAGAGTTGCAAGGGCTTACAATAAAAAAGTAATGCCTAAGTCATTTTGTTAAGCCGATTTGGTTTGAAAAACTATATTGCCCGTTGGCTCTAGAGATAACTTGTTTGGCAAATGGTCTTCAACAAGGGAAGGACCATATAGAATTCATCAGCTTATGAATAGAAATTCTTATGTTTTGGAAACGTTGGAAGAAATGGTATTTTCTAAAGTGATCAATGGTAAATACTTAAAGAAGTACCACCCAAGTATTTGGATTGGTTCTTAATCGGCTGAGGGTGATTATCTTTCAAGAAAAGCCAAGTTAACCCATTGCGGTTAATTCTGGCTATGAGCTGTAGCAGTGGATAAATCATAGCCAATTATAGACATCACACTTGGCATAAATAAGATTAAAAACATTAAATCGGTTAAAAGTCGATTATAAATATTGTTATAAGAATATCCCAAATATTGTTTCAAAAGGACAACCAATCACAAACATTCATATTTTGTTTTCAGAAGAAGCCAACGATTACAATATAGCATTGAAAGCTGACATGGTTGTACGAGGCACTAGATATCTTGGACAAGTCCAAATACAGTAGCCATGGCTTTTGCAATTGTTGCTTCAATGTCTTCGAGGATCTGTTGGTCGGCTTCCTAGCTGCTAGGCACAGGGGTAACCTTAGCCGATTGTTTTTTGTAAGCTGCAGTCGATGAGGCGATGAAGATTTTTTGAGCTTTGATGGTCGATGAGACACTCGCCATACGTTCATGTACATAGGACAGTTGAGCGTTTACATTAATCATGAAGGATCGAGATGGCGATCAGAGGGGGGATGAATGATCCCAAAATAAAAATTTTCCCCACTCAAAACAATCCAACCAACATCCTCACATCAAAAAGGCAAAGAGGAGAAAGCAAAAATCCCAAAATCCACTGCAGAGGCCAGCACTACCACGGTTTTGCCCAGTACTGCTGGATGAACAGTACCTATAGCTACAGTGCGTGATGAATAGTAAAAATCAGCACGACTCAAAAATAACCTTGATGAATCTTTTGATCGGTTGATCCAAACCTCATGAAACTTTGTGGACACCTTTCTATGGATGTCAGAAACCTATTCCAACCTTCCATCGCAAGAATTGATGTCAAATTTCTAACCTTTTTTAAATTTGAGGAAGAGTGCACAAGAACAGGTACAAAAACAAAAACTTGGCCCTCAGCTAGCTCGTGGGTTATTGATGATCAAGATGATCCTAGATGGCTTCCCACATGTCATAACAAGCTAGAACACAAGTCAAGAACACCAAAAACCCAACCTTTCAAGAATAATCCTCTAGAGAGCAAAAGATCGGTTTCTTGCAAGGAAGAACATAAGATTTGCCTAGATGATTGGGATATGATCTGAAGAAGACTCATCCATCAATAATTCATCATTGGCACAAGACCCAAAAGTATTTAGGAGGGGAGGCAAATCCAACTTGCATGAAAGTAAATTGCAAGAATGTAAAGTGCAGAATTTAAGACATAATGTAAATGTGGAAAGTAAATTCAGAATTGAGAGGAATGGATTAAACTTTTATTTCTGGAAGTTAGGTTTACAAAGCCACACAACAAAGTGGGCAAAACTCAAATGAGCATAAAACCTCAAAAACCTTCAAGAGGAAGAGACGAAGGCTACCCCTACCCCTCTATTTATACTACTCTTTAGTCATCCTCCACCTTTACATGAGTGCCTTCTACGCTAAAGAACACCATCAAGGGCTAGGATTGACTCACTCACTCATACATGGCTAACCTGAAACCCATAATCATAACGGGTTTTGCACGCTTCTCAAAGCATACTAACTAGACCCGCTACTCTATCACCTAGACCGTGATCCAATAGCCCTCTTTGATCTGAGTAGCTCCTAGCTAGCATCTCATCTGTTCCTTGTCTTCTAAAATCGCAGTAACTCCATCTTCGATTATATTCTGACGATCCTCGATCGTCTGGACCTCCGACGCACCTTGCCTAGTCCTGGTCAACCTCTGCCTCACCATGATCTAGCACCATTGTCCTGCAACCATCAAAAACAAGGAAACACATCACATAGTATTGTCCAAAATGATATGCAATAAATCTCATGCAATTTCAGAATTTAACTCCAACTTCGCTCAATAGGTCGGAACTATCGCCCCCTAGGGCCGGTAGTGCTGCTCGGCCAGCACTATCGCCCCAACATGGCCGGTAGTGCTTCTCGCACTCAGCCCAAGCGAAGACCTCTCTCTGGAAAATAACTACCCCACCCCTCGGTCGATACTGCCACCCCCTGGCCGACAGCATCGCCCTCCTGAGGCCGGTAGTGCTGCTCCCTGGCTGGTAGTACAGCCCCCACATGGTCGGTACTGCCGCCCCTAGCAGACACGACTCAAATTGCTTCATTTTGAAAATCCAATTCAATTCAAACTCAAACCAAAGCATACCAAACTCAAATTTAGTCAAATACTCATCACAAATATGGGTAGTAGACCTCCACATGGTCTTTCAAATCATCTCTTCCTCCAAGGATTTGTTTTTGGTTGATTCCAGGTTGGAATAGGAAATATTGATATCGACTACCAGTTTATCAAGGAGTTTCTTGTCCTCCCGCTGCGCTGATCGTTGTGTCATTCTTGCCTTAGCCGCTTGGACCGATTATTTCTTGTCATCTAAGAAGAAAACATCAAGCAGGGTGGTGGTAGTTTCTTTTGGAAATTCAGTCTTAACTGCGTCCATCGCCTCACGTATCGGTTATGAATTTTCTAGAAGTGAAGCCTATGGAGTGTGAAGCAGCTTAAAGAGATCTTTGAACTTCTCCCTAGTGTCTGCAGCCGACGCTACTATGGTCGATGCATCTTTGGAAGTAGAAATAATTTTTTGAATTGTCTCAGGGAAAAACCATCTCTAATTCCAGTTCATCCTCTAGGTCTGATAAGTTGAACCCTAACATGTTAGTGGGGGATTCAACTAACTAGTCGGGCAGATATTCAGGGGCGGTGGCGGCATGAGTTACACCCTAAGGAACTCCAGTTTTAGGCATTGGTTGTGACGATGTAGGCGAAAGATCTGTTCCTGTGGAAAGATTGGCCAGAACATCGTCAATATGCGCAGCAAGAGGAAGTGAAGGTTGCAGAAGAGATTTAAAAGTTTGTTAGTAAATTTGTTATCCTAGGATGGAGGTCGGCTTAAATTTTTTTACCTCATCTGTGCCGATGCACGTGGGAAGCTTACGTTCGATTGTTCCTAGGGTTTTTGCCCCCTTGTCGCCAAGACTTCTTGTTTGGTCGGCCGCGCTTCTTGAGGAAATCGATTTTTGAGTATTAGTTTATGCAAAGTCGTGGAGATGTGAATTATAGCCGATAAACATATACTTACTACGTTGCCGCCTCTCGAGATCAGACAAGGATTGGGATTGGATTCCCATGGTGCCTGATGTATAGCCACTAAGGGCCATTTCGACAGAGGGGCGAGATTTCTTAGTCGGCTGGTTGACACCTAATAATCTAGCAGCAGGTCTCTTTCCTGTTGCTTTGGTCTGTGAAATAAAAGTAAAGCCGATCAATATAGTTCAACAAATATTTGGAGGGTATTGACGAGAGATCTATGATAGCCGATACCTCGTTGGTAACACAATAAGGCTCATGTTAGTATAGCCCGATGAGCTAGCATCGCTACTAGAGCTCAAGCCATTACTAGCGGAGTTAGTTTTCTTTGTCGGCTTTGATAAGTTTGGAAAAAATTCAAAGTTGATTCCCGATATGGTTCTTTCTGCTGGATATAAAGTCATGGAGATGGCCGACCACCAGGCTATGAAGCTCCCTACCCTCTGAGTGTTGAGAAAGATGGCAGGTTTTGAGTTGAAGATTATCGGCTATGTGAAGAACGATTTTAGCTGATGAAGCTCGCCTAACTCGATATCTTGGTTGAAGCCAATTAAATAATGGGAAATCTAGAGGGACTTGCCCAAATCTGAGCTGTCTGGCATATACTCACGGATGATAGAATTCGTAAGACGGCTGATATGTTCGATTTTTGGCATGCAGCCGACAGACAAGACACTCAGAGAGAGGAAGATCTTGTATAACTCTAGGGTCTCAGCAGGCATATCTTCGTTGTTGGCTGATAAGTGTAGAAAAGACAGGTAGCAATAACTGTCGGTTTCTTTGTAGCTAAAAAAATCGTTTTGTGAGAAGTCTTCATGGTCCAGCTGAAAGAAAATGCCAAAAATTTCTTTGCTCCAATGGCCATAATCTTGGAATCACTACCAAAACAAAGGATGTATTTTTCCCTGTATGATCGGCTCTCTCTGTATTCAACTTCTTAGCCTTTTGGCGTTCCTTCTCGAGGAAAAGGGGTCGGCTTAAAGGAGTCAATTTTGAATGATTAACTAAAGAGGCAATAGAGCCATGTCTGTATGAACCAAAGAGGACCACCTACATTACTGACAGTGTATGATCCTAGTCCAGTGAATAGCCGACTGCAGATAGCGTGCATCATTTGGTAAACTGCGCCAAGGAACATTTTCCCTAAGGCTAGCCGATGGCCTTCCAGTAACTACTCAGCAAGGACTTAATGAACTTGTGTTGGCTCAAGAGATGCCCTGCAGAAAAGGAACCGGTCGAGCCACATGTTTATGAAAGTTACATGTTCCTTGTCGGTCATTGGACCGATCCCCTTGTTATTGCTGATATATTTGACCCAGCCTTCTCCTTTGGAGTGAACCAATTTATGTTGTGGCTAGCACTAAAATCCGGCACTTGATCACCATCTAGCCTTAGGCAGCAAAGCTAAGCAACATCCAAGAGAGTTGGGTTGATGGGACCTTTCTTGAACATGAAAGCGTTGAAGGTGTCCTACTAGAAATAACATGCTGTGGCCACTAAGGGCTTATTGGCTTCTGGGTCGGCAAAAGATAAGGGAAGGCATTCAGTTATCCCTGTCTACTCCCATTATGCATTTTTTCTATCGCTAGCCAATTATACCAATCTCTCCATCCTTTATGTGTCGTCGTCCAAGCCCTAAAACTTCTACTCCAACCATCTATATTGTACTCAGGAGCATTCAAAGGAAGATGGGGAATTTCTTGTTCTATAACAACTGATGGATCAAGGTTTCGTACTGGTCCTAAGTAGAATTGATTGTTGATATCGGGTATGGGGATGAATATCTTATTAAGTCCATTTCTGTTAAGTTGATTGAAGATTGGTCAAGCCGACGAAAGATGAAGGCTGGGAGTAGAAGTCCAAGGGAAGAGATGAAACCGATGGAGGAGAAGTTGAGAGCCTAGAGCCGTGAAAAAGACGGAAGTGAATGACAATATTTATTGGGGGGTAAACTTGGTGGCATTGGCGGATAATTTCTTCGAACTTTTGGGAGCAATTATGATGAAAAATGATACATTCACATGTTTTGCGGAGCAATAAATAGTGTAGGATCGATATATACTAAACTAGCAATCAGAGGGGGGTGAATGATTGCACGGAAGCTAAAACCAAAATTTTGATCTACTAAAAATTCACCCCAATTCGGACTCAAATAATTGCTTCGTATTCAACAAAACAAAGTTAAATGCGTTCGGTAAATCGCTAATTCCTGGAGATCCAATCGTCGGATTAACCTGAAATTTCAGCTGTATAAACTAGATTCTAAAACGAATCTAACAAAAAAGGAATCAGCTCGCTCGAACCTACGGATCAAAAGTTATTAACCTCGCAAGCTTGCTGTGACAGATTATGACGAGAACTGATCAAACCCTAATTTCGTGATTAATCACAATCTACAAAAGATTAACCAACGAAACTTTGAGAGACACTAAGTTTATGCCCTAGGAAGGTTTTGGATGGATCAAATCAAGATTAAACTCGTTGAATCAAGAGAGACAATGAATCAATCTATAAGAACAAAATAAGGCAATCAAAACGAAGGTACTGTAGCAAACCTCCCGTGAACAAAGACACGCCAAATTACAGTAGGCTGCGAGAAGATCTCTGTCCATGCGTTAGGTGGGCGAGGAAAACTGATTTTTATTGCTTCGGCTAGTCTGTTCTGATGCTCCAAACAAAAGAGTACAAACCCTAGTACCTAGCTCTCTCATCTAAACAGGAGACATCCCTCTCCTATTTATAATGAGCAACAGTTCGCATGCATGTCCACCTGGCCCAATACATGCAAACTACCCAAAATTCACACATGCACGCGTACGGCCCACCTGCCGCTCTCGCGTGACTAACAAGCCTCCATGTGCACCGTTCTCTAGCCCGAACATCCCGCATGACATCCTTGACCACTAGGACTCAGTTCCTCCTTGAACCTAGTCCCGAACCTCAGTTCCTCTATGAACCTAGTTTCGGTCCGATCATCGACCGCGTTCGCCCTCAAGCAACACCTGCACATGAATAAACACAAAACTGTGTACGAGCACAAGTCCACGACTTGACTCAAGATCAATCCATGCAACCACTCACACGAGCGCATTGCATCAAGCAAAACTATTACCATGCTATCACAAGCATATCAATTAATCATCTGAAACAACACGTGCAAAAGCACATCATATGCCATGAACACAACCACTTTGCAATGCCAATTTCATTACTATGCCAATTTTTTAGCACATGATTTTACAATCTCCCCCTTGATGAAAACATTGGCAACACCCCTTAGAATTGAACATTGGCACTCATCTCACAAGAAAAGTTTTTGAAAACAAAAGGTTTTAAAAACAAAAGTCAAAGTGAAAACCACAAAATCTACCCCTTTGACAGATATGCAAAGTGAAAAACTCCCCCTAGGTGAAAATAAGAAAAATCTCCCCCTAAGAAGAAAAATGTGAGTGAATGAATGAACACCACATATATAAGAACATGTGCATGTGTAAAGCATGTATAAAGTTCTCCAAAAATCTCCTCCAAAGTGGAAAAATTCTCCCCCTTTGACAATGGATTCATCAAGAACACAAAAGAGAGAAAACAAAATCTTTTTGTTTTTTTTAAGTTTGACATTTTTTGTATGTAATGAGCATTCTATGTCATCCACAAATGTTGCAAATTCATCACCAAGCCATGCTATCAAAAATACTTGCACCCTCAAATCTACACAAAGACAATGTAGAGTAAGCATAACTAGAAATCAAGTATTATTAACAATTTATTGCATGGCATGATCTCCCTTCCTCAACAATCTCAAAACCTAAAAACATTGAATTTTTGTGCACTTTATTTATGCTTGAAAAACTGATTCATTGATTGATTGCAATAATAACAATTGCAAGGAATTATATGCACCATCAGCCCCTTACTTTTCAACCATGCTAAGCCTCATTTCATAAGCTTAAGGTTTCATGGTTTTGATCACACACAACCTCTTCCAAGTTCATATCAAAGTGCAATGATAAGCAATCTCGTAAAGAAGAAGTGCGATAGTATATAACCTTGATCTTGCATTTATCAACAATCACAATTTGAGCTTTAGCACTTAATTTTGATAAATTTCATATTTTGAGTAGGATCAAGATAGCCAAGAAAGTTCAACCATGACAAGATTTAATTCAAGTTGTCATTCCAATTAAATAGTCATGACATAAACTACACCATATATGCATAAACATGAAGTTGCAAAGACCTTGTAGCATAAACATGGCTTCAAATGACATATGTGTATCAAATACAATGCTCATTACTTTTTCATTATTTTTTTTCGTTTTTCATTTAAGAAACACAAAAAAATAAAAATTATGTTACAAAATATTACAAGTTTTCACAAACTCCCCCTCAAAACAAACCTCTTAAAAACTTTCTTCAAAATTGTCACCCAATAGGATTAATTTTATAAACAAAAGTCTAAAAGAACAATCTCCCAATAGGGCAAACGAAAGAAATTTTCACCAAAAGTCCATTAACTCCCCCTCAAACGAATAACCAATGAAATCAAAAGAGAGGTGATGATATACATGTGTTTGAGTTATCATGGTATGTTCAGTTAAGCATAAGCATGAATCATGATAAATACATATTAAGCATAAAAAGGCATGATATAAGATATAACATAATTGAACATGCCATGGGATATATATGAGCATATAAGCAAACATCTCATCTCATACCACAATTAGATATCCGTGAATGTAAAAAATATGAGTGTATAAAATAGCTCACAAAGTAGGTGAAGAATTATCTCACATGCCTCTTGAAAGCCATCTCAAGGGTGAGAACCATCCAAGTCTTGATCACATCTTGCAAAAGACCAAGATCCACTAAGCTTCTGTTCTCCAACCCGCATCTGAAAAACCTACATAGCATTAGAAGATGTCGAGGCCTCGGTACTGGGGTTAGAAATAAAGCATTTAGGAATCCAGTACTGAGATACACGACACACAGCAGAAGGCACAACACGAGTATTCTTATGCACAAAATCATATTTGCACTTTCTCGCGTTTCTAGCAACAAAAGGCGTTCACATCACCCTAGGCACATAATGAGGAGTAAAGCGTGCCTGTCTGAAATTAGACCTAGCCTTAGCCTTTTCTTTCTTTTGTTGTTTGGCTAGTCTAAAGCAAAAATCTACTAAGTGTCCATCTCTACCACAATGAGTGCAAGTGTACTTAACACGATGTTTAGCTTTAGAAGTAGAAGCAACATTTGCATTCATTATAGTAGAAGATAAAACTCCAGCAGACTTAAAAACAGTTTTTAGGCTTATTGACAATTTCAAATTTTCTACTTTCAAGTGACTTAACAACAAGTGGGAGCATGTGATTTATGATGAGCATAAGAATCAAAACCTAAACCTTTGTTATGCGTGCTAACCCTTGATTGATCCAAAATCATGTTTAGGTTTTTCTTTCCTTTAGTGAAACGTTCTAAAGATTTTTCTAAGTAATCAACCTTTCGAGAAAGAGTTAAACAATTATTACAAGAAACGTCCACTTTTCCTTTTTACTTGCGACAAGTTGAGCATGAAAGAACCTCATGAGTGAGCAAATCATTTGTCATTTGAGAAACTCTAGCATTAGCATCATGCAACTTCAATTCAAGAATTAAACATTTAGAACAAGAAGTTGATTCATCCAAATCAGAAGTAGAGAAACTAGCATCTTTAATTTGTTTGCAATTCAAAGCAACAAGTTTCTCATTCTTCTCAATTTCATCTCTAAGCTTATCAAGAGTTGAAGCATGAACATTTCTTAGTGAAGTAAGCTCAGAATAAATTGAGTCACATGATTTTCAAGCATCATCATCAGGAATCAAAGATTTAAGTCTAGCAATTTCAGCATTCAAAGATTCAATCAAAACATCATGTTTCTTAATTTTCTTGTTTCTTTTCTCTAAAAGCGTACCAAGACGAACAACAGCATCTGAAAGCTCATCGTAAGAAGGATTTACCTCGTTTCCGTCACTGTCAAGTTCATCTTCGGTTGAGCTGTCCATACTTGCCATGAGACACAAGCCCGTCAAGTCTTGTTTCGTCTTACCTTTGGATATTGTATCTTCATCACTGCTTTCAGAGTCTTCATCACTCAAGTTGACTTGTTCAAGTGCTGAAAGAACTCGATGCACAACTTTGCTATTTAGGAAGCTCCTTTTCTTCTTGTCATTGAACGGACGCTTGTACTTTGTCTCTTTCTCCTCCTTCGATGATTTACCTACAAGTTTAGGACAATTTGAACGAATGCAGTTGAGATCACCACACTCATAGCATCTTGGAGGGTCACCACCAACTCTCTTCCTCATTCTCACATTCTGCAAAGCTTTATTAAAACGAGAAGAGAGTGATGCCAAGTCTTCTTCTGAAAATTCCTCAATCTGTTCATCGGTTAGTGAAGACAAGAAAGACAAAGCAAAACTTGAAGAAGCATTATTATGAGACATGCTAGATTGGGAGGTCAAAGCAATTGATTTATGATCATTCTTCCTAGCAAGAACATCCAATTCATGAGTTTTTAATTTAGAGAAAAGAACATCTAAAGTAAGTGTACTCATGACAGTTGATTCTCTAATGGATATAACTTTCATCTCCCAAATAGACATGTCTAATGCACCAAGCAATTGTCTAGCATTAGCAGCATCGTCATAGCTAACTCCAACAGCACGTAAATGGCTAAGAATCTTATTGAAACGTGCAAATAAATCATCTAGCGACTCACCAGTTTTCATCTCAAATCGCATGTATTCTTTCTTATATATATCCTGACGAACCTCTTTGACAGTGTTAGAACCCTCATGATAATCACAAAGAGATTTCCATACCTCATATGCGGATCGAAGATGAACCACTCGATCGAAGTCGCTGCGTCCCAAGCCCTGGATGATCAAGTTGCACGCCTTGCTGTTTGCTTCAACACGTGCGCGATTGGCGTCGTTGACGTTGTCGTTCTCAGGAACTTCGTACGACTTGTAAACCTTCTCCCAAATTGTGAAGCCCTGCGCTTGGATGTACGCCTCCATCTTGGCCTTCTAAAACTGAAAATCAACACCATCGAACACACACGGTTTTGTCGAATAACGATCCATTGATCTAATCACTGGCTAAGATAAATTAGAAAAACCGTACTCTGATACCACTTGTAGGATAGATATATACTAAACTAGCAATCAGAGAGGGGGTGAATGATTGCATGGAAGCTAAAACCAAAATTTTGATCTACTAAAAATTCACCCCAATTCGGACTCAAATAATTGCTTCGTATTCAACAAAACAAAGTTAAATGCGTTCGGTAAATCGCTAATTCCTGGAGATCCAATCGTCGGATTAACCTGAAATTTCAGCTGTATAAACTAGATTCTAAAACGAATCTAACAAAAAAGGAATCAGCTCGCTCGAACCTACGGATCAAAAGTTATTAACCTCGCAAGCTTGCTGTGACAGATTATGACGAGAACTGATCAAACCCTAATTTCGTGATTAATCACAATCTACAAAAGATTAACCAACGAAACTTTGAGAGACACTAAGTTTATGCCCTAGGAAGGTTTTGGATGGATCAAATCAAGATTAAACTCGTTGAATCAAGAGAGACAATGAATCAATCTATAAGAACAAAATAAGGCAATCAAAACGAAGGTACTGTAGCAAACCTCCGTGAACAAAGACACGCCAAATTATCAGAGTCTGCGAGAAGATCTCTGTCCATGCGTTAATTTGGCGAGGAAAACCTGATTTTTTATTGCTTCTGGCTAGTCTGGTTACAGTACTCCAAACAAAAGAGTACAAACCCTAGTACCTAGCTCTCTTATCTAAACAGGAGACATCCCTCTCCTATTTATAATGAGCAACAGTTCGCATGCATGTCCACCTGGCCCAATACATGCAAACTACCCAAAATTCACACATGCACGCGTACGACCCACCTGCCGCTCTCGCGTGACTAACAAGCCTCCATGTGCACCGTTCTCTAGCCCGAACGTCCCGCATGACATCCTTGACCACTAGGACCTTAGTTCCTCCTTGAACCTAGTCCCGAACCTCAGTTCCTCTATGAACCTAGTTCCGGTCCGGTCATCGACCACGTTCGCCCTCAAGCAACACCTGCACATGAATAAACACAAAACTGTGTACGAGCATAAGTCCACGACTTGACTCAAGATCAATCCATGCAACCACTCACACGAGCGCATTGCATCAAGCAAAACTATTAACATGCTATCACAAGCATATCAATTAATCATCTGAAACAAAACGTGCAAAAGCACATCATATGCCATGAACACAACCACTTTGCAATGCCAATTTCATTACTAAGCCAATTTTTCAGCACATGATTTTACAAATAGAATAGTTACTAAAAAACGGCGGCGAAGGTATTGTGAAAATCATGGTTAAGCCGATGGTTGTTGAAGCCGACAAAGAAGATTTTTGGAAGATGCCATGTTATCTCCTAAATATGAGGGGCATATGTCTGCATCAAAATTCGCCAGACATAATCGATTTGTCAGGCTGAGGATAAAATTAGATATTTCTGACCGATATCGGTTAAAAAGGGAAAAGTTAAGATGAAGATAGAATTGTGACTGATATTGATTCAAAGATAGAGTTTTATCTGTACAAAGGCCGATACGGATCACGGCTGGCAACACATTGGAGAAGGATACGATTGGCCTATGCGCTATAAAAAGGGATTCAAGGGCAAGCAAATAAAAGAATCAATCAAACAACTCGCATATACTTTTTTATCTAATTTTTCCTATCAACTAGGAGTAGTTTTGTAATTTAGATCCTTACATAATTCGTCGTTGATCAATAAAGTTATGCATCGCCGATTGTTGATCTTCGCCGATTACACCAGGTTTGGTTTTCATCGCCTTTTTCGAGAAAATCTACCTTTATCAACCATATAACTAGCTCTAACAAGCTGTTTAGACTTATCGTTACATGCAATTTAATCGGCTTTGAATAGTTGTTTAGATTCATGCCAATTATCACATTAGATCGGCTTTGAATGTATTTATCGGCTGGCTCGTCACGAACCTCTTGAACCCAGCATTCTCTTGTGTTTGAGCCGATCAATCCGTCGTCATATATTTTGGCGCCAACACCAACCAGGAACAAATAGGGAGCTTCTTGATGATTGTGGCCTAGAACTTGGACCAAGAGAATACTCCACTGGGAGCTATAAAGAGGATGTAGCACTCTTTGAGTTAATGGATTGGCGACATAGTTTGATTTGGCAAAAATGATTCAAACTACTACTACTATATATATATATATAGTACAAAATTTGGTATCCAAGGACAAGATAAATACTAGGAACGACCTGCTGGTCATTGGTCTACTGTAATAACACAACTTCACCTACCAGGTTCAAATCTTAGTTACTCACCATGACAGACACACTGATTCACCTTATTAGAAAAAAAAGTGTGGCTGCTTTCCATGAGGTAACGGATTTATCCCGAACCTCTGCAAGTCTATTGACATACTAGGTGGCGTACACACGTGTTTGCATGTGGTGTGTGTGCGTATGTATACAACGTTGTAATACTGGACATAGTGACAAGCGATTTTATCAAGAAAGTAACTTGTACTGATAATACCTTTCGTCTAATTTAGCTACCGATTTAGACCCTGTTCGGTAGAGCTCCGGCTCTTGAATTCTCGTCTGGAGGAGCCGGAGCTCTACCGAACGCCTTTAGCTCCCCCATACAAGAAGCAGAATCACCCGAAGTGATACTCGTTTTTCCACTAGGAGCAAGAATCACCTGGAAGGTCGCTCCCGCGGAGAATCTCCTCCCCATCGAGCCCCCGACCTCGTCGAGGCGAGCACCGCCTCCGACTCCCCTCCCCAATTGGCCCCCGAGCCTGAGCCCGACGACGCCATCCCTATCGCCTGAAGCACCGCCTCTGACTCCCCCTCCTCACTCGGCCCCCGACTCCGTCGCCTGGAGCCTGACGTTGTCGTCCCTGTCTCGACCCCACCGTCACCGCCTAGAGCCACCTCGACCTTGAGCGCCGCCTAGAGCCCCCTCGCGCCACCTCGAGTGCCGCTGTCCCCGCATGGAGCCGCCTCCAAGGTATGGCTTGAATCACCTCAGATCTTCCCTCTCTGCTCTCTCTTTTCCCTCTCTAGAATCCCTCTTTCAAGAACCAGCTAGCCGAACAGTCCCTAAAACTGCTCCTAATTCTTCAGAAGAACAAAATCAAGACGAGTCGGAGTAGAATCAGGAAGGAGCAGGAGTTGAAGCCCTACCAAACGGGGCCTTAGTCCATGCCAAAGACCAGTGATGAAATAAACGCCTGATCATTGTTTTTATGCATGTTGCCTCAAATTTAACTTAGTTTATATACTTAACAAAGCTGTTCCGTGTAGAAAGGACTATGAAAAAAAATTGTCAGCATGCGGTCGTGAGCAAATTATACCGTAGTTGCTTAAAAAATGTTTTTATTGCGGTTATGGAACAAAAAGGTTTTTACAAATTGGATTTTGAAAAGTCTTTTAATACAATAGAGCATTCACTCATTATTGCTGTTATCGAACAAAAATGTTTCTCTTAAAGATGGATCAACCTGGCAGATCCTCTCAATAGGACATTCAGGGTGATCCCTTATGCCCCTACTTTTTGTTCTAGGGGCGAACCTACTCCAAGCAGTCGTCAACAATGCAGCCGAAAGAGGAGCTCTAAAACATCCGATAACTGTCCCAAGGGTTTCCAACTATCCTATAGTCCAGTACGACGACGACACCCTACTCATCATGCTGGCCAGCGCAGTGCAGCTGCTTTGTCTCAAAGGTCTGCTTAGCACCTTAACAGAAACACCTGGACTGAAAGTTAACTATAAAAAATCTTTCATGTACCCGGTCAACATTGATGACGAGCGGCTGCTTTAGCTAGCAAACACCTTTGCATGTGCTACAGTGTAACATCCCGAAAAATTCAAAAATAGGAAAAATAAAAATTTGAAATTTGAAATTTGAAATTTGAAAATAGAATTGAATAAAAATTTCAAACTGAAACCAAGATTTTCATTCTAATCATCATCTTTTCTTCGTTTTCATGTATTTCAACTTAAAAGAAAAGAATGAGATGCTACATTAGAATTTTTCAACTAAAATAAACACAGCTCGAAAATGAGTTTGAAAATTAATCTTATTTTGAATTCCTATCCTTTATGTATTTTCTTGATTTTCTTGAATTTTGGTCTTTAAGGAAATAGTTTAGCTTAATTGTTTCCCTTTTGTTCTACAGTACAGAACCCAAAACTACTTAAGAGATAAAGTCCAGAAAAAATTTTATATAAGATCCCAAATAACACCCTGGTCATCTCCAGAAATTTTCAAAGACATGTGAACTCATTTAGTGTTCAAGAGAAATCAAAAGCAGAATTAATTTGAAATAATATTATCAAATGTCAGAATTTTATAAAAATAAATAAAGTAGCATGTCATGAATCTTATTGAATATTTGGATTTTCATTTGAATTCATCTCTGGGTTTATTCATTTATTTCCATGATTTGATTTTTGAATTGGTAATTTTTAAATACCTAAACTAACTCATTAAAGAAACTCATGAAAATCTCAAACAACATACTATAGAAAATAATATTATAAAATACTAGAGCCCATAATATGTATAAATATAATTGTTCTAGAATTTTTGCACACAATTTAAATAGCTTAAAAATTCAAAAACAGTTTGAAATCAGTCAAATTTGAAGAATTACTATTCTTAAACTGCATGAGAGAATCAAGTGAAACCAAGGAAAATGAGAAGTATACTCCTTGAGCTACCAGCACAAAAAGTACTAAAATTGTTCAAGCAATCTAGCACCTCTTTCTGGCCTGTCCAACTCACTCTAGTCACTTCTGCCTAGAGCTGTCCAAACAGACTTGCGCCAAGACAAGACGCACTGCTTTAAAATGGGCACGCCCGCTTAGGCACGACCGCTTAGGCCCGGCTCAGAACGGGCCGTGCTGCAGTCTTACCACGTGCGAACCTCCGCCGAACAAGACGTTTGAGACTCGGCCGTCTTGCGTCTTGGCCGGTCCTTCATGCAGACCAAGCGGGTAGGGTCGGCCCAGAGTCTGCTTAGCTCGAAAATTTGAAAAAATTTGAAAAAATAGAAAAAATTAGAAAAATAGATAAAATATGGTAAAAAATATGAAAAAATTCAGAAAAATAGGAAAATTTAGAATAATTAGAAAAAACTCGAATGATGAATAAAAACTTTTTAAATATATATATAAATTAAGAAAAAGCTAAACTACAAGATAAATTCTAAAATAAGACAAATAATTTGAATTAAATAATGAGCTTTATTGATGTTTGGCTGCCTCGTTAAAAACTTTGCCAAGTAAAAACTCAACATGAGAAAACCTTGGCAAAGAAAAAAGAGTACGGCCTATAGCTCAGTGATACAATAAAAAAGTGAAGATTACAATTATTCTTCCTCATTATCTAGATAAAGATTCTCGAACGTCTCTGCCAGCTCAGTATTTTCTGTAGTATGTTGAGCTCGTTGATTAGCTTGTTCCCAATCTTTTACAGTGAGAAGTATTTCCACCATCTCACTAGTCAGACTTGTTCTTCTCTCTTCGATTATTCCTCCAGATAGACCAAAGCGGACTCAAGAAACCGTGGAGACAGGAACTGTTAACACATCCCCGCTAGTATGGAAAGCACGGATATGTTATCTTGTGCTCATGCCACCACTTCAAAATGTTGAACTCCTCTTCCTTCTCTTGGTAGTTGATGATGTCGCCATTGTTGAGATAGGCGACTAGCTCCCACTACTTGATGTGTCCGCACTTGTCGTTGATGTAGTTGAACTCCTTGAGGAAGAGCCACTGCATTCTATATCTTTCCCCACGCGGTTTTCTTCTTACTGCTAGGTGCCGGTGGAGGTCATTGCATGCGAACTCCAAAGAAATTTCCGATCGTACTTATCATAAACTTGATTAAGTTAGCACGGACGGTTGAAAAATAACTAGAATAATCAAGACTACCGCATCACTTAGAAGTGAGAGAACATTATCGAATCCCGAATTTTAGCTCTAGGATCTAAAATAAATGCGAATGCATATAACATAGGAATTTCTTGCCAATATTTTAAAAATTTAGTTTTCATAGCATAAACAAACTTCCCGCAATATATTATCATTTTCGTAGCTCTTTAAGTGGGTAGCAATTTCTAAAATATGATGAACAATTAAAGGAGAGGTTGAATAATAAACTCCGGATAAAACAACGGTGGAATCAAAAAAGTTCTAAAATGAAAGCAAGTATTTAGCAACATACCAATGTCGCTCTGTGAGTACCGGTTGACCATCCGGTACGACGGTGCGTGTTAATAAAAATGAAAATGTGCTCTCATATGGTATAACATTCTTAAGCATCAAGTAAGTAGAGTTCCATCTAACAGCATATCCAAACCAAACTTACGCGACGTACATTCATTGCAATACAATAAGTTTTATATGTCGCTACTCGTTGATTAGAATGAATTAAGAAAGATATTGCGATTTAAAAGGTTCAATATACTTGATTTAACCTCTTTAAACCAGATTTAACTATAAGATTAATAATATGGCAAGCACAACGATGTAATAAGAAAGATTCAGCATATGAATTGAAAAGCGGAGTAAGTATGTTCATGGCAGAAGTATTTGCGGAAGCATTATCTAATGTTATTGCAAAAATCTTATCATTAAGTCCAAAATCTCCCACAACTTTTACAATACAATCAGCAATATTTTCACCAGTATGTGCTACATCAATTAATTTGAATCCTATGATTCTCTTTTCTAGTTGCCAATCATCGTTTACATAATGAGCAACTACACTAAGATAATCCTCTTTAGCTCTACCACTCCATATATCAGATGTCAAAGACACAGAAAAAGTACATGTACTAAATTTTTCTTTTAGCTTATTGCGACAATTATTATAATATTTAATCAAATCTCTAGTTGTTGTCTGTCTAGAAACTGCAGAAAATCTAGGATTATGAGCGGTCCTAATAAAGTTTTCAAACGCAGCTGACTCACCAAAGTTTAAAGGAAGATCTTGAGAAGCGATTAAACGACAAAGAGATTCACGAGCTACCTCAGGATTATAGTCCCGATTCGCACTGCATCGTCGGGTTGTATTGCGATCGTGCGCCTCGAAGCCATTCCCGCTTTTTTTCTACAACACAAGATGCCTCTTCAAGTGCCCTGCTCCACCAAGATTTCGCGCTTAATTTATGCTTGCAATATTTACAAACAAAGATACCGATTTGGGCGTCGCTTGATATCTCAAAAATCGGTCGAAATCTTCCCGGACTCGATGTCTCGCGTCTTGCTCTTTTCGCCTTGCTTGCCGACGCAGCTTGCACTTGTAGAGCTCAAGATGGCACGACTCCTGCAGCTTCTTCGCCATATGATGCAAGAAGCTCCTCGGGTGAAATACCGAAATCAGAAGCTGGGAACGACGGAAAATCCCCGGGCTCCATAAAGCAAACTATAAGAAATAATCACGCTATTAATACTAAAATATGATTGAAAATACTAACAAAATAAAATAATAAATCACAATTATCACCTTGATTTCTTGACAGAAGACGAAAGCCGAATTTCGGATTTTTGACAAAACTATTTTTAATTTTGCCAAATTACCACTAAGAGCAAAAGAATTTCCACAAGAGAATGATTAGAAGAGAATGCAAGGTTGCTGGTGTAGAAATGAGGAGGGAGCAGCCACCTATTTATAGGAAAAAATTCAGGATTTTTCTGAATTTTTTCGAATTTTTTATGAATTTTTTAAATCTGCAACGGCTATAAACGGCTATTTTTTTTAAACGGGTCTAAACGGGCGGACCGTGCCGTCTTGTCGTGCGGGCGGGCCGTTGCGTCGCGCCGGCCGTCTGTGTACATGCCGCGTCTTGGGCCCGCCAGAACGGGCGTCGCCCCTCCGCCCAAGCACGCACGGTGGGTTGGGCCGTGCTTGCAAGACGCCCGCTTAGCCGGCGTCTGCGCCCACGATGCGAACGGCCCGGCCCCATTTGGCACGACCCGTTTGGCCAGGTCTGCTTCTGCCATTAAATTTTCGCAATGCACACTGAGGCAACTTCAGCTCAACCAAGCGCCAGCCAGTAGCCACTAGAAGTGGCCCTGATGCCGCCTGCAGCCCCACTGGCCAGCCCCTCTCCTCCTTCCTTCTCCTTCTTCCTTCTCTCTCCCTCTGTGCCGTTCGGTGCTCGCAGTAGACCTCGAGCCCTGCGCTTCGACCTTTCTTTTCACCGCTTCGCCCATGCCTGACTGCTCACCCGCAATGCCCCTAAGTCAGGGAAGCTACCATCATTTCCATTTGCTCACTGTGCATTTCCTTCCCTCTGCTGCGAGCTCGCCAGAGCCAGAACGAGGCAGCGAGTCCCTCTTCCGCGTGGAATAACCTTGGTTCTGGCCACTGAGTCGCCACGGCCTCCATAACCTTCCAGCAACTGCGCACAGAGGAGCTCACTCCAACCTCTCACCAGCTGCACTGGGAATAGCTCCGGCGTTTCGCTCTCCCCCACGGTGCTCCTCTTCAGCTCAAGCTCGAGCCTGTGCATGCGACTACTCTTCTGCAGCCAAACCGAGCGAGCCAAGCAAGCCCCAACTCTGCGCGAACGACCGTCAGCTCACCTCCGTCGGAACGCCGCCCCGCTGTTGCGGTTCTTCCCCAAGGCCGGCGCACAGTGGCAGCGCAATCCACACCCCCTCGCCTCGGATCGTCTGGTAATCCGCCTTGCCTGAGGTTCCTAGATGCAGAATCATCGCCGACCAGAGCTTATTTGGCCTCTAGTTCCCCTCACGGCTGCGCACCATTGGCGCCGCCGCCCTCTGCAGGTGGCGGCATACCTCCGGTGATCACCGGCCAAGACCGAGGGGTGCCCTAGCTTCCCCGAGTTGCTCTTCAGCTTCCTCACCGCGCCAACCGCCTTTGTTCTATCTCTCCGACCAAAGGCCCCCCCAGGTCAGTGAAACACAGCTGCCCAGTTCAAATCCAAACGGTGTTTTCCAAATACAGAAGGCGTATTTAGCTATTTCAGCACTTTTTCCAAACTATATTAAGTTCAATCTATTGTAACTTTTGTTAAGAATACCCAAATGCAACAAAATCAGTTTCTAAATTTGAGTTAGGAAATAAGGATTTAGATCATGTAATAAAAATTCATATGTCACATGCAGTAAATTCATTCAAATTGAATTTGAACAAAAGTCCCTTTTTAGGTGATATGAAGAAACTATATAATCCCTAACTCCATAAATCATGAAATAAATCACATGTGCTACTGTAACACTAGATGTTATATTTCTGTAAAAATATTTAGAATTGAATGTATTTTGCATCAAAAATTGATTGTTTAAAACCTTACTAACATGCAAGATTCAAATGGTTAAAATATGGGTCAAATGAGCTCAAAATTTAGTGAAACCAGTTTAGTTGCACTCCTGGGATTGGAAGGATCATATATATACAAAAATATTTATATTTTACCTAGGTTTGCGCTATTTTCTCGTTGTCCGAACATGCAATCGGTAAAATGATCGAATAGCCGTAACTTTCGCAAACAAAACTCAAACTCAACAAAACTAAACATTATGACCTTAGAATGTTATATCCTTGCTTTCTGTGCAAAAATAATATCATTTTGAACAATTTTGAGTTAGGCCATATTAAGCCCTAATGATCATTTATATGAAAAGCATCTCAAATAAAGGTGAAATATCGTGGAACCTACTTAAAACACTCTTAGGGTATTCCCTACTCGTTCCTGAAAAATGGTTAGATTATCCCATAAGGTGCAGTCCCAAACGAAAAATGAAAATTGGACCGTAACTGCGCGAACAACATGGTCATATAAGCCTTTTCGGTAACCCGTAAAATATCTTACATGAATGAAACATAGTGATAGAATAGCACGGTAACATTCTATGGTATATATAATACAATAATATGGAAAAACATTTCATTTATAACCTACTTAGCATATAAAACTTTTCACCGCTAATACCTTAAATGACCACAAACTACACCAAAACCATATTACTTAAGCACATTCGATAGCTTGTAAAACTACTGGGATAAACATGAATTTTGGGGGAAATTGTCCTGAAACATACCCTAGTATATGGACAACCAAAATATAGAAAAACATCTTAATTACAACTTGCTTGTCATATAAAATTTGTTAGAGCAAACACTCTTGATGATAACGTTGCTAGAGTCATATTTATGGACGAATGAAATCGGAAGTCTTAAACCAAAACATCGGTAATGCAAGAATCGTCACTTAACTAAGTGGTATCAACCAATAACTTTAATTAAATTCCAGTTCCAACATGTAGAAATCACTCCCATGCATGAACAATTAAAGCTAAGTACTAATTAAGCAAAACCTTTCAACTAATGTTTACTTTTATCAATCCAAATGATTTTAGCATCTAGAATCCGAAGTTATAAATACAAAGATACATAACTCTAGCCTCTTGAATCCGTAAATAACCGTAGCTATGGTTATAACCTTAGCTTCTTATAATAAAGGATGAAAGAACACATTCATGAAAAGGGTTCACAGAAGCAAAGTACTAATGAAATCCTTATGAGAGTGATAACTCAAGAACCCAAAATCACCATGTTCATATTGGTAAGTTTCAATTTGGTATTTATATCTGATTTCTTTTTGCCCCATTTGAATTTGTGTTATTTGCTTTTGTCTCGGTTCTTGTTATTCGACGCATAGACACCGACGTTTTAGAACCGGTTGACAACGATTCCGACCACAATCCCGACTACGTCCCTGACGAAGAGCAACAAGGCAAGCACCCTCCTTTGATCATGTTGATCCCATATTTACAAAGTTATGTTGTTTTATCAAACTATATGCATGCATGTATGTTTTAAACTTGCTATATTGTGGGTAATGGTAGCTAATTCCAATTATATGCATTTCCTTTACCTTGTCATTTGATTACCTGCCATTGTAACCTAGTATTGGTGTAGACATTACTTAGTGTCACCTGAGTAATACTTGCAAAATACCTTATGTACATGCTTAGACATTCTCACTAGAACGTCTTTTAAATGATGGGATACATTTTCAATCTAGCTTGAGCAACTTGGTTTAAATGAACGGAATCGAGGTATGGTTTTCGTATAATTTGATAAACATCCAACCTAAAACTTATGGTTTAGACGCGAGCGACTTATTGCTTAAACTTGGGGCGTGAAAAGGACCTCACGCGTAGATAGGGGAGATTCTCGCTCGGGTCAATTAAGGACTGAACTTGATGCTATCACCTAAGTGTTTTGGTGCAACCACATGTGCTAGTATGGGATAGCCTAAACTCATTAGATTAGTTGAAGTTTGACCTTGCATTTTGGTAGGCCGGAGTAGTAAGGGCACACCCGTAACGGTGTTGCTCGTAGGTGCTCCCTTCACTGAGGTGTTGGGGCCCAAGCACTCCAATACAATGGTGCATGCCTTGCCATGGGGAGAGTTCTCCATGGGGCACCATCGTGGTTCAGGATCTCCGAACCATGGCAAGGGTTTAACATCACTGTTGCTGAAGCAAGGCTAAGCTTTAGCTAGTTGAACGGTTTCGTCACAGTCTAGCAAATTGGGTACGATGAGTATCGCGAGGCATGGTTGACATGATTGCTAGAATGTGTTGTGTGGGTAAAGTGTACACTCTCTGCAGAGATTAAAATCTAATTAATTAGCCGTGCTCGCGGTCATGAGCAACTTGGGAGAATATTGTCAAGTATAGTCTTTGTTTTGTGAAAACTTTTGGAAATGGTGTTGGAATGGGTTGGTAAACCTGTGAGCCAAGGATGGCTATTTTTACTCATTGTTTGCAGCAAAGGAGGGCTGTGAATCGATGTATATGAACTTTACTTACTGTTATTTAGCTTCTTATTAAATGCTCTTTACAATTTCGATACTGTTTGATGAAACAGTTGCTTGCAAACAAAATCTGCCTTATGCCGAAAATAAAACTAGTGTAGAAATTTGTTATCCTTGCTCTAGCCATGCATCTATTGTATTTCCATACACTAAAGTCTTGCGAGTACATATGTGTACTCATGGTTGCTTAATCTAAATAATATAGACGAAGGTACGAAAGAGTGCCTCGACGACTCATACTTTACTCCGGGGTTTGACAACTATGTTGGTGGATGAACTTGGGCTTTTTCAAGTTGGTTGCCTATGGGTTATTGGATGGTCATACCGCTGTTCTCATTTTGGTTCATGTTTATATTCCGCTGCAATTTACTTTTGGCATGTAATATTTAGCCGGTCGGCCACTACTTGTAATATTAAGTAGTTGTAATAGTTCTAGTTTATTTTTATGCTATGCCAACTGCTTTGATTTGTGTATGTGTTGCGATACATCTCGAATGTGGGATACGTGGGTGCTAGGCGTTGATCTTGGGAATTGGCACTAGACACATACCCGGGTACCTGGAATTGTTCTCAACCATCGAATTCATAAACTCGAGCGGTCGTCGTTCTTTGGCTATTGCTCGCACTCCCCTCGGTGAGTGTGGGTGATACCAAGGTTCTGAAATGGACGGTGAGTGCTATGCTTGGATGAGTTGGCTTCAATCCCAGTATGGTTGTTTGGAATGGAATCGAAACTCTCATGGTTGCGTAAGTGCGTACGGTGCAACTAGGTGACTCATATTTGTTTGGATGAGAGCCATTTAGTTAATACTCAGTGCTCGAGACTTTTGGGTGACAGTGAGCATACACTTAAGTGGACTATGAGTGTCACCTCTAAGTCCAACGCACGTGTAAGGATCGATTCATATTTCCGGGTGCTCATATTTTCGGGTGCCCACATACAGGAAGTATGTCGTTCACATACCTTGGGCTTCCCTTAGGACTATCAGGACCCTGGTTAAAGACTTCTCTCCCTTTATGGACGTATAGATAGACGGCTATCAGGTAGTGTAATCTACTTATCCTATAGAGGCCACCTCACCATGGTCAATGCTGTCATGTCACTCTTACCTATTTACTATATATGCTCCCTCAAGCTATCAAGGATAGTCATTTCTCACATTTACAGAGCCCAGAGGCACTGTTTATGGAGTAGATCCCAAGACCTAAGCCACCAGTGCAATTCTTTAGCATCCTGGGAGATAGTATTCAGGCAAAAAAACAAAGGAGTAATGGGAATTCTAAACTTATATATTCAAAACAGAGCACTACTCTTCAAGCACCTACACGACTTATAGAACAACAAAAGTATCCCTAGGTGCAACTTTTTGAAAGGATATCTGGAATGGCCAAATTCCATCTCTCAAACATGCCCAAGACTCTTCTCCTATGTTAAAGAAAAGGATATCTCGGTATCAAAGTTCCTACAGCAATTAGATTGACTCAAACACTTCAACATGCCTCTGTCTTTTCAAGCACACGCGGAGTTACAAGACCTCACAAATCTTCTACTCAACTTCACTTGCGAAAGCTCGCTAAATGACCAATATTCATCCAGGGTCAAACCTCCTTATCATCAAAAACATACTACAGCCATCAATTCCAGATGCCAGACTCCCCTGCCCCACTAAAATGGGTAAGGCAAAACAGATGCAGCCCAAAGCTCAGAGTCTTTAGCTGGCTCTTGCTGCAACAGCTGCTTAACACAAAGACAATTAATGTTGATGCAAAGAAACTAGTCCATACAGAACGACACTCAATGTGTATTGTGACAAGCAACACAGGCCGAAACAATAACACCTGATCTTCACTTGCACATTTAGCCAAATGTGTTGGCAACAGATCAGCATTCACTGGAACCTGGCAAATGACGTCCTGGATATGATCCAGCAAGCTCATCAGAGTTTTGAAAAACTCTTCAATGGAATCTTCTTGTTCGCCTCATAGCACATATGGAAACAAAGAAACAAAAAGATCTTTGAGCAAGCATAGCCCTCAGTTCAGGTTTAGAAACAAAACTTCATTGATGATGTCATACTTTACTCACATAGATTTAGAAACTCCGATAAAATATCTGTCATTCTGTGGATTAACTCCTTGTAACTCCTCTCCTAAGAGAGGTCCCAAACTCTTCCTTTCAATAAATTTTTTTCCACAATAGAAGCCTCTTCTACTGTTTTCCCTATAAAAAAAACAAAACAAACTGTTTTTATCATTGGAGTTTTGTGATTGCACAGTGATGTAGTCAATCAAAACCAGAAACAATATTTAGTTTCTAGACAAATGTAGAAACAGCGGTGGATGATTTTTATATACGAGCCCTGACAGTCTAGAATACATAGGTAATCGGGAATTCGGGATTGTGCTTGTGAATCAACGGAGTGCTACTCAGAAATCTAGAATAGCTTATCCCAGAAAGGTGCCGGTGCATGAGATGATCGATCCATACAGCAGCCAGCAAGGTTAGGCCAATTTTTCCAAACCATATGACAACGCTTACATTAGTTCTAACAACGGCCTCTCTCTCTCTCTCGCACTGGCATATAAATGACACTTTTCTCGGTCATAGAGGAGCTAAACTTGCATCAATGCCATGTAAATTAGCTATCATCCTCTCAAGCACTGGCATATAAATGACACTTTTCTCGGTAATAGAGCAGCTAAACTAGCATCAATGCCAAGTAAATCAGCTATATATCATTCCCCGATGTCTCCCAAGCCCAAATGGTCACAATCCGCAGGCTTCAAATGCAGGTCCACTCAGATTTATTTTGAATGTGGTGTGAAGAAACGCTACATGTTTTGGTTCACCTTTTGGTCAGAATGCTTGTGCAGGCCAGGCAAATATATATACAGCTCTTGGCTTCAGCATTTAGCGCTGCTACGCAAGTTTGCACAAAGAAACAAACCTGCAGAGTCACATTAGTAAATCTGTCTGACTTGTCCAAACAGAAACATATTTGCTTAGCATGATAAGCTAATTAAGAAAGAAACAAGCCCCACAGATTAAATGTTTTCTGAAAGTGATAATTTTACTGGCAGGGAAAACCGGCGACGAATATAAAAGGGACGAGCATTTCAAGTGAAAGGAAGGGGATTTATAAGAGAGTAGAGGCCGGCTTGTAATAATGTACATAACTGTGTAAAGTGCTACAAACATATCTTTGTGTGTAAGAGAGCAGCTAGCGCCCAGACATACGATGGGAAATGCTCCTTTAGCCGTCATATATCATTTAGATGGATTTAGGCCGTCTGATTAGGATAAAACAAAATATCATGAAAACTTTTGTCTCAGGTGGCGATCTATAGCCGCCTCTGGCTCACTAGAGCTCTAGCTTGGAGGAGGAGACCGCTGGTGGACGACCTCCCTCGAACGAGTGGCGATGACCGTAGACCAATGGCTGGCGTTGGAGCTCATGATATCAATGCCGGAACAAATGACCTTGGCGGTCGTAATCTACGTCCCAATAGGAGGCGCATGGAGGGAGAAAACAATCTCCTAGCTGTCGCCGGCTCGCCAGAGCCCCATCTTTCTAGAGGAGCAGGAGGGATGAAGGACGCCGAACCTAGTCGGTTGCAACAAATTTACAAAAGAGGCACAACATTAATACAATGAACATGCAACAAAAATTCTTCACGGTTGCAACAACCAATCGCAAATAGAAATCTAGCTAAAAAAATATTAACAAAGTTAATTTGCAACAAAAGAAACATCCAATTGCAACAAGTTTTAATAAAGCTTCCAACGAAAAAAAATCCAGTTGCAACAACTCATCACGACAGAAAAAGGCATCAACAAAACCACAAACTATTGCAAAAAAAAAAAAACATTAGGTGCAACAAATCTCAGCCTTGACATCAATAAAAAACAAACTTGCTACAATATTTTAGAGATTATATGCTGCAACAAATTCAAATACTCCTTGAAACAATTGATAAAAGGGGCTACAACAAAAATGAGTAAATACACGTAACAAACCAGATCTGATCAAACTCTTGCAATCACAGTGGCCTCCTTCATGGCATTCATCGCCTTCTCACCCCCAACCGCATCGTCCTCTGCTCGATGTCTGCCACACCAGCTCCTCCGGCCTTGGTCACACCAAATCCGATGAGCTTCGGCCCCTCCTGGGAATAGGAAATCCGCGGGCTCAAGCCATGGCGACCTCTTGCGAGCTGGAATGGCAGCGCCTTAGAAGAGGGATAGGGAGAGAGAACCAGCTCCTGCGGTGCCCGATTGTAGTTACAGTGAGAGAGATGGTAAGAATGAGAAGTGTGAGATGATAAGGTTTGTATGGTAATGGACGATAAATGTAGGGTGAGACGTTCGATAACTTTCATTTGTATCATACATCTTCACCTTGTCATTTTCCTTTGTGTAAAGATGTTATGCACAAATTAGAGATCAATTATTAACAAATTTATGTCAACAAGGACAGTATGGAAATTCCGGCAGTCAGGAATACTCTGGGAGATATCTGTACCATGCACTGAAGTATGGCATGCTATGGCATATTTGTGTTGACATAGATAGCGGGAGAGCTGAAGTTCAGTTAAACACACCGAATTTGAATAAATAAGCAGGTTTAGGCTGCAACCAAAGAACAATAACAATGTTTCTACAGAGTGAGCGAGCGTTCTTTTAAGCCTGCTAGACAAAAAAGATATGATGTTGTAAATTCCTTTTATTTCTAATCGGAGTATCGGTAAGTGAATGTATGATGGCTGCTAAATTGTTAACTGTTCCTTGGTTGCACAGTTGGCATTAAGATGAATCTAACTTTCCCCATTGAGTTGCTTAATTCCTTGGTTTTGACCCTTGTTACCTATGCTTTGATCCACTCCATCTGCCCGTCAAATCACTCGAGCAGCAGTCGTCTTCTTTAAGAGGTAAATCTTGACGAATGCGTAGGAGCCTAGCAAATGTCACTTACGATTTGGTAGTTAATTGTGGTGAAGGCTAAGTTCTACTCCCTCCAGTCTTCAAAACGATGACGTTTTGGACATAGTGTTAGTCAAACTTCCGAAACTTTGAATATTGATATATTTTTAAATATTTAAATTGGACATGAAAATTATATGAGTAGACTTGTCTCGATAAGTACTTTCATAATATTATAATTTTATTGAGTTTTATAAATATATTATAATAAAAATTAGTGGTCAAAATTATGTTTTGAAAACCATATCGATGTCCAAAATGTCATCTTTTTAAAGACTGGAGGGAGTATTTCAGAAGCTTTGCAAGATCTTTACTGTTTAATGTATAATCTGAAGCCAATAACTGTCCATTAACTGCTCTGATTATAACAAATCCGGATAATTATGTGCACACTAGAAGGACATTTAATCTTTTGGCTTCAGATAAGAGAAGTAAAAATCAAAAGTATTGGTAAAATTAATTTATGTCAATGATATTGTTCTTAGATATGCAGCTTCAGGTGTGTTTATGATTTTTTTTATAAGAATCCGTTGGCGTCAAAAACTTGATGTAGGGTTTCTGACAACAGCACACCAGACGAACACCGGGTTCAGAGCGTGCCAGTCGATTTGACCTGTAACCGACAAGGTAAAAATATATAAAATCCACTCAAAAGCCGATCGTGAGGATCAATCGGCTTAGACCCAATCAGCATGAAGCCGATCGAGATCGAAGTAACAGGGTAAGTCTAATTAGCCGATTAAGGCTAATCAGAGGATAAAGGAAGATCGATTCTGAAGAAGGCGATGCGCAACAAAATCAGAATAAATCAAACCTGGGGCGTAATTGATGAAGATCAACAATCGGCGATGCGCAACTTTATTGATCAAATCGATTACAAAGACTAAGTTACAAAAGCTACTCCTAGTCGACAGGAAAAGTAAGAGTAAAGGCTGGTTGATTGTATTGTGTTGGATCCTTTCGCAGTTTGCTTTGACCCTTCTTTTATACCTGTTGGCCGATCGTATCCTTTTACAACACGTTTCAAGTCATGATCCGTATCGGCCTTATCTCGGACAGTTATTTCCTTAAAGATCTTGCCGTTACCAAATATCTCCAAATCTTTCCAACTTGTCCGTTAATTTCTGCGTCTAACTTTATTGCCGATTTTGACTAGACTTGCCAAAGTTTGGTGCAAACATATGCCCCCCATTTTTTAGAGATGACTTGTCATCTATCAAAAATCGCAATAATCGGTTTTTTTTCCATCGGCTAACGGTTGAACTTTGCTCAATAACTGCTGCTTTATTTGCGCCATAATTTTCTGACATGCGTGTAGTGCACTTTAACTGCTCGTGTCCTTTGAGATTTCATTTCCCCCACTTCAGATTTTCACCTCGCTATAAAATGCGGTCACCACCTCGGTCATTCTTCACGCGCACAAGCTCTCGAGTTGTCTGCAATCGGCTTAAGCTTCCTATTTGAAGGACCTCCGAGGCAATTCTTAGCTCATCCACCCTTCTTGATCGGCTGCAATGGACCCAAGCCAGGTACTTATTCCGATCCCACATAGCAACGACCAATATTTTTTGAGTCCATTGGGAAATCTAGATGTCCACACCGTAACGAACCAAGAAATCCCTCGTTTACCTTTGTCGGCTTCTGGTCATAACATAGAGGGTTGGAATAAAAGTTTCAGAGCCTGGCCGACAGCTCTCAAAGGATGGAGGAATTGGTTTATCAGAGTAGCGGTCCAAAAGAGGGGTGAATGGGAAAGAATGGGCATAGCCGAATGTATTCCACTTTCCTTAGCCGACCCAGAAGCCAATGAGCCCTTGGTGGCCACTTGATCGTTATTTTGGTCGGATCGTTTAACGCCTTCTTGTTCCGCATCGGTCCCATCGGCCCAACTCTTTTAGATGTTGCTCAGTTGTGCTGTCTCCGGCCAGATGGCGAACAAGTATCGGCTTTTAGCGGAAAACCGAAATATAAACTTATCCGATCTAAGGGTGAAGGTTGGGCCAAATATATTGGAAATAATAACAAGATTAATGGCCTGGTATCGGACGAAGAGCATGTCGCCTTTCTGAATCTTTGGCTATACCGTTTTTTGTTTTGTGGAGCATCTCTTGGACCAACTCAGGTTTATCAAGTGATAGCAGAGCAGCTTGTTGAAGGTCGTCGGCTAGCACTAGGAAAAATCTTCTTGGGCGCTGTGTATCAGATGCTTTATGTAATAAGGAATCGGCTCTACACCGGTTTTGGGGAATTTACCGTCGGCAATGTAGGTGGTCCGATGTGGTTTATGCAAATATGGTTATACTGCTTATTCAGCCGCTCTTTTAAACTGGATTTAACCGACAGAACTCCTTTTCCAAGGGAAGATGTACCAGAGGGAGCACCTATCCAATTTAGAGAATGCCGATTTTTTGGTGAGAGGTTCATAATGTGCTCCAGTAATGAGACAAGGATTTCACCCGCGGGCTGCAGAAAATTCTTATCTTTCTTTTTGCAATTGGACACTGAAGATTGCAAGCAACAGGATTTCTTTAGCTATAGCGCCACAGCCGATTTTCCATGGCCCTCATTTCTGCAATTGGAAGCCGATAGTTCTCTGATGCCTCAGGAGACCTTGGATTTGTATAGAATTTTCATTTCTTCGTGTATTTTCCATGTCGGCCTCCATACTAGAAATCGGACATTCCAACCTTCATACGAGTTTTACCACCTATCAGTCTACGCAAGACAGCTCGGCTTCGGCCAAGTAATTCCAAGTTTGCCACTTCTCGATCGGCTTCAGCCTAGAGCCAGGGTTCATAATGCCACATCAGTGAGGCTAGTCTTGGAGTTAGCCGATGAGCTTCAACTTCGCAGTCTCCCACACTTCCATCTGAACACTCGCCGGGCAGGAGGTTTCACAACATGGTGGTCGGCTATCGCAGAGTATTTGTACATGGAGAAGACTCCGTCGTTTATAATCAAGGAATTCTTTCCAAAACAGCCAGAGCCATCTTTAGTGTCTAACAGCGATTCTAGCAGTGAAGCTAGCTCATCGGGTTACACTAACACAAGTCTTCTAGATATTGATAAGGTATCGGCTTGAATAATCTTTCTCTGTATGTTAGCTCTTCTGCCAGATATATTCTCTGATCACCTTCATTGCTATTTTGCAGACTAAGGCAGCCGGCAAGAAGCCCATTTTCGACCAATCGAGCAGTGGTCAAGCAAAAAGGCCACTCCAGTCGACCGGCCTAACAGGGTATACTTCGGGTACCCTAGGAATCCAGAGTCCATCCTTATCGGACATCGAGAAAAAACAACCAAGTAAGCATAAACATAATCGACTGATTTTTTGCTTTCCTTTTGCTCAACTGACTTTTAGCCGATCATATTCTCAGAAAAGAACAAAACAAAGTACACCAAGGCTCCTGCGAAAAGGGGATCTAAGCCCCAAGAGTAGAGCAGCGAAAGTTTGCCACATGCGTCGGCTACTGCAAAGGTAAATAATCGTACCTTTTGTAAAGTGACTTACATCCTTCAATATGTCGGCTTACCCTTTATTTATTTCTTTTAGCCGACGCCTTCAGCTCAAGTGGCGAAAATCTTAGCTGATCTCCCCAATATTTCTTCTGCACCACTATCTCCTCCACGTCTGACGCCAACAACCCTGATCACCGATCCGCCAGAGCTCTCTGATCCGACGAACTTGCTGGGCTTTTCTTTGGCCGATCTTGATGATCTTGAGATCATGGCCACTAACGACTATGACGCTGAAATCAGAAGGATACTTGAAGTGTCGAAGGAAGCGTCGGCCGTTGTCACCTCTGCCCCAGGCATGAAGGAAAAATTAAACAAGCTTTTCGATCTGGTCACGAGGCCGCAGTCGGAGATATTGGTGAATAATCAGCCGATCAGAGACGCCATGGCGACCATTGAAGCCGACTTACCTCTAGAAGCAATGGCAGCCCTCCTGAATGTATGTCACTTGGATGAGAGGAGGTCTGAAGTTGAGGAAGCTCAAGAACGCATAGTGCAGCGGAAGCTCAGGAAGCTGACCAGAAAATTTTGGATGAGCTTCTTGCTGACGCTAAGGCTAAAAAGCAAAAATTTAACGCCGATACGGAGTTGATGAAGACCACGAAGACCTCTCTTGGTCAGCTCGAAACGACCAAGAAATTTCTTATGGAGGAGTTGGCCAAGACGGAAAAACTAATCACTGAAGGCCAGCACACCCTTGAGAAGACTTCATTGACCATCAAGGGTCAGAAGCTGGGACTTGCGATGGCCGTGGTCAGCATGAAGAAACAAATGACCAAGGTGGTGCTAGTGCCAGGGAGCGCAAAGGAAGACGATCGCATCATTGACGAAGTTCAATGTGTAATTGCAAAGGCCGCAGGTGCTTTGTCAACTTTAGGCGCAACCCTCCTGGGCTCAGGCATCCAACATTAATTTCTGAGATGTAAACTTTGTTGGCTGTTTTTTGGAAATACTCGTATGAATACTTTATACTTTTGCTATGCTTATAATCGGCTATTTAACCGATTTTAATTTTACTTTCCTGTAATTTCAGTCTGCAATCTCTTTAGCCAATTAACATCATCGTGTTAACTTGGCTTTTTGAACGTAATCCTTAGTCGGCTAGGCTCCAATCCAAACGCTAGGATAGTACTTCTTCAAATACTTCCCGTTAATAGCTTTAGGCAATACATACCCCTCTAGCGTTTCCAATACATACGAGTTTCCACCGACTAGCCGATTAACCTTGTATGGTCCTTCCCATGTAGGTGACCATTTTCCAAATCGGTTATCTTTTGAACCAACAGGCAGAATGGTTTTCCAAACCAAATCGGCTTGATCAAAAGATTTAGGCACGACTTTTTTATTATACGCTTTTGCGACTCTGACTTTATTCTTCTTAAGTCGATCCAACATAGACAAACGTAATTCTGCCAATTCATCCAAGTTGTCGATCATCGAATTGTTATACTCCTGCGTCGACAAACCGTTTTGTCTGGCCACTCGTATAGATTCAATGTTGATCTCCACGGGTAAAACGGCTTCTTGACCATATACCAACTGATAAGGTGAAATCTTTGTTGCTCCGTGATAAGCTAGCCGATAAGCCCAAAGCGACTCCGATAGGGTCGAATGCCAATTCCTTGGTCTTTCATCGATTTTTCTTTTGATTAACTTAATTAACGTTTTGTTGGACGACTCGGCTTGTCCGTTAGCCTGAGCGTAGTATGGGGATGAGTTTAATAGTTTGATCCCGGACTTGTCGCAGAACTCAAACTCATTAGACATGAATACCGTACCTTGATCGGTCGTGATTGTTTGTGGTATTCCAAACCGATGGACGATATATTCATTCACAAAACCAATTGCCTCAACACTGGTCACCTTTTTAAGCGGTATAGCTTCAACCCATTTAGAAAAATAATCGGTCGCGGCCAAAATGAACTTATGGCCTTTACTGGAGGCAGGAAATATTTGGCCGATTATATCTATCCCCCAACCTCTGAACGGCCATGGCTTGATAATTGGGTGTAAAGCCGATGCTGGCGCTAATTGTATATTGCCAAACTTTTGACAAGTCTGACACCCTTTATAATATTTGAAACAATCTTCTAGCATCGTCGGTCAAAAATAACCTGTCCGTCTAAGCATCCATTTCATCTTATGAGCCGATTGGTGAGAACCGCAAATGCCTTCATGTACTTCACCCATTGCTACCCGTGCTTCTTCGGCTCCAAGACATCTCAATAGCAATTCTTCCATCGTCCGATAATACAACGTATCGTCCATAACAATGTATTTTAAAGCTTGTTGCCTAATCTTGCGTTCTGTCGGTTTAGATGGATCAATCAGGTAATTCTTTATTTGCGTTCTCCAATCCACGACATCTACGCACATGACGGCTTTATTCACTAGCTCTATTACCAGATATCGGCCAAAGTCTTTGTACCCTGATGCCTGTTGAGCCAGGGCATTAACTCTATCGTTCAATTCTCGAGGGACATGACCGATAGAAAATGATGTAAATGGGCCGATGATCTCGAAGCATTGCTCTAAATATTTTAACAGTACCTCGTCTCGACATTGGTATTCTCCTTTTATTTGCTGTACAATTAACATAGAATCCCCGTGTGCCTCAACCGCACTTACTCCGATGTTGTCTAATAATTGCAAACCCTTGAGCAACGCTTGATATTCTGCTTGATTATTTGAGCATCGACTCTTTAACAGAAATGCAAATTCAAAGTTATGCCCTTTGGGCGATATGAGCACTATGCTGATTCCATCGCCTTCTCTGCACACAGACCCATCAAAAAACAATTGCCAAGGGGCTACGGATACCAAGTCGGCAGTAGTGTCATCTCCTGTTATAAAATCGGCCAGAACTTGGCCCTTAACTGCTTTAGCCGATTCATAAATCAGGTCGAATTCTATCAAGGCATAAGCCCATTTGCCAAGTCGACCTCATAATATCGGAGCTGATAACATATACTTTATAACATCGGTTTTACAGATTACTTTACAAGCCGATGCTAAAATATAATGTCTTAGCTTTGTACATGAGAAATATAAAGACAAGCATAATTTCTCGATGAAAGGGTACCTGACTTCAGCATCAAGAAGGCGTCGGCTTAAATAAAAGATAACCCTTTCCTTTCCATCGACTTCTTGTGCTAAAACAGACCCGATAGTCTCCTTTTCGGCCGATATATATAACCTGAATAGAATCCCTTTTCGCGGTGCAGCTAAAACCGGAGGATTGGCTAAATAGTTCTTAATGTCATCGAAAGCCTTTTGCTGATCGGCTCTCCATACAAACTCTTGATTATCCTTCATTTTCAACAGTGGGGTAAAGGCACGGATCCGACCGGATAGATTCGAGATAAACCTTCGGAGATAGTTAATTTTGCCGATCAACTTCTGCAATTCATTTTTACATGTTGGTGCCATTGTGTCGACTATGGCTTTAACTCTTGCTTGAATGACATCGATACCTCTTTCGTGTACCATAAAGCCCAAAAATTGCCCAACCGACACGCCAAACGCACATTTGAAAGGATTCATCTTGAAGCCATGTGATCTTATGTTCTGGAAAACCTTTTCTAAATCGGCCAAATGCTGCCAGTCATCTGCAGACTTTACCACGACATCATCGATATATATCTCAATGATGTGACCGGTTAAATTATGAAAAATCAGATTCATGGCTCGCTAATATGTTGCCCTGGCGTTCTTTAAACCAAAAGTCATAATCGTCCACTCGAATAAACCTATGGCACCAGGACATCTAAAAGCTATTTTCGATATATTGGCTTCTGCCATGAATATCTGATTGTATCCGGCATTCCCGTCCAGAAAACTTATGATCTTATTCATTGATGCAGCATCGATAAGCATATCGGCTATTGGCATCAGGTATTCATCTTTTGGTGTCGCTTTATTTAAATCTCTAAAGTCGACACAAACTCGAAATTTTTCGTTTTTCTTCATGACTGGAACAGTGTTGGAAACCCATTCCGCATATCGGCAAGGCCTTATAAATTTAGCCTCCAACAATCGCTCTATTTCTTCTTTTATAATTTTATACAGGGCCAGATTAAAATGCCTAGGGTACTGTTTAAACGGCCGATAACCTTGCTTAATGGGTAGCCGATGTTCTACCAATTGTTGGCTTAAACTAGGCATCTCGTAATACTCCCAAGCAAAACAATCCTTATATTCTCTAAGAATTCCGATTAACTTTTCTTTATATTTTACATCTAATTTTGTGCTAATAAACGTTGGTTTTTTTCTATCTCCACTACCTATATCGACTTCTTCAAGCAGATCGGTAGACGTGAAGCCTTGACCCAACTTTTCAATCTCTTGAAAGTCTTCTATAGCCTCAAAGCTATCCATTATTTGCCGATAGCTTTGCATTCTGTCTTATAATACCTTTACTGTTTTTCTTGTCCCCATCGGCGCAACACTTCGTTTGCTCGATCAAACATGCCTGGTCTAACACTGATCGGCACAAGTCCTGTTTTGCTCACGCAGATGAAATCACAGTCTTCTAGTGTTTTTCCCGATATGCATCCGGCTTCTTCATGTTGCCAATTTGCATCAGAACTGGCCATGGCAATATGAGCCGATGTATCGGCCGTGACAATTTCAACTTCTTCTTCGTTCCACTGGACAAGCGCTTGATGCATATTCGACGGGATGCAGCAGTTGGCATGAATCCAATCTCTTTCAAGTAGAACGCTGTAATTTCCTTTGGCGTCAATAACAAAAAATGCAGTCGGTAAAGTTTTACTGCCGACGGTCAGTTCTGTAACCATGACGCCTTTGGCTTCTGTAGGATCGCCTGTGAAGTCGTTTAAAACCATGTTAGTTTTAATCAAGTCTTCATCGGACTTACCCAGTTTCTTGCAAGTCGTATAGGGCATCAAGTTTACTGTGGCTCCACCGTCTACCAGCATCCTTGATATCAGCTTCCCATTTATATATCCTTTCAGATATAATGGTTTTAGATGCCGATGATCATCTCTTGGTTTTTCAAAGATAGCGTTTTGAACGCTTGAACATGATCGAGTAAAAGTTTCTTTAGCCGACTCAGTTTTGATTTTGAATTCGGCCGGCAGTGTGAACACCATATTGATGTCCATTCGGGGTGTATCATCCCTAATCATAGGAGAATCTAGATCATCTGCCGATTCAAAATCTTCCTCAGCTTGTTCCTTTTTTCTCCACTCTTTTTGGACAACCTTGACCGGACGAAGCTCATTGAAAGTCTCATCTCTTTGTTTTTCGGCGTCGGCTTCTCGGATCTCCTGCGTCCTTAGCCTCTGAAGCCGTCTGCGCTGCGATCGGCTAAGGCCAGATGGACACCACCTAGGCTTGGGCTCTATTGGCTTTCGTATCTGGCTAGCCAAATCTTCTCGGTCTGAATTGGGCCTCCGTGTTTCGACCTGGTCCGGTACCTGGTTTGGTTTAGATATTTTTTCATGAACAGGCCTTCTGTAACCCTGGCCATGATCTCGAATCGGCCTGAACAGCCTATCTCTAGCCGATTATCTTGGCCAATCGTCTCGGGGATAGTGCTCCATCGGGCACGTATACGGCGATGGCAATACTACTCTCCTTTCCCAGCAAAACTGCCAAAAGGGACACCTTCTATGTGCTCTCTCCACATTTTCGGTGTGGTATAAATTATCCGATCGGCGAGTAGGATATCGTGGTCAGCTATTCATTCTTTCATATTTCTCCATTAATTGTGAAAACGTTGGTCCCGGTCTTTTAGCTGACTGCCTTGATGGTGATTTTTCAGCTTTGTACCATTTGCCCACTTGAGGATTTCCCTTGGGTTTAATGGTTCTCGAATTTTTTCCTTCATGATCGGCTTCTATTTATAATGAGCCGATTGTAATTTTTAACGTCTGGCCGCCGTTTGAATCCGATTGAATATTGACTTGCCGATCCTTCTTTGGCTCATCATGCATTGGCTCCTTTCCTTTAGCCGAACATTGAACCATGTTAATTAGGAATGGATCAGCGTCGACTTGCATGATCGGCTCATCAGCAAATTTTAGCCGACCATCCTCAATAGCCGACTGGATCTGTTGACGAAAAATATTGCAGTCGTTAGTATTGTGAGAAAAAGAATGGTACCACTTGCAATACCTGCGTTTCTTGATCTCGTCAGCCGATGGTATGACATGTCCCTCGGGTAACCGTATTATCTTTTCTTGTAATGGTAGATCGAAAATACGATCACACTTGGAAACATCAAAGGCATACTTAACTTCTGACTTATTTCTAGTCGGCTTTAGCCAAGAACAGACTAGGGACTTCTTAGACTCTTTTACCCATTCGGCTATATTTATTTCCGCTTCATCGTCTTCTGAAGAATCGCTTGGACAGTAATCCACCATATTGACTTTAACTTTATCCTTTTCTTTATTGCCGTTATTTTTAAATCTATCTTTGAACACTTTATTATCTGGGAATCGGCTTTCCTGAGCCGATACACGATGAAGCAGATGGCTTAAATCGTTGAACTCTTGCCCTCCAAATTTCTCTCTAAGTGGTGGAATTAATCCTTGAAAAGCCAAATCAGCAAGCTGGTTATCGGGCCATGTGACACTAAAACATCGGTTTCTAGTTTCCTTGAACCTCTTAATGTAATCGCCATCGATTCTCCAAATTTACGCGACAGTAACTTAGGTCCAAATCCTGAGTTCTAAACTGCCTGAGAAAAAAATACTCGTAGAATTGGCTTTCCAAATCGTTCCAAAAGTGGACCGAATTTGGAGGCAAACAAGTAAACCAAGTAAAGGCTGCCCCAGACAGTGACAACGGGAACAGTCTTATTTTCAGTCCATCTGACTGAGCCACTTCGCCGCATTGAGCGATAAAGCGTCCGATGTGTTCTAGAGTGGTAGTTGAATAATCACCAGAGAATTTTGCAAAATCTGGGACTCTGAAATTGTGAGGTAAGGCATATAATCTATGTAATCAGGATACGGCTTTCTGTAGCCGATAACCTTCCCCTTTGGCTGTATGCCGAATTGGTCCCTTAAGACAGCGGAGATTTGGTCAGCCCAGTTTGCATTATCGGCCATTGGCACCGCAGGCCCCTGATAATGTTGATCATAGTTGGCATTTTGCCCCCCGAGTGCAAACTCGGGTTGTCAATTATGCTGAGCCGACGACATACGAGTATACTGATCATACCTATGATGCTTGGCCTGAGGTTCTGGTATTGGGACGAAAGGCTCTGAATAAGTTACTACCATATGCGGACCTGGATTTCTAAGCAGGGTAGGTTCATGTGGGTATCTTTCAGGCCCAATCGGCTGTGAAACCGATTGCGGAAAAGCATAGAATGGAGCCGACGACGGCAGATTTGTTGATGCGTCTAACTTAGCGGCGTCGGTGTATGCGTGGTAATGGCTCACCCCACTTGGCCGTGGTCTTTAGGCAATATTATAGTGGGCTGAGTAGGCATCATGGTAGGAGGTGAGGTTATATCCGATGGTTTAGGATCGGCTGGTGTGCTCTGCGTATTTTGGGCCACTGAAAAAACAGGATAATTCGACAGAGCTTGCAATGGGTCAAGCAGACTACCTGACGAGGCTAACTCCTGGGCTATAGTTTTAACACTATTTGCTATCATCGGCTTAAGCGTTGTCACAAGAGCCGATGATTGGTTTATTAAGGCGTGGTGCACAGACTGATTAATCATAGCAGATAATTCGGCTTGAGCAGGCACATATCGGCTTACCGGTTCTGTGACACCCGCATCTCCCAGAGCGTTGACCGTCGGCAGGGCGGATTTTTGAGTGACGTCACGTCTAGTTTTCTGATAACAGCTTAGCATCATCTCCTCCAATGCAGTCTTCCGAGATTCAATCTCTTGACGTTGTTCTGCAGTCAAATCGTCCATTGTTGGGACGATTATGACTTCTGTGTTGAGATCGGATGGCGGAATCGACTTTCCTGACGAAGATATGGTCCCACCGGGCGTGCCAAGAGTGTGTTGGCGTCAAAAACTTGATGTAGGGTTTCTGACAACAGACACCGCATTTAACACCGGTTCAGAGCGTGTCGACCGATTTGACTCAGAATCGATAAGGTAAAAATATAAAATTCACTCAAAAGCCGATCGTGAGGATCAATCGGCTTAGATCCAATCAGCTTGAAACCGTTCGAGATCGAAGTAACAGGGTAAGTCTAATTAGCCGATTAAGGCTAATCAGAGGATAAAGGCAGATCGATTCTGAAGAAGGCGATGCGCAACAAAATCAGAATAAATCAAACCTGGGGCGTAATTGATGAAGATCAACAATCGGCGATGCGCAACTTTATTGATCAAATCGATTACAAAGACTAAGTTACAAAAGCTACTCCTAGTCGACAGGAAAAAGTAAGAGTAAAGGCTGGTTGATTGTATTGTGTTGGATCCTTTCGCAGTTTGCTTTGACTCTTCTTTTATACCTGTTGGCCGATCATATCCTTTTACAACACGTTTCAAGTCCTGATCCGTATCGGTCTTATCTCGGACAGTTATTTCCTTAAAGATTTTGCCGTTACCAAATATCTCCAAATCTTTCCAACCTGTCTGTTAATTTCCGCATCTAACTTTATTGTCGATTTTGACTAGACTTGCCAAATTTTGGTGCAAACAGAATCAAAGAGCTAGAATTTCATTAATCAAAAGCTACAATCTGCATGCAGGCATTCTACAAGAAAACGCAGTAAATCGTCGAGCCAACTGCAACTAGGACTCGAAGATGAAACCTGTTTATGAGAAGTTTTCTTTTTGTCATTATGTTCCCTTTTAATTATGTGTATTCAGTATACTTTATCATTTTCCATGTACTTCTCACTACCAAAAAAGGTCATGGTAACGTAGGTTACGTAGCATGGTTACATACATATAGGTTCTGTGGCAGTGTACATGCACTCTACTAGTGTATGTGTGCCTATATATATATATATATATAGGAAAATGATTTCATACTCCTGGGTGTACGTACTCCCACCTCCAGTATACCGTTTAAATGACGTTGTTATACCTCTTTATCCTTTTGAGTATACTCTAATACTGATTATAAGATACCCCAAAGTGAGTTCCATGAAAAATTTCATTAAAGTCCACCCTTTGTAGCATAATTTGTTTATATATTCCTTTTACATATGGAAAAGGGTATGTAGCAAAAAAATAAAGGCTCTGATGAAATTTTTTCAACCATGTCGCATTGGAGTATCGTAGAATTATTATTGAAGTATACCGAAAGTGATAAAGAAGTATAAAGCGTTCATTTAAGTGGTATATTAGAGGTGGGAGTATGTACTCCTGGGAGTACAGAAAAGGCTTCCTATATATGTATATATATATATATGTGTATATATATATGTATATATATATATATAACCCAAGGAAACGAGTATTATTAATAGTACTAGAGGTTGGGTGGACTTTATGGTACTAGTTTAGTTATGGTAACTGCCAAAATGTACATCTATGTGCAATAATCAACTCTTCAAAAATATTCAATCAATCGTACAAAAACCCCATAACTACTCAAATCGAATCAGGCACTACAGCTTGATTGATGCATCTAGTGTAGGCCCTCTAAAATAGTACTCAAACTTAAATTATGCACTTTATTTACGTTACAAGTTAGATGAAGTATTTGTTTCTGTCTCGGGAGCACAAGTGTCTACAAGAGATCGATTCAAGGAGAAATGCAGTCTGCGATATCCCGTGCATTTCCTATGGTTGATAATGGGTTCATATCCTCTGCCATTCTATGGAATTTTTGGAATACAGTACAAAATACGATCCGTAATTACAAATCGATACGACATGTTTGCGTATTTATGAAAAGCCCAACTATACCCGAAACTTGATTTTTCGTTAAACCTTTCCCGAAACCTCAAAATTCGGCAAACCCTAAACCGAAAATGTTAGATTATTATGGGGCTGGCCCATAATTAATTTAATAGAAATTTCAAAAGGCCCATTAAAATACTAGGAGTCATGAAATTGGTTTAGTACCATACGGGAAGTTGGGAGAAATTTTCCTCAATTTAAATAGTTGAGTTGTGTGTCTCTCAATTAGAAAAGTGGAAAAGGGAAAAGGCGGTGCCACATGCGCGCGCGCGCTGAGCCGAGCCGAGCCGTGGTGTGGGCGTGTGCGTGTGCGTGTGCGAGTCGAGCACGTGCGTGGCACAGGCCAGTCCGGACGTGCTGGGCGGGAAGCGGTTTGTTTTGCCGTTTCAGTGATTAATGTGGTCGGTTTATGACCAGTAACTGCCGTCAGTTACTAGTAACGGACGTCTTGATAGCCTCCTATTAATCGCCGTCAGTTACTCTGCCGCAAGCCTATATAAGGAGGGCAGCGGCTGTGCCTTTCTTCATCTGCTGGCTCCCACCTGAGTTCTCCTGCAAAACTCCGTTGTTCCATCTGTAGCACTGCTTTGCTTGTCTCCCCACCTCAGTTTTCTTGCGCGCACAAGTAGCGGAGGGAGAAGGTCTCCGAAACCTCATCCTTCTTGAGATCTTGCTCGAGATAGAAGGCCGATAAGGTTTTTGGGAAGCGTACCACGCGACTGCTCAAGCTTTTGTCCCGACCAGAAGCACCGGCGTCGGAAGCAGCCCTTCTGCACTACATCAACCTCTCCACTGCACCAAAGGCTTCTCTGCGACAACCTGTGATCCTCTACACCGATCGTCATGGCGAACAACAATGAGCAAGTCATTGTTCCGCCTGTGCCTGTGCCTATGGTGGCACCGGGTCAAGGGTATACTCTCTTATACCATTTTTTACCGTGTTGATTTCTTGTTCATTAGCCTTTGTGTTTGAGATAGATAGTTTGTTATCTAGTACATTTGGCTTTGAACTAGAATTGTGCAAATGTTTAATCATGATTTACATAATTTTGTGGATTAAAATATTGAGAAAATTCCTAATATTTCCAACAGAAAAACCAAATTTCGGGTATGGGGGCCCGACCCCATACCCGAAATCTGGTTTTTCGGTTTAGGGTTTGCCGAATTTTGAGGTTTCGGCTAAGGGCACCCCTCGTGGGAAAATTTCGTTGCATGCATTTGGTTAGTAAAATTATAATTAGTAAAATTATAAAAAGAAGAGAAAGCAAATTTCGTTGTCTCCCTGTGATTAGCAAAATTATAATTAGTATGATGATACTAATTGATTAGCAAAATCGCGTTATTGCATGTGAACAATTTCAATCCAAATCTGTAAAGATATTTAAAACACTTCTTTTGGAGGAAATGGCTGGGCAACTGTCATTGAACTTAGGTACTGATAAATGTATCCAATAAAAGTCCAAGCAATCAATAGTTTGAAATTATTTAAAGAATTGATATTTTTAGAAATTGCAAAACGATGGTGGGAGAGGGAGATCAGAGAGAGTGCGATTCTAAGATCAGGGAGAGTGTGATTTTTTTAGCCTTTTCGGCAGCCCATAAAATGTCATGTTTAAATGTAATTTTTAGGAAGAATGGACCAGATTTGCTTGCTCTTTGATATATGCACTACCATATTCTGGAAAAATATGTAATTTACACCTTTCTTTGCATCTAATTTCCACTAGTGCAATAACCCTAAGTATTATAGTCGACAACAACTCATGTCATATTTTTTAGCCTTTTCAGCGGCCCGTAAAATATCAGGTCAAAATGGAATTTTTATGAATAATTGACCACATTTGATTTTTGATATATGCACTACGATATTTTGGAAAAATATTTAATTTACACCTTGCTTTGCATCTAATTTCCACTAGTGCAATAACCCTAAGTATTATAGTCGACAACAACTCATGTTATGAATAGTTCCCACGAAGCACTTAAATTATTTGTTAAACATATATAAGGGCACATACATTGAAAGTTCAGATGATAAAATAAGCAATAGATTAGATTATATTACAAGGGCATTACAATAGTGACGAAATTGCTTGATGAACTAACTAACGAAAGCAATGTTTCTCATGGTGGAACAAGTGATCGTTCCGCCTATCTGGGTAGAGCGGGAATGATGTCCGACATTTTCTGCATATTACATCACCCGTGTAAATTTCACGATTTGTTCTCGGACACCACTCAATCCCTACTATGAAAGAACTCCATGGGGATCCGCAGTGCTCCAGCTGTCGCCGATTGGGTGGCCTATGTCGTACGTCTCGGGTGTATAAGACATAATTTTTTGGTCTTTTTTATGTGGATTTTTGCCCTCCCATATGGGCATGTCATCCCGATTCCCGGCGTCCCCTATGTTAATACCACTCGGGTTCCCGGATGGTCAACGTAATGCGTCAAGGATTTGTTGGGTGGTGCGGACCTCGACCGGCTGCTTCCCCTTGTCACTTCCTCTTCGAGAGGAGGTACCCTCTTGCACTTCTGGTGCGTTGGCCGTTGGCGGAGACTTGCCGAGACGCCTGCTCTGTTTCGGCTCGCACTCCACTATATGGAGCAGGAGGTGTGTGTTGTGCTTATCCTTGTACAACCGGAAGCGTGCCCTACAGTTAATGCAGTATGCCCGCTGTGGTCGTTGAATAATACCATAGGCGTACTCGTGGTCTGGCTTTTCTGGGCGGTAGTAGCACCACGGAGAGGGTTGCTCCCCCAGTTATCCCATACAGGAAGTTTGAGATGTGGGTGGTACGTCTCCGGGTCCACCCAGTTGAAGTAGCCACACCATTCATCCTCGGCCAAGGGGCACCGGTAGAATCTCCGGTCCGCTAGATCATCGTGGTAGGTATCAACCACTGCTTGCAGGCTGTGTTCGCAAAAGTCAAGGCTTTCGAGTGGCCCTTGAGGAGGTTTGTCCTTTGACTTGAGCAATTTCGCAATTTTCTTTTTGAACTCCTGTTTGCGATGAACTGGTTTAGAATTACTACTTTGTGAGTGAAACATGAGTATATCGCATGAAACTCACTGATTGGTTGGCCCCTTGCCCACCGGCCCTGAACTCTGGTCGATCTAGAACGGGGACATATCCTAGCGTCCTCTCCCACCAGGTGAAGTTCTCGGGCGAAGCGGGGTAGGCATCATGGCAGTTGTAGATAAATTCGTAGTCATATCATTCCGGTCTGTCGATCCATTGGAAGAAGCAACACCGGTCTTGTGCTAAAAAAATAAAGAACGATGCATGAAATGATATTGTTACCCTGTATTGTATGGACACCAGTAGGTTTACCCGGTAGGGGCGGGCACAACAGTAGTGAGTGTGGGCGGCCGTCTCTCCGTGGGTAGATTGCATCATCTTCCCCGGAAGGTTGCAGTCGCATTTGGGTCAGGGAAACTATGGTAGAACTGGGGCGTCAACGCTACTGGCATCCGGGTATTCGGGGCGGGATAAATTCTGCTTGCTGAAGAGGCGACGGTAGAACGACATCATACCGTAATTTGTGTAGATTCAGCTGACGTTTATTGCTGGTTTAGCGGTGTTGGATGTCTACCCCTCGGCCGGTTTTATAGTGATATTGAGGGGTTACTCCACACAACTACAGCACTTGTCGATTTTGACGGCCTGGCATCCTCTGTGAAAAGCTGCACGACGTGTCACCCATCATCAAAGCTGCATGACTTGTCACCTTTTGAGAAAAGCTGCATGACATGTCACCCTCTGAGAAACGCTGCACGACCTGTCACCCTCTGTCAAAGGCTGCACGACCTGTCACCCTCTGTCAAAGGCTGCACGACGTGTCACCCTCTGTCAAAAGCTGCACGACCTGTCACCCTCTGTCAAAAGTTGCACGACCTATTACCCTCTGTTGGCCTGAGATGGGTAGTGCTGTGTCGCTTGGTGGTGTGCAAAGTGTTGTCGAATTAGTTTGAGAAAGCTGATAGCAGCGTGCTGTCACATTGCATTGCGAAGGTTGTGGTGTGCATCGTCTAATCATCCACTCTGAGAAAGCATGCAGACGGACAACACATGGGTGATTTGACATGACTACGAGCTACAATTAAAAATTTCGATAGCTTAAGAGAAGCTGGCATCACTGTATTATGAAGATGACAACACATCAGTGATTTGACAAGATTAGTAGATACAATAAATTAGGAAAGACAACTTCAGAGAAAGCTGGCATCGATTTATTTCAAATTTGGCAACACAAGAGTGATTTGACATGATACATTGGGAGGCAGAGAACATTTCACATATAATCAAAGCCAAATGACTACATACTAGGTGGATTGGGGCACCTCCTACGATCGTGTCCAGATTGTTTACATAATTTGCATTTTTGCAAACCGTCCACCGCATCAGCCACGTCTATGTCACCTTGCAATCTAGTGCCTCCCATGTTGTGTGCGTCTAGTCGCGGGATATGGTTTCCAGATTGGGCCTTCCATAATCTTGTAGTTCGCTCCGATTGTGAACGAACTCATCTTCGGACGCCATGTGTTCTTCAAAGCATGTGTGGTGTAGTAAGGCGAGATGAGCTGTGATGCATCGTTCCCACCCATGTCGCGACATGCGGCGAGCACATGGGAGCACGGAATGTGTTGAAGCTTCGGCTTGTTGCACGTGCACGTCACTTGCTCGCCCCCTATCTGACACTGTTGTATGGTGTCCCCCACGAGATACCCGGATGCATGTCTGCGCTTGCACATGACCTCAAATTTATTCGTCCCCAGGTCATAAATCCTTGTGCGATGGAAGTGCGCCTTCTTCCTTCTCTCCGAAAGCATCTTCTCCACTCTGAGTGCATACGTGGTGACGCACGCCTCGACCGCATTACCGCGATCTCGGAAGTAATCAGCCGCCCGGTAGAATGTGAGCACAATGATTGAACACACCGGAAGAGCGCGCACACCCTTCAGTACATTGTTAAACGCCTCCACTATGTTCGTTGTCATCACGTTGTACCTATGATGGTGTATGTCAGCTTGTATGGAAATTAATACAAGGAGGTGAAATGATTTGCGTTAAGTTATAGTTCGTCCATACCTCGCTCCGTTCGTGTCGTGGAGTAGCACCCATCGCTCTGCTGGCTTCCCCGCGATCCACTAGCTGAAGGTGGGCCGAGTCCGAGAAACCACGTTCTGGCCTCCCACCATTTGCGAACGGAGTTGCAACTCATGGGATTGGTCGTCCTCCATCATCTTTCGTGTGGTCTCGTGCAGCTGCGTCCATATCGCGTTGAACTTGTGTGCTTGGTTCTGCAGGCACACAGCTTTGAACCTCTTGACCAAGGCCTTGTTCTTGTACCTTGTGTATAGGTTCGCACCAAGGTGGCGCATGCACCATCTTCTCTCGACATCGGGCCAGCTAGTCTCGGTGGACGTGCTGTCGTGCATGACATCCGATGCGTGGAGGAGGCCTTTGTTCCTATCCGAGACAACGCATACGCGCTCCCGGGTACCAACGACCCAGCTCTTCAGTAGAGTCAGGAACCACAACCAACTGTGATTGTTCTCGCTCTCCACGAGAGTGAACGCCACCGGGAGTATTTGGTTATTTGCATCAGCAGCGAGTGCAGTCAACAGCGTCCCGTGGAACTTCCCACTCAGGAATGTCCCGTTGACGCATATGACTGGTCTACAATACCTGAAAGCTTCGATGCATTGACCGAATGACCAGAATATCCTGATGAGGTACCAGTCCGCCGAGCTGACGGACCCGTCTTCTAGTATGATGGGCTCATCGGCCACTGCGAACTGAGTGTCCGGGTTCATCATGGCGATCTTCTGTAGCAATCTAGGGGCATAGTTGAAAGACTCCTCGAATCCCCCAAAAAGCATCTTCAATACCTTCTGCTTCGCTCTCCAAGCCGTATGATACGTGATGACCATCCTAGTTTTAGTCTGCACCTCCTCCATAATTTTACGGGGAGTCATCCCTATGTTGCTTCCAACGATGGTCACGAGGATCTGGGCTACAAACCTCGCATCCACAAGTCGGCTCATGTTCCTTACGGACTCCTCCGTGCACGTATGAGGCCTATTTCTACTTATGACAAAGTAGTCTTCGTGCTTGGGTCTGTAAACTCATACAAAGAAGGGACAATCCGGGTACTTCGTGCACCTAACCTCATACGAGGAGGGCTCCGACCGGAGACGATTGTGCTCCCATCTTGTCAAGACGGCATAGTTGCTAAGAAAGTGAATAACCTCCAGCTTGTTACGGAACCGTTGTCCGGTTTGGACATCGTTCTGGGAGTACCCCCACGCGGATATGTTACTGTAATCCGTGAGGGTACAATCCAGCTGACCGATGGCCCTAAGTAATGTATAGCCGGTGTTGGGTCATCATTGTCTGCCGCTTCTTCATCCCCGCTTCCGCCGTCTTCATCATCCATGCATTCCCCATCGACCTCCGCCGCCTCAGCTTGTTCTTCGCCTCCCCCCGATACCCCCTCCTCTACAATTGCTGGTTCGGGTGGTGCATGTGATATCTCATTTTCTAATGCTCGGAGGTAGAGGCCTCCTCTCCGGGCTCGTGCCGTGGCAATATTTCCACGTATACTCCTACCTCAAAATTCTCTTCACCCGCTTTGTGGACATACAAAGCCCACGCGCTTTCATTCCATAGCGGAAAGAGCATGTGCACAACCATCGGGCTGTTGGGGAGAAACCGAGGACAAACCCCATCAAAACGAACTATGTGCGTCTCAAGGTTCACACGCAGTAGAGCGATGACATGTGATTTGAGCTGCTAGAGTTCGTTCGGGGTGGCTATTGTGCTATCTACGTGCAGACAGTTATCAATGCTCACGACTCTCCCGTGCAAAACTACGGGCCGTTCTCCGAAATAAATTTTAACAGGCATGTCCATCTGTAGCAAATATCGCACTATTAATGTACTAAATACCTTAATAACACAAAAATAATATACACTCATGATGATTTCTAACTGACCTTCTCTAAGCTGTACCGAAGATCAATAAAGCTAGAGCAATGTACCAATAAATCTTCCTGAAGATTACCTGCAATATTAGAATCCCAAATGAAATAAATAAAAAAATTTAAACTTTGTGAAAATTTCAACAAACTATGAACACCAACAAAGTAATATCTCGTCTTCGGGCTCTCTGTTTGCCTTGCCTTGCCTTCACGCTCTCTGCTGTCGTGAACGTTACAATGCCATCGCGAAGGATTTATAGCAAGGCAAAGGAAGGACGCAGCTCACAGGAATTCATTCGGTCGGTGCTTTCGGTGCACGATGATCGCCCGTGAGATTCCCTGTCGCCAGGCTGCAGCGCGGGCGCAGGGGGACTGGGGCAGCATGAAGGTAGGCAGGAGCTGAGGCGCAGTGGCTAGGGCGAGCGGGGGGTGGAGGCGCAGGTCCAGACACGTGGCGGTCGGCGGAAGCGTGGGCACGTCGGGCCGACTGAAAAATTGATCGACTGGGCGACGCGCAGAAAAAATAGCCAGAGCAGCTTTGTAAGGACGATTACACAATTGTACAGCAGCGCCTCTATCAGCAGCGAGTTCTCACATAGTGTAACATCCCATTCTTGGTTCTTTTGTTAAAAATTAATTTAAATTAATTAATTCAAGGATTTGGGTTTTCTTTGGAATTTTAGTTAGCCTGGCATTCCTTTCCATCCAAAAATGGAATTTATTCCATTCGCGTCCGGAAATTCCATTTTATCCTGAAATCCAAAATTCAAATGCAATTCCAAAATTCTCTAAAAATTCTGAATCTAATTTTATTAGGTTGAAAATATTCTAAAGTATTTTTGAGATTTTTCCCAGAATTTTTAGAACCATTTTTCTATTTTCCCCAAAACTATTTAATGTTCAGCACTATATTAATTGCTGTAAGAAAAATAACAATATAATATTATCCAAAATATTTATTAGTGCTTTAGTTTCTGAAACGGTTGTCTATAAAAATTCCCAAATTTATTATGATTTAATTGCTATTTTTCCGAATTTAATCCGAATTTTCAGTGGAAAATTAATTATTTTCGGAATTAATAATTTCGGTTACTGTTCATCCAATCCGTTTCTCTTCCTGCCCGCACGCTACAGTGGACCCGTCGCTACATTACCCGAAGCAACCCGACCCGCATTTATTCAAATTGTTTGACTCTTCAAATTCCGTGATCTCGGTTCATCGTTCGCGATAACTCCGGTGAGCGTTTCCTGATGATCCGCTGGTCCGATTGTCCTATAAATTGACCCCCAAGTTCCCCTTCTCATCTCTCATATCCTCAGCTTTGAGTTGTCCCAATCCATCTAGCAGATCTCCCTGTGTAAGCCATTATTTCCGAACTCCGGCGAACTTTCGGTGAGCTCTCCCAGCTGCTCCCGACCTCCATTTGTCCTCAAATTTTTGCTGGAGCTTCCTATCAATGTCCTCTACATCATGTAAAATCATATTTTGAAAATTCATAACAGAGATCTGTCAGCAATCATTTCTTCTCTAAGCCCGGCGAAAGGTCAAATGTTGAATTCAAATAATTGTTTCTCCTTCGTCGTAACTCCGAATAGAGTGATTCAAATTGATAAATTTATATAAATTCATCCTCTACCTTCCAATATTTTTATTATAATTTTTATTTTTTACTTATTTTATTTTATTCATTTCGTGCACCGTTTTGCGCGTAGTCGAAGAAGCGGTCGTCGTCGCCGACGAAGGAGAAGACCTCCAGAACAGCGTAGCGCACTTCGTCGACGAAGGCAAGTCTCCTTGAAGCATGTTGGTCCATGTTTTGAAATGCTTTGTAGATTTACAAACTTGCATGCTATGTTGATTAAAAAAATATTATATTATGATAGATTGTAGTTAAATACCTTGTTAATATGTATGTTTGCTACATATTAATCCATCTGTTCTTTGGCTGCCCTAGAATGATTAATTATATTATAAAAGGCTTGACACCTTGTTTAGTATAATAGGAGTGCTTAGTTATGCTAAATACTATTTGTATGTTTAATTGAAGGCTTGTTACTTGAAATTCTAAATGATTGAGTGAAAATATTATTTAATGCTAAATACTATTTGTATGTTTAATTGAAGGCTTGTTACTTGAAATTCTAAATGAATGAGTGAAAATATTATTTAAAAAGGGCAGTTGGTGCTGCCAGTTTGGTAAAAGAAAAGAAAAGATTTGGTATTTTAAAAATTGAATATGGTGGAACGTTGCAAGGCGGGTGCAGAATGCACGAGACTCGGGTTTGAGTATGTACCACCCTAGTCACCATAAGGACCGGTCCCTTGTGATTGTCAAACAATGTATAATAGTGTGGCCGCGGGTTCCGGTATGGGACGGGCCTGGCCGAGTAACTAGTGAAAACTTAATTAAGGCATGCCAGACGGTGGAGTAGGCGTGGTTGGAGCCATAGGAGTCCTACAGGCGTAAGAGGGGGCTTCCATTATGGTTGTAGCCATTTGGCGGTGAAACCTCAGCGGGCGTGACTTAGTGAAGATGTAGCTAGAGAAATGGCCTTGTGATTTTCACTTAGGGTTATATACCAAAGGAAGTGTATGACCAAATATAGTGAAATATCTCTCGCGGGTAAAGCGTGCAAACTCCGCAGAGTACACAAACTATTCGAATAGCTGTACCCATGGTCAAGGGTAGACAAAGGGCGTTGTCACATGGTAGATTTCCCCTATTTGGTTTCAAAATCAGTTTTTGATAAAATGAAGACGGTTGGAGCCGCGAATGTTTTGATTTGATAAAAGTCCGTGGTTGGAGCCACGAGGAAAACATTTCAAAGGAAAACCACGGTTGGTGCTGTGGAAAGATATTCTTAAAATAAAACCATGGCAAATGTCGTGAGTTGGTTTATGTTTTGTTTTTCCCACGGTTGGAGCCGTGTCCTGAAAAGTTTGAAGCTCTTATTTCTTAAAAGAAAATAGCTTTGAAAACTGCTCTTCAAAATTCTAGGATAAAATCTTAAAAATTGGCTTTTGGCAAATTAACCAATTCCCTCCCTTGAATTAAACTACATACTGCATTTCTTTCCGGACTTGTTGAGTATGTTGCATACTCACCCCGCTGCTATGGGTCACTTACTCCATAAAGCGTATCGAGATCGAGATAGCTATCCAAGAGCTTGCATCCCACTGTTCGACATCTGTGATGAAGGATTTGAAGAGGAGGACTATCCAGACGTCTAGGATCGCGTTTTCTCCAGTCTTTGCCTGTGGTGTTTTGGACTTCACTTCGTCAAGTTTATTTGCCAGTTTAATGTTTCCACTGCTATATGACCCACGGGTCCAACTTTTGTAATAATGGGCCATGTCAGCCAGTACTCTGAATCCAATTTTTGTTTATCGCATGGTTATGGTCCATACTGTTATGATCTATGTGTACTAGCTATTGATCCAGGGACTGGTACAGGTAAACACAGCTAGGGCCTGTATCCTTTTTGCGGGTTCCGACACATAGTCACTCATGTAGTGCCCATTAACTGAGGCGTGAAAATACCTGTTTGCCCTCCCGTTGTGCTTTAGGCAGTTAGTGTAAATATTAGTACATTGAAGCACGGTAGTTGTACATGAACAGTACAAGAAATAGTAGAATAACAGCACTGTTATTAGTAAAAAATTTAGTACCATTTAGCACTAAAAAATATGGCAGTAGCAGTAACATCTGTGTCACGTAAAATTATGGGAAGAAGAAAAATAAACCTATGACTGAATCGTCGAAAGCGAGAACACGGAGATCTGGTTGTGATTTCTAGGAAATGTCAAGCAGGTAGTTGTCCAGGCCGCCCGAAGGCGTGCCTCATCACAGACAGGCATGCTGGGTTAATGTCCGCCATCAGCAACATGCAAGGAGGTACACAACCAAATTATACAAAAATATCCAAATTACAACATGCTTATCATGTATAATCCGTTAGCACAAACACCCTAAATGTTAATTTTACAGTGGCCGTATTATATGAAAACGAGTTTGGAAGCCTTTAACTCCTGTGCTCCAGCTTTTTCAAGGTGATTAGACAACTCACGGTTGTATAGCTTTGTCAGACCAATTAGACGAGTCATAGGTAGCAGCTTTGTCAGACTGAGTTGTCATTTCAATATGAGGCCTGAAGAACCTAACATGAAGAAAGAGATTATATAAACATTGTCCTGCCGATTGTATGCACTGCCTCTATAAGTAGGACTTCATACCAGCTCCGCTTGCACATATCCTCATCCCATTCCTTGCCTCCAAAGGTCGTGTCTCAAACGGCGAGCTCAGGAAATCGGAGGGCCCGTGCGCTTGCCACTGCAAGGCAAGTCGATTGTCCTAATTACCGTGTGCAAGCTAATGTGTTCTACTCCAACACTGAGGCAAATAACGACCGGATGTTCTACAAATGCCCTTTTTTCTCCGTAAGTGAAAAGTTCGTTTGCTCCCTTTTTTCTGTTGGACTTGTGTAGTTCTTTGGAGAGATCTCATTTCTTTGCACGGCCTAAAAGCATGTTAACCTCATCACGTAGGTTGCAGGGTGCCAATATTTCCAGTGGGCGGACACCATGGATACCTCGGTGGAGCGTGCAACAACCACAGAGGATGCATCCTACTATGGAGGAGAGGATGGACCCTATGCTCGAGCAGAGGATGAACATGCTGATGTTCAAGATGGACCACATTTTAGATAATGTCAAATGGTTGGAGAAGATTGTGTGTGCGGCTATCCTTGTTGTACTGGTAGCTATTCTTACGAAGTAGTTTGTTTTCTACAGAGGAGACATAGTTGGTCATGGATGTCTTTTGAAGAGGTTTCCAGATATCATCTTTTGCTTTGTTAACTGATGTATAAGTAGATTAGCTACTATCGCTTTTAGCTTTTTCAACCAGATTTCACTACTCGTGGCATCTTTTTCATGGTCATATAAGCCTGTCCGGCATCCCGTAAAATACCGTGTCCAAAGGGGAAATAGTCATGGAATAGCTCAGAAACATTCTCTGATATCTGTACTAACGTAATTTTCAAAATTATTTTATTTCTTACCAGCTTTGCATATAAATATTGTCACAACAAATACCCTAAATGACCACAAACTAAACATATTTCATAACACTTAAGCCTTTCCAGTGGCTCGTAAAACAACTCGTCTAAACACAAATTTTGGGGGAATTGGTCCAGAAACATACTTCACTACATGGACAACCAAATTATAGGAAAATATCGAAATTACAACTTGCTTACCATGTAAGATCCGTTAGCGCGAACACCCTAAATGATAATGTTACATGGACACCGAAAGATAATGACGAACAAAGAAATTTGATTTTTTAATCAAAACTATTAACTGACAAATAATTGGATAAAACACTATATGAATTATGATTATCACCGACAAATATGAATTTTTACGGTGATGGTGGACTCTAGTTTTAACTATAAAATTCTAGCAACCGTCAAAATAACAATGACTTTGAACAACGAATTTTCGGATAAAATTAGTGCAAAATATACACAGTATATTAACAATTATTAACAATAATCCCGCCGACCCCAACCTAAGTCCACTGATTTACCGGAATTTTGTCGTGACCATATATTTTTGAAAAAAAATTATACGCGGTCTAACGCAAAATATATATATATATATATTCATATTTGTAACCTACAAAAGCAAAATTGGCCAGAAAAAACATCTACAAAAATAAAATTTCATTCTTCAGTCTTCATGCAAGCGCCCGATTCCTTCTCTCTGCATGCACCCGATTTCTCCTCCGTCTGCACGCGCCCATACACAAAAAAATTCAAAATTTTCTAAAGTGGTTTATACCATTTTTCATTTCATTCATTTTTGTCGGTTTTGCTTTAATCAGGGTAGTAGCACTGTCTATATTTTAATAAATTCATACAGCTTGCTCATCATCAGAAAATTTTATGGGAATATTGATGATGCATTATAACCATAGAAAAAAAATCAAAATTTTCTAACGTGGTTTGTTTCATTTTTTGTTCGGTTAAAATTAACTTGTCACTGTTTCATCAAGATAGTACCAATGTTTGAATTTTTAAAAATTCATAACATGTGATAATCTTCAAAAACTTTTATGGAAATACAACTGATGTGTCACAAACCTCCACAAAAATTTTGGAAATTTTGCAACATCCACGGAGTCCTACAATTTTTTTTCCCGCGTCGCCCTGCCACCCCCTACCCCCCGCCCCCCGCCTGTGCCCACCCTAGCGAGTTCCAACGGATTGGAACTCACCAGTTCTCGCGGTTCCAGTCTATGTGAGCTGGTTTTCTTAAAAAAAATAAAACCACGGACGCCGTCTGCTGAAACTCGAATAAAAATATTTTTTTTCCACGGATCAGGACCACTGGAATTGACAATAAAAAAATTTTCCCATGGATCGGGTGCGCTGGATTTCACTGTACACGGGCTATTTTTGCTATTTCTGCCGATCAGCGGCTAATCGCGGAAAAAAAATTCATGCGGGCTACAACAGTAAAAATTTCCTTTGATGATGAATGACAGGTCGTGTAGTTTTTCACAGAGGGTGACTGGTCGTGCAGCTTCGATGAATCACTGTAAAAAGCGAGAATACTTTAGGGTTCAGGTTATGTGATTTCATATATCTTACTTTTAAGATATTAACATCTGAATAAATAATAGCTTTTAGGTCGAGCAAGAATACAGTTTCTTTTAGATTATCTATTCTTAACTACTTATGAATTCAAGAGGTTAAAATTATGTATTTTTATATTTGTAAATTCGAATTCAAGATGCAAAAATTAATTACATTAGTAGAAATGAAATCATTAATCACTTGGTTGAATTGTATGAATGAATAGTGTTTAATTCTTAATTGATTTTGTATGAAAAGCTTATTTGAATATATCAAATCTTGTTAGATTAGGTTACTGGTTGCATATACAGGGTTTTTAAGAAGATATTGGTGATATAAATATTTTAAATATAGATTTCTTCATTGTTTTCGAGTTCGTTTATGCATATTATAGCTTACGGAAAGCTTATTACTTAAGGTTGTTCAGCTATTAAGATTTATATGAAAAACATAATGAAATAAGGTTATTTCTTTTGAATATGGTAGTCTATACTTTGGTTAGAATTTCTAAACTAATTTCATGAATCTTAGTGTTTAGCTGAGGTATTATATTCATTCATGAAAAGGCTTATATAGCATTAAAGTAAGTTGTACAAAATTGGCCAAATGTGTACGAATTACCTTATCACTTAAGGGTTTTATACTAATAGGATTTTGATGAACGGCAAGTTGAAAATAAAATATTTTTCTAGAATACAGTAGTACATATCCTAAATATCATGTCTAAGCTAATTTACATAAGGTTTACATTTAGACGAGTTATTCTACCGGCTGCCGAAAATGCTTCAATGTTTCTAATATTCAGAAAGCTTAACGCTTAGGGTTATTTTGCTAGCGAGTTTTATATGCAAATCATAACATAATGATATTTTATTTTCAGAATATGATAGTATATACCTTGGGGAGTATTTATAAATTGGTTTTATAACTTTTATTATTTAGACGAGTTATTTTATCCGTCATTGAAAAGGCTTAAATGATCATATGGGGAACGTTATAACGAGTCAGATTTCAATCTCAAATTGCGACTACACTATATGTGATTATTAACTCATTTTTCTGGCATTAGTAGGGGGTATCCTTAAGAGTATTTTAAAGTTATTTTTGCTATATATTACTTTTATCCGAGACACTTTCCATATAATCGATCATTAAGGCCCTATATGGTCTTAATACAAATTGACCCAAACGTAAGTTATTTTTTGCATAAAAGTCCAGGGTATCGCTAGGACTTGTTAAAATTTTATGTATTAGTGATGTACCTTGTTAAGACTTGTTGTAATATTCTAATATTGATGGATGTTGTTTGTTAACTTGAATATACTTAAGAGAAAACTAGCTAGCATCACTGTATTTCAAATTTGACCACACAATAGTTATTTGACATGACAAGTAGGTTAAAGTAATCAATACAGTACGCACAGCTGTAAATAAATCATCAGTGTCTCCCTTCGCGCCGTTCACCCTGCCTTCTGGTGAAGTCCTATGGGGTGTACGCGTCTGGGGCATGTCTCTCCCTCTGTCCCATGGCCTGTGATGGCCCATGCCTCCCCGTGCCTACCGGTATGTCGAAATGCTCGTCTTGGGGAAGAAGGCCCGGCTGGAATGTGTATTGTCCTCCGCTCGCGTGGATCCAGTTGTACCACACGCTTGCATCCTCCGTCCCTAGGGGAGCTGTATAGAGTACGTCGGCCGCTGGCTGTGAGGTCCCCGCCTCGTAGGGAGGAGGTCCATGTTGCTGCACACCAAGTAGCCCCCTGAAGGTAGGGGCGGACATGAGGTCGAACTCAAAATCTTCGGCCTCGCTCCAGTGTTGTGTGTGACTGACGTCCGTCCCAAAAGGAGTGTGATTAATGCGGCACCTTCGGTGGTGCGGAAGGACCGGGTCTTTCATCATGTTGTGCGAATGCCTCAGCTGGTACTTCAACGGGGGGGACAGAATGACGTCGCGATGAATGGCTCGATGCATAGGACATGGATGCACGACGTCCGGCGTCGTGCACGTCAGCACTGGAGGGACGGCTGTTGCTGGACCGCCTAGCCTATGAGCTACGAGCAGGGTCCATGCAAGCATCTTCGTAGCTGCGGACGGGAGGACGTGAAGATCCTCCAAGACGACGGATGGTCGAGAGGAATCGGGACCCCCTAGATGCGAGGTACCATCTCATCTGATTTGCTGGTGATGAGGAGCTAGAGGTGCCTGCAGTTTGGGCCGCAAGTTGATCCGCTTGGGTATATAGCTCCGATGACCCCTGCGTCTGCATGGCAGTACGGGGGTATTAGAACTTGGGTAAAGAAATTTACGGAAGACATTAGTACGGTATTGGGACTACCAAAATATGGACTTGTCGAGATAGGTCCTCTGGATAGGCCATGGCTCGTTAGTCGACCTCCTCGCTCAGTAAAGTGGGACGCGTGCGGGCACGGTACCATGTAAGGTAGTTGTCATATTCCTCGGGGTCATATGGCCCTGAGGGATGGACAACCTCCTGAAACGCTGTTTCTATCCAGCGCGTAATGTGCGGAGCATGAATGACGGTCCAGTTCACTGCGACCGCACTGCCCTTCGCGCTTCTCCTACAATTTTGAAATTTGCATATAGGGGGCAAATATTGAAAATAATTAAATGCATACCCATGAGAGCTCCCGGCGTCCCGCGGTGCTAGAACAGGGACTAGTTGCCGCCACCCGAACTGCCTCTGGATCCGTTCGGGCGAGTAGACCTCGACCACGTTCATGTATAAGAGGAAACACGTAGTCATCCACAGGCAGTGGTCGACCATGCAACAAGAGGAGATACGGCCGTCAATCGCAAGCTCTTCGGCTTGTTGCACGGTCCATGGATCCCAGGTGACATGTTCTGTGGTCAGCAAGTCCAAGTCGGCGATGACACGCGTGTAGCTCGCGTGGTCACCCGCCGGCGACCATCGTAGCTGGGCGTGCATCCAACGGTGCCCCATTGTAGGGTGAGTGGCATCCGGCATGTCATCGTCTATAACAACAGGGTAGTACCTCGTACGTACCTCTGGCCGAGAGATCGGAAGGTACTCCCAACTCGACATCTGAAGGAGTTGTAGGCATCCAGTAATACTGCCCTTGTAAGTCTGCCGATGGCATGCATCTCACAAACCATGGTAGGTGTCCGCTAGGACCGCAGATCCCCAGCTGTAGGCTGGGATGTCATCAAGGTTGGCACCCAACTGACGAGCAATCCACACGATGTGCGGGAAGATAAGGTCTCCGGCGGTCGTCGTGAAATGACACCACCCAACAAGTAGTAGAGGTACACTTCGTAGTGGCGCCCCACGGTAGCTTCGTCGGCATCAGGTGGCCATAGATTGTATTCCTGCAATCCCTAGAGCCAAGTTATGGAGACACCATTTTCCTTCTGTTCGTATGGGACACCGAACCTGCATGAACTTCGGATTAAGAGAGTCAATAATATCATGCACATTACAAATATAAAATAATGTTATGTCATGTAATACCTCTCCGCGATGTAGTGCTACCACTGCTGTCTGCTGCGGCGAGGATGAACCAACGGCTATCCCCTGATGGGCAGGTCGGTTAGCATGGCCACGTCCTTTAGTGTGATGGACATCTCACCGAACTTTCGGTGTGTGTCTCCGACCGCCATCAGTCGATGAGACCAGTGAGAAGTGCACGATCGATGGCAGGCATGGGTGTGGTCAAGCCTCCTCCGAGCTGAGCCCCATCCATGAGGATCGCAAACGGTAGTAGACCTGCACGAGCTAGTGGAATGTGGTATCGATAGTCCAGCTTTTTTATCTTGTGCAACTACCGACAGAACAGAGGTGGCAACTGAAACGTTAACGACAAAGTGGTTATGCGTCTTCAAAAAAAGTGATGGCGGGTAATATAGTAATGCGTCGAACTGTAGTTCCTGCAGAAATTGCCCTCGCACGATGTGGGGCATCGACTGACTCACGGAGAAACTCTGGAATTGCAATGGCCGCCATCACGTGCTGCTGAAACGAAACGGCTCAGAACATACAAGTATATTTAGACAAGTATATTTATACAAACTTGAAAATTTTAACAAACTAAACACTATCGAACTAATCACGCTGCATACAACCAAAATCGCTGCATGCAATATATTCCTAAATATTAAAAACTAACCTATGTGAAGCTGTAATGAAGATCAGGAAACCTCTACCAACTTGCAAAATCACCTTCCTAGAGCGTACCTACGAAATAGGGAACTCGTATTAGTTAATCCATAAAATGAAGATAGCTCGGAATAAATTCCTACAAAACATTAACACTGATAATTATACCATTACTTGTGCCATGTTCTGTTATTTTATGTACGGGTAGTTATTTTAACATTATCATTACATATAGTAATATATTTATTTTATTACTACTAATTGCACTACAATCACACGAAGAACACACTATTATTTACGCCTTTCATGAATACACCATTAATTGCAATAAAATCAAGCTAAGTACACACCATTATTTACGCATTCTATCCTCATTTCACAAAGTAGTCAATAAACCAACATGGTCATTTCATATGTACTTATAGTATATTACAATAATTATACCTCATGTTATGATATTATTTGTCATGTAGTACCTACCCTACCATATTGCTCATTGTTAATTCTAAAAGCATCCCGATGGTTCAATAATCCTAATGTAATATTGCTACGCATTTTCAAGGTGTTAGTTGCTACTAAAAATGAGAATAACTAAATAGGATAGACGTATCCAATAATATTGATGTGTGCATCATCTTGCAAAATAACATCACGTACCCAGTTACACTACATAAAAAAATAACCAAACGAGATTGTTTTCCCATAGTCAAATATTTACATGTCAAAGTGTAGTACTAATTACACACTATTATTTACATCGTTCATGACTACTAACTATGCACTGTTAATGTATGTATTTACCATTATTCCAACACTGATATTTTCATGTACTATTCGTTCGATTAGTACTGTAGTTTATGTCATACTATCTGTACTAATATTCTACTTATTATAGTTGTATGATAACAATATCACAGTAATATTCCTAAATATTAAAAACTAACATGTGTGAAGTTGTAATGAAGACCAGAAAACCTCTACCAACTTACAAAATCATCTTTCTGGAGCGTATCTGTGAAATAGGGAACCCGAATTAGTTAATCCATAAAATGAAGATAGCTCGGAATAAATTCCTACAAAACATTAACACTCATAATTATGCCATTACTTATGCCATGTTCTGTTATTTTATGTACGGGTAGTTATTCTAGCATTGTCATTACATATACTAATGCATTTATTTTATTGCTACTAATTGCACTACAATCACATGAAGTACACACTATTATTTACGTCTTTCATGGTTTTATGTAACGCTTCTTCTACTAATATTGTACTAATTACACTAATATTACAAAATACTATACTAATATTTTAGAAAATTTCTAACTAACCTTCTCAAATTTGTACCGAATACCACTAAAGCCGAGCAACATACCGAAAACCTTCGTAAAGAATACCTATAAAATACAAATCACAAATAAAATACTCGAAAAAAGGGTTAACCTAGCGTAAACTTCACAAAACTATGAACACCGACTAAATTTCTCTGAAATTCCGATTTGAAAATCTATTTCCAATCGGAATTCCGCCTCCCTGGTTTCCTTGCGTCTCTCCTCTTCGAGCTCTCTTTTCTCAGCTCTCTCCGCGGCTGCCGAATGCCCTCGCTCTAATGCGAGCTGTCACTTATAGTGAGGGAACAACCCTAACACGCGAGAAGAAATAATTCGGTCGTTGCTTTCGGTGCGTGGATGGGACGAGCAATGTGACACAAAGGAAAAATACGAGATTCTTCGGTCTTCATGCATGTACTTGCGTCTGCTCTCTCCTCTGGTCTTCGATTCTTTTCTTTGCATGCAGACAAAGCAAATAAATCCGGGAGAGATTCGCGCACATGCAGCCGGCCAGGACTTACCCAAAAATTGAAATTTCGGGTAATCCCCATACCCGAAATTTCATATTTCGTTTATTCGTTTGCCGGATTTTGAGGTTTCGGGAAAGGTTAAACGGATTTTCAGGTCTCGGGTATGGTTAGGCTTTTGGTAAATACGCAAACATGATGTATCGATTTGTAATTACGGACCGTATTTTTTACTGTATTCCAAAAATTCCCCATTCTATAGCATTGGTATAATACATACCATCACTTGTAAAATCACTATTTTCAAGTACCATAGCAAAAAACCAAAAGAAAAGAAAAGAAAAGAAAAAATACCGCAGCCAGGTACGACGGGAACAAGCAGGATGCGTAGTTGCGTACGCCGTGGCGAAGGGCCGCACGAACAAGCAGGACGTCTCCAGGTTCAGCACACTCCTGCGGCCGCATTGCAGCCAAGATGGCTTTCTCGATGGAGAGAATGGCATGGCCAAATAGTTACCCCGCTCAACGCCTCCATCGTTTTACCAAGTTTAAGCAGTAAAAAGTAATTTACTTGACCTTGGTCTGATTAAAGGTTTGGCCAAGTATAGCTTTAGACCCAATAAAATCATTGCACGAATTAGAGCAACCGTTCACATTAACTATTCAAGACCCATTTGCGTTCAGAATTAAGCAAATCAAATAACTAGCTGCGCATGCGAAAGCCATGCCTTTCAAATTTCAAGGCCCACCATTCCCACCACCCACAAGATATGGCCATGCCAGCTCTAGCCGCCTCCAATGCTACGGCATGGCAGTGCTTGAGCATGTCGTCTTGGTTACGGTGGAGCCGGAGCGCATATAAAACTTCCTATTGTCAGGGCTCCGGCACCTCTAAAAATTTAAAAAGTGCTACAAGATCATCCCTTTAATTGATCAAATTTGTTGATTGAATTGGTTTCAATTTAGTGGTTTATAATTTTTAAGACCTTAGAACTATTTGTACATACTTTTAGTAAATTTCAAATATATGTGTTGGATTTATGATTTTACGAAATTATTGTACAAAACTATAGAGTTGTACGTGCGAAGTGTATACCCCAACGAAAATTTTCTAGTTCCACCACTGCCTATTACAGTGACCAACATGAAGTATATTTTAGCGGTGGCGGGTTAGAGCATCTCCAGCAGACTCGCTACTCCACTCGCCATCTACATTTTTTAGAAAACCAAGCTCTCTTTCGCTCTCCAACAGACTCGCTACTCTGGTCGCTAAATTTAGCGAGCGGAGAGAGAGTCGGTACATTTGGTGATTCTCTCTCCGCTCGCTATCCGGCGAAGTGTGAGAGGAGAGAGGACTTCGCGCGACCGCAGGGACGGTTCCGTTCGGCGCTAGAGGAGAGAGGAGGCGGAAGCAAGCCCCCGGAGGCTTCGTCTCCCCGGCGCAGCTTCCTCTCCCCTAGCACCGGCGACGGCGACTGGCAGCGCGGGGCGAGCCCTCACAATGCTGTGCTTCGCTTCCCCATTCACTCTTTCCAGGATGATGAGGATATCACTACTACGGATATGACCATATTTGATTATGCCAACTCCAACACATCATCCACGGGCCAAGAAGAGAGAGAGATCAAATCCATCATGTTCTGGAATCCAATTCGGCCTTCTAGGACAGCACCGACTTCATATATGAATAACTTTTGCATACGGACTCCGATTTGGGTGATCTTGGACTTGATTGAAAGCTTACAACGAGATCTTTCCAATGGATCTAATCCTAGCTCCAGATTCACCGTAGATCAGTTGAAATCATCAAAATAATACACTACAATACTGTTCTAAGCTGTTTTGGGCCTTGTAAGCGTGTGGGGGCCCAATCCCAAGTTGTGAGCGCCCCCCTAGCTGCACACAACCCTAGAATGTCCCTCTCACGTCCATCCCTCTTATAAACTCAATAGTCACCGCTTTAGACACTTCGGTTTTGTTTGATTAGTTTTGTCAAGTGCAAACTTTGTGTCTTCAAGTTATACTAGACAGCCACCTTATCAAGATCTTCAATAGAACCCCACCTTGATTTTGCCTTCAATTTTTATTTGCAATTTCAGATTGTTTTTACTATTGTTCTTGCTCTTCTTCTTCGTTGCTTGTAGAATTGAACTCGTGTTCAAAGTTGATCATGCCCACGGCAAGATCAATAACACTTCGGAGTTGGTTTAGCGATCGCTAAGGCGCATCGTCGTCGTACGTTGTAGTCGGATCGTCAAAGTCGGTTCCACCAAATCGATAGTTGTCGCTCTTATCGAAAGATCGGGACACAACCTCACATCAGGTGGTATCGGAGCGCTAAGTTTCTCGGTGAGAGATTCCGTACTGTAGATTAGTTTTTGTTTTCTGTCCTAAATTGAAAATTACTCCATAAAAATTCAACCTTTAGATTCAATCTGGTATTTTAGTGAGTTTTGTTAGGTTTTGATCCATTAGAGTCCTTATTTTAGTTGCTGATCGTTTTTCCTTCGCGTAGCTTTTTTTTCAATCTGTCCAGTACTTTGTTTTGTTCATAACTTTCGCATACGAGCTCGGATTCTAGTGTTTTTTCACTTTCCTAAAACCTGGAAACGATCTCTACAAAAACCTAGTTGGGCATGGACTCTAATTCTGGAGTCAAATCTGTTTAATCTGGATGTCAAAGTTGGTGAAGCAAGTTGTACTTTCAATCCAGATCGGTTTGGTATTTTGATCATAATTCTCACATCCGAACTCCGATTGGGAAGTTTTTATACTTTCCTGTATCCTTGAAGAGTCCTCTATAGGAACGTTTTTTATTGTCCTTTGTGATTCGGACTCCTTCAAACTGAATTTGATTCAGATTTGGAATCGGTCTCGTAGGCTGAAATTGGGAGTATTCTGTGGTGTTCGGTTTTTGAGCCATAACTTTCACACCCGAGCTCCAAACTGCATGTTCTTGTACTCTTTTGAAAGCTGAGGACATAAGCTTCAATTCTTTCCATAGTGAACTTTCTAAATTCGGTCGTTTTGAAGCTTTAATCTAGGCGACAAATCTGCTGCCCTAGAAACAATGAATTTAGGTATCTTGCTTCAATTCGTGTCCTACATTTGTTTCTTTGAGTTGGTTGAGTCCAGTAGCATCCATAATCCATAAAACCCAAAAAATATCAGTACACATAACTTTGGGAACCAATTCATCCTTTGAGAATACTTTGATCCCAATTGAGACTAGCTATTTGACATTGCTTATGGTTGTTCGTATTGATACATAGCATAATCTTGAATTATCATATTATACTATCTTGTGACGTCGAGTTAGGGATTCCAAAACTTTGTTCATAGTAGTGTTGGCCGAAAGTCACTCATAGAAAGAAAAGAGAAAGAAAGAGCCAAAAGGCAAAAAAAAAGAGAAGAAAAAAAAGAAAATAGTGGCCGGTCGCACTACATTGAGCAAAACCCTAATTTGTGTTCATTATTTCAGATTGTGCAATTGTATTAATTGTTGAGCAATCTTGTGCCCTTTTTACATTCTTTAAGCAATAAACTAGCGTCTCTCTACGACTTATGCAATAGAGCTTCTAGTGACTCACTTATATTTTATAGCTCATTTCTTGATTGCATAAGTACCATCATCTTTGCGCGTGAGTTGCCTTGAAATTCATTTATATCTTTGAGATCGGCAACTAGGACTTGTGAATTCTAGTTTGGGTCATTACTTATCATTACAATAACTAGAATTATCATATTGTATAGAAAAAAAAGTATAGCCTACCCAGCTCCACATATTCTACGCTCGTACGTTTGTTCGGTCCTTTGGCAATCGCTTTATCCAAGCTTGGGAGAACTTTTGACGCCGCCAACGGCCGACAACTCCTGCAGCACAGTAAAAACTTGTAAGAGCTTTGGTTAAGGCTTGAGTGTTGAGCGACTTTTCTCCACTTCCTAGTAGTTGATAGGGATTACATAAACCTTTGTGTTTCCCTTTTTGCTACTAACCATGTTAGGTGACAAGAGTTCACTGCATCATTCTCCATACACGAAGGGCAATGTACGACTCACTAATGAGCGAATGTCGCTGCAAGAAGACCGTCTCCGGTCCATCGAGACTTCTCAGGGAGTTGCTAACACTACCCTTGCTACTATTTTGTCTAGACTTAATATGCTTTCAGCTATTGCCCCTAGAACTTCCAATCCTCCGCCTCATCTCCTAAGCAATAACAATTGTGTACTACGTGCACAACGGGTTCCCATTGCTGCCCTGGCTTCCCAGCATAGACCCGTTGCCTCGGTCTCCCCACCACACATCGCCACGGGTTCATCAACTGATGATGAACAAGGTAAAATCAAGTTTGAATTGCCTCCTTTTGGTGGAAAGTTCGATCCTAACGCATATATTAATTGGGAGATTGCGGTAGACAAAGAATTTGCAAACTATGACTTATCTGAAAACCAGAAGATTAGTGACGTAGTTCAAGTATTAACGTCGGGTGCAATATATTGGTGGAAGCATATATCTAGACATGATAAAAAAACCTAAAACTTGGAATGCCATGAAAAGACTTATGAGAAATGATTATGTTCCAGAATATGATGCCAAATATTTGCTTACTAAACTTCAACGTTTAAAATAGGGTTCTAAAACTGTTATAGAATACTTTCATGATTTGCAAAATTATTTGTTGCGTTGTGGTTTACAAGAATTTGAAGAAGCTACTGAGTTTAGGTTCATACGTGGACTTAATCATAAAATTCAGGATGTTCTTATTGATGAAACATATAGTTGTCTTTCAGAATTGATTAAATGTGCTTGTAGAGCTGAAAACATGCTTGTTGAATCTTTGAAAGAGCCTTTAGCTTCATTTTAGGTGCCCACTGTTGCACCTTCTATTGTAGCTAACATTTTGCAGAAAAGTGAGCACCATCGCGAGAAAGATGAAGAAGAAAATGTGCAGAAAGAGGAAATATTTGCTGCTCCATATGTATGTGAAGAGTTGGAAATTGAAGTTGCACCTACAACCACTGAGAATGATTTAGAAGGTAATTTAAAAGGTATGGACTGTATACATGGTGAAAATCATTTTGAAGAGATAAAATTGTCCATGAATCATGATATCGTAGAGTAACTATTAATGGAACCCATTGCTGATTTGCTTGCTATTCCTGGTGATAAAGAAGAGTTGTGTGATAATGCTTCACTTATATCCACGCCATAACTAGTGAATGAACATGAAATATTTATATTTGAACTAAACACTTGCGCTGAACACAAACATGTTGTTCACATTGCCAATGAAGAAGATGAGCTTAAATTGATGTCTTCTTTAAATACTTTAGATTACATTGAATTTGATGTTCTGTGTGATCTGGATAGTTTAGGAGAAGATTTTGTACATTTTGATTTGCCATGGTTATCGCGAAATATTTTTCATGTTGTTGGGAAACATAATGATAAAGGAGAGCACAAAGTGCATAGAGTATATATTTGTTGAGATCTGAAACCTCTACTTCCTATGCATCAATGTGATCAATTTGATAATTCTAATATCATATCAAGTTCCCCTACTTTCGATTATACTCTATATGATAGTTTTCAAGAAAGGGGGTGTTTGGGTGATTGTGATTCATGAGCCATTGATTTGATCACAAAAGATATGCATGTTGCTTTGCTCTTTGTCGCTACTAACATTTTGCAGGAGAATGTGATGGAGTCGATGACGAGTCCAATTTAAGAAAGGGAGAATGATGAGACCATGCTCGTCCTGGATATGATCAACGCTATATCAGTTTGGCGACACTTCAGGGCATCCTCTGCATCGTCTACATCTACTAAGATGGCTTTCCTTCACGGAGGGGAGGAAGCATCCAAGAGTGCTAGCTTTTAACATGCCTTTATATGCTGAAAAGAAATATTGAGCTTTGTGGATGATTTTTAGATGAGAATATTTTTTGTTGAAGACAAGCTAAAAGCTGAGCATGAGTCGAGAATGACTCAAATTAAAGAAAGGGAGGATGATGAGGACATCGCTACTACAAATATGACCACATTTGATTATGCCAACTCCAACACATCATCCACGGGCCAAGAAGAGAGAGAGATCAAATTCATCACGTTCGGGAATCCAATTCGGCCTCCTGGGATAGTACCGACTTCAAATATGAATAACTTTTGCATACAGACTCCGATTTGGGTGATCTTGGACTTGATTGAAAGCTTACAACGAGATATTTTCAATGGATCTAATCCCAACTCCAGATTCATCGTGGATCAGTCAAAATCATCAAAACAATACACTATAATACTATTTAGGCTGTTTCAGGCCTTATAAGCGTGTGGGGGCCCAATCTCAAGTTGTGTGCGCCCCCTAGCTGCACACAACTCTAGGACATCCCTCTCTCATCCATCCCTCTTATAAACTCAGTAGCCTCCACTTTAGACACTTGAGTTTTGTTTGATTAGTTTAGCCAAGTGCAAACTTTGTCTTCAAGTTGTGCTGGACAGCCACCTTGTCAAGATCTTCAATAGAACCCCACCTTGATTTTGCCTTCAATTCTTATTTGCAATTTCAGATTGCTTTTACTATTGTTCTTGCTTGTTCTTCAGTTGCTTGCAGGAATTGAACCTTGTATTCAGGTTGATCGTGCCCACGGCAAGCTCAATAATACTCCAGAGTTGGTTTAGCGATTGCTAAGGTGCATCGTCGTCGTACGTTGTAGTCGGATCGTCAAAGTCGGTTCCACCAAATCGATAGTTACCGCTCTCATCGAAAGATTAGGACACAACCTCACATCACAGGACGTTCCCCCGCTCGGCGGTGTCTCAGCCTTTGGGCCTGGAGCCTCCGCTCTACCGTGCGCCTCGCGCCGACGCCTCATGGTCTCGCGGTAGCGTAGTGCCTCTCCCTCTCTTCCTTTTTTTCTTGCATCGGATGTGTTTGGACGGTTTGGTTTGCTTAGATTCGGTGTTTTGTCTTCATGTGCAGGGTCCCGGTGGCCGCGCTCGACAGCGTGCAGGGGTCATTCTCATTCAAAGATACCCCATGGCCACGTCGCTTCCCAGCGCCGAACTCGCCTTCGCCTCCTCCGGTCCTCCCTCGCCGAAGCGGCTTCACATCGCTACGGCACCAGGTAGAGAAAGGTCTCTTCTTGGTTTCCCCCAAAATTAAATGCTTGATGCATTCATATTTTATGATAAAGAACATGCTATGTTTTGCTTATTGCAAGCAAGGAGCCATGGAGCATGGGTTAGTGACTGATTCGAGCGCGTCGACGTTCTCCATCATGGAGGACGACCACACCCTCGCCAACTCTGTCAGATTTGTTCTCAATCAGAAGTGAATGCAATTTTTTCTTTTTTATGTTCTTTCTTGTACCAAGAATTCACTGTTACCTGTTAACCCCTGACGAAGTGCTACACAAATGGCTTGGAAATAGTCTTGATTGTGATTAAGCAAGACGATTCTATTTTTTATTATGCTGCATTAAGGAGATTGACGATGCCACTGGAGATACAGTTGAAGTTGGTTATGATGTTGGATTCGAGATAATAAAATTTTGTGGGTTACTTGTTACATTAGAGCAACTGAAGTTTGAATCATGATTGCAATTTGCTGTAAGGAAAAATTTATGACTTCTCTGGAATAGCAATTGGATAAGTTTCCAGTTTTCAGCTCTTAGTCAGCTTAAATCTAGACTGGAACATACAAATATTAGAAACAAAACAAGAATTATAAGTCGGCGATGATTGGCAATAGTTGTTTGGTTGATCATAAGGATAGCCATTTGCACGTTGTGTTAGTTCCATTTGTCGAATATCTAAATATGGGGTACGTGTGCATGCACAGCTTACAAAGACCGAACCGTATATGCTGGAGAAAGCATATAAGGACTCCGGATATCATGGGCCCAATTTCGGTGGCATACGATATACATGCAGAAGATAGTATCACATTAGAAAGGACTTGATTGAGTTTCCCGTTGTGAGGAAAACAAACTCGAGTACGCCTGATATCTAGAAGTTTGGATACGCGATGAAGATCACGCGTCGATAGAATCTCCATCAGTTACGATCTGTGACTCCAAGATAGCTACGACTCAATAGAGGCAGGGCTACCTCCACTATAAAAGGCCGGGGGTAGGCGCCCTCAAAGGAAGAGTTCTTTGGCGCAAAGCATCTCATAGTCGCATAGTCAAGCATCTGCTTTAGCCTAGGGTTCATATTCTTTGTACTTAGGCTTGAGTATTCTGATCTGTACTTCATACTTAATATACAAGCATCCACCATACAGGAAGTAGGGTTTTACTCCCCCGCGAGGCCCGAACCTATCTACATTGCGTGTCTTCGACCCTATGCTTAACTCTGCTCCATGAAGGTACCCGAAACATAAAGTTTATTGTCGATTTATGATCCTTCGACAATTGGCGCGCCAGGTAGGGGCCTTCAGCTGTTTTTTGCATATTAAAATAATGTCTTGGACACGCGTCGGCAATGGCTTCCCGGGCGACTACCCATGTGATGGACTCCACTCAATTGCCATCATCGACCAGGGCCCTACGATCGAATCAGAGATCACCTTTGGGACCATGCTCTACCGATGGGGCCCAAAGCAAAAGCGACGCTCATACCGGCCAGAGCGGCAACCGAACGGACCGATACATTTTCACAACGGGAGCCAATGATGGCGACACTGCCGAAGGTTCCCACGATAGGAACCCCGGAGCAGACGCCACAGGAGGCCAAGGGCTCCAGATCCCTTTGCGTGCACCTAAGGATCCCACAGCATTAATGGTTGCACATGCCCTGGCATCCAATACCACGGGTCATCGTCGTGTCCTAGCGGCCGCGGCCGTGGCCGAAATCGTGGCCAACCTAACGAGGCAGATTGACCTCGAGGATCCAAGGACACCCCGCCCGCGGGTACGAGGGATTCAGGCGTGAAGCTCCTTAACAAAGATGGTCAGAATGAAGGCCTAGCCACGCACAAAGATCCAACCGTAACCACAATAGCGACATCTTTAGCACTCCTGAAGCGTGTAACATCCCAAAAATTCTAAATAATAAAAATAGAAATATAAAAATTAGAAAATGTAATGGAATATAATTTTTAATTAGAATGTTAAGAATGAACTAAAATATTATCTCCTATTTCATTATCTTGAAATCAAACCATAATAAAAGTATGAGTTGCAAAATAAAAATTCAAATCAAACAAAATATGAAAATAAGTTGGAAATAAAAATTTATATTTAAATTCCAACTAATCTAAAATTTTATTGAATTTTGGTTCTTAAAAGAATCTATAATTGTACTAATTTCATTTTCTCTACAATACAAAACTTAAAGTACAACAAGAAAATAAAGTTCAACATTAAAATATATTTATCGATGATTTTTATGGATTTTTATGAATTTATTATAATTTTCTTGAATTTCCTTGATTTTTGTTCCAAAGGAAAAATCTTTTCATATAATCATGATAATAGATAAAGAAAAGAGTAGAAAGTTTATAACAAAAAAAAATTATTTAAACATATAAAATTATTCATAAATTAATTTTGTTAGTTAAGGGTCATATGGAGATATTTGAGGAAGTTACATGTCACATCAAAGCAATTAAGAGTGCAATTAATGAATCCTTGACTAGCAACAGTGAATTTGTCAGATTTAAATAAACATAATTATGCATTAATTCGACCTGAATTTTTTATATTATATTCATTATAGACCATACTATTAAAATTAAAATTATTAGGAAATAATAATTAAATTTGATAATTTTAAAAATTTGAAAACTGAAAAGCTTAAAATCTGGTAATTCCAATGTCAGAATTTTAGTAAATAAAATATAAATAATTGGCAACTTAACATTTTACAGGAGACTAATATGGCTATAAGGAACCTACAAAAAAATTCCAAGATATTTAATAAGTTATGGACCCCAAGATAAATTAAATACATAAAAATGAAATCTGTGCACAGTGCACTGTTCGATATTTTATAAATTCTACAAGAGTGAGATAATTCTGAAAATTTGTCATTACCTTAAAGCCTATCTTTAGTATACTCCATAAATTCCTCATTAAATTAGCACTATGATTGCTATCCAGTTCATTGAATGCAATCCAGATCTGCTGGCGATAAGGAATTGATGAGGTTTTAGGTTTGATATTTATAAAAATTCAAAAACTGAATAGCTAAAAATTTGAAAACTTCAATGTCAGAATTTTATTAAATAAACTATCAATAATATGAAGATGAAACTTTTACAGAAGGTTAATGTTACTATAAGGAACCTGCTCAAAATTTCCTAAATTTTTGAGTGAGATATATGTACCTAAATAAATAAGAAACAGAAAGCATGAATATGTGTAAAGTGCACTGTCAGAATTATTGTAAAATCCTCAGGCGTCTAATACGTCTGGAATTTTTATGGTAGATCCTAATCTAGCCCAGGTACACTCAGTAAATTCCTCATTAATTTTGCGATAAGAGAGATAACTGATTTAATGAACCAAACTCAGCTCTGATCACTGAAATTGCTTGAAGTCCTCCATTCCATCGCTGACCTATGGACCCGTTGCACCGAGCGAACCCACCTGCCAGCCTCTGCCCCCAGCCTTCCTCTTCCTCCGGTCGCTGCATCCCCGAAGTAGAACCTCGTCGCCAAAGCTGTAGCTTGCGCCACCTTTGCTCCTTCGCGACGCTCGAGGAAACCGTCATCGTCCTCTCCTTGCCACGCCGCCATCCTCACCAGATTTCCCGCAGCTCGCCCATACCGATCCCTGTTCTGGCACCGCAATTCTTCCGCCGTGTTCATACCAAGCTATCGAGCTTCTCTACAGTGAATTGGCGCCTATAAATAGAGCATCAGGATCGCCTTAGAATGCCCTTCATTTCCCCTCTCCTCTTGATCAATTTCATCAACTGAACCATCGCCAATTTCCCTCATCTCCGCCATGACCGAAGAACCCTAGCAATCAGATCAAACCCAATTCGTACCAATACACTGATCCTCCTCCCAATTCCTTCACACGTTAGCATCAGTAGCTCGCTAGGATCTAAAGCCCCCGAAAATATCTCGAGTTCTTCATGCGAAAACCGGTCGCCACCGTGGCCTTTCTTCCCCACGGCCAGCCTCCGTTAGTAGAGCTCTTCGTTGAATTTCTGTCCTCACTGATTAGGAAAATGGAATCCATTGACTCCCTTGATGCTTTATTTGCTACCGATTCTAACCGAACCACCTTGGTTCATCTCCTCCGACGAGACGCCATTGCCGCCGCCGCCTCTTCTCGGTGGCAGCCCGCCTCAGCTCAACTCCGGCCGAATCGACACCACTCTCGGGTGCGCCTCAACTCCCTAAAGCTCACTGCTACACCAAAATATGCAAAAATATTTTGAAAATCTATTCTGGAAAAATATTTTAATACAAAGATGAATAGTAGATATAAAAGTAGATTAAATATAGAAACTTTGCAAACAAAGTTAAATTTATTTGGAACCAATTTTATCATGATCATTATTCTGCTATGCACCCATTTCTATAAAAATATTTGGGTAACCAGTTGTTTTATGTGTTTTCTATTGAAGTCTAACATTATTAGTAACTATGCAATAATAACTAAATTGATAAGGAAAGAATTTTTGGAAGTTTATTAAACATATTTATTTTCAGCATTATGGTGGAATAATGTTAGTCTAGGTAAAAATACTAAACAAATAATAATTTATGCAAATAGGATGTGATTTAGTATGAAGAGCATAATAGGTATATATGTATATATATAAGTATGTGTTCATATAGGACCATGCTTGCATCTAACAATTAGTTCATGGAAATGGGGTAGATAACTTAATGTGTTATGCCTGATAACATGGCAGCCAGAAATTTAGTGATAAATGTTTAATTAAAAAGTCTTTAAATACATTGCTTTGCATCTGAATCCTATTAACAACATACTATTTTACGATATCACCATAAGACAAATCTTTCTACTTTAAATAATTTTAGCATCTATAATTCGAGGTTATAAATACAAGAATACATAATTTTAACCTCTTGAATTCGTAAAACAAGAATAAATAATCTATAAAAGAATATGCGTATGTTTCTTATAGCATGTTTTATTTGATTTACTGTCTGTCTTCTTTTTGCCCTTATTGAAATTGTTGTTTCACTATATTTCCATTGAACGACGTATAGAACCTGACATCATTAATTCGGTCATCGACAACACAGGCTTCGACCGCGACTTCGTCGTAAACAACGATTAAGCAAGACAAGCACCCCCTTTGATCATATTGATCCCAGTATTTAATTTTCACTGTGTTTATCAAAATGTTTCATGCATGCATTTATTTTCTGTAAATAAGCTATTTTGTGGTACTGGTAGATATACCTGTTGTCTCATGAAACTTCCTTGATATGTCTAGACATGCGAACCTTGATAACCATATAAATGGGTTAGAGAATACATAATGTCAACTTGGGTATATGCGATTATTAACCATGCTTAGCCATGCTTTAGAACCAACGTTGAATATGATCAGATCAAAATTGATTCTTGAGAATTGAAAAAGGTTGGTTATGACATGATGTCATTTGTTGGTATTTTGACTTAAAACCCCAAAATAAAAACTATGGTTTAGATGCGGGCAATTATTGGCAATAGCCGGTTGTGCAAGAGATGGACTTGTACGTAGTGTAGGGGGAGATTATTGCCCGTGTCGAATTAAGGACCGAGCTATGGGTTGTTTTCAAGCCAAGAATTCCGTGCAACCACAAGTGCTGGGATGGGGCAGCCTTAACCTATTAAGTTGCTTAGGTCTGGCTTTGCACATTGGTAGGCGGGAGATAGTAAGAGCATACCTTTCTAGGTTTGCTTATGATGGGCTTCCACACTTCGTTGTGGGTAAATGCATATCGGTATAACGGTGTACGCCTTGGTATGGGAAGAAACCTTATCGCAGGGATTTACTGCTTCTATCGCAGGGAATTACTGCTCTTATTACCACTTTATATGACAGGGATACACTGTCATGTTTCTTCTCCATAACAAGGATTCAATGTCATCGGGCTGGTGCAAAGCTAGGTCTATGTAATGTAACGGTTATGTTATGATCTCTCTACGGTACACCAAAGAAGTGTGCTAATAGCTTGCACAAAGAGCTGATCATTTCTTGTGGGTAAAGTTGTACACCTCTGCAGAGTGTAAATCTAATTAATTAGCCACGCCTACGGTCAAAGGCACTTGGTAACGTCATCACATAGCTAAATATTTTACTATTTTCGAAATGTAATGGTTTCCATCTAATGTGCCTTGTTTTGGCAAATATTATGGTTATGCCACGTGTTGGCAAGAAATTGATATGGCAGGATTGGATTATTGGATCATTGAATTATTCAATGCTCACGAAGGGCTGTGAGTATTACTTATGCTTTAATTATTTCTTATCAGTCAAACTTTCTTTATTAAATTCCGTTTGCAAATGAAAACTTGATTTACAAATTCCATTTAGCTTTATGCAAATTAACCGTAGAAGCCTTTCCTTTGAAATGGCCTGCAAATTAACCGTATGTAAAGTGCTCACCCTTGCTTATTATGTTGTTTTAGGTGGAAAAAGATAGCGAAGCTTTGAAAGATCTCTTTTCGTCGCAGGATGCGAGATTTTCAATAAAGCGACCTTTCTAGGGATTATGCCTTGTCAATTGCTTGAGGGATTGGATGGGCACACTACAAGACTTTGCTTCTTCTCTTGCTATATTTATATACTCTGAGTTGTAAGAATATATTGTACAAATAGCTTTCCCTTGAACAAAATGATGTATGGTTGTAATTCCATTTGTTGAAAATGTGTGTATTAGCCACTGATCATGGGACTAGTACTGTATGCGCATTAGATTTCCATTTTTGCATTTATGTGAAAATGGGGGTCGCTACAAAGCGAATGTCCAATGGTCTCATATGCTGCTGAAATCCCTTCCACCACTAGATCTGGGCAACCCGACGACTCCAGTATTTGACCAGATGAAGACGCTGGTCGATGCAGCGCAAGCTCAGATCACTCGAGCAATCAACTCGAGGCTTGGGTGCCCTAGCCAACAGAGCGCTAGAAGCCAACGGTCAGAGCAATCCTACCGCCACCGAGCTATCGTGTCGGCGTCGGCTAGCTTCAACCAGCAAGCTTCCAAGACCGTTTGCTCCAACCCTCGCCGAGGGCCCCCCGAAGATCTTCGAGAACGTATCCCATACGATCGAAGAGACCTGTGAGAGGTCCTGTGAGGTCGGAGGGAGGAGCGCGACAGGGAAAACTTCAAGCGACAGGACAACGTGTCCCCACCTGCGAGGGGCCAAGCTCCTAGTTGCCGCGTCCAACAAGACGATTCTCCGCCCCCACGGGGACGCTCTCCCACACGAGGCAGGCTCATCCCTCGATGAGGTCCGTGGCAGATGACCCCTGAGGATGCCGATGAAGGATGCAGGGCCTTCACTCCTGAGCTATGCGCGGTCATGTGGCCTGACAAGTTCAAGCTAGGCCCGGTAGAAAAGTACTCGGGCAAGATCAATCCTATTGAGTGGCTGCATATCTAGACTACGGTCATGAGGGCGACTAGAGGAAACGAGAAGGTAATGGACAATTACCTCCTCACCACCCTCGATGGTGCGGCGAGGTCTTGGTTGCCCAACCTCCCGCCCGATTCGATACCCTCTTGGGCGGAGTTGCGGGCCCAATTCATTGCCAACTTTCAAGGTACATATGAATGCCCCGGAACACACAGCGGCCTGCATTGAGTAGTACAGAAGCCGAGAGAGTCGCTGCGGAGTTTCATTCGGTGCTTCAGCGATAAGCGCAACTCGATCCCTGACATCTCAGATGAGGCCGTCATTGTCGCTTTCGAAAATGGCGTAAAGGACGGATACCTGAAGGGAAAGTTGGCGACTCGCAAGATCCGGACCGTTATGGAGCTGTTCGAGTTGGCCGACAAATACTCCATACATGCCAAAGCTTGAGACCCCGTCAATGATCCTAGGATTTATGACAACAAGCCCAAGTCGTCCAAGCAGGGGTCGAAGAAAAATAAGAAGCGTGGGGAAAAGCATAAAGGTGACTCCACCATAACCGTGGTCGAGAGAGGCAAGGCATGCAACACCGGCGACAACAAGGGTCGAAGTTGAAAGGGTGGCAAGTACTGCTCGATCCATCATTCGGACAAACACTACTTCGACGAGTGCCAGGTAATCAACAGGAAACTCCTGGAGAAGCTCAAGGCCACCCTTACCAAGCGCAGGGTGGAGCTGCCCAAAGAGGATCCCCATGACGATGAGCTGAGTACCGTGGGGCCGATCACAACCTAACGCACATCTTTGAAGGATCTGCCACGTATGAGTCCAAGCGGCAATACAAGGCAATTGAAAAGAAAGTTAACCTGGCCCTGCCAGTTCTCCCCAAACTCCTCAAGTGGTCGGAGGTGCCGATCATCTTCAATCAAGCGGATCATCCAGCCACGGTCCTCCACCCGGGCCGATACTCGGTGGTGGTCGAGCCCACCATCATCAACATTAAGGTCGCCCAACCTTGATCGATGGCAGGAGCTCGTTAAACCTCATCTTCACGAAGACACTGAAGAATATGGGAATTTCGCGGACTAAGATCAAGGCTGGGGCTGAGCAGTTCCACGGCATCACGCCGCATTCCTCGTCGGTGCCCCTCGGCCAGATCCAGTTGCCAGTCACGTTTGGCACACCAGAAAACTTCCGCACCGAGTAGACCCTCTTCAACATGGCAAATTTTGAAACTGCCTACAACGTGATCCTAGGACGCCCAACGCTGACCAAGTTCATGGCAGTGGTACACTACGCGTATCAAACTGTCAAGATGCCAGCACCAAGAGGGGTCCTCACCATCAAGGATGACCAACGCACCACTGTCAGGTACGACAAGAAGAGTCTGGAGATGGTCGAGATCCCCGGAGAATCTACGTCCGTCGTTGGGGGCAAGGCGGTCAAGCGCCAAAAGTCCAAGGAAGCCGACAAAGGCCGGGACGACGACGGCGAGGAGAGCAAAAGGACCGGGGTAGACGTCAAGACAGTACCCTTGGACCCGACAGAGCCCTCTAAGATGATCAAGGTAGGGGCCAGCCTCGACCCTAAATAGGAACTTAAGCTCGTTGCCTTTCTTTCGGCAAACCGTGATGTGTTTGCGTGGCAACCGTCCGACATGCCCGGAGTCCCCAGGGAGGTGATCGAGCATCGTTTAGCTGTGGAACGAAGCGCCAGGCCTGTGGTGCAGAAGCAGCGAAGATTTGCAAAAGACAGGAAGCAAGCTATCCAAGAGGAGGTTGGCAAACTCCTCAAGGCTGGCTTCATCCGGGAGGTTCGTCACCCGACGTGGCTGGCTAACCCCGTCCTTGTCAAGAAGCCGAACGTCAAGTGGAGGATGTGCGTCAACTACACAGACCTCAATAAAGCTTGCCCTAAGGATCCTTTTCCTTTCCCCCGCATCGACCAAATAGTGGACTTCACAGTGGGCTGTGAACTGTTAAGTTTTCTAGACGCCTATTTGGGGTATCACCATATTAGCATGTCTACGGAAGATGAGGAAAAACTGCTTTTATCACTCTATTCGGAGTATTCTGTTATGCCAAGATGCCTTTCGGTTTGAAATGTGTTGTAGCTACGTATCAACGTTGTATTCAGAATTGCTTGAAATACCAAATCGGGTGCAATATCGAAGCGTACGTCGATGATATCGTAATGAAGTCAAAAACTGGGAGCGCCTTAATCAATGACCTCGAGGAGACATTTGATAACCTCAAGAGGTATCGGATGATGCTTAGCCCCAAGAAGTGCACGTTCAGCGTTCCGTCTGGCAAACTTCTTGGTTTCCTGGTGTCCAGTCGAGGCATCGAAGCCAACCCGCGCAAGATTGAGGCCATCGACCAAATGCGTTCTCCGCGGATGCTAAGAGATGTGCAGAAGCTCACGGGGTGCATGCAGCCCTCAGCCGATTCATCTCACGGATGGGTGAGCGAGGGCTATCTTTCTTCAAGCTACTCAAAAAATAGGACTTTTTCAAGTGGCCCCAAGAAGTAGAAGGAGCCTTTCAAGACCTGAAAAGGTATCTATCATCTCCATCTGTCCTGATCTCGCCTAACGAAAAAGAAGAGCTATTTTTGTATATTGCAGCTACCCCTCAAGTGGTGAGCACCATCCTGGTAGCTGAACGGGATTGCACAGAAAAGAAAGCTAAAGTCCAGAAGCCGGTGTACTATGTGAGCGAGGTCTTGCATGACGCAAAGCTGCGATACCCTCAGGTACAAAAGGTGCTTATGCCGTCCTAATGACTTCCCGAAAGCTGCGGCACTACTTTCAGGCCCACAAGATTACGGTCATGACACTACAAGAAACAGGGAAAAATTCGTGGGTTTTTTTAAATTCGTGGGCCAAAAAAAACCCACAAATTTATGTATTTAAATTAGTCAGTTTCTATCAAACCCACGTTTTTAATTAAATTCGTGGGCCACAATAACACCCACGAATTTATTTATTTAAATTCGTGGGTCACAATAATACCCACGAATTTATTTATTTAAATTGTGGGCCAATATACGACGTATTTATTCATTTAAATTCGTGGCCGAACTTACCCACGAATTTACGCATTTAAATTCGTGGGCGTAACTTACCCACAATTTACGTATTTAAATTCGTGGGCCACCAAACCCCACGAATTTAAGCCGACTAGAAAAAGCCCATCGGACCACGCGCGCGTCGCTCACCCTCTCCCCCGCCGCCGCGCGCGCCGCCCACCACCGCGCCGCGCCGCCGCGCGCCGCCGCTTCCCGCCCGCCACGCTCGCCGCCCATTGCCCGCCGTCCCCGCTGCGTCGCCGCCTCGCGCCCGCCCGCCGCCCGCTGCTGCTGCCGCCGCCCCGCTCGGTCGCCGTGCCACCGCCCTCCGGCCTCCACGCTTCGCACTCGGCCGCCCGAGCCGCCCCTCTCGCCGCCCGCCGCGCCGCCCCGCCCGCCGGCCACCCGCCTCGTCGCCCCACCGCTGCGCACAAGACCGCCGCCCACCAGCCGCCGCCCGCTCCTTATCACCCCCGACAACCACCGCCTCCACGTCCTCCTCTACCTGCCCACGCCGCCGGAGGTCGTGAAGGCAAGTCCTCTGCTTCCTCGCACCCTTGTTCCTTTCTGTTTGGCTCAAGCGAGAGGTGAGTTGCGAAGTGTTCGAGTGAATGCGCAAGAGAAGGATGCGAAGGCGGCGCCCCTGACGAAGGAGGAGGTCGGCCGTGCAACGTGGATGCTGCTCCAAACCATCGCAGTGGCGGTGCTCGATCTTATGCCCGTGTGAGTATAGCACAACAAACCACACATAAGTTCAAGATCCGCCTTACACTACAAGTCGTAGTACATAAATCATCGATCGTCAATGCGAAGCACAACTATGAATCATGATGCATTTGCGTAGATTCATTCTTTTCACTAGCGGATAGGCACATGTGTTGAGTATGATTTTTTGGATTCCATTGGTTGTCAGATTTAATTCCTGTTGTATTTGTCAATTGTGTTTCAGTTTCCTGATGAACCAAAAACGTGATTAAATTCGTGGGTTTATTAAACCCACGAATTTAATCTGTTAAATTCGTGGGTTTATTAAACCCACGAATTTAACTCAGATTCCCAATTAAATTCGTGGGCTTGGCAGAAACCCACGAATTTAACTTAAATTCGTGGGTACCCACGAATTTAATTGATTAATTTCGTCGAGTTAAATTCGTGAACTAAATTCGACAGTTTGCTCACGAATTTAAATTAAATTCGTCGGTTTTGGCCTAAATTCGTGGGTTTTTGGCCCACGAAATTTTCCCTGATTCTTGTAGTGTGATGACGTACCCGCTCAAGGAGATTATACGCAATCGAGAGGCGATAGGGCGGATCGCGCAGTGGGCGGTTGAACTCAACGAGTTCAAGGTCAACTTCGCGCCACGGACCAACGTCAAGATGGGAGTCTTGGCAGACTTCATCGCAAAATGGACGAATGTTGAGGAAAAGGAGCGAAAAGTGGTTGATGATCAATGGACTATATTCTTCGATAGTTCGCTCACGCTCCAGGGCTCAGGGACTGGCATCGTGCTCAAACCCCCAACAGGTGAGGAGCTTAAATATATCATACAGCTTGATTTCCATGCTTCAAACAATGTTGCAGAATACGAGGGACTGGTCAATATATAGGCTTCGCATAGCAGCGTCACTTGGGATCATATGATTACTCGTGAAAGGGGACTCACAGCTAGTCGTGAACCAAGTGTAGAAGGAGTACCAGTGCTCAGACGGCAACATGGCGGCGTATCTGAACAAGGTTCGCAAGCTAGAGCACAAGTTCGAAGGGCTCGAGGTAAAGCACATTAGGTGATGTGATAACTATGCCACCGACGAACTTGCCAGGCTCGCTTCGTCCCACTCGACCGCGCCCGCAGGAGTCTTCGTCAAGAAGCTCCTCAAGCCCTCCGTCTCTCCCGCGCAAGAAGCAGATGCTACCCAACTCGATCAGCAGCCTGATCGAGTAAGCGAGGCAGAACTAGCAGACGCGGAAGCTGCACTACTCGAATGAGAGCCGACTTGGATGAATCCATTCCAGGCATATCTCGAGGGTTGGGAGGTCCCTGACGATGATGCAACAACCGAGAAAATTGCGCATAAGTCCAAGCTATACGCATTGGTAGACGGCAAGCTCTATTGAAAAGGGAGTAACGGAATCTTGATGAAGTGCATCACTCAGGAAGAGGGCAATAAAATATTGCTCGATGTTCATGGAGGCTTCTGCGGCAATCACGCGTCCTATCGCACCCTAGTCGGAAAGGTTTTTCGACAGGGATTCTATTGGCCAACTGCCCTCGAGGACGCTTGTGAGCTGGTAAAAAAGTGTGAAAGCTGCCACTTCTATGGCAAGCAAACCATCCGACCAGCCCAAGCACTGCAAACTATTCCCCTATCTTGGCCTTTCTTCATCTAGGGTTTGGACATCTTGGGACAGATCCCAAGAGCCCAAGGAGGTTACAAGTTCTTATTCGTGGCAATCGACACGTTCACTAAGTGAATCAAAGCCGAACCAGTCAGGAGCATCACCTCAGAAGTGGCTAAGAAGTTCATGAGGAGTATCGTTACTCGATTTGGTATCACTAATCGGTTGATCACAGATAACGGTAGCTAGTTCAAGAGCAATGCTTTCACAATCTTTTGCGAAGAATTGGGTATCAAATTTTGTTTCACCTCCGTAGCTCATCCTCGGAGCAACGATCAGGTCGAACGTGCCAATGGTTTAATTCTGCAGGGGATCAAAACCCGCGTGTTCAATAGGCTTAGGGCTTACTCAACTCGGTGGGTGAAGGAGCTCCCCTCGGTACTATGGGCTGTTCGAACATCGACCAATCGATCCATAGGTGAAACACCGTTTTTCTTAGTCTACGAAGCCGAAGCAGTGCTTCCGACTGAGTTAACGTTCAAATCACCTCATGTGGACAACTACTCGGAAGAGGAACAAAATCAGATGCGAGCAGACAACGTAAACTTACTCGAAGAGTATCGGGATCGAGCATTCATTCGAGCGGCTAAGTATCAGCAAGCCCTAAGAAGATATCATAGCCAACGAGTCCGGGACAGAGTGCTCATCGTCGGAGACCTAGTACTACGAAAGGTGAAGAAGCAAGACAACCGTAATAAGCTTTTTCCCAAGTGGAAAGGTCCCTATGAGGTGGTTGAAGCAACTCGGCCGGGATCGGTGCGGCTATCGATATCAGAAGGCGCGATACTCGACAACTCATGGAAAATCGATCAGTTGCGAAAGTATTACACATAAAAAATTGCATTGCAGCCGAAACTCAGGTAAGTATGATTCCATTAATATTCAACTAACAAAAACTATTATATTGCATCTTAAGCAGGTATCCCACTACTACTTGCCCTCGAAGGTGTCGCGCTGCCTCCTTTGCTCACTCGGGGGCTGGCAGCTGATAGTCCCCAGGATAGGCCTACGCCCGCGGTACGGGCCGAACGAGACGGCGAAGGCACGGCCGCTTGTCGACGGGGCAAGCGGCCTCTCCGTCGTCAAAAGCCTCCTTAGCACCAGAAGCACTTAGAGTACGAGCAAAGGTCGGGCTGATGAAGTTGTTTTGAGCTTCACCCCCGGTGTCGGCAGCTTCACTTTCTTCCCCTTGTGCTCCGGCGGCGGCATCTTCTCTCTCGAGAGAAGAAGAAGTGGCTTCATCTTTCCCGACGACGACGCGTAGCCTGCTGGTGACCTCTTCCTCCTTCTCGATAGCCTTCCAGTCGATCTCGTTCTTCCCATCGAAGGAAATGATGATCCTCCCCAGAGAAACTATCGCTAGCGGTGTCGGGGGAGATGACTCTCCGAGGATAATCACACATGGGGGAGATGGTGGAGGGGAGGCCATAAATGAGGCCGAAGGTCTAAAGTATTATGAGTAGAAGGCAAGAACGAAGTTAGTTTGTGACAAGAGATTGCGAGTCCCGTCTATGTGTATAGCCCAGGGAACAAGTCGCATTGAAGTCGCAAATCTGCTAAGATCCGCGTTGTTTCCAATTAACGAGGCATATGTTGAGCTTTTCACGCAAGTGCAGAAACCGAGGAGACGCCGGCTCCCGTCATTGACTAGATAACGCACTGCGTGGAAGCTGAACGAGCGCAAAGGTTGCAACAGTACACAACTGTTGAAATGGATGTCTTACTCTGAACGTTCCAAGTGTACGGACGGAGGCCGATATGATCGATGCTCAGGTTCAACTCCTTACTCGATGACGTATCATCGACTATGGAGTCGGGAGCTAAATCACGCATTTTTGACGCATGTATTCGACCCTTCGCTCGATGAATGCATCGAAGAAAGAGTCGAGGTCTATATTGTTCGATCTTTTTCTTTACCTGTCTCCACTCTCAGGTCAATACACTATTCGAATAAGTGGTTCGGAGAGTCAGCGGGTATCTGTGATGCTAATGCCTCATTTATTTCGCTCGGTCCCGCAATCAAGCAGAAAATCGAAGGCTACATCGCGATATTGTGCTTACGTTACTCTACTCCCTACTCGATGACATATCAAGTAAGGAGTTGGGGGCTACAGGTAACCCAGTACCTTGCTTTATTTTCTTGGTTGATACTGTTATCGAGTAGGGCGTTGTAGGCACAATCTTTTTCTCTTCTTAATTCCTTTTACATGTGATTTTTTGCACGTATTTACTCGATCACATACTTAGAACGTTAGTGAATGAAAACCAAAATATAGCCATGCCTGAATCCGACTTCGAGCAATTCTATTCTGCACGCACCCGAGCACCAGATTGTCAGACATCTAAAGTCAGCGGACGGCAGGAGACGAAGCCTCTAGTCAATTCTACATGTGTTACTTAGCAAGTTTATGTTCACTATAAGGTCTAAGCAGGAGGAATGATAAAGACATGTAAAAGCCGCACAGTTTTTTACTTGTATAGTGTTCATATTGTATGCAACCTCTTCGAGCGACTGCTCGGGGGCTAAGCTATCTAATGAGAATTTTTTCCAGCCTTGTATGTAGATACTATCGAGCACATGTTTCAGGCCTGGCGATATTTATTAAGTGCTAAATTGGATTTGCACCTACTCGAGCTACTCTGTTTCGTCGACAAAGAAATAGCAGAGCTCAATAGGCAGGCAAATTGATTAAGTGCTATTGATAAAATGCCAGTTTGTACATTTGCACTTTCAAACAGAAGGATCCCCGGGAGTGTTGCCCTCGTCAAGCGACATTTCCAAGTCGTCCACGAACCTTCTGGCAAGACCCTCGAAGGACGTGATGTAGTCGGCAGCCTTGCATACATCGCCTGCGAAGCCTTCATCGAGTCCTGAGAAGTCCAGATCCGGATGGTGGCTCCTCACCATGCCAAGCATGTGAGAAGTTGCAAGGTGGGCCAAGGTATTCATATGTTCGAGTGTTTTCGACCGCAGAGCAGCCAGTGTCGCATCTGTTGCAGTCTTTTCGACCTCGATTTTCTTTCTGTTTGCCTCCGCCTTATCTCGACCAGCTTCAGCCTCAGCCAATGCATTTTCAGCAGCGGCCTTCTCAGCCTCCAGCTTCTTGGCCTTAGCTTCGGAAGCCTTCAACCTATCCCTGAGCGCCTCCATCTCGGTATCCTTCATTTTGAGTATTTGATTTTGAGAAGCGGTGAGGCGCTCGACTCATTGTTGGGTTTGTTCGCCAAAGGTTTGGGCCTCAAGAAGGATGCCAGCTGCACGCTGTGATTCAAAGCCGAGGAACGTCAAAAAACAGAGTAAGGAGAAGGCTGGAAGGCACAGCTAGGTGGTTTGTGTTCATATACTTGAAGCTGAAGTTTCAGTACGGACCAGTGCACCAGAGGTGCTGAAGAAGCTAGAGGGTCGTGGACGGTCATCATTGCAAACTGGTTGGTATGTTCGACAAGATCCTTTAGGCCAGGAGCAGCGGCCGTGTTGGCCGTGCCGAGGGATGACGATGCTACCACAGCCGCTGTATCAGCGGCGCCGCTGGGCACATTCTTCCTACAAAAAACAAAGGCTTACTCGGATCGATCGATTTTGACGAACAAAGAGAAAAAGTTGGCAAGAAGAGAGTGAGACTCACCTCGCCATGCGAAGTTTAACATGCACGTTTCCCGGGGGAGCTTGTTTAACTCCAGCAGCTGTTGTCTCTGGCAAAATTGCCGACGGGGAACACGGCACCGGTGGGATAGCAGCTGGTGAAGATTCCCTTCGAGGAGACGCCTGTGGAGGAGTTATCGCCCTTCGTGCCTTGACCCTCACGGCGACTCGCTGATCGTCCAGCACATGTTGGATTATTACAGGAGAAATCTCATAGCAACAAGGAGAGCGGTTGAAAGTCACCTAGTTGGGCGGCCCTGACGTTAGAGTCCGTGCCCGTTTGGCTGGTCGAAGAGGTATTGGAGACGCAGATCTCCTCTCAGAGGCCTCTTCATCCTCACCTTGCGGACCAAGTCGAGGAGAGCTTGCTTCGGTAATGGCAGCCCCGAGCGCTGGATCAACGTCCCGAACTAGCCCCTCGTCCTCGAAATCAACCGATCCCTCAACCGGTCTGCCTTCACTCTCGAACTGGGCCTCCTGAAAAGTCAGTAACTCAGAAAGTGGACAGCAGATGCTCAAAGCAAAGTATTGCAAGTTGAAACAAAACCACTAACCTCTGGTCGTGGGTTATCGAGTGAGTATGCTTCGATACTGCACGAGGTTGGTTCCGAGCCTCGGAAGATCCGGCTCAGGGGAGAGGAGATTTCTACGTCTGGCAGATCTGGTACATAAGCAAATTTATATATCATTCATCGAGTAAATAAAGAAGTACAGCAGGCGATACAAATCCTTACCTCCAAGTTGTCCCTTGTGGCATCGTCGGCACCCGAGTAGTCCCATGCGAGATGATCTCTGCACTTCAAAGGACTCGATCGGTGCGTGATGAAGTCCCTGGCAATGTGCCACCCGATCAGCCCAGCCTTCCTTAACTCCTCGATCTTTTGAGCGTAGTAGGCGGTTCGAGCGGTCGCAGGAGGAGACTTTGTCCAGAGGTCGATTGGAAAAAGGAAGAGTGATCAATAACCAATGGGAAGGTTCATGGTGTCTGGAGAAGTGATATAAAACCATCTCTTCTTCCAGTCCGATTGCCAAGAAGAGGTAAAGGGAACATGAATGTATGAACTGGACACAACGCTACGGAGGTGGAACTTGACGCGCCCAACAGCATCATTTTTAACCGCCCGCTTCAGGCTATAGAAGTGGCGAAACAAATTGATGCTAGGGCTAATCCCTAAATACGCCTCACAAAGGTGAACGAATACACTTAGCATTGTGATCGAGTTGGGGCTCAGGTGAAAAAGCTGAATCCGATAGAAGTCGAGAACTTGTCGAAGGAATTGAGAAGGGGGAAAGCTGAGCCTACAACGAAAAAGGCCTCGAACACAACCGTCTCATCTTCATTTTCAGGAGTGGGGAACAGTTCACCTTGCGATTGCCTCCAATGGAAGAACTCCTGCGAAGGGATGAAGCCGTCTTTCTCCAGCTCTGTGAGACGCTTCTCTGTCATTATTGATTTCTGCCACACTCAGTTAAAGGCACCGGCATCAATGGCTGCCTCGTCGTCACGAGCAGAGGTCGAAGTCACATCGCGCTTTCTTTCCAATGCAAGGTCTTTGCCACCAGATGAAGGTTTGGACACCATTGTTGCAGGAGGAGAACTAGGTTTGTGCAAAGGTGGTGGCTCTAGGGCTCGAGAAAGGCTAGGGAAGAACAGATGCAGCAAAAATATGATGGTAACTATTCCAACCCTAGGAGATTTATACGCCAATCCCTTCTTCTCGAGCAACGGTTCATTCCCCTTGTCTAGGCGCCTCGAACGGCGAGAAAAGTGGGATGGTGATACTGCATCCATCCTGACAACCGCAGACGGCAGTAATAAATGATCCACTGCCCAACGTTTAGATCTTTTGAAACTGCTCAAACTCTGTTCAGAATCGAGTCGATAAGTCGACGTTGAGTAACCATGGTTATCATAAGGTTTCGAGGTGGGATGGTGGCCGGGTGCTCGACTCAGCGTGTCCCTACTCGATGACTTAGCGATTCCCAACCTACTCGACTTGTTTGACCGCAAGCCTGCGAAGCATTATCCAACCAAGACGGGGCTTGGTGGTGATCGTCCAACAGCTTGAACGGACTCTCTGCTGAGCAGAGTTCGGGGGCTACTGTCAAATATCTAAATATGGGGCACGTGTGCATACCCAGCTTACAAAGACCGAACCGTATATGCTCGGGAAAGCATATAAGGACTTCGGATATCACGGGCCCAATTTCGGTGGGATACGATATACATGGAGAAGATAGTATCACATTAGGAAGGACTTGATCGAGTTTCCCGTTGTGAGGAAAACCAACTCGAGTACACCTGATATCTAAGGAAGTTTGGATACACGATGAAGATCACGCGTCGATAGAATCTCCATCAGTTACGATCTGGGACTCCAAGATGGCTACAACTCAGATAGAGGCAGGGCTACCTCCACTATAAAAGGCCGGGGATAGGCACCCTCAAAGGAAGAGTTCTTTGGCGCCAAGCATCTCATAGTCGCATAGTCAAGCATCTGCTTTAGCCTAGGGTTCATATTCTTTGTACTTAGGCTTGAGTATTCCGATCTGTACTTCATACTTAATATACAAGCATCCACCATACAGGAAGTAGGGTTTTACTCCCCCGCGAGGCCCAAAGCTATCTACATTGCGTGTCTTCGACCCTGTGCTTAACTCTGCTCCACGAAGGTACCCGAAACATAAAGTTTATTGTCGATTTCTGATCCTTCAACACCATTTAATTAACAAAGCATATAAACAAAAGACAAAGACATCTTATTGTTGCCAATATTTGTTTTTGTCTGATCTTGCTTTGATAATTGGTCAGCAGACTAGGTTCGATTGTTGGGCATGGTGATCAGTTCTAGCATGCAAGAGTGTTGTTGATGGACACAAATATCAGAAAGTTTATCTTTAGGATGAATGAAAAATGTACTTTTATCATAACTAAGCATGTTCTGCTGGTGATATAAGATGGTAGCTGATAGCTTATCGATTTTAGCATGCAATGACTCAGTTTCTTTACTCATGTGATAATAATGACAGAAACTATGGTGCCCGCATCTTTCATTGTTGTGTTGGATCTTGCTGTTTCTTTTGTTGCTGTGTATGGAAGTCCCGTTGTTTGAGCATCAACTTGCACGCACAGACACTGTCCTCATCTCCTCGCATGGTGATAGCCTCCACCTCCACCTTCACTCTGCAAGAATCTGAATTTTGGGCAACAAGAAAGGTAAAACCCTGTGATACTGCCGTCCCTCGCATGGTGATAGCTGATGAACTTTTTGCGCTATTTCGGATTTAAATTTCTCGTATTCAAATATAGCCGTTTGAATTTACGGTAAAAAAACGGTTGCTATTATAACATTTATATGGAATATGATTAGAATATAGGAGAGAGAAAATAGAGAGTGTGATATAGAGAGTGCTGTTGGAGAGGAAGGAGATATGGAGAGACATTTTTTTTGGGGAGTTCTCCAAATTTGATTTTTGGAGAGTAAAAAAACCTGCTTGGGAGCCCGGTTTTTAGCCCAAAACCAGTGTAAATTACAGGCCCGAAATTTTTTCTAGACCGGGCCTTTAAATTGTGCTTGGGTGGGCCGGCAATTCAATAATATTACAACCGGTTTGGGCCAACACGGTCGGAAACTTTCTCTGGGCTGAGGAGGCGGCATTTTCTTTCCGACGGACGAACCGCGAGCGCTCGCTGCGCGACTGCCGAGTCACCTCGTCGACTCGAGAGGAACCCTAGAAGACGACGGCAGTGATCTCGACGGCATCGACGGCGACTGTTGCTGCAACTTTCATCGTCAACGACGGCGAGCGCGACGGCAAGGTCCCCTCCGTCATCCCTCTTTGATTTTGATCCAATCAGTGGCTATCTTGCCTCACCTCTCTCCAATCACGAGGCTCATCTTGAGAGCGGAGGCGGCGGCGGTCCGACGTTGAGAGCGGCGGCAACGGTGGCGCGACACCTCGGCGACTTCATCAGCCTCACCTCGTCTCCCTCCAACCAGATCTAGGTACAAAATTGCTAGGCCTCATCTCTCCTCTCTCCAACCAGATCATCTGGGCCTTACCTCTCCTCTCTCTGACCAGATTAGCTTGAGATTTTTTAGATACAAAATTTCATACAACGCTGTCCAAATCCATTGCAAACGTGGAGTTTTTGATGCTCTGACCTCTGAGCAGTATATGACAGGACTCAATAGAGTTGGTTAAACTAGGGGCTTGATAGAATTACTGAAGTAAACTGGCATCCTAATAATTTTGAGTTTTTGACCATTAACGTAAAATCCTGTGAACTAAGGTAGTGAGCACATACAATATTTTCAAAGAAAAAAATATATCTTAATTTGTTATGACTAGGATTCTTGTAACACTAGCACTCTGTTATATTAATCTTGACACCAGCTGTTGATAATGTCAAAAACCCATGGTGCTGTTGCAACCAAATTCTCATCAGACTTATCTAGTCTAGTAGCTTTGCTTATTTTCCTTTCCTTCTTTTACGGGGAGTCAAGGATGCAGGAGATTCCATTCCATTACACTAGAGGCAGAAAAATATATCTACTATCAAGAAAGGACTTTAAAATCAGTCACACACAAAGGTAGTTCATTTTACAACACCTTTGAGCTACACCCATAAACAGAGGGCAAGAATTGCCCATCCAAGCTGTACAAGAAATGATGAGTGGGACAAATAAAAAACAAAAGCACAAAAACTTTCAATCTTTGTACAATCTGACATACCAAGATTTTGTCATGAAATCCTAATCTAAAGCTTAACTTATTCCTCATTTTTCCTTATAATACCAAACAGATGAACTTCATCTTCCCCAAAATGTTTGGTGACAACTAACCTTTTGGTCGGCACAAGCAAGAAGAGACAATGCAGCAAAAAGTATACAATAGGGAGTATTATGAGTATACTTGTCTGGTAATAACAATGGGAAATCAGCAAGAATCATTGAGAATTGATTATCATTGTTTCCATGGAGATGATTTATCTTATATCTTAGGACTTCTTGATTATTGTGGTTTGTGAGGGTGCATGCCCCTGTCCTCCAGATCACTAAAACAAAACAGAAGGAATAAGAAGTATAGCAGTTACAAATATTTCACTGATAATTGTGGTCTGTTGAGTGGTTCTACTTGGGTTAGTATAGTAGGCAGTAGATACATGAGCAGTATGGACAATGTGGAGGGCTGACACACTAGGTCAATCATGACTTGGGTTAGTATAGTAGGCAGTAGATACATGAGCAGTATGGACAATGTGGAGGGCTGACACACTAGGTCAATCATGCATCAGATTATATTAGTAGTTCCCTGATTAGGTTAATCATGAATCAGGTGATCTGCATGTTAGTTTATTAACTTTCCATTTTTTATTGAGTGACAATTTTTTATTTTTAAAATTGAAGGTTCTTGAGTGCTAGTTGATATGAAAGACCTTACTGAATCTGAGGAAGAGGAAGATGATGATATGATGCTACTTATTTTGCCTGCGTTATATTCAGCTTCTACCATAACTAAAACTCCATGTCATACATCAAAACTTACTGGAGCAGAATATATTACTGAACTTGTTGAAGGTCATCCAAGCCGATGTTATGAAAATCTTCGAATGGAACCCCACATTTTCCAAATACTCTCAGACTATCTTAGATCAAAAAATCTTTTGCATAATACAAGAGGTGTCACCGTGGAGGAGCAATTAGGCATTTTCATGTATATGCTTGCATGGAATGCTAGTTTTCGAGCATTGACCGATAGATTTCAGCACAGTCCTGAGACTATACATAGGCATCTTGGGGCATGTTTTGAGGCGATCACTTCACTGACCTATGAATTTGTCAAGCCTCCATCCACCGAGACTCATTGGAAAATATCATCAACTCCACAATTTTGGCCTTACTTTGAGGTACATGTAATCCATGTCAGTATAATTTAGGAATTTTTACCCTCATCTTATTCCTCAATTAGTAATAAGGTCTTGTTTCTTGCAGAACTGTATAGGGGCAATAGATGGTACTCATGTCCCTATCACAATGACGGATAGTGAGGCTGCTCCATATCGAAATAGAAAAGGAACTCTTTCTCAAAATGTGATGCTTGCTTGTGACTTTGATTTAAATTTTGTTTATGTTTCTACTGGTTGGGAAGGGTCCGCATCAGATGCAGGGGTGTTACATTCTGCCATTAAATCTGGATTTCGAGTCCTAGGGGCAAGTACTATCTGGTTGATGGGGGCTATGCGAACACACCATTCTTTCTTGCTCCTTATCGAGGAGTTCGATACCACATTAAGGAACAAGGACAGGGCAATTGCCGACCAAGGGACTATAAGGAGTTGTTCAATCTTCACCATGCCCGCCTACGCAACCATATAGAGCGTGCTATTGGCATCCTAAAGATGCGATTTCCTGTCTTAAAAGTTGCAACATTTTACCCAATAGAAACTCAAGTGAAAATTCCAGTGATAATGACTCGTTGCATAATATAATTGAGCTATAAAGGTGATGAAAAATGGTTAAGTGATGAAACAATGAACATTTCTTCAGATAAATTTGTGGATCTACCTAGTGGAGATGACCGATACAGAGATGATATTGTACCATTGAACAATGAAAGGAACATGGGTAATGCTTTGAGAGATGAGATTGCAAAGAAGATGTGGGCAGATTATGAAAGAAGTAGGAAGCGGAGAGTACAAAGGAGATCTCATTAGCAATTATGATAAATATCTGTTTTTTACTTTATTTACTTTTGTACTCATTGTAATAAAACATAACAATTTTGTGAGTTGTATGAAATTCTCCGATGTCATACTTTATGTTGCTTGTATAATTATTAATTATCACAATGTACTTATATCATAAATTGAACACTGCAGTTTTATTTGCCATTTATTCATACTATTTACGGTTTCTTGTGGTTTATGATTTACCTAAGGCTTTATGGCAAATAGAGGAAGGTGGACGTCAAAGTATGAAAAAGGATTGGTTGATGTACTCCTTGAGTTCAATGTTTCTCACTATCGTTGTCAAAATGGATGGACTTCAGAAGGTTGGAACAGGATTGTGAAGGATTTGAACAAACTCTTTCCAGAAGCAAAACTTTCTAAAGCTCAAATTCAAGATAAAGAGGCTCAATTGAAGAAAGACTACAAAGCAATTAGATCCATTCGCAATCGTAGCGGTGTCTCATGGAATCAAAAATGCATCCATGATTAACACCACATCTGAAAAATGGGATGAGATAATCGAGGTAAGCTTCTTGTTTTTTTAATTGTGAATCTTCTTTGTGTCCAATTAGAATTTTTCTATTTATACTTGAATTGTTCTATCATTATGTAGGAGGACTCTAGGCTAAGAAGATATGAAAATAAGAGTTTCCCATTGTTTGAGTCGTTAGATCTCTTGTATGAAGGTAATATCCATTCTATAGTCCTCTCATTTTCAAAAGTACTTTAGAGTTTAGAAATGAGTAATAATCGCTTGTTGCATCTAAGTTGGCATTCCATTCTATAATCCTCTCATCTTTGATGTCTTAATAGGACAAATTGCGGAAGGAAAACATTGCTTCACTTCTAGTCAACCATCTAATGTTGCAAATACAAGCATCACTAGAAAACACTCACGGGATGCAAGCATCACTACAAAACACTTACGGGATGCAAGATTTGATTCAAGAGCTCGCATTGGGGAAAGACAGGACAACATGAATTCTCCTCCAAGAATGCATGAAGTTGAAAGGCAAGATTTGGAGAATGACATACAAGATCAAGAAGAGAACACTATGTACTCTTATCAAAGAATGGAAGATATTGGAAGGAGTGTAGAGAATGAACTTCAAAATCGCCATGCTGAGCAGTTGGATGTTGAAGATAATGAATCAAATCAACAAGAACGAGGAGGTGATGATTATCCAAATTCAAGAACTGGGAGTGCTGGAGCACAAAGAGGAAGACCCAAGAAACAAAAGGGTACATCGGCACCACGCATTGAAGAAACAATGGCAGCTTATTTTGAATTCAGAAAAGAACATGCTAGCATGAAGGAGCAAGCTTCAAAGCAGGGAAATGAGTACTCAATTTCAAGATGTTTTGAAGTGTTACAAGCGATGGATGATGTGTCCGATGAGGTCAAGATCTATGCCTCTGATGTTTTCAAGGATGCAATAAACCGTGAGATCTTCCTATGCTATGAGCCAAGACTTCGTGGTTTGTGGTTGAAGAAGGAAGTAAACAAGTTTGGAATTTGACTCCTTGTAAGTCCTCCTATTTTGGCCTTAAGATTTGTTGATTCTATTTTATCACGTGCAGCTCACTATATTGATTTGTTAATTGCGTATCGTTATGTGTATTGCCTTGGAGTGGGAAGTAGGAACTATTTCATCATGCACAACTCATTATACTTGGAGTGAGAAGTAGGAACTACTCTAGATTTAATTCCTTCCGTTTTTGGTCTTGAATAAAAAAAGTTTCAACCTGTATATCTTTTCATGTGTTGTCATGATTCTGTTATGATAATTTAGGATGGGTGTGTGATGAAACTATTTCTGTTATATTTCTGTATGTTAATAAGTTTCAATTTATTCTTATGGGAAGATCATCATGCTTATGTGTTTCTTTGTTTCATGTACATGTATAATGAGTTTGTGATTGTGATGTGCTTGCATTTCAGGTTTGGTACTGCAAGTCTTTGTCTAACGGTTCTGTGCAAGCTAGTTCAATTCAGTTTTGCTTTCATTCACGAAATCTCTTTTGTTCTGGCAGGTTAAAAGGTCATTGTGTCAGTTCACTCCTGCAAAATGGGATAAGGATCAATGGCACCCATTCTCTGCATTTTCTCATAACAGAAGTTAAGTTCTTTGCATTTTCTCATAACAGAAGTTGATGATTCAAAATGGCTGTTAAGTTCTCTGCATTTTCTCATAACAAAATGGGATAAGGATCAATGGCTGTTAAGTTCTCTGCATCTTCTCATAACATAAGTTGATGATTCAACAAGCGTCAAGTCAAGAGTGTTATTGACCATGATCTATGTTATGTTGTGTTAATGAACATGATCCGTTTATGAAATGGATTTATCATCACAGTTTGATTGTGTATTTTCTGGAACAACATTTTCATTCGACTTGCAAGAAAAGCTAAAAGCGCCTTCTCATATCTTCTACTGAAAAGCTGCTCATTTTCATCCGACTTGCAAGAAAACCTTATTTCTGCTCATATCTAGCTAGTCCTCTGCTAGAAACCAGTGGAAAAAAAATTGTGACTCCCAAGCAGGCCCTGTGACATAAACTAGTATATATAGACGTGCACTGCTGGTTTGTTCCTAGTTACTCAAGAAGTGATACATGTGTAGATTTTGTACCTTGGGCCTAAACATTTTTTAGTGATTTACTTGGCGCATTTTGAATGATTAATTGCCTGTGCTATCTGGTATTCTTGCTGTAGCACAAGTACCTTAGCAGATGTGAGGAGATATTCATAATTGGGAATTTGCATTTTTCTGAAGGATTGTTTTTGTGTTATAAGTTGAGAGTCAATTCAAGTTGCTCCTCAACAGATTATTTGGAGTGGTTGAGGACCCAATGTTTAGTTCTACTCTATCTAGACAACATATAACTCTGTTTGACTGTTTCAGGTTATGGAACTGTGGTCAAAACATGAAAACGGGAACATTTGCATCATCCCATCATTTTCATCTGCACAAATAGTCAAGATGTGTGCAACCAGCGGGTTTAGATTACAGTCATTTTTTTAACAACAATTACAGTCTATTGTGCAATCTCCAAATGGAATATGGAAGTTTTTACAAGGGAAAGTAAATCTAGATGTAATCAAATGGTTTTTTTTTTGTGCCCACAAATATACAAGTGTAAAATATTACAAATATAAAAAATTTCAGAACTCCCAAGCAGGCCCTAAAGGCTACAATTAACTCGTGTCCTGCGGTTATAATTTGATTGAACGTGGTTAATTTGCGTCAACACCCCAGGTGCTATGGTGCTGGGCTAACAGACTTGAGTTGGGAAATGGGATAATGGGTAGAGGAGGTGGATGCAGTGCTTGGGAAGTACTTAAGGAATGGATACGAGGCTCACCGATGCAACGAAATCGGCGGCAACGGCAGCAGCGACCAGAAATTGGGAAGAAGCTTGATTCTGGCGAATAGCTGAAGAAACCACAAAATTGATCCAGCTGCGCGCTAGGCGCGGTAAAACGCTATGGGTCCTGATCACAAGGAACCCCCAAGGACCTTGCCTCCGTTAGATCGTCGATCAGACGGCAGATGTCGCACCACGACGACCCGTTCTCGCCGACAGCGGCGCGCGAGCTCTTGGCTAGCTCCCTCACCCTAGCCCTCGTCTCCTCCCGCTTGCCTCCCCCCACCATGAACTTAACCCAGCCACCGCCCGTGCGATCGCCTCGGCGGGCACCATCTCCGCCTCGTCCTCCCGCACGCTGCGCTTGCCGTCCCACATGCTATTGAAGTATAAGTGAATTGCCCACCTTTCCTCATCAGCTTAAGCTTTTGGGTGAACTGACTGGTGCATACAACTCAATATAGTATCAGAGCCAAGAGATTTCGAGTTCAAAACCCGGTTGACGCAATTAAAAAATAATAATTGTGGCCCACTTCAATTCCACGTCACCTTTCCTCATCAGCTTAAGCTTTTGGGTGAACTGGCTGGTGCATGCGACGTACACCACCGACCGGTGGCTCGGCTTGGTTGAGCGTGAATGTAGGCTCACGGACCCGACAAAGTACGTGCGGCGCGCGTCGACGCGGCTGAACTCGTCGCAGTAGGGCTACTCTAGGCCCGGGAACGTGTTGACGACGCCGCCGAAGCCCCCGAGCTGGGATGCCTTGATCCTGTCCCACGACACGGAGAGGTTGTCCTGGACGAGGATGTCCGGGAGCTCGGACGCAGGGATGGTGATCTCCTCGCCAGGTAGGCCAGGGACGAACACTGCCGGGCCACCCCGAACGATGTCGGAGCGGATTGTGGCGAGGTTGTTCATGGTGAGCTGTGCGAAGACGCTGACGGGGTGGAATGTGATGCGTTGGACGCTGAGCTCAGCGGCGATGTCAGTGGCCCACCAGAATGGCACGTCAACGACGATGGCGTCGGGGTGGTGCTCCCGGAGTAGCAACTCGTGGACGGGCTGCGACAGGTCCACGGCGCAGTACACCCTCCAGGTGTCGTGCGCGGCGGCGGCGCCGAGGCACTCCACCCCGCTCTCCAAGCCGACGTCAGGGAACGAGTAGCACGTACAGCAGGCGCACGGTGTGCCCCGCGGCCACGGCAGGTGCGACCGTGGATGCGATCAGCGCCGTGTTGGCCGGCGTCACCACCATCCACTACTACAGAAAAGGTCATCACAAACGGTTCAGAACCATCATCACAGACAGTTTTTCGAACCGTCTGTAACCATGTGTTAGTGATGTTATGGAACATCACATGCAAATATCATAGACGGTTTTTACTAAGAACCGTCTGTGATAATAAAAGGGTATTTGGCACAGCTCCAGCTCCACCAAAATCTGTGGAGTTGGTGGAGCAGGGTATTCCTAACTCTAGAAATTTATGTTGTTGGAGCTGTGGGTACATTAAGAGTGTTTATGTGGGTCATCTTGTTTACATTTTAGACTAAAATATAAATTTAATTCACTTTATTTTAGCATACAAACTCTAGATCTGAGGTGAAGCTGGGATCTAGAGCTCTGCCAAACATGACCTAACTATCACAGACGGTTTTTTACTGTGAACCGCTTGTGATGTTACTTTTGGAAACAAAAAAAATATCGTCACGTACAGATGATATTTCTGTGATCCAGCTGCTCTGTGCTAGTTTAGGCATAATGGAAGAGCTACTGGATGTGAGATATCCCATAAACCTACTACTGAAGAACTTAAAAACGCAAAATCGATGAAAAAAACTTCGGAGGCCGTTTTGAGACCCTAAACGACGTTTTTTCGAGATAGACGCTTTTTCGGAGCCTCGCGTGTACTTCTGTTGTAGTTTCAAATCGAACTTTTCGTTAGCTTTAAAACGAGTACAAGAACATCGCGATCGGAGCTCGTATGCAAAAGTTATGGCCATTTTACCGAATGGTGCACGGATCGAAAACGAAAACGCCACAACATCAACAGTGCAAAAGAGGAGAAGAGGATGAGCTATGACATTTTAGTTGAACGATTCGAACACCACACTTACCAAACATTCGAAGAGGAGAGGAAGAGGAAGTGAGAAGAGAGAAGAGAAGAGAAGAGAAGGAGAAGTGAGAAGAAAGCAGCAGGAGAAGAACCGCGGGCTGGTATTTTAAAGGAAATCAAAAACGAGACGAGCGGGAAGTTCAAATTTGATGAGAGCGCGAAAGTTGAAATATTATCACAGACGATTCTATCTGGATAAACAGTCTGTGAACCATCTGTGATGTGGTTTATCACAGACGGTTATTATAATGAACCGCCTATGATAAGTCGCTGACAGTTTTATTATAAAACCGTCTGTGATAATACATGATATCACAGACGGGTTTTAACTAAAACCGTCAGTGATATTGATGTATATCATCACTGGCGGTTTTTAAAGAGTACCGTCTGTGATAATATCACTGACGGTTGCAATATAGAACGTTCTGTGATATCATGGCCTCCACCTCGCTTACGCCATGCGGCACGCCAGGTCCGTCATCGGGATGAGGTGCCCCCGTGCGTAGAAGGGCAGGAAGAACACCCTGAGTCGCCTCCCACCGTCATCAGCACCCGCAGCGGTGCCCATGGAGGCTACAACAAGGACGGACCTAACTCGGGGCTTGGGGATTCAGTTGAGCCCCAAAAATTTTGGAAATCGATCCTTGTGCGCAATTTGTTTGGCGTGAGTTAATTACGGAGATTGCATCGCACAGTGCATTAGTGCATGTAACGCGGGTAGATTCATCGTGTGCGTTTGCGTGGGAGCCGGGAGGAGTGCATGCAGCGCAGCGGGTGCAGCATTGTACGTTCGCATGCGGCTGCTTGTGAAGGATGGATACACACGCAGATATTGGAAGAGAATCAGCAAGCTTGGAATGACCCAATGGGAGGGAGAGGTGGTCCTTTCTGTTGTGCCAACCACAAATCCCTGTAGATCAGGAGATGAAGGATTCCGGAGCGACAACAAATATTGTTCGAGCTGCTAATTTGCTTAATTCTTAAGCCAGTATCAAGCTACAAAACACCAGGCGTCTTAAGCCAGTATCAAGCTACAAAACACCAGGCGTCCGTATACAGCGTTTCAACAATAAACAGATGAATGACATGAGCACGGATTGGACAATTTCACAGGGTAACAACAACTAACCATAGTATCTCAGCTTTCATCAGGAAAAACGTTTTCGCACACCAAGGCCCCCAGCAACACTGAAACGATGAAACAACTACATTGATCACTCCAAGTGCTCAGAGAATCATGACTCAGGACAGCTCAGATATCACTCTCGCACACTTCTCCTCCAGGATCTTCATGGCCTCTGTGACGAGCAACTCCGGGGGTAGAGCTCCAGTGGACTCGATCGTAACTAGCCAGGGGAAACAATAACCAACACAGTTATTAGAACAGGATAGCTGGTACAGCCAACAAGATAAGCTGGTACAGCGACAAGTTGAACGGAGGCGTAACGATGGAACCACTGTACAATGTGTGAAAAATAATAAGTTTGTTCACTACTTACAGATGAAGTGGTCTCTAACACGCCCAAGTTCCACTTGATCCCCGGTTGGTCCCATAACACATTCCCTACAAAGCGTGCATGCTCTTGGCTTAGCAACAACTGCCCTCTTTTCCCCTGCAAATGGAAAAAAAGAAGATAATATAAACTGCAGAAAAGAAATGGAAGACTCAAGCAGCAATAATTTACACAAGGGACAGTCCCAGGTTGATGTTGCCTCACTAATAACTTTTGATGATCTGATTTCTTAGCCCAGACCCCCTAACCAAATTTTCATGAACACATGTTTCCTAGGTTTACTTGTTTAAATTTTGAACCAATTTAAAGCTCGACAAACTACCTTTCATATCAACTTCCACTAAAATGCAATGCGGGAAGTTAAACAACCTGTCATGCCTATTTCACTGCATAATTTGAAACATGTTTACATAAATAATGAAATCTGTTAATCATGTTTTAGTGTTTAAAAACTGAAATTCTGACAATAATGCCTTCATTGAGTGTGTGCTTGATGCAAATACGGTCCAAACATGAAAGTAAACTCCAATAAATACATTAAAGTGCTAAAGAAAGCCAGAAAATGCTGTAAATTAAATGCCAATATTGGAGTTAAGCGATAAATGCCAAACGGTAAGGATTGGCAGTCTTCACAACCAGGTAATAGTTGTTTATAACTGTGAAAGATTTATCAACCCCCAGAGTATACCATCATCCTCCCTTCCCTCACCCTCCTAAACATCACAATCAAGTGCACCAAGAAAAGAAGCCAACACTACAGACAACACCTCGAGTTCCTTGATATCTCCCAGTAAAACTAATAACAGCAGTAAGAGGGAGAGAGAAAGAGAAGTTACAATTTCCCAGGTCTTCAATGTCAAAAACATTAACTGGACACTTCTTCACTAGTTTCTCTGCATCGTCGTCTTTAATTTCTTTGAGAAGAACAACCTACATGGTAATACAACAATAAGGTACAAGGAGTGATGCAGCTGATCACAATTTTTTTATGGAATAAGACTATTTGTCACCCCTTAAGTATTGCCTGAGTCCAGAAACCAACCCCCAACTAAAAAACCGGGTATTTGACACCCTCCAACTCTCAAAACCGTTCACTTTTCACCTCTAATCTGGTTTTATTAGTGGTTTTCACCACGTTGGCAGCTACATCACTAGTTTTTGCTGTGTAGATAGCCACAACAATGCTGAATCACCTCCTAGTCAGGTTATACATACATCTTAATGAAATCAATCCTACGGTTCATTATATTTTGGGAAAAAAAGTATGTGAAATACTTTGTTGACTTAATCATGTTGTGTTGATTCGAAGACACATCAGCATATCCTAGCATTCTAGGACGACACGTAACCGAAAACCGGCCAAAAACAACGGCGGTTTTGTGTGCGGGGGTGATTTGCCTGGTTTTAATAGTTAAAGGGTGTTAAATATCCTGTGTTGGGAGTTGGTGGTTGATTTCCGGACTCGAGCAAGAGTTGAGGGGGGTAAAAAAGACTTACTCCTTTTATTAGTGAAAGAATTTTACCTCAGGAAGCATCTTGTACCAGGCTGTAGCAACTGGAGACCACTTGGCATGAACTTTCCCCACTCCCTTAACAGCATGTGCCTCAAGCTCAATAGTCTAAAATAGAACAGATTATATTAGAAAGCACATTGGTTTACAGATAGCACCCCATGAAAATAAGTACAAGAATTTCAGAGTAACAGATCATCTCTAAGCAAATATCTTTAGTTCTATACAAATGTTTCTATCAGGCGTGCACCTCAAGTCAGGCTTGATGAGTTACAAAACCAAAATATCTTATTAATATAAATTATGGTAAAGCTGCATACATTAGAACTCTGAATTATCTGGGTTGAATTTTTTTGGTACCATGTGGTCTTAACAAAGTACTAGTCCAAAAATATTGAGTCCAGGATAGCGCATATAGCTACCGGTGGCTAGTCATATCATAGTGATATCATGAGAAATAACTACAATAAAGATGTTACCTGTCCTGGCCCAAGCCTCGCAATAGTTATATCTTTATACTTCACACCAAGATGCCTTTTAGAGATCTCCTTTTGGCTTTGACTGAAGGATGTGTAGGTCTTTTGTTTGTCCCCAGATTGCGCAGGAGATGCCATATTTAATTGGCTACCTTCTGGCAACCACTCCAATTGACCAGACTTCACTGTGCAATCAACAAAGCTGTGAACACTTGATACACTAGAAAATCTCAACAACAAAAAAACACTTCCCACAAATAAAATTGGCTTATGCAGCAATTACAGAGCAGTACAACGAGAGAATTATGAATTGTTTTAACTCATCATTTATATCGGTTTTAGCAAAGTAACTTCTTATATGATGAAGTACATAAGAGGTTACAAAATAGGGCACCCCAAGTTTACCATTAAAAAAATGGGCATGAATAAGCTGAAGTACAGTACGGAGAACTAAGGATTAACTGTTCGACTCATCATTCATACACTATCGGCAACCAGGTTTGTTAGGTGATTGACGTTGCACATGAGTTATTATTATAAAAATGTAAGTTAACTTGTGCATTTTTGTTTTGAAAAGAAATGGGCAAAAGTGGCTCATAAAAATAAGCTGGAGCTGAATATTGAGAGAGTGAGAAAACATTCGCTGAATACTGGAAACTGTATAAGGGTACAGGTTGCAGGGAAATATGATATACCTGTAAGTCGTTGAGAACCCTTTTCACATGAAACATGCAGTTTATACACAATAGTGTTCCTTTCATTTGGGACATCATTTTCTACAGAACAGAATGGAAGGATAAGATTGCTCTTATTGGAATTATGCAACCAAAACTATAGATGTGAAACTAGAACAATTTAAGTTACTGACCTGATATGTAATCAAAAAGCCTTGGATCTGCATCCAGTGGAATAAGGCCTAATCTATGTGAAAGAACCTCGTCTGCTATAACTGATGTGTTGTCAACCATGAAGACTTTCTCAATTGCCATTGTAGGAACCTATTGATCCAAAGAAAGAAGTATATGTTAAACATTGAGATATTGAACTGGAACCCCCAACATATATCAAGTATTAGAATACAGCAAACATTTTTCAACTTTCTGATGGTAGACATGACAACAATGTGCATACCTCTGCAATGAGGATTCTCCTGAAAGCATTAGCTATCGATGCATCAACACCAATCATATCAAACTCCATATCATCTTCTGTAAGTCGATTTATCTCAACTTTGAAGCTATTGCAAAATTTCTCCACTGATACACTAGTATCAACTCCCATAGCAGCATAAGCACCCGAGTATTGAAAACCTTCCGTCTTTTATAGCATATAAGTGAACACATAAAAAATAGATGAGGCCTATCTATATAATCAAACTACACACTGCAATTACAATAGAGAGAAAATTTTCTTCACAAAGCATGATGTAAAAGAACAAAATGAAGATAAGATGTGTCGAATCTGTATTCAGAGTAGCAAACTTAACCATTGGACAATTTAAAACAACAAAATACAAAATACTCAAAACCTCAAATGATCATTTCCACGAACAACCGCAACACGAATAAATATGCCATCCAAACAAAAATTCCTTTTGAAAAAACACAACTAGACAAGCAGAAAGATTCAGGAGATGTTCAAGCCTTCAATAGAAGGAAACTAGTATATAGACTCAATGATGAAATATAAAACCTCTTCTTTTCAATATTCTGTGAAACAGCCAATTAAATGCATAGGGTAGAAAGATTTGTACTTCTATCAGAAATTAGGTTCCCATGGTAGAACAACTTATAATAAGACATAATTTCAGCGAACAAATACGTGAATTTACCAAACAAACAATTTAACACCAGAAACGTGCAGACAGGCATACAGGCATATCATAAACACGAAATGCAAGAAAGTGAAAGAAAGAGTAGCATATAAATGGGATACATGAGTGGGGGCATCTGCGTTGCACACAACACGGGTGCGCTGGAGCTCAAGGTGGTTAGGAAGCTTATATTGCTGTTGATTGAGCACATCATCCTTGTCCTTTGCCGAATTGGTCCCCTTCTTCGGCATCCTTGCTTGCCTGCTTGTTCACTCTTGTACTGCTGTTATGTCCTGTTCTTGAGGGAGGAGCGGCAAGAGTGTGCAGGTTAGTTACAGTTTTAGGATATCGACCACATATTTCTGTGTGCGTTGAGCACAGGTTGGCTGTTCCCGCACCTAGGATGAACAGTCAACAGCTTATCTTTCTCCTTTTTTACTGTCTTTCTGCTACTTATCTTCTCTGCAAATACAACATGTGCATATAACAAACCTGTAAAAAAATTCACTATGTCAACAGAGACATCACAATGAAATGAAATGAAATGCCAATCAAAATAAACAATTAAAAGAAAACTATTGTATTAGGGCCTGTTTGGTAGAGCTCTAGATCCTGATTTTCAGCTCATGTTCCTAATTCTCAAGAATCCACTGCTTCCATGCTTTTTTTTTTACAGTTGCATAAATATTAAAGCATGAATGAAGAGTAGATGGTGATTACTTACCCCTTCATTTGCTTCAAGATTTGTGCAACTTGTATTGAGAGGAAAAGCATTAAAGCACTGCTCCAACACCTCAAGCCTATTCGTATCTTACCCTCTTTCTATTTATACACAATTTTCTTTCAAAATTTCTTTACAAATTCTTGGAATGAAGTGAAATTGAGGGGGACTCCAGCTTCTCCTCCTCTCTGATTCTGCTCCGACTCCTCTTTATTCTGGTCTTCTGAAGAATCAGGAGCAGTTTCTGAAAGTGTTGGACAACTGGTTGGCTCCAGATTCTTGAACGAAAAGATTCTAGAGGAAGTGTCCAGTTTGCCCTTTTCTATAATACCTCACTTGTATTTGTAACTTGACCATTTGTATTTGTGTGGATTCCTTGTTGCCGCAGCTACTTTTGTATTCATTGGACATGCAAAGCTAATCCAACCCTAGTCGGTCAGTATTTTGTTACATGTAAAATACTTTGCCTACTGTATTTATATCTACAGTCTACGTTTGTTGAAGGTTCGAAGATGCAGAGCTCATAATCCATCAACGCTTCAACAAAAGATCTATTAAGCCTGGTTGTACGAGTTAAATTTCCTGACCTATTCAGTCAAAACAACATGGGCCTGGAGATCCAGAATCAGAAAATAGGCACTCGATGAGTGCTTGCCAAAATCCACAACTACATAAAAGAATCACCGGCACAGAATGTCGGCGAACAAGTAGTTAACAGACAAGTGACAACATGAATTGATCAAAGATGTGGCACATCCATGCAGCACAAAGCACCTATGAATCACCGATCCTTCGCAAAATTGCCGTACCGTTATCGGATATGGCGATCCTCCGTGATCCTTCCCGATACCGTATCACGAAGAATTGGTGAAATTCAGCATTTAAAATTAATAAAAATAATTCCGATCCTTCTCCGATACTCTGTGATACTTCGAGACTAAAAACACAAAGCCAAACCTAATCCAAACCATGTCTCCTAACCCTAAAATCTCTCTCACTCATTCCGCCCAGTCATCTCTCATACCACTAACTCCCCTAAAATCCCTAGACCCAGTAACCACTGCCCTCCACTGAACTGACCGACGACTGCTACTAGCCACCACCTGCTCTAGCCTCCACCGAGCCTACGGGCCACCGCTGCCTCCTCCCCTCCCTTCTCCCTTAGCAATCTCGCCGCCGCCACCCCTCTACCTAGCCTAGCGGCTGCCGCCCCTTCTCCCTCTACAATCTCGCCGCCGTCGCCTTCTCCTTCTACAAGCCGCTGTCGCCTCCCCTCTCTTCTCCTACCGGCAGCGTGCCAACCAACCTGCTAATCGCCGTTGTCGCCGTCTTCCCCTCTACAATCTCGCCACCACCTTCTCCCTTTGCAAACCACCGTCACCTTCCCCTCTTACATTTTTTTATTTTTTAAACACATATATACTCGCCATATCGTTGGATTCTTGTTTTTGGGAAATAGTGTATCGCCGTATCACCATACCAGTATCACGTATCGGTGATACATAAGCACACATGTATGTGACTGGGAAAGGCATACATGAGACCAAGAGCAACAAGATTAAAAAATAAAACAGCACATAGAGCAGGTAAGTGTTCATTCTAGGCAGAAGAGTTGAGCCATCATATTAACTAAGACAACCCCAAGCGTTCAAGTGATCAACCAAGGTTCAGCATCCAGTAGGAAATCAGGATCTGTACAAAGATTAAAAAAATAGCATACTAATCAGGTAAATGTTCATTACAACGATCCAACCAGAAGACTTGAGCTACCATATTGAGTTGAATTTCGTAAGGATGCTATCAATACAACCCCGAATGTTCAAGTTCAACATCAAGCAGGAACTTCACACTAAGGCAGAGTGGTAACTCTGATAAGGTATTAAGATAATTGATTCGCCGATGACCCTTCTTTTGCCTCAGCTGAACAGGTTGGACAAAATTCGTCAGATCTAAAGCAGGCGTAACATAAAAACCAGACATTAGACCATCCTAGATTGACTAATTGCCTTTGGAAGATCATCACAGAATCGATCCATTGACCTATCATTATAGAAGAGGCATATGAAGCAATGTTACTTGGACATGAACACGTGAATCGGAATCCGACTTGGATTCAAGCGTCCGATTTGCCAAAAAAAAATTTAGACACAGGAAATGCTACTCGGAATCGGACACGAGTGTCAAAATCCGACTCGGATTCGAGGTATCTGATTCGGCAAATTTTTTTGGACACGGGTGTCCGAGTAACGCTGATATGAAGTGGACACAAGACATCCTCATAGGAAATTTGTAGTCCAGTTTCTGCACAAAAGGTCTTATACCATCAAACACATGGCTTTGCAGAAAGGAGGTTAATCATAATATGATAAGCAGTTACTTTCGAACTGTGTATAAATAAGATTGATGAGAACAATAAACAGAAATGTAGGACTTGTTCATAAGGCAGAGGTTCATAGTATCATCCCATATGGTCTATCTAGTGGTAAATGAATTATTTCTTGTTATTCTGGACGAGTTAACTCCAGTTTATGCCAAAGATATGTACAATGATGCATTTCTAGTCCAAGATTATAATTCAGGATCATCGTGCAGTTCACTGCTTACAAGATTATTGATGAACAGTCTTCCAAACCATGTATTGACTATTGAATTAGTGCATGGAGTATGGACCAATTGGTGCACAAGCTATTGCATTTTTAATAATCATCACTGAGATCCCCAGTACCCTTGCACATCCAAACATACTGAAAAATCACTGGATATGGACTAGCAGCAAGTTCACCAAACAACCGAATGAAGGTGAAACAAGATGTGACTGACCCAACCTCACCTCGACTATAAGCTACCAGATGCTTTAGTGGAACAATCAAACCAATATATATCACACTTGTTGCAATACTAGAGTCAATGAATAACACAGACATGGCTCTGTCAACATCCTCCATGACGAAACAGAGATATCCGTCATTAGTCATTTGTAGCAGGCAAAACTTGGCTGCTAGCACCAAGTGTTTTTTGCAAGAAAACCACAAACTCCAGATAGCACTGGAGCTTGAGCATCCACCAAACTACCTGACTCATGGCAATTTTTCACATAAAAGTTGCAGTCAGTAGGGTTTGCAACAACACAAAAGCAGGCAGTCGTGCAGTACTTGTCCCTCCAGTTCCTCTCATTTGTAATCTCCATTTCTTAGTCACAGCATCTCCTTCCAATCTAGACGCCCATTGAATGTAATGTTCTTTGTGAAGGGTAGGATGCTGTAAATATATCAGTTTATACAAAGCAAATCGTACACAGACTGTTCCTTTCCTCCAGTCAGCAACGCCCCTACCCTTGCTCCTCTTTCCTGCCGATGTCATTGCTACCAAATCAGTTTTACTGCACGCGTCACTCACTTGCTGCAACCTAACCCCCAATTAACCCAAATCTTTCAAAGGAAAGTAGGCACTCATTGCATCCTAACCCCAAAAAACCAAATCTTACAGAGGAAAGCAACCAAATCTTTGAGAGGTAAGTAGGAACCTGTTGCATCTTAAACCACAGATCCAACCCCAATGAAGGCCGCCGGAAAGATTGAGAAGGGGCGGGGGGGAGGGGGGGAATCAGAACAAATAAAAGCAAATGGGTTTTGGGGACTAGACCTGGAAGATACACTTGTTCACGATGATGACGGTGACGTTGAAGCCACACCACTGCAGGATGGCAAGCACCGCACGCAGGGTGCCCAGGCCGCCGCCCGCCTTCCCCAGCGGCGAACTGCTCCCGATCAGCAACGAGGAGATCCGAAGCAGCGATGTCTAGGGTTTGGAGAGCACCATTGGGGCGCGAGAGAGAGAGAGAGAGTGAGAGAGTAAGAGGGCGATGCACATCTGTTCGAGAAATGAGGGTGAGGGGTAATCCAACGGGGGTTATATTCGGTGGCATTTGATGGGTAAATACCCATCAACTTTAGGGGCAATATGGTAACAGGGATGCTGCTCCTTGCGGGGAGTCACCCCAAGGTCGCTTATAGGGGTGGGCATTTTAAACCGAAACCGAATTACCAAACCGAACCGAATTAACCGATTATTTTGGTTTTTTCGGTTTTCGGTTCAGTTTTTGTTTTGGTATAATTTGGTTTTCGGTATTCGGTTCAGTTTTTCACTTTCAAAAACTGAAATAACCGAATAGCCCATGTACAATATCACTTTTATAATGTTCTTCCTAAAGCCACTAAATAATTCTCATGTTCTAACACATTTATGCATATGTTTGGTATATTCATATGGTCTATTATGTTTATATTGTAATGACCTATGAATATTGTGTGGGTTTATCCCTACTCTGTGTTGCGATATGAGAATGACTAAATCTAATCTACCTAGTGTTTATTCATATTCCGGTTAACCGAAAAACCGAATTAACTGAACCGAAATATTTCGGTTAATTCAGTTCAATTTTCAATTTTGGTCCAAGAAATTCGGTAGCCAGTTTCTAAAAACCGAATTATTTTAAAACCGAACCGATTAGACTGAAAAAACCGAGCTGTTCGGTTAAGCTCCAACTTCTCCGGTTCAAAATCGTGGAGCAAAAGCACTACCGAACGGTCCTAGATCCGCTTCATTAATTGCACTTCTCATATTCTGACCTATACTTTTTTCCTGATTCAGAACCGGATACGAGCTAGCTGAATACGGATAGAAATCCGGATTATTCGGGATACAGCCACGGGACAGATACGTACGGATATGGATCGGTAACAGATAAAGATATACGGATAATGCAAACATGCATACATACATACATACATAGAGTAATATAGGTTGAATCAAACTTGTACTGAGGAGGTAATTCCTATATACATATTCATGTTTTCTTAAATGGCTGGCTACTAGTATCCCATAATATACATACATAAGTGTCCAATGTTCTAGAAACTACATGCGTTCACAGAGGTTTTCAAAGGTCCAAACTTCAGAAATGTAGCATAGAAGAACCATAGCTCATTCAGATAACTAACGAAGATAATAGGTTCTGTCATTACCTTGAAAAATGTTGCTTATCAGCCTTTGTTTGAGCGGTATGATGATATGCCCTAACCTTTGCTACAAGCTCAGTTGCATCTTTTGCAGCATTAACAGAGAGAACCTGCATGACCAATACATACGTGTTCAATACACTACCAACGAAAATTAGTTCCTATCCGTTGGAAATGAAAAGCAAAGTTTATTTGGGGGAAAACAAAAGCTGTTTCAATATCTTACATAACTGTATTCACTACAGGAAAGTTTGTAGTCGCTGGGGGGTGCCACATTTATTTACTTTTTTGCTGGACAAGCAAGTTAATTAGCAAAACGTGAAGTTTTTTTTTGCTTCACAGGCAAGTTGTTGATTAACAGAACAGAAGTGACAAAGAAAATGTTAGCTCTCTTCTATTCCTCTCATATCAATTAAGTACTACTAGGACTACAAGCTTAATCCTTGCAATTAGTTGAGACTTGAGAATCATACCAAACAGATACAAGTATACAATCATGGCCAGAACAATCGGAGCACGTACTAAACAGTAAAGATGTGAGCCCAACAGTGCTAAGAAACATAGATTAGAGTACTCTACCATCAAATCCCAAATCAAAGTATCTTACTAGTTACTAGTAACACAAAACGCCCTACAAGCATTACTAGAACAGAGCATTACCTGTGAGGAGACAGAGCAGCGGAGGCGGAGGCGGAGGCTCGGCCGGAGGGGGAGGCGGACGCGGCTCGTGCGGAGGCCGCTCGGCCGGAGGTCGCTCCGGCGGAGCTGGAGGCGGAGGCGGAGGCTCGGCCGGAGGGGGAGGCGGACGCGGCTCGTGCGGAGGCCGCTCGGCCGAAGGTCGCTCCGGCGGAGCTGGAGGCGGAGCCGGAGGTCGCTCGGCCGGAGCCGGATTGCGGTGGAGCTGGGGCGCAGGATTGTGGAGGTGTCTAGGTCTCAGCCCTTGCAGTCCTCGACTCCTCGTATGGTATATAACTATGTACATGCTTTTTTTTTTTTTTTTTGTCTCTCCCTCTCTCTGAATGTGGGCCAAAAGTCACTCGCTAGACAACCCCGACTTGTCCTTCGAGTCGAGTCGAGCTCCAAGTCCATCTCTACACGTGACTGAATGTCTAATCGTGGATTAATCACCGACTAGCCGACAACTTAATAACAATGATCGGTGAGCGTGGTGTCGACATCTCGCGCTGCGGCTGAACGCTAGATGTGTAGTCTCGGTTGAACATTAGATGTGTAGTCTCGTCTGTGTATGTATAGGGTTAGGGTGGCAGCCGACGGCTAGGAGGGCGAGTTAGGGGTGAAAAGTTGGGTCCGTTCGTCGAGTGGTCTGTGTCATGTGAGAATGGGCTAAGCCAGACCTTCGTCGGCCAATATACTTCGCACTTCTTCAGGTAAAGTCATTGCTAAAGGTACCATTTACATTAATGGCAATTTCATTCTTAAAGAGGTTGCCTTATTAAGTAAGCTGCAATACAATTTGCTTTCTGTTTCTCAGCTTATTGATGACTCTTTTGAGGTGAGTTTAAGAGTAATGCTTGTAAAATCCTCGATTCATCAGGAGGGTAAGTTTGCGGGATTTCTATATTTGGAAGAGTTTTCCGTGCTGATTTTTTTGTTTCTTCTGCAGACTCTCTTTGGTGTTTGGTTGCTTCAGAGTCCCGTGATCTCTCCTTCTGGCATAGGAGACTTGGTCACATTGGATTTGATCATTTGACCCGAGTTAGCAGCTACGATCTCATTCGTGGTCTGCCCAAACTCAAAATGGTCAAAAACTTAGTTTGCTCTCCCTGCCAACATAGCAAGATGGTTGCTGCTTCTCATCTCCCAGTCATTGTTGTGATGACTGATGCACCAGGACAGCTTTTACATATGGACACTGTTGGTCCAGCTAGAGTGCAGTCAGTGGGTGGGAAGTGATATGTTCTTGGCATTGTTGATGATTTTTCGAGGTATTCTTGGGTGTTTTTCATGTCCTCGAAGGATGAGACTTTTACCCATTTTAGGGGTTTGGTTCATAAGTTGTCTTTTGAGCTTCCTAGTGCCCTACGAGCTATACGCAGTGATAATGGCACGGAGTTCAAGAACTCCTATTTTGAGAGTTTCTGTGTGGAGTCTGGTCTAGAGCAACAGTTATCCTCTCCCTACGTCCCTCAACAAAATGGGGTAGTGGAAAGGAAGAACAGGACCCTGGTAGAGATGGCGAGGACGATGCTAGACGAGTACAATACTCCTAGGAAGTTTTGGGCTGAGGCTATAGCTACTGTTTGCCATGTTTCTAATCGTGTATTCTTGAAAGCACATTTGCACCGCATTTCTTACGAGTTGAGGTATGGGCGAAAGCCTGTGTTTCTCATTTTCGTGTGTTTGGTTGCAAGTGTTTCATTTTGAAGTCTGGTAACCTGGATAAATTGGAGTCTCGCTCTTCTGATAGTATCTTTCTGGGTTATTCGACTTCTTCTAGTAGCTATAGGCTTTGGAGTTGCGATGCGCATAGGATCATAGAGACCTGTGAAGTGACCTTTGATGAGGCTAGCCCAGGAACTAGACCTGACATTTCAGGCTCTTCTTCGTCCTCCGAGACCATCTTTGTAGAGGATGAGGATGATGGAGATGATGGTGTTCCACCTGATCCAGTCTCCTCTACACCTGAGGTGCCTTCTGTTTCCATTTCTGCACCTCAGGAAGGCCAGCCCTTGCCTTCTGACTCTCATTCAGCTAGTGGCTCTGCTCCTACCTCTTCTGTGTATGAGGTAGAGGCCACTTCTGCTTCTGGACCTCCCCATCATATTCAGCGTTCTCATCCACCTGATCAGATCATCGGCGATCTGTTTGAGCGAGTCACTTGCTCAAAATCAGATTTGTCCAGTTTCTGCCTTCACTCTGCCTTTGTTGCCTCGTTTGAGCCGAAGGATGTGACTCATACATTATTTGACGAGTCTTGGACTAATGCTATGCATGAGGAAGTTGAAAACTTCGAGAGGAACAAAGTCTGACAGCTTGTAGAACGTCCATCTGGTCATAATGTCATTGGGACCAAGTGTTTGTTCAAAAACAAGCAGAGCGAGGATGGTGTTGTCATTCGCAACAAGGTTAGGCTAGTTGCACAGGGCTTTTCTCAAGTTGAGGGTTTTGACTTTGAAGAGACATTTGCCCTTATAGCTAGACTAGAGGCTATTAGGATCCTGCTTGCATCTCTGCATCCCGGGGATTCAAACTCTATCAAATGGATGTCAAGAGTACATTCCTCAATGGCTATATTGAGGAAGAGGTTTATGCCAAACAACCTCCAGGATTTGAGAACCCCAAGTTTCCAAGTCATGTATACAAGCTTTCCAAAGCTTTGTATGGACTCAAGTAGCCCCCAGAGCATGGTATGAAAGACTCAAGTCATATCTTCTCAGCCATGACTTCAAGATGGGCGTAGTAGACAAAACTCTGTTCATCAGACACTATGAATCGCATTTTCTTCTCGTCCAAATTTATGTGGACGACATCATTTTTGATGGCTCGTCTCATTCGCTTGTGTCTCAGTTTTCTGAGGTAATGAGCACAGAGTTTGAGATGAATATGATGGGCGAATTGAGCTACTTTCTTGGCTTCCAAATCAAGCAGACTCGAGAAGGTACTTTCTTGCATCAAGGCAAGTATACCCGTGATCTCCTGAGATGTTTCAATTTGCCTGATGGGAAGCCAGTGATGACTTCTATGGCCACCACTGCTGTCCTCGAGCCAGACGAGGATGGTGAGCCTGCTGATCAAAAGGAGTTTCGGAGCATGATCGGCTCCTTCTTGTACCTCACTACTTCGAGGCCGAACATACATTTCGCTGTGTGTCTGTGCGCTCGATTTCAAGCTTCTCCTTGCGCCTCTCACCGCCAGGCGATCAAGCGCATCTTCAGGTACCTTCGTGCTACCACTGATTATGGTATTTGGTACTCTTCTTCTTCTTGTCTATCTCTTAGAGCCTTTTCTGATACCGACTTTGCTGGCTATAGGTTAGATAGGAAGAACACTTCTGGCACTTACCAATTTATTGGCACTTCTCTTGTTTCTTGGTCATCTAGGAAGCAGTCCCGAGTTGCACAGTCCACCGCTGAGGCCGAGTATGTTCTTTGCGACCGATTCTTGTCGTAGCTAGGTGCTCTGGATGAGATCGACCTTGCGGGACTATGGGTTAGAGATAGAGAGTGTGCCACTTTTCTGTGACAACACTTCTGCTATTTGCATTGCTAAAAACCCAGTGCAACATTCCCGGACCAAGCACATTGATATTAGATATCACTTCTTTAGAGACCATATGGAGAAGGGAGATATCGCGCTTCAATTTGTAGAGAGTGGCATCTATTTAGCCGATATCTTCACTAAGCCTTTGGATAGCTCCAGATTTGTTGCCTTGAGGAGTGAGCTTGGAGTCGTGAGCCCTTACGGCCTTTCGTGAGGTGGAGCTGGTTTGTATATTATGTATAATATGTTCCCTTCCAGCTTTTCTTTTCTCTTTGTGTTTTTCTTCTGAGTGACTTTGGGTTTATTTTTTTTTCTTGAGTTGAGTTCACTCACTTAGACTTCTGGTATGCTTTGCATGGACCTCTTATCTTGTGCTTTAGGTTGCTATCATGTGTGATTAGCTGTTCTCTCTTCTCTCTAGGTTGAGTTCCCTCACAGTCTTATAAGTCTAGCAGGTATTGGGCTTCTTGGGTAGATAGGGTCTGTGTGCATTCCTTAGTTGGGATCTAGAGTCAGCTTCCCTATGTCAGTCACTGGGGAATATAAGAGCGAGTCTGAGCCGTAGTGAGTCTCTTCTATCTTATCTATGCTCAATAGCTATCCAGTTTTGCAGTTTCTCGACTTCTTCTCCTCATTCTATTTTTCTGGTTGTTATTGAGTTTATTTGGGTTTTCCTTATGCCTAATCTTGATAATAACTCAACTTTAACCAGATTTGAGCTTAAAATTAATTCATTTGTTGAGGGGGAGTTTGGGAATCTGTTCATACATTGCATTTAGACTGCATTTTCTAGTGTATGAGCTTTGTCTATTATGCAATTGACTCAATCCTCATTAAATACATCATGTTATATCTTTTGAAGAAAATCACTAGCTTAGATATGTCCAAGTCCATTTATCATGCTAAGCTTATTAAAATCTGAAAAAAAATTGAAAGCTTTAAATGAAAACTTGACGAAACATGTTGCTTTTACTTACTAAGTTTCTTCTCTAGGGGTTTTTACCATGAATTATGAAATTTTGGATTTCTCTAGAGTCCCTATAGCAACTTGGGTGAAATTTGTTTGATCCATATTTGAGTCCTTCAGAATTGCTCATATGTGCTAAATTGAAAATTAAAAAAATTGACTCTTTTGTGCAAAATTGATCTCAACACTTTATATTCACGAGATTGCTTCCCATTGCACTTGGGACTAACTTGGAATATATTGTGTATGACCAAGATTATTCTCTTAAGAGTTACTTTTGAGATGATCGAAAATGGCTTGAGTCAATTTAAAAAAATGCAAATATCAAACACATAAGTGGGTAAAGAATGCAAATAATGTCAAACATTTGCACCCCGCTATGTTTTTTAAAGTCTTAAAGAAAATTTGCATAAATTGAAAAATGAGCTTGAACAACCTTATATACACTTCAAAATTCCCCAAAGTGTTGAGTAGGTTGAACTCTAGGTTTTCCATTTGATCCTTGAGTGGTTTTGTTTCTAGCTTTGAAACTTTGCTAAGTTTTGCACTTGTCAAATCATGCTAAAATGAAATATTGTAAAACTAAGCTTTTTCATAAAATGTATTGGTCTTGGACATGTCTTAGTTTAGGCATAATCTGAAATTGACAAGCTTGGTGTAATATCTTTCCATTTTGATCAATTGAATAATCTTCAAAGCTCTTTCGATTGCATTTCATGCATACATAAAAAAATTGATACCTATATTGCCAAAAGGGGGAGAAAACGTAGAAAAGGCATCACTAAAAAGATAAAAATGTGAATGCTTATTTGGTTATTATGATCTTTGTAAAGCTATGCTACTACTTCTTTTGGATCATAATCACATTTGACATGTTTAGTTGGATTTTAGAGTTTTTGTTGAAAACTTGCACTTTCTTAAATTTAACTCTAAAATCTAAATTCCTCTTTGTCAACTTGGTCATGGTTCCAATTTCTATCTTTGGACCAAATTTGACTTTGCAACTAAAAAATTGCTTTCTTCTTCATCTTCTTCGAACTCAAATCATATGCCTTTTGTTGTGTTTGTCAATATACTCATCAAGGGGGAGATTGAAGGACCATGTGAAGTCTATCCAGATTTGTGATGAGTATTTGACTAAATTTGAGCTTAGGTTGCTCTTGTTTGAGTTTGATTTGAAATAGATTTTCAATTGGAAGCAATTTGAGGTCTTCTCTATTTTCTTGGTGCTACCGGTCAGATCGAGTAAAAATGAATTTTAATGAGTGGACTGTGATGAATCTATTGCATATCATTGTGGGCATTTCTATGTGAGGTATTTCCTTGTTTTTGATGGTTGCAGGACGACGGTGCTAGATCATGGTGAGGCGAAAGATGGCCGGGACTAGGCGAGGAGCGTCGGAGGTCCAGGCGGTCGGGGATCGCCGAAAGATGATCGGAGACGGAGTCCGTGCAAGCCATGAAGACAAGGAATGGATGTGATGCTAGCTAGATGCTGCTCGGATCGATGAGAGCCGTCGGATTGCGGTCTAGTTGATAGGATAGCGGGTCTAGTTAGTATGCTTTGAAAACCGTGCAAGAAAACCCATTATGTGTTGTGGGTTTTGGGTGAACCCTTGCATGGCTGGTTGAGTGGGTAAATCCTAGCCCATGATGGATGCTCTAGGGTTTAGAGGCTCATCAAAGGGTGGTAGGTGGCCCAAAAGTTGTATAAATAGGGGTAGAGGGGTAGCCTACCCCCCTTGAAGGTTTTGAGGTTTTTGATTCTCCTTTGAGCTTTGCCCACATGAAATGTGAGGCTTTGTAACCTCTCCTTCCAGAAATGAAATGTTCTTCATTTATATTCATGTTTTATTTGCTTTACGCATTTACATTACGCATTTAAATTACGCAATTTAAATTCAGCATTTACTTTCCCGCATTTACATTCTCGCAATTTGGATTTGCCTCCTCTCCTTCTAAATGCTATTCTTCTAGGATGTCTTGAGGGTGTTCATATGATTTTACATCTTTCTTGCACCCTAAGATAGACTAGAAATCAAGGTTTTATCAAATTGCAAATCTGTCCATAACTTGTTCATCACGCAGTAGCTAGTCTTTGATTTTTATAAAAATCTAGAAAATTCTAAGTGATTCTTTTTGGAGAAGGTGAATGACTCATATATCCATCTCTGGAAATTTTTTTGAATCAATTGGTTGCACCGTTTGAGTGCTATGAAGTGAAAACCAAGCCTCAAACATTCTGGTCGAAGTTCCTAACTATCTGTAATGCTTGATTTTTCATGTTTATTCTACAAAGCTTTTTGAGGTGATGTTTGGTGGAGTGTTTCACGACTCAACTGCTCACACGAAGAAAAATTCTCAAAAATTTTAGAGCAACAGAAACTCACCAACCACCTGCTCCAATTGAAGATAATTCCTGTAAAATCTGCTTTTACTTTTCTGGAAAGAGACTTTGGTGTTTTAGCTTTATCTCTTTTGGACACTTGACAACCAGGATTGTTGATTAAAAAATCCCTCACACGATTCATGGTTCTCATCTATGCAAGCTAGGGGTACACATAGTTGTCTAATTATTCGGGTTTTGAAGGGTGTGCGAATCTGAGAAACTCCAGTTTGAAGGAAAATCTTTGGGTGTTTCAGATTTTTATTGCTAGATTGTTTGGAGTACTTTGAGTAGGGGAAAATTTTATTTGGGATCATTCACCCCCCTCTGATCGCCATTTCAATCTTTTAGATCAAAATTTCGTCAAAAATTAGTGAAATTTTGTCAAAATTTTGGATATCAGGCAACCACGAAATCCAAATTACCGGCCAAATTTTTAAATTTGAAAATTTTAAATTGCTACAGTGTTTTCCATTTTTTTCGGCGAAAATTTGCCTAAACCGGCCAAAATTTCAGGATATAAAACCGGATTTTGCTATTTTATGACTGGATTTGGTCCAATAACCCTTAAAAAAGTCATCTTCTATGAAAATTTGATGAAAAACTGAATTTTTGAGATATTTTAAAATTTTGGCAGAAACATTGTCAGATTTTTATAAAATTGTACAAGCTTGATAATGATCTAAAACATTTATAGTACTATCTTTAGTTGTTTTGGATCTTACGTAAAAAAATTTCAAAATAATTTAACTTCATTTGTTTTCTTTAAAAAATCAAAAACTGAATGAACATAATTGGGACAGTAACCTTGTCAGAATTTTATAAATTTGCTCAGGTGTGATCATGATCCAAACTTTTTTATGAGAGCTTAATAATTGCCTCAGTACCATTCTATAAAATTTTCAACTTTTTTTTGTCAATCAAATCTATGTAAGCATTCAACTTCATTTGTTATATTTCAAAAACAAAAAAGAGAAAGAACATAAATGGTACAGTGCTTTGTAAGAATTTTATAAATTCACTGGAGTGTTATCATGATTCAAACTTTTTATGAGATATTAATAATTTCCTTAGAACCCCTTATGTAAAATTTTCAAAAATTCTAAACCTTTTTTTATTGCTAAAGTAAATCTATGCATTGATCATTAGACTTTTATCACGACGTAGCACTGTCAGAATTTTTGAACATTCTTGAAGCTTTATTATCATCTAAAAAATTTATTGAAACATTAATGAAAAATCAGGACCATCCACAAAAAAAAATTAAAATTTTCTAGTATGGTTTGTACCATTTTTTATTTTGTTTAAGTTTGCCGGTAAGGCTTTTAAGAGGATAGTAGCACTTTCCGAATTTTTAAAAATTCACAAAGTTTGATCATCATCTGAAAAATTTATGAGAATATTATGGTTGTGTAAGAACCATCCACAAAACATTTCAAAATTTTCTAACCTATCTTGTTCTATTTTTCATTCGGTTTAAATTTGCCGATCAGCGTTTTATGAGAGCAGTAGCAATGTTTGAATTTTTAAAAATTCCTCAGATTTGATAATCTTCTAAAGTTTTTATGGGAACATCACTGATGTGTCAGGAATCTTTAGAAAAAAAATTGAAAAATTTTAGTCATCGTTTGAGCCACTTTTTGGCTAGTGTAAAAATGCTAAAATTTCAGTTATTTCACCCGAAATTTCGGGTCAACAGGCCAAAATTTGGGTTTTTTTATTGCAAATGGACAGAATTTGAATTTTGGCTTTTGAATTTCGGCAAAGATTTGTCCAAAATACCGAGATTTCGGCGAAATTTCGGATTTCGATCCTAAGCGAGATTTTATTCGAAAACAAAATTTGAATCCTTGATTTCTGCGGTGCAAACTGAAGGCCTGGCGGCTAGCGCTTTTGTCCTACGTACCTCTCTCGACATTGTAGGTACTAGCTGCTCTGCTGGGTTTGCTGTAGGCGGACGAAAATATTGGGATATGCAGGGATTTTAACAGATGAAGAAAATCTTTTAAAAAAGAAATAAAAAGTATTGATTTTCTTTCAAAAAATAAAAATTGCAAATTTTAAAAAAAATAAACTGTAGCTCTGGCACTGTCAAAGGGGCATGTGGTGGGTGGACGCCAGCGGAGCCCTACATCACCCAGGGTTCTAAATTTCGGCGAATTTCACCGAAATTTCGGATTTTGGACTTCGGACCACCCCGAAATCTAAAGTACCAGCCGAACAAAAACTTTTAAAAAAATTTGAAATCGCTACAGTAACCTGAAATTTCATGTTTTTTGGCCGTTTTTGACAGGATTTGGTCCGGTAACCCTTAGAAAAGTCATCTCCTATGAAAATTTGTTGAAAAAACAAAATTTTTAAACATTTTAAAATTTGATAGAAACACTGTAAGATTTTTATAAATTGTACAAGCTTGATAATAATCTGAGAATTTTATGGTACTATCCTTATTAGTTTAGGATCATACATGAAAAAATTCAAAATAATTTAACTTCATTTGTTATCTTTACAAAATCTAAAACAGAATGAACATAATTGGGACAGTTATATTGTCAGAATTTTATAAATTTTCTTGAGTGTGATTATAATCTAAATTTTTTGTGAGAGATTAATAATTGATTCAGTACCATTATATAAATATTTAAAAAAAATAAAATTTGTTTGTTTGGTCAATCAAATCTATGTAAGCATTGAACTTTGTTTGTTATATTATATTTCAAAAATCAAAAAGAAAAGAACATAAATGTTACTGTGCCTTGTAAGAATTTTATAAATTCACTGGAGTGTGAACATGAATCACAATTTTTATGGGATATTAATAACTTCCTTATCACCATTCTGTAAAATTTTCCAAAATTTTAAACTTTTTGTTATTGCTAAAGCAAATCTATGTATTGATCATCAGACTTTTATCAGGACGTAGCACTGTCTGAATTTTTAGACATTATTTGAGAATGATCATCATCTAAAAATTTTAAAGAAACATTAATGTTACATCATAACCATATACAAAAATTTTCAAAAGTTTTTAACGTGGTTTACATAATTTTTCATTTTGTTCAAGTTTGCCGGTAAGCCTTTTAACAGGACAGTAGTACTGTTTAAATTTTTAAAACTTCATATAGTTTGATAATCATCTGAAAATTTTATGAGAGAATTATAGATACATCATAACCATGTAAAAAACAACTCAAAAATTTCTAACTTGATTTGTACCATTTTTCATTTGGATCAAACTTGTCGGTCAATGTTCTATCAGGACAGTACCACTCTCCGAATTTTTAAAAATTCCTCACATGTGATAATCAGCTGAATTTTTTGTGAGAACATCATTTATGGATCATAACCATGCACAAAATATTTCAACATTTTATAACTTGATTTGTATCATTTTCCATTCGGATCAAACTTGTCGGTCAGTGTTTTATCAGAACAGTACCACTCTCCAAATTTTTAAAAATTCCTCAAATGTGATAATCAGCTGAAATTTTTGTGAGAATATCAGCAATGTGTCAGGAATCTCCAAAACAAATTTCAAAATTTTCAATTAACATTTAGACCACTTTTCATCCGGTGCAAAAAACCCAATATTTCGGGGTTTTTCGCCGAATTTCGGTTTTTTTTCCGGAATGGACCGGATTTGAATTTTCAAATTCAAATTTCATCCGAAATATTTCCGAAATTTCACGATCCGGCCGGGGACGAAATTTATTCCGAAACCGAATTTTCAAACCTTGACATCACCAAGAATCTATTGTTATATAGATGTAGATAGATAGATAAGAGCACTTTAGATGAATTGTCACACACTCAGTCTCTCCCTTAGATGAGCGTGGGAAGTGTTCTAGCGGGCATTCACGATCATTAAAAAGAAAAAAGAACTTCGAAGAAGCAAGTACCCTGTCGCTAAGCTATGTATTTCTGTGATCTAAATCATTAATGTTTTAAGACCAAGTTTGAGTTATGGCGCTTAGTAGGTCTGTCTGGTCATATTTTTTTCTTAGAGAAACAATTTTTCTTAGCAAATCGGAGAAAGAAATTGGTTACAGTGAGCAATATTTCTTTTCGTATTTTCCTTAACTCCGATATATATATATATATATATATATATATATATATATATATATATATATATATGATCCAAAATAGGTGCTTTCCTTATGTATTTGCATGCAAATGTTTTTAATTTTTTTAGAAAGTTGAGTTTAATCAGTTTACTAACTGGTTCAAATAAAATTGAATTGAAATTCAAACTAGAGTTTCCTTTTTTGATGATAGTTTGATTGTAGGTATTTGCTGATTTTATATATAAACTAGTATAGTGCCTGTGCTAACGCTACGACGGCAGTACATCCGCTTATCAATTAAATGAGAAGATAAGTATGAATACAACACTTAATAATAAAAGAGAAGTTTAGAATTTTAAATGAATTTAGAAAGAAAAACGGAACTAACTGGAGGTCGAATAGGCGAAAACGGCCTCCCAAAAGATTTTAAATCAAGAAAAAGAAAGAAAAAAGAATTTTCTGATATTAGATTATTTTTTTTGCAGCTTCCACAGAGAGCACAACGTGTGCTCTCTCTTGGCCGAGGGCAAGGGAGGAAGGCCGGGGTGGCCGGCGGTCATGATGGGTCAAGATGGTGCGGCGAGATCGTCGACCGACGCTGCGAGGAGGAGTCACGGTTGCGGTGAATTTCACCGAAAGATGACGGTGATGGCTTGGGTTACCTCCAAAATCCAGCGATCTTTACAAGAGGGAGCACTTGGGGATTTACGCAATGCGATGGGGTGGAGAGAGCTCGCCGACTTTTATAGCACCGAAACAAGCATATTTATGGAAACCATAATTTGGGATCAAATCAGATTGGGAGGAAATTTTGGCAATAGAGCACGAAATTTGGGGAATTAACACCATAGATAGAAAAAGGAGATTTGGTGCGGGATTGATGGAGCTTTGGAGCTTCTTTCTTGCTTTAATGGAGGGAGGGAAGAGAAGAAGCTTCTCTGGTCTGGGCTACAACTAAAAGAAGCTACAGGTGAGTTGCCTTCATTTTTTTTAAATATAGAAGGATTTTTGAAAAGATAGCACATTAGGTTAAAAAATTCTAGAAAAATTCTCAAAAAAACTTTCGATTATTTTGTACTTAATAAAATTATTTTCAAAAAAAAATAAAATATAAATTTGCCGAGGCACACGGCGCGAGGTCGTGACCAAAGAACTCTCCCGCGTCGGCAAAACCACCGATGGCGGCAAGTGAAGCCATTGCGGACTGCGTTCTCTGCACCGCCGCCGCCCCATCTCCGGTTTCCTTTTCCCAGCACGTAATATATGGTCCTTTCCTTTTCCAGGACGTTTGTTTCTTTTTCCTTGATTCTAGGACGTTTGTTTCCTTTTACTTGTTGATGCTAGAGGTGAGGAAAGGTCTGTTGTGGGCCACATGGATGATTTCGGAAAAATAAATCTGCGCTCATCACATGGATCCGCAAGGAAAAAAGATAAAAATTAAACAATTGCTCACGCACTACCGGTTTCATGAGAAAAATTAAAAAAATTAAGTAGCACTCACGCATGTTGGTTCCTTAGATAAAAATAAAAACAAAAATCAGCGCTCTCCATGCTACCAAATTAGGCTCTATGGGGCTAGATCCGTAAAAAGTCTCGAGAAGGGTCATATTCGGAAAAAATACGATCACAATGCCGTGACAATAAAAATTCAAGTCTTATTTCCTTGCATGCGGATCCTCCTGTTTATTTCCTTGTTTGATTCACCCTCCTTCCAAATATGTAGTACGTAAAATTTTGGCCAGTAAAAAATTCAAATCTGGTTTCCTTGCATGCGGATCCTCCTTATTTATTTCCTTGTTTGATTCGCTCTCCTTCCAAATATGTAGGTGGGGGAGGTCTGTTGTGGGCCACAGGAATGATTAGACACACTAAATAATGACCATCGGATGTGGGTGAGTAAAACTGAGGAAAGATCTGAGACGTTCATTTTGATGAATGCAAGTTTTCTGGGGACGTTTTGCTGGGTGCATGAATATTGGGCCATCTCTAATGAGGTGCATTATTTAGGGTGGACGTAAGAAAATTTGCTTAGGCGCATTATAAAGGGGTATAGATCAGCAAAGCATATGATCTAAATTTGTTCAAATCTTGGAATTTTAGTATATTTTTTCAAAGGTATGTGTTTCATTTGAATTGTTATAGATGGGTATATACTCTAAAACTGAAAGTTTCAAACAATATACCCGAATTTGGTTTCAATTCACGCATTTAAAACTATGATGCCCAGAAACCATGGTATCCCATTTCGCCTTCCTTTGGAGTTCACCAGTAACCATAGTGGAACAACTATGTTCTACTCTGTGTTTGTGTGCACTTATTATGTCCCATGAAGCCAAGAAGGACAACTACCGAAGTGAATAATTGCATGAATGTTTTGTGTAACTTATATTTAGTTTTGTGTAACTTATATTTAGTGGAGATACATAGAAGTATCTCTCACTGATTTTTTTGCTTGTTATACAACTGTTTTGTACTCCCTCTGTATCTTTTTATAAGACATATTTTGTTTGAGTGATTTTTACTATCCTTAAGAGATACTAAATTATATATTGAGCTAGTACCAAGAGAACAAAAATTTAAAGGGTGAAAGTACGAAGAGGTACAAGCGTTTAATGATAATTTGGTGGTACCTCATGGTAAGGATGGTAAAAACTCTATCTGTTTAGACACAGAGATTAAGGAGCGCACAGAACTAAGGAAATGATAGAGAAAAATGACCATAGCGTCCATGGTACTATATAATGTCTTAGAAATAATAGAGAGGGAAGGTGGGTGTTTACTCATAAATATGGAAGAGAGACAAGATTAATGAGGGCAAAAAAGATAAAACATCATTAAAACTACGTACACATATTATATTTGAAACAAGATAGCAAAAATTATATATCTTATATTTTAAAACGGAGCAAGTACAAACAACTGTTTAGTCCTGCTGGTAATCTTGAGTTCCACCATTTTGTACAATATCGGCTGGAATTATATATATCATGTCAGCCTCACATTATGAACTGTGACCGATGTGGTTTAGCTGAGTATTCAATCAAGCAGGTTCAAATTAACGAAGAATCAATACCTTCTGTAGGTCTCTGTACAAGCTTGCTACTATAAACTTTTATGAGTACGTATGCATCCACGCTTGTCCACTTATTTCTGTGGCGTTGAGTTGGATCATAATACCAACATGCTAGTAGATGCAATTCAACGACCATCTGGTCACTTCATTATTTATAACAGGTCTGCTTCTGTAAATAACTCTGCATTCCTTGTATAAATGTATATGGAACTTGAGATTTCAAATCATTTCCTGCTTTTATTCTTTCGCCGAGCTGTCAGTTTTCATTTACCTTTTGTTACTAGCCTACGGTGAGTTGTGGGATTTACCTAGAATCAAGGAAACTGAACCCTGCTGGAGAGCTTTCTCATTATTTGAGCATGTATTTCTTGACATCGATCTGTGACTTGTTTAGCCTATTGGTTTATCTTTTGAGGCCTAAAAAGATTATATAATATATGCATTGATAGAGATAATAATGTTCAACACACAATATGGCACAACAGGTCTAGTTAAAAAGAAGATAGTGTGCCCTTATTCGTCGTCTCAAGGATGTGATAAGCCAACAAAAGAAAAACCGACTCGAGGTCTACATAAAAGGCCCACGGACCGACATACCATTACCGCGGTTGATCCAAAGGATAGGGCTCCTACCGAACCAAGAAAAACAGCGACAACATTCCGGACATTGTGCGGGATAGTCACACGGGAACGGGTCCCTGTTACCTGTCCATCCTGGAAGTCGCTGACTGACGAGAACCGTAACGACTTGGTGACAGGAATTCTTGCATCGTTCGAGATCCCAGAAGACTCCGTGCGCTCAGTGTGACGGTATGCACTGCTAGTGGCGGGAAAGGCGTGGAAGAACTTTAAGAGCACGCTTGTCAAGGAATAATATATCAATAAGGACAGCATTCCCTTCATTAAGTATGAGTTCATTGATGAGGACGTATGGCAAAGTTTTGTTGAGATGAAGACGACAGACGAATTCATGCGTCAAAGTGAAGCGCACAAGGCCCTGCAGGTAAGAAACACTCACCCCACGGATTCGGCACCGTTGGGTACACGGGGAAGAGGGCGCAATGGGAGAGGGAGGACGAGGAGGTCTCAGCGACATTTGCATCGATAGTTGACCAGCGCATCAGAGACTGGCTAAGAGCGAGGTCATATGCCACGTCTTCCGGACTGTCTCCTTTACAAATCCCGCAGACGAGGAAATCTGCCAATGCTTGGTAAGATATCGAACTACCAATTTTGTACGTAATTAGTCCATAACTTCATAAGTGAAATAACTTGTCGGGATCTTGCAGGTAGCGTTGAGTACACAATCTTTCGAGAAAATGGAATTCCCAGACGACTTGGGAAAAATGTACTCTCCATGGCCTTGGGCTCTTTTTTTGCAACACAGAGAGAAAGATGTACTCTCCATGGCCTTGAGAAACAAGGAACACCCTAGTCGCACGCGAGGTAAAGGGGTTTTCGTTTCCTAGAAAACGGGATTCCCAGACGACTTCGACAAATACCAGAGTAGGAAGAGAACCAAAGCCAGGCGCGAGGAACACCTTGTACAAAAGATTGAGGAAAGGCTGAGAGGAGAATTCAATAATAAGGTAAGAAGCCTTGAGGAAAGGCTCAATAATCAGGACAGACAGCCTGTGCCAAGGATTCAAATTTTGTTTTCGGATAAAATACCGCCCCTGACCAGATTCCGAAATTTCGGCGAAATTCGGGTATTTTGGACAAATCTCGTCCAAAATTCAAAAACAAAAATTCAAATCCGGTTTGTTTTGTACCGAGAAAAAATGAAATTCGCTGAAAAATACTGAAATTTCGGGCGAAATACCCAAAATTTTGGTCTTTTTGTAACAAAAAAAAAGTGGGTCAAACGATGTCAAAAATTTTTTGAACGTTTTTTGGAGAGTCCTGACACATTGATGATATTTTCATAAAAATTTCAGATTATTCTGAAGTTTGTGGAATTTTTGAAAATTCAAACATTGCTACTGTCCTGATAAAACACTGACCGGCAATTTTGAATCGAATGCAAAATGGTTCAAACCACGTTATAAACATTTGAATTTCTTTTTTCATGGTTATGATGTATCTATAATTCTCTCATAAAATTTTCAGATGATGATCAAACTATATGAATCGAACAGTACTACTGCTCTGTTAAAAGGCTTACCGACAAACTTGAACAAAATAAAAAATTACCTAAACCACGTTAAAAACTTTCAAAAATTTTTGTGGATGGTCCTGATGTAACATTAATGTTTCTTTAAAATTTTTAGATGATGATCATTTTAAAATAATGTTTAAAAATTTAGACAGTGCTATGTCCTGATAAAAGTCTGATGATCAATACATAGATTTGCTTTAGCAATAAAAAAAGTTTAAAATTTTTGAAAATTTTACAGAATGGTGATTTTTGAAATATAATATAACAAACGAAGTTCAATGCTTACATAGATTTGATTGACCAAACAAACAAAGTTGAAATTTTTTGAAAAATTTATATAATGGTACTGAGTCAATTATTAATTTCTCACAAAAATTTTAGATCATAATCATACTCAAGAAAATTTATAAAATTCTGACCATGTAACTGTCCCAATTATGTTCATTCTGTTTTTGATTTTTTAAAGATAACAAATGAAGTTAAATTATTTTGAAATTGTTTATGTATGATCCTAAACTACTAAAGATAGTACCATAAAATTTTCAGCTTATTATCAAGCGTGTACAATTTTATAAAAATCTGACAGTGTTTCTGCTAAAATTTTAAAATGTCTAAAAAAATTCGGTTTTTCAGCAAATTTTCAAAGGAGATGACTTTCCTAAGGGTTATTGGACCAAATCCGGCCTTAAAAGTTTCAAAACCGGCTAAAAAATATGAAAATTTGGGGTTAGTGTAGTAGTTTCAAATTTTTTATTTTTTTTCCGGTCGATACTTAGATTTCGGGGTGGTCCAAAATCCGAAATTTCGGCAAAATTTCGAACCCTGGCCTGTGCAAGCCTCAGACGTATATGCGTAATTCAGCCCCTCTACCGTAAAAGTAGCTGTGCGTCCGCCGCTCACACAAATGAACACGACGGCAAATTTCTTATCTGTAACATCAAGGTACTAATATGTATCTCTTGAATGCTCTATAGATATAACTGTTGAACGCATTAGCTAATTATGTATCGTTATGTAGAAGATCACACGGTGCAATTTCGAACTGAGACTTGCATTCAATCCTTTGCTGGCAGTTTTTCCGGACCAAGCAATAAGCTCCAAGTTAACGTATCTCAAGTTATACGCACGCTGTCTTGCAGTTAAATCATAGGCTGTACAACTGCATACTACATCAATATATCAGTAGGGCACATCCAGTCCGTTGATTACAACCATCCATGCGACGTACTTCTCAACTAAAAGCCGTACACCAACATCGATACACACAGGAAACACAAGCTTCCAGTAAACTTGAATCTGCAACAAGGATTGATACCCGTTTGCCTCTACCTGCCGCATATTGCACAAATTCTGCCATGGACCTGCTTGATTAAGCTAAACCACATCTGCCACATTTCAGAATGTTAAACTGACAAGACATGTAATTCCAGCCGATATTTTAAAAAGCTGTAGGGTTAAGCAGCGGGGCTGATCAGTCACACAACAAACAAGGAAAATATGAAAATAGACCGGTTGCAAGCTGCTGAGACTTAAGTAATGACAACCACTAATAAACATCATGCATAAACGCAGGTCAACATGTCAGTTTGCAGGTTCAGAGCACAACTCTTGCACACTAGGACACATAAGAACAGCAGCATTACAAGTTCTGTGACAACATAGTTACTCAGTATTCACACAAGAACCAGCACAAACAGCCTGCATGGTACAAGACCCAGCATGATAAATAAGTAGACAGATCGGCTTGGCCTCAGCTTGATGCTCCAATGCGCATACTCAGAAGAACATTATTTCTTGCCTCGCAGCTTTGTTCCAAGGGCCCTCTCAAGCTTGCCAATGATCTGCTGGTTCGGAATCGCCTTGCCGGACTCATACTCCTGGATCACCTGTGGCTTCTCATTGATCATCTGTTACAACAAAACATTTGTTTTAGAATGTAACAAAAATAGGGGTAATAGTGTACGTTCATGCAATTTGTAGGCCACACAAGGATTTCTTCCTCAGGTAAAGCATGAAACTCTGGAAGTTCTGAAACCTTATGATTCAACTAGGTACCTGAGCAAGCTGTGCCTGGGTCATCTTCTTATCCAGCCTTGCTTGCATGAGGTTTTTCTTCAGGTCAGTTGAGACACGCTCATCTAGCATCAGGTAAGGGCATATCAAAATACCGAACAGAAAAGACATCCCTTGTTGCTATTTCAAAATTATAGTGCAATCATCTGTGTAGAACTCAAATTATGCTTACGTGGGACAATAACACACAAGATCTCATATATCCAATGAAATCCAATGCACAAAAATCTGTACTCACTAAGGACAAACAAATTAATTTCCCATCTTAAGGTAAATGCTGAACTTTTTACAAAAATTACTTTCGTTACCATAAACAATCTGTACTCGCTAAGGACAAACAATCTGTACTCTGGCCACCCTTCTAGAGAATTCACATTACTTTCCTTACCATAAACCAAATCATAATCGTTGTCATTCTGTTTTTTTTTAATTCAATTCATTTTAATTTGAGAAGCAAAGAAGTATATACAAAAAATGATAGCTCCTGACTGAAAAATAATACAATGCTCTCAAGAATAAAAAAAAACTGTGAAATACAAATACAGTATGTAAAATGATTGTGTAGACATAAACTATTGCATATGAAAACCTATTTAGCTTGTAACATAGGCATTCACAAAAGCTCTACTCCATTTCCAATATTACATCAACTAGTGAGTTTTCATCCATCTAGCATCACCAATGCTACAAAAGAAATTGAGTAACAATTATTTTATGGAAACTCAAAATTTTACTATATCTCAGTATGTCCCCTTTACAGTCACGCAGAAAAGATCAACCCAAACAATGTCTCAAAAATAACAGATTGCAAAGGAATTTGGAACATGATCCACTACAGATAAAGAATGTTGCTGCTAGTAAATGGTGACATGCTGAAGATTTCAACATCAAACTATTTGTTTCACGATTACCACAAGCCAACACGGCCCCCACCATTCTACTTGCCTGATGTACCCCATCCACTACAATTATGTTCCCCAATGTTTTAGTTTGTGGGTTTTTTTTTGTGGCTAGCGCCAGAGGAAAATCTCAAAACCGCAACGCTTAAAAGCAGTTTTTCTTGGACAAGGAAACAGGAGCCAGAATCCGACTCGGATTCGGGGTGTCCGATTCAGCAAAAAAACTTGGGTACGGGAAATGTTACTCGGAATCGGACACGGGTATCGGAATCCGACTTGGATTTGAGGTGTCCGATTCGGAAAAACATTTTGGACACTGCTTGAAAGTTAAAAGCCATCTTCCAATTTCTGAATTTATAAAAAGATGAAACAAATTTTAGAGGTACTTGGTTGATACAACTATACTTACCAATATTTGGTCAGGCAAATATCAACACCACAGTGCTTGGAAGCTATCTCACAATGTATGAATTTATTAAAAGACGAACCAAATTTCAAGGTTGCTTGGTTGGCACAACTACCCCTATTAATATTTGCCAAGAACAGATAATTTGGCTATGAACCAAACAGCTACCGAAGTATTAGGTACCCAAAATTTGGCAAGCCAGACATGGAGCCTCTTCATGGCATAAAGGGGGGGGGGGGGGATGGGATTTGGGGACTGTTTGATTTATGCCAAAATCTGCCCTACATACCAACACGTGCCAAAATTTAGAATTACCAAAAAAAATTGTGATGAAATTGGTAACCCATGCCCATGATTTAAAATTTGGAAAGAAAATGAACTAGAGCGCCAGTGTGAAAAAAATCTTGACAAAATTTTAGGGGTTCCCTATTTTTAGTTGCCAAATTTTGATCATATAACAGATTTGGCATCCATTTGGTTTTATGCCAAAACTTTGGGAAGATTCTGTTCCTTTTGGCGTAATAACCAATTTGCAGGCCACCAATTTGATGACTGATTTTTGGTAATACCAAATTTCAACACACATTAGCAAGGCAATTTCAGGAACCAACCAAAAATACCCTCGGTAACAAACAAAATGTAAGCCAAATATTGTCAACACTGTCAAGTTTTGGCAACAACAATATGGCAAACATAGGCTTCAAAGCAAACAACCCCTTGGCTACCAAAATTTACTCAAGCATTTCCTAGCCCATGTTTTTGCCATATATTATCCTACACTTCTCAAAATTTTGGTTTCCAGAATTTGGTAGCATTCACCAAATTTGGCATGTGCTTAATCTGCCTGTAAAAATTTGGTAACATTATTCTCCAAATTCCTAGTTCATTCTCTAACTAAAACTTGACCAACTCATGGACAACCAAAATCCATGACCAAATTTAGTAACACATAAATTTAGCAAATATTGGAATGGTATCCGTCGGATATGAACAGAACAAGCCCTAGGTATGACCAAATTCCATGGGGTCAGCATAATTTTAGCAGCAAAATAGCCAAATAGGTAGGCATCGCCAGAAGTTGTTTGGGTAAATTGGGGCTACAAATATACTAGATTTTTGCTACCTTCGCTACTTGCAAACCTAAAAACAAAGGGTTATAGAAAAGCCCCCTAAGTGAACAGTCAATATCAGAGAGTGCTGACTGAACTACACCACCATGTTTCTATTTGAACTGTTCTTGGTAGCGAAGAAAAACAGCAGATCAAAAGTGGATGGTGCAAACCATGTCACAACATGGTGCATGAAAAATACTATTTAAAGGTGAAAAAATGCATTGTCTTACAATGTTAAACAACATATTCACTCCCTCCAAAAAAGGCCCTCTACATGTGTATCCCTCCGAAATGAATAGGGATGTATACCTTCTACTTGTTTACAATTTAAATTGACAATTTGACATTCAACATGTTGAACATCCAAAAAGGCTACAAAGTTCTGCAACTCCGTATACCGTCGAAAAGTCAAATCATAACTCATCTTCAAGACTATTAACATATAGAACTCATGCTGTCCTTACTTCTGTCAGATCCTTTTTTTAGTATCTATTATTGTTTAAATCTGTGGCTACCTTATACATCGCAAAGGATCTTTTGCAACACAAATGCCAATCCATGCAGGCTCTTTACTGTAGCCATAAAAGCTACAATGCCATGAGCAGACCCTCAATATTAAGACAGCTTCAGTATCCTAATGAAGAACATGGGACTGATTTGACCAGTCTGTCCCATACCATAGATCTCCAAGGCAAAGACAAAAACTATGGACTTTCTTTCAGTTTTGCGGCTATGTGTGTATCAATTTTGGTATTAGGACTTGGGTAATAATTATTAGGCCAGAAATTAGGAACCATAATGTACAACAACTCACGTCAGCAGATATCTGGATATATCAGTCTGCATACTATTCCATAGCATCAGTTAAAACTATCATTTGTTATCATAAGTTAATGCAACAATCAAAACAAATGAGTTCACAAAATATGGTAATATTGTAATAATATAGAAGAACGTGCTCCCTAAACTGAAGCAAGATTATCAGAAGCTAGAAGTAGAAATACAGTACAAAAGAACATTCTTTTCTATCATAGTACAAAAGAACATTCTTTTCTGTCAGTCAGATCCATGACGCCAACCAAATCAGAATATAATTGTGTAAAACATATATGTTTACTACGTAATCTTCAGCAGAAACATGGTAGACATTGAATACAAAATGGCAAAGAAACAGTTGTTCAAATACAATTAGCCAAACAACAATTCGAGGAAGAAAAAAAAAATGCACATTTGAGTCACTGATACAGAGGGAGGGCTTTAGTATCAGGGTTAGAATCAGTGTACCAAAGGCATTCAGGATAGCAAGCAAACTACAAGACAAAGGCACCTAGTTCATAAAAAAACTAACTTTTGCCAAATAATTTCAACTCCGCCATAATCCAACAAACCAAATTTCTAAGTAAACATTAACAATGGATAAACAAAGCGCAAAGCATAAGAAGAATTTGTTATAATTGATAAGATGGTGGTGGGGATTGATGATTGCTCACGCGCAAGGTTCTCGGTGTCGTCATCCAGCCGCTTGGTGTTAAGGGATGTGCCGCTGGAAGCCGCCTTGTTCGTCCCGGCGTTGTCTGCAAGCAAAAAACATAGATCAAGCAAACGCAAAACCAAAGAGAGAGAAACTGAGAAAAGAACATGAAAAGAAGTAATACTGATTGATCAAACCGTCGTAGTCTAAAGTCTGAAAATCGTTAAGACAAGATTGAAAATAAACGACTTTTAGCTCGGACAGTAAAGAACAGTAAACAAATCGATTTAAAAAAACCCCTCAAAATCAGAGATCAACAGTACCGATCAATTTTTTATCGAACCCTAGCTAAAGTAGCTAGAAAGACCAGGAAGAATACCAAGATAATCCATAAATATTGCACGAAAACTAACAAATCCGTAAAAAAAGAAGAAGAAAAGGAACCCCGCCGCATCGAATCAATCAAACGGCACGACGGCGACAAAGATCGAAGAAATCCAAAGTAATCGCAAGAAAACCCCAAAGATATTCCAAGAAAAGAAGGGGGAAGGTCAAATCGAAACGCACACTTTTTCATGGTGTCGATCTCAGCGCCGGAGCGGCGGGCGGCGTTGACAGCCTTCTCATCCTTCTTGGCGGCGGCCGTCGGCGCCTTCTTCCGCACCACCACCGGCTCCCAATCCTGCCTGATCGGCCCGATCCCGGCCATGTCTCTTCCTCTCTCTCTCTGACTCTTCGGTCCCACGCGGCAGTATCACACGGGTTCTCTCGAGTTCGCAACGCAACGCACGGAACTAGGCGAACGGGAAGACAAGACGGACAAGGTATGAAGGAGATCAGGAGAAGGTTCCGGAGTCGTAATTGATGGCCACCCGGGGACATTATATATCAAAAAGGAAATTTCCATGACAGGTGGGACCCATGTGTAAGTGTAGGGTTTTATAAGGAGACATCGGTCAGTGTACCATATTCTTTTTCCCTCTCGAGGTAGGACAGGTTACTATGTAGCAGGAATATAATTTAAGCGGTCTTTATATCTTAGAGTCGTTCCATCTAGCGTACGAACGGATTAGATTGCTTAAAAATATACGCTATAGTATGTATATATATATATATATGTATATATATATAGGAAGCCGAAACGGGGCACCATGGTGTCTGGGCACCATGATTTCAAATGCGCAAATTCAAGCTATATTCGAGTATAATTTTCAAAAATTTCAGTTTTAGGGTATATACCCATCTATAACAATTCAAATGAAACACATACCTTTGAAAAAATATACTCGAATTCAAAGATTTTGCACGAGTTTAGATCACATGCTTTGCTGATTTATATATAAAATCAGCACATATCTACAACCAAACTATCATCAAAAAGGGAAACTATAGTTTGAATTTCAGTTCAAACTTGTTTGAACTAGTTAGTAAACTGGTTAAACTCAGCATCCTAAAAATTTCAAAGAAAATCGCATGAAAATACATAGGAAAAATATCCTTTTTAGATCATGGTGCCTAGGCACCATGGTGTCCTAAGTAATTATACTATATATATACATATATATATATGTGTATATATATGTGTGTATATATATATATATGTATATATATGTATATATATATATGTATATATATATATATATGTATATATATATATGTATGTATATATATATATATGTATATATATATATATATGAAGCCTTTTCCGTACTCTCAGGAGTACATACTCCCACATCTAATATACCACTCAAATGAATGCTTTATACACCTTTATCACTTTCGGTATACTCCAATAATAATTCTAATATACTCCAATGCAACATGGTTGAAAAAAATTCATCAGAGCACTTTATTTTTTTGCTATATACCCTTTTCTATATGTAAAACGAATATATAAACAAATTATGCTATAAATGGTGGATTTTAATGAAATTTTTCATAGAACTCACTTTGGAGTATCTTATAATCAGTATTAGAGTATACTCAAAAGGATAAAGAGGTATAACAACATCATTTAAACGATATACTAGAGGTGGGAGTACGTACACCTAGGAGTATGGAATCATTTTCCTATATATATATACACATATATATACATATATATATATATGTATATATATATACACATATATATATACACATATATACATATATATATGCTACGTTACTCTCGAAAGATTTGGATCGTCACTTTCTGATTGGACGGTTCAGATGGGATTATTTAAGTTGCAATCCCCATGTATCTGCAGGACGAAGAGGGTTTTTTTGAAAGAAGCCATGAGGTTGTGAAATTCCATCTTATCCATTGAGAAAACGACATCTCTCGCCTTTGGATTCGGCATGTGAAATTGAAGTCCCAATTTATAATTATGAGGGAATTGAAATTTGTTCGCAGTTTCAATTTTATAGTTCGCACGGTAATAGAATTCTACGCTAAAATTAGCATCCAAACAAATTCCTAGAACTATTGAGGTAAAAAAAAAATCTTAGGACTATTTGGTTCCACACTTTTGAATAATTTATGACGAACAGCCGTGGGACTTAGAAGGCACTTCGGAACAAAATGATATGGAATCCCATATGTGCAAGGTGCCAGCGGCAGTGAGCCAAGGCCATATTTATAAAAGAACAGAAAAGGCAAATGCTGACAAAGGAGATGCAGCAACGGCAATGGCGAAGATCAATTGGACTACACCTTTTGCTTACAAACTGAAGCACTTTCGTTGTTTTTGTAGGAGAATATACGAGGAACATAAAGAAGTCCGGTAATTAAGTTCATCCACTCAAAGATTGGGTGTGGTAATAGGTTGTTCATCTAGAATTTTGTGAGGTACTTATGTATTTTTTAGTCTTGTGTTATTATCAATATAAATAAGAGAATTTCTCAAAAATGGATTTCTTTTTTTATGATACTAGCCGCGTGCCTGTGGTTACAACCGAATATTACAGAGTAAACTGGTATTCTATGCCGGGGTGAATCAAATATTTAGATGTACCTCAACGTTGTTTAAGTCCACAATTAATTCAAAAACAAAAATGCATGTCGCAAATTGTAATTACAATAATTCATTTTCTACGTGACCTTTGATTCATTAAAATGATGCACAAAAACATGTTGATCTTTATTTTTCTGACAGTCAGTACTTTGATTCTTTCATTTTCTTCGTGGTCTTTAGTTCCAACTCTCCTCCAAATAAATTAGACTCTAAATTTGCTAGCTATTCGAAAAATGTTGGTGAGACAGGAGGCCACCTGAAATATATATATATATATATAATTATATGAAAGGAACAGCTTACTGATTTTAATTTCCTACATTGTTTTCAATCCCACGTAGCAAACTCTGTTGGACAATCTAGTTATGTACAGTGGCAGGGCACATACTTTAAAAAGGAGGGGGCGGTGAGCTACAGTTTGGTGCGGCTAGGGTTTTGCACGAACGGCCGGGGCTACTGGGCTAGGCTGAGGTAACATCCCAAATTTTGGCTTTATTAATTAAATATTGTTATTTGTGCATTTTGTGAATTTTTGGAATTATTTGATATTTTCAAAAAATGCCTTTTGTGAATATTATTTAAATCTTTGAAAATTTTAAATAAAATTTATCAAAAATATTTTATTTAAGTTTCAAATTTCTCAATATATTTTTGGATTTTTTCAGAATTTTTCTAATATTTTTACTATTTTATTTGAATTATTTCAATTTCTGAAATTATTTTTTAAAAAGAAAAGTTTTAAAAAGGGATCGAACAGTGTTGGGCCGGAAACCAAGCGAACCCAACCCAGGTGTCTACGCCAGCCTGGTCCGGCCCAACTGAGGCTAGTGGCTGTGTTACCATGAACCAAGACCGTCGGATTTTGATCGAGCGGCTAAGGTGATCTCAGAAACCTAATGCACCGCAGCCGTAGGATTTGAGGAATGATCGAGATCTCTTGGAGTAATAGAACCCTAAGGCGCTTGAGTCCATCAGATTCGATGCATGTGTTTGTTGAGGATTGAGCGCATTGTGTGCGAGGAAGACTGTCGGATCGGGACACGTGGCGCGTTTGCAATCTTCGTTTCCGATGAGGGCTTAGACTCTGCCGCCATCAAGAACCCGGATTCCTCTGCCGTGTTTGGCTTGGACTTCGTCCAGTGCACGAACATCAAGGGCTTTATAAGCCATGCCGAATCTCGTTCCATGATTTCCATGAGACATTGCCTAGTTTACCCTAGCCCTTTTCCGTTGGGATGCTTTGGTTCTCTCGCAATCACTCGTCGAAGGAGTTGGGTGCGCCGCCATGGTTTTTCGTCGTTTCCGTCATCATCAAGTGGCCTTTGGTGGAACTGAGGTCAGATTCAGACTTGTCGCAAGGAGGGCTGACAAATCCACGAGTCCACGAGACCAAGTCATAGATCCATCGCCTTTACGCCACAGCTGTGTTGCCTTCCTTGTCGCTGGTGTCGCGTCGCTATGGAGTCGTTGGCCGGAGAGGTGAGGCGTCGGGTCTAATGTGTCACCGAGCTGGCGTCAGGTGTTGCCATGTGTTTGCTAGATCATTGCTCGGTCAGCTAGTCGTGGTGACGTGGAAGCTCAGTTGTAAGTGCCATGTTAGCTTGGACTGGTCCCAAATGTCAGCCGGCGCTGTGGCCAAGGACCCGGTTCACCGTGGACCCAAAGGCGCTCTGGACCAGGTCCATGGATCATGGGGCCATGTGTCATAGCGATATTTTTTAGATTATCTAATTTGGTTGCTGACGTCAGCGTTGCATTATAAATTGAATTTTCAATACAAAAATAATTTGAGAAAATCGGTTTTATTCTTTTTCTTATTTTTAAATCTTTCGAGAGCCCCTTTTTCCTCATACGAGCTCTAATTGAGGAGATTTAAATTTCTAAAAATTTGTAAAACTGAGATATATTTATTGGTGAATTTTATTTGAATTTTGGAGTTGTTGCTTTTTTATTTTTGTATTTATTTGTTATTTTCTCTTTATTTGCATAGATGTTGATGTGCCCGGATTGTTCGAGAATGAAGTGTTTATTCAAGATCAAGCTCAAGACCAAGACTAGGATCATTTTCAAGGCAAGTTGTGCTTTGATTATGTTGAAACTAGTTTTACAAATGCTATATTGTTTTAAATTACTGCATGATATTTTATGCTTAGAACTGTTTTCAATTAGTTTGGGATTTAGCTATTTTACCCAATTGTATTATTCCTACCTTGTCATTTGTATGCCATGATTATTTGTCACCCTAGGATGGTGCATTATTAGTTGGTTGCTAACAGATGCCAACGTGGATTGGTTAGACCGTGTGTAGTTTGTTTAGCCATGCTATGTTTAACTCATATCTTTTGGAATATCAAAATCAATTTTGACTAACGGAATATAGAACATATTTATGAAAAGGGTCTGTCAAGTGTTGTCACACAATGATGTTGAGTTGTTGATAGCATCTGATGCATGATAATCAACTGGGGTGGCAAATAATTTAGACTGGGGCAAGTGACAAGAGTTGTGAGTTAGGTGGGCCTGAATGGAAATGGGTTGATACGTTGACATGATGTTCTATGAGTGGATGTGAGGTGGTTCTTGTGAGTATTGTTGGAAGTCTTGCCTCGACTAACTAAGTAAGCTACCGAGTCGTACACTTGATGCCTTAGGAGGATAACCACGTACTGTGGATGGGGTTATGGGGGGAGTGTGTTGTGTAGTGGCATCACATCTGTCCAACGGTATGTCTCTCCAATTATTTTGCTCTCAGTAGGGAGGGGAATAGCGAGTCAGACATATCGGGAGGGTCAGTGTCATGAAGGAGTCTCCGAAAGGTTTTGTTATGATCTTCTAGCCACACGTCGATGGGTACGTGACATTGCATGGCAGTATAGTATATAACCTCTGTAGAGCGTAAATCTATTCGAATAATCGTGTCCGCAGTATTCGAAAATGCTCAGGATTTTATAAAATAAAACTTGGGAAGGGAGGTTGTGAGCCAAAGGAAGTTTGGAATATGATTTAGGGCTGTGAGCCAGTTTACTTTTGAGAAATACCTACAAATTACTTATTACTGTTATTTGTTTTACTGTCATTTCAATCTATTTATTGTACTCATTTGTAAATGCTGTTTTACTGCAAAATAACCATACCAGCCATCCATTGGAATAAGCCTTACATATAGTTATGTTAGAATTGCATTCTGTGCACAACTTGTTAAGTGTTTTAAGTAGTCACCCTTGCCAACAACAAAATCATCAGTTGAGGAGTCTATACCAGTTTTGGAGGAGTATTAAGAAGAGGCAAATATTTAGGGTGCGAGCTTTGTTAGTTGCCTGTGGGGTTTATCTACGTTTTCTTTCCGCTGAAGTTTATTTTGTCATTCATAGTTTAGCCCTGCATGGCAAAGTTATGTAAAGCCGACCATAAGGTCAGTCAACATATTTATATTTAATAAATAAAATCTTTTGTTATGTTTCCACTGTGTATGATTGTGATATTCATCTATATTGAACCTGTGTGCACTAGTATGATCCTGGACCAGTGCGATATATACATAGAATCTGTATTTGCATATTTGAGTCCCGACAGCCGAGCGGGCTGCGGAGCGGTTAGTTGGACTGGTGGCCCAAGAAAAGAAATGGGCTGGCTGAATTTGGCCTGAGGAAAATTTTGAGAAAAAGGAAAAGATTTCCTAATTAAGATAATACGAGAAATTCAAATAAATAGCAAACAAACTTAGAAAAATATCAAAAAATTCAAAAAAATTCCTTACAGTACAAGGAACCCAACTAAAATGGGTTTATTTCATTTGATATATGGATTATCCAAATTAAATCTTTTTATTTTATAAGAATTATAATTAAGCTCTATTTAATTCAAGAAAAATCCAAATGGTTTATTTTATTTTTAAAACTTTCCAAAGACATGAAAATTGGGGTGTTACACTTGGTTTTATACCACAATAAGTAGTTTGTATTTTTAAAATTGGTTTGGGAGTGTATGGTATGGAATCCATGCACGGTTGACTAGCAAAAAGGACTTTGTCGAGAATTTAAATGTGTATGGCAATAAGACACCTATTTATTTATGCTTAGTTATGCTCTATTACTACTTGTTATCCAATATCAAATGCTCTTATAATTTTCTGATTGCAATCTATTATTCAGTATTGCAAATGAAAGCTTGCTTTATGCAAAACTGGAAAACCTGGTAGGATAACCATTCATTTGAGCAACGTAGGTTTCAGCAACGTTGACGTATTAGAGTCATGAACGCACTCAAGCCTTTCCTGTGGGTTTTTAATTGTTAGTTTGTATGTTGAACACTGGGCGAGTGGCTTATAATGTCTTTATAATTTTAGTCAATAGGCCTTATCTTAGTCTATCTAACATTCTTTCGCTGTCGTAAGATGGTGAGATACAATTTCTATCCACAACTAAATTCTTGGGTAGTTGTGGGAAATATGGCGACCCTATGGTATTATTCTGGGACCCGACAGTGGGCAGGGGAGGGAAAATGGGCCAGGAGAGATGAGAAGAAATGATTTCTGAATTAAAGAAAAAGATAAAAATTCAAATAAATCCAAACAAATGCGAATTGAACTAAGAAAATTCCAATAAGATATAGAAAAATTCCAAGTTTTCATTTAATTGAAGTTTATATTATTCAAATTAAATATTTTTAATTTTTAGGATTTCCAAATAAGCTTTATTAATTTGAGGAAATTTTGTGAATTTTTTGGAAACCTAATCTACACAAAAGATTTTTGAAAACTCGAATATTGGGATGTTATACAAGAGCCGCAATGAACTCCTCAATCATCTTAATAAGCTCATTATAATAGGGAACAGAACCATATACCTACTCATCATGTTGTGCCATGAGCCAAAATGGTGAGGTAGGTGGTAGTGGAGTGGACTTGGTGAGAGCAAGTCCTGCAAGGCCCTTTGGTGGATTTGGGCCATCATCTTCATCACTTGGTTCTTCATTAGTGCTCTCATCATCTGTAATCCACTCTACAATGTAAGGTTCCTTCTTGCCATTGCGATTGAGCTTCTTGAACCTAACTTCTTGCCTTCATGCTTCTTCATTCCCTTGTAGGCATCCTTTTTGTTCTTCCTTTTGTTTTTGCATCTTGAGCAATGTGCTCCTTCTCATTGCACTAATAATATATAGTATTGGCAAAGAAGTTCTTCTTATATCTTGATGAGAATCTTCTTCTCTTGTAAAAGTCTACCCCTTGTCATTCATCTTCTTGAGATGGTGACTTGTCTTCTTCATGAGCAAGGCCATATCATTAGAGTCCTCGAACTCTCATTTCTATCATGATCACAATCATCTTCCTTGTTCTCTCCATTGACCTTGAGATCAATGTTCTTCTTACTTGTGGGAGAGCCTAGGTACCCCTTCAAGAAAAGCTCATGTGTAGTAAGCTTTCCCAAAAAGGGCGGTTGACATCAATGTGTCCAACTCTCCAATGGTGAGAAGCACCACAAGCATCCTGTTCTCCTTGGACATCACTCTTATCATTCTTCTCACAATTTCAATGTTAGATAGAATCATCCTGAGGCCCTTCAACTCATTCATGATGCTATTCATGCGAGAGAATATATCGTTCATCCTCTCATGAGGTTGCATCGAAAAATAGTCAAACAGCTCTCTAAGAACATAGATCTTGGCCTTTCACACCTTTGATGTACCTTTGTGAATCTCATGAAGAGTACTCCAAATATCATGAGTGGAATTGAGCTTTCTCACTAGAATAAATACTTCTATACTAAGAGATCCAAAGAGTGCATTCTTTATGTGGGCATTGAATTGTGGGTTCTTAATATCCACATCTATGGGTGCAAATAGATTGCATAGAGATGTATAACCATACTCAACAACGCACAAACATCCAAGCTCATAGCCTCGAAATAACACCCCATACGGACCTTCCAATAAGAGTAATTCACTACTACAGGAATGTACATCACAATCGATTCTTTTTCGTCATCACAGTTGGTTTTGGTGGCAATACAAAGTCTTTAGACAGTGATGAGGAGGCGCTGTCACAATTGGTTTTCACCCGATAGTGATAAACGGTCATCACAATTGGTTCTAGCTCAGAACCGATTGTGATGAGGGAGTCATCACAATCGGTTCTATCCCCAAATCGGTTCTAGCACTTGTGATGAGCTAGAACTTGAGATTGCAGATTTCAATATGTTGAACTAGTCTAAAAATGTGTAATACCATGAAAGCCTATTCTCATTGTAGAGAAAAGGGTGACTTTTACTTGCTTTAGTATTCTAGGCCATCATAATTGTGATGTTAATACAATATTGTGGGAATTGACTAAGGTTTGATTTTATGGAAACCTAAGGCTTTTTTTGCAAAAAAAACCCACGGGGGGATCCACCAAAGCGACTATGTGAAGGGCCTGAGGGGGCACCTATCCCTTCCCATTTAAGAGTTAAGATATTCGCACCATGCTTAGACCCTGTCTTCGTAAACATCAGGGTAGAGCATAATTTTAGCAGATAACCTAAGGAGATGTATTTCATACAATAAGTAAGATGCTGCATATCTACCGGAATTAAAAATAGAATAATAAGCCTACCTATGTAGTTCTTCTGAAAATAGGTTGTTAGATGGGTTTAATTGGAAGGTTTCATTGGCTGTTATATATAACTAAAAGAAGGAATGCATGTTCCTAACATCAAACAGATATCTGTCCAGGAGAATAGAAGGGATGAGAGGGGCAGCCAATTGTATTCCCACAAAAACATAATCTGATTAACCTATGCTGCCAATACTTTAAAAAAAATCATGATCTTATATTAACAAATAAGACAATTTTATAAGAGCCATGCCTTTTAGCACTTTGATGTCATCCTCCATTACTTTTTGTAGTGATCTTTGTGATTAAAGTTGGGCCCGCAGAAAAGCAAAATGTTGGTTTTTGTTTGCTATTTGTACTTATGTATATCTATTTCACAATGCATAGAAGCTACTTTTACAATTTCAATCCAACACCTATGAACTATCAGATGTTCAAAGTTCTATGATCGTTGTTAAAATACATCGAAGAAAATCATGCTCTTTAGTAAAGGCATATATGTTACTTTCAATTTATTCATGGAGCTCTTCCAGAAAAGATTTAAACCTTCATAGGACAGCGGATAGAAAATAACCAGTACAAGAATAACAATTGTAAGCCCCTGAAATTTAAAACAAACAAGTACACATCAATAAATGCGCATTTTCTTGTTATGGTAGCTCCAACCATACAGATTGTAGAACAACAACATTCAGGTAGATGAACGTACTAAAATGCACAGTGACAGAACTAACTCTGCAAAACACCTCAAATTTCAACAGAAGCTTAAGCCACCAAGATCAGTTGTCACCAATTTTCAGGCTACTTCGATGCCCTCCAACAAAGTGAAGTGCAATTCGAAAAGCAAACTGAGAGCCTAACTTGCAACTACCACTATATATGAATGGTTCAGCTCTTCCTAAGTAAGGCAATTTGGAAATAAAAGGACATTATGGTACCAGCATATGAACTGGAGGTGACTCCTGGAGATAAAATTGCAATGTCAACTATACTAAGAGAAACATTTGACAAGTTGAAATCACTACATCATATAGGCAGATCACTATGATTTAACAAATGCCCTACATTTTAATAACATGGTACACTATAAAAGAACTCCAAATAACCCATGTGTTATACATTGATAACCAGAGCGCTCAAGTATGACAAACCTATTTTGGAATGGAACTGACAACTACATGCAAAATGAGTAAAAACAAAGCCTACTTCGTTTTGGGATACGTGGCATTTTATTAGCTATTCCTATTAGTACCAGCAACAACAAGCTGGCCATCCAAGTTCAGATAGCGCAGGTGCAGGGACAGGGGGAGAGTGAGGGCGAGAGAGGTCAGCTGCACCTCCAGGCCGTGGGGCAAAGCGCGCCAGGAGGGGGCGGGGAACGAGAGGGCTGGAAATCGATGAGGCGCAAAGAATCATCGAGAGGGCTCTCGCGCTGGGGAAGTGGTAGAGGAGGCGGATGGAGGCCCTGCGGCACACACTGAGGAGCAAGAGATCTGCGAGGATGACCAAGCAGATCTGGTGCATCGACATATAGCCAGCAACACTACGGCGTATGAGAACTTCCACATCAGGGAAGGGTAGGCGGGGCGCCAGTAAGCTGCGGTGGAAAAGCAGGAGGTGGGACGGTGTGCTCGAGGGCTCTGGGAGGTGATCAAGGCTGGACCTTGTGGCACTGCAGTTGGGGCTCCCACCGCTCGTGGATCGGTGGCGGTGGAGGAAGGGACGAAGGAACAAAGGGAGGGGAAGACTGACGGTGGGCAACAGCGGCCGAGCGACTTGAGGGTTCGGGACAGGGCGATTGCACGTAGGATGTGAGGAGGTGGTGTAAGAGCCTCGGGCTAGGTGGCGTGGCTGAGCGCTCGGCAATCCCACACCGCGATATTAGTATTGGTTCAAACAAAGAACCGATAGTGATAGCCGTGATATTATTATCGGTTCAAACAAAGAACCGATAGCGATAAAAAACAATCTGTATCAGTTCACACTCGAAACCAATTGTAACGTTGATGCACATCACAATCGGTTCTTAGGTAGGAACCGATTGTGATGTACACGTGCACATCACAATCGGTTCTTATGTTAGAACCGATTGTGATGTGCCCAATGCTACATCGCAATCGGTTCTAACTTGAGAACCAAATGTGATTGTTATTAACACTCTCTCTGAAATCAACTATCATAATCGGTTTTTCCTAAAAAGTTAGAAACCGACCCAGATGAAGCGATAGTGTTGTACCATTCTGTAGTAGTGATTAGTGTCATCAAATAGAGGTGACCTACCATCATTCACACTGCCTCTTGACATCCTTTCTCAAGGTGGTGAAGCCTTAATTAAGCAACCTCTCTCTAATACCAATTGAAGCAGATCTAATGCTCAAGAGGGGGTGACTTTGGAATCTTTTTTGCTAATGGCCAAATTAAAAATATAACCTTTTCTAACTCAAACCTATGTGCCTATCGTTTCTAGTGTGCTCAAGAAAATCCTACACAAGTCTAGTGAAGTTTCACAACATAGATTCCAATCCTACACAAGTCTAGAATCTGGGAATTGAAAGAGCAAGCGATGAACGCGGAAACGTAAAAGAGGCAAAAGGAACAACCATTTTTTTATCGAGGTCTCAAAGATTCGATGATCTTCCTACTCGTTGGAGCACTCTTGCGAGAGTCTAGCTCCGACTTGAAACCGTGTAAGGAATCAAACCATCCACTCGTGGTAGTTCTTCTTCGCTCTGCATAGGTGGACTCCAAACCTACACAAAGTTCTCGGTGCCTTTCACAAGCTCCTCCTTGGAAGGTTGCCAAGAGCACGCCTCCAAGTTGTCAAGGAGATGCGATCTTGAAGAGTAATAAACCCAAAGTGTCCACTTGAAACCAGCAAGATCAAGCAACTAGGAATGATGCACAACCTAGGCCTAATCTACTATCTCAATCCTCTCAAAGCACTCAAGATCTTCAATCCAAACTTACAAGTGCCCTTGAGCTCCTTAATAGGGTTAAAACCAAATTGGAGTCCCAAGAGAGCTAAGTTGAACGCCCATAGGGTCTATATATAGCTTCATTCCTTAGGAACTAGCTGATAGACACAAAATATTCAAAATAACGCCTTGAGTTGTATCATCTGACATACTCAAATCATACGACTTAAACGCTTCCAATAGTAAAAAATATAGCTGTTGCATACACCTAGATTGTCTGACTCAACTGGGACTATCTGGCTCACTCATATTATCCACTTGGCTTGGATTATCTGACTTAGTGCAATTTCACTTAAACACCTTCCCGATAAAATTGATCCGGGTCATGCTCTGACCTACTCAGATCATCTGGCCAAGTTGATAACCATCTCAAGCCAAGTCTCTATAAAATTTATCTGAAATTCGACCCACTCACATTATCCTGGTCCTAATTAAGTTTAAAAATACATCGCTATGGGAAATTGGTCTGACTAATAGTCCAGCTCACTCAGATTATCTGACTCGCATTGAACTCCAAAAAAGTCCCATGGAATGCATCACTTGGACATGCCCTACCAGCATGAGAGAAGAGAGAATTAGCAATGGACCAATTGTATAGTATTATAGGATTTCGTCCTCTTCCAAGTCCCACCCAACCCCTAGTCGCCACCTGCCCCATCCCCCATCACCTCACCACAGCGTCCCACCGTCACACTATTACTGTCTAGCATGCCACCACCCCCGCTGCCCTACTGGCACCGGTGGCTCTCCTCTTGCTCCTCGTCTCGGACTACACTCTCATTTCCACTCTTCCTTCTCGTCACCTCCGGTTATGGGTGGGAGTGCCTCTCTTGCATCTCCTTAATATAATAAAAAGATGGGATCATTCGTTGAAGGGGGGTTTTGGTGTCATATGCTATCCATAGTTATTAAGTCGTCAAGTCGAGTCGAGTTGACATAGGGGTGACTTGTCGATTTGAACAACTAATCGACTGACTAGTCATGACTCATCCACGGCTAGTCTTGACTAGACAACAAATATTCTAGCACACTAAATTGAGCAAGTTCTATGCTTCTAGCAATAGTTTAAGATGTGTTTATGTACTGTTTTGCATGAAATAAAGAGCAGAACATATAAGCACGGTAATGAGTTGATTTCTTACCTTTTTTGAGCCCAACATGACTTTCTTGGCGTATTCATTTCTTTGAAATTTACTGGCAAGCCAACAACCACAGTACCCTGAAATTTTGAAGGACAGAGAGTAGAATAGTGAGCAATAACTTAGTGGTAGACTTGAAAGCAAACTTGAACAATATAGTAATCTAATCAAATAACCATTCGACGAGTAAATGAACATTACAAAAGAAATATACCATGTATCACGAATGCAGACTATGCATATTGGCATTGCACATAGCCACAAACAAGATAGCAGACAACCACATAGCAAGTAAATTAGTAAAATGACACCATGAAAATTAAATAAGGTAGCAAATTATCATAACTAAGTGATGAGTTCTTAATAACAATAACGATAAAATATTAGGACAACAAGTTCATAAGTTCAAATAGGGCAAAAGTAAGCCCAAAGGCCACATCATGACAAATCACCAAAAGTTCAACACCAAAGTCCAAATCCAAAACATCATCATCAAAGTCACCTCAAATTAGTCAACTGACCTAAAATGATCCATGTCAAGCATAACATTGTTGTCACCATCTGATTCTGATCCATCATCATGGGGACTACTTGCTAGACTCTCGCCAAAATCATCATCAGCCCCAGACTCCGCAAGTGCTTCTTCTTCCTCATCATTCTCTTGAACTTCAAGCTCCTCCTCCCAAGCTTCAAACCTTTTATGCCGTCGAGAATAGGATTTGTCACACAGTTCGCAGTATCAACTCCTTGAGCTGTCCTAGGTGGATGTGGATTCACTGTATTGTGACCCCGAAGGTTATGTGATTTGCCATGTGTTGCACAACATCTTCATCAACTTAAGCCCAAGTAAGATCTTCCCCTTGATGGACCTTTCAGGTTTGGCATTCTTGTCAACCCAATCATTCGCCCAATCAAACTCGTCTAGGACCAATGGGTTAGATCTCTTTCCTTTAGACCCTTCCTCATACAATTGTTGAAACCTATTTGCCATCCTCTGGTTATATGAAATGTAAACCAATTTGTCCAATCTTTGGTGCTCTAACCGGTTCCTTTTCTTGGTGTGAATATGAAAAGTGAAGACAACAAGGAAAACTTCTAATTAGCAAAGCATCTCAATTCTCAAGGACAAAGGATCTTGACTATGTAGTTAGGGGTGAAACGGATCGGATATGGATCGGAAACCACTCATATTGTATTTGATCCATATAATTTTATCGGATCGGATTCGGACACGGATAGTACCGGATACGGATTCGGACACGGATAGTGCCGGATACGGATATGGATAATATTCGAACGAATACGGATAAAATAAGTTCGGATAACCACCGGAACGGATATTTTTCGAATAATACGCGTAAACACTAAATACAAACAGAGTGATGGGCTATAACGAATATTGTCGATAAAGACCAACATAAATTGTATAGGACATTGAGAGATCAAGACCGTTAAAACCATACAGTTTATAGTAATACACTGAGTCACATCTCATAATTGCACTTGTACATCATATATAGAAGTTGCACACCATTCATAGAACTATAGAAGTATACAAAAGTAACAAAGCACATGGATGATGGATGGCACTATTGCACTAAGCATCATTGCTCATCTTTTACACTATCAGTGCTCATGTTTTACACTATCAATGCACATGGATGATGGATGGCACTATTGCACTAAGCATCAGTGCTTAGGCAATTAGGGGCTATGGCCTCCATGCTCATCTTTTACACCCAAGAGATTTGAAGTGAAAGCAAAAGAAGCGATCAAACTTTCGGTGCACAAAACATGACATCCTAGCTTCAGATAGAGCATCACCATATAATCACAAAATACACAGATACCTGAAATGTGAAGCATTAAAGCAACATAAAATTATTAAACTTTGTATCAGAAATATCACATAGAAAAATTAGAAATAATTAGGACGAGGCAAAAAATCTTCAGCACAAACCCTTAATTGTTTAATTAGCAACATTGCATGTGATGACATTCATTAAGCTCTCTAGGTGTCAACCAAAATACCATCCTATGTACAATAGATATTTTAATTAACATCACACACAAACAAAGAGACATGTTGATAACATCAAATAATTTTTATTTATCATGTAGCAAACCTCTTGATCAATTGCCTTTTCATTGACCTCCATATCAACCACATCTATGAATGTTGCAACCTTTTCCTTAGAAATATTAATCCCTAGCAGTGTAGAAAGACAATTAAAAATTAGTATTGATTCATGCAGATTTCATAATTATGAATAGACAGCTACCTTGTTTTGAAGCAAGTGTCCAATCCTTGATACAAATCAATGCTTCACCATTTCGACCTAGTCGACTACGATATGGATCAAGAACACGCCCACCAAAGATCGAATGCGCATCAAGCAATGTTGACACCGAATAGCCAATACATCTCGAGCTAGTTGTGAAAGGACAGAAAAGTCCCTTGTCTATCCCTCCACCATGCCAACACATCAAACTTGTCATCATTGGTTTCAATATACCTTATACAAGGTTCTTTCATGTAGATTTCAATTCATGTTGTCATCATGGCTTGGCATAGTTTGGTCATACAAATATTCTTCTATCTCTTGATTGATAGTGATGATTTTGAAACCTCACTAGTTTGTGAAGATTGTGCAGCAGTGTGATGACATTGTATGCTTGAAACAATTGTTTAACTACATCCATGAATGCAAGAAAGTTCATCATCATACATCTCACGGTAGATCTTTCTCATAAAATACTCTACCAGTCTTTTCTTATATCTTGGATCAAGAAAGCATGCAATTGCTAAAGCTATGTTAGATTTATCCCAATATTTTTCATACTTTGCTTGCATTGCATTAGCCATACAAGAAATTGTTTCATCACAGTCATGACTCCATTCTTCAATTGCTAACTTGATGTCACAAAATTTCCACCAAAAGAGATTAGTCGTTGGATATAAATGCCACGAGAATAGATCAGTTGCATCACTAAATTTTTGCAAACACGTTGATAGAGATTGTGCCTTATCCCAATCTTCATCCAGTTTGAGCACATCTCCTATATTTGGTCTCATTTAAGAACAACGACCTTTCAAAAGCCCTCTTGAAATAAACAAAGATTACTTAACATGGCAAAAGTGGAGTTCCATCTTGTTGGAACATCCAATGAAAGACCTTTATTAACATCTAACCCACATTCCAATGCACACTTCTGAAATTCCTCCCACTGTAATGGGGAATTTTTAACAATTGCAATTGTTTCTCTAATGTTTTTGACTGATGATGCAATTGCTTTTAAGCCATCTTGAGCAACAAGATTTAAAATATGGCATAAACATCTCACGTGAAAGAGACTCCATCACATATCAAAGGCTCATGCTTCATGAGTATTGGAATCAGTTCTTTGACACATTTGTCATTAGCCGATGCATTGTCTAGAGTTAGAGCAAATATTTTTTTTTCAAGGTTCATGGCCATCACACCCTTCACAAATTCATTAGCTAGGTTTTGCCCAGTATGGTTTCCTTTCACATGCATGAACTTAAAAATCCTTTTCTGGACATGCCAATTGTCATCTATCCAATGAACAGTTATACACATGTACCCCTTGTTTTGATTTGAAGTCCACATGTCCATGGTGCAAGAAAAACAACATGAAATAGACTTGAACATGTTATATAACTTCTTCCTTTCCTCTACAAACATCTCCATTATACTACTCCTTGTACTAATGCGAGACATTAGTGAGAAACCAGGACGCAAAGACTTAATGAAGTCAATAAAATACTCATGCTCTACCATATTAAAGGGGTACTCATGCATAACCATTGCTAACTGCCATTTTCTTAGACTAGATTCTGCATCATACCTGTATGTCTGTATTGTGCCATCACTACTTGCCAATCTTTGCAGCCCTTTCACAAGATTGTGCTTGTTTTTCATATGATTTCAGAACACAGTAGTGCCTCTCATGGTATTTTTATTGCCTTTGTAACTGCACTTCTTGCATTTTGCCCATTGCTCTCTCACCTCAACACCACCTGGTCCTATTTTTGTCACCCAAATATCATTGTAGTATTTTCAAACCTCAGAGGTCTTTGCCTTCTTAGAGGGGGGGTTCATTTTCTTCAGGTTGATTTCTTATTTCCCCTTCATCATTACTAGCTGCAATTTCCGTTAATTGGAGTAAACTTGGTGTAGCCACACTTTCACTAAGTGGGGCAGGATGACCTGCCTCACTACCACAAAAATTTGCACTCACGCTTCCTGAGTCCATTCTGAAATAAATTATAATAACAGTTATAATAACCGATAACTATATCAACAAAACAGAAGTTTCTTCAATGATTCTACTATAAATGAGTCACAAGGTTTCTGAACTCTGAAGGCATAAAGCTGCATTAAGGTAAATCTCCCCATACATGGTTGTGCATGAAGTCAAAGTGTAATTTAACTTGTCAATATTTTCAGGTTCAAGACCAGATTCGAATCTTTCTTCATATGAATTAGCAATCCAATATCTGTTGGAGTCAGGAGTATGCACCTTTGACCTACCACACACTAAACCATATTCAGTACCTTATTTGTTTTGTACAAGTGTGGATTAAATTAGAAATGGAATGAATATTCAAGGATCATATTCTAAACCATATTCAGTATCACACACACTAAACCATATTCAGTACCACACACACTAAACCATATTCAAGGATCTTTTTTCCATATATATTTAGTTACCGCAACAGGTTGAACACATTACACACCTAAGCACTAGAGGTTAATTTCTACATTGACAAACTATTGTGCAATTGCTTTGGACTTCATATGGTTTGCAGAAAATGTTATTGTTGATTTCCTGATCATAGGGAAAAATACTTGTTAGGCTTCTTGATGATCACATATTCACATTCACAGGGAAAAATACTTGTTAGGCTTCTACATTGATCAAAGGTACAGTGGGAGGAATTATACTTGTTAGGTTTCTTCATTCTTGATGACAGACTATTGTACAGGTACAGCTACTTGAACCATATGCTTCCAAGTTCCAACCTACCAAGACTCTCCAATAGCAAGAGCTGGGCGGAGGGCCGGAGTTGTGGGCGCCGACAGCTCGCGGAGAGGTGGCGGCGACGGAGGGCCGGAGGGTGCAAACGTGCAGTCGACGGAGGGCACCAGCTCGGGGACGACGGGGGAGGTGGCGGCAATGGAGGCTCGGAGGGCGGAGGGTGTCGCCGCAGCTCTGGGACGACGGGAGAGGTGGCGGCGACGGAGGGCCGGAGGGGTGCGCGCCGGCACTCGAGGCGACGGACGGCACGCACGGCGCTGAGGGTCGGAGGGTGGCGGCCGGGCGCCGACACTGAGACGACGGGGAGAGGTGGTGGCGACTGGCGACGGAGGGCCGGAGGGCGGAGTCGACGGAGGGCCGTGCTGGGGGGAGGGAGGAGCCATCGGAGGGCCGCGCTGGGCGGAGGGCTCGGGGACGACGGGGAGAGGTGGCGGCGACAGAGGGACGACCGGGCGGAGGGCGGAGGGTGGGCGCCGACGGCTCGGGAACGGCGGCGAAGGTGGCGGCGATGGTGGCGGCGCCCCGCTCTTGGGAGGCTGGGGGCTAGGGCGTCGGGCCTCGGGCGAGCTGCGATTGGGACCTGGGGCTAGGGCAAGTTGGCATTTGGGAGGGAGGAATATTCGAGTCCGATGCATGGGCCGATTGATGGGCCAAACGGCAAACCGGTATTAAGAATCGAATTCGGATATTATCCGGCGGATAGTATCCGAAAAAATGGTCGGATATTATCCGAAGGATATTATCCGAGATATCCGTATCCGTATCCGGGACATTTTATTCGTATCCGATCCATATCCGAACAAAATATCCGGATATCTGAGAGATTATCCGAATTGCTATCCGAGATGCTTCGGTCGGTCGGTCGGAAATTATTCGTACCATTTTCACCCCTATATGTAGTAGGTGCTATACACTTACAAACTCAAATGTACTACAGTTTCACTCACATCTGGAGGCTGAGGCATAAAGAATAACTATGTGCTAAGGCTACCATATACACCCCACTAAAGAACTACAATAGCATATATAACATATTAGAGCTTCAAACATAGGAAGATTAAATGGAAGAAACTTCAAACATTACTTACGAGGATTCTTTTTTTGACGATGTCCTTGATTGCTGATTTCATTGCGAAGCAACCTTCTGCCCTCTCATAGTCATCAGCCAAAGAACTTATCTTGCTTTGCTTTGCTTCATCGGGTACCATCTTCCATAGTACCTCATTGAACATGTGCCTTGGCCTACCACAAAATTTCCTATTTTCAGTGTCTTGGGTTCAAGAACAATGCAGCCCCATAAAGCTTTTGGTCCATTTGTGTGTCCCAACGGTTGTCAATATATTTCAAGATTGTGTCGAGCAGCCTTGGCTTGTGCCCTAAAGCTTCCTTGATCTTGTGTCTTGCAACATCCATGCTTGCTGCAACCTTGGGCATTTCCGGCTTCTCATCACCATCTACAATTCTCAAGACAATGCGAAGAGGTTGTGTTGCTCTCATGCAATCTTCCACCAAACCCCAGAATGCTATGGAAAGCACAATTTATGCTATTTGTTTCGTTGTCTCTATGCTTGACAATTTAGACCTAGTCCAATTTTCATCCACAAAGAGACTTTTCAAAGCTTACCTATGCTTATGCAAACTTGACAATGTGAGAAAAGATGTAGCAAACCTATAGCTATAGGCCTCACAAGATCCCTCCCATTTTGTAGTAAACCTATTAGATTTTTTTTAAAATAATATATGTTTAATAAAAAATTATAGAAATAATATGCCAAAAAAAACAGTTCTACCCACTTGTCACACGTCCAAATTGCGACAAACACTCTGCGACAGAGAACGGTTCAGGTCACTGTCGCAATTCGAAATTGCGACAGAGAGCTGTCGCTAACCGTTGAGCTCTCTGTCACAATTTGGAATTGCGACAGAGGCTGTAAAAAACCAACGCCCCTGGCTTTCGGTCTCATTTTCACCGAGTGAACCAAAGAACGTGCGTGCCGAAGAAAAAAAGAGAGGAGAGGGGAGAGGAAGAAGGAGGAGGGGAGGAAGAAGAAGAGGAGGGGAGGAAGAAGAAGAGGAGGAGGAGGAAGAGAGGAGATTCGTCGCGTGTTGAGATAAATCTTGTTTCATTGTTTTAATTTAGAATTTAGTGACCAAATAAAATAGATCAGTAAGTAATTAGGTTTGTAGAGCAATATATATTTAGGGAGGCGATGTATCGACGAGATTAATTAGGGTTGTAATTAATTAGATATGTAGACTGGTAATAGTTTATTTAAATTGACGATTTAGTGATCGGTTTATATATGTTTTTAATTATTTAGTTGTATAGAGTTATAATAGCTATTGATATAGAAAACTGCAAGAATTATGAGAGATACAATGTGTGCAAGAATTGGAGATACAATTTGATACAAAAAATAATTTTTGTAGGAATGCAACAGTTGTTTGAATTAGTATAGAGTATGTCGTCGTAGGGGTAGATTAAGACTTGAAAGGTGGTAGCGTTATGTGGTGCGATAATGAAAAAATTCATGAAATGTTTTGACAGGTATGGACGAGCGAGTAGAATTTAAAATACACTACGGAGAAGGGGTTTCGCAATGGGTGCACAAGGGGTGGAACTTAGTCATTTTTCAAGTGTCATGACTGGCCTGTCACGTGCTAGTGAGCGTTAATGGGGCACGGTTAACAAATGGTTGTACCACATGTTCTCGTTGGATAGTAAATTGCATGACCTCAAGCTGCACGGAGTATGGTCTCGGAGACAGAATTACATGTACTGAGAGTTAGTATAACTAAAGGGGCTTAAGTCCTGGAGCTCGTACGTAAGATTGGCAACAGAGAATGGTTGTTCACTAGTGTTGTTGGCGCAAGTATTTGAGAAAACCAATGCTGGCCATAAGACGTAGGAGGAGGTTGTTGGTGATGAACCGGAGGAAGTTGGGGATAGCAGCCGAACCAAAGAATGCTTAGTGAGGCAGGATGTCAGCTCGAGTCATGAGGGTGTGCGAGGCGAGGAAGTTGATGTTCCAATGCAAGATGTTCATGTACCTTTGGGTGTGGCAGACAAGGGAGAAAATATTGAATCGTTGGTTGAAGCGACGGAGACAGAGAGTCAGGAATATGAGGATTTGAGTACCGATGAAGACGATGAAGAACATTTCCCTGCGGAGTGGGATGCATGTCAGTTCGATAGATTGGTGGTCAACGAGGGTGAACACTTCGCATGGCAGTCGGATCAGAATGAAGTGAGGCAAGGTGCTATTTACAAGAATAAGTTTGAGATTCAGGAAGCAGTGACAACATGGGCAGTGTCGCTTCGTAGAATCTTTAAGGTTGCGAAGTCAGACCAGCGGGTGTATGATGTCAGATGCCAGATGGGGTGTTGCCCATGCGTGTGCATGCGTACCAGCCTAAGTGGGATACTGTTTGGAAGTGTTCTATAGTCGTCCCACACACATGCGTGCTGATGGAGTCTGCCCAATCGCGTAGAAACATATCTTCAGATTTTGTTGCAAATGCAATGTATGGGGAGATCGTGGGCAACCTAGATTTAGAGCCATGTGACATCATACTTGCAATAGAGCAGAGGTTTCAGTACACCATAAGCTATGCGAAAGCATAGAGAGTGAAGTAGAAGGCATTGGAAACTAGATTTGGTATGTACGAAGACTCATATCAGAACCTACTAGATATGCTTGAGGTTATCAAGGAAAGAAATCCTGGAATTTATATCGATATTTGTGAGTGACCCTCGCAGCGCTTCCCTGGGAAGATGGTACTCAAGCGGGCATTCTTTGCTTTCGGTGCATGTGTCAACGCGTTTAAACATTGTCGTCTGTTGTTATGTGTGGATAGGACATTCTTGACTAGAAAGTTGTCGGGACCCGAATCTGCAAATCCGGACCCTCTGTGTATTCTCGTGCGATCCCAGATCACGCTTAGCACACACAATCATACAGGTTGCACATCACGACATTCACAAGGATATAAGAATAAATAGTGCAAACATGTATATAAAACGAGTTGTACAACCTTATGGTCTCCTTACGATAAGTCACCACGCAGGCTTACATTATTCAAAACAAAGAAATAGCAATGAACATAAAAAGTCGTGTAAGCATCCATCTTGCCACAGTAACCGATCGGGCTTGCCCCTAGTTGCTCGTGTCCTCGACGCATTCTCCTCCCATACCGGTGTAGTCTCCTCCACCGATGTTGGGGTTGATAAGCAAGGTGGGGTGAGTACACAAGGCACTCAACAAGTAATGCATGAACGCAACACTATTACTATATGCAAAGCTTATTCCAATGGATTGGCTTAATTGATCCTTTTGCATCAAGCAAGATTTTTAAACTAGTATCTTGTTTAGATTAAAGCGGTGAAATGTATATAAGTAATACTAATTTCAAATGGTTTTTCTTCAAGATTCTCGACACACACCCTTATTAGTTCATTTCCAACACGGCACACACCACCCTTCCATGTTTTGTTTATGAAAAACTACCCTTGATGTAATCCCGAGCAATGCTCAATACCGTGAGCACGGCTATTCAATAGTTTTGACACTCTGCAGAGGTTGTACACTTTACCCACAAGATACACCGCCACCACACGGTGATTGTCCGCAACAAAGCTTTTCAGAACTTCTACCTTAACTAAAGAACCTCTCCAGATTGCCTTTACTATCACTTCCCTCACACAGAGCCAAGTATAGGACCGGCCAATCACCGTTGGATGGGCACCAAGCCGTAGCACGCACGCGCCCCCCATACAGATACACCCTGTGTACTTGTCACCCCGAGGTATCGGAGGAAAGATATCGTAACCCTAGTCAACTAGGTCTGTCCCATGTCGACATGTGGTTGTACGGTGACTCGGATCAAAGGCTTGCAAGGTGAAGTCCTTAATCGACCAAGGCAAGACTTTCAACACTCAACAATGGCACACAGCCCAATGTGGCACAGACTCACATCACTCAACAACCCAATGCCACACAGCCCACTCGCACACACCTCTTGCCACTTGCCCCAGCCTAAATCATTTTCCACCCGCTTGATTATTGTGCAACACATGCCAAGAATAACTCAATATCGATGCGGAACCACACAGTTGTCAGACTCAATCTCAACATGTGGCATCATCACACCACTTTTCAAAATACATTCAATATGTCTATAATCAATATTGTAGCATTTTTCCAAAGATCATTCATGATTCGTTGCAAGGCTAAGCATCTACTCACGGTCTAGCCTCCGTGTTGGCACAATATTAACATCCAACTAATATAATCGAACTTAGGGTGACAATGATCTAGGCATACAATTAATAATTCAAGGTGGCATAACAAAATGGGTTGATTAACTACATTATCCCAAATTAATTTAAATTCATTTTAAATAATTAGCATGCATAGTTTCAAAGCATAAATTACATTTTAAAATCGGGATCAAAATGATCAAAGCATCACTTGCCTTCAAAGAGTTGCTGGTCGTGTTCAAGCTTGGTCTTGAGCGACTAATTCTTCCTCGAAACTTCCCGCAAATTTACGTCTCACGCGCATAAACAAAGCATACAATAAATAGCCAATACAGAAGACTATATGTCCTCAAGAATTCAAATAAAATTCACCAATAAATAGCTCACAATTTTATGAATTTTTAGAAATTTGAATCACCCAAATCCGAGTTAAAATGCAAAAGTTATAGTCATTTGAAGTTTGAATAAAATCAAAATACGAAATTAAGAAAATCCGATTTTTCTGAATTATTTTTATACTTGAAATTACATTTATGACGTCAGCATGCCTCATGATGACGTCAGCACCGAAATGAATTTCCGCCAAAATATTTTTATATATGAAAATATTTATGACGCCGGCGATGACGTCGGCCACGACACGCGGCACGCCTGCAGGTCGCCACGCCGTCGCTCTATGGACCGAGTCTACGGTTGGCTCGGTCTACCGTGGGCTTGGTTCACGTAATGCAGTGCAGCCACGCGCAAAATCCGCACCGTTCGCTAAAACCGACGGTCGATCCTCACGCGCGACCGCAATAAGACCGAGATGCGTGCGACACGCGTCGCGCGCATCCGGTGGCCGCCTAAATCCAACGGTTGATTCCGCGACCGACGCGGCGACGCTCGATTCCCGCGACGCCACGCTGTCGCGCGATCGAACGGTGCCCTCGGATCTAACGGCCAAGACCACACCGCCATCGCGACGCCTCGGTTTACTCGTAGCCACGCGGCACGATCGCGGCGCGCGCGCCAAAGCAACGGCGGGATCTGTCTCTCGCTCGTCAAACGCCCACGCCGGCCGACGCGATTTGGCGAGGGTACGGTGCCATCTCCGCCGCTCGCTCAAATCTGAACGCGCAGATCCTTAGGGCAAAACCAGATCCAATCTCTACCGCTCGATCTAATCCAACGGTCCACGGTACGAGTGATTTCGCATCGCTCATGGTGCGACGTGGTTCAATCCTACGCGTCCACTATCGATCCAACGGTTAAGACAAAAACATATCGCGGACATTAGATCTAATCCAAGCCGCTCGTTCTAGATCTAACGGTTACGATTCAATCTAAACATCTACAGAGATGGAGGCTACGTGGACTCACCGAACCGAACGATGCAAATCGGACGGTCGGCGCGGTTCGACGAGGTTGACGGCGCGAAGAAGCGAAGGTTGCCGAGTCGGGAAGATGACCTCGGCGACGGCGCCGCGGGCTTCTCCGGCGAGAAGAAGTGGTCCACTCGATCGCCTTGCTTGGTGAACTTCGAACGGGCCGAGCACGGCGGAAAGCGACGGACGGCGACGAGAGGAAGCAAAACAACGGCGGCACAAGGACGCAACCACGGCGAGCTCGCCAGCGCTAGAGAGGGTCTCGGCGTGCGTCGCGAGGAGTCAAAAGACGCAGCGAAGGAGCTCTGCGGACGCGCTACTCGGTGCACTTAAAGGGGCCTCGGCGTGGCGCGCTACAAAGCGGCGAACGAGCGGAACGGTCGGCGGCATTAGCTCCGGTGATCTCGCGAAGACGACCGACGTGGCGCAATCCCGCGCGTCCGTCGGGCGACGATCCAAGGCTCACGCGTCGCGGCGACGTGGCACACGCGACAGCGCGCGATCCGGATCGAACGGCTTGGTGGCGGCGCTAGGTTTCGGCGCGATGGGCGGCGACGCCGACAATAATGGGCTCGGCCCATTATCGCTCATAGCCACTTTTAAAACCTTTTTCAATAAAAATAATTCTAGAAATTCACTTAAATCATTTGGGGCTTTTAAAATAGCGTAAAAATTCTAGAAAAATTCCAGAAAATACTTTGAGATATTTGGAACTCAAATAAAATATTTTCAATAAAACTTTGCTAGAACTTTTCCATTATTTAATTGTTTTCAAGGAAGGCTAGTTTTGAGTAATTCCAAATAAATTTCAATAAATTCCCAAAATTCACAAAATCAAAAATACTCTCAAAATTTAAATTAGAGCAAAAATTAGGTGTTACAAACCTCCCCTTAATGTAATCTCGTCCCGAGATTCGTGGTCGTCTATAGAAACAGGTTAGGAACTCCTTCTTCAGATCTTCTTCACGCTCCCACGTTGCTTCACTTTCCGAATGGTTGCTCCATCAACTCTGCGAAACGCGCTGACTTGTTCCTTGTCTCTCCGTCCATTACGCCCGTAATCTTCATTGGATGTTCTTTGTAAGTCGATCTTCTTGCACTCAATTGCCTCCAAAGGTGTTTGCTCTTCCTGCTCAAGACACTTCTTCGCTTGAGACACATGGAATACGCCATGCACTCCGCCAAAGACTGCGTAACTCCAATTGATACGCAACTTCACCTCTACGGCTCAAGATTTTGAATGGTCCGACATATCAGGTGCGAGCTTCCTTTGCATGGAACCTTCGACTCCTTTGAGTGGTGTTACTCTAAGATACACAAAATCTTCTGTTCAAAGCTTAGTTCCTGCGACGGTTGTCGGATAACTCTTTTACTGGATTGTGCAATCTTCAATCTTTCCCCGACTGAGGTGATCGTGCTTCCGCTTCAAGAATGTCCGTCCGAAAACATGTCGTCACTTTGTCTCATTCCAATTCAATGGTGTTCGACAGACCTACCATACTGAGCTTCAAATGGAGACATTTGTAAACTTGCTTGATAATCATTATTATAGCTGAACTCAAAGATAAGGCAAACACTTGTCCCATGAAGTGGAATATGCTAAGGCACATGCCCTCAACATATCTTCCAATATCGATTGACTCTCTCGGTTTGTCCATCATGTCGGATGGTATGTCAGATCAAGTTCAAACGAGTCCCCATTGCTTCATGAAGCTTACCCTTAACTGAGGTAAATTGGGTACCTCTGTCCGACACTATCTTTTCGGCACTCCATGTAAAATGACAATTACGGACATATAAAGTTCGCTAACCGGTCTCCTAATAAGTGGTCTTTATGGTATGAAATGTGCCACCTTAGTTAAACGATCTACTATGACCCATATGGAATCATATCCACTTTGCGCTCGGGCAATCCGTTATAAAATCCATACCAATTTCCTCCCATTTCCATTCGTATCTTTAAGGGTTGTAATAGCCTGCTGCCTTTGGTGCATAGCTTTGACCCTTTGGCATATGTCACATAATGCAACGATTCGCGACTTCTCGTTTCATGCTTGGCCACCAAAATTTTTCCTTCAAATCTTGATACATTTTCGCACTTCTGGATGAATTGAGTACTTGGAGTCATGGGCCTCTCCCAAAATTAATCGCTTCAACTCCTTTTTGTTCTAAGCACACAAATGCGCCTTTGAACCACATAGTACCTTGTTCATCCAGCTTTAAAATCTTTTGCTTTGCCTTCATCCATTTTGCCCTTAATTCTTTTGATCTTATCATCATCTTTCGCCTTCCCCGATCCGATCTTCCAGGTAGGTCTTACTTCCAAAGTTACTAGGAATCCTTTTGGTACCATTTCCAATTCTAGTTTCGAAATCCCTACACAATTCTCGCGACTTGTTTCCAACAAAGATATTTACACTGTGGTTCTTTCGCTCAAGGCGTCGCCACCACGTTGGCTTTCCCGTGGTAGTGAATTCCCACATTATAATCCTTGATTAACTCTAACCATCTTCTTTGCCTCATATTTAGGTCACTTGTGTGAAAATATACTTAAGGCTTTTATGATCGTATATACTTCACATCTATTTCCGATGAGATGATGACGCCATATTTTTAGTGCATGCACTACGGCTAATTCTAAATCATGAGTCGGATAGTTCTCCTCATGTGGTCTCAATTGCCTCGATGCATAGGCAATTACCTTCCTATTTTGCATCAACACGCATCCCAATCCCTGACGCGATGCATCACAATAAATGTCAAAGTCTTGGTGAACGTCTGGTAAAACTAATACAAAGTGCGATGTTAACCTCCTTTTCAATTCCTGAAAACTCTTCTCACACTCAGGTGTCCATAAAAATTTCTTTTCTTTTTTCAACAATTGCGTGAGAGGTCTCGCAATCGTAGAGAATCCTTCAATGAATCGACGGTAATACCCCGCCATTCCAAGGAAACTACGGATTTGGGTTACCGTCTTCGGCTGTTCCCAATGTAAAACCGTTTCCACTTTCTTTGGATCTACAAAGAACTCCTTCTGCTTTGTCATTATGTGTCCAAGAAATTCCACCTTATCTTTCCAGAAATCACATTTGCTAAATTTCGCAAACAACTGTTGTTCCCTCAACTTTTCAAGGACTAGCCTCAAGTGCTCGGCGTGCTCTTCTCTCGTCTTGGAATAGATAAGGATGTCATCTATGAATACGACGACGAACTTATCCAAGTTTTCCATAAAAACCTTATTCATTAAGTTCATGAAATATGCTGGTGCATTTGTCAGACCAAAAGACATCATCAGAAACTCGTAGTGTCCATATCTTGACGAAAATGCGCCTTCTAATATCCTCCGATCGGATCTTCACCGATGGTATCCTCGATCAAGATCAATTTTGGAGAATACTCCTGCTCCTCTCAATCGGTCAAACAAATCATCGATCCCGGTAGCGGATACTTATTCTTTATCGTCACATCATTGAGTGCACGATAGTCTATACACATCCTGAAACTTCCGTCCTTCTTCTTAACGAATAAGACAGTGCTCCCCATGGCGATGAACTAGGTCTTATAAATCCCTTTTCCAAATAGCTTCTTCAATTTGCTTCTTCATTTCCACCAATTCCTCTGTGGACATCCTGTAAGGTCTCTTAGCTATTGAGCTGTCCTCGAACTAGTTCTATCACGAACTCGATATCTCTATCCGCGGCATTCCGTAAATCTTCCGGGAAAACATCCGGATATTCATTGACTATGGAGACTTCCTCTGTCGATGAGCCTTCATGCTTTGTTGACCATCAATTGTCCATCTCGCATCGGTTTCGCTTCAAACTCAATTTTCTTTCCATCCGGCTCTCGACCGATATGACTCTTTTCCGCATCCAATACGCTTTGTGATCGGTTAACCAATCCATTCCCGTGATAACATCCAAGGTTTGGGTATTAAGGACGATTAAGTTCGCTAGAACTCAACTCCATTAATTATTATTCCTACCCCGAACATCCTACTTTAGATCGGAGTTCGATCCGAGGATTGACTATGAGCACACATTTAAGATTCACTATTTCCATATCATTTTGAACAGCAAAATCTCGGAAATAAAAGAATGCGAAGCTCGGAATCAAATAAAGCGATGGTGATCGAGTTTACTAGGAACTTACCCAAGACAACGTCCGAGGCGCTCGACTTCATCTGCCGTGATGTGGTTGACTCGCCTCGTGCGATTCCTTGGGATGGAGTCGCCTTTGTTGACGCCCGCGTTCATGATTAGTGCGGAGTCCTTGCCGTGTGTTCCCCAAGTTAAAGCGAACCGGGTGACACCTCCTTCTTAGGGCGCTTGTTGGCAAAATGCCCCATTTCATTGCAATGATAGCAACGCCTTCCCACGGCCGAGAGGTTCCTCCACCATGCCATAGTTCGGCCGAGTCTGAACATTTTGACCCATCGGGCGATTTGCCGGCAGTGGTGCTCATCATTGCCTCTAGGCCGGTACCGAATGAGCCGTTGGGGTGCCGCCCTCTCCTCTGCCGCCCCGACGACCTCCTTGTTGCGCCATTCTCGCGCTTCTGTTGTCATCCAACTCTCGGCGCTTGTCCTCTAAGATCGTGGCTTTGTTAACTAACTCTTGAAAGTCGTGGAATGTGTGGTGATCGGTCCCCACTGCAACCCTCGCATTCAATCCCTTCATGAAGCGGGATTGTCCGCCTTATCCGTAGCCACGCCCTCCAGTGCGTAGCGTGCGCTTGGGTGAACTTGTTCGTAATCGCCATCGATCGCCGCTTTGCTTGAGGCTTCTAACTCCTCCTTTTAAGATCCATGATACCCTCGGGTACATGGTAATCGACGGAAGGCCGAGGTGAACTCCTCCCATGTGATACTCGCTGGTCCTCATGAGTCGCGCAGGTTTTCCCACCATTCTGCGGCGGTCCCTTCGAGTTGATGAGAGGCATAGAGTACCCTCTCATGTCCTACACATTGGGTAATGTGCAGCTTCCTTCGATTGTCCTTAGCCAATCGTCCGCCTCAGTGGATTGGCGTTGCTCGAGAAGGTAGGTGGACGGGTTCTCATAAACTCCGACAACCGTGAGTAGGGGTGTGGTCCATGGTTGCCCCTGTGTTGAACATTCGCAGCAGCTTGATTGGATATCTGCGCATGGTTTGAACCATCGTGGTCATGAGTTGAGTCCGGCTGTCAAAAGGCTCCTGTGTTCTCGCATATCGACTGCGGTGGTTGAGGAATCGACTCTTCATTCGGTTGTCCGTCTGTTAGCTCCACTTCACTGGCTCCAACATTTCCACGAGTCCTCACCATCTGCTGCAAGCTTCCATGGTTAAGAAAAGAAGAAAGCATAGACGAGTAAAAGAACTTATGTGGGGAAACAGTGTAACTTAAATTATTTAGCCACTTTATTGATATAATATAAAGCAAGATGGTTGCTCACAAGTGCCTAAGGGCAATGCAACACATACGTGACACTCACAACCAAAAGTAAGTAAGCAAACATAGGAATCCATGACAACTCACACCTAAGGGTGACTCAAGCAAAGACGCGACTCGGATATTCGAGTCTCGACACTACACTCTACTACACTCGATCACCATCGAGCCAACCCGGCCGCGCTTCCCGAGCGCATAATCGCGGTGCCGCGGCATTGAGGCGAATCGTCCCGTGACTCATCGCGGCGGGTGCAAAAGACCCCATCGACTCTGCTGGTCCCGGCCGCTCGCTCCTCGTGATCGGCGCCTCGCCTCGGCTCCTCCGGATCTGGATCATGTAACTCGTGGATCGGTTCGGCTCGGGTCCATATAGAGCCATCTCCAACTCCCGGATCTTCCGTATGGCATGAGCTAAGTTCTCCGGTGTTGGGTTCTTGCCTCTATAACCTCGCCGCGGGTCCTCTGCGCAGCTCTGGACTGCCTCGCCCAAGGCGCCCTCCGGGCGATGACGATCTCGCCAGTGGGTGATCGTGGCGCCCTCCTCCACGAGCTCCATCCTGTTGTATCGATTGCCGCGACGCGGATGGTGGCGGAAGACGGTGCCCTCTAACTCGCGGAGTAAGTGCGGGCAATTTGCCGCATCGCTCGACGCGACGCCTCCCGAATCCCGCCTCGAAAGAAGACCTCCGGCAAGTGATGTAGATAGGACGACTCGCCTCGCCCTCTCCCGAGCATACACCGTGATCTTGACGCCCCAGCGATGTCAAGTCCTGCCTGCACTCACCAAGTCCTCGATGCTGGTCGGTCAAAACCTCCAAGCAATCGCATCATACGCCATAACTCCGCGGCGATCCTCCGTGCGCTCTCCATAGGTATGGATCATCCTCATCCGCCAAAACAAACCTTGTTTAAATTAAATAGAGAATAATAAAAATTCAAAGATAGGTATGAATAAGGGAGAAGAGATAAGTCGAGATTTCTTTGACATTCTTGCTCAAGTTGATTAGGTCTTTAGAAAATAGTTTTCACCCTCCTAGGCACAACCAAACTAAGGTCAAGGCCTACAGTCAACCTGCTCGATACCACCTCTGCCGGGACCCGAATCGCAAATCCGACCCTCTGTGTATTCTGTGCTACCCAGATCACGCTTAGCACACACATCATACTGAGGTTGCACATCACGCATTCACAAGGATATAAGAATAAATAGTGCAAACATGTATATAAAACGAGTTGTACAACCTTATGGTCTCCTTACAGATAAGTCACCACGCAGGCTTACATTATTCAAAACAAAGAAATAGCAATGAACATAAAAAGTCGTAAGCATCCATCTTGCCACAGTAACCGATCGGGCTTGCCCCTAGTTGCTCGTGTCCTCGACGCACTCCTCCTCCCATACTTGTGTAGTCTCCTCCATCGATGTTGGGGTTGATAAGCAAGGTGGGGTGAGTACACAAGGCACTCAACAAGTAATGCATGAATGCAAGACTATTACTATATGCAAAGCTTATTCCAATGGATTGGCTTAATTGATCCTTTTGCATCAAGCAAGATTTTTAAACTAGTATCTTGTTTAGATTAAAGCAAAGGAAATGATATAAGTAATACTAATTTCAAATGGTTTTTCTTCAAGATTCTCGGCACACACCTTATTAGTTCATTTCCAACACCGCACACAGCCACCCTTCCATGTTTTGTTTATGAAAACTACCCTTGATCTGTAATCCCGAGCAATGCTCAATACCGTGAGCACGGCTATTCAATAGTTTTGACACTCTGCAGAGGTTGTACACTTTACCCACAAGATACACCGCCACCACACGGTGATTGTCCGCAACAAAGCTTTTCAGAACTTCTACCTTAACTAAAGAACCTCTCCAGATTGCCTTTACTATCACTTCCCTCACACAGAGCCAAGTATAGGACCGCCAATCACCGCTGGATGGGCACCAAGCCGTAGCACAGTACGCTCCCCATACAGATACACCCTCGTATCTGTCACCCCGAGGTATCGAGGAAAGATATCGTAACCCTAGTCAACTAGGTCCGTCCCATGTCGGACATGTGGTTGTACGGTGACTCGATCAAAGGCTTGCAAGGTGAAGTCCTTAATCGACCAAGGCAAGACTTTCAACACTCAACAAAGGCACACACCCAATGTGGCACACAGACTCACATCACTCAACAACCCAATGCCACACAGGCCCACCTGCACACACCTCTTGCCACTTGCCCCAGCCTAAATCATTTTCCACCCAGTTGATTATTGTGCAACACATGCCAAGAATAACTCAATATCGATGCGGAACCACACAAAGTTCTTTGTCAGACTCAATCTCAACATGTGGCATCATCACACCACTTTTCAAAATACATTCAATATGTCTTTAATCAATATTGTAGCATTTTTCCGAAAGATCATTCATGATTCGCTGCAAGGCTAAGCATCTACTCACTGGTCTAGCCTCCGTGTTGGCACAATATTAACATCCAACTAATATAATCGAACTTAGGGTGACAATGATCTAGGCATACAATTAATAATTCAAGGTGGCATAACAAAATGGGTTGATTAACTACATTATCCCAAATTAATTTAAATTCATTTTAAATAATTAGCATGCATAGTTTCAAAGCATAAATTACATTTTAAAATCGGGATCAAAATGATCAAAGCATCACTTGCCTTCAAAGAGTTGCTGGTCGTGTTCAAGCTTGGTCTTGAGCGACTAATTCTTCCTCGAAACTTCCCGGCAAATTTACGCTCACGCTGCATAAACAAAGCATACAATAAATAGCCAATACAGAAGACTATATGTCCTCAAGAATTCAAATAAAATTCACCAATAAATAGCTCACAATTTTATGAATTTTTAGAAATTTGAATCACCCAAATCCGAGTTAAAATGCAAAAGTTATAGTCATTTGAAGTTTGAATAAAATCAAAATACGTAAATTAAGAAAATCCGATTTTTCTGAATTATTTTTATACTTGAAATTACATTTATGACGTCAGCATGCCTCATGATGACGTCAGCACCGAAATGAATTTCCGCCAAAATATTTTTATATATGAAAATATTTATGACGTCGGCGATGACGCCAAGACGACACGCGGCACGCCTGCAGGCCGCCACGCCGCTCGTCTATGGACCGAGTCTACGGGTTGGCTCGGTCTCACCGTGGGCTTGGTTCACGTAATGCTGCAGCCACGCGGCAAAATCCGCACCGCTCGCTAAAACCGACGGTCGATCCTCACGCGCACCGCAACAAGACCGAGATGCGTGCGACACGCGCCGCGCATCCAATGATCACCTAAATCCAACGGTTGATTCCGCACGACGCGGCGACGCCGATTCCCGCGACGCCACGCTGTCGCGCATCGAACGGTGCCCTCGGATCTAACGGCCAAGACCACACCGCCATCGCGACGCCTCGGTTTACTCGAGCCACGCGGCACGATCGCAGCCGCGCGCCCAAAGCAACGGCCGGATCGGTCTCGCTCGTCAAACGCCCACGCCACAAGACGCGATTTGGCGAGGGTACGGTGCCATCTCCGCCGCTGCTCAAATCGAACGCAGATCCTTAGGGCAAAACCAGATCCAATCTCTACCGCTCGATCTAATCCAACGGTCCACGGTACGAGTGTTTCATCGCTCATGGTGCGACGTGGTTCAATCCTACGCGTCCACTATCGATCCAACGGTTAAGACAAAAACATATCGCGGACATTAGATCTAATCCAAGCCGCTCGCTCTAGATCTAACGGTTACGATTCAATCTAAACATCTACGAGATGGAGGCTACGTGGACTCACCGTAACCGAACGATGCAAATCGGACGGTCGCGCGGTTCGACGAGGTTGACGGCGAAGAAGCGAAGGTTGCCGAGCTGGGAAGATGACCTCGGCGACGGCTGCGCGGGCTTCTCCGGCGAGAAGAAGTGGTCCACTCGACGCGCCTTGCTTCGTGAACTTCGAACGGGCCGAGCACGGCGAAAGCGACGGACGGCGATTTAGAGGAAGCAAAACAACGGCGGCACAAGGACGCAACTACGGCGAGCTCGCCAGCGCTAGAGAGGGTCTCGGCGTGCGTGCGAGAGTCAAAAGACGCAGCGAAGGAGCTCACGGACGCGCTACTCGGTGCACTTAAAGGGGCCTCGACGTGCGCGCTTACAAAGCGGCGAACGAGCGGAACGGTCGGCGGCATTAGCTCCGTGATCTCGCGAAGACGACCGACGTGGCGCAATCCCGCGCGTCCGTCGGGGCGACGATCCGAAGGCTCACGCGTCGCGGCGACGTGGCACACGCAAAGCGTCGCGATCCGGATCGAACGGCTTGGCGGGCGGCGCTAGGGTTTCGCGCGGATGGGTCGGCGACGCGCAAGACAAGAATGGGCTCGGCCCATTCATCGCTCATAGCCACTTTTAAAACCTTTTTCAATAAAAATAATTCTAGAAATTCACTTAAATCATTTGGGGCTTTTAAAATAGCAGAAAAATTCTAGAAAAATTCCAGAAAATACTTTGAGATATTTGGAACTCAAATAAAATATTTTCAATAAAACTTTGCTAGAACTTTTCCATTATTTAATTGTTTTCAAGGAAGGCTAGTTTTGAGTAATTCCAAATAAATTTCAATAAATTCCCAAAAATTCACAAAAATCAAAAATACTCTCAAAATTTAAATTAGAGCAAAAATTAGGGTGTTACAAAAGTATAAAGGGCAGATATTGACTACCATAGGAATAGATGGCAATAATCAGGTTCTTCGAGTAGCACTCGCATTCGTGGAGGGTGAGAACACAGAAAGCTGGCTCTGGTTTCTAAGGAACATGAAAGCTGGCGTCGTGGATCAGCGGCTTGGAGTGTGTGTTATACACGATTGGCATCCCGGGCTGTTGAAAGCGGTCGTGCAGTTGCAAAAAGGTGCAGAAGAAACACATCCATGGCCTGATCTGTGAAATAGGTGGTGCAAGGACCTTACGAAGCTTTTTAAGAGTTGTGTGACCAGACCCAACAGAGAAAGTTTGATGCACTGTGGAAGAAGTTGGATGAGCTGACATCAAGGCATACAACGGAGGCAGCGAAGAGGCCAATGCCTAGCACAGAAGATGCCCCAGTAGCGCTGGAAGTGTTACCCACGGACCCTCCGCACTTGGTCAGGAGGAATGGAAGATCCACGAAATGCTTCTCCGAATGGATAGAGCATGAGCCTAGGGAGAAATCGGCATTGCTTTATGACATCGATGGTGCCCGGTAGGGGGTTATGACGACAAACTTGGCTGAGGTTTACAATTGGGTCATGCGAGGCCTGAGACCCCTTCCTCTTGTTGCTATAGTGGAGGGTGTTCTTCATGGTATTGCGAAGTAGTTTGTGGATAGCCATGCTAGAGCGTTAGTCCGTATGAGTAACCCTGATGTGAAATACTCAGAAGTGAGCTGTACGTACATGGAGGAGAAAGGCAAAAAGAGGGAGATGCATAGAGCATTGAAGATGGGCACGAGGAGCTTGCTTGAGCCATCAGTGTAGAGAAAGCCGGTCGTGGGACGAACCGGCGTAAAGTTGCTCATGAATGCATTCTACTTTGGCAAACATGTGTCTGCAGCTGCAACAAGCCTCGTCTCTTACACAAGCCATGCTCGCACGTAATGGCTGCCTGCTCAACAATCCGTGTGGATCCAGGTATATTCTTGTCACAATTCTTCAATAAAGAAGCGGTGACGGCAACTTGGAGCAGTGAAATTTACGGCTTTCGAGTGGTAGGTTTGTTCACGGAGCATCAGAGATGGGAGGATACACGGTGGGTTCCTGATGTTAGCAGGCTCAAGGGCGTAGGGCAGCGACAAACAAGACGTATAAGGAGTGACATGGATGCTGCAGAAAGCGGGCATCGTGTGAAGAAATGTTCACTTTGTAAGGAGACAGGACACTCTTTCAAGTATTGCCCGACAGTTCAGAGGCCGTGACAATGTTGTATGGGTTTTGCATATGAAATTGAAGTAGTTTACTCGCATATTAATGTGATATGTCAAATTCCTATATGTAATGCATGTATGGACATAGGATGTGTAATGTACGCATGGATGTTGGATGTGCTATTATTGCATTCTATTTGGTTCGAATTTGTATGTGTGATGCATATATGGATTTCAAAGGTGTTAGCATTTGTGGATTTCAATGTCTAATCCCTTTATTGTATTCAAATTCTATTTCTAATCACTGCATTCAGTTTTATTGTGCATTTGATTTCGTACTAACGTTGTTTTATTCAATTGCAGGTATGGCGAACGTAACGGAGTACGAGTTGCTGGACCTAGTGATCGACGCGACTCATCGGAGTCGCTTGGCCACCTTGCCACCTCTAGACGGGGAGCCACCGTTCGAGCTTAGTGCCCTTCACTTGTGGACCCCAATGAGAGCATGGCGGGTCGACCCGCGATGGGTTCCCAGGTTCGTGCACTTTTGCCATACTTCCCTTACTATATCTTGTACGTGTGAACCAATAGTTGGTACAATGTTTTCTGTAGGCTGAGAGCGGCAGGGTTACTGCCTATAGCATGGATGGTGGAGGCGACTATCGCTGATGCGCAGGATAGGCGTGGTGCCTCTAGGAGGTTCCCGTATGACAGGAGCTTGCTTAGCGCTTTGGTAGATCGCTGGCGACCGAAGATGCACACGTTTCACCTACCGTGCGGTGAGATGGTGTCGACACTAGAGGATGTGAGCTACCTTTTGGGCCTACCTTGCACTAGGGACGCGGTAGTGCCTGACGACATCCATCTGGAGTGGCGGACGGAGCTCCTAGCCCGGTTCACGGACGTGCTACCCGCTAAGCGTGGCTACACACCTTTCACTTCTGCGCACGGTCCGACGCAGAAGTGGCTGATACAGTTCTACGTAAGTGATATTAACTTTCTCTGCATTTTATTTTTGTATCTCTTAAAGTTGTGAAACTGACCATTACTTTCTGTAGCCCGAGAGGATGGCAGATGGAGCAGGGGAGTACGTTGTTAGTCTCCACTTCGAGGTGTACCTGCTGTGGCTCTTCGGCTGGGTTTTGTTCTCCTCCTCCCGCGGGGACACCGTCGACAAGCATATGATCCAATATGCGAGGTCAATCGCAGATGCCGACATTGAGGAGATCTCGCAGCTAGCATGGGGACCGGCTGTACTGGCTGCCAAATACCGGGGTCTTGGCGATGGTTGTCGTCGCGTGGAGGACTGGTCCATTCTCGCGGGGTGTCCTCTACTACTTCAGCTTTGGTCTTTCGAGAGGTTCCAGATTGACCAATCGTAGATGGATTTGGGACCCTACAGAGCAGGCTTCTACAGCGCCCCGAGGATGACGTCGACCGTTCTACCATGGGGATGTTGTGGTGTCACCGACGGGTTAGTAAAATGACCTTTACATTGAATTCTGCAATAATTTTGAAATTTTTTGTCAAACTTTGGACTATTCCTTTTTTGCAGCCGACTTTCACGCCTGTCACGTCACACGCTTCGTACCCCTAGTACATAGCGATGTTCGACCAGTTGACGGATGATCGCGTCATCTGGCGTCCTTACCTCCTGGAGCTGGTAGGCACTCGAGCACCTCATGGCCTTTCCCTGCAGTGCACCCGTGACGCCGCCTTCTGGTTGACACGGCGCCACCAGGTGTTCGACGTCTACGTGGAGACGTACACACTGGTGAGGTCTTCATCAGGTCTTCCCCGTCCCCACTGGTGAGGTTGTCCCACCGAGCGTGCACATGTGAGTGCTCTTCTATATCAATTCCAATTCCATTATTTTTTGCGATGTTCTTGCTATTAACGTCAGTGCTCTTGTTCTCATGCAGGCTTATACGGAAGGGTTTCATTGGTGGTGCGAGCTGGTCGACACGTATGTTGCCTCATGCTCAGAAGTGGGCGCAGGCGTTGGTGGACGTTCACAAGGAGGCTGCCCCATAGGACCTCGGCACGTACGACGAGTACATCCGATGGTTTAGTCTGCGCACACGCGTTCGCGTTGTGCGTGTCATTGACTCACCTCCGAGGCACGTTCCCTCCACAGCAGACACCTACCCCACATAGCCGGACTCGGTGTTTCAACGCCTGGTTAGTACTTCTTTGACATGCCATGTAATGTATCGTTACTGCAGTTGTACAAACTAATTAGCCTTTCAATGTGTGCGCAGAGCGACCTTGCCAGGGAGGTCATGGAGGAGGCGAACATACTACTGGCACGAGTAGGCCAGACGGACAGGCTCGAGGTCATGATGGACTTCTTGAGAGGGGCGTTGCAGCGTGTACGCCAGAGGGCTGCTCGCATCCTCCAGCTTACGTCCTGCAGCAGGCCTAGGGACGACGACGACCTACAGGTTCATGGACGCGCCTCAGTTGTACGGGGTCGACACGCGCCCCAGGCTGCACCTGGGACATCACGCACGCAGACTTGCCAGGGGGATCTAGTTAGCAGCGTTTTGCACCGTACGTCCCCATGACTACAGGTACACCACGTGTTCTTCTTTTATCTATATGTTCTTCATATTATGTGTTGTATTAACATGAAAACTTTGTCAACAACGGCTGATCCAGCACCCGACCAGAGTGCGAGCACCTCCGCTGATTCCCCTCCCCTCGACGATGCCTACTTGGACTTCTTAGTAGATCCTTACCAGCAATCCACGGGTGTGGTCCTTGGTCCCTCTCAGCTCGCCGATGCGCTCGGCCCGACTCAGCCATCACAGGATGTCTTCGCTACTCCGATAGCACTAGTATGGTCTGTTAGGAGTACTTGTGGGCAGACCCCTAACTAGCTGACGTATCCCTCTGGGCATGTGCAGCACCGTAGGAAGCCTAGGACCACACGAGGAGTAGCACCGCGCAGGGGCCCCAGTTAGTTTTTTCCTTTCATACATGATGTACTAAACACAATATGGTGCTTTACTTTCTCAGATGATGTAACATTCAGCTATGGTATTTTGTTTTCTTAAATTATCTCCTATTACGATATGATCACTTAAGCCTTTTCGGTAGCCCTAAAATAACATGTTTAGATGAAAAATTATGGAGAAATAGCCCCTAAACACCCTTTGATATATGTACTACTATAACATGCAAAAAGATCCTAATTAAAACTTGCTTTGCATCTCAATTCTGCTAAAGCAAACACCCTAAACGATCACTACAGGCGCAGATTCCAAAACACTTAAACCTTTGATGGAGATGACGACCGTGCAACAGCTTTTTCAGGGTGATTAGCCAATTCACGAGCATGCAGCTCTGCCAGGCCGATTAGATAAGTCACATGTAGCAGCTTTGTCAGGATGAGTAGTGAAAAAAGAAAGCCTCCATCACCTTTTGCGGCGACAAGTTGCAACACTCTGCCCATGCTTAAAACTTTTCTAGGTCGATTTGACAACACTCTACCTGTAACTTTGTTAGGCCGATTTGACCACACGCTGTCATTAATGGATATTATCTTCTTCTAATGGTTAACAGCTATAAACATTTTATCCGCACAACCTTTCTTAATATCCTACTTTAGTTGTCAGATTCGTTTTGCAGATGTCGTTCGACGTGACTACTCACTGCACGGTACGAAGTCTCTTCGGTACACTCGGTATACACTAACTGCACACTACACAATCCGAAGTGACCACTCACTGCCTACTTTTAACCCTGAATTGACCACTTATTGTATAGTACATTTGTCAGTACTGACACCTTGCACGCATGAGTGCCTTTTCAGCCCCACTTGACTACACACTCTAGCGTTTTGCTATCCGTCTGTATGTTTGAATCTTACCTTCCAACACTTAGTCCATACAACACCCCTTCGAGTCTATAAAAGGCCAAACCGCAGGCACACATTCACAGCTCCCACTCACACTTCACCATGGCTGTATCCTCTAGCAGAGCATTCTCGTGGATGCCAGATATGAGCACGAAAGCCCTTCATTACACGTTGAAGGTTACGCGTAATGGGTAGGATGATCCATTCAAGGAGGAGAACCTAAGTAAAGTGGTGTCCAAATTGCAAGAGTGGCGTCCGACATTACCGAGGCATAACGTGACAATCTCTGGCCTGAACCTTGTGACCTCCGACGACCTCAAGACGCACTTGCAAGGGTGGCGTCAAATGTATTTCAGGGTGTGCGAACTAGCCGACCACCCTTCTGCTATAGGTTTCTCTAAAAGATCTTACAGGGTACTGATGCTGCACGATCAGATGCACATCATATTAAGGATAGTTATGTCATATTTGTTCACCCTACTAATCTTTTTAGCATTATACATAAGTTCAGTACTTCGTATGCTCGTCTTATGTATTAGTCATTCCCGGAGGATGAAGAGTTGCTGAACAAAGATATCCCAGAATTCTTAGCGATGTATATGCTATTCGGCTGGGATGCGATGTCTTTTTCATGTAGAAGATGCAGAAGAGGATCTAACTGGAGGGGTAGAGGTCAACCTAGTACTGTTGCAGCGGCAAGTTCAAGAGGACGTTCAACCACCACCGAAGGGGGGCTTGCTTCTAACTATGCAAATGACGATGACGATGATGATTTCGTATCACCTAGACCTCGACGTTCAAGCACTACCACAAAAGGACGTTCAAGCACTACTACAACAGGTTGTTCAAGAAACAATGCAAGAGGATGTTTAACCAGCACTGAAGGAGGGCTAGCTCCTAACCGTACAAATGATGATGACGATTTCATGCCACCTAGGCCACGAACCTTGTGTTCTTGGAGTCCTCCAAATTCTAACGATGATATTACATTAAGCCCTATCAGGTATCCAAACGTAGTACCCTGTCAGCCACCAATAGAAAACTTTCGTTTTTTTACCATGCCCTATCCCGACAACCATGCCATAGAATGTATAGTTTTGTGACTTAGTCCTTCACCAGAGGCATGTACCTATGTTATATCCCAATTGTATGAATTCTCTAAGGCATGTATGTACCTATGTTGTATCCCAATTTTATGAATTCCCTAAGGCATGTACCTATGTTCTATCTTTGTTTGTGACTTAGTCCTGCACTTTGCAATATCAATGTCAGGTTTTATTCAATATTTTGAATATTTTACTATGATTTTTTGTCAAATTTGGAAATTTGTTGCACACTGAACAGAATGACGAAAAACGAATTCCAATTTTTTTGTCACAAAATTTTAGTCTGACAAATAATTTTGTCAAATACTACATGAATTATCACTGATAAATATGAATTTTTCTTAATTTATTGAACCCTAGTTTGAACTATAAAATTCAAATTCATTCTGGGAACAATATCAGTCGCACAACCAAATTGCGACAGAGACAATTGCGATAGAGTCTGTGTCGCAATTTGGAAATGCGACAGAGAGATGTTGTAGTTCCAAATTGCGACAGAGAGATTATCGCAATTTGGAATTGCAACAAAATATTTGTTGCAATTTGGACGTGCGACAGGTGGGTAAAACTGTTATTTTTTTCAGCATATTATTTCTGTAATTTTTTATTAAACATATATTATTTTAAAAAAAATTCAAACCTATTAGCTACAAGCCTCACAAGATCCCTCCCATTTGTCTTCTGCCTCGTTGCATCAAGTAGCCTTCCACGCCTATAGATGAATATGGTCACCTTCTTGGGCTTTGTAATGCATGAGCCGAATTGTGGAATCTTCCCCCTAATATCCTCTTGCATAAGATTGAAACAATGGGCTGCACAAGGGGTCCAATAAAAGGTAGGGAACTTCTCCATTAGAATTCTATCAGCCGTCTTGTAATTTGCACCATTATCCGTGACCACACTACTACAGAAAAGCTTATCACAGACGGTTCAGAATCGTCATCACAAACGGTTTCTCGAACCGTCTGTAACCATGTGTTAGTGATGTCACGGCATATCACAGACGGTTTAGAAACCGTCTGTGATAGAATATATCACAGACGGTTTTAAACTAAAATCGTCTGTGATATTATAACATCACGTATGGTTTTATTTAAAAACCGTCGTGATGTGATGATATCACGACGGTTTTGTTTGAAACCGTCTGTTACATCATTACATCACGCATTTGTTTTAGTTTTAAACCGTCTGTTACATCTTTATATCACATACCAGTTTTAATTAAAAACCATCTGTGATAAGACTTCCAACAGACAACTATTTTTTTATTTATTGGCTAGCCTCAGGAAATGTTAGCCACTCCCTCTGGAAAAAAGTAGATTACAGAATAACTAAAATCATGTTACAAAAACATTACAACCATTTCAGATTACAGGCATTACATCCAATTCATCAATCAACTCAGATTACATCACAACGCGAAGCATATTACATATAGATTAATATTGCACGGCACATCTCTTTCAGAAATAAACTCAGATATATTAATCAAATGTAACTCAAGAGCATTAACCAATTAATAGAATACACAACTACAATTTACAAATCCACAACACAAATTTGACAATTAACCCAAATGGTAATTCAGAAAAAATACGACTCCTCAAGTTATAAGGTAGCGTGGAACTCGCCTTTTTTGTTTAAGACTTGACTGAGCAAGAAGGTACAAAGCTGTCCTCGAATTCGCTCCAGATCAGCCTCTTCCAACGCAGTTATTACCTGATTGGGCGTTTTCTTAGTGACAAGGAGTTCCATGTTGTGGCAAACGTAAAATCTACAATGGTTATTTCCCTTTCCCTGCTGGTGGCACTGCAAATATAGATTTGGTTAGTTCCAGAATCATTATTACATATTTTACATAGGATTATTGTGTACAACGGACACCGAAAACTTAAAATCGTGATTTAGCTTCGCCTTATCCTTACCAGAAGGCCCTCCATAAGCTTTGTACACTTTGAACGCGCTACGTGATTGCAAGAGGTTAGCCTCAGCTAATCCAGGAGAAACATACACATTGAACAACCTACATGACCATGTTATCTTTGGAGGAAACGTGATTAATTACCTGGTGATTAATTTTGAGATAGGTTGTAAGTCGTGGCTGCCACTCTGTAAGGAATCAAGGTAAATAACCTGATTCGTCGATGGATGAATTACAATGAGAGCCCAGTGAAACCTACACAGGTATGTCGGTATGGTCAATTAATGTAATGAGTTGCGAGCATAATGCAAATCAAACTAGCACTTACCCCGGGTTGTGGGGTAAAAGTATGAACTCTTTATCTTTTGAGCCGCCAAGGCCTCTCCGACGATTTATCGACAAATCCTAAATCTCATCCATTGTTTGCTTGAGACTATGTGTGGGTCCAGAAACCCACCGTTGTTTGTTCTGTCTCGCTTCCCGGATCATGTATCTAAATATACGAAAGCATTGAGTCATATATATATATATGACTTTTATCGATATTACACGAATGTAGACTGTGAATGCACACACTTACAATGTCCAGCATCTCAAGAGCGCAGCGTCGAGGTTGAAGACGTCAAAAAGGTCCTTGAAGTTGGCTGTGAAGAATCCCCCCGATGACTCGTTGAATAGATGCTCAGGCTTGAAACTGATCGAGATACTCGTTATGTGGTCTTGCACTGGCTTTTTAGCTTGTTCCATGCACCAATTCTGCAATCTAACGCAAGCAATAGAAAGGTTCTTCATGCGCTCTCCTGTTACAAAAGGCTCTCCTAGCTGGTATACTCGGACGTGGGCAATTGATAGTCCAATTTTTGTGATCTCGCGCCGCTTGCCCTTGACTTTTTTTCGCCATAAGGAGTCTCAGACGGGAGATGAGTGGGCACTATCCCACCGAATGTCCTTTGATGCAGGGGGCACGGGAGCCGATTTAGTGCCCTGCTGAGGTGCAAAGATATGACTCGTGCAGCTGGCAAAGCTCGTGATGGAGGACAAAGGCCCAGGAGATGTCGCCTTTGGGCCACCGGATAAAAGTGCGAATGGCGCCCCCAGTGTCACAATCTCGCCGCTTGGGGGCATCGGTAATGGACGATCTTGAAATTATTGTTTACACCGGCCCACACTAACCTTCGTGAATCCCGTGCCACAAGGGTGCCGTGCACCAGCGCTCCAATAAACGGATACGCGACTTCCGGCAAATTCGAATAAGAATGGCACCATGAACAAGTCTCACTTGGAGAGTGCACCGTGGCCACCTACATAACGGTACACAATTAGCTACTACGCCCAACACCTATTTGTATGGAGCATTCAAGACATATATATAAGTACCTTGATGTCACGTATATGAGATTTCCCATGTTCATCTGTGGAGTGGCGACGACACCGCTTCTTTTTAGGTAGTGGGGCTGATTTGCCCACATACTGTGGACTTGCGCAGCCGATTATTGAGCCTTTCCTCGAGGCTTTTATCTTATTATTGAATTATTCTCTTAGTCTTTCCTCAATCCTTTGTACCGCTGCCTCTCGCTCTGCTTTGGTTCTCTTCCTACTCCGGTATTTGTCCGAGTCACCGAAATCCCGACTTCCAGGGAACAAAACCCCAACGCCGCATGCGACTGTGGTGTTCCTTGTTTCGAGGTCGTGGAGAGTACATCTTTCTCCCTGCCTTACAAAAAGTGCCTCGAAAGATTGTGTACTCAACGCTACCGCAAGATCTCGAAAAGTTAATTCACTTACGAAATTACGGACTAATTACGCATAAAATTGGAAGTCCGATATCTTACTAATCGCTATGCACTTCCTCGTCCGCTGGGTTTGTAAAGGAGATGGTGCCGGAAGACGTGGCACTTGACCTTGCTCTCAGCCAGTCTCTGGCGCGTCGATCAACGATACATGCAAATGGCACACAGGCCTCCTTGTCCTCCCTCTCCCATTGGTCCCTCTTCCCCGCGTACCCAGCGGTGCCAAGTCTGTAGGGGTGGGTGCTCCTTGCCTGCAGGGCCTTGTGGGCTTCACTTTGACGCACGACCATCCGCTGCCTTCGCCTCAACAAAATTTTGCCATACATCCTCAGTAATGAACCCGTACTTAGAGAAGGGAGTCCTGTCCTTATTGACATATTCCTTAACAAGCGTGCTCTTGAAATTCTTCCACGCCTTTCCCGCCACTAGCAGTGCATACCGTCGCACTAAGCTCACAAAGTCTTTTGGGATATCAAACGAAGACATAATTTCTGTCACCAAGTCGTTGCGGCTCTCATCAGTCAGCGACTTCCAGGATGGACAAGTGGTGGGGACCTGTTCCCGTGCGACTATCCCGCACAATGTCCTAAATGCATTTACCGCCTTTCTTGGTTCAGTGGGGCCCCCATCCTTTCGATCAACCGCAGTGATGGTATATCGTTCTGTGGGCCTTTTATTTGCTCCTCTTGGACCTCGAGGAGGTTTTCTTTTTGATGACTCATCACATCCTTCAGACGGCGAATGAGGGGACACCATCTTGCAATCTAGGCTGATTGTCGTGGCTCAACAGGAAAGAAAAGTAAACAAACATGGAAGGCTACCAATTGATGGCTGCTTTTATTTAATGGGTACAAAGGTAGTTCAGAGAAGGTAAGTTCAGAGAAGCAAATTTAAGAGAAGGTAAGTGAAGAGAATTAATACTGCTTACAAGTGACAACATACAAAACAATTCATGATATTTTAGTTATAAGTTCTTAGAAGAATAATACTGCTTGCAGTGGTCATTACTGCAATGTTAATCTGAAATGTCAAGCACAAGCAAGAGACCTCAAATGAAGGCAAAGACCACTTGCAGGTTCTCATGGAAATCTGCCATTCCAACCAATTAATCTGCTATATATATTTTTTGTTCTACTGCTTACAATTATACTAAACAACTTGCAAATGAGCTGTGCAACATGTGATTAGGATAGTGACCACTTTATGCCCAATCTCAACAACACCAACACAAAAATGGTCGAGATGCAAAACGGAGCAAAGGCTACTACCACTAATGCTTGAGCGAGTTCATCCGCAGCTTGAGCACATCACTAGTAGCTTCAGCTACACTCACGCGCAGAATTCCAAAAGCTATGAAACTTAAGCCTCAAAGATTAATTTAGCATAACTGCACCAACAGATCTAACCCTAAATGCCCAAATGAATCACCCAATATAGATGAAGAGAGGGCCGGGTTTCGGGAGAGAGGAAGAGAGGAGCCATACTCGGCTCAAGAACGGGATGAGGCGGTCGGCGGCACGACGGGGACGAGGCGGGTCCAAGAGGGGGCGGCGTCGGCGATGGGGAGGTGTCGACGAGGGGGCGGAGACGAAGCTAGGGTTTTGAGCGCGTGAGTGGAGAATGAATGATATGCAAGAGTGGCATTTTTATAGATCTCCCATATCACAGACGGTTCTAGTTTAGAACCGTCTGTTATAAAAACATCACAGACGGTTCGTAAATAGAACCGTCTGTGATATTATTTTAGCACAGACGGTTCTATATTAGAACCGTCTGCGATAGTTTTTATTGCAGACGATTATGTATTAGAACCGTCTGTGATATAAAATATACCAGACGGTTCTATTATAGAACCGTCTGTGATGAAGATTGACACAGACCTTCATTGCTAAGGTAAATCCAGAGTTTGGCCTTCTTGACATAATGTATAATGTATATGGAATTGTAGATGAAGCAATATCAGTAAAGGAAAGGAAACTATATTAAATAAATTAGATGCATATATACACAAAGTTGTTTTTAATTTCGAGCATCTCATTACAAACAACTCTATTATCTTCTAGAGTACACTTAAAATCATAACTCCACTTGCTTATTCTTTTGTATAAAAATTAGCCCTTCATGATGATCGACGCGTGTGTAGCTAGCTTCTTCGGGTTGTTCTTCCTGGACTGTGATGCTCTTTCTGATAGGAGGCAACTCTTCGAATTGATTGTATTCTTCCTCATCTACTACATTCTCTATTCCGACAATCCTCCTTTTTCCCTGAGAACTACATGTCTCTTCTTGTTGGACGGGTCGATTACATAGAATACTTGACAGCTTGGTTAGCGAGTATGAATGGTTCATCTTGGTATCCGATGCGTGCGAGGTCGACAGTAGTGACACCATACTTGTTAACCTTCACGTGCTGGAGGTGGACCCAACGACACCGAAATAAGGGGATCTTGAATAGAACATAGTCAAGCTCTTCACCGTGACTGGTCCAACATGTATACCCCCTTTTGAAATCCCTCATAATCAAGTGTGCTTCGATCTGCGAAAAGTTTCGAAACATCTTCAGATTCTCACAGTCAATGCACGGACAAGACATAAACTGCACCCCCTTATTAAACATATCCTCTTCTGCAGCTCATCTAAAAGCGGAGACGCCATTAATGTACTCGGCACTCACACGGTTCTTAGTGTACATCCATCTTCGGTCCATCTACGCCAAACATATAGCATTTAGTGCTAAATATTAAAGTACACTAGGTGTCTTTATGCACATATTGCTAAATTATAACCAATTACTACCTTCGAACAAAACAAACAAATGCATCTACAAGCTACATATCTAATTAAACACAATCTTTAAATTAATTCTCTCTTTACCAAACTAGCTACCTAAATCTTATATATATATAATAATGCAGATAGATTTAACCAATCCCTAACCTTTGATCACAAAGAACTTGCACATGCATGGACCTACAAGCTAGCTAGATCTAAACAATCTTCAAATTTCTCTTCTAAGTAATATCTTGAATATAAAGCAATTAATTAGAATCTAAGAAATTATATACTAATTAACCTGCTTAAATATAGAAAAGAACAGTACAAGGATCTACAAGCCACATCTATATACAATTAATCTCTCTTCAAATTATCTCATTACCAAGCTAGATCATGAATATAATGCAATTAAAACCCATTACTACCCTTACATAGAAAGAACACATGAATCTACAAGCTAAATCTAAAAAATCATCAAATTCTATCCTTACTAAGCTAGATCTTGAATATACTGCAATTAGACACCATTACTAACCTTAGATCACCAACATCAAATGGATCCTCAATCACCCTTCAAAATCAACAGTCTTCTTTTACCAAATCGCCTCACAGCCGCACAGCCACAGCCAAATGAAAATAGATCCTGAAACCCTAAAATGCACCATGTGGCTTGGGCCTCTGTATTTTATATTGCTGAGAGAAATCACATACGGTTTTATAAAAAATCGTCAATGATAAACATAGCATCCCAGACGGTTTTATAATAAAACCGTCTATGATATATGACAGACGGTTTTATTACAAAACCTTCTAGGACAAAACGTGATATTACAGACGGTTTTATAAAACAACCGTCTGTGATATCTTCCCAGACGGTTTTTAACTAAAACCGTCTGTGACATTGATGTATATCACTGACGGTTTTTGTAGAGTACCGTCTGTGATAGTGTCACTGACGGTTTCAATATAAAACCGTCAGTGATGTTTATCATCACAGAGGCATCTAATATAAGCCTTTCTGTAGTAGTGCCACCTACACCACATATTGGTTGCCAACAATATTAAATTTTCCTCCAATACCTTAAACTAACATGCGTACATCAACTGACTTGTCTGATACATCAAGGGACCCCAAGAAGAATGTCCATGTTGGACTATTGACTAGGAAATTGATCAAAAGCCGAGTCCACTTATGAGTCCATACATATGACATTAGTGTGCAACCATATTCCTACCAAGCCAACTCATGCTTGTCTCTTAATGCATCTATCTTCTTCTTTGCCCTACTGCCCTACGGACTCCAACAAAATCTCCCAACATCTTTTATTGATAGCACTGAATGGTAGGCTAGCCTCATACCAGAAATCATACACATGATCATCAACCTTTATCTTGTCTGCCTTGTTCTTTTTTATGCAAATTTCAAGGGTAGTTTGAGAAGCACATTTGGAATGCCTTAACTCAATCACCTCTTCAGGAAACTTCCGAATCATAGAAGCAACCAACTTAGGAACCTTCTGTGGCGGCACATAAAGCTTCCTTTTTGCTGATGCCCCTGAACTTGGATGCCGTTCAACTTCCTCTTCATCTTCACCTTCACCTCCTCTACCTTCTACCTCATCATCAGAGTCTATCTCAACAGCTTTGCGCCTTGAATTCTTGGTCAAGAAGGCACGCATCTCCTTCATAATAGCAGTGGTGGTCATGGGACACTTCTCAACATCACTAAAACCCCCTACAAGGTGATACTTTAATCTCTCTATCCCATCATGCACCCTCCTATTGCAAAGCATACATTGCACAACATCCTTCCTAGCTTTGTTCGGCCAAAACCCGTATTCCTGAAATATGAGTAATTGAGTAGGCTAGTAGCTACTGAAATATGAGTAATATGAGGTGTTGAAATATGAGTCATTTAGTAATTGAAATATCAACAGTTAGAGCAGAATCAGTAGAGCATGGAACAAAGTCACAAAGGGAATTCAATTCAGAGTTTCAAACTTTCAGAGCATCAGCAGAGCATGAAACAAAGGGGGAGCAACACTTCTTGGAACTAGGGGAGATGGAAGAGTAAGGGAAGAAGAGGAGTTGAAACTTGAAAGTTGATACTCACCACTTGTTGGCTGGTGACCTCGGGCTGCAGACCTTGAGCTGGTGATTGGTGACTTAGGGCAACAAAGGAGGAAGAAGTGTGGATGGCGGTGACTGGCAGTGGTGGCAACAGAGGAGGAAGATGAGCTGAAGCAGATGGCGGCTACTGATAGAAGCGGCGGTTACTGGTCTCGGGCTAGCGCATGTTTACTTGGGGTGACAGAGGACGAAGAAGTGTGGATGGCAGCGACTGGTAGAGGCTATGGTAGAGGAGGAAGATGAGCGGATGGCGGCGACTGGCAAAGGCGGTAGCGATGGTGCTGATGGCGGCAGCAGCTGCGTCTTCAGCTAGGGTTTTTGCCTTTCTACCTCCCGTGCACTCAGTGCTGCCTCCCATACGCTCAATGCTGGCCTCCTCCTCTAGACTTAGTCTCACATCTAAATGGGCCAGCCAAGCCCAAGTCAAGATCCAACCCAACATTTGCTCGGCTAGCCTGATAGCCAAGTCGTACGATTAATCATAGCTAGTCGATGACTAGACATCCAAATCGCTCGACTAAGAAACTAGTCAGAGTCGAGGTCCTTTAGTCGTACTCTCAAACCGGCTTGTCGATTAATCATCATTGATTAGTCGCGATTAAACGCCCGACTTGACAACTATGCTATCGGCAGCGATGGAATTTCCAAGCCAGCTTCACGAGGTGTCGGCGAGTTAGTATCTCCAGATCACGAATCGTGAGTAAATTCTAGTGGCCCAAAATCAAGTACTGAATGTGAGAAAATACTCGAATTTTTTTCTTTAATATTTATTTTTATTCTTTTTTCAAAACTAGGCGTCCAGGGTGAAAAATTGCAAGTTTGGGCTCCTGTCGCCCGTACATGGGGCGATCGCCCTATGTACGGGCGATCAGTGCCAGGTCTAACGGCAGTCGACGGCGAAACGGATGGCGGCGCGCACCTATCGCCCTATGCACGCGATCGCCCGGTGCACGGGCGACGACGGGGGCCAGTGCAATTTTTTTATTTTGTATTTTTTGTAATTATTTTATGCCTTTTAAATATGAACCACATAACTTTTGATAGGAGTGTCCAAATGAAATGAAACTTTTTTATAAATTTAAGTTTTGGAATGAGGAGTTTGATTCTAAAATAAAAATCTATGTGTTGTTTGCGGAAAAATAATTTTATTTGAGTTCGAATGCTACACTGTAATTATGGATTGTGAACGAATTACTTTGTGTATTGATCCATAAATCATGAAATAAAATAGAATAATTTAGTACAACCTTATGCACTTCATTTCTACAAAAATATCTAAGTATGATTGCATTTTGAATCTAAGTTGGCTAATTTAAACCCTTTATAGCATTCATGTTTCAAGTAGTTAGAATAATGTCTAAAGGCCTTCAAAATTTAACAGAACCAGTTTTGTTGCATTCTTAGGCTTGCATAGGTTATAATTATGTAAAAATATTTAGATGTCACTTTAGGCTGCACTATTTTATTGTTGTCCGAACATGCAATCGGTAAAACATCAAAATGGCCGTATCTTTCGCAAACGAGGGTCAAACTCGATGAAACCAAATCTGATGAACTTAAAATGCTATAACCTATCTTGATGGACAAAAATAACATCATTTGGGACAACTGGAGCAGTAGGACATATCGGAGCCCTCCGGAAATGGAATCGGTTCCCTCTCTAAGGCTAGTTGAGGACAGTGAGCATACACTTGAAGGGTAGGCCGCACTCTTTATTACGGCTTAAAACTGAAAGGAGTACCATGATCAAGGAAAACCAAAGATAACACCAGGCGTCTACTGAGTGCTTCGAGGCCACTTCCCATTCGCCCATGCCTCCGGCGGGGCTTCTCTGGCACGCCGCGTCCTCTCTCGTTTCCTCTCTCTCGGCCTCCTTCTCCTCCGCTTCCTTCCTACATGCCTCCTCGCGTGCGACATCGCGTTGTTCTTGAAGCCGCCAGTGAACTCGCCCCGCCGGTTGGCCTGCTCAAGAAGCCGTTGGTCCTCGGGTTGATCTCCAGACAAACCATCGCTCAAATTCACACAATGGCGGAGGTGATCGCATGAAACGTAAATTAGCAAGGTTTCATTCACAAATGTTATGTAACCCGTACGATTGTTACCATGCGGCGATCCTTCAGGCTCTTCTCCGGCGGATCGAAGGCGTAGTTGCGGCACTTCCAATACCTCCTCTTCCAAGTTGAAATTTCCCAAGAGCGGACAAGCCTGCAAAGATCTCCGCACATACACATGGGTGCTACAGCTCCACGAGGTAGGAAGAGATCTTGGTACGCTAAATTGCGCGAGCATGCACTTGTTTCTTCCTTTGCTTTCCCCTTTCCCTTTGCACTTGCACACCTCGGCATTTTCGATTGATCCTGAATTTTCCCCCCCTCCTCTATTCTTTTTCCCTCTATTCTTTGCGAGACCGCTTGTGAGAACGAATGTTATAAAGGGCAGATATCGCCATGGTATGGAGGGATCGCCTCATACTAGGGCGATCGCCCCATATTAGGGCGATCGCCCCAACTAGAGGCTATAGGTGCACCGAGTCGTTGGTGTGTTGTCACGTTGTGTGGCATAGGCTAGCAATGCATACATGGATTTGCACAATTTAAAGTGATAAGGCTGTCATGTTACTAACTCTGACAGGTTATACAATATGTCACGAACGTAAAGGCATTACAAAAATACGTCCGCATAACTAGTCAATCACGGCCACGCTTCCTGATCTGGCCCGTGGGGTAGGTGAGTGGCGACGGCGGACGAACGTCCCTCCTAGGTCGGCCCTGCGGCACAGGTGTAGAGTAGTGTGGCAGCGACGAGGGCGTGTCCTGTGGCGGCGCTCCCGAGAGCTGAGAGGGGGCGAGGTAGTCGGTCGAAAGGTACTCCTCTAGGTCGAACTCGACATCCGTAGGGTCGTCAAAACCACCCTGGGGTCCTGCTGGGGCGCGAGACAACGAGGGAGCCTCCGCAGCCCACTGTCCCCACTGCTGCTGTGTGGGAGCGTAACGAGGAACCGACGGAGTAGGGCGAGACGAGGAAGGAGCCTCCTCAGCCCACTGTCCGCACTGTAGCTGCGTGGGAGCGTAACGAGGCACCGGCGGGGTAGGGCAAGGTGCTGGGCTGCGGGGACATGGTGTGCTGCGTCCGCCGATGTCTCCGCGGCCCCGGCAGGTGGCCAAGCGACCCAACCGCCTCATCCTATGAAGGACCCGATCCCAAGCTGACTCGGCCTCGGCGGTGGTCACCTGTATGCCCGCCCGAAGGTGCGTCAACATGGAGATAGCCTCCGCCTCAACCTCCCCGATGAGATGTGCCTGCATGTAATGTCAGATTGTTATTACGTAATTTACATGAGAAAGATGTGACCATGTAGCTTCGATTGCGACACTTACCGAGGAGTTGTCCCTCTGGGACATCTGTGAAGGGTACGTATCCGTCACCGATGCCTGTCATGCGACATACGGTACTGGTGTGTACCCTACCCTGAGGCGAGTGCGTGGGGCGAACCACTCCATGTACTCATCGTACATGTCAGGGTTGTACGGTCGGGTCTCGGTGACTCTCTCGTCGAGTGCGGCGTCCCACTGCACCGCCTATGGCTGCATACGGTGCGCGAACTGAGTGCCCACTGCAGCACCCATCCGGGTCATCCTGCAATGCAAGAACAGGAAGTACACACCACATTCATTTTGCAAAGATGCGGAGTAGTAGGATCAGGGTAAGTACCTGTGAGCGCCACGTGCGACAACGTGACGAGGCGGCAAGGGAAAGGACTGGAATAGGCCGAACTGCCGCAGCACTCGGTGCGGGAGTACTCTACACACAGTGTCAAAGACGAGGACCTTACGGTGAGCCGTAGGCCTCATCTCGCGGCAAAGCACGGAGACCCGTGAGGTGCTCGGGCGTGGGCGCCTGACGCTGTAGATGGAGTCCATCGCACGCCTCGCCGTGGAGGCGGTCAAACTCCGAACGAACTCGAGGTAGGACCTCCTCACCGCCGGTGCGCGAATGTCCGCCGCGAGGAAATAAGAAATGGCGGAGGTTATACAAGTGCCTAAATGGGGAAAAGATACGAGGAGCATACCGCCGTTGGACCCAAAGAGGGCCCACGGTGGGCCATCCACCGGTCGCCGCCAAAGGTCTTGGGGTACGGTGCGGTGTCAACAACAGCTGCTGACGGAGAAGCGCCCCCAGACCACAATCGAAGGAGTAGGATGCAACCCGACATCGCCGCCCTGCTCTGCCTGAGACGGCGTCGCCGCATGACCTCTGACGCGTCGCGCAAGCACACCGAGGCCCACGACCACCGTGATCATCCGCTTACAATGGGGAAGTTAGACGCGTTCGCTAATACGAGATTTGAACTTAGTGTGTTACCTCATCCTCCGGTGTCGATGTGTCGGGCGTACTCGATCAGTCTTTGGTCCACCGTGTTCCGTGGGAGGACGGAACATCACCCAACCGAACAACAACAGGAGGTATGCCTCCGGATGGCGGGCCACGCCCTCCTCCTCTCAAGTGCGGGTGGAGAAGCCGAGCCCGCAGATTCGCAACAAACATTATTAGCAACTTAGCGCTTCTCGCACTAATTCGCAATAAAGAGGTACTCGCCGTGAACTCAAGCAACCACGCCGTCGGTCCGCGCGCCACCCCGCCTAAGGGGCTGGTAGGGGTCGCCCGGGTGCCGCCGCACCAGCGAACCGCGCGACAACTCCGCGTGCCACGTGATGGGGCGCGTGGCGGCACAACCGCCGGACCCGCATGGGGAGGCCTAGGAGGTACGACACGCCCCGGCGCCGGAGCCATCTCTCCGCATGAAAGGTGGAACGTGTGCGCTCCGGTCTCCACCGGTCCACGAGTGCGGCAGCAGGAACCGGGCCAGACCAACCGCGGGACCTCCTCGCCCTCTAACGGGCGAACACCGCTCCACCATCCTACAGAGGAAGTAAGCCATCCGCCGCAACCTGCATATAGTGCATTGCGTCATTAGAATTGCATTCACGTGTAAATACATGTACGTAAAAAAAGGTGCAAGCGCTGGCGCCTTACGTGGAACCCAAATGTGGGTCAATACGGCAGTAGCTCGTTGGGCACCCAAGGTTGGAGTGTCCCTAGCTCTCGGTTACGCTCTGCAGAGTACCTAGACCGTGGTCGATCGACGGTCGCGTCGAGCGGCTCGAGGCAAGGTCGCGCCATCACACCGTTACAAAGCAAATACAACAAACTTGTCAAGAATGAAATGTGCACACAAAATGAAATGAGAAATAACGAATTGTACCATACTCAACAAATAATACAAAAGATGAAGATATGTTCACGAGGCACACAACGCGCCGAATTACATTACCTCGTAGTAATTAATTGGTACATCAAAAATACATGATGCGAAAAACAACTAATCGTACATCGAGAAATACATGATGCAAAAACAACTAAATGGTAAATCGAAAAATACATGATGCGAATAACAACTAATCGGTACATCGAAAATTACATGATGCGAATCGTAACCAACCGTACATCAAAATTACATGATGCGAATAACAACTAATCGGTACATCGAGAAATACATGACGCGAGTAACTACTTACCGAAGTGCGAAAATTACATTATTGGCACAATAACATCGGTACATGATCAAATCTTACAAGATGCGAAGAAGATCGAACATTACATTATCCGCGTTGCGACGCGCCTCGGACTCGTCCATATCATTCCGACGCGCCGTGTCCTTCGACGCCGACCTTCACTTTCAACATTCGGATGTCCGCACCCATCGATGGTCCGAGGGGGGTTGTGAACGATCCATCCACTCGTATCCGTACACCTTGTGATGCCACGGTTGAGAACACTTTGTTTGTAGTAGTAGGGGAGATGAACGGACGATGTGATTGATGCGTCTCGTGTCGCGGCAATGATGTGCGAGCACGCAAGTGTAGCAGCGTGGTTTCGGCAGAGCACTCACACTCACCGCCGGAGTATGCACGATGGGAAGTCCTCACCGATGGGCACCCTCGCGACCTCGGTCACCACAAAGGCACGTGGTATCTCCGCTCCACGCCACTCTCCGGTTTCACCCGATGTGTCTGCGGCCTTTCTTGTTTTCTTGACATGTACGAGATACAACCGCTGAGTACGACAATGATTGTCCAACATACATGCCGCGGAGCTCTTGTATCGCTTCAATGAAATATCTTTGTGTCCCTAGTAAGACACCTTCAACTATACCCACCAAAGGAAGGCATCCGTGCCTTCATTACCCAGTTGTAAATCTCCACCAGTTCGTTGTCATGATTCCGTAACGCGAGCCGCCTCGTTATGCGAAGGACCATTTCTCCAAAGGCTCATGCCATATCCAAATGGTGAAACTCTTTATGTCGTCCCGGCCTCGCCAATATTTTGGGCGTCCGTCGAGCGCACACAAAGCCGTGGGGTCTTCTCCTTGCTCATGGTACACCATTGGGTTCCTTGATGAACCAAATGTATCTCTTGGATTCATTGGTCGCTTCTTCGTTAGTTCATCCAACGCCCTCCAAAGCGCCGAACTTCCTCCGTTGGTTCCGCTTACATAGCCGCTTGAATATGTTCATAAGCCCTTGTTCCCGAATCGACAGAAAAATTGGCACCCATGTGCCTCATGCACCACCGCTCTTCGTGTCCGCCACTTTGTCGCTCCCCACGACGGCGACCCTTGTTGCATATCCACGATAGCCCTTAGCAGCCCCGCATGTCGGCCATGGATGACACAAACATCGCCCGCCCGCAACAACTACCACTTCACTCTTTCAAGGAACCATACCAGCTCTCCATGTTTTCCCCCACGAAGGCCAATGCAACCGTAGAACTCGTTGTTGGCGCCCACCGCGATCGCAGCTTAGAATCGCCCTTATACTTCCTCGTGAGGAATGTACCGCCCATGCAAATGACCGGCGACAAGGTTTAACTCATTTATGCATGCGCCAGTATAAGAATGCACGCCGCAAGACCCACTTACCCGCGCACACACCACCCGCAGAAACTCCGCAAGGTCGACGGATGTACCGGGTTCCTACGTGCTATTGCCCTTAGCGGTGGGGAATATTCTCGTAGGAAGCCTCGACGCCCCGAACCGCATTTCCAGAGCTGTCCTTTCGCTCTCCATGCCTTTCCGTAGCTAATCTTGTATCAAACCTCTCCTCCACGGCCGTGATAATAGATCGAGGTGCATGTGCGGATTGTCCACGATCCGACCATAAAACACATTTGCCGCCCAAGTGGACGATGATTATGTGTACTGCTCCGCTTCTTCCAACACACAATTGTGTTCCATCACTATGGAGCATTTCCAGTAGTCCTTCCACTTCCCCTTGTATGCACGCACCCGCCATGGGCACGAATCAACTACGCACTTCACGCCGTACTCTTCTTGCCGGACTTCACTACCTCGAATTGCCACCGAGAGACATTGCCCAAGATTTCACCGCATCCATCACAGCCTCCTTGTCTTTATATATGGCCCTCCACACCTCGTTCTCACGATACTCCCATGCATCGTTGTTCCTTCATTCGCTGTTAGGTCTTCAAATCAGAATTGGTCCACGCACCGTGGATAGGCACCTCAAGAGCGTTGTCCTCCTCGCCGGAGTGCTCACCATCGTGACTTCTCATCCGCACGGTCCTCCTCTTCTATCAGTCAACTATGTCCTCCACCTCCTTCCCCTCGCCGGCCACCTCGCGCCCATCATCAGTATCCTCTCGCCTCCGATCCCTTCGCTATCGCTAATCTCGTGCTCCTCGCCTCCATGGTCCTCGCCGCCTTCCTCTTCGCATCCTTGCACATTTGACGCCCCTCCCCGTAATGTCCACCCCGACATCTCGAACTTGCGACACTGATGGAGCTACCGGGTAGCATTGTACCAACAACATGAGCGGCTAACCCCGCTCTACGGTAAAACCAACATAACTCCTCCATGTTGATGTCGAGTTAATAGGAATCAACTCTCCGTAAAAACAGTCTTGCGCACGGCTCACTACCGCTTCTACCAAGAACCGAACAAATTGGGATCCAAATCAACATGTGAGACATCCACTCCAACAAACCCCTGTATGTCCTATCGCTAGGTCTGCATATACCCCGTACGACTCTTAGAAATGATGATAAATCCACCCCATCCGCCCCCTGTGCTATCTCCCCATCTCCATAAAATATTTGGAAATACAATTTCTCCGACATGCTGCAACGTCCGACGGAAAAATATTACTCTAAAATACAATATACAAAACGTACATTGATCGTACTACAAAATACGACTATAAATAAGTGATTTGACTATAAATAAGTAATTCGACTTGCCTACCATATGGCCTAACATTATATATGTGTCACATTACATTAACCCTACCAAATTAAAGTTTTAAATATTGCCTACTATTTTCACTGTATTCACTTTCTATATACTGAATACTACAATAAATTTTTAACGTACTAAATACTATACAATCCTGAAATTTCTAAAAGCTAAATACTACATTAAAATTCTAAATATGAACTGCGATATTAAATTTCTAAACAACACTACCCGAGAAATTCTAAACGCTACACAATCCTAAATTTTCTAAACACTACAATAAATTTCTAATACTACACTAAATTTGTAACGTACTAAATACTATACAATCCTGAAATTTCTAAAAACTAAGTACTACATTAAAGTTCTAAATATAAACTGCGACATTAAATTTCTAAACAACATTTTCCGAGAAATTCTAAACGCTACACAATCTTAAATTTTCTAAATATTAAATGCTACATTAAAATTCTAATAACACACAGTCCTACAAAATTATCTAAACACTACAAAATCCTAAAATTTGTAAATAATAAATGGTATATTTAACTTCTACATAACTAAACAATCATAATTTTTTTTTTATAAAAATACCTTCGCAGAAACGACGAATCGACTTTCCCCCCTCTTCTTCTTCTTTCTCTTCTTCTTCTTCTTCTTCTTCTTTCTCTTCTTCTCTTCTTCTTTCTCTTCTTCTTCCTTTTCTTTTGTCTCGGCTGAGGCAGCAGCGCTGCCTTTAAAGCCTCCCTGTCGCCCTTGGGGTAGGCGATCGCCCCTGTCTCGGGCGACAGGGGGGCCCACCTCCATTTCGCCGTTTTTTGGCCGTTAGACGACCGTTGAGCAGCAGGCTATCGCCCGTGTATGGGGGCGATCGCCCCATACACGGGTTATGGGCATCTAAAGTTATAAATTTTCACCCCGGACGTCTAGTTTTGAAAAAAAGAATAAAAATAAATATTAAAGAAAAAAATTTCAAAATACTCAGTACTCCTTAGCAAATCCATAATTTTAACTGTTCCCGTCGTTGGAACTCGCCATCCATGCTTATCACCGCTTTATTTTCCTGTAATGGCTTTTTCAGGGTTAGCCACCTCTTTGATATGCCTCCTAATTGTTCCTATTAACTAGCAGTGTCACAACAGAAACATCAAAAGTTAATTCCTACGGTTGCGCTGCTGCATGCGCGGCTTCTCAACCTCTCGAGTTTGTCAGTGACCTCCTTCATGGTCGGCCTCTCCTCGCCGGTCATGCTCAGGCACTGCATCAGCAGCTCCGCGGCGTCGTCGAGCACCTCGCCCCCGACCTCCTCCCTAAACTGCCCGTCCATGATCTCCCTGTGCCGCCCCCCCTGCACCGCCGTGATGAAGCAGAAGGCGAGGCTCCGGTCGTCCTCCTCCGGCCCGTCCGGGCAGAACGCCTTCCTCCCTGTGAGGAGCTCCAGCAGCACGACCGCGAAGCTGTACACGTCGCTCTTGCTGGTGAGCTGGCACGTGAGCAGGTACTCAGGGTCGAGGTACCCACAGGTGCTCTGGACCAGCGTCGCCACCTCGGCCTCGTCGGCGGGGACGAGCCTGGACGCGCCGAAGTCGGAGTGTCGGACACCTTGGCCGTGAGCTCGCCGTCTAGGAGGATGTTGGCGGACTTGACGTCGCCGTGTAGGATCGGCGGCGAGGCCGACAAGTGGATAAACGCGAGAGCGTCCGCCGACTAGGCGGCAATGCGGAGGCGCTCGCCCGGCGGCATGAGCGTGCGCGCGCTCTTGCCGTCGCCGTGGATGTGTAGCGGTGGAGAGTGCCGTTGGAGACGTATTCGTAGACCAGCATGGGCACCTCGACCTCCAGGCAGCAGCCGAGCAGCTTGACGACGTTCCTGTGGTTGATCTGCGAGAGTATCAGCATCTCCTAGGCGAACTCCTTGAGCTGCTTCTCCCCCGCCACCTTGAACTTCTTGATGGCCACAGTGGAGCTGTCGGCGAGGATGTTGGCCCCGACCAAGGATCAAACTCACGCGAAAACACTTCTCTTGTGGCGACGTACGCCTTTTCCTTTTTCTCTTTGTATTCACCACGCTCTGCTAAATATAAGAACTTACAGAGCTTTATAAAGACTCGATGCATGCAGATCCACGGAGCCTACTGCCGATCCGATTTACTCGGGACGAGACCAACTGCATGCAAAACCATCTAACAAACTGCTAACAACCCAACTAATATCCATGACTAGATAACTAAACTCCCTGCCGTAACATACCCTGACTCTACTAATAACCTTATCCTGGCAACGTGCATGTGCAAAACATGCAGCACCGCTAACAAACTAACTCCTAACAAAATCATCATGGAACATCTTAAACAACAAGATTAGTTCCAACAATCAACCCCTAATCTTGTTGCCATTATTTTGAGTTCCTTCTAGGCATACATCAGAGTAGCGCCGGCTCATCATCTGCTGCAGCAAAATGCGCTTCTTCCTTCTTCGGCTTGCGGCACTCAGCGGCAAAATGCTCACGTATGCCACAGTTGTAGCATTTTACCTTTTTCCTATTGAACTTGCGCTCACTGACGTCGGAGTCACTGCTATCCTCTTCGTCGTCATGGCCGCCACCACGGCCACCACCGGTTTTGCCACGGCCACTACCATGGTCATGGTTCTTCTTTGCGCCGCTGCCTGACCCTTCTCCACCCTTCTTCTCTTTAGTGGCGAAGGTTTCCCATTGCGTGCGCGTGAGCAACAAATGCTCACTCTCCTTCGGGTCGCCGAAACTCATTCGGACACGTTCGTCGTAGGCTTTATACCGCCCGACGAGATCTTCAACTGTGAGGGTCTTCAAGTCCACGCACTGCTCAATGGAGGTGACGAGCTGCATGTAGCGCGCTAGAGCAGCACGAAGAAACCTGCGCACAACAGCAATTTCGTCCACCGTATTGTCGCCCAACGCACGGATGCCGGTGACGACCGACGTCACCCGACCGGCGAAGTCTTCGACGGCCTCTCCATCCTCCATCTTTAGCCCCTCGAAGTTCCTCTTGAGAGTCTGCAAATTGGCCTCGCGCACACGCTCATCTCCCATGTGCGCCGTCTTGATTGCTTCCCATGCCGACTTCGCCGTGTCTTTCCCGGTGAGGGAAGGCATGACTTGCTCTGGCACGGCCTGGTAGATGGCATACAAAGCCATCCGATCCTTCTGGTACTCCGTGGCACCAGGTTCTACAGCTTCCCACACGTTCTGCGCTTGAAGAGCGACACGCATCTTCATCGCCCAAATCGTGTAGTTCATGCGGGTGAGTTGCGGGTACGACATCGTCACCGCACTCTCCCTCTTCACCACCTGCGAGACAGACAAATCATCTCGCAGCAGGCGTCGCTCGCTAGATGGAGACATACTCCTTCCTTCCCTTGGCATCCTGTTTGCACCAAAATTTGGCAAACTTGGTCAAAATCGGCAATAAAGTCAAAGATACGGAATTAACGGACAGGATGGAAAGGTTTGGAGATATTTTGGTAACTGCAAGATTTTAAAACAACCATCCGAGATAAGGCCGATACGAAACGGACTTGAAGCGTGTTGTAACAGGACACGATCGGCCGAGGGTATAAAAGAAGGACCAAAGCGAACTGCAAAGACATCATCAACTCAATACAATCAACTAGCTTTTACTTTCTTTTCCTGTCGACTAGGAGTAGCTTCTGTAATTTAGCCTTTGTAATCGATCTTGATCAATAAAGTTGCGCATCGTCGATTGTTGATCTTCGTCAATTACACCCCAGGTTCGATTTGTTATGATTTTGTTTCGTGACGCCTTCTTCGTAATCGATGCGCTTTATCCTCTGATTAGCCTTAATTGGCTAATTAGATTTATCTTGTTACCTTAATCTTAATCGGCTTCAAGCTGATTGAGTCCAAGCCGATTGATTTTGACGATCGGCTTTTGATTGAATTTTCTATTTTTTACTTTGTCGATTCTGTGTCAAATCGACCGCACGCTCGAACCGGTGTTAAATGCGGTGTCTTTCTTTAAAAACCGTACATCAAGTTTTTGACACCAACACACTCTTGGCACGCCAGGTGGGACCCGCAATGTCTTCATCAGGGAAGTCGATTCCGCCATCAGATCTCAACGCAGAAGCTATAATCGTTCCAACAATGGACGATTTATCTGCAGAGCAAAGTCAAGAAATTAAAGCCCTAAGGCCGCTACCGAAGAGATGATGCTAAATTGCTATCGTAAAACTAGACGCGCGTCACTAAAAACCCGCCTGCCGACGGTCAACGCCCAGGAGATGCGGTGTAATGTAACGTAAGCCGATATTCGCTGCTCAAGCCGAATTATCGGCTATGATTAATCGATCATGCACCATGCTTTGATAAACCAATCATCGGCTCGTAACAACACTTAAGCCGATGATAGCAAATAGCGTTAAATCTATAGCTCAGAGTTGGTCTCGTCAGAAGTCTACTCGACCCATTGCAAGCTCGCCAAATTATCCTGCTTTTCTCGCATCACAAAGCACGCGCGCACACCGCCGATCCTAAACCATCGGCTATAACCTCACCCCTACCATGATGCCCACACAACCCACGGTCATATCGCCTAGGGACCCTCGGTCAAGTGGGGTGAGCTATTACGATCCTATATCGACGCTAAATTGATGCACTAATCAATTTGCCGCCGTCGGCTCGTTTCTACGCTTTTCCCCAATCGATTTCACAGCCGATTAGCTCCAAGAGATTCCCACAAGAACCCACCCTGCTGAGAAATCCGGGTCCACATAAGGTCGTAACATACTCAGAACCATTTGTACCAGTGCCGGAACCTCAAGTCAGACGTAATCGACACGAGCAGTATGATCGCGCATCGGCAGGACAGCATAATTGGCAACCCGAGCTCGCACTCGGGGGGGCAGAACGCCGATTATGACAGATATTATCAAGGGCCTGCTATGGCCGATAATGCTAATTGGGCCGATCAGATCTCTGCCGTTTTGAGGGACCAATTCGGCATACAACCAAAAGGGAAGGTTATCGGCTATAGAAAGCCGTATCCCGATTACATAGATCGCATGTCCTACCCTCATAACTTCAGAGTTCCAGACTTCGCCAAATTCTATGGGGATGATTCTATCACCACCCTGGAACATGTTGGACGCTTTATCGCACAATGCGGTGAAGCGGCCCAATCTGACGGGCTAAAAATCAGACTATTCCCGTTGTCTTTGTCTGGGGCAGCGTTTACTTGGTTTACTTGCTTGCCTCCGAATTCGGTCCATTTATGGAACGATTTGGAAAGCCGATTCCATGAATACTTCTTTTCGGGCAGTTTAGAGCTCAGGATTTCAGATCTGAGTTCTGTCCGCCAGAAGTTCGGGGAATCGGTAACGGATTACATCAAGAGATTTAGAGAAATTAGGAATCGGTGTTTCAGCGTCACATTGCCTGACAACCAACTTGCCGATTTAGCATTCCAAGGTTTGATTCCGCCGCTTAGGGAGAAATTCGGAGGACAAGAATTCACCGACCTTAGCCACTTATTGCATCACGTATCGGCCTAGGAAAGCCGATTCACTGACAATAAAGTGTTCAAAGATAGATTTAAAAATAGCAATAACAAATAAAAGGACAAGGCTAAAGTCAATATGGTTGAATATTGTCCAAGTGACTCATCGGAAGACGAGGAAGCAGAAATAAACATAGCCGAATGGGTAAAAGGATCCAAAAAGTCCTTAGTCTGTTCTTGGCTTAAGCCGACTAGGAATAAGTCGGAGGTTAAGTACTCTTTCGATGTTTCTAAGTGCGATCGTATTTTTGATTTACTTCTGCAAGAAAAGATAATACGATTGTCAGAGGGACATGTGATACCGTCGCCCGATGAGATCAAGAAACGCAGGTATTGCAAGTGGCATCATTCTTATTCGCATAACACTAATGACCGCAATATCTTCCGCAACAGATCCAATCGCTATTGAGGATGGTCGGTTGAAGTTTGTCGATGAGCCGACCATGCAAGTCGTTGTTGATCCGCTTCCCATCAACATGGTACGTTGTTCGCTAAAGGAAAGAGCCGATGCACGATGAGCAGAAAAAGGATCGACAAGTCAACATCCAATCAAGCTCGAACGGCGATCAAACACTGAAGATTACAATCGGCTCTTTACAAATAGAAGCCGATCGTGAAGGAAAAAATTCAAGAACCATCAAACCCAAAGGGAACCCTCAGGTAGGTAAATGGTACAAAGCAGAAAAATCTCCATTAAGGCAGCCAGCAAAACGGTCAGGACCAACATTTTTACAATTAATGGAGAAATACGAGAGGATGAATGGCCGACCACGGTATAAGGCTCACCGGTCGGATAACTTGTACCGCACCGAGAATGTAGAGAGGGCACATAGAAGGTGTCCCTTTTGGCAGTTTTGCTGGGAAAGAGGAGTAGCGTTGCCATCACCATACACCTGCCCGATGGAACATTATCCCCGAGACGATGGGCCAAGGCAATCGGCCAGAGATAGGCTGTCTGGGCCGATTATAGAGCAAGGCGTATGAAGTAAGGCCCGCTGTCCACGAGAGAATATCCAAACGAGATCAAGAACCGAGCCAAACCAAGATACACAAGCCCAGTTCTGATCAAGAAGATTTGGCTAGTCAAATACTAAAGCCGGTAGAACCCAAACCCAGGTGGTGTCCATCTGGCCTGAGCTGTTCACAACGACGACGGCTTCAGAGGCTAAGGACGCAAGAAATCCATGGCCGATCTTTGAAAAAGCAGAGAGACGAGATGTTTAATGAACTTCGTCCAATCAAATGCGTCAGAAAGAATGGAGAAGAAAAGAGCAAACCAAGAAGATTTGAATCGGTGATGACTTGGATTCTCCCATGATTCGGGATGATACGCCTCCCATGGATATTAATATGGTGTTCATGTTGCCGGCTGAATTCAAAGTCAGAAACGAATCGGCCGAAAAAGCAGTTGCTCAGTTGTGTTCTGGCATACAGAGTGCCATATTCGAGAAACCTAAAGATGATCATCGGCATCTGAAGCCGTTGTATCTAAAGGGATACATAAATGACAAGCCGATATCAAGAATGCTGGTAGACGGAGGGGCCATAGTGAACCTGATGCCGTATACAACATGCAAGAAACTGGGTAAGTCTGATGAAGACTTAATTAAAACTAACATGGTTCTAAATGACTTCACAGGCGATCCTACAGAGGCAAAGGGTGTTATGGTCACAGAGCTGACTGTCGGTAGCAAGACCTTGCCGACAGCGTTCTTTGTAATCGATGCCAAAGGAAACTACAACAGCTTCGCTTGGTCGATTGGATTCATGCCAATCGCTGTATTCCGTCGACCATGCATCAAGCGCTCGTACAGTGGAACGGAGAAGAAGTCGAAGTCATCACAGCCGATACATCGGCCCATATCGCCATGGCTAGCTCTGACGCGAATTGGCAACACGAAGAAGCCGGGCGCATATCGGAAAGGCGCTGACGATCGTGATTTCATCCGTAAGCAAATCAGACTCATGCCGATCGGTGTTAAGCCGGCACTTTTGATCGGGCAAATGAAGTGTTACGCCGATGGGGACAAGAAAAACATTGAAGGCGCCGCAGACAAAATGCAAAGCTATCGGCAAACAACGGATAGCTACGGCCATAGAAGACTTTGAAGAAATTGAAAAGTTAGGTCAAGGGTTCACATCCACCGATTTGCTTGAAGAAGTCGATATAGGTAGCGGTGATAGGAAAAGACCAACTTTTGTTGGTGCAAATTTAGATGTAAAGTACAAAGAAAGACTAATAAAAATACTTAGAGATTATAAGGATTGTTTCGCTTGGGAGTATCATGAGATGCCAGGATTAAGCCGTCAACTGGTGGAACATCGGCTACCTATAAAATCGGGCTATCGGCCGTTTAAACAGTATCCCAGGCGTTTCAATCCAGCCTTGTACCAAGTCATAAAAGAAGAAATGAACGGTTGTTGGAAGCAAAGTTTATCGTGCCTTGCCGATACGCGAGTGGGTTTCCAACATCGCTCCATCATGAAGAAAATGGGAAGCTTCGGTATGCGTCGACTTTAGAGATTTGAATAAGGCAACGCCGAAGGATGAATACCCGATGCCAATAGCCGATATGCTCATCGATGCTGCATCAGGGAACAAGATCATAAGTTTTCTAGATGGTAATGCCGGGTATAACCAGATACTCATGGCGTAGCCGATATACCAAAGACAACTTTCGGATGTCCCGCGCAATAGGATTGTTCGAGTGGGCGAATGACTTTCGCTTGAAAAACGCCGAGCAACGTGTCGTGAGCAATGAATCGATCTTTCACGATTTAATCGGCCACATTGTAGAAATTTATATTGATGATGTAGTGGTAAAATCAGAGAAGATTCCCAACATCCGCCGATTTAGAGAGGGTGTTTAATAACATAAGATCACACGGTTTGAAGATGAATCCTTACAAGTGTGCGTCAGCGTGTCGGTTTGGATGCTTTTAGGCTTTATGGTACATGAAAGAGGAATCAAGTCACCAAACGAGGGTCAAGGCCATAGCCGATCTTCAACCACCGACATGCAAAACGAGTTACGTAAATTGATCTCGCAAAATTAACTATCTCCGCCGGTTCATCTCGAACCTCTCCGGTAGGATTCGTGCTTTACCCGTTCTTTGAAGTTAAAGGACAATGAAGAATTTATATGGGGAGCCGATCGTAAAGCTTTCGACGGTCAAAGGTATCTGTCCAACCTCCACTCGCCGCACCTCAAAAGGGGTTCATTTCAGATTATATGTCTCGTAGAAGAAGATACTATTGAGCTGTTTTGGCACAAGAGGTACATGGTAAAGAGAGGGTTATCTTTTACTTAAGCCGACGGTTGTTGGACGTAAATCAGTACACTTTTATCGAGAAACTATGTTTATCTTTATACTTCTCGTGCACAAAGCTAAGGCACTACATTTTAGCATCGGCTTGTAAAGTGATCGCAAAACCGATGTTATAAAATATATTCATCGTCACTCCTATTCAATGAGGTCGACTTGGCAAATGGGCTTACGCCTTGGTTGAGTTCGACTTATCATATGAATCGCCAAAGCGGTCAAAGGACAAGTCCTAGCCGATTTTATAACAGACATGCCACTACGGCAAACTTAGTCTTGGTCGCACCATGGCAGTTGTTCTTTGATGGATCAAGATGGGAAGGTGATGGTATCGGTATTGTACTCACTTCACCCAAAGGGCATAGCTTTGAATTTGCATTTCGTTAAATAGCCGATGCTCAAACAATCGGCCGAGTCTGGCGCTACTCAAAGGCTTGCAAATGTTGGAAAATATTGGGGTGAGCGTTGTTGAGGCATATGATGATTCAATGTTGGTGGTGCAAACAGATAAAAGGAGAATACCAATGTCGAGATGAAATACTACTAAAGTATTTAGAACAATGTTTAGAGATTATTGGCTCTTTCGCATCATTTTTTATCGGTCATGTTCCTCGAGAATTGAACGATAGGGCTAATGCTTTGGCTCAGCAAGCATCAGGATACAAAGATTGACCAAAGTCAGGAGACTGAACTGGTAAATAAGGCAGTTATGTGCACGGATATTGCCGAATGGAGAACGCAGATAAAAGATTATCTAGATGATCCATCCAAGCCGATTTAAACGAAGGATACAGCAACAAGCATTGAAGTACGTCGTTATGGACGATATACTATATTATCGGACCATGGAAGGCTTGTTGTTAAGATGTCTCGAAGCCGAAGAAGCGCGGGTGGCGATGGGTGAAGTACACGAAGGCATTTGTGGTTCTCATCAATCGGCACATATGATGAAATGGATGCTCAGACGAACAGGTTATTTTTGACCGACGATGCTAGAAGATTGTTTCAAGTACTATAAAGGATGTCAAACATGCCAAAAGTTTGGCAATGTACAACTAGCACTAGCATCGGCTTTACATCCAATTATTAAACCTTGGCCGTTCAGGAGTTGGGGAATAGATATAATCGGCCAAATATTCCCTGCTTCAAGTAAAGGCCACAAGTTTATTTTGGCCGCAACCGATTACTTCTCAAAGTGGGTCGAGGCTATACCACTTAAAAAGGTGACCAGTGTTGAGGTAATTAGTTTTGTGAATGAGCATATCGTCCATCGGTTTGGAATACCGCAAACAATTACGACTGATCAAGGTACGGTGTTTATGTCCAACGAGTTTCAGAATTATGCAACAAGTCTAGGGATTAAGTTGTTAAACTCTTCCCCATATTACGCTCAGGCTAATGGACAAGCTGAATCGTCTAATAAAAACACTAATTAAGTTGATCAAAAGAAAAATTGATGAAAAGCCAAGGAATTGGCATTCAACTCTATCGGAGTCACTTTGGGCCTATCGGCTATCTTATCACGGAGCGACGAAGCTTTCACCTTACCAATTGGTGTATGGACAAGAAGCCGTTCTGCCCGTGGAGATTAACATTGAGTCGATACGTATAGCCAGACAAAATGGTTTGTCAGCTCAAGATTACAATGATTTAATGATCGACAACTTGGATGAGTTAGCAGAGTTACAATTATCTACACTTGATCAGCTTAAGAAGAATAAGATCAGAGTTGCAAGGCCATACAATAAAAGGGTCATGCCTAAGTCTTTCGATCAAGCCGATTTGGTATGGAAAACAATATTGCCTGTTGGTTCTAAGGATAACCGATTTGGAAAATGGTCACCTACGTGGGAAGGGCCATACAAAATTAATCGGCTAGTCGGCTAAACTCGTACTTCCTGGAAACGCTAGAAGGATATGCATTGCCAAGAGCTATTAACGGAAAGTACTTGAAGAAATACTACCCTAGTGTTTGGATTGGAGCCTAGTCGATTAAAGACGGGTTCAGAGCCAAGATTAACACGATGCTGTTAATCGGCTGAGAAGATTGCAAACTCAGGAAGTATAGCAGAATATAAATCGGTTAAACAGCCGATTGTAAACATAAACAAGTTAAGTTACAAACATTCAGAACAAACATTCAAGACTCATGTTTTCAAAACAACCATCGAAGTTTTACAGTTCAATATTGGATGCCCGATCCAAGAAGGGTCGCGCCCAGAGCCGACAGAGCACCCGCCGCCTTGGCAATGATCTCTTGAATTTCATCCAAGAGACGTTCGTCGTCTTTGGCATTCCCAGGCAGTGGCTTCACTTTGGCCGATTGCTGTGTTACATTATCGATACCGCGGCAAATACCGAGCTTCGCTCTTTCAATTCCGATCAAAGGGTCCCGTAACTTGTTGGTTTTCTCCGATTTGTTTCTCAGTTTTGGCTAACTCTTCCAGAAGAAATTTCTTTGTTTTTTCAAGCTTGGAGAGAGATTCCTTGGCCGACTTCAGCTGAAGTGCGCCGGCAACAAATTTCTGCTTTTTTGCCTTGGCGTCAGCAACCAAATCATCTAAGAGCTTTCTGTTGGCTTCCTGGGCTTCATGGCGTCGAATTCGGTCTTGGGCCGCCTCTACCGCAGACTTCTTGTCATCCAGATGGCATATGTTGAGCAAGGCTTGCATGGCTTCTGCAGGAAGGTCGGCTTCGACGGCGGCCATGGCATCTCTGATCGGTTGATTGTTGGACAAGATCTCCGATTGGGGACGTATGACTAGATCAAAGAGCTTGTCAAGACGCTCCTTCATGCCCGAGCAGATGTAATAAAGCAATGATGCCACTTTTGACACTTCAAGGATTTTTCGATCTCTGCATCGTAGTCGCCGGTAGCCATGATCTCGGATCGCCAAGATCGCCGTGGAAAATCCCAGCAGTCGACGGATCGATGGTTCGCAGTTGGTGGTTGGAGTTGTTGAAGTTGCGCGGTGTGGGGATTGGCGCGGTGGATATGTTTGGAAGATCGGCTAAGATCTTCGCGACTTGGGCGATGCGCTGGCTAAAGGAAATTAAAACAAAGGGTGAGCGAAGGCATTAAAATACGTAAGTTACTATACAAAGTATTGTGACCTACCTCTCCCGTAGAGCCGATCTTTGTTTGAGAGCTTTCACCACTCGCCGAGAGGCTTGAGAACCTTTTTGCGCTGAGCCTTAGTGTATTTTCGTTTCTTCTCTGAAAATTGTTAGGCAAACGATCTGGTTAGCCAAAGAACAGTTTTATAAAAGGAAGCCGACAATAAAACTTACTAGGTTGTTTTTGTTTTTCCAAGTCCGACAGAGATGGGCTCTGTATGCCCAAAGATCCCGATGCATAACCAGTAACAGCAGCCGCCTGCGATTGTTTTTTGTGTTGCTTATCACCCGATGGAGCCGAGCAATTGACTTCTACAACGGTAAAAATTGAGTCGATGCAAAACAAATCTCGCATTTATCTGAAGTAATGAAAGGAAAAGTTTAGACTCTAAAGCCGATACCTCGCTAGAAACGACTACATTCGTATTAGTATATCCTGACGATGAAGTATCGCTGCTAGAGTCAGCATTAGATACTAGCGTCGGCTCCGGGAGATTTGGAAAGAACTCAGTAATAATGTTAGATGGAGATTTTGACCGATACAAAGCATCTGCAATGACTGACCACCACTGTGTGTAACCTCCGACCCGTCTGGTATTCAAGAAGAAGTGTGGTAAGGATTGCATCTGTAAGTCATCGGCCACTTCAAGGACGATTTCGGCAGATGTAGCACTACGGACTCTGGCTCTTGGCTCAAGCCGATCAAGGAGTGGGAAGCTTGGAATTATTTGGCCAAAACCGAGTTGTCTTGCATAAACCGATGGGTGATAAAACTCATATGACGGCTGGAAAGTCCGATTCCTTGTATGAAGTCCAGCATGAAGGACGCAGGGAGAAATGAAAATTCTGTACAAAGCAAGAGTCTCCGGAGGCATTGCGAGCTACTGCTACTTCGAGTTGAAGAAATGAAGGCCACGGAAAATCGGTCACACCGCTATAATCAAGAAATCTCTCTCTCAAATCCGTGTCGCCGATTAAGGAAAAAGAACATATACTTTCTTGAATCGCTGCTTTGTGATTTTAGTTTTATTTCTGAACACATGATAAACCGTCACCAAAATATCGGCTTGCTTGGTATTGCGAACAACATTTTCAACATTGTCTTCTCTTGGGAAAGCCGTGTCTTGATGAGTTCCAAATCAAATGGTCGACTAAAAAAGCAATACAGCCAGACCTGGATAAACCACAGAGGCCCACCCACATTACCCACAGTGAAGTTGGCAAAACTCAGATACACCGACTCTAATGATATACATCATCTGATACACTGCTCCCAGAAACGTTTTTCCAAGTGCTAGCCGACGACCTTCTACTAGTCCTTCAGCGATTGTCTGGTATACTTGGGTTGGCCCTAATGAAGCACCGCAGAATAAGAATCGGTCCAGCCAAAGGTTGAGGAAAGCGACATGCTCTTCGTCCGATACTAATCCATTCACTTTATTATTATTTGCAATATACTTAGACCAGCCTTAGCGCTTTTGATCTGGATAAGCTTATGTTTGGGTTTAGCACTAAAAGCCGACACTGTTCTCCGTCTGGTCTCAAGCGTGAGTTGAGCAACGTCTAGCGGTGGTGGACCAACCATACCAGTGCGGAACATGAAAGCATTAAAACTATCCGACTAGAAATAACAAGCCGTGGCCACTAAGGGCTCATTGGCCTCTGGGTCGGCTAAACTTAAAGGAATGCACTCTGCTATGCCCATCCTCTCCCAAGACTCCTTTTTTTGGGCTGCTACACGATTATACCAATTTTTCCACCCTTTGAGTGCGGTCGGCCAAGCCCTAAAACTTTTACTCCAACCCTCGATATTATATCCTCTAGCCGACAAAGGAAGGCGGGTCATTCTTGGTCAATAACTATAGCTGCCTCAGATTCCCAAAGGACCCGTAAAATATTGGTCATTGCTGTATGCGGAATCGAATAATTACCGCTAGGGTCCATTGTAGCCGACGAAGGAAGCTGGATGAGCTAAAGGTTTGCTTCGGGAGTACTTCAAACGGAAAGCTTAAACCGATTGCAGGTGATTCGAGAGCTTGTGCGCGTGAAGAATGACCAAGGTGGGGGCCGCATTTTATAGCACGGTGAAAATTTGAAGAGGCGGGAAGTGAATCTCAAAAGGCGCGAGCAGTTAAAACGCACTACCGGCGTGTCAGAAAATTACGGCGTGATTAAAGTATCAGTTATCGAGGGAAGTTCAATGGTTAGCCGATTATAAAAGCCGATAAGTGAAATTTTTGACAAATGACAAGTCATTTCTCAAAAATAGGGGGCATATGTTTGCACCAAAATTTGGCAAACTTGGTCAAAATCAGCAATAAAGTCAAAGATACGGAATTAACGGACAGGATGGAAAGGTTTGGAGATATTTTGGTAACTGCAAGATTTTAAAACAACCGTCCGAGATAAGGCCGATACGAAACGGACTTGAAGCGTGTTGTAACAGGACACGATCGGCCGAGGGTATAAAAGAAGGACCAAAGCGAACTGCAAAGACATCATCAACTCAATATAATCAACCAGCTTTTACTTTCTTTTACTGTCGATTAGGAGTAGCTTCTGTAATTTAGCCTTTGTAATCGATCTTGATCAATAAAGTTGTGCATCGCCGATTGTTGATCTTCATCAATTACACCCCAGGTTCGATTTGTTCTGATTTTGTTGCGATCGCTTCTTCGTAATCGATCCGCTTTATCCTCCGATTAGCCTTAATCGCTAATTAGATTTATCTTGTTACCTTAATCTTAATCGGCTTCAAGCTGATTGAGTCCAAGCCGATTGATTTTAACGATCGGCTTTTGATTGAATTTTATATTTTTTACCTTGTCGATTCTGTGTCAAATCGACCGCACGCTCTCAACCGGTGTTCGCGGTGTCTGTCTTTGTCGAAACCCTACATCAAGTTTTTGACGCCAACACACTTCTTAACGCACCGGTGGGACCCGCAATGTCTTCATCAGGGAAGTCGATTCCGCCATCAGATCTCAACTCAGAAGCTATAATTGTCCCAACAATGGACGATTTATCTGTGGAGCAACGCCAAGAGATTGAAGCTCGGAAGGCTGCGCTAGAAGAGATGATGCTAAGTTGCTATTAGAAAACAAGACGTGGCGTCACCCAAAAATCCGCCCTGCCTACGGTCAACGCATACAGGTGATGCGGGTGTAACGTAACAAATAAGCGATATCTCGCCGCTCAAGCGAATTATCGGCTATGATTAATCGATCAGTGCACCACGCCTTAATAAACCAATCATCGGCTCTTGTTACAACACTCGCCGATGATAGCGAATAGTGTCAAATCTATAGTCCAGAGTTAGCCTCGTCGGAAGCCCGCCGACCCATCGCAAGCTCGCCAAATTATCCTGCTTTTTCAATATCACAAAATACGCAGAGCACAATGGCGATCCTAAACCATCGGTGTAACCTCACCCCCACCATGATGCCCACACAACCCACGGTCATATTGCCTAGGGACCCTCGGTCAAGTGGGGTGAGCCATTACCACGCCTATACCGATGCCGCTAGGATGGATGCATCAATCAATTTGCCGCCGTCGGCCCGTTCTCGCCTTTCCCCAATCGGTTTCACACCGATTGGCTCAGAGATTCCCACAAGAGCCTACCTCGCTAAGGAACCTGTGTCCACATAGGGTAGTAACATACTCAACCATTTTCTCCAAAGGGAAGCTCAAACCGGGCATAATCGACGCTTGATCAAGATGGTCGCAGCCGACGGCACAAAGATAATTGGCAACCCGAGCTTGCACTCGGGGCAGGACGCCGATTATGACCGACATTATCAAGGGCTGCTATGCCAACGGCCGATAACGCTAATCGGGCCGATCGGATCTCTACCGCCTTGAGGACCAATTCGCATACAACCAAAAGGGAAGGTTATCGGCTATAGAAAGCCGTACCCGACTACATAGATCGCATGCCTTACCCTCATAATTTCGAGTCCCGGACTTTGCCAAATTCTCTGGGGATGATCTATTACCACCCTGGAGCATGTTGGACGCTTTATCGCGCAATGCGTGAAGCGCCCATCCGACGGGCTAAAAATTAGACTATTCCCGTTGTCTTTATCCGGGGCAGCATTTACTTGGTTCACCTGTTTACCTCCGAATTCGGTCCATTTATGGAACGATTTGAAAAGCCGATTCCATGAATATTTATTTTCAGGCAGTTTGGAGCTCAGAATTTCAGATTTGAGTTCTGTACGCCAAAAGTTTGGGGAATCGGTAACGGATTATATCAAGAGGTTCAGAGAAATTTGGAATCGATGTTTTAGCGTTACGTTGCCTGACAACCAACTTGCCGATTTAGCATTTCAAGGTTTGATCCCGCCGCTTAGGGAGAAATTTGGAGGGCAAGAATTCACCGACCTTGGCCACTTATTGCATCGCGTATCGGCTCAAGAAAGCCGATTCACCGATAATAAGGTGTTCAAAGACAGATTCAAAAACAACAATAACAAAGAAAAGGACAAGGCTAAGGTCAATATGGTTGAATATTGCCCTAGTGATTCGTCGGAAGACGAGGAAGCAGAAATAAATATAGCCAAATGGGTAAAAGCATCCAAGAAATCCTTAGTCTCTTCCTGGCTCAAGCCGACTAGGAATAAGTCGGGAGTTAAGTACTCTTTTGATGTTTCCAAGTGCGATCGTATTTTTGATTTATACGCAAGAAAAGATAATACGATTGCCGAGGGACATGTGATACCGTCGCTCGATGAGATCAAAAACGCAGTATTGCAAGTGGCATCATTCTTATTCGCATAACACTAATGACGCAATATCTTTCGTCAACAGATTCAATCGCTATTGAAGATGGTCGGTTGAAGTTTGCCGATGAGCCGACTATGCAAGCCGATGTTGATCCGCTCTCATCAACATGGTACAGTTGTTCGCTAAAGGAAAAGAGCCGATGCAAGACGAAAGAGAAAAAGTCGACAAGTCGACATACAATCAAGCTCGGACGGTCAAACATCGAAGATTACCATCGGTTCCTTACAAATAGAAGCCGATCAAGAAGAAAAAATTCAATAACCATTAAACCCAAGGGAATCCCGGTGGGTAAATGGTACAAAGCGTAGAAATCTCCATCAAGGCATACAAATAAAAGGTCAGTCCAACGTTCTCACAATTAATGGAGAAATACGAAGGATGGATAGCCGACCACGATGTAATACCGTCGGTCGGATAATTTGTACCGTCTCGAGAATGTGGAGAGGGCACATAGAAGGTGTCCTTTTGGCGCTTTGCTGGGAAAGAAGAGTAGCGTTACCATCACCGTACACCTGCCCGATGGAACATTATCCCCAAGACGATTGGCCAAGGCAATCGGCCAGAGATAGGCTATCTGGGCCGATCAGAGAGCAGGGCAGAAGTCACAGAAGGCTGGTCCACGAGAGAATATCTAAACCGAATCAAGAACCGAGCCAAGTCAAGACGCACAAGCCTAGTTCTAATCAAGAAGATTTGGTTGGTCAGATACGGAAGCCGGTGGAACCCAAACCCAGGTGGTGTCCATCTGGCCTGAGCCGATCTCAACGACGACGACTTCACAGGCTAAGGACGCAAGAGATTCGTGAGGCCGACGCCGAGAGAGAGAGACGGCGTTTAACGAACTTCGTCCACCAAATGCGCCAAAATAGAGTGGAGAAGAAAAGAACAAGCGAAGAAGATTTGAATCGGTGATGACTTGGATTCTCCCATGATTCGGATGACACGCCCAATGGATATTAACATGGTGTTCACATTGCCACCGAGTTCAAAGTCGAATCGAATCGCCAAAGAGGTTGTTGCTCACCAGGTTCTCGTGCGAACGCCATCTTTGAGAAACCCAAAGATGATCATCGGCATCTAAAACCATTGTATCTGAAAGGGTATATAAATGGAAAGCTGATATCAAGGATGCTAGTAGACGGGGGCGCCACGGTGAATCTGATGTCGTACACGACATGCAAAAAACTGGGTAAGTCTGACGAAGACTTAATCAAAACTAACATGGTTCAATGACTTCACGGTGACCCTACAGAAGCAAAGGGTGTCATGGTCATCGAGTGACTATCGCGGCAAGACCTTGCCGACAGCTGCTCGTAATTGATGCCAAAGGAAACTACAATGTGTTGCTCGGCGGGATTGGATTCACGCGAATCTGTCAGATCCCATCGACCATGCATCAAGCGCTTGTTCAATGGAACGGAGAAGAAGTTGAGGTCGTTATACCGATACATCGGCTCACATTGACATGGCTAGCTCCGGCGCGAATTGGCAACACGAAGAAGTCGGCCGCATATCGGGCAAGGCGGATGACCGCGATTTCATTTGTGTAAGCAAGTCGTCTCATGCCGATCGCTGTCAAGCGGGCACTTTTGATCGGGCAAATGAAGTATTACGCCGATGGGGACAAGAAAAACATTGAAAGCGCCGCAGATAAAATGCAAAGCTATCGGCAAACAACGGATAGCTACGAAGCCATCGAAGATTTTGAAGAAATTGAGAAGTTAGGTCAAGGCTTCACATCCACCGATTTACTTGAAGAAGTCGATATAGGTAGCGGTGATAGAAAAAGACCAACTTTTGTTAGTGCAAATTTAGGTGTAAAGTACAAAGAAAAACTAATAAAAATCCTTAAGGATTACAAGGATTGTTTTGCTTGGGAATATCACGAAATGCCTAGATTAAGCCGTCAGCTTGTGGAACATCGGCTACCTATAAAATCGGGTTATCGGCCGTTTAAATAGTATCTTAGGCGTTTCAATCCAGCCTTGTACCAAATTATAAAAGAAGAGATAGAACGGTTGTTGGAGGCAAAATTTATCAGGCCTTGCCGATACGCGGAGTGGGTTTCCAACATTGTTCTGTTATGAAGAAAATGGAAAGCTTGGTGTGCGCGACTTTAGAGATTTGAACAAGGCGACATCGAAGATGAATACCCGATGCCGATAGCCGATATGCTTATCGATGCTTTGCATCGAGGAACAAGATCATAAGTTTTCTAGATGGTAATGCCGGTATAACCGGATACTCATGGCGTAGCCGATATACCAAGACAACTTTCGATGTCCCGTGCAATATGATTGTTCGAGTGGGCGGAATGACTTTCGGCTTGAAGAACGCTGAGCAACATATCGAGCGATGAATCTGATCTTTCATGACTTAATCGGCCACATTGTTGAAATATATATTGATGATGTAGTGGTAAAATTGGCAGAAGATTTACAACACTTGGCCGATTTAGAAAGAGTTTTTAAAAACATAAGATCGCACGGTCTAAAGATGAATCCTTTCAAGTGCGCGTTTGGCGTGTCGGCTGGACAGTTTTTAGGCTTCATGGTGCATGAAAGAGGGATTGAAGTCAGCCAAACAAGGGTTAAAGCTATAGCCAATACTGAGCCACCGACATACAAAAACGAGTTACAAAAGTTGATCGGCAAAATTAATTATCTCCGTCGGTTCATCTCAAACCTCTCCGGTAGGATTCGTGCTTTTACTCCATTACTAAAGTTAAAGGACAATGAAGAATTTATATGGGGAGCCGATCAGCAGAAAGCTTTCAATGAAGTCAAGAAGTATTTGTCTAGCCCTCCAGTCTTGGTCATACTCAAAAGGGGTCCTTTCGGGCTATATGTTCCACCAAGAAGATACTATTGAGTCAGATTAGCACAAGAGGTGCATGGTAAAGAAAGGGTTATCTTTACTTAAGCCGACGATTGCTAGACACGTAAGTCAGGTACCCTTTTATCGAAAAACTATGTTTATCTTTGTACTTCTCGTGCACAAAACTAAGGCACTACATATTAGCATCGGCTTGTAAGGTAATCTGCAAAACCGATGTTATAAAATATATTTTGTCAGCTCCGATCCTGCGAGGTCGACTTGGCAAATGGGCTTACCCTTTGGTTGAGTTCGACTTATCATATGAATCGGCCAAAGCAGTCAAAGGACAAGTATTAGCCGATTTTATGACAGGACATGACACAGTAAACTTAGTCTTGGTCGCACCATGTCAACTGTTCTTTGACGGGTCAGTATGCGGGGAAGGTGATGGTATCGGTGTTGTACTCACCTCACCCAAAGGGCATAGCTTTGAATTTGCGTTCCGGCTAAATAGCCGATGCTCAAACAATCAGGCCGAGTACGAAGCGTTACTCAAAGGCTTGCAATTACAGGAAAATATTGGGGTGAGCGCTGTTGAGACATATGATGATTCACTGTTAGTGGTGCAGCAAATAAAGGAAGAATACCAATGTCGAGATGAAGTGCTACTAAAATATTTAGAACAATGTTTAGAGATTATCGGTTCATTTACATCATTTTCTATCGGTCATGTTCCTCGAGAAATGAACGATAGAGCCAATGCTTTAGCTCAGCAAGCATCAGGATATAAAGATTCGCCAAGTCGAGACCGAATCGGTAGGCAAGGCGATCATGTGCCGCGATATTGCCGATTGGAGAACGTAGATAAAAGATTATCTAGTCGATCCATCCAAGCCGACAGAACGAAAGATACGTCAACAAGCGTTGAAATACGTCGTCATGGACGATATACTATATTATCGGACTATAGAAGGTTTATTGTTAAGATGTCTTGATGCCGAAGAAGCACGGGTGGCAATGGGTGAAGTACACGAAGGCATTTGTGGTTCTCATCAATCGGCACATAAGATGAAATAGATGCTCAGACGGACAGGTTATTTTTGGCCGATGATGCTAGAGGATTGTTTCAAGTACTATAAAGGATGTCAAACATGTCAAAAGTTTGGCAACGCATAACTAGCACCAAAGATCGGCTTTACATCCAATTATTAAACCTTGGCCGCTTAGGGGTTGGGGAATAGATATAATCGCCAAATATTTCCTGCTTGAGTAAAGGCCACAAATTTATTTTGGCGCAACTAATTACTTTTCAAAGTGGGTTGAGGCTATCCCACTTAAGAAGGTGACTAGTGTTGAGGCGATTAGTTTTGTGAATGAACATATCGTCCATCGGTTTGGAATACCACAAACAATCACGACCGATCATGGTACGGTATTCATGTCTAACGAGTTTCAAAGTTACACCACAAGTCTAGGGATCAAATTGTTAAACTCTTCGCCATATTACGCCAAAGCAATGGACAGGCCGAGTCGCCTAATAAAACACTAATCAAGTTGATCAAAAGAAAAATTGATGAGAAGCCAAGGAATTGGCATTCGACTCTATCAGAGTCACTTTGTGCCTATCGGCTATCTTATCACGGAGCGACAAAACTTTCACCTTACCAATTGGTGTATGGACAAGAAGCTGTTTTACCTGTAGAAATCAACATTGAGTCGATACGAATAGCCAGACAGAATGGTTTGTCGGCTCAAGATTACAATGACTTAATGGTCGACAGCTTGGATGAGTTAGCGGAATCACGTTTGTCTACGCTTGATCGGCTTAAGAAGAATAAGATCAGAGTTGCAAGGGCATACAATAAAAGGGTCATGCCTAAATCTTTCGATCAAGCCGATTTAGTATAGAAAACAATATTGCCTGTTGGTTCTAAGGATAACCGATCTGGAAAATGGTCACCTATGTGGGAAGGGCCATACAAAATTAATCGGCTAGTCGGTGGAAACTCGTACTTACTGGAAACACTAGAAGGGTATGTCTTGCCTAAAGCAATTAATGGGAAATATCTAAAGAAATACTATCCTACCGTTTGGATCGGAGCCTAGCCGACTAAAATCTTGTTCAGAGCCAAGATTAACACGATGCTGTTAATCGGCTGAAAGGATTGCAAACTCAGGATATAGGCAAAATATAAATCGGTTAAACAGCCGATTATAAACATAGCAAAATTATAAGTATTCAAAGTATTTGAGCAAGTGTTTTGGAACTGTTAAAAAGGTTACATCCTAGATCCTGGGAGTCGTGCACCCAAAGCCGATAATGCTCCAGCAGCCTTGGCTATAGTTTCCTGCACCTCATCCAGATTCTCGCCATCTTCATCGACCGCCGGGATGGGTACAAGTTTAGCCGATCTCTTTAAAGGTTGCTACAGCCGATGCTATTTCGCGCATACTTTGTAGCGATCAAGAAGTTTTTTCAAAGGAATCTTGGCCTTCAGCAATGAGCTTTATCGTTTTCGACAATTCATCCTCAAGAAATTTCTTAGTGGTTTCCAATTTCTGAAGGGAAGTTTTGTTAGCTTTCAGAGATTCTATGGTTGCATCAAACTTTTTCTTCTTTGCCTTCGTCTCCGCAACCATTTTGTCAAGAATCCTTTGGTCGGCTTCTTGGGCTTCTCTCTTTTTCTTCCTTTCTTGGGCTGCCTCCACCAAAGCCTTTTTCTCATCCAGATGGCATACTTCAAGCAGTGCAGCCATGGCCGCTGGTGGTAGATCAGCCTCAACTGCAGCCATAGCATCTCGGATTGGCTGATTATGATTCGTGATCTCGGATCGTGGCACGGACACTAGATCAAAAGCTTATTGAGGCGATCTTGCATTCCAGAGCCGATGAGATCGCAGCCGACGTATCTTTTGAGACCGCAATGATGTTCTGAATTGCAGAGATGTAATCATCGGCTGCAAAGACCTCTGGGTCATCCAAGTCCGATAAATTGAAGCCGAGAATGTTGGATGTATCGGAAATCTCCGAGCAAAGAATGTTGTTGGCGATGGTATCGGCTGAGGAAGCAATGACTCTTTGGCTGATATATCTGGTAAGCTTGATAGAATGTTGGCCACTTGTGCCGACGCGGTAGGCTGAAAGAGAGAATATAATGAAAACCGATGGTTTAAATCAATATTCGTAAAATTTTTGAGATGGAAAAATTACCTGAGCAGTGGCCGATCCGTGCGGTGAACTTTCGCCACTTTGTTCCTGTGGCTTTGAGTGTTTTTTCTTGGCAGGAACTTTGGTGGACTTTGGCTTCTTCTTCTCTGAAGATTCATCGGCTGGAAAGTTAGTTAAATGAAAAACGGAAAGAATAAAAGGAACAAGAGATGGTCGAGTATAATTTACTTGGTTGCTATTGTCTCTCTAAATCAGATAAAGATGGACTTTGAATACCCAAAGAACCGGAGGTATAGCCGGTAAGTGCAGTTGCCTTGTGCGGTCGTTTTCCTTTGCTTACTGCAGGAACATCGATCGGCTTCTTGCCATCAGCTTTAGTCTGCAAAGAGGAGTATAAAGCCGATGAGATAAGTTCGTATGGGCTGCGATAGAGAAGTTAAATAGATTAATACCTCGCTAGTAATATTTACAAGACTTGTATTATCATATCCGGAGCTCAATTCGTCGCTTGAATCGTTATCTAAAGAGACCATCGGCTCAGATAGGTCTGGGAAAAGGGCAGCAATAATAGCCGATGGAGAACGATAAAGGAGAAGCGCTTCTGCAATTGAAGACCACCACACAGAGTATCGGCTAGACCGACGACTGTTCAAAACAAAGTGCGGCAAGGATCTGATTTGCAAATCATCGGCTATTTTCAAGACCATGTTGGCTGCAACTAAAGATCGTACTCTGTCCCGGTCAGACTAAATCAAGGAGTGAAAGGTTGGGGATCATCCGATCAAACCTAATTGTCTAGCAAAGACTAAGGATGGTAGAATTCATATGAAGGTCGGAAGGTACGGTTTCTTGTATTAAAGCCGACATGAAACACACCAGAGAAATAAAATTTTAAAGAAATCCAGTCGATTCTGCATCTCGAGTGTCAAAATCTAGATGAAGAAAAGATGGCTATTCAAAATCGGCCGCTACTGAATAATCAAGAAGTCTTGTTGGCTAAAATCATTACTATCCAAGTTCGGAAGAAAGATAAGTATTTTTTCAGTTAATCGAGAGATCTTCTTCTTTGCCGAACACATAATGTATCTTTCGCCATAAGATCGGCTGGCTCTGAATTCTAGTGCTGCATTTTCTGGTGTGTCTTCGTGAGGAAACGCCGAATCTTCTGAAGGATCCAATTTGAAAGATCGGCTAAATAAGCAGTACAACCATACTTGGATTAACCACAGAGGACCGCCTACATTGCCGACGCAAAATCTGGCAAATCCGGTAAATAGCCGACTCCTAATCACATGCATCATTTGACAGACTGCTCCTAGGAACATTTTTCCTAATGCTAGCCGACGACCCTCTACCAGCTGCTTCGCTATTAGCTGATATACTTGTGTTGGTCCAAGAGACGCTCCACAGAACAAGAAGCGGTCTAGCCAAAGATTCAGGAATGCAACGTGCTCTTCGTGAAGGGAAACGCGGTATGCTACGCTAGCACAAAAAAAAAACTACCGCGCAACCAGAAAGCTACTCGCAAGAAGGGGATCATAGATAAGATTACCACTAGACGCGCTAGCCATGAATCCTTCGCGCCGATGTAGTGGTTCGCCCTCGCCGCGATCGTTGCGCCGATGTAGTGGATCGCCCTCGCCGCCGTGGATCGCCCTCCCACGCCATGCCGCAGCAGCGTCACCGCAGAGTCCACACGCCCAGAGATGGAACGCCGACGCCGGTGTGCAAGCACCTAGTCGCTCGGCGGGGCAGCGAGAGGAGGAGGCTAGGGTTTCAAGTGAATCAAACCTAAACCGTGGAAAAGCACACTCGCGCCTCCTCCTCCCTCCTTATATAGCCACGAGATGAAACCCAAACCAGGGCCCACCAAAGATGCTAAGCCCACGAGGTTCATTAATTACGGATCCAATCCAAATTAATGCGTCCCAAATTTATTAAGTGTGTGACCGCAGTTCACATACGCTTGGACATGGATTCTGAAAACTCCTTTTCAATCCAATAGTTGGTAGCGGCTTCTTGCAAAGTATGCCAACTCCCAAACATACTGTGATCAAATCGAATGTAACCTATCAAAAGAACTCATGTAATAATCCCTTTGCCAAGTATATGAAGATTGATCTCAAGGCGAAGCATGTCATCCTTTGATGATTCAATCCATCTCTCGTATCCGTGATATATTAATAAGTTGTGATTGACTCTCAATCACGGCATGGCCATGCACTTTCTTAATCATATCACACGAGTGGCCTTGTCATATATCTCCGCTTTCATTGGAGTGGCAAATTCCATCTTGATCGCTCACTTCCCTCTGCACGCTTCATAGTAAACATGAAAGCTACCTTTATAACTATCCAGTTAGGAAGTAGTGTTTGATAGCCCCAAGGAAAACTATTACACATGTAGGGAATATGACAATCTCGTGTCTAAGGATCATACATCTTCTAGGTATGAGATACATCGATGACACATAAGAATGAAACATTCTCGCAGTGTCCCATAGCGGGTCTATCTAACCCATGTTCTTCAACATGGTCCACAATGTAGAGATGATATCTCCATATCCCATGATTTATGAAGCATGATCATCGATCACTACATGTGCTGATCTGTTCATCGTAGTCCTATACGATGATATCCGATCAGAGATATTTATCGAATTACATCATTAAGTAAAGAGCTTCATAATCAAGTCACATACTTGTTGATCAATACAATGATATACATTCATTGGACCAATAATCATATTATTATTCATAAACATAGTCATGTTACAATCATCTAAATGATTGCCTCAAGGGCATAACACTAACACTTCGTCCGATACTAGGCCATTAACCTTGTTGTTATTTCCAATATATTTTGCCCAACCTTCACCTTTAGATCGGATAAGCTTATATTTTGGTTTTCCACTAAAAGCCGATACTTGATCTCCATCTGGCCGAAGACAACACAATTGAGCAACGTCTAATAAAGTTGGGCCGATGGGGCCAGTACGAAATAGGAAGGCGTTGAAGGTCTCCGACCAGAAATAACAGGCCGTAGCCACCAAGGGCTCATTGGCTTCTGGATCGGCTAAAGAGAGAGGGATGCATTCAGCTATACCCATCCTTTCCCATTCTTTTCTTTTCTGGGCAGCCACGCGAATGTACCAAGATCTCCATCCTTTGAGCGTCATGGCCATGCCACAAGCTTTTTCCCAGCTCTCTATATTAAACGCAGAGTCGATAGAGGAGGCGAGGAATGTCCCGCTAATAACCGTGGCGGCATCTAGATTCCCTATCGGACCAAGGAAATACCGATCTTTCTCATTAGGGATTGGAATGAGTACCTGACTCGCATCCATTTCAGCCGATCTTAGCAAGCCGATTGATGAAGGAAGATGCAAGCCGATTGATGGAAACTGAGCAACTGACAGATGAAGCCGATTGTTCGTCGTCGAGAGCTTGTGCGCGTGAAAAATGACCGAGGTGGGGGCCGCATTTTATAGCACGGTGAAAATTTGAAGAGGCGGGAAGTGAATCTCAAAAGACGCGAGCAGTTAAAATGCACTACCAGCATGTCAGGGAATTACGGTGCGCATAAAGTAGCAGTTAATGGGTGAAGATCAAACGTCAGCCGATTGAACAAGCCAATAATTGTGATTTTTGACAGATGACAAGTCATCTCTCAAAAATGGGGGGCATATGTTTGCACCAAAATTCGGCAAGTTTATCCAAATCAGGCAATAAAATTAAAGATACGGAAACTAACGGAAGATTGGAAAGAACCCGAGATATTTGATAACTGCAAGATTTTTTAAGAAAACAATCGTCCAAGATAAGGCTGATATGGACACGGGCTTGAAGCGTATTGTAATGGGACACTATCGGCCAAAGGTATAAAAGAAGGACCAAAGTGGACTGCGAAGATCACCAACACAATACAATCAACCAGTCTTTACTTTTTCTACTTTTCTTGTCGACTAGGAGTAGCTTCTGTAATTTAGCTTTTGTAATTGATTTTGATCAATAAAGTTGCGCATCGCCGATTGTTGATCTTCGTCAATTACACCCCAGGTTCGATTTGTTCTGATTTTGTTGCGCATCGCCTTCTTCAGAATCAATCTGCTTTTATCCTCTGATTAGCCTTAATCGGCTAGTTAGACTTATCCTGTTACCTTGATCTTGATCGGCTTCAAGCTGATTGGATTTAAGCCGATTGATCGTCACGATCGGCTTTGTGTGAATTTTATATTTTTTACCTTGTCGGTTACAGGTCAAATCGACTGGCACGCTCTGAACCTGGTGTTCGTCTGGTGTACTGCTGTCAGAAACCCTACATCAAGTTTTTGATGCCAACAACTAGATAACTAAACTCCCTGCCGTAACATACCCTGACTCTACTAATAACCTTATCCTGGCAACGTGCATGTGCAAAACATGCAGCACCGCTAACAAACTAACTCCTAACAAAATCATCATGTAACATCTTAAACAACAAGATTAGTTCCAACAGAGGACGCCCCTGTAGACGACGCCGTGGCCTCCGCGGCCGAGGACCCGAGCCTCGTCGAAGTCGCCGGTGGCCCTCTTGATCTCCTCCTCGGAGACGATCCTGAACGCCACGCCGGAGCTGGCCAGGGAGCCCAGCTGCTGCTGCAAGAGGAGGCCGCCGTTCTGCTGGAAGAACCTCTGCTTTGCTCTGAGCAGCCTCCTCTTCTGAAGACCCAGGTGTGCCGAGAAGCAGGCCAGGAGCAATAGGCACACGCCTATGCTTACACCTGAACACAAACATATGTACAAATAAATTGAAAAGCGGCATGCATGGACACTAGCATATGTAGATTAATTAACAACCGCAAGTGCAACTCGTCACGGTTGTATCAGTACAAGGCTGTCAGAAGAGCAAGACTTTGAGACTCGAGATACCGCATTAGTGTGCGCTTATAAGAGAACTATTTGTACCTGTGACCGCCTTGAGTGCTAATGTGCATTTGTCCTTGGGGAGGCAACCACCCTGCATACTGCCATTTCCGCTCGATCCCCTGGGGCATGTACAGACGTAGCTGCCTGCTGTGTTCACGCAGACGCCGTAGCACGGGTACTGATCTTTGTGCTGGCATTCGTCGATGTCTTTCGTTCGATTCGTTTCGTCGATCGGGTGATCAGACCAGCAACAGAGGCCGGCGGCAAAGGTATATATCGTCAGTATGATCGAATTAATTTGATAGTTGATAAACAAGAACTCAGATGAGATGACCAAACAAAATTGGGAATTGTTAAATGACACTAGAGTGTTTTTTTGTTCGTGAGCACTCAATGTTTTTTGTCTATTAGATATTGCTTTATGATCGATGTTATGCTTTATTATTTTGACTTTGTGATCCACGCTTTTGTTTATTGTGCTCCTTATAGTTTGTTGTGTTCCTCTTTTTAAAAAAAATTGTCACATTATTTTTTACATAATTTAATTTATGTAAAATTAGTGCATAATTGATGTAAAAAGGCCAGATAGAAAAGAATTATATTCCTCGTCCAATACCTAAAAATTTGAGTACTCCTTAATAAAATAGTACTAGAATTGGAGAAAATGAGGTAAATTGATTTCATCCATTGGATCTAGATTTGAATAATCAAAATTTAAGTGCTATTTAGTAAAAAAAATACTCAAATTCTCCGCGGACACTGTCAACAAATTTTTAAAGAATCTGACAGCCGATAAACAAGAACTTAGCTGATACCTTTGCAGCCGTCCAGGACATAGGGGTTGCCCTCGTACCCGCTGGTGCAGTTGCAGACGTAGCCCGGGCCGTTGCTCGATTCGAGGCACACGCTCTGCGCGCTGCGGCACGCGTACGAGGTGGGTTTTTGCTGCGCGACGGCGCAGCTCCCGGCGTCCCTGACGGCCCAGTCCAGCACGACGGGCACGGCGATGTCGCCCGTCCGATTGAAGTGGGAGCCGGCGTACCAGAACCACCACGCGTCCACCATGAACGCGTAGGCGCAGCCGGGGGAGTTGGCCAAGAACGTCCCTTGATGACGGCGGTTGCCGAAGCTCCGGAGGTACGGCCGGTAGGAGCCCAGCCGGAGGGGGATGTTGCTCTGGCAGCAGCCGTCGTCGCCCCGGCACGACCCTGGTAGCGTGCGCTCTGACGGCCGGCTACACGGACATGCACCCCGTGACGTAGTACCCGTCGCCGTCAACGAAATAGGCGAGGTCGGGGCAGCCGATCGCGACGAACTTGCTCTTCATGGACGAAAAAAGGAAGGCGCTGCCGTTGAGGGCCATGGGGTACTCCCGACTGTCGAGGAAACGACCGGCAGTGCGGTCGTAGCACGTGCGGCTGGCGTTGAGCCGCACGGTGGCCTCGGAAGCGGGGAGAGAGATGGCGGCGACCTCGTGGCCGTAACCAGCCACGGTGAGGCGCGGCGGGCGGCGGGCATCGTCGCACACGAGCCGGAAGCCCCCATTGCCGTGGCGGTGGCAGCCAGCGCCGATGCCGAAGGGGTAGGGGACTATCACGTTGCCGCAATTCTGCCGGCATCCTGCCGGCTGCTGCGCCGCTACAGGAGGCAGCAATACCAGCGCCAGCCATAACTGTCTCAGGACTGCCATTCTTGCAGCACCTGCTCTCTCTCTCTCCTCTCTCGGTTTCTCGATCGCTCGCCTGCCTTGAATGCGGAGAAGAGTGGTGGTCGTTGGATTGATTGACGATGGAAGAGGTCAAGAGACGCGAGATCAGCAAATCCAAGGCTGACACGCAGATACGGAGGTCGTACTGTGAGAAGGATTGACTCAACGCAACGAGTATATTGATCACGGAGAGCCTACACATATATAGAACATTTTCTACCATAATCACTCAACCGATTTATAGAAATAGAATCGGGAGGACAAGGAAGGAAAAGATTACTAAGGATTGCCTAACATATATAGGTCATCTCCTACCATAATCACTCAACCCATTTATAGAAATAGAATCGGGGGGACAAGGAAGAAAAGATTACTAAAGATTGTCTAACACCCCCGCAGTCACAACGGCAAGCTAGCGGACATTGAGACTGGAGCGAAACTCGGTGAAAACCGGCGAAGGCAGTCCCTTAGTGAAGATGTCGGTAAATTGAGATGATGTGGGCACGTGTAGGACACGTATAGCTCCGACGGCGACCTTCTCGCGGACGAAATGGAGATCGATCTTGACATACTTCGTCCTTTGATGTTGCACGGGATTGGAAGAAAGATAGATCGCACTGACGTTGTCACAATACACAAGGGTGGCCTTGGGCGGAGGGGAATGAAGCTCATGGAGAAGCTGGCGAAGCCATGTGACCTCAGCAACATGCGTGCAGCGACGGCGTGCTTGGCCTCGATCGAATGAAAGACCGTGTTCTGGCGTTTGGATGATCAGGACACCAAGTTGTCACCGAAGAAGACAGCATAGCCAGACGTGGAGCGCCGAGTATCAGGACAACCGGCCCAATCGGCGTCAGAATAGACGACGAGGTCGGCAGTGGTAGAACACTGAATGTGGAGTCCCAGGTCCAATGTACCTCGAATGTATCGCAGAATCCGTTTGAGAGCACTGAGGTGAGGCTCACGGGGATCATGCATGTGGAGACAGACCTGTTGTACAGCATAGGAGATATTCGGGCGAGTGAAGGTGAGGTACTAGAGTGCGCCGGCGAGACTGCGAAAATCGGTCGGATCGGCAACCGGGGCACCCTCACTGCCAGAGAGCTTAGCACAAGTATCCACCGGAGTGTTGGAAGGCTTGCAATCTGCCATGACGGCGCGGTCCAGGATGTCGATGCAGTACTGCCGTTGACTGAGGAGCAGGCCGGAGGACTGCCGAGACACGCTAATGCCTAGGAAGTGGTGGAGAAGTCCAAGATCCTTCATAGAGAACTCAGACTGAAGAGATGAGATAGTCCATTGAAGAAGCTTGCTGGAGGACGCGGTAAGGACGATATCATTGACATAGAGTAGCAAGTATACCATGTCAGATCCGCGACGAAAAATGAAGGGAGAGTTGTCGGGCTTGGCCTCGATGAACCCAAGAGTCAGCAGGAAAGAGGCGAATCGGCTGTACCAAGCGTGTGGCGCCTGTTTCAAACCATATAGGGACTTGTTGAGGTGGCACACCATGTCGGAGTGGGAGGAGTCAACAAACCCTGGTGGCTGGATGCAATAGACAGTCTCCTGAAGGGTGCCATGGAGGAAGGCATTCTTCACATCGAGCTGATGGACGGGCCAGTCGCGAGAAATCGCCAAACCAAGTACTATGCGAACAGTAGCGAGCTTCACAACTGGACTGAAGGTCTCATCATGCTCGATGCCTGGGTGTTGCGTGAAGCCACGCAGAACCCAGCGAGCCTTGTAACGATCGACGGTACCGTCGGCATGAAACTTGTGCTTGAAGATCCACTTGCCGGTGACGATGTTGGCTCCGGAGGGACGCGGGACAAGATCCCACGTGCGGTTGGCAAGGAGAGCATTGAACTCTTCTTCCATAGCCGTCGCGATTCGGATCGCCAAGGCGGCTCGATATGTGCGCGAATTGGTGATAGAGTAGTGGCATGAAGGTTCAGCCGAGTGACGCCCTTGCGGACGTCGGTCTTGCCGCGGGTCATCATGGCGTGCTCGTTGATGACCGGGAGACGCCGAATCGAGAGGTAGAGTGGCTCGCCGATGGCGAGCCGAAGGGCGGCGTCGGACAATGACGCAGTGGAGGCGGCCGAGGCTCGGGGCGACGAGCATCGGGCGCCAGCGATGTGAACCCGCCAGCGCCGAGTGGGTAGGGGAGGCCGGCCCGGCGGAGGTAGGCATCCTAGTAGATGGAGGCGGTCCATTGTGCGCCGCCCTGGCAGTAGACGGCGTAAGTCCCGGTGGCGAGGCAGTCGGCGCCCAAGACTCGGGGGTTGCTGGCGGCCTGGACATCGATGCATGTCGTCAAGAAACGCTGATGGGTGCCTATACAGGGGCGGAAAAATCCTCCAAAAAATCGAGATCAGCAGCAGTGTTAGACGTGATCTCGGCAAAAGGAAACGAGTGCTCATCAAACACAACGTGCCTCGAAATAATAACCCTGTTAGTCACGGGGTCAAAGCACCGATACCCTTTGTGGTGGAGTGGATAGCCAAGAAAGACACACATCGTGGAACGGGGCGCAAGTTTGTGGGGGTGGTGGAGGAGAGATTGGGGTAGCATTTGCAGCCAAAAACACGAAGGTGCGTATAGGTGGGGTGGACGCCATGCAGTGCGAAGAAAGGCGTGTGATGTGCAAGGGTTTTGGTGGGGTGCCTATTGATGAGGTGTGTGGCGGTTTGGAGAGCTTCGACCCAAAAGGATCCTGGGAGGCTAGCCTGGAAAAGGATAGAGCAGATTATGTTGTTGAGAGAACGAAGAATACGCTCGGCCCTGCCATTTTGGGAAGAGGTGTGGGGGCATGACATCCGCAGGTGAATACCATTGGTGAGGAAGAAAGTGCGGGCCGCAGAGTTGTCGAACTCGTGGCCCTTGTCGCATTGGACGTTGCGGATGGTGGTGCCGAATTGAGTGTGAACATAAGCAAAAAAATGTGACAAGGTGGAGAAGGTGTCGGATTTTAAGCGAAGCGGGAAGGTCCAAACGAAGTGAGAGCAATCATCTAAAATAAAAAGATAATATTTGAAGCCCGAAACACTAATAACAGGAGATGTCCACAGATCACAATGAATTAACTCAAAAATGGTCGAGGCCCTACGACAGGAGGTAGTGAAAGGAAGGCGAACATGATGACCAAGCTGGCAAGCGTGACAGACTCTGGTGAGGCCTCCTTTGGTCATAGGAACGACGGTGGCAAGGCGAGCGAACGCGTCGTGGCCAGTGTGACCAAGACGACGGTGCCAGAGGGTGTCAGTTGTGCTGGCGGTGAGTGTAGTGGCTGATGACTGTGGCGACAGAGCATGATGGAGGGAGTAGAGGGGACCGGAGCTATTGAATCTGGCGATCACGGTCCTGGTGCGAGGATCCTTCACAGAGAAACCAAAGGGGTCAAATTCAATCGTACACCAGTTGTCAATGACAAAACGGCGAACAGAAATTAAATTCTTAATGATGTGCGGAGAGCAAAGTATATCCCGAAGAGTAAAAGAACGATTTTGGTGGTGAATATGGGAGTGTCCTATGGAGGAAATAGTAATTGTGGAACCATTACCGACCACTATGTGTGAGGGATTATGCGGTTTGGGAGGGTGGGTGAAAGAAAGGATACCGGCATCCGAGGTCATTTGTGCAGTGGCACCCGTGTCCATATACCATTTGTTTGTAGCGGGTTGAGGCAGCGTCGTGGTGTTGAAGGAGCCGGCGAGAGATGCTTGATCCCACTGGGATGGTGCACCATCGAACCAACCCATCGGCGGCGTGGTGGGTTGAAATTGCGCCTGCTGGGCCATGGAGCCCATGCCGCCGGGCGCCGTGTGGGAGCCAAAGTAGGGCGCCGGTTGCTGCTGTTGTAGAGGCACGGGTGGGCCACCAGGTGGGCCGGCGAAGGCGACGCTAGCAAAAGGAGAGGTCAGCGGGCACGGTCCAAGAAGGCTACGGCCTGATGGCCCTGGCCACATATGTATTGTGCCGGCCCAAGGATTCTGCGGGGAGTGCCAAGCCTGGACCGGGCCGCTGGCATCGCTCGGGGTAGCCCTCTGGTTGCCGGCATTGCCGCCGCTGCTACGGCTCCAGCGGTTGCGGGAGTTCGGGTTGCTGCCAGTGCTGCCGCCTTGACTGCCGCCGCCATGGTTCCTGGCGCCATAGCTAGTGGAGTGCGCCGGGTTGGAGGCGCCGGATTTGCTGTCGCTGCTGCCGCCAGTTGCACCGGCGAGGAAGACAGAGACGTCTGAGGGGCGCCTGGTGGCGTATAATTCTTCTAGGTGGATTTGGGACCGCTCCTCGGCAAATGACGGGAGTGAACGCTGCATGGGGATGAGAGTTTTCAAGTGACTAAATTTTTCTGACAAACCGTTGAGAGTGGTGAGGACGAGGGTGCGATCGTCGACGGGTTCGGCGAGATCGCCGAGCGTGTCGGCCATGGCCTTCAGCTTGCGGCAATAGTCATCGACGGAGAGATCGCCTTGACAGAAGGTGTGGAATTCCGCCTGGAGATTGAGGGTGCGGTGCTCGCGGTTGCCGAGGAACTGTTGTTCGAGAGACCGCCACACATGCCGAGCGGTGGTGTATGGCGTGAGGACCTCCTGGAGGAGATCATTGGAGATGGTGCAGTAGAGCCAACGACGACGCAATCCATCTGAGCCCAATCAGCGTGATCGGGGTGGAGGTCGTCGGAGAGAATGTGGTCCGTCAAGGCGTACTTGCCGAGGGCCACGAGGAAGAGGCCCCGCCACCTTGTATAGTTGGCGGCCGAGACATCGAGAGTCACCGACACGATGGCCTTGAAGTTGAGGATGCTGACTGCGTGGGCATGGAGGGCGGATAGGATGTCATCGTCGAGGGGAGAGATGACGGGGTGCGGCGCGCCGCCAGGAGGTGCAGCGCCAGAGCCACCATGGAGGGTGTAGCCGGATGGAGCCGACGGGCCGTCCGGAGCGAGGCGCATGGAGGCGAAGAGCGCCGCGAGGTTGGCCGGCATCGGTGACGGAGGAACTGGCGCAGTCGGGAAAGCCGCAGGTACCGCGGCCGACGCGGGTGGAGGAAGTACGGCTGGTGAGCAGTGCAGAAGACACTCAACGAGGGAAGAGAGCGCCGTTGGACACCTTGGTAGCGGCGTCGTTGGCGACGGCAGAGGTGATCGCGGAGTCGATCTCGAGGCCGTCGAGTGGATGAAACGCATCGCGAACGGCATCGGCGACAGCATCCACCACAGAGTCGATGGCCGCCCCATCGGGACGAGAGGAGGCGGACGACATGTCGGCGAAGATTAGAGTGCAGAAGCGGAGGATCAAAAAAAGTCTGATACCATGTGACAAGGATTGACTTAACGCAATGAGTATATTGATCACGGAGAGCCTACATATATATAGGCCATCTCCTACCATAATCACTCAACCGATTCATAGAAATAGAATCGGGAGGACAAGGAAGGAAAAGATTACTAAGGATTGTCTAACATATATAGGCCATTTCCTACCAAAATCACTCAACCAATTTATAGAAATAGAATCGGGAGGTGTTTGCACCAAAATTTAGCAAGTTAGTCAAAATCGGCAATGAAGTCAAAAATGCGAAAAGTAACAGACGATTTGGAAAGATCTGAAGATATTTGGCAATGATAAGATTTTTAAGGAAATAACTGTCCGAGATAAGGCCGATACGGATCAAGTAACGGAACGTGTTGTATTAGGACACGATCGGCCGACGGGTATAAAAGAAGGGCCGGAGCAAGCCACAACGGGGATCCAACACAATACAATCAACCAGCTTTTACTTTTTTGCTTTTTCCTGTCGACTAGGAGTAGTTTCTGTAATTTAGATCTCTCTTTGTAATCGATCTTGATCAATAAAGTTGCGCATCGCCGATTGTTGATCTTCGTCAATTACACCCCCAGGTTTGATTTGTTCTGATTTTGTTGCGCATCGCCTTCTTCAGAATCGATCTACCTTTATCCTCTGATTAGCCTTAATCGGCTAATTAGACTAACCTTGTTACCTTGATCTTGATCGGCTTCAAGCTGATTAAGTCTAAGCCGATTAATCTCCACGATCGGCTTTGTGTGAATTTTATATTTTTACCTTGTCGGTTACAAGTCAAATCGACCGCACGCTCAACCGGTGTTAAATGCGGTGTCTCTTTGTCAAAACCCTACATCAAGTTTTTGACGCCAACACACTCTTGGCACGCCTGGTGGGACCATGTCTTCATCAGGAAAGTCGATTCCGCCATCCGATCTCAACATAGAAGCCATAATCGTCCCAACAATGGATGATTTGACTGAAGAACAACGTCAAGAGATTGAAGCTCGAAAGACTGCGTTGGAGGAGATGATGCTAAGCTGTTATCAGAAAACTAGACGAGGCGTCACTCAAAAATCCGCCCTGCCGACGGTCAACGCCCTGGGAGATGCGGGTGTCACAGAACCGGTAAGCAGATACCTGCCTGCTCAAGCCGAATTATCGGCTATGATTAATCAGTCTGTGCACCACGCTTTAATAAACCAATCATCGGCTCTTGTGACAACGCTTAAGCCGATGATAGCAAATAGTGTTAAAACTATAGCCCAGGAGTTAGCCTCGTCAGGTAGTCTGCTTGACCCATTGCAATCTCTGCCGAATTTTCATGTTTTTTCAGTAGCACAAAATACGCAGAGCTCAACGGCTGATCCTAAACCGTCGGCTATAACCTCACCCCCTACCATGATGCCTACTCACCCGACTGTAATATTGCCTACAGATCCTCGGCCAAGCGGAGTGAGTCCTTACCACGCATGCACCGATGCCGCTAAGTTGGACGCATCAACAAATCTGCCACAGTCGGCTCCGTTTTATGCTTTTCCACAATCGGTTTCACAGCCGATTGGGCCTGAAAGATACACGCATGAACCTACCCTGCTTAGAAATCTAGGTCCACATATGGTAGTAACTTATTCAGAGCCTTTCGTCCCATTACCCGAACCTCAAGTTAGGCATAATAGGTATGATCAGAATGCTCGTGTGATGATGACCCAGCATAATTGGCAACCCGAGTTTGTACTCAGGGGGCAGAATGCCAACTATGATCAACATTATCGAGGGCCTGCGATGCCAATGGCCGATAATGTAAACTGGGCTGACCAAATCTCCGCTGTCTTGAGGGACCAATTCAGCATAAAACCTAAGGGGAAGGTTATCGGCTATAGAAAGCCGTATCCTGATTACATAGATCGTATGCCTTGCCCCCACAATTTCAGAGTCCTGGATTTTGGAAAATTCTCCAGTGACGACTCAACTACTACTCTAGAGCACATCGGACGTTTTATTGCTCAATGCGGCGAAGCAGCTCAGTCCGATGGACTGAAAATAAGACTGTTCCCATTGTCGCTGTCTGGGGCAGCCTTTAGTTGGTTTACTTGTTTGCCTCCGAATTCGGTCCACTTATGGAACGATTTGGAAAGCCGATTCCATGAATATTTTTTCTCAGGAAGTTTAGAACTAAGGATTTTCGACCTAAGTTCTGTTCGCCAGAGATTTGGAGAATCGGTAACCGATTACATTAAGAGGTTCAGAGAAATTAGAAACCGATGTTTTAGTGTCACGTTGCCCGATAACCAACTTGCAGATTTGGCTTTTCAAGGATTAATTCCACCACTTAGAGAGAAGTTCGGAGGGCAAGAGTTCAACGATTTAAGTCATCTGCTTCATCGTGTATTGGTTCAGGAAAGCTGATTCCCAGATAATAAAGCATTTACAGATAGATTTAAAAATAACGGCAATAAAGAAAAGGATAAAGTTAAAGTCAATATGGTGGATTATTGCCCAAGCGATTCTTTGGAGGATGATGAAGCAGAAATAAATATAGCCAAATGGGTAAGAGGGTCTAAAAAGTCCCTAGTCTGTTCTTGGCTAAAGCCGACTAGAAATAAGTCGGAAGTTAAGTATACCTTTGATGTTTCCAAATGTGATCGTTTTTTTGATTTATTACTACAAGAAAAGATAATACGATTACCTGAGGGACATATTATACCATCAGCTGACGAGATCAAGAAACGCAGGTATTGCAAGTGGCACCACTCTTTTTCTCACAATACTAACGACTACAATATTTTTCATCAACAGATCCAGTCGGCTATTGAAGATGGTAGGCTAAAATTTGCTGATGAGCCGACTATGCAAGTTGACGCTGATCCGTTCCCTATTAACATGGTTCAATGTTCGGCTAAAGGAAAAGAGCCGATGCATGATGAGCCAAAAAAGGATCGGCAGGTCAATATTCAGTCGAATTCAGACGGTGGCCAGACGTTGAAAATTAAGATTGGCTCACTACAAATAGAAGCCGATCACGAAGGAAAAAATTCGAGGACCATTAAACCTAAGGGAAATCCTCAGGTGGGTAAATGGTACAAAGCTGAAAAATCGCCATCAAGGCAATCGGCCAAAAGGCCAGGACCAACGTTTTCACAATTGATGGAGAAATATGAGAGGATGAGTAGCCGACCACGATATCCTGCTCGTCGGTCGGATAACTTATATCATACTGAAAATGTGGAGAGGGCACATAGAAGATGTCCCTTATGGCAGTTTTGCTAGGAAAGAGGAGTAGCATTGCCATCTCCATATACGTGCCCGATGGAACATTACCCCCGAGATGATTGGCCGAGACCATCGGCTAAAGATAGGCTGGCTGGGCCAATTCGGGATCACAGCAACAGTTACAGAAGGCCTGTTCACGAGAGAATATCTGAACCAAAACGAGTACCGGACCAGGTCGAAACGCAAAAGCACAATACGAGCCAAGAAAATCTGGTCGACCAGATAGTAAAACCAGTAGAGCCTAAGCCTAGGTGGTGTCCGTCTGGCCTTAGCCGATCGCAACACCGATGACTTCAGAGGTTAAGGACTCAAGAGATCTGGGAAGCCGACGCAGAGAAACAGAGGGACGATACTTTCAATGAGCTTCGTCCGGTCAAAGTTGTCAAGAAAGAATGGAGGAAAAAGGAACAAGCAGAGGAAGATTTTGAATCAGCAGACGATCTAGACTCTCCTATGATTAGGGATGATACACCCCCAATGGATATCAACATGGTGGTCACGTTGCCAGCCGAATTCAAAATCAAAACTGAATCGGCTAAAGAAACTTTTGCCCAATCATGCTCGGGAGTCCAAAACGCAATCTTCGAGAAACCAAGAGACGATCATCGGCATCTGAAACCGTTATATCTGAAAGGGTATATAAACGGAAAGCCGATATCAAGGATGCTGGTAGACGGTGGAGCTACGGTGAACCAGATTCCATATACAACTTGCAAAAAACTGGGTAAGTCCGATGAAGACTTAATTAAAACTAACATGGTTCTAAATGACTTCACAGGCGATCCCACCGAAGCCAAAGGTGTCATGGTTACAGAATTGACCGTCGGTAGCAAAACTTTGCTGACCGCTTTCTTTGTAATTGACGCCAAGGGAAACTATAGCGTTCTGCTAGGAAGGGACTGGATTCACGCAAACTGTTGCATCCCGTCAACTATGCATCAGGCGCTTGTCCAATGGAACGGAGAGGAGGTGGAAATTGTCACGGCTGACACATCGTCTCACATTGCTATGGCCAGTTCTGACGTGAATTGGCAACATGAAGAAGCAGGATGTATATCTGGAAAAACATTAGAAGATTGTGATTTCATCTGCGTAAGCAAGACAGGGCTTGTGCCGATCAGTGTCAAGCCAGGCACATTTGATCGAGCAAACGAAGTGCTACGCCGATGGGGACAAGAAAAACAGTGAAGGCGTTACAAGACAAAATGCAAAGCTATCGGCAAACGACGGATAGCTATGAAGCTATAGAAGACTTTGAAGAGATTGAAAAGTTGGGTCAAGGCTTCACGTCCACCGATCTACTTGAAGAAATTGATATAGGTAGTGGCGATAGAAAAAGACCAACTTTTATTAGCGCGAAATTGGATGTAAAATATAAAGAGAAGTTAGTCGAAATCCTTAGGGAATAAAAAGATTGTTTCGCCTGGGAGTATCACGAGATGCCTGGTTTAAGCCGACAATTTGTCGAACATCGGCTACCCATCAAACAAGGTTATCGGCCGTTTAAACAGTACCCTAGGTGTTTTAATCCTGCCTTGTATAAAATTATAAAAGAAGAAATAGAACGATTGTTAGAGGCTAAATTTATAAGGCCTTGCCGATATGCGGAGTGGGTTTCCAACATTGTTCCAGTCATGAAGAAAAACGGAAAACTTCGAGTATGTGTCGACTTTAGAGATTTGAATAAAGCGACACCGAAAGATGAATACCCGATGCCGATAGCCGATATGCTTATCGATGCTGCATCAGGGAATAAAATCATAAGTTTTCTAGATGGAAACGCCGGATACAACGAGATACTCATGGCAGAAGCCGATATACCAAAGACAACTTTCAGATGTCCTGGAGCCATAGGTTTATTCGAGTGGACGGTTATGACTTTTGGCTTAAAAAATGCTGGGGCAACATATCAACGAGCCATGAACCTGATTTTTCATGACTTAATCGGTCACATCGTCGAAATATATATTGACGATGTCATAGTAAAATCGGCAGATGATTTGCAGCATTTGGCCGATTTAGAAAAGGTTTTCCAGAACATAAGAACACATGGCTTGAAGATGAATCCTTTCGAATGTGCATTTGGTGTGTCGGCAGGGCAATTTTTAGGCTTTATGGTACACGAGAGAGGTATTGAGGTGAATCAAGCAAGAGTGAAAGCTATAGCCAACACCGAGCCGCCGGCATGCAAAAACGAATTACAGAAGTTGATCGGCAAGATTAATTATCTACGGAGGTTTATCTCAAACCTTTCGCGCAATCGTGCTTTTACCTCACTGTTGAAGTTGAAGGATAATCAAGAATTTGTGTGGGGAGCCGATCAAGAAAAGGCTTTTGATGATGTTAAAAGATATTTGTCCATCCCGGTTTTGGTCAGCACCATTTAAAAGGGGTTCCTTCGGACTATATGTATCTACCAAGAGGAAACTATTGGGCTGTTACGGCACAAGAGGTTGATGGTAAAGAAAGAGTAATCTTTTATTTAAGCCGCGACTACTTCATGCAAAAATCAGGTACCCTCTTGTTGAGAAGTTATGTTTATCTTTATATTTCTCATGCACGGTTAAGACATTATATATTAGCATCGGCTTGTATGGTGATCTCAGAAACCGATGTTATAAAATATATGTTATCACCCAATCCTACGGGTCGATTTAGCAAATGGGCTTATGCCTTGGTTGAGTTCGACTTGTCTTATGAATCGCCAAAGCGGTCAAAGGACAAGTTCTAGCCGATTTTATAACAGACATGACACTCTCCGCCGACTTAGTATCCGTAGCCCCTTGGCGCTTATTTTTGACGGTCCAGATGCAGAGAAGGCGATGGAATCGGTATAGTGCTCATATCACCTAGAGGGCATAATTTCGAATTCGCATTTCGGCTAAATAGCCGATGCTCAAATAATCAGGCAGAGTATGAAGCGTTGCTCAAGGGTTTATGATTATTAGAAAATATCGGATTAAGTGCGGTTGAGGCATATGGGGATTCTATGTTAATAGTACAACAAGTAAAAGGAGAATACCAATGCCGGGATGAAACACTGTTGAGATATTTAGAACAATGCTTCGAGATTATCGGCTCATTCACATCATTTTCTATTGGTCATGTTCCTCGAGAATTGAACGATAGAGCCAATACCCTGGCCCAACAGGCATCAGGATACAAAGACTTTGGCCGATATCAAGTGACTGAGCTAATGGATAAAACCGTCATGTGCGTAGATGTCGCGGATTGGAGAACGCAAATAAAGAATTACCTGATAGATCCATCTGAGCTGACAGAACGCAAGATTAGGCAACAAGATTTGAAGTACATTATTATGGACGATACGTTGTATTATCGGACGATGGAAGGATTGCTATTAAGATGTCTTGGGGCCGAAGAAGCGCAGGTGGCAATGGGTGAAGTACATGAAAGCATTTGCGGTTCTCACCAATCGGCTCATAAGATAAAATGGATGCTTAGACGGACAGGTTACTTTTGGCCGACGATGCTAGAAGATTGTTTTAAATACTACAAAGGTTGCCAAACTTGTCAAAAATTTAGCAATATACAATTAGCACCAGCATCAGCTTTGCACCCAATTATCAAGCTATGGCCGTTTAGAGGTTGGGGAATAGATGTAATCGGTCAAATATTTCCTGCTTCGAGTAAAGGCCACAAGTTTATTTTGGCTGCAACCGATTATTTCTCAAAATGGGTTGAAGCTGTACCACTCAAGAAAGTGACCAGTGTCGAGGCAATCAGATTCGTTAATGAGCATATTGTCCATCGGTTTGGAATACCGCAAACAATTACAACCGATCAAGGCACGGTATTCATGTCCAATGAGTTTCAGACTTACGCAACAAGCCTGGGGATTAAATTGTTGAATTCATCCCCATACTACACTCAGGCTAACGGACAAGCCAAGTCGTCCAACAAAACGCTAATCAAGTTGATCAAAAGAAAAATCGATGAAAAACCAAGGAATTGGCATTCGACTCTATCGGAGTCGCTTTGGGCGTATCGGCTAGCCTACCACGGAGTAGCAAAGCTTTCACCTTATGAGTTGGTGTATGGTCAAGAAGCCATTTTACCTGTGGAAATCAATATTGAATCTATACGAGTGGCCAGACAAAACGGTTTGTCGGTTCAGGATTATAACAATTTGATGATCGACAACTTGGATGAGTTGGCAGAATTACGTTTGTCTACGCTTGATCGTCTTAAGAAGAACAAAATCAGGGTGGCGAAAGCATATAATAAAAAGGTCGTGCCTAAATCTTTCGATCAAGCCGATTTAGTATGGAAAACGATATTGCCTGTTGGTTCGAAACATAACCGATTCGGAAAATGGTCACCTACGTGGGAAGGACTATACAAAGTTAATTGGCTAGTCGGTGGAAATTCATACGTAATAGAAACGAAGGATATGTTTTACCTAAAGCTATTAACGGGAAATATTTAAAGAAGTATTATCCTAGCGTTTGGGTTGGAGCCTAGCCGACTAAGGATCACGTTAAAAAAAGCCAAGATTAACATTGTGCTGTTAATTGGCTAAAAAAGATTGCAGATTTTGGAAAAATATATTTACGAGAAAGTAAATTTAAAATCGGTTAAACAGCCGATTACCGAAAGTTACAAAGATACCCAGACAAGTCATGTAACATCTGACAAAAGTTTTTCATCTCAGGAATTATTAATATTGGATGCTTGACCCGGGAAGAGTCACGTCCAGAGCCGACAGAGCGCCCGCTGCCTTCGCAATCACGCATTGAACTTCGTCAAGAATGCGCTCATCGTCTTTGGCGTTCCCGGGTACTGGCTTCACCTTGGCCGACTGCTTCGTCACACCTGTGATGGCCTTTGCAATACCAAGTTTTTGTTCTTTCATGGCCGACATCATTTTTTCCATGGAATGTTGGTCGTGTTGGATTAATTTTTCTGTCTTGGCCAGTTCCTCCAAAAGAAATTTCTTTGTCGACTCAAGCTGGGAGAGGTTTTCCTTGGATGTCTTTAGTTGCAGCGCGTCGGCGTCAAACTTGTGTTTTTTCGCCTTGGCATCGGCAACGAGCTCGTCCAGAAATTTCTGATCGGCTTCTTGAGCTTCGCGCTATGTGTGCTTGAGCCTCCTCAACTTCAGACCTCCTCTCATCTAAGTGGCATACATTCAGGAGGGCTGCCATCGCTTCTGGGGGTAGGTCGGCTTCAACGGCCGCCATGGCGTCTCGGATCGGCTGATTTTTCGCCAATATCTCCGACTGCGGCCTGGTGACCAAATCAAAGAGCTTGTTAAGCTTCTCCTTCATGCCAGGGGTAGAGGTCACAACAGCCGACGCTTCCTTCGAGACCTCCAGAATCCTTTAGATCTCTGCGTCGTAATCATCTGTGGCCATGATCTCGGGGTCGTCAAGATCGGCCAGTGAAAAGCCCAACAGATTTGTCGGGTCAAAAATGTCTGGCAGATCTGCAGCAGGGGCTGTTGGCATCGGTCGTAGAGGAGAGAGAGGCGTTGATGAAACATTGGGGAGATCTGCTAAAATCTTCGCCACCTGAGTTGACTGCGTCGGCTATAAAAATAAAGGGTGAGCCGATGCATTAAAAGACTTAGATACTTATGAAAGGTCAACTTTTACCTCTCCAGTAGCCGATGCGTGTGGCGAGCTCTCGTCACTCTATTCATTGGGCTTAGGGACCTTCTTGGTAGCAGCCTTTGTGTATTTTCGCTTCTTTTCTGAGAGTTTATCGGATAAACCAATCATGTTAGATGAGAATTGATCAGAGATTAAAAGAAAGCCGATAAAATACTTACTAGGTTGTTTCGCTTCTCAAGTCCGCAGAGATGGGCTCAATGCCCAAGGACCCTAAGCGTAGCTGATGAATGGCAACCGATTGTCTTTGCTTCTGGGTTGGTCGTCACCGATGGGCCTGAAGCCACCTTCTTCCCAACAGCCTTGTTCTGCAAAGGAAAAACAAAGTTAGATTCAAGGTAAAAATTCATGTAAGATAGTAGAAGATTTAGACTCTAAGCCGATACCTCGTCAGAAACATCTACACGCGTGTTAGTATATCCGAACGAAGTGGCCTCACTGCTAGAATCAGCGCGAGATATTAACGTCGGCTCCGGAAGATTTGGAAAGAATTCGTTGATGATGTTCGACGGAGACTTTGACCAATAGAGAGCTTCTGCAATAACTGATCACCATGAAGTATAGCCTCCTGCTCGTCTAGTGTTCAGGAAGAAGTGTGGTAAAGATTGGACTTGCAGGTCATCGGCTACGTCAAGAACAATCTCGGCCGATACAACATTGCGGACTCTGGCTCTTGGCTCAAGCCGATCAAGAAGCTGAAAACTTGGGATCACTTGACCAAACCCCAGTTGTCTTGCGTAAACGGACGGATGGTAGAATTCGTATGATGACTAGTATGTCCGATTCCTTGTATGGAGACCAGCATGAAGAATACAAGGAGAAATAAAAATTTTATACAAGTCTACGGTTTCCTAAGGCATCGCAGAGCTGTCGGCTTCAAGATGAAGGAACGAAGACCATGGAAAATCGGCCACACCGCTATAACTAAAGAAGTCTCGTTGTCTCAGATCCTCATCGCTCAAATGAAGGAAGAAGGACATATACTTCCTTGAATCGGCTGCTGTGATTTTTGTTTCACTGCCAGAACACATAATGAACTGTTCGCCAAACAATCGGCTTGCTTGGTACTGAGGAATAGTGTTCTCTGGGTTGTCTTCTCTTGGAAAGGCTGTGTCATCGTTGGGCTCTAAATCAAAAGGTCGGCTAAAGAAGCAATACAGCTAGACTTGAATAAACCATAAAGGGCCACCCACGTTACCCACGGTAAAATCGGTAAAACCCGTGTAAAGTCGACTTCTGATAATGTGCATCATTTGGTACACTGCTCTGAGAAACGTTTTTCCTAGTGCCAGTCGACGGCCTTCTACCAATCCTTCTGCAATGGTCTGATACACTTGGGTTGGCCCTAATGAAGCTCCGCAGAACAAAAATCGGTCAAGCCACATGTTAAGGAAAGCAACGTGCTCTTCATCCGATACCAATCCGTTTACTTTATTATTATTATTTGCAATGTACTTGGACCAGCCTTCGCCTTTGGACCGAATGAGTTTATATTTGGGTTTGGCGCTAAAAGACGATATTTGTTCTTCATCTGGTCTTAAGCAGCAAAGTTGAGCAACGTCCAATAAAGTTGGGCCGACTAGACCGGTGCGAAACATGAAGGCGTTAAAAGTGTCCGACCAGAAATAACAGGCCGTGGCCACCAAGGGCTCATTGGCTTCTGGATCGGCTAGACTCAAAGGGATACACTCGGCTATACCCATTCTTTCCCAGGATTCTCTTTTTTGAGCTGCTACTCGGTTATACCAGTTTTTCCACCCTTTAAGTGCAATCGGCCAAGCCCGAAAACTCTTACTCCAACCCTCAATGTTATATCCTCTAGCCGACAAGGGGAGGCGAGTTACTTCTTGATCAATAACCGTAGCTGCATCTAGGTTTCCTAATAGACCAAGAAAAAACTGATCAACACTTTGGGGATTGGGATGAGTACCTGGGAAGGATCCATTCAGCCGATCTTGATGTGAAAGCCGACTGAAGTCAAAAGGGTTGGCGTGCCAATGGGAGAACAAGATGCGGAAGGAAGAAGCCGATTGTGAGTGGCGTGAGAGCTCGAGCGCGTGAGGAATGACCGACTGGGGACCGTATTTTATAGCGAAGTGAAAAAACGAAACGGCGGGAAACGAATCTCAAAGGACACAGGCAGTTAAAACGCACTACTTGCGTGTTAGAGAATTACGGCGCAAATAAAGCGGCAGTTATTGATTGAAGTTCAACAGTTAGCCGATTGAAAAAAGCCGATTATTGTGATTTTTGACAGATAACAAGTCATCTCTAAAAAATGGGGCATATGTTTGCACCAAAATTTAGCAAGTCAGTCAAAATCGGCAATGAAGTCAAAAATGCGGAAAGTAACGGACGATTTGGAAAGATCTGAAGATATTTGGCAATGATAAGATTTTTAAGGAAATAACTGTCCGAGATAAGGCCGATACGGATCAAGTAATGGAACGTGTTGTATTAGGACACGATCGGCCGACGGGTATAAAAGAAGGGCCAGAGCAAGCCACAACGGGGATCCAACACAATACAATCAACCAGCTTTTACTTTTCTGCTTTTTCCTGTCGACTAGGAGTAGTTTCTGTAATTTAGATCTCTCTTTGTAATCGACCTTGATCAATAAAGTTGCGCATCGCCGATTGTTGATCTTCGTCAATTACACCCCCAGGTTTGATTTGTTCTGATTTTGTTGCGCATCGCCTTCTTCAGAATCGATCTACCTTTATCCTCTGATTAGCCTTAATCGGCTAATTAGACTTACCTTGTTACCTTGATCTTGATCGGCTTCAAGCTGATTAAGTCTAAGCCGATTGATCTCCACGATCGGTTTTGTGTGAATTTTATATTTTTACCTTGTCGGTTATAGGTCAAATCGACTGGCACGCTTTGAACCCGGTGTTCGTCTAGTGTGCTGCTGTCAGAAACCCTACATTAAGTTTTTGACGCCAACAGGAGGACAAGGAAGGAAAAGATTACTCAAGATTGTCTAACACGTACACGTGTAGCAGCTGTTAGCCAGTTAGCTTCAGTAACGGCGATTGCACGGCGAGACAAGCACTGTAGTAGGCCAGGCTGAAACATTTTACGCCGTAGGGCTTCTTGACCGTGGAGGAGTGAGCCTTCAGTATGGACTCGGATCTTCCTGCCATGGTCGAGAAGCAAGCCGGCCGTCAAATCAATCATTGATACAGTAGCAATTAATCTAGGACAAGCACGGTAGGAGGAATAAAAGACAATGCGTTGGCTTTGCCTTGCTCAAATCTGTTGATGCAGAGAAAATGTTAATCGTTTGGTGAAAGAAACAGTTCCAGGGATAGTAGATTGGACGGCACAGTTCAATTTATCTTGCTCAAGGGCTTGTTTGGAACACAGTAATTTCATATAATATATACAGGAAATTCTCTGTGTTTTAAATAGGATTGAGTAGTATAATAATTTAGATGAACCTTGCAGGCATGGACTGTGAATCATCGATCGCTGCTGAGAAGTCAAGATCGTGACAGATAGATGCTAACATAACCGAAGAGCAACAACGGTTTTGCTAATTTAATTTGAGACTATCTTTACTAATTCTTTGGTGAGAACACCCTTTAATCATGATATGCAACAGCATCCTCTTCCTTCACCTATCAAAAGCTCTCTCATTATAATACTTGGTGATATCCCATTCCTTTCCACTCAAACTAAAAAAAAACCCTTGTTTTGAAATTTGACCTAGTTGAATTTTCTCGAGTTAAAAGTTTTTCGAGTTGAATTTAACTTCCTGGTTCGAAATTTTCTGAGTTGAAGTTTTTTATTTGAATTTCTTCGAGTTGACACTCTCGATTTGAAATTTTCAGAGTAAATTTTTTTTATTTGATTGTTTAGGGGAAGGAAAGAGGGGTGAGGGAAGGCAGAAGGGAAGAGGGAGGTGGGTTGTGAGTGGAAATGTGATATCCTAAGGGCTTGTTTGGAAGCCCGATGCCCGGCCTGGATCCTCGCCTGATTCCGTGGGCAAAAAACCCTATGGTAAATTTCTCTGGATTAATCGAACCGGCGTTTGGATGGCAGACGAAGGTGGATTCCTCGGCCCAATCCCCCTCATTTCCGCGGAGACAAAATCATCTAGTCAGGACACCGGGAATTATTCTCTTGGTGCATGACGAACTCCTCCCGCATCGGCGCATGACGAACTCCTCCCGCATTGGTGCCGCCATGCGCCTCCCTCCCTCCACTACTAAGCGCTTCCTCCTCCCTCTCCGGCAGTTGCGCCTCACCAGTAAAGATTCCCCCTCCTCCTCCCGCTAGCGTTATGCATCTAACTCCTTTTTTCTCATACCCGTTTTGAGGAAGCAGAGAAGGCAATTGTTGTTTGTGAGAAGGTCACTGAGGTGCAGAGGTTGGGAGAAGAGGGAGCCGCCGTCTATTGGAGTTTCCCTTGGAGAGGATGCTGTGAAGATAAGTCCCCTGCTCCTCTCTCTCTCTATACTGAAAATGCATGTACAACTTTATGGTGAAGGAGCAGTAGGCTTCAGGGTAATTGTACTTGATTTGCAGAGGATGTTTGGGTTCTTGATCGAGATTAAGGCCTTGTAAACCTCCCTTCCAGAAATAAAAATTTAATTTCCTCTCAATTATGAATTTATTTTCCGTATTTACATTATGTCTTTAAATTCTGCAATTTATATTCTTGCAATCTATTTTCCGCACATTTGGATTTGCCTCCACTCCTTCTAAATGCTTATGGATCTTATGCCAAGGATGAATGATTGGTAGATAAGTCTTCTTCAGACCATATCCCAATTATCTAGGCAAATCTTGTGTTCTTCCTTGAAAGAAACCGATATTTGTTCTTGAGAGGATCAATCCTGGAAGATCGGGTTTTTGGGTGTTCTTGTCTTGTGTTCTAGCTTGTTATGACTTGTGGGAAGCCATCTAGGAATATCTTGATCATCAAGAACCCACGAGCTAGTTGATAGCCAAGTTTTCATTCTTGAACCCGTTCTTGTGCACCCTTCTGTAAATTTGAAAAAGGTCAGAACTTTGACGTCGATTCTTGCAATAGAAGATTGGAATAGGTTCCTGACATCCATAGGAAGGTGTCCACAAAGTTTCATAAGGTTTGGATCAACCGATCAAAAGATTCATCAATTTTCCTTTGAGTTGGGATGAGTTGTACTGTTCTTCTCGCTGTTTTTTTCCTGTAGCTACAGTAGAACCCGCAATACCGCGCTATAGTACCCAGTAGTGTGGGGGTACTGTTCATCCAGCAGTACTAGGCTTGATCTGTGGTAGTGCCGCTCGTGGCTGAGAAATTTGGAATTTTCGCTTTCTCCGCTTTGCCTTTTTGACGTGAGGATGTTTGTTGGATTGTTTTGAGTGGGGAAATTTTTATTTTGGGATCATTCACCCCCCTCTGATCACCATCTCAGTTCTTCAGCATGTTATGTTAAGTTTTATTGTCTGAAAACTATTGAATTGTTATTTACTAATGAAAGGCTTAATCTTGTATCTTGATTGCACTTTTTTTGTCATTTTACCATGCCTATTTGAGGTAGCTAGTTTTTGGGTTCTAATCAAACCTGTATTATATTGCAAGACTGCAATTATACCGTATGACATAAAATTTTAATATTTGATGATCTTCTATTTGAAAACTAAACATTTCAAAATTTGGCATTTATAAACTTGTGTTGTCCATAACAACCCCTGAAACTCTACTTTCGTGAATTTTGCTTTAGCAAATTACAATATGATTGTCCATGGATTCCCACATGAAATATGCCTTTTACATTTGGCATTTACTTAATTACTTTTGCATTTCTACTCTAGATTCTAGCTACTTTATGATTGCCATGTTCAAAAATTTTGGTAATGTATGTTCTAACGACATGAACATAATGTGGTATCGTACGACAAACATGGGTGCTATCCCATTAGGTTTTTCCGAAATGCATCTTGATTTTAGCAGCAGACTAGCAGATGAACTATTATAACAGACTTCTTGAGCCATAGAAAAAAACTGACTAAATCTACAACTAATAATCTTGTGATCCAAAAAGGTTGACATGGATAAGAACAAGTTTTAAGTGTCTCTTGTAGGAAGACTAATTCTTATTCAATCTTAGCTAGAATTCATAATTATGAGCTTACCTTTATCTATTATGTTGTTGCCGTGAATTTGAGGTTATTGTAAATCATGCTCCTTTTGTTTCTCTCCTCATGTATGCCGACTGATCGCTCTATTTTCTTCTGATTTCTCTTTATACTGTTTTGCTGCCTTTTATTGCTCGATGATGCAAATTGGGTCAAATGATGAATTAGACAATTAAGGTTATGAATTAGGCCTTGAACCATTAGACTTGCATACTATAAATTATTAATTCATTTCACTGTTGTAAAACTTGTTCATTATTCTTTACATGCAGTTGTCCTCTTTTGATTACTGTCTGTGTTACTTTATTTGCCTATGCACTACTCTGTTGGTTCGGTTGATTAAATAACCTGTTGTCCGAACAATAATTAATTATTTTGAATTCTCATCATAAGAATAGTGATTATAATTAAAGAATAACTTAAACTGCATGATTAGGAAGGTAAGGGTTGAAGGCCTTCTTTACATACTTAATTGTTTAGTTTAAATGATATAAACTTGACCCAGGTGTAGATGAGGTAAGAGCTAGTCGTTAGCATTCCTACACCATGTGCCTGAGAGCACTATCAATCAATTATACATTAATTTGGGATTAGTATTATATTCTTGCTCTTATTATCGCAATTTGTAAAACCATCCAAAAATCAATTTTTGTGTTTGTTTTGTTTCAATTTGAAGTATTGGATGGTTAGCTAGTTCCTTTAAAAGGCTAACAACAAGTACAAGAGTTCAACTATTTTAGTGAAAATATGAGCTTATTGGAAAGCAAATTGAATATGAAGTCCAACACAAGTTTCTCTTAACTTATTTTCTCTTAACCTTTTGTATACAAAACAACTCTTAACTTACCTTCTCTTAATTTTACTTCTCTTAACTTACTTTTTCTTAACCTTGCAACATACCATTACAATTGTACTAAACAATGCTTAAATTTACTTTCTTTCCTCTTCTATGACCCTCCATGAAGATCTAACACAACCTACTTCATTACAAGATGGCGTCCCCTCATTCCTCGTCACCGAATGGATCTGATGAGGCACCCAACGTAAGAAAATAGAGGCGCGGTCCAAGAGGGCTTAGTAAAAGGCCCTAGAGCCGATATACCATTACAGCGGTTGATCCGCAGGATAGGCCCCTACCGCACCTCCTAAGGCCGCAGCAGCATTTCGAACATTGTGCGGGATTGTTGGGCGTGAAAGGGTCCCCATCACGTATCCATCATGGAAGACACTGACAGATGAGGAGCGCGACAGCCTGGTGACAGAAATTTTCGTGTCATTTGTGCTCCCACAAGATGCCATGCACGCACTGCGACGGTATGCGTTGCTAGTGGCGAGAAAGGCATGGAAGAACTTTGAGAGTGTCCTCATCACTAATTACGTGAATAAGTGAAGGATCGAGATGGCGAACAAAGGGGAGGTGAATGATCGCAACTTAAAATTTTCCCAAAAATAATCCAAACAAGCCCATGAAGAAAACACACAAGAGGAGCCGACCAAGATGAGCCTTTTGTGATGTCTGGCCAGTGCTACAGCACGAGGTCCGGTAGCACCGGAGACCGATAGTACTGCAGGAAGAGCAGTAGCACGAGCTCAAGAACAGTCTGAAAAACAACAAGACCTAAAAGCAAATTTCGATGAATCTTTTGATCGACTGGACAAAAACACACGAAACTTGGTAGATATGATCCTAGGGATGTTAGGAACTCATTCCAACCTTCAACTATTAGGATTGACGTCAAAGTTCTAACCTTTTTGCCCGGGAAGGAAGAACACACCAAGTTTGCACATGAACCCAAGAAATCGACCTAAGGCTTACTCGTGGGATTTTAATGATTAGGATGATCTTGGAAAGCTTCCCACATGTCATAGCAAGCAAAAGCACAAGTCTGACCTTCCACAAATGCGATTTACGAGATCATTCATTCAAGAACGCAAAAACCGATTTCTTGCAAGAATAACACATGGATTGCCTAGATGATTGGTATAAGATCTAAAGAGAGATTCATCCATCAATCAACATCCTTGGCATAAGAATCGTAAGCATTTTAGAAGAAGATGAGGCAAATCCAAAAGCAGGTAGAAGGAGGGGACGCAAATCCAAATTACATGAATGTAAATTGCAAGAATGTAAGTGCGGAATTTAAATGCGTAAAGTAAATTCAAGCATAAGAGAAAATGATTTGCATTTATGGAAGGGAGGTTTACAAAGCCTCACAACGAAGTGGGCAAAGCTCAAAGGAGCAAAAAACCTCTAAAACCTTCAAGAGGAGGAAGGCCACCCCTCCCCATCTATTTATACTACTCTTGGGCCACCTACCACTCTTGGATGAGTCCCTCAACCCTAGGGCACTCTATCAAGGGCTAGGATTGACCCACTCATACAGCCATACAAGGGCTAACCCAAAACTGTAAGGACCCGAATCCACTGATTCGAACCCACTGTGTTTACCGCACTATTCCCAGGATCAACGCTAGTGCACACAGCTCAACATTGGTACATATCACATCATACTCAACGATAAAGGAATAATAGTTCATTTATTGATATAACTAAAGGTATGATCTTATGACCAACTTACATTATTAAGCCACGCAGGGCAAGACCGAAAATATAAACTAATAATTAAGCAAATGAAAGTAGAAAACGAGATAGCTCATCAGTTCACCACAGTAACCGACAAGGCTCTGACCCTAATGACTCGTGTCTTCCTCGACTTCATCTTCCAACACAGTGTAGATTCCTCAACTGTTGATTATTGTTGTTTGGCAAGGGTGAGTACTTAAAGCACTCAACAAGTTGTGCATGTAATGCGCTTCTATGTATCTATATGTAAGGCTTATTCCAATGGATAGGCTATCATGGCTATTTCGCAATAAGCACATTTATGAACAAATATAGTAAATAGATTGTAAAGAATGTAAAACAAATAACAATAGTAAATAAATTCAGATTTCTCAAGTAAACCAAGTTTCCAATCCTAAGTCAAATTTCATCTTCCATATGGCATTCCGCCATCCCAACCATGTTGTCCAATTAATTAAACTAACCCTTAATCTGTAATTCCGAGCATTGCTCAATACCGCGAGCACGGCTATCCTAATAGTTTCACACTCGCAGAGGTTATGCACTTTACCCACGTGATACAACCAAACACCACCAAGGCGAGTGATTATAACAAAGCCTTTACAAAGCTCGCTTAACCCGATACTATCCGCTAAGGATTCAACACTGTGGGACTGGTTACCACATCCGTGGCCCCTCTTGCGCCATGTGAATTACACCATAACTCGGGAACTCACACCGACCACGATAGTACCAAAATCAAGACATTGCAAATTACTCACTAGGTGGCCCATACCGACATGTGGTTGCATGATTGACTCAGTCAAAGGCTTGCAAGGTTAAGTCCTTAGTGTGATCAAGGCAAGACATCCACATACCATCTCGCCCATCGGGCCCACCTTGGCCTCCTCGCCTTTGCCACTTGCCTCAATCTAAGTTATCATCACCCGCTTGATTACCAAGCACCACGTGCCATCAACAATTCAACATCGCTATGTGACATGACTCGCCACAACAACTCAATCTCATCGTGTGATCCCACATGACACACAAGTTCATAATATCGCTCCATACTCCATTAATCAAGATTAATTATCAATGATTCTGATACATGTGATGACGTGGCACGACTAAGCAACTAATACGGTCTAAACCTCCAATGTTGATCATAATTACTAGTCAACTACATTAAACCAATCTAGGGTGACAATGGATCATGACATACAATGACAAGGTAGGGTATAGATCAATCTGTATATTAGCTAAGCCCAATCTAGTTTGAAACAATTGTATATTTGAAACATATATAATAGGGTAAAACAAATATAGCAATTTTATAAACATGGGTTCAACATGATCAAAGCACAACTTGCCTTGAATAGGTCCTGATCTTGATCTGAAGCTTGCTCTTGAGTTGTCGGATCTTCCTCCAAGCGCCGCACAATTCAACGTCTCACGCTGCATCAAGAAGAAAAGCAAATAAATACCAAAACAGAGAGCAATTGAACTCCAAAAATCAAATAAAATTCACCATTAAATAGATCTCAATTTTACAAATTTTTAGAAATTTGAATCACTCAAATCCGAGTTAAATTGCAAAAGATATAGCCTTTGAAGTTTGAAATAAATCAAATTGCAAAAATCGAAAATCGATTTAACAGATTTATTTTTATTTCAAAAAATTATCTGCGTCATCATGACGTCAGCATGACGCCAGCGCTGAACCGAACCAACGAGCTCGACACGTGGCCTCGGTGCATAGACCGTCCACGAGACCTCATCCGTCCACGTGAACCCGCGCCGCGACGCCGAAACCCGTAGTGCCACGCTGCCTTGACCCGATTGGTTGCGGCGTCGCCCGCCGATGCACGACACGCGGCACGCATCCACGGCCCGATCTAATCGAACGGCGACGATGCGCGCAACGCGCTCGATCCTCCGCTCATCCGCATCCGACGGCCACAAGCTTACCCGAGACTAATGGCGACGACGGTGAAGAAAGTCACCGGAGACGAAGAAGAAGCTTCGCGACGGCGTTTCGCGCGCTTCGCGTGAAGAAGTAGATCGGTCGACGCGGCACACCCCGACGAGTCCAACTCCGAGATCCAAACGCCGAAAATCGACGAACCGGCGCGATCCTTAGCAAAACCTCGGCGGCGCAGAGCTTCAACTCCGACGAGCTCCTCGATGCGTGACGACGGCTCTCGCGAAACCTCATCGACCAAAAGATGCGCGCGATACAGACGAACCTCGGGCGCTACCCCTCCTTTTATAGCCTCGCCAACGCGCTAAAAACGGAACCCTAGCTTCCCGTGGCGAAGTCGTGTCGGTCGGCGGACGACCGAGTCCTTCGGAGAGACGACAACCTCACCACCCGATCCGCTACCGACGCCCGGATCACTCTTGATACGACACGATCCGCACCGATCTTTCCAAATCCAACGGCGCAATCTTTATCCTTCCCGAATCGGTACGATGCAATCGGACCCGCCCGATCTTGATCCAACGGCGCAGATTCAATCGCTCTAGGGTTTACCCGAGATGGGCCAAATGGGCCGCGCTTCTCTGGGCACGCCAAGACAAGACACCGGCCGGCCCATTATCGTTCGGATTTCTCAAAGGTTTTCAATTAAATTAATTCCAAAATTCATTTAATTTGTTTTAGGCAATAAAATAATCAGGAAAAATCCAAGAAAAATTTCAAAAATACTTTGAGACATTCTGGACTCAAATAAAATATTTTTACCAAAACTTTATTTTAACTTTGCACAGATTTCAATACTTTTGGATAAAAGCAATAAACTTGAAATAAGATTTAATTCAAATAAATCCAGAAAAATCTAAATAAATTCCAGAAAATCACAAATGCACATTTAAGCAATAAAATAATATTTGATGATTTTTGGGATGTTACAAACCTCCCCTTAATGTAATCTTGACCGAGGTTCGTGGCTAACTAGAGAATAGGTTCGAAATTCGACTTCAAATCTTCTTCTCGCTCCCATGTGGCTTCACTTTCTAATGATTGCTCCATCAACTCGCAAAGCGAGTAGACTTGTTTCGGTCTTATGCTCCATAACATCCAAAATTCGACCGTTGCTCTTTGTAAGTCAAATCTTCTTGCACTCTATTGCATCTAACTGGGTTTGCTCCGCTGGTACTCTGAGACACTTCTTAAGCTGCGACACATGGAATACATCATGCACTCGCCAAGGACCGAGGCAACTCTAACTGATAAGCCACCTCTCCTCGACGGCTCAAAATCTTGAGCGACTAACATATCTTGGTGCAAGCTTCCTTTAACATGAAATCTTTTAACGCCCTTAAGAGGGGTAACCCTGAGATACACATGATCTTCTGGTTCAAAACTCAAATCTCGACGACGGTTGTCTGCGTAGCTTTTCTGTCTTGACTGTGCTATCTTCAACCTCTCTCTGATCATTGCGACTTGACTTTCGGCTTCCTCAAGAATGTCTGGCCCGAAACCAAACGCTCTCCTGCTTGCTCCAATTCAATGGAGTACGACAAGCACGTCCATACAACGCCTCAAACGGTGACATCTGCAGGCTAGCTTGATAACTATTATTATAACTGAACTCTGCATACAGCCAACACTTATCCCATGTCGCAGTATAAGCTAAAGCACAAGCTCTCAACATATCCTCCAAAATCTGATTTACCCTTTCGACCACCATCCGTCATGGGTGATATGTCAGTGCTAAAATTCAAACGAGTTCCCATGGCTTCGTGCAACTTATTCCGTAATCTTGAGGTAAATTGGGTACCTCATCTCGACACAATCTTCTTGGGCACTCCATGCAAACATACAATCCTTGACATGTACAACTCTGCTAAACGATCTCCGGAATAAGTGGTCTTTACTGGGATGAAGTGAGCGACCTTGGTTAGACGATCCACAACTACCCAAATGGAATCGTAACCTCTCTGAGTTTTAGGTAAACCGGTGATAAAATCCATTCCGATTTCCTCTCACTTCCATTCCGGAATTTTCAATGGCTGCAACAAACCAGCGGGTCTTTGATGCATGGCTTTTACCCTCTGACATATGTCGCATAAAGCAACATGCTTAGCCACTTCACGCTTCATGTTAGGCCACCAAAATCTCTCTTTCAAATCTTGGTACATCTTGGCACTTCCTGGATGAATCGAGTACTTAGAATCATGAGCCTCCTCCAGAATCAATTGCTTTAGTTCCTTTTTATCCGGCACACAAATTCGGCCTTTGAAGAACATGGTTCCTTGCTCGTCCAGAGTGAAATCTACAGCTAAGCCTTCTTCCTTTTTAACCTTGATCTTAGAAATTTTATCGTCATCCTTCCGCCTTCTCTAATCGACCTTCCAAATGTTGGCTTTACTTCAAGTGCAGCTACCATTCCTTGCGGAACAACTTCCAACCTTAGTTTCTGAAATTCCTTGCATAATTCTGGTTGATCCTCCATTGTCAATGTTTTTGCGCTACGGCTCTTTCGACTCAGAGCATCTGCCACCACATTGGCTTTTCCGGGGTGATAATGGATTCCCACATTATAATCCTTAATTAGCCCTAGCCATCTTCGCTGTCTCATATTCAGATCTGCTTGAGTGAATATGTATTTGTGCTCTTATGGTCCAGATATACCTCACATCTATTTCCTATGAGATAATGACGCCATATCTTTAAAGCATGCACTACGACAGCTAATTCCAAATCATGCGTTGGGTAGTTCACTTCATGCGGTCTTAACTGTCTCGACGCATAAGCAACGACTTTGCCTTCTTGCATTAACACGCATCCCAAGCCTTGCTTTGAAGCATCGCAATAAATATCAAATCCATTCTGCACATCTGGCAACACTAATACGGGGGCTGTTGTTAAACGCTTCTTTAATTCCATGAAACTTGTCTCGCACTCTGGCTTCCATGCAAACTTCTTTTCTTTCTTCAACAACTGCGTAAGGGGTTTAGCAATTATCGAGAATCCTTCTATGAACCGACGGTAATATCCCGCCATTCCCAGGAAACTACGGATCTGGTAATGACTTTGGTTGCTCCTAATGCAACATCAAGGCCCACTTTGCTTGGGTCAACTGCTACTCCTTTAGTAGTCATTACATGACCAAGAAATTCTACTTTCTCCTTCCAAAATTCACACTTGCTAAACTTAGCATATAGCTGATGTTCTCGCAGCCTCTCTAAAACCATTCTGAGATGTTCGCATGCTCTTCCTCCGCCTTCGAGTAAACCAAGATATCGCCTATGAAGACTACAACAAACTTATCCAAATATTCCATGAAAACCTTATTCATCATGTTCATGAAATATGCCGGGCATTAGTCAATCCAAATGACATGACCGTGAACTCATAATGTCCATATCGCGAGAAAACGCAGCCTTAGGCACATCCTCCGCTCGGATCTTCAATCGATGGTATCCCGAACGAAGATCTACCTTGGAGAAAACTCAGCTCCTCTTAATCGATCAAATAAGTCATCGATCCCGGGCAACGGATACTTATTCTTGATCGTTATTTCATTCAAAGGCACGATAATCGATGCACATTCTAAGACTTCCATCCTTCTTGCGAACAAACAAAACCGGGCTCCCCACGGCGATGAACTAGGTCTAATGAAGCCTTTCTCTGCGCGCCTCAATCGCTTCTTCATTTCCACTAACTCATCGGTAGGCATCCGATATGGTCTCTTTGATATCGGTCTGTGTCCCGGCGCTAACTCGATCACAAACTCGATATCACGGTCCGGTGGCAATCCCGCAAATCTTCCGAAACACATCCGGTATTCCTCAGCATCGCACATCTTCCATGCCGATGGCTTTCACGCTGTTGACCATTAATCGCCCATCTCGAATCAAGGTTGCTTGAAACTCTACTTTCTTGCCACTAGGGCCTTCCAAAGTCACGGTCCTTCGCCACAATCCAAAACGGCCTTATGCTTAGACAGCCAATCCATTCCAAGGATGACGCCTAGGATTGCGATTTATCAAGATAAGATTCGCTAGGAATTCTATCCCATCCATAAGCAACTTAGCTCCCAAACACCCAAGGCTAGATCTAAGTTCAGATCCTGGGGCTTGGACTAAGAGCACACACTTAAGATTCACCACTTTAAATCCATTCTTGGTTGCAAAACTTTGAGAAACAAACGAATGCGAAGCTCCAGAATCAAACAAAATCGAAGTGTGTATCGAGTTGACCGTAAACTTACCCAGTACGACGTCCGTAGCTTCCTGAGCTCCATCTGCAGTGATGTGGTTGATCGTTCCACGCACTGTTGATTGCGGGGTTGCTCCAGCTTGACCTGGCGCACGATTTCCTCCTGAGGCTGGTGCTTTGGCAGGTGTGGTTCCCAAGTTGAAACGAACTGGCGTGATGCCTCCCTTCTGTGGACACCTATTAGAAAAGTGCCCTGGCTCATTGCATGTATAGCATCTTTTCACGGCAGACTGTTGATTCCCTCCTGGTGCATTGTTGCCCTGTGCTGGTGTCTGAAAATTCTGATTGGCAGGGCGAGGTGCAGGGGTTGATGTCCTGTTCACAGCTGGTGGTTGGAATCTTGCAAATTGTTGTGGTGACATCCTCAAACGTAGATGGTTTGGACGTCCACCCTGATTTGTCATTAAGCGCTTACGGTTTTCACCCAGCTCTTTGCGCTTGTCCTCTAGGATCAAAGCCTCATTCACTAGTTCCCAAAGTCCGAAAATTGTGGGTGATCACCCCACTGTAGTCCTCAATTCACCCTTCATGAAACGATCGCTTAGCTTTATCTGTCGCTACGCCTTCAGGGCATAGCGAGCTAATCGAGTAAATTTATTCGTATTCGCCACCGGGTTGGCCTCCTTGTTTCAAAGCCCCGAACTCTTCCTTCTTGAGGTCCATCATTCCTTCAGGACATGATATCAAGGAAAGCATTAGTAAACTCCTCCCATGTGATCTCTTGTGGGGCTCCATGAGCGGCACAATAATTCTCCCACCATTCTGCGGCGGTTCCTTCCAATTGATGAGAGGCGTAGAGCACCTTCTCATTGCCCTCACACTGAGTGATGTGCAGCTTCTTCTCAATTGTCCTAAGCCAGTCATCGGCTTCCAAAGGGTTCACATTCCTCGAAAAGTTGGTGGCCTAGTCCTCATAAAATCTGATAGCTTTGAGTGAGGTCGGGTCCACCATGGTTGTTCGAGCTGTGGGTTGTTGTTGTTGGTCGCAGTTGGTCATCTGCTTGATCCGCCGCATCATAGTCTGATCGCTTGAGTCTGCGACAAGAAACGCTCCCAGATTCTGCATGTCCACTGGCGGTGGTTGAGGGCTGCCTCTGTCGTTGGTGTTGTCGTTCTGGCGCAGTCCACTTCCTGAAGCTCCGTTGTTTCCTCGAGTATTCACCATTTGATGATTGCCTTTTAGGTTAGGGAAGGTAGATGTAGCATAGATAAGAAGTAAGACTTTCTAAAGCGGGGAGATAGATTATACCCAAACTGAAATAATTCTTTATTATTCTTGGTATGGTCCCTTATTTAAGCCTACAAGCTTTGCAACACATACTGCACACTCAGCATTACAAAGAAGCAAACTAACATGAAACCTTAACGTCAACCAAAAAGGTAAAGACTAACTTAAAGACGCGACTCACACTCGAGTCTCAACACACCTCAAGGTCGACACTCACTCATCCACCCACCCCGGCCGAGGCCGATCCGCGATACACCGGCGGATGAGCGGCATAGGAGCGAACCTATCCCGTGACCTACTCACTGGTCCTCTGCAACCACGGGTCCGCACTCTCCTCCGCTCCCACTCGCTCCTCGATCCTCCTGACTCCTCAACTAGCTCCCGAACTTCTCGAGTCACGCGCTCCACTCGCCCTCGACCGCCTCTAGGGCCTCTCCCACTCGGTGATCATCCCGATAGCAAGCACGGTCACCTCAAGCTCTGCTCGCCACTCAGTGCCTCGCACACGCCTCCACTCCCGAGTAGAATCTCTCATATGATCCTCCCGGCAAGGGCGAACTCGCAAGGTGTGTGGCTGTGGCACACTCGCCCTCCACGATCCGTCGGCGCCGCATGCTTGCACATCCGGATGAAGGCGAACATCGAGTCGTGAAGCTCGCCGGCGTAGTCGCAGCAGACACGGCCAAGAGCAAGTCGAGCAACCTCTTGAATCGCAACCTCGCACGAGAATCTTCGGCGGAGATGTTGATTGGCCTGCTAGCTTCCTCGCTCTCCCGAGCGTAGATAATCGCCTTGCAATAAATCCTCGGTGTACACCATTAATCCACCACCGCCTCCTTGGTAAAGCGGACGGTAGAAGCCTCTCGCGTCTCAAGAACTCTCCACAACTCCATGGCGTAGCCACCACCGATTCTCAAAGGTTGGAACGATCGGCATCCGCTTCACAAGAACTTTGAATAAGTTCTCCACCCGAAACGGCAAGTAAAACGGTAAATTCAGCAAAGGCGAGAGTAGAGAATGAGATGAGTCGAGAGTGTTTTATTAGTCAAGTTTAGATTTTCTTTAGAAAATAGTTTGTACACACACAAGACACCTCCATACTATCTAGGCCAAGACCTACAACAAGATGCTCGATACCACCTCAGAAGGACCCGAATCCATCGATTCAACCCACCGTGTTTACCGCACTATTCCTAGGATCAACGCTAGTGCACACAGCTCAACATTGGTACATATCACATCATACTCAACGATAAAGGAATAATAGTTCATTTATTGATATAACTAAAGGTATGATCTTATGACCAACTTACATTATTAAGCCACGCAGGCAAGACCGAAAATATAAACTAATAATTAAGCAAATGAAAGTAGAAAACGAGATAGCTCATCAGCTCACCACAGTAAACCGACAAGGCTCGGACCCTAATGACTCGTGGTCTTCCTCGACTTCATCTTCCAACACAGTGTAGATTCCTCAACTGCTGATTATTGTTGTTTGGCAAGGGTGAGTACTTAAAGCACTCAACAAGTTGTGCATGTAATGCGCTTCTATGTATCTATATGTAAGGCTTATTCCAATGGATAGGCTATCATGGCTATTTCGCAATAAGCACATTTTATGAACAAATATAGTAAATAGATTGTAAAGAATGTAAAACAAATAACAATAGTAAATAAATTCAGATTTCTCAAGTAAACCAAGTTTCCAATCCTAAGTCAAATTTCATCTTCCATATGGCATTCCGCCATCCCAACCATGTTGTCCAATTAATTAAACTAACCCTTAATCAGTAATTCCGAGCATTGCTCAATACCATGAGCACGGCTATCCGAATAGTTTCACACTGCAGAGGTTATGCACTTTACCCACGTGATACAACCAAACACCACCAAGGCGAGTGATTATAACAAAGCCTTTACAATGCTCGCTTAACCCGATACTATCCGCTAAGGATTCAACACTGTGGACTGGTTACTACATCCGTGGCCCCCTCTTGCGCCATGTGAATTACACCATAACTCGAACTCACACCGACCACGATAGTACCAAAATCAAGACATTGCAAATTACTCACTAGGTGGCCCATACCGCATATGTGGTTGCATGATTGACTCAGTCAAAGGCTTGCAAGGTTAAGTCCTTAGTGTGATCAAGGCAAGACATCCACATACCATCGCCCATCGGGCCCACCTTGGCCTCCTCGCCTTGCCACTTGCCTCAATCTAAGTTATCATCACCCGCTTGATTACCAAGCACCACGTGCCATCAACAATTCAACATCGCTATGCGACATGACTCGCCACAAGAACTCAATCTCATCGTGTGATCCCACATGACACACAAGTTCATAATATCGCTCCATATTCCATTAATCAAGATTAATTATCAATGATTCTGATACATGTGATGACGTGGCACGACTAAGCAACTAATACGGTCTAAACCTCCAATGTTGATCATAATTACTAGTCAACTACATTAAACCAATCTAGGGTGACAATGGATCATGACATACAATGACAAGGTAGGGTATAGATCAATCTGGTATATTAGCTAAGCCCAATCTAGTTTGAAACAATTGTATATTTGAAACATATATAATAGGGTAAAACAAATATAGCAATTTTATAAACATGGGTTCAACGTGATCAAAGCACAACTTGCCTTGAATAGGTCCTGATCTTGATCTGAAGCTTGCTCTTGAGTTGCTGGATCTTCCTCCAAGCGCCGCACAATTCAACGCCTACGCTGCATCAAGAAGAAAAGCAAATAAATACCAAAACAGAGAGCAATTGAACTCCAAAATCAAATAAAATTCACCATTAAATAGATCTCAATTTTACAAATTTTAGAAATTTGAATCACTCAAATCGAGTTAAATTGCAAAAGATATAGCCTTTGAAGTTTCAAATAAATACTGAAATTGCAAAAATCAGAAAATCAGATTTAACAGATTTATTTTTATTTCAAAAAAAAAAATTACTGCGTCGTCATGACGTCAGCATGACGCCAGCGCTGAACCGAACCAACCAGAGCTCGACACGTGGCCTCGGTGCATAGACCTGGTCCACGAGACCTCATCTGGTCCACCGTGAACCCGGCGCACGACGCCTCGAAACCCGTAGTGCCACGCGTCTTGACCCGATTGGTTGCGCCGCCGCTCGCGATGCAGACGACACGCGCACGCATCCACGGCCCGATCTAATCGAACGGCGATGATGCGCGCAACGCGCTCGATCCTCCGCTCATCCGCATCCGACGCCACAAGCTTACCCGAGACTAATGGCGAGACGACGGTGAAGAAAGTCACCGGAGACGAAGAAGAAGCTTCGGCGATGGCGTTTCGGCGCGTTCCCGGTGTGAAGAAGTAGACTGGTCGACGCGGCACACCCCGACGAGTCCAACTCCGAGATCCAAACGCCGAAACCGACGAACCGGCGACGATCCTTAGCAAAAACTCTCGGCCGCAGAGCTTCAACTCCGACGAGCTCCTCCGATGCGTGACGACGGCTCGCGAAACCTTACCGACCAAAAGATGCGGCGATACAGACGAACCTCGGGCGCTACCCTCCTTTTATAGCCTCGCCAACGCGCTAAAAACGGAACCCTAGCTTCCCGCCATGGAAGTCGTGTCGGCGGCGGACTCGAGTCCTTCGCGGAGACGACAACCTCACCACCCGATCCGCTACCGACGGCCCAGATCACTCTTGATACGACACGATCCGCACCGATCTTTCCAAATCCAACGGCGCAATCTTTATCCTTCCCGAATCGAGACGATGCAATCGGACCGCCGATCTTGATCCAACGGCGCAGATTCAATCGCTCTAGGGTTTACCCGAGATGGGCCAAATGGGCCGCTTCTCGGCCGCACGCAGACAAGACACGGCCGGGCCCATTATCGCTCCGGATTTTTCAAAGGTTTTCAATTAAATTAATTCCAAAAATTCATTTAATTTGTTTTAGGCAATAAAATAATCACGAAAAATCCAAGAAAAATTTCAAAAATACTTTGAGACATTCTGGACTCAAATAAAATATTTTTACCAAAACTTTATTTTAACTTTGCACAGATTTCAATACTTTTGGATAAAAGCAATAAACTTGAAATAAGATTTAATTCAAATAAATCCAGAAAAATCTAAATAAATTCCAGAAAATCACAAATGCACATTTAAGCAATAAAATAATATTTGGCAGATTTTTGGGATGTTACAAAAACCCTCCACACAAACCGGGTTTTCTTGCACGGTTTTCAAAACACACTAACTAGACCCGTTATCCTATTAACTAGAACGCGATCCGACGGCCCTCATTGATCCAAGTAGCTTCTAGCTAGCATCTCATCCATTCCTTGTCTTCTTTAGCTTGCACCGACTTTGTCTCCAATCATCTTTCGGCGATCCTCAATCGTTTGGACCTTCGACGCTCCTCACCTAGTCCCGGTCATCCTCCACCTCACCATGATCAAAACCCGATGTCCTGCAACCATCAAAAATAAGGAAACACATCACATAGCAATGTCCCAAAAGCTATGCAATAAATTCATCAAAGTCCATGCATTGAAATTTATCTTCACTCATACTGGCCGGTGCTACCGCCCTCAGGCCGATAGCTCTGTCCATAGTGGACCCCCAGGCTGGTAGCACCGCTCTTCGCTAGCACCAGAAAATACCTTCTCTGGAATTTTTACACCACTCCAAAGGGCCGGTGCTACCACTCGCCTGATAGCACCGCCCAGCTAGAACCCCTAAAACATCCTCTTTGAGATTTTTACACTGGCCATTTGGGCCGGTGCTAACTCTCACCTGGTAGCACCGCGCTACCATGGCCGATAGCACTGGGAAAACAGCTAAAGGTTCAAATTGCTTATAATTTCAAATCTAATTCAAATCAAACTCAAACCAGAGCATACCAAGCTCAAGCTTAGTCAAAATACTCATCACAAACCTCGGTAGACCTCCACATGATCTTTCAATAAGGAAATGACTCCGTTACAGAAGTACAGGTTCATCGCTGAAGGCGTGTGGGAACTATTTGTTGAGATGAAGACGACGAAAGAGTTCATGCGTCAAAGTGCGTGCACAAGACCGTTCATTCAAAAACCATCCACCCGCACAGACTCGGCTCCACTGGGTACGTGAGCAAGATCGCGCAATGGGCAAGGAAGGACGATGAGGCAATCTAGAAGGAAGTTGCACCATCGTTTGCCTCAATCTTGGACCTGTGCGCCAGAAACTGGGTAAGAGCGAGGTCACGTCCCACGTCTTCGGGCAGTGTGTCCTTTGCCAACCCCACAGACGAGGAAGTGTCCTAACGCCTGATATCGTTGAGCACGGAATCTTCCTAGGGCTCTTTCACTTCAGACAAAGAGAAAGATATACTCTCCATGGTATTGAGAAACAAGGAGCACCCTCGTAGCACTTGAGGCCTAGGTGTTTTCGTTCCTTGAAAACGGGATTCTCACAAGACTCCGACACATACCAGAGTAGGAAGAGAAGCAAAGCCGAGCGCGAGGAACAGCTAGTAGCCCTGATTAAGGAGATGGTTGAGGAAAGGCTAAGAGCGTAGTTCGATAGTCAGCTAAGAAGCTTTGAGGAAAGGATGGAGAAAAGGGTGGTTGCGGAAAGGCAAACACGGAACATGCAAGCCCAAGAAGCACAGGTGCTGTTCAGCCCAACTAACCGTTAGAGCAGTTGTGCGTCTACCCCTAAGACAAATGTGGACGACGCCAGATTTCCTCCCGATGACACTCGGGTAATATACATGTGTGCAATGCTCCTTAGATAGACCTGGTTAATGTGTTAGCTAACTGTGTACCCTTATGTAGGTGGTCATGCCGTGCAATCTCCAAGTGAGGCTTGCCAACGGCTCCGTTTCCCTGTAGCCTGCTTGGGGGCGCGCGTATCCATCCAGTATAGGGTCGGTGGTGCACGGTCACACGGTAGATCCGGGCTACGCAAAGGTCCCAGTCGATGGTGCACATGAAATTTGCAAGGTCGTCACGCTGGAGATGCCCCCAAACGATGAGATCGTCACACTAGGGGATGCCATCGACACATACATCCAGTGGCCCAAGAAAGACATCTCCTTCGACACCCACCTTGCAGCACCGAAGCTACAAGCACTATCAGATCCACGTGATGCGCCGGAGCTACCAGCACTACCGGAGCCATGTGCTGCACAGAAGGAGCCCATCAAATCGGCTATCGTGTCCCATCAGGCACAGACCGTTACTGCAGTTCAGGCCCAGTCGTCTCCCATGAAGATGACATTTGGTAGATGGCGAGACAGCGATAAGGGCAAATCGAAATTTACCACGTCAGCCCATGACTTTCTGTTTGCCCCATTGGCATGGCAATTCGAACTGCATTAGATTGCAAGATTGTTGCATTGAACAAGCCAGTGGCACAACGGGCATCGAGTATCTCGGTCGGCTTCAAGGAGGTGCATTTCTTGCACCGATTTTTAGATGGCTTCTTCGTGGTCGGCTTCAACAACTTGTTCGATCTCTACAACCTCAACACTCTCGATGCCTCACTCATGAGATGCTGGACATTGTAAGTGTGTTCAATCACGGTCTACATTCATGTTGTACCGATAAATGTCATATATATATGATCCTTGATTTTGTATATGTAGATACATGATCATGAAAGCAAAAGCAAGGGAACAACCAGTGAGTTTCCTCGACCCACACATGGTGTCCAAGCAAACTATGGACGAAAGTTCACAAGTCATCCACGAGTACGTGGAAAAAGTATGCTGGCTCAATAGGACAAAAAATTCATACTTTACCCCACAACCCGTGGTAAGTGCTTCGTCCAGTTGCTATACTTATTGATTCGTACTATATAACGCAGCTCGAAGTTAGGTTGAATGACTATGGCGACATACCTATGTAGGTTTCACTGGGTTCTACTCGTAATTATACCGGCCAAGTGGGAGCGGCACTACCGGCCCTAGGAGGCGATAGTGCCGGACAATAGAGCGAATGCTAAGTTTGAATTTTGAAATTACGTGAGATATATTGCATATCAATTTGGACATTGCTATGTGATGTGTTTCCGTGTTTTTGATGGTTGCAGGTCGACGAAGCTAGATCATGGTGAGGTGAAGGATGATCGGGACTAGGTGTAACACCCTAAAAATTGCCATATTTTAAATTTTGGAGTTATTTTGATTTTTGAAAATTTATAAAAATTTATTGAAGTTTATTTTGATTTATTCAAATATGGTCATTCTTGAAGTCAATTAAAATAAAATAAACGTTTATGCAAAGTTTTATTGGAAATATTGTTTTTGAGTTTAGAATGTCTCAAAATAGTTTCTAGATTTTTTCTGGAATTTTTTCGAACATTTTGCTATTTATTTTGGCTTTGTTTATTTATCAGATTTATTTTAAATTGAAAATATCTTTAATAACATGATGAATAGTACTGGGCCGACCCAGCACTGTGCTTAGCCCGGCCTAGTTCGCCGAAACCCTAGAATCGCGCCGTCCGATCTTGATCGAACGGTTGCCGTTGCGCCGCGTTGCCCGCCCGCGTGCGCCATCCGATCGAGTACACGCGGACGCCCGTGATGGAGCCACGTCCCTTCGCCCGCGTAATCGTCGGAGTTAATGCCGCCGAGCGTTTCCGCTTGTTTCGCCGCCTGTAGCGCGCACGTCGAGACTCCTTTAAGTGCACCGGTTAGCGCGTCTGGCAGAGCTCTTCTCGTTGCATCTTTTGACTCCTCGCACGCCTCTCGAGCCGCCACCGTTTGCCCTCAAGAGCTCGCCGAAGTTCGTTGAAGTCTTCGCCCTAGTTCTTTGCCCTTTGCTCGCTGTCCGTTGAGGTTCCACTGTCCCTAAGGTCTCCGTCGAGTTCGCCGTGCCAAGACGTGTCGATCCCGTCAGTTCTTCTCGCCGAAATCGTTTTCTAGCGTCGTCGCCGTGGTTGTCTTCCCCAGCTCCGGCAGCCTTCTCTTCTGCGCCACCGCCGACCTCGCGAACCCTTGCCGATCGTTCGATCCTCATCGTGCCGCGTTGGTAAGTCCACGTCTCCCCTTCTCTGTTTATGCTTAGAGTAGTTCGTGACCGTTGGATCTAGGATGGACGGCGTGGATTAGATCTAGATGTTAAGTCTTTGGTGGATCTTAGCCGTTAGATTTGCAGTGGATGCTTGGGATAGTGCCACGTTGCTTCGTGCACAGTGAACCGCTCCGGTAACCTGCGTCGTTGGATTGGATCTGAACGGTGGAGGTTAGATCGGGTTGCCCTAAGGATCCGTGCCATTCAGATTAGAACGTGCGGCGGTGATTGCACCGCACCCTCGCCGAAATGCGTGCGGACGCGTGTGCGCTTTGACCGGGGACTAGACCAAATCTCGGCCGTTGATTTTAAACGGGCCGCTGGGATTGCGCTGCGTGTCTTCGCGTAAGCAGAGGCATCGCCAGGCGTGCGCGAGATCCAGCTGTTAGATCCAGGAGCGCTGTCCGATGCGTGATGCGTGGAGCCGTGGAGGTCGAGGCGTCACCGAGTCCGCGCGAGAAGTTGACCATTGGATTTCGCTGGCACCGTCGGATGCACGACGCGTGTCACGCGGATTTCGAAGCTTGTCGGTGTGACGCATGACATCCGACCGTTGATCCTTTGACGGTCCAGATTGCGTCACGTGGTAGCGACCTGACCGTCGGATGGGAACGGCCGAGATGCCGACACGTGTCCGTGTTTGAATCTCGAGGCAGTCGGCTGACGTCATCTGGTGGGGGCCAGGTGCACTGTTCTGTGGACCGAGTCCACCGTGGACCAGAGTCGGGCCATGGACCCAGTCCATGGACCGAGGTGATGTGGCAGCGTCAGGAAGCGCCACGTGTCGGCTGACGTCATGCTGACGCAATAAATCGAGTTTTCAATAGAAAAATAAATAAATAAATTCGGGATTTTCTATTTTCTCATTTATATTTTAATTAAAACTTTGAAAGGCTATAACTTTTGCATTTTAACTCCGATTGAGGTGATTCTAGTCTCTAAAAATTTGTAAAATTGTGCTCTTTTTAATGGTTAATTTTATTTGAATTTTTGAGGTTATGTAGTCTATTGTTTTGGTTATTTATTGCATATATAATTTTTACGCGTAGACGCAAATCTGCCGGAAAGTTTCGAGGAAGAGTTCATCGCCCAAGATCAAGCTTCGGATCACGACCAGCAACTCTTTGAAGGCAAGTGATGCTTTGACCATTTTGATCCTAGTTTTTAAAATATATGTTGCTTGAAATTATGCATGCTAAGTTAACTAAAAGTGAATTTAAATAAATTTGGGTAATGTAGCTAATCAACCCATCTTTTATTACCACCTTGAAATTATTATTTGTATGCCCTAAAATCATTGTCACCCTAAGATTATTCATACTTGTTGGATATTAATATGATGCCAACACGGGAGGCTAGACCGTGAATAGATGCTTAGCCTTGCAACGAGTCATCAATGATCTTTCGGAAAATGCAACAATGTTGACTAATGACATATGGAATGTATTTAAAAATGGTGTGGTGATGCCACGTGATGTGACTGAAATACGGAGACCTGTGTGGTTCTGTACTTATGTTGAGTTATTGCTGGCATGTGTTGCACAATAATCAACCGGGTGGGAAATGATTTAGACTCGGGCAAGTGGCAAGAGGCTTTGTGCCAGGTGGGCCTGTGTGGCAATGGGCTAATGAGTGATGTGAGTCTATGTGCCACATTGGGCTGTGTGCCACTGTTGAGTGATGAAAGTCTTGCCTCGGTCAGCTAAGGACTTCACCTTGCAAGTCTTGGAACTGAGTCACCCGTACAACCACATGTCTGGTATGTGTCGCGGATCGGTCACCCTAACACATGTCTAGGCCCCCCTCAGGAGGTTTTAGGTCTTTCTCCCTCGAGCTCGGAGGACTGTTCCCGAGCTCGGGCGAGAGTTTCCCTGAGCTCGGAGGACGGTTCTCGAGCTCGGGCGAGAGTTTTCCCGAGCTCGTGCTGACTTCCGCAACCTCTTCGACCTCAGCGCCCTCGGCCCGGCCTCTAGTGTAATAATTTCCTTTTTATGTGACCTCTCTCCCCTACGTGGGAACTAGGGTCACCGACTCCTGTCAGTTCCCCTGCATGGGAACTAGGGTCACCATCTCCTGTCAGTTCCCCTGCGTGGGAACTAGGGTCAACCACTCCCATCAACTCCTGTCAACTCCCTTGCGTGGGAACTAGGGTCAACTACTCCTGTCAACTCACAGACAACCACCCGACGTCAGCCTCGAGATCAGCGCCAAGGGTCTATAAAAGCGCCAGACCACCCTGGTCGAGAGAGGGACAAGACACAGCAGAAACCAAAGGGGGATGAGCAGACACACCTGCAGACACACTTGTACACCACACCATCCATCGAGCTCCCCTCGGTCGTCACTTCCGAGTGACCCCGAGGTCGAGCTCCCCCTTAGTTCTCCCCCGAGGAGCCTTTAGTCACCTTTCGCCTACGGGCAAGACTGGAGTAGAGCTATTACCCGACCTTGCGGCTCGAACCAATATAAGTACTGTGTTTCCTGTCCGATTGCTCTTCTTCCTCGAGCTGGGCACCTATAGACGCTCCCTCCTTCCCGGACAAGCACAACTTTGGGCCTCGCCCCTTACGTGATCCTCCCCCCTTCTTTGCGGTCGACGGTCCTGATCGTCGACAGCTGGCGCCCACCGTAGGGCCCGATGTTTCGTTCGTTCGAAGTTCATCGCCTCAGCGTCGTCAGCACCTTTAGCTTCACCAACAGCATGTCGCGATCAGCGAGCCTGGGCTCGGATGCGATCCCTGAGTACCAAGGCTCCACCTCCATGCTCTTGCCCTCATTGCCGCCTCGCGAATGTCGGGTCTTCATGGCCAGAAGCCACGAGGCGACTCCAGGGCGTATGACGGCGCCCGTAGACTCGCAGAGGCACGCCGGCCACCTGTGTCGCCATCAACTGCTTATAACCGCCATTCGGCGAGAGGAGCGCGGGGTGGCCCGCTCTCTATCCGGATAGCTCAGTCCCTCCCGCCTGCACGAGCTCGGTCGGAGCGCATATCGCCATCGCCTGTCATGGCCGACCTACTGCAGGGCCGCTCGGCCTCTTCCGACGGTCATTGGCGAATGTAACATCCTGAAAAATAGAGTAATATAAAATAAATATTTTAAATTTGAAAATATTTATTTATGAGTGTTATTTGCATTATTGATTTTATTTGAATTTTCTTGGACTTTTGTATTGGATGAAAATCAATCAAAAGAAATAGAAAAAAGAGTGGTAAAAGGTAAAATGGTAAGAAGATAAAAGGTAAAAGTAAAATCTTGAAAAGTTTATATATTTAAAATAATTTCAGTTGGTACATAAGTTTTAATGCATAGCATAGTGATTAAACAAATGAAAAGACACCTTTTACTAACAACAAAGAAAAGTGTCAAAGTTCAATAAAATGTCCCAACATCCGGTACAATTAAGTAAACTACAGTGTTAAAAATTTAAATTTACATTTTCATCTTGTTTGCAAGAATGAATAGGTACAAACGCTAAAATAAAAATCTTTATTTCAAGTCTTCGTGTTGTTAGCTCCTCGCTGCTCCAATCTTCATATAACCCGCAAACATCACAAATATTGTTTTGTCAAGAGAATAAAATTGTAAATATGCAAAATTAATTAAAGAATATAATTGAGTAGAAATTGCCCTCAAGACAAAACATTGTTATCACTCATTGAGGTACTAAAAGTTGTCTCATGGCCAACCAGCTACTCTAGTGATTTGTTAGCATCCTCGACAATTATACAAACTCGTGTTTAAAGTCGTAGACGCACGTATTTTAGAAAATATCGTGCAGAGAAAGTGTTTTACCCACAGATAAATTATAGAGGAGCACACCAATTGAGATACATATGAAATCACGCACTTAAGGGACAAAGAAAGCCAAATCCATTGAACCAAGCCTTCTCCGAGGCTTCCTCTTTAAGGCAACCACCATATAAACCAACTACCAAGAAAGACTATATGCATGTATCTCTCAGACTAAGAGCCACTCAAGTCCAGAGACTTCTACCGTAAGCCAAGCAAGCCTCAGGCATTTAAACCAAAGGCCTCAGGAGCATTCCCAACCCAAAGAACTCACAGTTCGTAGTATGCCAAATACAAAAGCTCACCAATCTCAAATCTTTCCAGAACACGCAAGCATTCCAGGACCAAGCCCTACAATCCATCAATCGAGTAAGAGCTTGAACTCAAGCGCACCAGGAGGCCATCAAGCTAGAAGCCTGAAGATCATCAAGGCCATTAGGAGCAAGATCAAAAGGCCATAAGGAGTAAGCATGAGGAACCAGAAGGCAAGAGCCAAAAGCTCCAAAGGATCAGAAGGTCTCCAAGAACCCAGGAGCCAGAAGCTCACTAGGAGGCCAAGCAATTCCAAGCCAAGTTGCTCAGTGGATCAAAAGAAGGGCACAACCACTTTTCATTTTCCTCATCATCACAACTTGTGCCACATTTCTTTTCTTCCAATCTCAGGTACCCACGTAATCCTTATCATCCCAGTTGTATCAAATTGCTAGTATGTAGCAATAGCAATCAATAGCCAGCAGATGACAATAGAGATTGAGTAGAATAAAGTGAAACTAATGGTCTCGATCGCTTAAAATCATCACAGACCATATAGTTCTTACCATTTCAAATTGTAGCACGTAACACAATAAGCATCATGAAAATGGAAACAAATCACGAAGCATTTAGGTATGCTCCAACCCTTGTTGCATATAGCAACCAAGAAGATAAGGAAGTAGATGGTGGCTGACCGAGCCATGGGCGGCGATCGCTGGGCTCGAGCCAACCGTGGCGCAAGGCGCAGGCAGGGCCAAGTAGCCGAGCTCAGCGGCGCCGCCGAAGTTCGGCAAGGGATCGTAAGGCGGCCTCGTGCCGATCCCGGCGGCATGCGATGGGCCAGGCAGCGCGGGCCCGAGCGCAGGGTCGGCGGTTGGAGCTGCGGCACCAGCAGGAGCCCAGGCGATGCACACGTGAGGAGGAGGGGAGAGCGAGCGAGAGGGCGGCCGACCGGCGACGTGGGCATCGGCCATGGGTGGCTGACCCAATCGGCTGAAGCACAAGGGGAAAAATCAGGGAAGAAGCAATAGAACGGGGAAAGAGTGAGGAAGCCAGGCTCAGTGGAAAAAGGGGAAAGGGTTAAGTAGAAAAAATAATAATAATAAGGGAGAGAAAAGATGGAAGCGTATATGGCATTTTCAGTGTATTTTCAAACTGAATAATATTCAAACATTAGTATCTTTTGCACTGTTAGTCCAAGTAAGATGAAACAAAATTCTAAATTCATCTAAAATAAAGTAATTTCGGAATATACGATAATAGTTTGAAATATAATCTCTGGTTAAATTTAAGTTCAAATTTAAATAAAAGGCCTAAAGATATGCTTTATATAAAAATTCGCAAACAAACTCGAATGGAATGAAACCAATTTTGATGGAATCCTTATGCTACCAGAAGTTCAAATATATATAAAAATATTTGTGTTTTACCTTTGTTTAAATTATTTCACGTTAAGGGTTATTCTCAATGGAATAAATAATCAAAAATGAATAGTTGTATAAAAGAAATTCTAAAATAAATAAAATTTATTTCTAAGCACTTGTATGTCAGTAGCCTACTTTGATATGCTGAAATAATTAAGGTATGAACTTGATTTAGACTTGTATATGAATAATAAATGGTTTAATGGAAAAAGGTGTGTATATATATATTTGTGCATATACTATTCAGTAGCAATATATATACATACATGCATATGAAGAAATAATCTTATTTCACTATGTTTTGCATATAAATCCTAATAGTCAAATAACCCTAAGTTTTATGGCTCATGAACTTCATAATATGAATAAGCAAATTTTGTAATAATGAAGAAGTCTATAATAAAGATATTTGTATCACCAGAACCTTCTTAAAAACCATGAATATGGAACCAGTAACCTATCCTAGCAAATCAAACATATTCAAAACCTCTTATTATGCTTAATCAATTAGGGGTTAAGTGCTATTCATTCATATCATTTAGCATAATGATCTAATGTCTTAATTCTATTAATCTAAATAATTTTAATATCTATAATTCAAAGTTATAAATACAAGAATTCATAATTTTAGCCTCTTGAATTCGTAAATCAAGATTAGATAACCTATAGAAGAAACCATGTTTTGCTCATCATAAAAGCCATTAAGTATATGAATGTGTATTTACCTAAATCACGAGATCTTGAAATCATCTAATTCAAACCCTAAAATATTCCTGTTTTCTGTAGTGAATCTTTATTTGATTTGTCGTCTGCTTCCTTTTGCCCTTATTAAAGCTTGTTATTTGCTTTATTTCCGTTGAACGACGTGTAGAACCCGATGTCGTCGTTTCCTTCGTCGACTTCATCTATTGCAACCTCGTCTTCACCGTAAGCAATGATTAAGCAAGGCAAGCGCCCCTTTGACCATATTGATCCCAGTATTTTATATTCCTTTTGTTCATTAAATTGTTTTATGCATGCGTTTAATTATGTAAAATTGCTATTTTGTGGTATTGGTAGATATACCTGTTGTCATATGAAACTCCTTGAAAATTTTGGAAATGTGAACCTTGATAACCATAGAATAAGGCTAGACATTACTTAATGCCAAATTGGGTATATGCGATCTTGTTAAACCTGCTTAGCCATGCTTTAGATCTTTCTGGAGTCAGATAATCATGATTAAAATGTTTTCCTGAAATGTCTTATTTGGAACCTAAATGGTCTTTTTTGGGAAAATGGTTGCTGGTAGTTTGCTAAAACCCCAAATTAAAACTATGGTTTGACGCGGGCGATTATTGGCAATAGCCGGATGTGCGACAGGTTTGCACGTAGTGTAGGGTGGAGTATCGCCTGTGTCGGATTAAGGACCGAGCGATGGGACGGTGAATCCATGTTTTTCGTACAACCACGAGGGCTTGTATGGGCGGGTCTTAGCCTATTAAGTTGTTTAGATGTGGCTTTGCATCTATGGAAGGCAGGAGATTGCACAGGCATTCCGGTCAGGTTTGTTTGTAGGGGTTTCTACATACCAATGCAATGGTGTACGCCTTGCCCTGGACAGAGACGTGGTGTGTGTGTGATACATGTGGATCCACGGCTTGGGTGAGTGTCTCTGTCTTCAGGGCGAGGGTTAACGTCCTGGGCTGGTGTAAAGCCACATCTAGATAATGTAACAGCTCTGTATGATCTCCTTGCCGACACACCAAAGGAAATGTGTTAATTGATCTGGCGAAAAGGTTGATCATTCCTTGTGGGTAAAGTGTACACCTCTGCAGAGTGTAAATCTAATCGATTAGCCGCGTCCACGGTCAAGGACACTTGGTGACGTTATTCCATGCTAGAGTATTTGGTATTTTCTAAATGGGTTTGGTATGAACTTGTTTTAGCAACTGTTGTTTTATGTCGAAGGGCTGGCATTGATGGACCTTATGGTTTGGTTATTCGAACTCACGTCATGGAGGACTGTGAGTATTACTTACTGTTGTATATATTTCTTATCAATCAACTTGCTTTTATAAATTCCATTTGCAAATGATAACTTGTTTTACAATTCAATTTCGCTTTATGCAAATTAACTGTTTTAGCCTTTCCTTTGAAATGGCCTGCATATATTATAGGTTTTTCTCAAGTCTTGCTGAGTACGTAAAGTACTCACCCTTGCTTAATTATTATTTTAGGTGGAAGTTAACGAGGCTTCGAGTCTCTTTTCGTTGCAGGATGCGGGATCTTCTTCGTCATGTTCTATCTGGAGTTTATGCCTTGTCAGTTGCCTGCGGGTCGGATGGGCAAACTACAAGATATTGCTTCTTTTGCTGCTATCCTCTATTTTGTAAGCTTCTCTTTGTATATTAGTTTCCGCTGTAATTATTTGTGGTGTGGTTGTGATTCCAATTGTTGTAAACATGTGAGTGCTAGCTACTGATCCAGGGAATAGCACAGTAATCACATGGAGGTTCCTGTTCATCAGAACGGGGTCTCACAGCAGTGGTATCAGAGCTATGCTGACCGCAGGATAAATTCTAGATAGAATGGTCGTTAGCTTTGGAATAAGTAAGTTCAAAATCTTATTTCCAAAAGCTACTATATTTGCAAAATGTAGTTTTTGCTATTCTTACCTCCTCCTTAAGATCCTACTCTTACCACTACTTCCAATTTGATTTGTAAACAAACTCCTCTTTCCTTAAAAGTAATTTCTACCCATAGTTCATCTTCTCCCTATGCTTTTGAAGATGTCCGAGATATGTCGCTACCATCCTTCATGCTAGCCGATGAAGACCGCAATGTCTACGCCAACAATCTTAAGAAGTAGACAACGCTTCACTACCTTCATCGAAGTAGAAGTAGAGTACAAAGATTCTACTTCATGAAGGGACAACATCGCCCAACAATGAAATGCAGAAGATTAGAGTATATTAGGTTCTTCGTTAGGAAAGGAACCCTTATATGTGGCATGTTATTCCACTCGAGTTATATAAAGCATTTTTATGTGGTGTCTTTCTCTTGCTATTGTGAATTGGTTTTTATTTTGTTTGTCCAGGTGATTTATATGTGAACTCAACCTCTAGGTTAAAGTTTCACAATAAGTTGTCCTTATGTATGAATATGGAAAATTCCCACTATAGGATAAATAGGAAATCATAAAATATCTTGTCTCTTCTTTCTGAAAAATGTTATACAAGCGTATCTTTTCCTTCCTAGAACTTCTCATCTGTATAATCATTTGGTCATTAACTTTTCTCAAAAATCAGGCTAATCAAGATTAGTAATATAGTCTCCATTACTACTTCTAACTTCTTGAGACCACATCCTCCATGAATAAACCAAAGCCAAGACTTCCACATACTAGTAACCACCAACTTACTTAAGTCACTTTAGACTAGCTGAAACCTAATTTTTCTCAATAACAATTCTTCATCATGCCTAAAAATTCACCTCATTACTTTGTCTAGATTATATACCATGAAAATGAACTAGAACCCGAGAAGTTCTATACTTCTAAATAGAAACCTTGGGATGGTTGTCAAAAGGAAAACTGAAAAAAATATAATAATTGAAAATCCTATTTTCTAATAGGAATATAAAAAGAGCAGTGTTAGTTGTAGATATACTCTTTTCCCATTTGTGAGATTTAGTTTCCTTATCTGTATACCTTTTCCTTTTAATGGATATTTCATATACTCAATTCCTCTCTGTAGAGCTTTCTTTCTTCACTTCTAGTTATTCTTTCTAGAAGGAATTCTCTCCTTTTGCTTAATGGAAACCACCAACAAATCTTTTTGAAAATTAGTTTTAGTAGCAAGTCCACAACATCATGACGTTCACGTTAATAACTTTAAAAAGTGGAGGTAATGAAACATCAGCAAGCGGTGCAAACGTTAAAAGAAACATGTTGCCGAACAGCTTGCTATAAGAGATAGTATGATCTAAGTTACATGTTATTCTAAGTAAACCTTTTATGCAGAAATACGTATGGTTAGATTAGTAGAAGAAAAATATTAGATGCCCTTCCCACGTACTAAGTTGAATATATATATAAAATTATTGTGTTGTTGAAACTTTGTTGTAAAACTTTTGTATTGCTTTCGGGTTACTCTCGTAAATGTTAAACCATTAGGTTGAAATTTACGATGTGCCGACCCTTATTTAATAAGAAAAGTTAATTAAGAAATTTTAAGGAATGGAAAGTTGCCTTATGAACTAATAACTACCTAGTAACCAACCTTGAAACGATGTTTTAGTGAATGAGACATTGCCTTATAAACTAGCCAGCAATTACCTAGACAATATATAGGCTATTCTTAAAATAATATTTTAAGGAATGAAAAGTTGCCTTGTAACCCAACAGAATTGCATCTAAGTAACCTTATCCTAATAAATCTTGTTGTAGGATGCCTGCGACACAATCCATTAATGCATCCGCAAAAAGTAATGAGTAATAAGTTTTTCAGCCTTTATAATCGACCTTCGGCTCTTCCCAAATAACTCTAGTTGAGATGTATTCTTTCAGTCGTCTCAAACGTTTAACATACTGAGTACCTCTCCTTAAATTAGCTTATTTTTGCTAATGATTCTTCGTATAAATTGCTAACACTCCTCATCTACTTCGTGAAACCCAACCAAGAAAAACGAATGCCAGAATCCCCAACCTTAGCACAAGTACTCGCCGTAATCAAACAAAATCACTAGACACATACTTTTCTTCTCCACGATAGCAAGCAGCCAGTTTTTTGTTAAAACCAAACATCTAGTGCAATTCATTGTACTGATCACGTAGTTCCACTACACACACAACAAAAGGGATCAATTCGGCACTGCACCTTTTCACTTAGTCTTTTCCTTCTCCTCTCCTTTGTCTTTCTTTCGAACAAACCCGGTACAGAGTAGAGCGCAATTTTTCTTTGCGTTCACATTTGGCGCCGACTTCGATGGCTTGCTCCCACTACCTGATGATCACCACAGTAGGGCGCACCGTCTCCCTCACTCCACTGTGGTAGGTCAAAACAATGCCCGACTCACCAATGCTAGTAATGATAATGAGACAGGCACTATACTCGTATCTCTGTCTCAGTTATGTCCTACGCCATTAAATTCCCAATGTCATCACTTGACCGGCAACCAAAACCGTCACCGTTCAAACCCTTTTTGTGCTGCCTTAAATGCCTATATAGGTCACTTTACATTTCAATCAGGAGACCGTATCACTCTCCGTTACCACATCTCTGCTCATGTACGCCTAATTCAACCCTGTCATTTACCATCACCGTGCATACGTTCAGCCGTTAAGCTCTCCCTGTTTCTTTGGTCAATCAAAAAGTGGAAACATCACTTGTTGCATGCACTGTGGCAACTTGACTACCTTTGCTCACGCCCGTTCACATTTTGTGAAAACATTTTCATTCCTTTTTAAATACCTAACCATGCTTCTCTGGGTTTACCCCACTTCTTTTCTACAAATACCACAAACTTCTCTGTGTTCGCAAGGATCGTGCTCAGCCAACCATTGTTTTTACGATGACCTCAAACGTTTTAGCGTTTTTCCTGTCCTGAATCTTGCAGAAAACGTGTTTCACAAATCTGCGTGTAAGATGAAAAACTAACTGTCAGATGAACTTGAAACTAATTGCTGTCCTAGCCTGTTCTTCCTTTAAAGACAACTTGTCATCTTCGAGTGATGATTCCTTTCAAACTCTGACATGCCGCATGTTCGTTTCAAAAACGAATATCTTGTTCTTTTGAATCTTCATCAAGCTTTGAAACATGACCATATCTCATAGAAGACTCGGTCAAAATTATGACTCCAAGAGTAAAAGAAATAAAATCCAAGCGCTTTACTCAAAAATCAATTAAAGAAATGATGCTTGAACAAAGATACTTGTTCTAAAAAGAATTCTACTCAACTCCATGTTGAATTTCAATCGTCATTTGTCATCCCTCCAACAACACCAATGAACAGCTATCTGTTACTTAAAACCGGAAAGCCAAAATTTCTTACTTTTGATGTAGTAAACGTGGGCGATCCTAACAGCTTGCCTAAAGAAGAAACAAAATCTATTTCGCTCTCAACCCCGAGGAGATATACAACAACCGTAAAAGCGACCTTAAGAATTTGAAGATCAACGATTCCTTAAACATGCATCTACACCAACTCAAGACATCAAACATAACATATACCTGACTCAATGTCAGATACATCCCTTATAAATACAGTTTCTATTAGAACTTAGATTAATTTGAAATTATCTTGTCTCTTTAGATCTACTTGAAGTCAACCAAAAGTTCATATAGGAACTATTCTTAAAGTAATGATTTGATAAGCGAAATGTTGCCTAATAAATCTTACTGAACTCTCATCAAAATATGTCTTAACTTAGTCTATCCAAATGGCCGGTAAAAGGTCAAGTACTAAACTTTCAATTTTCATCTTTAACCATTACCCGGTAAGTCCTCCATCTATTCGTTAATCAATGAAAAAAAATTAAAAAATTAGCATCTCGAATTTAGCTGCCTCGTACTTATGCTTCTAAAAGTCAGCTCAAACCAAATTTATTCGCAACTAACCTCATCAATCCCAGTTACCCACAGCACTTATTCACGAAAGAAACTTATGATCTACCAGATGCAGTATTAGATACGATGCTTATATATATATATATATATATATATATATTTGAACCCTGCTAGAATTCAAATTTAATTCCAAGGTCAACCCTTTGACCCTAGTCGCCTCCTGATCATTTGTTTTATAACATTAGCAAACAAACTTGCTACTGTTTCGAATAAGATGGATAACGTCATCTACATTAACCAAGAAGAACTTGAACACTTCGCCAACATCTGGCGAAGTAGAGTTCTTCATCTCGTCAAGGAAGACATCAGTGATTTCCAAGCCATCTTAAGGACCTAGGAAACGCCAAGTGCTCGAACAACCCCGCGACGCCGCTTTGAATGTAAAGATCTTCCTTATGTAATTACACCCGACTTAATGTAATATTGAGTACGCCTTTATGTAGTTAATTCCTGCAATCAACCCTTTTGACTCTATGCATTATATTCCTTCATAATTGCCAAACAAAAAAAATCAAAACCCTATGTTTACCAAGATGACCAAACGAATTAAATCATCAGGATCATTTTATAACCCCCTTGCCTCAACTCAATCCTTGAATTATCTTTATTCATTGTTAATCTATAGACAACTTTGAATAACAATTAATCTCGACACTTTCACAACCGTTGTTAAACTATGCCGAACAACCGTTGTATTCAAATATCCTGCTTGATGTTGACAGTCAGTTCTTCCCAAATGAATTTAATGACTATACATCTATTCTTTCACCTCAAGTATCCTAAGCATACTAAGTGCTATTCTCTAAGTTTGATTATCCTTATTACCAATCCTAGATTTTTAATCAAAAGAGATATATAATAATATCCCTTATCTGCTTACGCAAAAACCCAAATAAAAGCCTTCTCTATTCTCAGCACATTAACTCAGAATTGCAAGAAGAAACTCCAGTAAAACGAATACACTGAAGACAAAAATACAAGGAAACGACAAGATCACTTCTGAGAGGAAATTCCCCATAACCTACCTAGTCCTTGCAAATCTCGGGGACGAGATTTCTGTAAGGGGGGTAGATTTGTAACATCCTGAAAAATAGAGTAATATAAAAATAAATATTTTAAATTTGAAAATATTTATTTATGAGTGTTATTGGCATTATTGGATTTTATTTGAATTTTCTTGGACTTTTGTATTGGATGAAAATCAATCAAAAGAAATAGAAAAAAAAGAGTGGTAAAATGGTAAAATGGTAAGATAAAAGGTAAAAGTAAAATCTTGAAAAGTTTATATATTTAAAATAATTTCAGCTGGTACATAAGTTTTAATGCATAGCATAGTGATTAAACAAATGAAAAGACACCTTTTTACTAACAACAGTAAAAGTGTCAAAGTTTAATAAAATGTCCCAACATCTGGGTACAATTAAGTAAACTGCAGTGTTAAAAATTTAAATTTACATTTTCATCTTGTTTGCAAGAATGAATAGGTACAAAAGCCTAAAATAAAAATCTTTATTTCAAGTCTTCTGTCTTGTTAGCTCTCGCTGCTCCAATCTTCATATAACCTGCAAACATCACAAATATTGTTTTGTCAAGAGAATAAAATTGTAAATATGTAAAATTAATTAAAGAATATAATTGAGTAGAAATTGCCACAAGACAAAACATTGTTATCACTCATTGAGGTACTAAAAGTTGTCTCATGGCCAACCAGCTACTCTAGTGATTTGTTAGCATCCTCGACAATTATACAAACCTGTGTTTAAAGCCGTAGACGCACGTACTTTAGAAAATATCGTGCAGTAGAAAATGTTTTACCCACAGATAAATTATAGAGGAGCACACCAATTGATATACATATGAAATATCTGCACTTAAGGGACAAAGAAAGCCAAATCCATTGAACCAAGCCTTCTCCAGAGGCTTCCTTTTTAAAGCAACCACCATATAAACCAACTACTAGTAAAGATTATATGCATGTATCTCTGACTAAGAGCCACCAAGTCCGAGACTTCTACCGTAAGCCAAGCAAGCCTCAGGCATTTAAACCAAAGGCCTCAGGAGCATTCCCAACCCAAAGAACTCACAGTTCGTAGTATGCCAAATACAAAAGCTCACCACAAATCTTTCCAGAACACGCAAGCATTCCAGGACCAAGCCCTACAATCCATCAATCGAGTAAGAGCTTGAACTCAAGCGCACCAGGAGGCCATCAAGCTAGAAGCCTGAAGATCATCAAGGCCATTAGGAGCCCAAGATCAAAAGGCCATAAGAAGTAAGCATGAGGAACCAGAAGGCAAGAGCCAAAAGCTCCAAAGGACCAGAAGGTCTCCAAGAACCCAGGAGCCAGAAGCTCACTAGGAGGCCAAGCAATTCCAAGCCAAGTTGCTCAGTGGATCAAAAGAAGGGCACAACCACTTTTCATTTTCCTCATCATCACAACTTGTGCCACATTTCTTTTCTTCCAATCTCAGGTACCCACGTAATCCTTATCATCCCAGTTGTATCAAATTGCTAGTATGTAGCAATAGCAATCAATAGCCAGCAGATGACAATAGAGATTGAGTAGAATAAAGTGAAACTAATGGTCTCAGATCAGTTAAAATCATCACAGACCATATAGTTCTTACCATTTCAGCTTGTAGCACAGAACACAATAAGCATCATGAAAATGGAAACAAATCACAGAAGCATTTAGGTATGCCCAACCCTTGTTGCATATAGCAACCAGTAAGATAAGGAAGTAGATGGTGGCCAGACCGAGCCATGGGGCGGCGCATCAGTGGGCTCAGGCCAACCGTGCGCAAGGCGAGGCAGGGGCCAAGTAGCCAGGCTCAAGCGGCGCTGGCCGAAGTTCGGCAAGGGACTGTAAGGCGGCCTCAGGCCAGTCCCGGGCGGCATGCGATGGGCCAGGCAGCGCGGGCCCGAGCGCAGGGTCGGCGGTTGGAGCTGCGGCACCAGCAGGAGCCCAGGCGATGCACACGTGAGGAGGAGGGGAGAGCGAGCGAGAGGGCGGCCGACCGGCGACGTGGGCGCCGGCCATGGGTGGTCACCATCCTCGGTGAAGCACAAGGGGAAAAATCGGGGAAGAAGCAATAGAACGGGAAAGAGTGAGGAAGCCGTGCTCATGGAAAAAGGGAAAGGGTTAAGTAGAAAATAATAATAATAAGGAGAGAAAAGATGGAAGCGTATATGGCATTTTCAAGTATTTTCAAACCAATAATATTCAAACATTAGTATCTTTTGCATCGTTAGTCCAAGTAAGATGAAACAAAATTCTAAATTCATCTAAAATAAAGTAATTTCGGAATATACGATAATAGTTTGAAATATAATCTCTGGTTAAATTTAAGTTCAAATCTAAATAAAAGGCCTAAAGATATGCTTTATATAAAAATTCTGCAAACAAAGTCAGAATGGAATGAAACCAATTTTGATGGAATCCTTATGCTACCAGAAGTTCAAATATATATAAAAATATTTATGTTTTACCTTTGTTTAAATTATTTCACATTAAGGGTTATTCTCAATCGAATAAATAATCAAAAATGAATAGTTGTATAAAAGAAATTCTAAAATAAATAAAATTTATTTCTAAGCACTTGTATGTCAGTAGCCTACTTTGATATGCTGATATAATTAAGGTATGAACTTGATTTAGACTTGTATATGAATAATAAATGGTTTAATGGAAAAAGGTGTGTATATATATATTTGTGCATATACTATTCAGTAGCAATATATATACATACATGCATATGAAGAAATAATCTTATTTCACTATGTTTTGCATATAAATCCTAATAGCCAAATAACCCTAAGTTTTATGGCTCATGAACTTCATAATATGAATAAGCAAATTTTGTAATAATGAAGAAGTCTATAATAAAGATATTTGTATCACCAGAACCTTCTTAAAAACCATGAATATGGAACCAGTAACTTATCCTAGCAAATCTAACATATTCAAAACCTCTTATTATGCTTAATCAATTAGGGGTTAAGTGCTATTCATTCATATCATTTAGCATAATGATCTAATGTCTTAATTCTATTAATCTAAATAATTTTAGTATCTATAATTCAAAGTTATAAATACAAGAATTCATAATTTTAGCCTCTTGAATTCGTAAATCAAGATTAGATAACCTATAGAAGAAACCATGTTTTGCTCATCATAAAAGCCATTAAGTATATGAATGTGTATTTACCTAAATCACGAGATCTTGAAATCATCTAATTCAAACCCTAAAATATTCCTGTTTTCTCACAGAATCTTTATTTGATTTGTTGTCTGCTTCCTTTTGCCCTTATTAAAGCTTGTTATTTGCTTTATTTCATTGAACAACGTAGAACCCGATGTCGCCGCTTCCTTCGCCGACTTCATCTATTGCAACCTCGTCTTCACCGTAAGCAATGATTAAGCAAGGCAAGCGCCCCTTTGACCATATTGATCCCAGTATTTTATATTCCTTTTGTTCATTAAATTGTTTTATGCATGCGTTTAATTATGTAAAATTGCTATTTTGTGGTATTGGTAGATATACCTGTTGTCATATGAAACTCCTTGAAAATTTTGGAAATGTGAACCTTGATAACCATAGAATAAGGCTAGACATTACTTAATGCCAAATTGGGTATATGCGATCTTGTTAAACCTGCTTAGCCATGCTTTAGATCTTTCTGGAGTCAGATAATCATGATTAAAATGTTTTCCTGAAATGTCTTATTTGGAACCTAAATGGTCCTTTTTGGGAAAATGGTTGCTGGTAGTTTGCTAAAACCCCAAATTAAAACTATGGTTTGACGCGGGCGATTATTGGCAATAGCCGGATGTGCAGACGGGTTTGCACGTAGTGTAGGGTGGAGTATCGCCCGTGTCGGATTAAGGACCGAGCGATGGGACGGTGAATCCATGTTTTTCGTACAACCACGAGGGCTTGTATGGGCGGGTCTTAGCCTATTAAGTTGTTTAGATGTGGCTTTGCATCTATGGAAGGCGGGCGATTGCACAGGCATTCCGGTCAGGTTTGTCTATAGGGGTTTCTACATACCAATGCAACGGTGTACGCCTTGCCCTGGACAGAGACGTGGTGTGTGTGTGAAACAGTGGATCCACGGCTTGGGTGAGTGTCTCTGTCTTCAGGGCGAGGGTTAACGTCCCGGGCTGGTGTAAAGCCACGTCTAGATAATGTAACGGCTCTGTATGATCTCCTTGCCGACACACCAATGGAAGTTTGTTAATTGATCTGGCGAAAAGGTTGATCATTCCTTGTGGGTAAAGTGTACACCTCTGCAGAGTGTAAATCTAATCGATTAGCCGCGTCCACGGTCAAGGACACTTGGTGACGTTATTCCATGCTAGAGTCTTTGGTATTTTCTAAATGGGTTTGGTCTGAACTTGTTTTAGCAACTGTTGTTTTATGTCGAAGGGCTGGCATTGATGGACCTTATGGTTTGGTTATTCGAACTCACGTCATGGAGGACTGTGAGTATTACTTACTGTTGTATATATTTCTTATCAATCAACTTGCTTTTATAAATTCCGTTTGCAAATGATAACTTGTTTTACAATTCGATTTCGCTTATGCAAATTAATCAGATTAGCCTTTCCTTTGAAATGGCCTCGCATATATTATAGGTTTTTCTCAAGTCTTGCTGAGTACGTAAAGTACTCACCCTTGCTTAATTATTATTTTAGGTGGAAGTTAGCGAGGCTTCGAGTCTCTTTTCGTCGCAGGATGCGGGATCTTCTTCGTCGTGTTCTATCTGGAGTTTATGCCTTGTCAGTTGCCTACGGGTCGGATGGGCAAACTACAAGATATTGCTTCTTTTGCTGCTATCCTCTATTTTGTAAGCTTCTCTTTGTATATTAGTTTCCGCTGTAATTATTTGTGGTGTGGTTGTGATTCCAATTGTTGTAAACATGTGAGTGCTAGCTACTGATCCAGGGAATAGCACAGTAATCACATGGAGGTTCCTGTTCATCAGAACGGGGTCTCACACCGAAGAGCTCAACAGGACGACCGACGACGTCGCGCCTCCGCGGCCAGGACGGCGCTCGGGCTTCGAGTCTCGCCCCTTGGCGAGCAGTGGCGGCTCGCTGCGTAGTCACCGACCGTTCCTCCAGTAAACTCCTTACCCGCGGGCTCGCACCCCGTCATCGTCCCTTCCACCTCGTTAGGATGAAGACATGGCGCGTGGGCACGCCCACCGCTAGCGGAGCGGCAGTGATGCTCACTCAAGTAGCAATGCTTCCGGAGGACTTTCCTCGGACGTTCCGCCCATGCGCCGAAAAGTTCACGACCGCCCGCACCACCGTCCTAACGATGCTTCTGCTGACCGTTGCGGTCGGCGCAGGGTGCGCCGCCGACTCGAGTTTCCCCTGCCAGCGGACAGCGACTCCGACGCCAGCAGCGACGACAACGGTCTCCCGGCCTACGGCTGCTCAGCATACTCGGACGACCTCCGTCAGGTACGCCGGCCGGCCCGGTACAAGCCGGCGATAATGGAGCGGTTCGACGGGACCAAAAAAACCCGCAGAATTCCTCTCCATCTACTCCACCGCCATCTTGGCGGCCGGCGGGGACGAGGCCGCGATGGCCAACTATCTCCCCACCGTCCTGGACGGAGCCGCCCGCACCTGGCTCTTTAACCAGGCGCCCAGCGCTTTCCGGTCATGGCGCCAGCTGCAGAGCGCCCTCCACTCCAACTTCAAGAGCTGCTACGAGCGGCCCGGACAAGAAAGGGACCTGGACCGTGTCATCCAGGGGAAGGGTGAGCCCCTCTGAGACTTCATGCGCCGGTTTACCCGCGCGAAACTCGATCCCCAATGTCACCGATGAGACTGTCATCAAGGCCTTCAAGTTCGGCATCCGCGATAGATGCCTTATGGAGGACATTGAAAACGCAACAAAGCTCACCGTCAACAAGTTGTTCCACATGGCGGAGCGATACGTAGATGTGGACGATGCCGTCCGCTAGAAGCACGACTACGACCGAGGCAAGCTCAGCCTCATCTTTGGCGAAGCAGGGCCGTCTGGCACTAGGGAAGGGGGCTCAGCCCCGCGCGACAAGAAGCGGGGGAAAGACCGCAGTGCTGGAGGCGGCCAGCTCCGCGTGGTTGCCGCGATCGACAGTAGGCGCAAAGGGATGGAAACGCGCCGGCCCGACCGCCGAGGGCCTCGGCCCCAGCAGAATCGCCCACGGCCTCGGCAAGTGCCACGCCGACCCCAGCAGGGGCAGGGTCAGGCCAGGCCCCCTTGGGCCGATGCCCGATCCTGGGACAACGAAGAACGGCTCCGCCTCAACTCTGATAAATTCTGCCCGTTCCATAAAGCCTATGGCCACGATCTGGGAAATTACAGGACGTGTCTATACAGACTGGACGCCTTTTATAGAGGGCGTGGAGAGATGCCCACGCTCCCGAAGGACGACGAGCTGCCCAGCGGGATCGACACCGGCGAGGACCAGGCAGGCCTTGACTTGGAATTCCAGCGGGGCGATCGCCGCGTTGACGTAATATTTGGCAGCTCCTCGGCATATCGGTCCCAGCGCGAACTAAAGGACGCTGCGCGCACCGTGTACCAAGCCACCGTCGGGAAGCCCACCGACCAACCCTGCAGGTGGGATGGCGTTCCCATCACCTTCTCCCGGGATGATCCTCCCACGGGGATGTCCCGAGACTTCAAGACCGCCCTGGTCATTGCCCCGACCATAAGCAACACCGTCGTCGGGCGAGTTATGGTTGACGGGGGAAGTTCCCTCAACCTGCTCTTAGCAAGCGCATTGGACCGAATGCAGATACCCCGGTCGAAGATCAAAAATATAGCGGTCCCGTTTTTTGGCATCGTGCCAGGTAGCTCGACCACTCCGCTCGGGCAAGTGGTTCTGCCCACGACTTTCGGGGACTCTACGAACTCCCGCACCGAGCTGATCACCTTTGAGGTGGTCGATGAGGACCTCCCGTACAACGCCATTCTCGGGCGGCCGGCCCTGGTTAAGTTCATGGCCGCGAATCACTACGGACACCGGTGCATGAAGCTCCCGGGGCCCAGCGGCGTCATAACGGTCTGCAGTGACCTCAAGGCGGCACACGGATGTGAGAAAAGGCCCTAGCGCTCGTCGGCATGCTATCTCAGCAGGGTCCCGAGACGACCCCGAAGAACGCCCACCGGAAGGTGGCAATCCAGCCCGGTGGCCCGACCAAGGCCGTGTAGCTTGAGGAGGGAAGTTCGGGCAAGTGCGCCCGCATTTCCGCCTAGCTCGACACAAAATAGGAAGATGAGCTCGTCACCTTCCTCTGAAATAATAAAAGCATTTTTGCATAGGAACCAGCGGACATACCGGGGGTACCACGGGAGGTGATCGAGCACAAACTACAAACAAAGCCTGGCTGCAGGCCCTTGCGCCAGAAACTGCGGCGCTTCTCCCCTGAGAAAGTGGCGATAATCAGGGAGCACCTTGACAAGCTCCTAAAGGCTGGCTTCAATCGCAAGGTCAACTACTCCGAATGGCCGGCCAACCCTGTAATTGTGTAAAAGAAAGGTGGAAAATGGAGAATGTGCGTCGATCACACGGGCCTAAACGCCGCGTGCCCCAAAGATAACTTCCCTCTTCCGTGCATAGATCAAATTGTGGATTCCACCGCCAACGCCAAGATGTTGAGCTTTCTCGACGCCTATTCCGACTACTACCAGATCAAGCTCGTCGTGGAAGACGAGGACAAGACCGCTTTCATTACGCCATTCAGAACCTTCTGCTCTACCTCAGGATTGCTCAGCCCGGGGAGCAGCAGCATTTGCTTTGCCGTGTCCCAGAGCTCCTTGGTCTCTGCACGAGCTTGTCGCAATTAGCGCCCAAACCCGAGCTCTTAGGGCCGAAACCAAGACGAGATGCGTTACCTCACTGCTCCGCCTCAGGATATTCTTGGGGACGTCGCCGTCGAGGTCGTAGGCGGTGGCGGCCTTCCCGAAGATCTCCTGCATCCTCGCGGCGATCCAGGCCGCCTTCGGTGCTGCAAGAAGCCAAAAGAAGACCGCTGAGAGTAAGAAACTTCGACCGAACCCGAAGAAGCTTAGGGTTGAGCAGTGCTTACCGTCATGACCTTCCCGGGTGGCATCATGCTCCCCGGAGATCTCGAAGAAGGGGTGCAACCTCTTCCGAAGAAGAAACACCTGGCTCTGCAGGTAGTCATAAATGACTGCCTGCCCCTTTAGCCCACGCGTCGCGCAAATGTGGATGAAGGCGACCGCCGCCTTATCATCCGCCGAATCTTCGGGCTCCGGGGTTTCCCGCTTGCCGTCGACCGCGGCGCCATGGTATGCGAGGCCGCTCCCCTGGCCCTTCTTCAAATGAAACCATTTCTCCGACCACGGCCCAAGCGAGTCCCGGGTCGGGATCTGGAGAAAGGCGCAAGGAAGTCCTGCCCGCAGCCGAAAATAGAGACACTCGACGATGGGGTCCTTCGCTGTGTGGGACATGGAGTAGAAACGGAAAAACAAAGAGGGGATGGGAAGGATGCCCAGAAACCCCTCGCAAAGATGTGCGAAGATAGAGAGATGGAGAAGAGAGTTGGGTACCAGGTTTACGAGCTCGATCTCGCACTGCGCAATGACCGCAGCCAAGAAGTCGCACTCTGGGGTCCGTAGCCCGAAGAGCGTGTACTGCTTCGTGCTCACAATCTCGTCGTCCCGGGGCTGTGGCACGTTCTCCCTGGTTGGAAGTCGCCAGGTGAACGGGTCCAGCAGCCCCAGGGTCTCCAAGTCCTTCATCCAGTCCGCGGTGAGCGTGCTCTTCCCGAACTTCGCCATGGAGCCAGAGGGGAGGATGGGATCGAAGGCGAAAGGCTGACACGTGGGCACAAGAAGCAGAAAGGAAAGGGACGGAGAATGCGAGCGCTGAGGAAGAAAGGTTTCGAAAGGTAGCGTCTCCCGGTTTTAAAGGCGCCTCGACTGCCGACATTACTTTAACCTTAAAAGACGTGCCCACAGCCAGCGGGCAGCAACTGAAGCATCGCGGCCCTTCAAAATCCTTGTGCAAACACGTCTTTTCGACGTCTGCTAACCGTTCCCCCGACTTCTCAACTCGCGAGGCCCGAGCTCTTCCAGGCCCCCTTCGTCCCCTCGTGGCGGAGAAGCCCGAGTGTTCTAGACGTCATCAACTCAATTTGGAGACAAAGCATTAAAGCTCGAGTGTTTCCGAGCGCGACCTTATCGAAAGCACCCGCGGAGGGGCCTCCCCCGGGCTCGAAAAGGAGCTCGAGAGTTCCCGAGCTCGATCAAGGGGACGATCCCTCCTCGAAGACTTCAGACTCAAGAACGCCTAGTGTCTCAGACCGTTTCTTGAGCCTCGGGGGCTGGTTATCGGGGATCGGTCACCCTAACACATATCCAGGCCCCCCTCAGGGGGTTTTAGGCCTTTCTCCCCCGAGCTCGGAGGACTGTTCCCGAGCTCGGGTGAGAGTTTCCCCGAGCTCGGAGGACGGTTCCCGAGCTCGGGCGAGAGTTTTCCCGAGCTCGTGCTGACTCTCGCAACCTCTTCGACCTCAGCGCCCTCGGCCCGGCCTATATTGTAATAATTTCCTTTTTATGTGACCTCTCTCCCCTGCATGGGAACTAGGGTCACCGACTCCTATCAGTTCCCCTACGTGCGAACTAGGGTCAACATCTCCTGTCAGTTCCCCTGCGTGGGAACTAGGGTCAACCACTCCCAGCAACTTCTGTCAGCTCCACTGCGTGGGAACTAGGGTCAACTGCTCCTGTCAACTCACAGACAACCACCCGACATTAGCCTCGAGATCAGCGCCAAGGGTCTATAAAAGTGTCAGACCACCCTGGTCGATAGAGGGACAAGACACAGCAGAAACCAAAGGGGGATGCGCAAACATACCTGCAGACACACTTGTACACCACACCATCCATCGAGCTCCCCTCGGTCGTCACTTCCGAGCGACCCCGAGGTCAAGCTCCCCCTTTGTTCTCTCCTGAGGAGCCTTTAGTCACCTTTCGCCTACGGGCAAGACTGGAGTAGAGCTATTACCCGACCTTGGGGGCTCGAACCAGTATAAGTAATGTATTTCCCGTCTGATTGCTCTTCTTACCCGAGCTGTGCACCAATCGACGCTCCCTCCTTCCCAGACGAGCACGACTTTGGGCCTCGCCCCTTACGCGATCCTACCCCCTTCTTTGTGGTCGACGATCCTGATCGCCGACAATATGGGACAGACCTAGTTGATTAGGGTTTTGATATCTTTCCTCTAATACCTCGGGGTGACAGTACACGGGGGTGTATCTGTGTGGGGGAGCGTACCTGTGCTGCGGCTTGGTGCCCATCCAACGGTATTGTCCTGTCCTATACTTCGACTCTGTGTGAGGGAAGTGATAGTGAAGGTGATACCGGAGAGGTTCATTGGTTAAGGTAGAGGTTCCTGAAAGGCTTTGTTACGGGCAATCACCTGTGTGGTGGCTGCTATATCTTGTGGGTAAAGTGTACAACCTCTGCAGAGTGTCAAATCTTTTCGAATAGCCGTGTCCGCAGTATTGGACATTGCTCGGGAATTACAGTCAAGGGGTAGATCTTCAAAAATAAAATGTGGAGAGGGTGGCTGTGTGCCAGTGCTAAAAATGAACCGTCTAAGGCTGTGTGCTGAGAATCTTTGAAGAAAAAAACCATTTGAAGAACTTAGCATTATGTATAGCTGTTTCACTGCTTTTAATCTAAATAAGAAACTAGTTTAAAAATGTTGTTTGATGCAAAAGAACCAATTAAGCGAATTCTTTGGAATAAGCCTTGTATATAGTAATAAGCACTGCATTCTGTGCATTACTTGTTGAGTGCCTTGAGTACTCACCCCTCCTTGCCTATCAACCCAACATCAGTGGAGGAGTCTACGCCTGTTTGGGAGGAGTACATTGAAGATCCGGACAATTAGGGGGCAAGCCCAGTCGTTTGCTTGTGGCAAGATGAAGGCTTCCACGAAGTTTATTGCTTTCATTGTTACCTTTTATTACTCGATAATGTGTTCCTGCGTGGCGATCTTATGTAAGGAGACCATAAGGTCGTACAATTCAGTTTATATAAATGTTTGCACTGTTTATTTGGTATCATTGTGAAAGTCTGTAATGTTCAACCCTGTAAAGACTATGTGTGCTAGCGTGATCCTGGACTAGCACAGAATACGCAGAGGGTCCAGATTCTCATAATCGGGTCCCGAAAGAGGTGGTATCAGAGCAGGCTGACTGTAGGTCTTGATCCTAACTTGGTTAGCTGTGCTTAGGAAGATAAAACTATTTTCAAAAAATTAACAATTTGAACAAGAATATTAATGAAATCTCGACTTATATTTGCTCTATTGCTTCATACCTATGCTGAATTCTTATTATTAATTTCTGTCTATTTTAAATTAAGGCCTGACCAGAGTTGTCTTAGCAGATGGTTAGGAGGATCCATACCTTTGGTGAGTGTGCTGGTGGTTATGCCACAGAGCTGTGGAGGATGCTTCAGGTCCTTGGAGGTTTCGACAGGCCCCTTTACTGTGGTCGCACCTGGGCGGTCAACGGTAGAGTCAGAGGCATGGCAACAACGATCACTGTCTACGCTCGAGAGCATGCAGGAGCAAGCCGGTCGTTCAACATCACGGTCCGAAGGGTTACCTTCGAGGCTGGGATTTAGGAGTCTGCGCGTCTGGCCATAAGGAGGATTGGTCAGGCTTACGCAGGAGAGCTTCAGGACACCGTGTTCCGTCTGCACCCGCAGGAGGGAGGAACTCCAGGAGGACAGCTTCATCTAGAGAGAGATGCGGCGGTCGTGCACTTGGCGCGATTCGCAGCCGCTCAGGAGCAGGTGATGGACCAGACTGTCCAACGCTTTGGAGGCAGTTGAGCAGACTGTTTAGGAGACCCGGGCTTTCGCTTTCCCGCTGATCGCTGAGTTGGGCGACGCGCTCTACGCCAGACCACCACAGGCCGAGATGGAGCTTGACGTGGAGGAGGACCCTGAGGAGCTGGTGCCCGAGCCGGAGGAGCCAGTTCTGGACCAGGAGGCTGAGCTTGAGGGGCAGGACTCTTCGGCGCCAGCAGCAGCAAAGGGGTGGTCACCAGGATCAGTTTGCCCCGATGCCGGAGCACCCACCGGTGTATGTTCCGGGGGAGCCGCAACCGGGATGGCTCGATTAGTGATCGAGTCTAGTCGGGTGTAGTGTCGAGGCTCGAGTGTTGAGTCGCATCTTTTGTTTCAGAGTCACCATTAGGTGTGAGTCGCTGAGAGTCTTAATGATTGTTTATTTGCTTTGGTGTGTGAGTGTCTAGTATGCGTTGCATTGCCCTTAGGCACTTGTGAGCAACCATACTACTTTACTAAAATTAATAAAGTTACTAAATAATTTAAGTTACACCAGCCTCCCCCGAATAAGTTCTTTTACTTGTCTATGCTTTCTTCTTCTTTTCTTAACCTTGGAAGCTTTCAACAGATGGTGAGGACTCGCGGTAACGTTGGAGCTAGCGGAAGTGGTGCCAATCAGGCGAGAAACCAGAATTAAGAACCAATTCCCCAACTGCCGTAGGTCGATCTGCAGAATTTGGGAGCTTTCCTGGCTGCCCAAACCCAGCTCATGAGTACAATGATGCAGACCATGCAGTAGACCTCCAACCAAGCTGCTGCGAATGTTCAACCAGGGGGTAACCATGGACCACACCCCTATTCTAGATTGTCAGAGTTCATGAGGACCCGTCCACCCACATTCTCAGGCAATGCCAATCCATTGGAAGCGGATGATTGGTTGAGAATGATTGAAAGGAAACTACACATAACTCAGTGTGTAGGACAAGAGAGGGTACTTTATGCCTCTCATCAATTGGAAGGAACTGCTGCATAATGGTGGGAAAACTTCTGTGCAGCACATGAAGACCCACAAGGAATCACTTGGGAGGAATTCACCACAGCCTTTCGGCAGTACCATGTACCAGAAGGTATTATGGATCTCAAGAAGGAGGAGTTCCGAAATCTTAAGCAGGGAGGCCAATCAGTGGCCGACTACCTGAACAAATTCAACCAGTTGGCACGCTACGCACCAGAAGATGTAGCGACAGACAAGGCTAGACAATCCCGCTTTATGAAGGGATTGAATGCTGGGCTGCAAGTGGGACTGATCACCCACACCTTTCCTAACTTCCAGGAGCTAGTCAACAAGGCTCTCATCTTGGAGGATAAACGTCGGGAGTTGGACGACAACCGAAAGCGCAGGATGGCACAACAAGGGGTCGTCAAGGTCAACAGAGACAGAGGATGGCACCTCAACAATTCGTCCGATTCCAGTCCAGGAGCAGTGACAGGGCACCACAGCCGACAAATCGTCTAGTGGGCCAGAATGTTCAAACTCCAGCCAGAACAGTGGTACAAACTGTAGGAAATTACTGTAGGAAATTCCCAAGAGACGGGAAGGCATTGTTATCACTGCAACGAACTGGGGCATTTTGCCAACAATTGCCCTAAGAAGGGAGGTGCCACCCCTGTTCGTTTTAACCAAGGAAACACACCTGCGAGGACTCCAGCGCCGAATGTGAATCGTGGAGCAATAACATCGGCAACTCCGTCTCAAGCAACCGTGCTAGGCCGAGTCAACCACATCACCGCGGATGAGGTCCAGAATGCTACGGACGTTGTACTGGGTAAGTTCCTAGTAAACTTAGTGCCAGCTACTGTTTTATTTGATTCTGGGGCTTCGCATTCATTTGTTTCCCGAGATTTTGCTGTTCAAAATGAGTTGGATATTGTGAATCTTAAATGTGTGCTTATAGTCCAATCCCCTGGATCAGAACTCCGATCCAAAGAAGGATGTTCTGGGGTAAGACTAGTAATTAATGGAATAGAGTTCCTAGCGAACTTAATTATCTTGAATACCCAAACCCTGGATGTTATCATGGGAATGGACTGGTTAACTAAGCACAAGGCAGTGTTGGACTGCGGACGAAGAGTCATATCAGTTGAGAGCCCGAATGGGAAGAGGATTGAATTTGAAGCAACCGCAGTGCGGGATGGACAGTTAATGGTCAACAACATGAAGACCGTTAGCCTAGAAAATGTACCAGTGGTCATGAATATCCAGAAGATTTACCTGGGATGCCGTCGGATAGGGATATTGAGTTCGTTATAGAACTTGTACCAGGGACAGCTCCCATAGCTAAGAGACCCTACCGGATGTCCACAGACGAGCTGGTAGAGATGAAGAAGCAGATTGAAGAGCTGTTGGAAAAAGGGTTTATAAGTCCTAGCTCATCGCCATGGGGAGCACCAGTCCTGTTCGTCAAGAAGAAGAACGGGAGCTTTAGAATGTGTATAGACTATCGTGCACTCAATGATGTGACGATAAAGAATAAGTATTCGCTACCCAGGATTGATGACCTATTTGATCAGTTGAGAGGAGCAGGAGTCTTCTCCAAGATCGATCTCCGGTCGGGGTATCATCAGTTGAAGATCCGATCAGAGGATATACCAAAGACTGCATTTTCATCGAGATATGGGCATTACGAGTTCACAATTATGTCCTTTGGATTGACGAATGCACCGGCATATTTCATGAACTTAATGAATAAGGTTTTTATGCAATACCTGGATAAGTTCGTGGTCGTGTTTATAGATGATATCCTTGTCTATTCCAAGACAAGGGAAGAGCATGCTGAACATTTAAGGCTAGTCCTTGAAAAGTTAAGGGAACAACGGTTGTTCGCTAAATTTAGCAAATGCGACTTCTGGAAGGATAAGGTTGAATTTCTTGGGCATATAATGACTGCTGAAGGAGTTACAGTAGATCCAAGCAAAGTAGAAGCAGTATTGCATTGGGAGCCACCGAAGTCGGTAACCCAAATCCGTAGTTTCCTTGGAATGGAGGGATATTACCTTCGTTTCATTGAAGGATTCTCTACAATTGCAAGGCCCCTTACCCAATTGTTAAAGAAGGAAAAGAAATTCTTGTGGACATTAGAATGTGAAAAGAGTTTCTAGGAGTTGAAGAAGCGGTTGACGTCAACACCGGTATTGGTCTTACCTGATGTTCATCAAAGCTTCGACATTTATTGTGATGCATCGCGGCAAGGACTGGGATGCGTATTGATGCAAAGCAGAAAAGTAGTTGCATATGCATCAAAGCAATTGAGGCCACATGAGGAGAACTATTCGACTCATGATCTAGAATCGGCTGCTGTAGTGCATGCCCTGAAAATATAGCGTCACTATCTCATCGAAAACAGATGTGAAGTGTACACCGATCACAAAAGTCTCAAGTATATATTCACGCAAGCTGACTTAAATATGAGGCAAAGGAGATGGCTAGAGTTGATTAAAGATTACAATGTTGGAATCCATTACCATCCTGGTAAAGCCAACATTGTGACTGATGCCTTGAGTCGGAAGAACCACATTGTAAATACACTGTTGGAATCAAGTCAGAGTGAGTTGAGTAAGGAGTTTCAGAAAATGAGGTTGGAAGTAGTACCAGTAGGATTTTTGGCAACCTTGGAGGTAAAACCCACCCTGGAGGACCAGATTAGAGAAGAACAAAAAGATGACGATAAGATCAAAAGAGTCAAGTCTAAGATGGATGAAGGCAAGTCAAAGGATTTCAAACTGGATGACCAAGGCACCATGTGATTTAAAGGACGCATCTGTGTGCCGAACAAAAAGGAACTGAAGCAGTTAATCTTAGAGGAAGCTCATGACTCGAAGTATTCAATCCATCCAGGAAGTGCTAAAATGTATCAAGACCTGAAAGAAAGGTTTTGGTGGCCAAGCATGAAGCGGGAAGTTGCAGAGTATGTCGCATTATGTGACATATGTCAAAGAGTTAAAGCTATGCATCAAAGGCCAGCAGGATTATTGCAACCCCTAAAGATAACTGAATGGAAATGGGAAGAAATTGGTATGGATTTCATAACCGGTTTACCCAGAACTCAAATTGGGTATGATTCCATATGGGTTATAGTGGATCGTTTAACTAAAGTTGCGCATTTCATACCAGTAAAGACCACTTACTCGGGAGATCGGTTAGCAGAACTTTACATGGCAAGAGTTGTTTGTCTACATGGAGTACCAAAGAAAATAGTGTCTGACAGAGGTACTCAATTTACCTCAAGGTTTTGGGGTAAACTGCATGAGGCAATGGGGACTCGTTTGAACTTCAGTACAGCATACTATCCGTAGACGGATAGTCAATCTGAGAGAGTTAACCAGATATTAGAAGATATGCTAAGAGCTTGTGCTTTAGCATATTCAACTTCTTGGGATAAGTGTTTGCCTTATGCTGAGTTCAGCTACAATAACAGTTATCAGGCAAGTTTACAGATGTCTCCATTTGAAGCTTTGTATGGTCGTCCTGTCGAACACCGTTGAACTGGAATGAGACTGGCGAACGACGTGTTTTTGGTCTGGATATACTTCAGAAAGCGGAAGAACAGATCGCCATGATCAGAGAGAGATTGAAGATTGCTCAGTCAAGGCAGAAGAGCTATGCCGACAATCGTCGCAGGGAATTGAGCTTTGAACCTGAAGATTTTGTGTACCTCAGAGTCACCCCACTCAAAGGAGTCAGAAGATTCTATGCGAAAGGGAAGCTCGCACCCAGATATGTCGGACCTTTCAAGATCCTGAGTCGCAAAGGTGAAGTTGCGTACCAATTGGAGTTGCCACAGTCATTGGCAGGGGTACATGATGTATTCCATGTGTCGCAATTGAAGAAATGCCTTCGGGTGCCAGAAGAACAAACACCTTTGGAAGCAATCGAGCTACAAGAAGATCTGACTTATAAAGAGCATCCAGTGAAGATTCTGGACACAATGGACAGAGAAACAAGGAACAAATCAATGCTCCTTTGCAGAGTTCAATGGAGCAACCATTCGAAAAGTGAGGCAACTTGGGAATGAGAAGAAGATCTGATGAAGGAGTTTCCTGACATATTCCGTAGTCAGCCCTGAATCTCGGGGTCGAGATTCTGTTAAGGGGGGAGGTTTGTAACACCCTAAAAATTGCCATATTTTAAATTTTGGAGTTATTTTGATTTTTGAAAATTTCTGGAAATTTATTGGAATTTATTTTGATTTATTCAAATATGGTCATTCTTGAAGTCAGTTAAAATAAAATAAATGTTTATGCCAAGTTTTATTGGAAATATTTTTTTTTGAGTTCAGAATGTCTCAAAATATTTTCTAGATTTTTTGTGGAATTTTTCCGAACATTTTGCTATTTATTTTGGCTTTGTTTATTTATCTGATTTATTTTAAATTGAAAATGTCTTTAATAACATGATGAATAGTACTGGCCGACGCAGTACTATAGCCGATCGGATGGCGCACGCGGGCGGGCAACGCGGTGCACGTAGAGTCGATGGCGGATGACCTCAAAGCTATGGTGGTTGTGTCATGTGGGGCCTGACCTATAGCCGGCGCAGCAGCAAGCAAGCGCCGGCCAAGGCAGCAGTCGCAATAGCTGCTATGGGTTAGTTAAGTTGTTAGTCAATTAGTTAGTAAAGTTGTTGCTTTATTGGATAAGGTTGTTATTAAGTTGTTAGCTAGATCTTCATAGATATAAGAAGACTAGCAGACTATGGAATAAAGGCAAGAAGTATTATCTCTAATCCTCTCCCTCTCCAGTCTCCTCTCCCTGCGCATCGCCCCCCCCCCCCTCTGCGCATTCTTCTTCTCCCAAACCTCCAGCACAGCCCAACAAGCCACGGCTTCCTCAAGGGAGCCAGGGTCCAAGCCATTTCAAACACACTATTACTGGTTACAATCCTCGAATCAAGACAACTTGGTATCAGAGTCAGGCATTGTACAGTCCCCTACGATGGGCAGTAGCGAAGGTTTTGATTTCATGGATGCATAGCTAGCACCCATCATGAATAAGCTCGACAAAATGGATGCCAAGATTGATGGCCTCAACAATCAACAAAATGCAGACCACCTGGCCATTGGCCAGTTGGAAAATAACAAGAACACCATGCCTAGCGGTGGTAGGATCCTCGGCGACGACGTCCTGCAATGACCATACCATTTGGTGCACAAACATGCAGCGCCAGAAGGGCGTGCTCCTCGCTATCCTAACCTTTATTTCCCAATTTATGATGGGAAGACAGACCCATTCCTTTGGCTTAGCCGCTATGAGCAGTTCTTCTGCGGCCAGCGAACCCTCGAGGAGGAGAAAGTATGGCTAGCAGCCTTCCACATGACGGGATCAACATAGCAGTGGTACATGTGACTAGAGCAGGAACTTGGCACCCCGCCATAGAGACGCTTCTTGGAGATGGTCAAGCTGCGTTTTGGACCTCCCCTGCGACACAATCCACTCGGTGAGCTCGCAATCCTCAGGCGCACTAGCTACGTTTTAGAGTACCAAGAGCAGTTCCTCAAGCTCCTCAGCCGCGCGGGCACGCTCTCGGAGGAACAGCAAATCCAGCTGTTCACTGTGGTGCTACAAGGTACCCTACGCATCAACGTCGAGCTAGATACAAGCATCGGCCACACCAAAGAGCAGCGCCACAACGTCTGCCATGGAGGGTGCTGACATCCGATGAGATGCACACAAGATACGAGGCAGGACTCTGCTACAACTGTGAAGAAAAATTCACACTAAACCATTGTGCAAACATCTGTTTGTGCTATGGTCACCTGAAGAGAAGGATGACAACGATGATGCCAAAATCTCTCTCTACGCGTTGGCCGGAGTATGCTCGCGCGAGAGTGAGACCATGTGGCTCAAGGTCTTAGTTGGGGGCACATAACTCATTGCCCTGCTTGACACGAGGTGTAACCACAATTTTATATCAAAAGAAGCAGTCGCACGTGCGGCAATTGCCTTTCAGCAGCGTGCAGGATTGAAGGTGTTGGTCGCTAATGGTGATCAACTCACGTGTAGCGGGGTTTGCGGCGGCCTAAAGATCAACATTGACCAGGAGACCTTCTAGTTTGACTATTTCACCATCCATCTAGAAGGTTTCAACATCCTACTTGGCGTCAAATGGCTACGCACTCTTGGGCCCATACTGTTGGACTTTGCGTGCCTTAAGATGTCATTTTCATGCCAAGGACGACAAGTGATCTAGCAAGGCCTGATTGCACCAAGCCAGAGCATCCGTGTTGTAGCCTACACTAGATCAGACATCATGGCCGATCTTTTTGAAGAATTCAATGGAGCATTTGCAGAGCCTTGGGATCTTCCACCCCCTCGACACCGGGACCATTGCATCCACCTCCTCCCAGCAACAGAACCAGTGGCTGAACATCCTTACCGCTATGCCCAGAACTAGAATGATGAGCTCGAGCACCAATGTGACAAAATGCTGGTTCAAGGTGTTATCCGCAGGAGCACTTTCGTGTTCTCAGCACTAGTATTTATTGTTAAGAAAAAAGAAGATTCTTGGCGCTTCTGTGTTGACTTTCGCGCCATGAACGACAAGATGGTGAAGGACAAGTTCCTGATATCAATGGTGGAAGAACTACGGGAGCCTATTTTTTCACCAAACTAGACTTACGGTCAGGTTACCATCAAGTGCGCATGCATCCACCTAATGTGGAGAAGACGGCGTTCAGGACACACCAAGGCCTGTTTGAATTTCTAGTGATGACAGTTGGCCTCCCCAATGCACTAGCAACATTCAAGGCAGTCATGAATGAAGTACTGTAACCATTCCTTCGACAGTTTGTTCTTGTGTTCTTTGATGACATTTTGATCTACAGTTCATCCTGAACGGACTATCTCCATCATGTACACACGATCTTGAAATTGTTGTAGCAACATGAACTATTCTTGAAAAGATCCAAGTGCTTCTTTGGGGTCCAAACAGTCGCATACCTCAGTCATATCATTTATGGGGAAGGCGTCGCCATGGACACTGAAGGACCGAAATGGCGAACAGAGGGGGGGTGAATGGTCGCAAATAAAAATTCCCCCAAAATACTCCAACAAAAACCTCGACAAGATCGCTCAAAAGGAATTGTGAAAAACCCGAAAAACTAGACAACTATGTGTAACCCAAGCTTGCATGGATAAGTACCATAAAATATGTGGGGATTTTTGAGTCACAATCCTGGTTGTCTAGTGTCCAAGATAAAGAGGAATCAATTCAAACTCTTGCTTTTAGAAAGGACATCAATTCAAATCACAAAAGTCACTTTCAGAAAAGCAAAAGCAGAATTCCCAGAACTTGTCCTCAATTTGCACAGGAGGTTGGTGGGTTTCTATAGCTCACAAAATTTTGAGACTTTTTCTCCCTGTGAGAATCAGAGTCTTGAAGAACTCCACCAAATTTCTCCTCAAAAAGCCTTACAGAAAAAACACGAAAAATCGAAGAACACAGTCTGGTCAAGAACTTCGAGCAGAACGTTTGGGGCTTGGTTTTCACCTCATGGCGCCCAAACGGTACAACAAGTGAACTCCAAAATTTTTTTACAAGCGGATATCAGAGTCCCGCACCTCCTCCAATAAGAATCACTCAAAAAGGATTTTTCTAGATTTTTACAAAAATCATACACTGAATGCTGCGCGAAGAACAAGTTCAGAACAAAGTTGGAATTTGAAAGAAAAGATGTTCTCTACTCAATCCAAGAGTGCAAAAGAGATGTAAAACCATATAACATACTCAAAACATCCAAGAACAGCAGCATTTAGAAGGAGGGGAGGCAAATCCAAATTACTTGAAAGTAAATTGCGGGAATGTAATTGCGGGAAAGTAAATGCTGAATTTAAATTGCGTAACGTAAAGACATAATGTAAATGCGCAAAATAAATTCAGAGGTGGATGAATAAAACTTTCATTTCTGGAAGGGGAGGTTACAAAGCCTCACATTCATGTGGGCAAAGCTCAAATGAGCATCAAAACCTCAACACCTTCAAGGAGAGGAGGCTACCCTCCACCCCTATTTATACTACTCTTGGGCCACCTACCACCCTTGGATGAGTCCTCAACCCTAGAGCACTCATCTAAGGGCTAGGATTAACCCACACACACAGCCATGCAAGTGCTAACCCAAAACCCACACACATACGGGTTTTCTTGCACGTTTTCAAAGCATACTACCTAGACCCGCTAACCTATCAACTAGACCTCAATCCGACGGCCCTCATTGATCCACGCGCATCTAGCTAGCATCAACTCCTTTCCTTGTCTTCTTGACTTGCCCGGACTCCGTCTCCGATCATCTTCCGCGATCTCCCAACCGTCTGGACCTCCGACGCCTCGCCTAGTCCCGGTCATCCTTCGCCTCACCATGACCTAGCACCGTCGTCCTGCAACCATCAAAAACAAGGAAACTCCTCACATAGCAATGCCCACAAAGATGTGCAATAAACCATCCAACTCATCACTACCGCGTCCATACGACCAGTCCTGCCACTCCTGGCAGAGACAACTCAAATTGCTTCATTTTGAAAATCAATCCAAATCAAACTCAAACTTGAGCACACCTTGCTCAAATAAAGTCAAATACTCATCACAAACATGGATGGACCTCCACATGGTCCTTCAATCTCCCCCTTGATGAGTATATTGACAAACCACACAAAAGGCATAAATTTGAGTTTGAAGAAAATGAAGAAGAAAGCAATTTTTAGTTGCAAAGTCAAACTTGGTCCAAAGATAGAAATTAGAACCATGACCAAGTTGACGAAGAGGAATTTAGATTTTAGAGTTAAATTTAACAAAGAGCAAGTTTTCAACAAAACTCTAAAATCCAACTAAACATGTCAAATGTGATTATGAGATTATGATCCAAATGTAAGTAGTAGCATAGTTTTACAAAGATCATAATAACCAAATAAGCATTCACATTTTTATCTTTTAGTGATGCCTTTTCTATGTTTTCTCCCCTTTGGCAATATAGGCATCAATTTTTTTATGTATGCATGAAATGCAATTGAAAGAGCTTTGAAGATTATCCATTTGATCAAAATGGAAGGATATTACACCAAGCTTGTCAATTTCGAAGATGACTAAACTAAGACATGTCCAAGTGCAAATACGAGCTTAGTTTTGAATATTTCATTTTTAGCAAGATTTGACAAGTGCAACACTTAGCTTTAGTTTCAAAAATAGAAGAATAGCCACTCTAAGGATCAAAAGGAAAACCTAGAGTTCAACCTACTCAACACGTTGGGGAATCTAGAAGAGCATACAAGGTCCTTCGGCTCATTTATCACTTAATGCAAATTTTGATTTATCATCATACAAGACATAGCGGGGTGCAAATGTTTGACATTATTTGCATTCTTTACCCACATATGTCTTTGTTTTTAATTTATTTGCATTTTCTTTTGACAACCAATTGACTCAAGCCGTGTCGACCATCTCAAGATGAGCTCTTAAGAGGATGGTCTAGGTCAAACACGATGTATTCCAAGTTCATCCCAAGTGCAATGGGAAGCGGTCTTGTGAATACAAGGTGTTGAGTCGTATGTGCACAAGAAGAGTCAATTTTGTTTAATTTTCATTTTTAGCACAACGATTCATGAGCAATTGAAGGACTCTACATGGATCAAACTAGTTTCACCCAAGTTGCTATAGGGACTCTAGAGAACTCCTAAATTTCTCAAATTATGGCACAAACCTCTAGAGAAGAAACCTAGTAAGTAAAAGCAACAAGTTTCATCAAGTTTTTCATTTAAGGCTTATTTTATTTTTAAGCTTAGCAAGTTAAATGAACTTGGACATACCTAAGCTAGTGATTTTCTTCAAATGATGTAGCATGGTGTATAGCATGAAGAAGAAATCAATTGCATAATAGACAAAGCTCATAAAACAGAAAATGCAGGTCTAAATGCAATGCATGAACAGATTCCCAAACTCCCCTCAACAAATGAATCAATTTTAAGCTCAAATCTGGTTAACAAATGAGTTATTATCAAGATTAGGCATAAAGAAGACCCAATGAACTCAATAACAACCAGAAAAACATAATGAGGAGAAGAAGTCGAGAAACCGCAAAGCTGGATGGCTATAGAGCATAGAAAAGATAGAAGAGACTCACTACGGCTCGACTCGCTCTTATCTTCCCAAAGGTCGACATAGGAAGTCGACTCTAGATCCCAACTAAGGAGTGCACACAGACCTGCCTACCCAGAGGCCCAATACCGCTAGACTTATAAGACGTGAGGGAACTCAACCTAGAGAGAAGAGAGAACAACTAATCACGCATGATAGCAACCTAAAGCACAAGATAAGAGGTCAATGCAAGGCATGCCGAAGTCTAAGTGAGTGAACTCAACTCAAGAAAACAAGCCCAAAGTCACCCGGAAGAAACACAAAGAAAAGAAAAGCTTGAAGAAAACATATAATACATAATATACAAACCAGCTCCCCTCACGAAAGGCCGTAAGGGCTCACGACTCAAGCTCACTCCTCAAGGCAACAAATCTGGAGCTATCCAAAGGCTTGGTGAAAATATCGCTAATCAAGGTCACTCTCTCGAATCAGCGCGATATCTCCTTCTCCACATGGTCTCTAAGGAAGTGATATCTAATATCAATGTGCTTGGTCCGGAATGTTGCACTGGGTTTTAGCAATGCAAATAGCTGAAGTGTTGTCACGAGAAAAGTGGCACACTCTCTATCTCTAACCCATAGTCCCGTAAGGTCGATCTCATCCAGAGCACTGCTCAACAGAATCGGCAGCAGACAACATACTCGGCCTCGGTGGATCAGGCAACTCCTGGTCGCTTCCTAGATGACCAAGAAACAAGAGAAGTGCCAATGAATTGGCAAGTGCCGAAGTGCTCTTCCTATCTATCCTACAACCCGAGAAAGTCGGCATCGGAAAAGGCTCTAAGAGATAGACAAGAAGAAGAAGAGTACCAAATACCATAATCGGTGGTAGCACGAAGGTACTGAAAATGCGCTTGATCACCGGCGGTGAGAGGCGCGAGGAGAAGCTTGAAATCGAGCGCACGCACACACAAAGCAAAATGTATGTCCGGCCTCGGCGGTGAGGTACAAGAGGAGCCGATCATGCTCAAACTCCTTTTGATCAGCAGCTCACCATCCTCATCGGGCTCGAGGACGAAGTGGTGGCCATAGGAGTCATCACCGCTTCCCATCGGACATGTCGAAGCGCCTCAGAGGTCACGGGTATATTTGCCTTGATGCAAGAAAGTACCTCCGAGTCCGCTTGATTTGGAAGCCAAGAAAGTAGCTCAACTCGCCCATCATACTCATCTCAAACTCAGTGCACATCACCTCGTAAAACCGAGACACAAGCGAATGAGACGAGCCACCAAAATGATATCATCCACATAAATCGGACAAGAAGAAAATGAGACTCATGGTGTCCGATGAGCGAGTTTTGTCTACTATGCCCATTTTGAAGTCATGGTGAGAAGATAAGACTTGAGCCTCTCATACCATGCTCTGGGGCTGCTTGAGTCCATACAAAGCTTTGGAGAGCTTGTATACATGACTCGAAACTTGGGGTTCTCGAATCCTGGAGGTTGTTTGACATAAACCTCTTCCTCAATATAGCCATTGAGGAATGCACTCTTGACATCCATTTGATAGAGCTTGAAGCCCCGGGATGCAGAGAATGCAAGCAGGATCCTAATAGCCTCTAGTCTAGCTACAGGGGCAAAGGTCTCCTCAAAGTCAAGACCCTCAACCTGAGAAAAGCCCTGTGCAACTAGCCTAGCCTTGTTGCGAATGACAACCCCATCCTCACTCTGCTTGTTTTTGAACACCCACTTGGTCCCAATGACATTATGACCAGATGGGGGCTCGACAAGCTGCCATACCTTATTCCTCTCAAAGTTCTCAAGTTCCTCATGCATAGCATTAATCCACGATTCATCGGATAATGCATGAGAAACATCCTTCGGCTCAAAGGAGGCAACAAAGGCAGAGTGGAGGCAGAAACTGGACAAACCTGATTTTGAGCGAGTGACCCGCTCAAACAAATCACCAATGATCTGATCAGGTGGATGAGCATTATGGATATGACGGGGAGGACCAGAAGCAGAAGTGGCCTCTACCTCATGCACAGAAGAGGTAGGAGCAGAGCCACTCACCAAGGAGAGTCTCAAGGCAAGGGTGGGTCTCCCGAGGTGCGTAAATGGAAACAGGAGGCACCTCGGGTATAGAGGGAACTGGATCGGTGGAACACCATCATCTCCATCATCCTCATCTTCTACAAAGATGGTCTCGGAGGGATAAGAAGAGCTCAAACATCGTGTCTAGCTCTGGGCTAGCCTCATCAAGGTCACATCACAGTCTCTATGATCCTATGCGCATCAATACTCTGACCCTATAGCTACGAGAAGAAGTCGAGTAACCTAGAAAGATACCATCGGAAGAGCGAGACTCAAACTTATCTAGGTTACTGACTTCAAGATAAAACACTTGCAACCAAAACGCGAAAATGAGACACACCGGGCTTTCGCCCATACCCCAACTCATAAGAAGTGCGATGCAAATGTGCTCTCAAAAACACGCGATTAGAAACATGGCAAGCGGAGCTATAGCCTCACCCAAAACTTCCTAGAGTATTGTACTCGTCTAGCATCGTCACCGCCATCTCAACCAGTGGTCTTGTTCTTCCTTTCCACTATGCCATTCTGTTGAGGCGTAGGAGAAGAGAACGATGCTCTAAACCGACTCCACACAAAAACTCTCAAAGTAGGAATTCTTGAACTCCGTGCCATTATCACTGCGTATAGCTCGTAATGCACCGGGAGCTCAATAGACAACCTCTTGATCAAACCCCAAGTGAGAAAAAGTCTCATCCTTCGAGGCCATGAAGAATACCCAAGAGTATCTAGAAAAATCATCAACGATGACAAGAACATACCACTTCCCTCCTGCCGATCGCACTCTAGCCGGACCAACAAAGGTCCATATGTAAAAGCTGTCCTGGTGCATCACCATCACTACGGTGGATGGAGGATGAGAAGCGATAACCATCTTGCCATGTCGGCAAGGAGAGCAAACTAAGTTTTTGACCATCTTGAGTTTGGGCAAACCCGAATGAGATCGTGGTGCTAACTCGGGTCAAATGATCAAAACCAATGTGACCAAGTCTCCTATGCGGAAGGAGAGATCACGGGACTCGAAGCAATCAAACATCGAGAGAGTCTCGGAAGAAGCGAAAAATCAGCACGAAAGACTCTCCCAAATCTAGAAATCCATAACTAACCCTCCCGATGAATCAAGGATTCTACAGCATTACTCTTGAAGCTTACCTCGAAAGAGTCATCGATAAGTCGAGAAACAGAGAGCAGATTGTATTGCGACTTACTTACTAAGGCAACATTTTAAGAATAAAATTTTGGTTAATGCAGATGGTACCTTTAGCAATGACTCTACTCAAGATGCATCCCCAAAAGTGATTAACTCATCACCGGGGCTCGGACTAGGAAGAGAACCAACGAGAATCTCCGGTCATATGACGAGAACAACCGAGTCAACAATCCAAACATCGCCCTTCCCCATCCGGCGAACTGATCAAGACACAAGAGAGAAAGATGACTCGATCTTGGGATAGAGTGAAGACTTAGGAACCCAATCTCAACCATACGACACCTCGCAGTACCGACCACGAAGAAGATCGACTCGAGTGTCTCTCTGACGCTCAACTCTCACACGATCAGAGCAACTCGTAGATAATCTAGGAGTCAAAGCTGGGTTGGCACGCCGTGGTGCAAAAGCCGACCATCCCAATGAAGGCTGCTGGATCTCCTACCGAAAACACCTCACGCCACGATATCTACCTCGATGGGAAAAGCGAGGAATATCAAGAGGACGGCGGAAAGATCGACTCTGAACAGCTCGGGACTAAAACTCAAGAACTAGCATGAAAACCAAGTCTGGGCGCTGCCCAAAAACAGGACTCTCTAACTTTGTCTAGAAGTAGTGTGTGTCTTAGGAGCACTCAAAGTCTGGGGATGACCCTGAATACCCCTAAGAGCAGCAACACGCTCACGCCGAGTGATCTTGGTGTGCTGAAGCGAAATCTACTAGGTGACCATCCTTCTTACGGAAGGTGCATGTGTACTTCGCCTTGCTAGAGGCGTAAGCAATAGGAGTAACACCCTTACGGTCAAGTCCTATAGACAACCCAGTGAGACCTAAACACGGTGGTACTCACTCAGGAGCTACCACAATCTCACCACTCTTGGAGCCGCGCACAATGGTGGGAGGATGCGCCGGCGTGCTCCAAGGATCAAACCCTAGACCTTGATTGAATCTACTAATCTTGGATTGGTCTAGAATAAGATTGAGCTTCTTCTTGCCTCCAACAAACTTCTCGAGAGTGCTCATAAGATACCGGCAATCTCGGAAGAAAGAAGCACAAGAAGAGCAGGGGAAGGAGAGGAAGAAGAACCGTAAAGATGAGCTCTCTCAAGACGTGCATTTTCTCCCTCAAAGACGGCTGCCTCAATCTTGAGGGCCTCACAAGAAACGCAAGGAGCATCTCTAATTCTATGGGCTTGGTCTTCTAATTTCTTCCTAAGCTCGACATGGATTTTATCCAAGTCCCCACAATCTCGAGACATCATAAGCAATATTTTTGTGACTTATCTAGTAAGTCCTTAGCAAGTTTAGCACACTTGACATTGAGTTTCATTGTCAAGTTTTAATTGCTTACTGACCCTCACATGAGTATTTGGGTCCTTAGAAGCATGTGATTCAAGTTCATTGTTTCTAGCGAAAGCTTCCTAAGGTGTTCGCTCATGGCATCAATTTCGCAAGCAATTTAGGGCAATTAGAGCATGATGGAGTGGAGTGAGCATGAAGAAAACTAGCCTCAACAGAATAGCATCAACAGAACTAGTGCTAGCATTCTTCAACCTAAGACCATCAAGTTCAACAAGCACACTATCATGTATGGTCCTTAGGTTCTCCAACTCCACAAGAATAGCATCACACAAAGAGCAATCATCAGTGACTCGGGAGGGAGAAGATCTAAGTGAAGCTAACTCCCGAGTCAAGGTACCTACTTCCTTCTCAAGCTCCGTACACCTAGCTCTAGCTCTAGCATGAAATTTTCCTAATTTGCAGAAAGCTTCGTTGAGCTGGTCATAGGAGGGTACCTCGTCCGAGTCGCTGTAGAGCTCGGAGTCGCTGATGTCGTTGGTGTCGGCCATGAAGCACATGCCGGAGAAGTCGTCGCCACCTTTCTTCTCTTGCGGATCATCCTCGCCCTCGTCGCTCCATGTCTCCGTGTCGGAGAGGTTGATGTCGTCAAGCGCGGCGAGGACGCGGTGGAAGAGCTTCTTGTTTTTGGAGAAGTTGCGGTACTTCTTCTCGTGCGCCGATTCACGAACTGGAGGCTTCTTGTTGCGGTTCTTGTCGGTGTAGTCGTTCTTGCCCGAACCGCCAACGTCATTCTTGCCCTTCTCCAGCTTGGGACAGTTCGCCCGAATGTGGTTGGGGCCACCACACTCGAAGCAGGTGATCATGCCACCTCTCTTCCTCTCTCTCACCCTCTTGTATGCATGAGAAAACTTACGAGCAAGAAGAGCAAGCTCATTTTCCGAAATTTTTCCAGCTTGGTCATCGCTAGCTCGCAAAGGGCGGAAGAGAGAAACCAATAGAAGGATCGGAAGAAGAAGATCCAATGGGATCGGTGACCAAAGCCATCGATCGAGATTTCGTCTTCCGAGAGACGACATCGATCTCATGAGTCTTGAGGCGGAATAAAGCCCGTCAAGAGTCGAGTCGATAAGTCGGTGGTGTCCTTGATGGTGGTCACCTTCATCTCCCAAACCCAAGGTCGAGTGCGGTCAAGAAATGCCGAGCATTGTCCGAGTCGGGTATATGCAACCAACTGCTCGGAGGTCGCTCAAAATCTTTGTAAACCGACCAAAACACTCGTCGAGACTCTCACCGGTAGCGTTGATCAAACTTGTTGTACTCGCGCTTGAACTGATCTGCCTCACGCCTTGATTTGAGTAGAGCCCTCATGGTAAGCATCGAGGGTTACCCAAATCTCGTGAGCGGAGCGAAGGTGAAAATCCTATCATACTCACCACGGCTAAGACCTCAGATGAGAATGTTCCTTGCCTTAGCATTCGCCTCAACGTCAACCATATTGATGGCCGTGACATTTTCATCGCCAGGGAACCTCATACGGAGTTTCACCTTCGCCATATCGTAGCCACAGGCGTGATGTATGACTCCATCCGGACTTCAAAAGGAAAATCAACTCCATTAAAGATGGGAGGCTTGGTGGAATATTTGTCCGTCGCCATGGCTCTTGAGACCGGTCAAGATCTAGAAAGAGCGAACCGGCTCGATACCAATTGAAGGACCGAAATGGCGAGCAGAGGGGGTGAATGGTCGCAAATAAAAATTCCCCAAAATACTCCAACAAAAACCTCGACAAGATCGCTCAAAAGGAATTGTGAAAACCCGAAAAACTAGACAACTATGTGTACCCCAAGCTTGCATGGATAAGTACCATAAAATATGTGGGGATTTTGAGTCACAATCCTGGTTGTCTAGTGTCCAAGATAAAGAGGAATCAATTCAAACTCTTGCTTTTAGAAAGGACATCAATTCAAATCACAAAAGTCACTTTCAGAAAAGCAAAAGCAGAATTCCCAGAACTTGTCCTCAATTTGCACAGGAGGTTGGTGGGTTTCTGTAGCTCACAAAATTTTGAGACTTTTTCTCCCTGTGAGCATCAGAGTCTTGAATAACTCCACCAAATTTCTCCTCAAAAAGCCTTACAGAAAAAACACGAAAAATCGAAGAACACAGTCTGGTCAAGAACTTCGAGCAGAACGTTTGGGGCTCGGTTTTCACCTCATGGCGCCCAAACGGTACAACAAGTGAACTCCAAAATTTTTGTTCAAGCGGATATCAGAGTCCCGCACCTCCTCCAACAAGAATCACTCAAAAAGGATTTTTCTAGATTTTTACAAAAATCATACACTGACTGCTGCGCGAAGAACAAGTTCAGAACAAAGTTGGAACTTGAAAGAAAAGATGTTCTCTACTCAATCCAAGAGTGCAAAGAGATGTAAAACCATATAACATACTCAAAACATCCAAGAACAGCAGCATTTAGAAGGAGGAGGCAAATCCAAATTACTTGAAAGTAAATTGCGGGAATGTAATTGCGGAAAGTAAATGCTGAATTTAAATTGCGTAAAGTAAAGACATAATGTAAATCATAAAATAAATTCAGAGGTGGATGAATAAAACTTTCATTTCTGGAAGGGAGGTTACAAAGCCTCACATTCATGTGGGTAAAGCTCAAATGAGCATCAAAACCTCAACACCTTCAAGGAGAGGAGGCTACCCTCCACCCCTATTTATACTACTCTTGGGCCACCTACCACCCTTGGATGAGTCCCTCAACCCTAGAGCACTCATCTAAGGGATAGGATTAACCCACACACACAGCCATGCAAGGCTAACCCAAAACCCACACACATACCGGGTTTTCTTGCAGTTTTCAAAGCATACTACCTAGACCCGCTAACCTATCAACTAGACCTCAATCCGACGGCCCTCATTGATCCACGCGCATCTAGCTAGCATCAACTCCTTTCCTTGTCTTCTTGACTTGCCGGACTCCGTCTCCGATCATCTTCCGCGATCTCCCAACCGTCTGGACCTCAGACGCTCCTCGCCTAGTCCGGTCATCCTTCGCCTCACCATGACCTAGCACCGTCGTCCCGCAACCATCAAAACAAGGAAACTCCTCACATAGCAATGCCCACAAAGATGTGCAATAAACCATCCAACTCATCACTACCGCGTCCATCGACCAGATCGCCACTCTGGCGAGACAACTCAAATTGCTTCATTTTGAAAATCAATCCAAATCAAACTCAAACTTGAGCACACCTTGCTCAAATAAAGTCAAATACTCATCACAAACATAGATGGACCTCCACATGGTCCTTCAGACACACAAAAGGTGCAGGTGTTGCTAGACTAGCCAACACCTAGGTCGGTCAGAGCATTGCGCGGCTTCTTAGGACTAGCGGGCTACTATTACCGGTTCATTCGAGACTATGGCGTGTTAGCAGCACCATTAACCTGTCTCAAGAAGGAGGCTTTCGCTTGGTCGGATGAAGCACACCAAGCATTTCAGGCACTCCAATGAGTGGTCACATCAACACCGTTAACCTATCTCAAGAAGGAGGCTTTCTCTTGGTCAGACAAAGCACACCAAACATTTCAGGCACTCCAACGAGCGGTCACGTCAGCACCAACATTGCAACTACTAGACTTCTCCAAAGAGTTTGTGGTAGAGTGCCATGCCTCGGACTATAGGTTTGGTGTTGTCCTCCATCAAGGCATAGGGTCCTTGGCCTTTTTTAGTAGGTTGATCGCCGCATATAAATGGGAGCTGATTGGACTGGTCCAAGCTGTTTTCCATTGGCGCCCGTACTTATGGGGCCGTTCCTTCCTTCTTGGTATGCACTGATCATTACAGTCTAAAATTTCTATTGGATCTATGTCTCTCCACCATTCACAACATACTTGGGTGAGCAATCTCCTTGAATTTAATTTATGAGTGGAGTTTAAGCCTAGGAGCTAGAACATCGTCGCGAATGTCCTCTCCAGGCACAATGCGGATAAGGGCCATATCTGGGTTATGTCTGCACCGACCTTCGACGTCTTTCACGATCTTCGATAAGAACTTGCCACCAATCCATCCTTGGTGGCTCTCTGAGAACAACTGGCTTGCGGCAACTCGAGGGCCCATGGACAGAGGTGGATGGCTTGCTGCTCTTTGAAGGCCGCATATATGTGCATCATCAGCAAGCTCTCTCTCGACCATTTTGGTGGCAGCCCACACGACTGGACATGTAGGGGTGCAAAAGACACTGCATCATCTACGAGCTAACTTTCACACACCCTACGTGTGTGCTGTTGTCCAAGACTTCATCAAGGCATGCACAACATACCAGAAGAATAAGGCAGAGCAGTTGCATCTAGCTGGTCTTCTCCAACCTTTGAATGTACCATCACTAGTCTGGGCAGATATTTTTATGGACTTTGTGAAAGGATTACCCAAGGTTCACGGCAAATCTGTCATACTTTACATCATTGACAGGTTTTCCAAATATGCTCATTTTGTTCAACTGGGGCATCCATACACAGCCAACTCAGTCACTCGAGCCTTCTTCGATGATATCATACGACTCCATGGAGTACCAAACTCTATCGTAAGTGACCGCGATCCCAATTTCACTAGTAGTTTCTAGTCAAAATTGTTTCAGTTGGCAGCAGGCGCTTGCCTTCACTTCAGTTTAGCATTTCACCCTAAATCCGACGACCAGACAGAGGTCATTAACAAGGTCATCGCCATGTATCTCCGCTGCCTCATAGGAGATCGACCGTCAATGGCTTCAATGGCTACCATGGTCGGGGTATCACTACTACAGAATTGTACATCAGAATCGGTTCTTTTTTGTCTTTACAGTCGGTTCTAGTGGCGATACGAAGTCTTTGGATAGTGATGAGGTGGAGTTATCACAGTCGGTTTTGCCCCGATTGTGATAAATCCTCATTAGAATCGGTTCTTATATCAAACCGATTCTGATGAACACATTATCTGTCGGTTTTTCTAATAACCGATTACGATAAAGGTCATCGAATCGGTTTTTAAAGCGATTACGATGACCTCATTAGAATCGGTTCTTTTGTGGAACCGATTCTGATAATGTGATTATCAGAATCGGTTCCACAAAAGAACCGATTCTAATGATGTGGTCATCAGAATCGCTTCCTTGAAAGAACCGATTCTGATGATGGATCATCACAATCGCTTTATTCCAAGAACCGATTGTAATGGTATGGTTATCACTATCGCTTCCGTAAAAGAACCGATTCTACTAATGTGGTCATCACAATCGCTTTCTTAAAAGAACCGTTTCTGATGAGAGGTCATCAGAATCAGTTCCTCATAAGAACCGATTCTGATGATAGTGTCATCAGAATCGCTTTATTCAAAAAACCGATTCTGATGACCCTCATGGGGTGTTTCAATTTGGCATATTATCCAAAATAACACATATTAACATTGGGCATATATATATATCACATTGACAATACATAACACAGAATGCACATATCACATTCATAGAACACGAATACGTAAATTGCAATACATATAGCCCATTCATTCACAACATACAAACACAAACATGCTTAACAATCAGTACACGTGCATATATATCACATTGACATATACAATTAATATTGTTTCCATATGGACTAGTAGGACGCTTCAGGATCTCTAAACCTACCATCCTACGATATAACTTCTAACCAGTACCATTGGCATAAGTGGTCTCGTAAATTGTTGAGTGCTTTCCTGTCTAAGCTCTTCTGGGGGATATTGATCTTCTGCAAAACATAAATGAGTGCGTGAATTTAAGTTTCAAAATTTGTATGTGAAAGGCTAAGTATGCATGTACATATACCTTAGGAAAAGGTGTGAGCCGCCACCACAACCAACATGTGTTGCATGACATAGAAGCCGCACAGTCATCGCGCCTGTTGATGACACTCGTGAAGAGAGAAAGAAATTAACACACGAAGATTAGATGTCAGAAAAAATTAATCGTATATATGCTAGGCACTTGTACCGTGAATTTCTTATACTCCAACGTCTTGCCCTTTTTGTTATCGTGTGACCCTCCTTCATCGACATAGTCCGAGAAACCCCTACATATATTGGAGAGATGCCATTGAGTAAAAAAATATAGTTAAATTCAGAAAGTGTTAGGTTACGGTAATGTACTTACTTCTGCAAAGGACACTTCGCGTAGGCCATCGGTCTCTTCTTGATTGAGTTAGAAATGTAGAATGTGTTTTCACTCGGAACGAGGACGAGTAGAACCCAATGGTTGCTTATTAAATGGAATGTAGTGCAAGGAAATAAGTTCGCATACGGTTTAAGTGCGTACAAGTAATTGAAGGGTTTGTACTACTTACTCCTCATGGTACGGTATTACAACGAAGTCCTTCGTCGACTCAGTATGAAATACCCCCTTGACATAGCCAGCAACAAACACCAGATGTAGCCTAGCCGTGGTCGCAGACACAAGCTCGGGGTCGACGAACCCAACTTGGTTTTGATTCGTCACGACTCGTTGTCTCACTGCCCTACAACTCGTGTTAATATTAGAAAACATAATGCTACATTTATTTCAAATAACTTTCAAGGTGTATCTATACATTATTCACATATAGATTATCAAGAACATTGAGGACATCAAAAGATTTGTACTCGAGAGAGATGCAGCTGTAAAAAATGCTGAGGATGGTGCATCTGATATGAAAAAGAGAGCAGAGGACCTGACAAAGGAGTTGGATGAGAGCGAGAAAGAATACCAAATGCATCAATTAGTAAATCATCCAAACGAAGGACTAGACAAATGACATATTGTGGCTGTGAACTAAATTTAACTCTCTTATGTGAAGGCTTACAAGGATGTCAACAATGAAATAACAATATTAATGAGAAGTGCATGGAAGAGAGGACTTACATCGTACGATTCTCGTCAGACCAAAGTTACCTTGATTCCCCAATATGAAGCCACACGTATTGCCTCCAATCGTAGAGACAGTACCAGATTGAAAAATATTATGAGATTTGTGTGAGCTGCAACAACATAAGACAATTACAAGTAATTCATGAATTATGCAACAATACATAACATTTGTTCCATACATAGTGTTTGGACTCCAAGAGAATGAGAAAGAAGTGAATATTTTGAAAAAAAGGACAACAAAATAGACAACTCCAATCAAAGTGGCGCAACATTTATAGCTAATATTAGAACATAACCAGCTAATATTGTTACTTAAGTTTTACATGTCCTTATTGTACAGAAGTACCGACTTGCAAAATATCTTCCAGAAACTAAAGAAGCTAACCAACGAGAAAAATAGTTGCTAACTACTTGGTACTTAGTTCATACATGTTTATAGTTGCTAACTCACACACTATGTTCTATGTACAAAAGAAGGCTTCTTCAGAGGATAAGAAAGCACAGTCAAGTAGCAGTGGAAATGACTCGAGAAAAAACAAGTGAACAATTAGAGGTGGGTATCAGAAACTCTGAAGTGCAGGCTAATCTGTTATCTGTATTAGAGGGTTCAAGGATAGGCTTATTTTCACTGTCAATCCATCGAAAATTTAGTTCTTTCATATATATGTACTACTGCATAAGGAACATGCTAACATAGGAAACAATCATACATATCTGCAACCGAGACTCGGGTTCCGGGCTATACGGGACACTTTCTTGATGGAAGCTACTCCTTCTTCGTTTCTAGCAAACATGGTTATAGCGAAGTACCTAACCCCAAAAATCAATTAGGTAGGAAACCTACAGAAAATCTACTAAGTAGGAACACACAATTGCCCTCAATGCTAGCTTACGAAAACAAAAATGCTCGAATAATCATTGAAGTTTGCCCGATTACTCGAGTAATGCTATATCTACCTAGCCTTAAGATTAACGACTTAGGCAAAATGTGAAAGCCACAGGTTGATGAACTAAAGCTCGCATACTATCCATGAGGATCAACAGAAGCACACTGTGCACAAGAATCCACAGAGAACAACAGCACAACTCGTAGAAATTGTGCCATCCAAACTGAGAATACTCATTTAACTATCATCATCCAAGAAATGCTAATTCCTCAGTCCTCACCCAAAAAAAAACCACGAAATGCTAGATAAAATGGTGAACTTGGCATCTCGATTCTTCAATTGATCCTAACATACCTTGGAGGGGTCGTCGACCTTCTGGAAGTTCTTGACGACCCTGATGATGCGGCCTGGTGGGCGTCGGGCGGGCGGGGGCGGCGGGCGACGCGCGGCGCGGGCGGGGCGGCGGGCGGGCGGGCGCGAAGGCGGCCGGCGGACGGCGCCGTCGGGCGGGCGGGCGGGGTGGCGGGTCAAGCGTCGGGCGGTTCGTGGCATCGGACGGGCGGTCGCGAGGTGCGCGAGCCTCCGTACGGAATCGCGTCAGACTCGGGAGGAAAGCTAGGGTTAATGAGAGCGATGTCTAAGTGCGCGAATAGTGTTCTCGCGGGAATAAAATGGGGGATTTCATTCATCAGTATCGCTTCTTGTAAAAACCGACGCTGATGAGTCACAGTATCCGTATCGTTTTTAAAGAAAAAACCGACACGGATGTGTCTAATCCGTATCGCGTTTCAAACTAAAACCGACACAGATGTTTATCAGTATCTGTATCGCTTTTTTATAGAAAACCGACACTGATATGTCTCAATATCCGTATCACTTTTATAAATAAAACCGACACTGATAAAGTCATATATCCGTATCGTTTTTTTTAAAAAACCGACACTGATGTGTCTAATCCGTATCGCTTTTTAAAATAAAACCGACACAGATGTGTATCAATATCTCTATCACTTTTTTAAAGAAAACCGACACTGATGTGTCTCAATATCTTCATCACAGGTCTGCAAGTTCTGAATTTTCAGCCTTTCATCAAAGAGAGAAAATATCATAACTTTTTCATATTTTGTTGAAATTATTATAAATTTTGCAGAAACATATTTCAGGATACTGCAAAACTTTTTATAAAATATTTTTTGGAAAAAGTGTACTCATTCAAGAAATATGCCCAAATTCATTTCGTAGACATGATTTGTGCATAAAGCGTAGAAAAGTCAAAACTTTTTCAAATTAATCCAGAATTGTACGAAAATTTCCATAAATCAACTTTCCACTATTTACAAGTTTTCCCAGCATTAATGTTGTCAAATGGAATTTTCTTTCACAACATATGGCACAAAGTGCAAGCATAAAGAGTAATTGCATTTCCATCAAAGCCTCCAACAGCAATTCACCTTGGATTTTTACAACAAACATTACAGTAGTCCATTTATTTACAATGCTGTCCTTCATGATGATCTACTCGTATGTAATTGGCTCCATGTGTGTCGTCATCCCCGCTAAGACAGGCCCCATCTGCAAATGAAGGTATCTCATCGAATTGGTTATACTCTTCTTCATCTACAACATCTTCAACTCCTACGATCCGTCTCTTGCCATGAAGAACGACGTGCAACCTCGGATTGGCCGGATCACGCATGTAGAAGACTTGAGTTGTTTGCTTCGCAAGGACGAACGGGTCTTCTTTGTAGGCGAGTCTACTGAGATCCATAATAGTAAAGCCTCTCTTGTCGACCTTCACTCCATGTGGAAGTCCTACCCACTTACATCGGAACAATGGAACTTGGTATATCCCGTAATCGAGCTCCCAAATTTCTTGATCAACCCATAGTAGGAGTTCATTATGGTGGGAGACTCTTTTCGAGTGATGATAGTCGGAGAAAGCATTTATGCACACACCACTTGTTTTGGACAAGACTTTTGGCATCTTGACTCTCGATGTAAAAAGTGTAACCATTAATATCGCACCCTACCATGTCCAGACATTAAATCTTGGTTCGTCGACCAACCATTTTACATTCTCACTAAAGGAGACCTCCGCTTTTTCTTGAACCATGTGAGGAATCGATCATTGTGTTCTTGTGCGATGGAAAGCTCATCCATTTGTGGATTCTCTTCCGTAATATCAACTTATGCTCTGCTCGATGTATGGACGAACTTACGTACATTACGCAAGATCATCAAATGCGCTTTGCAATACATATCAAACCTCGGACTCATTAGTTGGGACCCAACGGTTCCTTTACCAGCAAGTCTGCCCTCGTGACGAGATATAGGAACACCGATTGCTTGTCTTTTACCTAGGTAGTCCACACAGATCTCAATAACCTCTTCAGCCCCATAACCTTCAACAATACTACCCTCAGGCTTCGACCGATTCCTCACGTAGGACTTTAATATACCCATGTACCTCTCGAACGGATACATGTAACGTAGGAAAGCGGGTCCACATATCTTAATCTCTCTGACTAGGTGAACCACAAGGTGGACCATTACATCGAAGAACGATGGTGGGAGATGCATCTCAAGTTGACACAGAGTCTGCACCACCTCACTCTGTAAGTTGTCTAGCATATCGGGGTCAATAACTTTGCAGAAGATCGCATTGAAGAAATAACACAGCTTCGTGATTGCCAACCTGACATCCTCTGGCAGAATATTTCGGATTGCAACTGGGAGCATTTGGGTCATCAAGACATGGCAGTCGTGGGACTTCATGCCCAACAACTTCAAATCATCCATGGACACAAGCTTCTTAATGTTGGCGGAGTAGCCAGATGGAACTTTAATACCATGGAGACATTTGCAAAGGTCCTCTTTCTCCTTCTTGGACAGGGTGTAGCATGCAGCGGGGATATACGGACCTTTTCCATCCTCCTCTATCATTGCAAGCCAGGGCCTGATTCCCATGTAGGCTATGTCGTGACGAGCATTCACACCATCCTTTGTTTTTCCAGGTATGTTCAGCAGGATACCAACCAAATTGTCGCAGACATTCTTCTCAACGTGCATGACATCAATACAATGCCGAACATCTAACTCCTTCGATCGGTAAGTCCCAAAATATTGACCTCTTCTTCCAAATGGTCCTAGAACGAACAGATTTACGGCTCTTTCCGTCTCGAACATCGATATCCTCTACACGTGAATATACTTGCCTTCCACTCATAGGTCGGTGCGAACGGACTTCCCTTTTCCCATCAAATTTGTCATCCATCTTACGGTATCGATGACTTCGAGGTAGAAACCTACGGTGACCCATATACAGCTTTCTTGGAATTGGCGACCATAGGCTCTCGGTCTCCTCTTCACAAATAGGACACGCTTTTGCTCCTTTCGCATCAGAGTCCGCCAAATTACCAAGAGCCAGAAATCATTTATGGTGCAAAATACCATAGCCCGTAGGGTGAAATGCTCTCTTCAGACGCATCCCACACAATGACCCGTAATTCCACAATTTTACCAAATCCTCGATCAATGGAGCGAGGTACACATCAATATCATTTCCGGCTGTTTGGGTCCCGAGATTAGCAACGACATCATGATATACTTCCGCTTCATGCACAACCAAGGAGGAGGTTGTAGATACACAATGAATCGCCACGTCTTTGTGATCGCTCATGTTACCAAACGGATTCATTCCATCGGTACTCAATCCAAATCTTATGTTCCTCATTTCGCACCAAACTCCTCATGTTTCCAATCGATGTTTCTCCATTGAGACGAATCGTGAGGTGTCTCGACTTGCCATCTTCCTTTCGAGACTCATAATGCCAACACAACAATTTTGCTTCTCTAGGATTTGCAAACAACCTCTCCAGACGGGAATGATGGGCAAGTACCACAATACCTTGGCGGTGCACCTTTAGTGACCTCTTCACCCTCGTTGCCCGGCTCTTACGCTTCTTGTCGTTACGCTTCTCCTTTTGTTTGTACCGAGGCACACCACAAACTGGACAAATGTGCAGCTCCTGATGTGCGTTACGGTACAAGATGCAATCATTTGGACATGCATGTATCCTTTCTATTTCCATTCCCATGGGACATAGTAGCTTCTTCGCTTCATAAATGCTTGTTGGCAACTCGTTTCCCTCCGGAAGCAGATCCGATAGAAGAACTAGAAGTGCATTGAAACTTGTATCTGTCCAATGGTGTTTTGCCTTCAGTTCGAACAATGCAAAGACCGAACCCAACTTGGTGTATTCTGCTTTGCAACCTTTGAACAGTGGTTTCGCATCGTCTTCCATCAAGCTTTTAAACTTTCCAAACTCTCTTTCTGTGTAATTACCCTCCACATCCCGCAACATTTGCTCCAAATTCTCCTCCTCAAACATATCAAACTGCAACTCATCATCCGGTTCAACCGTGTCTTCATTGCATACTGGCAGGGTACTACCTGTCTTCCTGTGATGGATCCAACATGTGTAATTCCTCACGAAGCCACGTCGAATCAGGTGGTCCTCAATTTGAGCTGAGTTGTTAAATCTTCTCAGATTGGTGCAATCAATGCAAGGACAATATATGAAGTTTACACCCCTCCTCACCATGTCCTCTTCGGCAATTTTTTTGAACTCCTTAACACCCTCTCAAATTCAAAGACTCACACGACTTTTTGCATACATCCATTCCTTACGGTTCATCTGCAATTAAACTTCACACAATAAATTAAGCACAAACTGGAGCGACAGTAAGCTAGCTATTTTAAATATTGAGACATCATTTCAGTTAATATTACCTTTGCAAAATAGATGACAATTTCCTGCAACATATATGAAATATGTACTCTAGATCGATACCTAGATTCTTCCCTGGTTTAGAGCTTCTAATTTCCTAGATAAGAGACATACATTTTTAACATGAACAATGATATCAAACAATCTAATTATATAGTGCAGTAGCCTACAGATCTTTTGACTCCTAATCTCTAAATAGGTTTGGACCTAATCCCATTCGAGGATATGTGGTTCCGACAAGTTGCTAAGCCGTTGTACAACTCCAGAGAAAATTTCGGCAGCATCTCCCCGCTATTCTCCATATACACGTCTCGACAACATGTCAAGAGGGGTGTGTATCTGGAGAATACCAGGGAGACGCTACCGAAATCTCTATCTGCAGCTTGTACAACACACTCAGAACTTGCCCGGCACATATCCTCGAACTATCAAAGAACGTGGACAATTCGAGACTGCTCGCTTATAAATATGCCATTTCGTTCGGTATATTTATAAACAAGCATCCTCGAACGGGAGACGTAGGTTCCGCACCCTAAACTCTAGCATTCATTAGGTGACAGCAATAATAATTCCATATTAACATCAAAGCACTACAAATTAAGATAATTAAATACATGTGTACATGCTTGTGAAATAAAGGGTGTGAAATCTGATAAGACGTACACAATACCAGTGCAATCTAAACTTTCTTCGTGACATATCAAAATTACATAGTGCAAAATTAAAGGGGTTTGAAGGAATGCTCACATTTTGAAGAAAACCACAAATTATGCAAAATGAGGGGAAATCTCCTCAAGTTAGGTCTTCAAATTTACCCTCTTAACACCCACCCTTGAGGATTTCAAATTTTCTCACCCAAGTATTGCTTCCAACCACAGAATATGAGCTATTTTTTCTGGTGGCGGCGGAGAAACCTCCTCTGGAACAATAACAGAGAAGAGTTCAAATCGAGTGGTATAAATAACCTAACGAGGTACATCACTATCGGTTCTCATATAAAAGCGATAGTGATGTGATCATCACATCACAATCGATTCTTATAAGACAAGCGATAGTGATTATCATAGTCATCACAATCGGTTCCCACATAAAGCGATAGTGATGAGAACGTCTACATCACTATCGGTTCTTATTTAGAAGCGATAGTGATGATATCTGTTATCACTATCGCTTCACAAAAGAACCGATAGTGATGAGTCATCACTATCGCTTCTTAAATAAGAACCGATAGTGATGTGTACGTGCTCATCACTATCGGTTCTTTTTTGAGAAGCGATAGTGATGTGATATATACGTGCTCATCACTATCGCTTTTTATATGAAAACCGATAGTGATGATAATGCACATCACTATCACTTCTCGCATAAGAACTGATTGTAATGTTTCCAGTGCTACATCACTATCACTTCTAACCTGAGAACCGATAGTGATTATGATTAATGCCTCTCCTAAGTCATCTATCACAATCGTTTCTTCCTAAAAACTTAAGAACCGACACAGATGAAGCGATAGTGATGTACCATTCTGTAGTAGTGTATTGTTATAACACTTCCTTTCATACATCTCTTCATGCCTCACCATTCAAAGTAGTATATGGGCATGAGCCTCCTACTCTACGCTCTTATGGTGAGCAAGGTGCACGGGTGGTTGTCGTTGAGCATTTATTAGTCGACCATGACTAGTTCCTCGCTGACATCCGCGATCGACTCCTTCAGGCTCAGCAGCTCTACAAGAAGTACTACGAAAAACCACCGAGAGCTGCATTTTTTGGAAGGCAACTGGGTGTGGTTACGATTACTACATCGGGTGGCATCATCTTTGGCTGATCGCAACCAAAATAAGCTGAACCCATGCTTCTATGGACCTTATCAGGTGCTTGCACGCATTGCCCGCTTGCATGATGTATTTCACGTCAGTCTATTGAAGCCATATATAGGTGAACCACTAGTGTCCCCTCAGCTATTACGAGATATACATCATGGTCAGGTCTGTCCCGCTCCGTAGACTGTACTAAAAGCACGTCGTCGATGGGATGTTTGGAAAGTTCTTGTTCATTAGGCTAATCAACTAGCGACTGAAGCCTCCTGGGAGAATCTCATTGATTTTCGTGCTTGCTATCCATCATTCCAGCTTGAGGATGAGCTGTTTACGAAGGTAGGGAGAGATGCCATGTGGAGCCTGACCTATAGCCGGTGCAGCAGCAGGCATGTGCCAGCCAAGGCAGCTGTGCCAACTGAGGCAGCAGCCGCACAGCTGCTATGGGTTATTTAAGTTGTTAGTCAATTAGTTAGTAAAGTTGTTGCTTTATAGGATAAGGTTGTTAGCAAGTTGTTAGCTAGATCTTCATAGTTATAAGAAGACTAGCAGACTATGGAATAAAGGCAAGAAAAATTATCTCTAATCCTCTCCCTCTCTAGTCCCCACTCCCTGCGCACTCCCCTCTTTGAGCATTCTTCTCCCAAACATCCAGCACAGCCCAAGAAGCCACAGCTTCCTCAAGGGAGTCAGGATCCAAGCCATTTCGAACACACCACTATTGGTTACGATCCTGGAATGGCTGCTAGCAGCAAACAATGGCGACGGTGATGGCGATGGCAAGCATCCACCCTCACACCTACCACACAAGGTGATTACATGACTGCAGGAGGGCATAGATTTCCTGCTGGTTAACGTGTGGAGGCAGGACACAACTGCGATGCCCAAGTCACTGCACAGATCTGCCATCATCATCTTTTCTTCAGCCATTTTCCAGATTCGCAAAAATGCCACACCATCATAACACTCTTGCTTTATTGCTGCTGCTGCCCAATTGTGATGTAGCACCGCCGCATCCCTAACTAGTCCTCACGCTCTGCTGCTGCTGCGCTCAGTCATCTTGCTCCTCTTCTTGAAGTCATAATCGTCCTGTTGTTTGTGTTGCTTCCAAGAAGCAGATTTGAATCTGTTCGAAATATGTGCAATATTTTTATTCTAGATTTTATTTTTAGCCAAATATGACAAAAGACTAGAGATGTGTAAAACAACCATTACTCCGGAGCTTCTCAATCTTCTGACAGATTTAAGCCTATGTTTAGGTGCTTACTTTAGGCCATACAAGAATTTTAATAATTTACGCACCTTATTTTCACAAAACCATCTAGTTGTTCCACATTAGATTTCTTCCTCCAACTCTACATTAAGGAAAGCTATCTTTACATCCATTTGATGGACATGTAGACAATTGGAAGCATGAGCACTCTAATGGTGGTTAATCTAGCAACATGAGAATAAGTGTTAGAATAATTCTCTCCTTCTTTGTGTGTATAATCCTTGGCTACATGTCTTACCTTATTCTTATCAATAGTATCGTCAGACCTCATTTTTTTTAAGATCCACTTGCATCCAACAGGTTTGCACCCACTAGGATGATCAGTGATCTCCCAAGTCCCGTTAGCTATGACGGAATCCATCTCGCTACAGACCGCCTCTTTCTAATACTCAGCATCAGGTAGTGCATAAGTTTTTGAAAGAGTTTTTGACACATCATCCACTAGGTATACAATAAAGACATCACTAAATATTTTCTCAACCCTTTGTCTCTTGCTCCCGTGATGAGCCTTTGCAACTAAATTGTTGTCCTCAGTAATATTTTCCACTAGTGGTATATCAGTCATAGGTTTAGAAACAATGGTAGGTTCGTCATCATCATTATTATTATCATCATCAGTTTGAGTATTCTCAGTTCATGAAGTACTGCTTGCTGGTCTCATAAGATAAATATCCTCAAAGAATGAAGTATCTTCGGGCTCCATTATTGTGTTACCAATAACCTCAGGAGTTTCTGATTTTACTACTAAAAATATATAGGCCGTACTATTATAAGCATATCACAGAAAAACACAATCGACTGTTTTAGGTCCAAACTTTCTCTTTTTTGCAATGATATATTCACTTTTGCCAAACATCCCAAAGTTCGAAGAAAATTAGCATTGGGTTTTCTCCCCTTCCATTCCTCATACGAAGTAATCTCACTATTAATATAGCTTCCCCCCACCACATCTTAGACATGCTGGCACTCTCCAACATGGCATTCACCAAGTCTGTTAGTATTCGGGTTTTTTCTCTCAGCTACTCCATTTGATTGGGTTGAATATGGTGGTGTAACTTCATGGATTATATCATGCTCAAAATAGAACCGGGATAATTCATGAGAGATATATTCTCCTCCACGATCATATCTTAGTCTTGTAATCTTCTTTTCGAGTTGGTTCTCAACCTCAGCTTTATAAATTTTTAAGTAGTTTAAAACTTCATCCTTTGTTTTCAGTAAATACATAATAATAACGTGTTGCATCATCTATTTTGCCTCCTTTTGTCAACAATCCATCATCTCACACATGTCAGAATGGACAAGATCTAATGGTGCCAAGTACTTTTCTTCCTCTAATCCCTTAAATGGTTTTCGAGGCTACTTTGCTTACACACAAGATTGGTACTTTGATCCTTTTACAATATCACATTTTAGAATTAATTTTAACCTGGACATTCGAACAATGCTATCAAAACCAATATGACAGAAGTGAGAATGCCAAACATTGGCCTCACATTTATTCAAACAAGTTGCAATATTTAGATTAAAACAACACTCCAGAGTACTTAGGTGGAACAAGCCTCCACTCTCGTAGCCTTTATCAACAAAGTTCCTAAACTTAGACATTACAACTTTATTTGACTCAAATACTAGCTTATAACCACTACTACAAAAGAGGCTATCCAAGACTCCTTATCACAGACGATTCTAACTTAACCGTCAGAGATAATATTATCACAGACGGTTTCTTTACCGAGACCATCTCTATTTATGAAAATGCTTCAAACCGTCTGTGACTAAGACAATATCACAAACGGTTCTTGGTATTACTGTCTATGATACATCACAGATGGTTTTTGGTATGAACCGCCTGTGATAGCGGCTGTTACCACTGTCGATTTTGACGGATAAACCATCAGCAACTTATCACAAGCGGTTCGTTATAATAATTGTCTGTGATAAACCATGTCATAGACAGTTTATCTAGACATAACCGTCTGTGATAATATTTCAACTTTCCCGCTCTCACCAAATTTGAACTTCCTGCTCGTCTCGTTTCAACTTCCTTTAAAATACCAGCCTGCGGCTCTTCTCCTGCTACTTTCTTCTCACCTCTCCTGCTCTCCTCTTCTCTTCTCTCTTCTCACTTCTTTTCCACACCTCTCATATTCCTGTTTTCTTCTCCACTTCCTCTTCTCATCTCATTTCAACTCCTATCCTCTTCCTCTACTCCGGTCGCAACTAGAGCATACCGCCGTCCATATGTTAGGTAAGTGTGGTGTTCGAATCGTTCAATAAAAATGTCATAGCTCATCCTCTCCTCTTCCTTCCCCTCTTCTCTTCTCTTTTGCACTCTTGATGCTGCGGTGTTTTTGTTTTCGATCCGTGCACCTTTCGGTAAAACGGCCATAACTTTTGCATACGAGCTCCGATCGCGACGTTCTTGTGCTCGTTGGAAAGCTAATGAAAATTTCTACATCATAAGTTCTACGCGAGGCTCTAAAAAACGTCGATCGCGAAAAAACATCGTTTAGGGCCTCAAAACGGCCTTTGAAGTTTTTTTCGTTAATTTTGCGTTTTCATGTTCTTCAGAGTAGGGATATGGGATATCTCACATCCAGTAGCTCTTCCATTATTCTTGAATTAGCACAAAGCAGCTGGATCACAGAAATATCATCTGTACGTGACATTTTTTTGTTTCCAAAAGTAACATCACAGGCGGTTCATAGTAAAAACCTCCTGTGATATTTTGTTATCACAGACGGTTCTTAGTAAAAACCGTCTGTGATGTTTGCATATCACAGACGGTTTTAGTTGAAACCGTCTGTAATGTGTAGTAACATCACTGACACATGGTTATAGACGGTTCAAAAAATCGTCTGTGATGATGGTTTTGAACCGTCTATGATGACCTTTTCTGTAGTAGTGAACCATCCCTGCATAGGAGAGAACCACTAACGAGGTTCTTTTTTATTGTTGCCGCATGCTGCATGTTCTTCAAGTGGATAATCTTCTCTGAAGTAAGCCTTAGATCCACTGTTCCAGCACAAAGAAAGGAAATATGCGACCTGTTCACCATTAGGACAGATGAAGCCCCAGCTGTCTAGTAAGAAGAAAACAAGAAAATATGAGAATACACGTGAACATTAGCACTAGTATCAACCCATCAATCAGTGGATTGACATGCTCAAAAGACAATATGAACACTCCATACCCTCCTAAAGTCGAGGCCTTGCCTATGATCACATTGGTATTTTTCTTGCCCGGCTCATTTGTCCTGTCTTTGCGGTAACGACAGTCTTTTGCTATATGACCATCCTTGCCGCACATGAAACAGGTGATGTTCTTCATATCCTTCTCAATTTTTTCCTTTTAAAGCTAGTTGTATTGTTTGGTTTAGAACCTTTGAATTTCTTGCCATATGACTATCGATGATCGGGATCGCCTGACTGCAAGAAGGGGGGAGTGATGCAGGAGTGGAACCCAAGATCGTTCTTGCTCGGAAGGGACTCTAATCGCCGTTAGGAGTGAGAGAAAGGGAGCGGTTGACGCAAGGAGTTATACTGGTTCGAGCCCCCAGTACGGGTAATAGCTCTACTCCAGTCTTGCCTGGAGGCGAAACGTAGACGATAATGTCCTATGGTTGAATACAAGAGGTGCTCGAGCCGAGGTCGAGCACTGGCTCTTTGTGTCATGTAGTGTATGCTCTGTGTGTCCTTGGTGAGGCGTCGGTCGCGAACGCCGAACTTAAAGGCCTTGATGACGACCTCGTCAGAGACGCTCGGAATCGAGTTCCTCATGCGGATGAATCGACGCACGAAGTCGTGGAGTGCCTCATTCTTGCCCTGGATGATGCGATCCAGGTCCATCTCCCGTCCGGGGCGCTCATAGCAGCTCTGGAAGTTAGAGCGGAGGGCGTCCCGTACCTGGCACCATGATCGAAAGGAGTTAGGCGTCTAATTGAAGAGCCAGGTGCACGCCGCGCCGTCCAACACCGTCGAGAGGTAATTGGCCATCATAGCATCATCCCCTCCAGCTGCTAGGATCACGGTCGAGTAGATCGAGAGGAACTCGTCGAGGTTCTTGATCCCGTCAAACCACTCGATCGCAGCGGGTTTAAATTGGGCCAGCTAGTGCACCCGACGGAGGCCGACGGAGTATGCTGGGCAGCCGTAGGTCGGTGCAGCGCCACGCCGATCATGGCGGCCATCGCCACTGGAGCTGGAGTCACGGTCGTCGCAGCGTCCGTACTCAGGTCGGTGGTGCAGCTCGCGTCGATTGTGATGGTTGGCACGGGCGTCATCGGCGTGATAGCGTAGGCGATCGTGGACATTTTGACACCTGGGCGGGACGTCCGGAGAAAGGCTTTCGAACGTGTTGTTGCTCGAATAGGCGCTGCTGTTACTCTGCCGATGTCGAGCACGTTCATGGATTACGTTCCAGGCCTGACGACGCAGAGGTGATCGGGACAGACTTCGAGCTCGTCTGTACGAAGGTGACCGGCGAGAGTGTCAACGTCCGCATTAGGAGTCACCATCGCTCGCCAGAGAGCGAGACGCAGGGCACCAGCTTCGCCCTCGCTGTGAAGGCTCGACCTCGTTGGCCGCCTTGTCAAGCTCCTCGATGAGGGCCCGCCTGAAAAGAGCCGACCTCGCTCCAGCAGGATCGGCCATAACCCAGGTGATGGCTCGCAAGTGCTCCTAGTTGGTGAAACCGCCTAGACGGGCAGGGTCAGGCCGCCCGGACGAGGTGCGGTTCTCCCCGTGATCTTTCCATCGGAGAGTGGTGATAGCCTGGTCGATGGCAACCCAAGCCAAACAACGAGCCTCCTCTGGGGTGTTCGAGTCACAATCCCCCGCTCTCTCGCTCGCCCCGCGGCTATCGACCATGAAGGCAAAGCGCTCGCGCGGTGGTGGCGAGGGCGAGAACATGGATGTGGAGCTCTTGTGCTCGGGAACCGCACTCGAGTTTGAGCTCGTCGAATACGACATGTTGACGTTTGAAGGCGAAAGCGTTGGTGAAGTTGAAGCGACGAAGTTCCTTCAAACAAGCGAAACTCTCGTGCCCCACGGTGGGCACCAGCTGTCAACGATCGGGATCGCCCGACCGCAAGAAGGAGGTGAGAGTGATGAGAGAGCAGAGCCCAAGACCGTGCTCGCCCGGAAGGAGGAACTCTGATCGCCGCTAAGGGTGAGAACAACAGAGCGGTTGACGCGAGGAATCATCTTCATCCTTCGCCTCCGGGCAAGACTGGAGTAGAGTTGTTACCTGTGCCGGGGGCTCGAACCAGTATAACTCCTCGCGTCAACCGCTCTCTTGTTCCCACCCTTAGCGGCGATCAGAGTTCCTTCCTTCGGGCGAGCACGGTCTTGGGCTCTGCTCTCTCATCACTCTCACCTCCTCTTGCGGTCAGGCAATCCCGATCATCGACAATGACTTCTTCTCGACGACATTGGCATTGTTCTAACTAGTGGTGTTTGGTGCATCTTTTGCTCTTGCCTTTTCTTCCACATCAAGGACTGCAACGAGATCCTCAACAGAAATCTCTTCTCCCTTGTGCTTTAAGCTAGTGGCAAAAATCCCACCAAGATGCAGGAAGTTTGGCAACAATACTCGTAGCCACAAAATTTGGAGGCAATGCACAACCCAAGTGCGTAATCTCACCAACTAGTTGGAGGAGGTCATGTGCTTGTGCAAAAATCAACTTAGCATCATCCATGCTAAAATCGAAAAATTGCTCACACACGTACAACCAGCAACCAGCTTCAACTTCTACATACTTTTACTCAAATGCATCCCGCAACTCAGTGGCAGATGTGTAATTCATATACACGTCATAGTGTTGATCTACCAAAATGGTCAGAAGGCAGCCTAGTGCAGTCTTGTTTGCACTATCGAACTGCATGTACTGATCAACCATAAATTGATACTATGGGTGGATCACCCACCACAGCCCTAACGACATGAGCCAAAACTTGGCCCTTGTCTGCCATCTATGAAAGTTTTCACCAGAAAACCCCTCAGGTTTTATATCATAAGAAGCTCTAGCCATTGCTGAATCACAAAAATATTCTCAATAAGGTTTCTAGATTGTTGGAAATATGTGCAATATTTTTATTCTAGATTTTATTTTGAGCCCTTCTACTATTTTATTTTACTTCCGCTGTGTTATTTTATTTGTCCTGTGTGCCATTCTTATTGTAAACTCTGATTATTAATAAAGTGTGTTTGATATGTCATGATATCATCTTTGCTATGTGTGCTAGCTTTTCCGAAACAAGTACATGATACACAGAGGATTTCGAGGTTTTATTCCTAATGTCTTACACGTTGCCTGCCTCGAGGCCATCGCCTCAGCTCAGGGCAACTTTGTCTTCGAAATGGTAGTCTCGCCGCGAGCACTCTGTTAGGTTGTCTTGCCACCCGAGGGGTTGGGCAACCTCCTACTATGTCTGATCGCCCTTTGGGACCTCAAGCTATCAGATGAGTGAGTACTATTTGTTGGGAAACCATGTGGCCCACGAAGGCCCACGATGGCCCCTTAGCCAAACCCTAGGCGACTACTATATAAGGAGGAGGGGGTTCCCCATTGTACAGACAATTGAAAAGCAATAAAGAATTACAGAGCCGTTCCTCCTATATTCTGTGTTCATCTTTCTCTCACTCTGTTCTCCACTTCAGATCTGTTCGGGAACTCCGGACTATTCAATAGCGAGGTTCCTTAACATGTTATCAGCACGAAGCACTACCGACGAATGGATTGAAAAGGTGAGAAAAGAAATCGTGTAGCGCCCAAATGGAGGAGATATGTATTGTTGATAGTGGCACAACAAATACCATCTTAAGAGTGTTCAAATACTTCCAATCGATCACGAAGAACACTGGAAAGATTACTACGATCGCAGGAAGTGATTCCTATATAATAGGCTCCGGAAGAGCCACAATTATATTGCCAATGGGTACAACTTTGGTAATTGAAGAAACCCTTTTGTACCCTGAATCAATGTGCACTCTCTTAAGTTTCAAAGACATCCGCGCCAATGGGTTTCACGTAGAAACTGATGAGGACATCACAACTACGGATATGACCACATTTGGTTGTGCCAACTCCAACACGTCATCCACGGGCCAAGAAGAGAGTGATCAAATCCATCACGTTTTGGAATCCAATTCGGCCTCCTGAGACAGCACCGACTTCAAATATGAATAACTTTTGCATACGGACTCTGATTTGGGTGATCTTGGACTTGACTGAAAGCTTACAATGAGATATTTCCAATGGATCTAATCCCAGCTCAAGATTCATTGTGGATTAGTTGAAATCATAAAAACAATAGACTACAATACTGTTTTGGGCTGTTTCAGGCCTTGTAAGCGTGTGGGGGCCCAAGCCCAAGTTGTGAGTGCCCCCCTGGCTACACACAACCCTAGGACGTCCCTCTCATGTCCATCCCTCTGATAAACTCAGTAGCCGCCGCTTTAGACACTGGGGTTTTGTTTGATTAGTTTAGCCAAGTGCAAACTTTGTTTCTTCAAGTTGTGCTGGACAGCCACCTTGTCAAGACCCTCAATACAACCCCACCTTGATTTTGTCTTCTATTCTTATTTGCAATTTCATATTGCTCTTACTATTGTTCTTGCTTGTTCTTCAGTTGCTTGCAGGAATTGAACCTCGTGTTCAGGTTGATCGTGCCCACGGCAAGATCAATAACACTCTGGAGTTGGTTTAGTGATTGCTAAGGCGCATCGTCGTCGTACGTTGTAGTCGGATCGTCAAAGTCGGTTCAACCAAATCGATAGTTATCGCTCTCATCGAAAGATCGGGACACAACCTCACATCACGTGGTATCAGAGCGCCAAGTTTCTAGGTGAGAGATTTTGTACCGTAGATTAGTTTTTGTTTTCTGTCCTAAATTGAAAATTACTCCACAAAAATTCAACTTTTAGATTCAATCTGTTATTTTAGTGAGTTTTTTTAGGTTTTGATCTATTAGAGTCCTTGTTTTAGTTGCTGATCGTTTTTTCCTTCGCGTAGTTTTTTTTCAATCTGTCCAGTACTTTGTTTTGTTCGTAACTTTCGCATACAAGCTCGGATTCTAGTGTTTTTGCACTTTTCTAAAACCTGGGAATAATCTCTGCAAAAACCAAGTTGGGCATGGACTCTAATTCTAGAGCCAAATCTGTTTAATCTGGATGTCAAAGTTGGTGAAGCAAGTTGTACTTCCAATAATCCAGATCGGTTCGGTTTTTTTATCATAATTCTCACATCCGAACTCCGATTGGGAAGTTTTTATACTTTCCTGAATCCTTGAAGAGTCCTCTACAAAAACGTTTTTGGGTGTCCTTTGTGTTTCGAACACCTTCAAACTGAATTTGATTCGGATTCGAAATCGGTCTCGCAGGCTGAAATTGGGGGTATTCTGTGGTGTTCGGTTTTTGAGCCATAACTTTCACACCCGAGCTCCAAATTGCATGTTCTTGTACTCTTTTGAAAGATGAGGACATAAGCTTCAATTATTTCCATAGTGAACCTTCTAAATTCGGTCATTTCGAAGCTTTAATCTAGGCAACAAATCTGCTGCCCTAGACACATTGAATTTGGGTTCTAACTTTGTTCATTTGAGTTAGTTGAGTCCAGTAGCATCCACAATCCATAAAACCCAAAAAATACTAGTACACATACCTTTGGGAACCAATTCATCCTTTGCGAATACTTTGATCCCATTTGAGACTAGCTATTTGATATTGCTTAGGGCTGCTCTACTTGATACATTGCATAATCTTGATTTATCATATCATACTATCTTGTGACATCAAGTTAGGGATTCCAAAACTTTGCTCAGACTAGTGTTGGCCGCAAGTTACCAAAAGAAAGAAGAGAGAAAGAAAGAGCCAAAAGACCAAAAAAAAGAAAAAAAGAAGAAAGAAAACATAATAGTGGCCGGCAGCACTACATTGAGCGAAACCCTAATTTGTGTTCATTATTTTTCAGATTGTGCAATTGTATTAATTAGTGAGCAATCTTGTGCCCTTTACCTTTTAAAAGCAATTAGCTAGTGTCTCTCCATAACTTATGCAACACGAGCTTTGGTGCTGAAATTTTTCTTATTTAGCTCATTCCATTGGTTGCATTAAGTTACATCATCTTTGCGCGTGAGTTGCCTTGAAATTCGCTTATATCTTTGAGATCGGCAACTAGGACTTGTGAATTCTAGTTTGGGTCATTACTTAACATTACAATAACTAGAATTATCAGATTGTATAGGAAAAAGTATAGCCTACCCAGCTCCACATATTCTACGCTCGTACGTTTGTTCGGTCCCTTGGCAAGCGCTTTATCCAAGCTTGGGAGAACTTTTGACACCGCCAACGGCCGACAACTCCTGCAGCACGGTAAGAACTTGTAAGAGCTTTGGTTAAGGCTTGAGAGTTGAGCGACTTTTCTCCACTTCCTAGTAGTTGATAGGGAATTACATAAACCTTTGTCTTTCCCTTTTTGCTACTAACCATGTCAGGTGACAAGAGTTCACTGCATCATTCTCCACGCACGAAGGGCAATGTACAACTCACTAATGAGCGAATGCCGCTGCAAGAAGACCGTCTCCGGTCCATCGAGACTGTTCAGGGAGTTGCTAACACTACCCTTACTACTATTTTGTCTAGACTTGGTGATATGCTTGCAGCTGCTGCCCCTGGAACTTCCAGTCCTCCGCCTCATCTCCTAAGCAACAACAATGGTGTACTACGTGCACAACGGGTTCCCATTGCTGCCCCGGCTTCCCAGCATGGACCCGCTGCTTCGGTCGCCCCACCACACATTGCCACGGGTTCATCAACTGATGATGAACAAGGTAAAATCAAGTTTGAATTGCCTCCTTTTGGTGGAAAGTTCAATCCTAATGCATATATTAATTGGGAGATTGCGGTAGACAAAGAATTTGCAAACTATGACTTATCTGAAAACCAAAAGATTAGTGCTGTAGTTCAAGTGTTAATGTCAGGTGCAATATATTGGTGGAAGCATATATCTAGACATGATAAAAAACCTAAAACTTGGAATGCCATGAAAAGACTTATGAGAAATTATTATGTTCCTGAATATGATGCTGAATATTTGCTTACTAAGCATCAACGCTTAAAACAAGGTTCTAAAACTGTTATAGAATACTTTCACGATTTGCAAAATTGTTTGTTGCGTTGTGGTTTACAAGAATGTGAAGAATCTACTGAGCTTAGGTTCATACGTGGACTTAATCATGAAATTCAGGATGTTCTTGTTGGTGAAACATATAGTTGTCTTTCATAATTGATTAAATGTGCTTGTAGAGCTGAAAACATGCTTGTTGAATCTTTGAAAGAGTCTTTAGCTTCATTTGAGGTGCCCATTGTTGCACCTTCTATTGTAGCTAACATTTTGCAGAAAAGTGAGCACCATCGTGAGAAAGATGAAGAAGAAAATGTGCAGAACGAGGAGATATTTGCTGCTCCATACGTATGTGAAGAGTTGGAAATTGAAGTTGCACCTACAACAACTGAGAATGATTTAGAAGGTAATGTAAAATATATGGACTGTATACTTGGTGAAAATCATTTTGAAGAGATACAATTGTCCATGAATCATGCTATCGTAGAGCAACTATTAATGGAACCCATTGTTGATTTGCTTGCTATTTCTGGTGGTAAAGAAGAGTTGTGTGATAATGCTTCACTTATATTCACGCCACAACTAGTGAATGAACATGAAACATTTATATTTGAACTAAACACTTACGCTGAACATAAACATGTTATTCACATTGCCAATGAAGAAGATGAGCTTAAATTGGTGTCTTCTTTAGATACTTTATGTTACATTGAATTTGATGTTCTGTGTGATCTGGATAGTTTCAAGCAGAAGATTTTTGTACATTCTGATTTGCCATGGTTATCATGAAATATTTTCCATGTTGTTGGCAAACATAATGATAAAGGAGAATACAAAGTGCATAGATTATACATTTATTCAGATCTGAGACCTCCACATCCTATGCAACAATGTGATCAATTTGATAATTCTAATATCATATCAAGTACCCCTACTGTCGATTATAATCTATATGATAGTTTTCAAGAAAGGGAGTGTTTGGGTGATTGTGATTCACGAGCCATTGATTTGATCACAAAAGATATGCACGTTGCTTTGCTCTTTCTCGCTACTAACATTTTGCAAGAGAATATGATGGAGTCGAGGACGACTCCAATTCAAGAAAGGGAGAATGATGAGACCATGCTCGTCCTGGATATGATCAACTCTATATCAGTTTGGCGATACTTCACGGCATCCTCTGCATCGTCTACATCTACTAGGATGGCTTTCCTTCACAGAGGGGAGGAAGCATCCAAGAGTGCTAGCTTTCAACATGCCTTTATGTGCTGGAAAGAAATATTGAGATTTGTGGATGATTTTCAGATGAGAATATTTTTTATTGAGGACAAGCTAAAAGCTGAGCATGAGTCGAGGATGACTCAAATTCAAGAAAGGGAGGATGATGAGGACATCACAACTACGGATATGACCACATTTGGTTGTGCCAACTCCAACACGTCATCCACGGGACAAGAAGAGAGAGTGATCAAATCCATCACGTTCTGGAATCCAATTCGGCCTCATGAGATAACACCGACTTCAAATATGAATAACTTTTGCATACGGACTCCGATTTGGGTGATCTTGGACTTGACTGAAATCTTACAACGAGATCTTTCCAATGGATCTAATACCAGCTCAAGATTCATCGTGGATCAGTCGAAATCATCAAAACAATAGACTACAATACTGTTTTGGGCTGTTTCGGGCCTTGTAAGCGTGTGGGAGACCAAGCCCAAGTTGTGTGCGCCCCCCTGGCTGCACACAACCCTAGGACGTCCCTCTCACGTCCATCCCTCTTATAAACTCAGTAGCCGCCACTTTAGACACTGGGGTTTTGTTTGATTAGTTTAGCCAAGTGAAAACTTTGTGTCTTCGAATTGTGCTGAACAGCTACCTTGTCAAGACGTTCAATAGAACCCCACCTTGATTTTGCTTTCCATTCTTATTTGCAATTTCAGATTGCTTTTACTATTGTTCTTGCTTGTTCTTCGGTTGCTTGCAGGAATTGAACCTCGTGTTCAGGTTGATCGTGCCCACGGCAGGATCAATAACACTCTGGAGTTGGTTTAGCGATTGCTAAGGCACATCGTCGTCGTACGTTGTAGCCGGATCGTCAAACTCGGTTCCACCAAATCGATAGTTATCGCTCTCATCGAAAGATCGGGACACAACCTACCATCAGAAACCAATGAAGAAAATAGCAAAGAATACTTGTGCATTGTGAAGCACGCGGTATGTGGAAAAATGGTATTAGAAAAATGTCCCTCATATGAATCTGGGTTGTACCACACGAAAATTCATGCACCCGAAGTGTATACTTCCTTGAAGACTGTCTTTACAGCTCTGAGTTATTTTCTTTATGGCATTGTAGATTATGTCATCCTGGTCTTAGAATGATGAGAAATGTAGTGAACAACTCACAAGGTCATGGCATTAATATTAAGAATTTCCCAAATCATGAAGATTTGTGTGCCCTGCATGTGCCATTGGGAAATTAATAACTAGACCCTCTGTCATGAAAGTGCAAAGTGAAATCCCTGCATTCCTAGAATGCATCTAGGGGGATATTTGCGGCCCGATTCAACCCTTGTCAGGGCCGTTTCGGTACTTCATGCTGCTCATCGATGCTTCCTCAAAATGATCGCATGTATGCTTATTGTCAACAAGAAACCATGCTTTTACAAAGCTGATCTCGCAAATCATAAGATTTAAGAATGCTTTCCCTTATCATCGCGTGAAGTCCATCAGAATGGACAATGCTAGTGAATTTACTTCAAAGGCATTTGATGATTATTGCACTGCAACAGGGATAGCAGTTAAGCACTCCGTACCGTCCATACGCAGAATGGACTAGCTGAAGAACTAATAAAGAGGATTAAATTTATTGTCAGACCGCTTTTGCAGAGTTGTAACTTGCCCAACACTTGTTGGGGACACGCAGTCCTGTACGCAGCAGCTCTCATCAATTTCAGACCTTCGACCTACAACATCTATTCCCCTATACAACTTGTGCACGGGGTCATCCCGAAAATCTCCCATCTCAGAAAATTTGGTTGTATGGTATATGTTCCTATACCACCCCCACAGCGGACTGCAATGGACCCTCTCCGCAAGTCTGGGATATATGTTGGTTATGAGAGTGCATCTATAATCAGGTATTTGGAACCCATGACTAGAGACTTGCATACAGCCCGATTCTCTGATTGCATATTTGATGAGGATCGTTTCCCATCATTAGGGGGAGGAAATCAACCTTTGGATGAAAAATGCCGGGAAATCATATGGTATTCCACTGGGATCCCCACGCATGACCCCGCACTAATGAAGCAAATCAAGAAGTCCAGAAGATAATTGATTTGCAGAATTTAACAAATGACCTGCCTGATCATTTTTATGATCTGAAGGGCGTGGTTAAGTCACATATACCCGCAAGAAATACACCAGAGAGGGTGGAAATACCAAAGAAAGCAGAAGGTATCCCTCATCCTGTTTAGAGGCCTCAAAGAAAAAGAACAGGAAATCTGGCTCCTCAAACCCAAAGTACCCAGAGACGTCTGAGAAAATCAAGCAGAGGACTTACCACAACCAATCACGAAAATGCCCCAAGGAAAGAAGGGGAGCCAGTTGAGACCTGGCACTGGAAAGAAGCCAATGAAAAAGGCAATTCTAGACTTGAATCTTCCACTTCAGGAAGCCGCCGGAAATAATGTGTGCGCACACATGGGCGATGAAAAGCTAAAGGAACTTGCTCCTGAGATGGGAAATAGCAGCGAAGAGCAAGTAGAAGTGTATGAAGCACCCCATGATGAAATGGCCATAAACTTTGTAATAACAGGAGAATCCCTGAATAGAGCAACAACCAATATTGATGCATACTTTGCAAAGAAGATTGCCTTAATCATTGATCATGATCTCGAGCCTGCATCTCTCGCGGAGTGCAAGAAAAGGCTAATTGGGAAGAATGAAAGAAGGCAATCACTACAGAGTTAGTCTCTCTGAACAAGAGAGAGGTGTTTGGGCCCGTATGCCGCACACCTCCCCATATAAACCCTGTAGGTCACAAATGGGTCTTTGTTCGGAAGAGGAATGAAAATAACAAAGTTGTAAGGTACAAGGTAAGGCTTGTAGCTCAAGGTTTCACTCAACGTCCTGGGGTTGATTATGAAGAAACCTATTCTTCGATCATAGGAGGAATTACCTTTAGATATTTGATCTCAATGGCAGTTAACTTGAAGTTGAAAATGAAATTAATGGATGTTGTCACAGCATATTTGTATGGAAATTTGGATTCGGAGATATACATGAAAGTACCGAAAGGTATGCCTATCCCGAACCAAGATAGAGCAAATAGAAAACTGTACAGTGTGAAATTGGAAAAATCACTATATGGGCTAAAACAGTCAGGAAGAATGTGGTACAATCGCTTGAGCGACTTTCTCTGGAAGAAAGGCTACACGAACAGCGAAGATTGTCCATGCGTGTTTATACAGCGATCCCCGAATGGATTCTGTATAATCTCCGTCTATGTAGATGACTTGAACATTATTGGGACGGATGAAGAAATTGAAGAAGCATTCTCATACTTGAAGTGTGAGTTTGAAATGAAGGACTTGGGTAAAACCAAGTTTTGTTTCGGCTTGCAGCTTGAGCATGTCCAAGGAGGAATCTTGGTACACCAATCATCCTACATGCAGAAAGTGTTGGAAAGATTTGGTTTTGAAAAGGCATATCCTGCAAAGACTCTAATGGTCAGAAGGTCATTCCAAGCGGACCTAGACCCATACAGGCCTAGAGAAGAGGGGGAGGAAGTTTTGGGAGCAGAATTCTCATATCTGAGTGCAGTTGGAATGCTCATGTACCTTGCAAATAGCACCAGGCCAGACATTGCGTTCGCCGTGAATTCGCTAGCCCGGTATAGTGCAGAACCCACCAAAAGGCATTGGAAAGGGATCAAGGACATCTTCCGTTACCTCCAAGGAAGCAAAGATCTCGGCTTGTTCTACAGAAGAAACAATGAACTGAATTTGGTTGGCTACGCCGATGCTGGGTACTTATCAGACTCGCATTCTGGCAAGTCCCAAACTAGGTATGTTTTCCTGTGTGGAGGAACAGCAGTTTCCCAGAAGTCGTCTAAACAGACTCTTGTCTCGACGTCAACAAACCACTCGGAAATCATTGCTTTGTATGAAGCCTCCCGTAAATGTGCATGACTCCGAAGAATGGTTCACCACATCCAGAAGTCATGTGGCTTGAACATTGAGCAAACTCCCATGATCATTTATGAAGATAATGCAGCTTGTGTTGCTCAAGTGCAGATGGGTTATTTGAAGAGCAATCTCACGAAGCATATCAACCCCAAGTTCTTCTATGCTCATGAATTGCATAAGATGAACGAGATCAAGATACTACATACTAAGTCGTGTGAAAATCTTGCACACTTGTTCACTAAATCACTCCCAGCATCTACCTTTGAAAGATGCGTTAAAGGGATTGGGATGATGAGACTTAGAGAAGTGCAGATTTCAGGAGGAGATATTTCACATACACTCCCACATAAACCTTGAACATGAGGTTTGAGTACACAACATGAATCTCGAAGATTAGCAATTGAAGTTTGGGTGAATTGTACTCTTTTTCCTTAGTAAGTTTTTCATGAAGTTTTCTTGTATAAGGTTTCAATGAGGCAATTCGTGCAACACAGTAAGCGTATGCTATGTACTCTTTCTCCAAGTATTTTTCCCACTGGGTTTTTCTGGAATTTTAATGAGGCATATGCATCTCGCGGCAAAGGGCCCAAGAGAGAGTGTTGGGAAACCATGTGGCCCATGAAGGCCCACGATGGCCCCTTAGCCAAACCCTAGGCGACTGCTATATAAGGAGGAGGGGGGTTCCCCATTGTACAGACAATTGAAAAACAATAAAGAATTACAAAGCCGTTCCTCCTATATTCTGTGTTCATCTTTCTCCCTCTCTGTTCTCCACTTCAGATCTGTTCAGAAACCCCGGACTATTCAATAGCGAGGTTCTTTAACACTATTGTTGGAGTGCCCAACCAGTATTGGGCTTCCAAGGGCAAGTTAGTATGTTCAGAGGCTGCTAGAAATGTGTAGTGGTCTTTGGGCAATCCAATGAATGAACTATTAAAGAAATGTACCAATTTACCCTCACCTTTTTACAACTATTAGGGGGTAGGATGAGAAATAGTCATCCCCACCTCTATATAAAGAGCTTCAAGGGGGTATGTGGATGACAGATTTCTCGTTTTTCACTCACTAGCTCTCTCTCAAGTGGCTTGTTTTCTTTCTCCTCCGTATCTATGTCCCCAAAGAAGAAAGGGAACTTCGTACCACTATTTGGCATAAATTGTGAAGCAAATGCAATTACAGAGCGCACTAGCACCCACCAACATAACTCACACTACTACAGAATCAGTTATCCTTGCCGCCATATCACTATCGGTTCATCGAAAACCGGCAGTAATAATATTATCACTGCCGGTTCGAATGGAAAACCGGCAGTAATGGCTTTTCTCTGATGAACCGACAGTGATAAATCCCTTATCAATACTATCGCTGCAGGTTTTTAGAAAAACCGACAGTGCTGATATTTTTCGAAAAATCATAACTTTTTCATACGGAGTCGGATGGAGATAAAATTTATATGAAAATTGTATCTCTCGACGAGATCTACAACTTTGTAGTTGACAACTTTTTCATTTGAAGTGGTTTAAATATCCAAATAATGGTATCACTGCCGGTTGGCGATTCGTATTCCCAACCGGCAGTAATAATGCTAGTATGCTACCAACCATTTTTCGAAAATTCATAACTTTTTCATACGGAGTCGGATGGAGATAAAGTTTATATGAAAATTGTAGCTCTCGACGAGATCTACAACTTTGTAGTTGACAACTTTTTCACTTGAAGTAGTTTAAATATCCAAATAATGGTATCACTGCCTGTTCGTGTCCGAACCGACAGTAATACTGTGGCTGCCGGTTTTTTAAAAAACCTACAGTGCTGATATTTTTCAAAAAATCATAAATTTTTCATACGAAATCGGGTGGAGATAAAATATATATGAAAATTGTAGCACTCGACGAGATCTACAACTTTGTAGTTGACAACCTTTTCATTTGACGTAGTTTAAATATCCAAATAATGGTATCACTGCCGGTTGGCGATTCGTATTCCCAACCGGTAGTAATAATGCTAGTATGCTACCAACCATTTTTCGAAAATTCATAACTTTTTCATACGGAGTCGAATGGAGATAAAGTTTATATGAAAATTGTAGCTCTCGACGAGATCTACAACTTTGTAGTTGACAACTTGTTCACTTGAAGTAGTTTAAATATCCAAATAATGGTATCACTGCCGGTTCGTGTCCAAACCGACAGTAATACTGTGGCTGCCGGTTTTTTAAAAAACCTACGGTGCTGATATTTTTCAAAAAATCATAAATTTTTCATACGGAATCGGGTGGAGATAAAATATATATGAAGATTGTAGCACTCAACGAGATCTACAACTTTGTAGTTGACAACCTTTTCATTTGAAGTAGTTTAAATATCCAAATAATGGTATCACTGCCGGTTGGCGATTCATATTCCCAACCGGCAGTAATAATGCTACCAACTATTTTTCGAAAAATCATAACTTTTTTATACGGAGTCTGATGGAGAAAATTTATATGAAAATTGTAGCTCTCGACGAGATCTACAACTTTGTAGTTGACAATCTTTCCATTTGAATTCATCTAGATATCCAAATAATCACCAAAATATTCGGAGATAAAGGAACAAAAGGAAAATATATCCTATATTTGTTGAGAATGAGTGATAGGTGAGATGGTAAGGTGGGCTCGCGTGAGGTAGCAGATCGCGAGTTCGAGTCTTAGCAATCGCACGCGCGCGGAAATCGCGTGACTTGTGACGCGCGGTCGTGCGTAGAATACAGGGTAGTCGGTCCGGATGTAAATAATTTGTTTTTTTTATTTTACCGAGTGATTTACAGACCGGACTATCACTGCCGGTTCACATACAAACCGGCAGTGATACCGACCAATCACTGCCGGTTCCAAAATTCGGCAGTGATGCAAGTTTAGAACCGACAGTGATATAGTGTTCTGTAGTAGTGTCAATTTCATGATCCACCGTAGTGAGTTTGAACACAGATGCAATTTGGCGAATATTATACAAAAAAAACACTAGTAACAGTGGCTGCACAATTAGATGTGCGTGCCTAATTTGTGGCCTCTCTTACAGAAAGAAAAAAACATGTTTTCTTACTTGATCATAGTTTTATTTTACGAATACCTTCACCATTCTTTTTAGACTGCAGATAATTTTCAGAGATTTTTTTTTAAAACTTGCTGGCAGACCATGCCTCTGAAATCTGAATCCCCATTTTTCGTATTACCACTAAAATGGGATCCTCTAGTTGTATATTGCCATCGCAGAAACCACCTTACAAAATGTCCTTCGTAGGCATGGCAACACTTGAAAGCCACATGCATAACACCATCACCAACCTTTAACCGACCGGCCGATCTCAAATATCAACCAACCTCGCATGCAGACAGTATCAATGCTCCGCCGCGGTGGCCGCGTGGTCGGAGGTCCAGCCGGCGGCCATCTCGAAGCCGTTGCGGTGGTTCCGGTAGTCCTCCCTGGCCTGCTCCACCTCCTCCCTGGTGTTCATGACGAAGGGGCCCTCCCTCACCACCGCCTCGCCGTGTGGCCGCGCCGCCAAGAGTAGGAACCTCACCGACTGCTGCTCGCTCCGCGCGGCCACGCCGTCGCCGTCGCCGAACATGACACAGGTGCGCGCGCGCGCGAAGGTGGAGGTGCTCCCGAAGGCGGCCTCGCCGTCGATGACGTAGGCGCAGGCGCTCCAGCCGGGCGGGACGGGCTGTCGCAGGCGCGCGCCGGGGCTCATGTTGACGTCGAGGCACATGGCCGGGGTGCGGGTCTGGAGAGGCGAGCGCGCGCCCAGGGCCTCGCCGGCGATGACCTTCACGGACACGCCGTCCTTCTCGGCGGTGGGGATGTCCTGGCTGGCCAGCTCTTGGTACCTCGGCTCCACCCTACAGCACACAGCAAAACGTAGCATAATGTAACGTAAGTAACACCGTTAAAAACTGTCAAAGCACATTTGCCAAAATGCCCCTCCTACTTTGGCCCATCAGTAGACCATTCCGATTCAAATTGAGATCCAGCACAACCCGCTCCCAAATTAGTGAATTTGGAGCAGGTTGGGGAAGAGAAATCGTGTGGTTTTTTTTCTCTCTTAGACTTTGTTTGGGAGATGCATTTTTTGACCGAAATTCACGTAGGTTAGTCGAGAATTTAAACTTAAATTCTTATCCATCCGCGTGGATAGACTCTGATTGTAGCCCAGCCAAACAAGATCTTAATCTGTATCCATCGGCATCTCTCTCGTCCATATACCAGATACAAGAAAAGAAAACTGTCATAACTAGCTAGTACATACATCTTGTCCTTTGCGGAGAGGTTGATCCAGAGGTTGATGCCCCTTTGCACGCCCTGGCCGCCGGGCATCTCCGCGTGCACCACGCCACGCCCCGCTGTCATCCACTGCAATCAATCATTCCATGCACACCAGCGTCACTTTCACGGCGACCATTCGGTCATGCATGTGTCAAACTGCCATGTACGCGCGCATGGATACGCATATGCATATGCTCCGGAAAAAGTGGGGATTAATCATGCACGATTCTGCACTGAGAATGGTTCAGGATTCTGACTTTTCTAGTCGTGGATGTTAACTTGTAACCAAACAGTAATACATACATACTGGGCAGCCGAATCAACGATACTTTCTGATGTAATTTCTAGCTTTAATGTGACCTACTAGTGTGTTTCAATATAAGATGCTGACATGCATGAGCCTAATTAAAGTGAAAGGAGCTCCAAACATCCAACTGCATGGCGTGCAAGTCCTTTTTAACCCTAAAACAGGTTACAGGTATGGTTCCTTTTGGAGTCGTAACTAACTAGCAATTATAGCTTTCTTCTTGCATTTCTTTAGCTAGCTTTAGCTATAACACTTTTTTGCTTGCCTTCTTTTTTTCTCCACGAAAGCAAGCGACTAAGCATGCAAGTCGATCATTGTCAAAACAGAATCTAAAATACCCTCACGATATTTATTCATGCATTTTCTTTATCAATATCAGACTAAAACCGGGGTCTACACACGATATTTGAAATAAGAGGGGGAATAAAAGGAAAAACAAGAGAGGGACCAGCAAAAGACTCTCAATAGTCTTATCTATATGTTTAATGGTATTGTTGATTGGAGACATAACCTGAACATCTCCTGTGTTGATGGTGCCCTTGTGGCCTGAAGAATCATGGTAACTCAAGCCTCCCTGAAAGAAACACAAACGACAAAAATTCTCTGATCAAATTCTATGACAAATTCCTTAGTACTTTTCACTATACAACTGTTTAGCAGTGACAAACTCCTCAGTACTTTTGTATAATGCCAATACCCAACTGTTTAGCAGTGACAAACTGTAAAAGAAATAATATCAATTGTTACCTCAAGCATGTAGGTAACATTCTCAAATCCTGAAGGGACACCATAGAAAAATGAAAAAAAAATAGTAAGAACTAGAATTCGGGAACATAGCAGACTTAAGAAATTATGTGCAAGAATGGGAAATAAATTAATATATACAAACCTCTGTGGGGATGATCGCGAAAGCCAGCTGGAGGAGAAACTGAAAAAAAAAGGGAAGGTGTGAAGGTTATGCTGAAGAAAAGAACAAAAAAATATATGGAAAATTATTTATGAAAAAAATATATGGAAAATTAATTATGATGGCACAGAATGACTATTTCCTTTCAGTTGAAGGGCCCCTAATTATATAACTTATTCAAATACTAATTAAGGCTCAAAATTATAAGACCCTTTAATGCACAGTCGATTTGTGGTCCAGCAATCAAAACTAGAATCCTTTCGTTCTTGAATATATGTCATTGTAAGATATTATACTTCCACCAAGATACATCTATAAAAAACTATATTGCCTCTTTTTAGTATATCACTTCTTATTATTTTTTCGATGATGTGCCTTACCTTAGTCCACCGTGGTAAATAACATTGAAAATAGCTAAAAGAGAGGACTATAAGGAAAAAATGGTAAAAATTCACCTTAAAATTGTAGAATAACATGTATTTAAAAACAAGATTTAAAAGCTAGAATGACATGTATTGAAAGGAATATCTAATATACTTACTCCTATGTTACAGCTTGCTGTAAGCCGTTCATTGGCCACTTCAATTAATTACGCTGAAACGGGCAATTAATTAAGATGGCACAGCCAACCTTTTCTAGACTGTCGATGAGTTGTGAATTGCGATGGTAATTATTAGAGGTGTTACTCGGTGATATATTTGCTGTGTACAATAACAGTTACAGAGCGATCGAGACAGCGTACGTACACTCAAACTCGTCCAAGGAAAGGAAAGGATCCAAGGTCTCCAGCTCCGGCCTGCAAGATACAAACAGAATTAACTAATTACCATATGAGTTTATCAGATGATTATATATGTTTAAAGACAAAAACATATATAATTTTTCTGTTGTTGTGGTTAAGTACAAGTTGATGCTAAACCTGAGATACGTAATATATTTATCAGTTTCGGTAATAAAACAGGGACATCAATTCTATTGATGCCCCCTTTTGATCTAAATTATATATGTTTACCTGCCAATGCTACTCCTGAGGGCGAAGCCCTCCGCGAGGGGCTGGCGCTCGCACGTCAGCTTCTGGATCACCGCCCGTGGCTTCCTCAAGGGGCAGCAGCGCTCGTCTCCGGCATCCTCCTGATCACTGCCACGCACGCAAATTAAGGAGAAAAGAATCAATATATGTATATGATCAGAAGTAGAAATTGACTAGGCGTGCATACAGGATTCCTTAACAATAACGGATCGTCCGTTACACGCACGTACCTTGCTCTGACGACGCGGATCATATCCTCCTTTGCAGCGTGCGTCTCCTCCATGCGGCCGCCGAGCGGCAGCTCCGGCGCCGCCATTGCCGGTTGCCCACGAAGGGCTCCGTGGCCGGAGGAGGAGGAGGAGGCCGGAGAGATAAAGGGGATGCAGGTGGTGGCAGACATGGCCGCAAACGCAAATATGTACGTGTATCAGATCAAGGGGACGCGAGTCACGCGATACGATTGGGGACTTGATCTGCTCGTCAGCGGGCGCCAGCCTTTAAATACCCGCGCGCGACGCGAGGCCGCAGGTGTGAACGCTGCCGCGCGCGGGTGGGCCCCGCACCGTGGTCGCGTTGCGCCGCATGTGTGGTGCGTCCGACCGCGGATGGTGGTCCCGCCGCTGTCTCCTCCCAAATCCACACACGGACACTGAGAGAGACGGCCAGACGGGGGAGCAGTGTGAACGGGATGGTTTGTCGCAGCGTTTATTTTGTTAGGCCCGTACGACTGGACGAGATCCGTTGGAATTTTCTCTTCGGACGACGCGAACGGCCCGGGCCGTGTCACCGGCGCGACGCCAATGGCTCGTCTTTGATTGCGTCCGCGAAGAATGGGGCCCACCACGCAGTGACACAGTAAATGTGCTCATGGTGCAGTGACACGGTCGGCCGGTGTCTAGCACGTGTACGGAGGGAGAAGACGAAAGAAGCTTAAGGAGTGATTTAATGTTTTTTCTCTTGATATAATAAGTATACATTTTGAAACAAATGAAGGGGTAAATAATTATCATCTATCATTATATTAATGTTTTAATATTTTTGCAACTGTCAAAAGAAAAAGTATGAAAACACCTTTCATCCTAATACAAGTTACATAAATCTTAAAGCAAACAAATAGGTAAGTAATCACTATCTACCATTCATTCGTACTTTAATACTTATGTATCTATCAAAAGAAAAAACATAGAAACACCTCTCTCTATCTCTCTCTCTCTCCGTGCGCGCAATTTGCATTTTCCTTCGTACAGCTAGAGTGACCATTGTGAAGTGTGAGCAAACCCCTCTGCTGGTTGTTCGTTGCCTGCCTGTGCTCTGTACCAAACTAGCTAATCAATCGATCGAACTCAGCTTTACGTACCAAGTACGGCTTTCTTCTTGTAACTAGTATAGTGCCCTGTCTTCCAGTTTCTTTTTCCCAGTACGTAATATATGGTCTTTTCTTTGTTTCCTTTTCCTTAATTCTAGGATATTTGTTTCCTTTTCCTTGAGATGATCTGGAGGTGGGGGAGATCAGTTGTAGGGCACAGGGATGAGTTAGACACATTAAACAATGTCCATCGGATGTGGGTGAGTAAAGCTGAGGAAAGATCTGAGAGGTTAATTTTGATGGAGACAAGTTTCTGGGGACGTTTCGCTGGGTGCATGAAGGTTGGGCCATCTCTAGTGAGGTGCATTATTTAGGGTGGACGTAGAAAAGAATGCTTAGGTGCATTATAAAGGGGTATACCTTGTAATTCCTTCCTTCTTTCTTCTTTGCGCAGGACCTTTCCATATATGCGCGAAAATCCACTAGTAGCAACTTTATCATTTCTCTACTGCTTCTAATTACGACTTGGTGACAGTGATCCATTCTATATACCCTCTCTTTCATTCTATTCGCTCAGCCCGCCCCCACCCTTCTTTCCTTCTGTTCGCTCAGCCCGTCCTCCATCCAATCCGGATTCCTTTTATTTTATGGAAATGTTACTGATCACATCTACTTAAAATGGAAGGATTTTATTCATATCTCTTATAAATGAAAGTTTCCTCATCATATCCCGCTTGGATGGAATGACATACTCACCATATCCCATAACATGAAAAATCATATTTCATTATATCTCATTCGGCTGAAAATACAGAGATTAAAAGGCAAGAATTGCATAATCAAATCACGTGCCGATACCGGAGATCACAATGCACCGTATCATAAAGGCTGAGCACTCACACGCCTAGCTGCCCTCTCCTCCACCTATAAAAGACCACCTTCATCTCCATCATAGAGGTCATACGAAGAGACGCAGGAAGAGACAAAGGAGAGGAAGGCTCATACACACAGGAAAAAGAGAGAAAAAAGCAATACAAAAGATTTAAAAGGGGCGCAACAAACGATATGGAAGGAGGCCATGGCCATGACTCCTTCTCTCTTTTTTTTGAAGACAACTAAAGCTGTGATTAAATTATGAGGATAGAAAACAAAGTTTAAAGTTATAAGGTGCAGAAGACTGCACTTGAGACAAAAAGGTAGGAGAAAAAAAAGAAAAAAGACAAAATTCTTTAAAGTTGCCGTTGTATTATCATGTTGAGGCTTTTTAAAATTATACTAGAATGAATGATTAACTGATAATTTGAAGCACTCTTAAGTAGCTAACAAGTTTGCTTCATACATACCTTTCTCATCAACCAACTTGGATGTTGCTTTGAAATTTTTTTCTTAATAGGGTTGTGTTTAAGAAATTTCGTAGCAACGCACGGGCACTTAACTAGTAAAAAACTAGCTAGGGGATGAATACATTAATGCCCTGTTTGGATTCTGGCTAATAGCTAGCTAACTATTAGCTAGCTAATTATTAGCAGGGGTTGTTCGGATACACCTGCTAATAAAGTCGATAAAATCAGCTAATTAAGGAGAAATGACTATAATGCCCTTTTGCATGAGACTGACCGAATTGGAGGGAGGACAAAAGTGTTAATTGGCTATCTATTAGCAGCTTTTAGTAGAGTACAACCTGCTAATGAACTAATTGTTAGTAGAGTGAGCTACTAATAATTAGCAGATCTATTAGCAGGACTATTTGAATCTATAGCTGTTAATTTTAACAACTAACTATTAGTGTTAATTGATCCAAACAGACCCTAAGCTTGAACCGATTCATTGAAGAAAATGGTTTGGAACCGTCTCTTTAATACGCAGGATTCCCAAGGGAAACATCATCCATTTCGTATACAAAATTAGTACACAAGTTTTCATGCTCCAAACAGAGGATTCTCGTGGGAATGTTTTGTACTAAACCAAACATCTTCCATTTGGTGTACAAAATTTTAAATGTTTTTTCTACTACTTCTAATTACGACTTGGTAGTAACGGTCCGTTCTTCATACCCTCTCTTTCCTTCTATTCGCTCAGCCCACCTCCACCCCCCTTTCCTTCTGTTCGCTCAGTCTTTCCTTCTGTTCACTCAACCTACCCTCCACCCGATCCGGATTCCCTCTATTTTATGGAAATATTACTGGTCATATCTCCTTAAATTGGAAGGATTTATTCATATCTCTTATAAATGAAAGAGCTTCCTCATCGTATCTCGCTTGGATAGAATGAAATACTCACCATATCCTATAACATGAAAATCATATTTCATTGTATCTTGTTCGGATGGAAATGAAGAGATTAAAAGGCAAGAATTGCATAATCAAATCACGTGCTAATCCTGGAGATCACAAGGCACCGTATTATAGAGGCTGAGCACTCACACGCCTGACTACCCTCTCCTCCACCTATAAAAGGCCACATTCATCTCCATCATAGAGGACGTACGAAGAGACACAGAAAGATAGAGGAGAGGAAGGCTCATACACACACAGAAGAAAGAGAGAAAGAAGCAATACAAAAGATTCAAGGGGGACGCAAGAAACAATATAGAAAGAGGCTATGGCCATGGCACCTTCTCTCTTTTTTAAGACAGCTAAAGCTGTGATTAAATTATGAGGATAGAAACAAAGTTTAAAGTTACAAGGTGCAAAAGACTACACTCGAGACAAAAGAGGAGGAGAAAAAAAAAGACCAAATTCTTTAAAGTTCCCGTTGTACTATCATGTTGAAGCGTTTTAAAATTATACTAGTATGAATGATTAACTGATAATTTGAAGCATTCTTAAGTAGCTAACAAGTTCGCTTCATACATGTCTTTCTCGTCAACCAACTTGACTATTGTTTTGAAAAAGTTTTCTTAATAAAATTATGTTTGAGAATTTTCATAACAACACACAAACAGTTAACTAGTCACGTTCTAAATAGGGCTTTTGCGGTGTCTCTAATGGAAGTCAATCTTCATCGTGACAATCGACTCAATTAACCTCCTCCCCGCTCAAAAGGTATCTATCTCCTTGATTCTTTGTTACCATCGCATTTATATTTGGTTTGAGCTAACCTAGTGGGTAGGTCGCATTGACTGGACATATTTTTACAAACGATCTTTAGATAACTATGTTTGATTAAGTCAAGGCCTAAATAGTGGTGAATCCGACCACTCTTATCTCCCCTCTCACTTATATAAATCAACAAACCTCACTTCTAGGACAAAGGCTTAAACAAAGGATTACTCTTACATATACAAAAAAAAAAGTGAACTTAATTTTGTTGAACCCCTACAAAATATAGAAAGAAAAAAAATTCTAACCTCGACAAAAGTAAAATAAACCTAGGCAAATCCCAACAAATGCAGAAGCAAATAAAAAATAAAAAATTGTAGCAAAGTTTCGCTAAAATAATTGTTACTTAGCACTGTAATTTAAAATTACTAAAAAAAATTCAGGCAATCAAGAATTAGCAAAAGTCATAGAAAGAGTCATAGTATGGAGCCAACCAAGCATTAGCAAAACTGAAATAATGAGTCCAGTACGAAACCGAATTTCCATCTTGTTTCTATCTGCAGCTAGACCAGCCCCACAACTCGTTCGGGGCACACCGATAGCTACAAGACATGGCTGTAGAAAAAGATCAAGAAAGATATGATCCTTTTTTCTCAATCTTATTTAGTTGGATCCACCTAGCTAGCCAATTCTGTTCCCGTGTGAACCCAATGTTCTATAATATATAGTCAATCATGTGCATAAGAAATTCTAGCCTCAAGGCCCTCAACTAGGACATACAAGCATGTATTCTTCGAAATATAATATATAGTTAATGAATAACGCTTCTATGTATCACCCTTTCAATACAAGTTGTATAAATCTTCAAACAAAAAAAAGTAATTATTATCTACCTTTTAATTATATTTTAATATTTATGCAGATTTTAAATAGTGATACATAAAAACACCTTCCATAATTAATTGATGCAGCTGCAACTATCTAGGAATCGACACAAAGAGACAACTAATTTCATATACAAATCCACACATGCCATATCTAAGTTGTCTTAGTGTGAACCGAGTTCTTGGTATTCAAGCTATACATCAGCACCAGTTCATTCACTTATCCATTAAGCAAGTTTTCTCCCATCGGCACACAATTTTTTTTTAAAAAAAAACAGAGAACCTACTTCTCTTTCTTATGATGGAATCGTAGACGATACAGAACATTAGATGCATACAAAATTCTTTAACTTTCTTGGGACAAGCAAGCATATGTACTCTTTCCAATATAAAAATAAATAATTGGTGTATATATACCTGTCTACAAACTATGAATCCATGCACACAAACAGACAAGCAAGAATATCTAAGTTCTAGAAGTGTGAACTGAGTTTTTGTCAATGGCCAATTGCAGAATTCAAGCAATATATTAGTACCGTTCGTTCACTCATTCATTAAGCAAACTCAACAAAATCGGAGAACCTACTTTACTTTCTAAAGATGGAATCATGGATAGTAAGAACATTAGGACTCGGCTGTCAGTAGCTTTCTCCGTGTGAACGCCCAGCTCAAGATCTCCAGCATCGCGTTAATATGCGTACGTGCAGTCATAGTAACTGACGCGGATCGTTGCATCACAACTAGATTTGTATGACTCCTGTGTTGAGAGGTAGGTTGAATTTGATTGATTTGAGGGTCAATTGCAATAATTAGATTAGGTACCCCTCCAAACTAACCAAATAATTCTCCACTTAATAGCTTTATATACATGTAGTGATCATAGCGGTTCCATCTCAAATTGGATTCGGACAAATTCCACTTCAGAAAACCTGTTTCCTGGACTGGGTTTTTTCTACTCCCTTTTGTTCCAAAACCACAGGTCCATGAAGAAAACCAATGTACACACATGAATTTCACAAGAATTTATCGGAAACAGCATAGTTTCCAATGAATCCCAAAAAGATCTTATGTTCGAAGTTTGGTCTCAACACGGAGCTCAACTGGGACTGGGAGGTCTCGTCCTGAGAAAACACTACCTCAATGTGCCCCAGATAGATATGTACTCATTGAGTGTGTGAACACAATTTGTGTAGAAGTCACAATGTATGAACTCAAATGGATAGTGTAGGACGGAGGAGGCTACTAGAAGGGGGTTTAATAGTCGGAACATAATTAAACGGCATCGTAAAACTTTCGCAAAAAGGAATGTCAAGAGATCTTCCTTCTAATAGCTATGAGAAGCTACAAAGGTTAGATCTTGAGTCGGATAATCCGCTTAAGGCCCGGGTCACCCAACGGAAAATAATAACACGACTTAAGACAGGAACAAGCACAACATTCAAACCATGGCTCCAAATACCGTGAAATTTGAAACACAACTTCACTAGACCTTAGGAACCTATTCCAATCAACAATCTCAAGAATCATAGCCACAGTTCAACCTTTATCTATTTCAACGGATGTTGCACCAAAGCTGCAAAACCAAGATCTTGAGTTGCTCGTGGGAGGATTAAAGCCAACATGGCCAAGGATGTTATTCCACACGTTCTAGCACTCTTGATCTTAGCAAGAATCAAGCAAAAAGCCCTTGAATCATAAGAACCAGGATCTCACCCTATTCAGGCCAAAAACCTGATCAACCTCTATGAACTTGCTATTAGAATGCTTAGATGGATAGGATATGACCTCCTAGAGGTTTCTCCACCTCCTCATCCTCTTTTTGACCTTCTTTGATATGATTTCGAAGTGTGGGTTGCACCTCGAGTCTTTTTACTACTCCTTTTACAAGGCTGTCCTCCCCTAACTCTTACCATATTACAATGTCCTTTCCTGCTTAAGGCTTCTACCACAACATTCGCCTTGCCAAGGTGATAATGAATTCTTCTTTATTAACTCTAGCCATCTCCTCTTCCTTAGATTGAGTTCTGACTATGTGAATATATATTTCAGACTCTTACGGTCCGTGTATATTTCAAAATGATTACCCATTAGTTAATGATGTCATATCTTTAAAGCATGAACAGTTCTAGCTAACTCTAAGTCATGTGTAGGGTAATTCCTCTCGTGAGGTCTTAACTGACATGATGCGTAGGCCACCACCTTGCCTTCCTACATTAACACTCAACCCAATCCTTGCAGTGAGGCAACACAAAAAAAATCTCAAATCTTTGTGAATGTTTAGTAAGATCAATACTAGCGCAGAGACAAGTTTTTTATTTAATTCTGCAAAACTCTTATCACATGCCTCAGTCCAAACAAACGTTTGTTTTCTTTCTTTAAGAGTTGAGCCATAGGCCAGGCATTCTTAGAAAATCCCTCTATAAAACATCGATAATATCCGGCCAGTCCGAGGAAACTCTTCACTTCTATTATAGATTATGGCTGTCTCCAATACATCACATCCTCTATTTTAATATGATATACTGCAACTCCTCCGACTGACACAATATGCCCAAGAAAACCTACCTCCTTTATCCAGAATTTACATTTGCTAAATTTGGCATATAATTGATATTTCCTAAGTTTTTTCAGCACTAGCCTAAGATGTCCTTCAACCTCCTTCTCATCTTTGGAGTAAATGAGAATATCATTAATGAACACTGCTACAAACTTATCCAAAAATTCTATGAATACGTTGTTCATCATGTTCATGAAATAGGCTGGTGCATTGGTCAACCAAAATGAAATGACCATAGACTCATACAATCTGTAACAAGTGGTGAAAGCAATCTTAGGTATATCATTGGTCGAATTCTCAACTGATGATAACTAGATTGTATATCTATCTTGGAGAAAAATACTTTTCTTTCAATTGATCAATAAATCTTCGATCCTGGGCAAAGGATATTTATTCTTAATAGTGACTTCATTGAGAAATCTATAATCTATACACACCCTCATACTATTGCCCTTTTTATTGACAAAAAGGACATGTGCTCCCCAAGGTGATGAACTTCATTGGATATGCCCTTATCTTGTAGTTCCTGGATTTGTTTCTTAATTCAGCTAATTCATTTCTAGGCATCCGATATGGTCTTGTTGTCATCAGAGTTGTTCCAGGGATTAGGTCAATCATGAATTCAATGTCTCTATCTGGTGGTGAACCAGACAACTCTTTCGGAAATATATATGGGTATTCTTGTATGACTAGTAATTTTTCTAGGCTTATGCCCTTAAGATTGTGAAGGTGGAACGGTTTCATGACAGAAATCATTGATCTACACTCAACCTTAATTCTATTATCATTGGTGAGTACAATACTCTGATCGAGGAAATTTATTTGACCTTTATTCCTAATTAGCTAGCTAGTCCATGCCAAGGATTACATCTAAATCCTGTGATTGCAAGATTACTAAGTTGGCTAAAAAGGTTACACTTTTATGACCGGTTGGACTCTTGGGCAAATCATTCTAGCCCTCATCTTTGAGCCAGGGGAGCAGATTATCATTGGGTTATCAAGAGGGAAAGTAGCAATCCCATGCTTGCCCACAAATTGACTAGCCATAAAAGAATGCGATACTCCAGAATTGAATAAAACTAATGCTAGTACAGAATTAAGGAGAAACATACTAACTACCACATCTAATGCAACCTGAGCTTCTTGTGGTGATATCATTCATGTGCCCCTCCACAAACTATGTTGGCTTCTTGGCAATCGGTGTAGTGTTGGGAAAGAATAGTAGTTGTAAGAACGAGGATGCCGACTAGAGGGGGATGAATAGGCGGTTTTAAAATTTTCTTCTAGATTAAAATCTCATCTAAGGACCCTTATATCAAAACCTAAATGATAATAGATGCGGAAGCGATAAACTACGGTTTTGACAATTAAAAGCCAAAGTCAACTAGGTCACTAAGTGCACTAGCTAATTATGTCTCTACACAAAAATATACAATCCTAAAGACAATCAAGCAATTTAATTCTAGGAATGTAAATTGCAACAATGTAAATTGAGAATTGCAAGCAAAACACAAGGAGACACAATACTTTTTACCGTGGTGTTTGGAGACTTGCTGATCTCCCCTAATCCACGTTGAGGCTAGCCCAAATCACTTTGGACCGGCTCCACGAATTGAGCACCCTCCTCGATTCCACTAGTGGTAGATCTTTCCCCCTCCGGGTAGATGAGCTCCGACCTTCACTACTTTGCCGGGCCTTCTCACAATCTCCTTGAGAAGGTCACCGCGCACGACGCCTCCACACGCCGTCTAGATGTCGGCAAACACCAAGAGTAACAAGTCAAGCCCTCTAGTTTGAGCTCCACCAAGAATAACACATGTACAATGGTGATCACCGAGTGCAACACATGCACAAGGCTCCCCTCAAGTGCAACACATGCACAAGAGGCTCTCAATCCTCTCCTAATTGTAATACATGCAATTAGAGCTCACTCTTAGCTCAAGAATCAAATTTGGAAATGCAACACATGCACAAGACCACACAAATGCTCAACAAGGCCAACAACAACCAAATGCTAGCCCCAAGTCTCCTTATATAGCCTCCACAAGAAAACTAGCTGTTGGGGGAAAATTGGGCAAAAAATCACAGGAAACCCGGTCATATCGCCCTAGGACCGGTATGACCGACCTCTGGTCCAACAGCTAGAAAAAACTAGCCGTTACTCAGAAAATCCTGTTATACCGGACATAGGGTGGTCATACCGCTCACTGGAGCAAACACTCACACCCCGGTAGCACCGGCCTTCAAAAAAACAAAGAAAACCCTTATCTGGAATTTTCACACCGCCTGGGGTTCGGTCATACCGGACTAGGGGCAGTATCATACCACTATTACAATGACTAAAACAGTCATAACTTTTTATTCCGAACTCCTATTTAGGTGATCTTAGACTCTATGCGAAGCTTATCACGAGGGCTACAATATCCACCCATTTTCAAGATTAATCAACCATAGATATTTTTATATATCAAAAAACAAATAATCTAATGTAGTCATTCAAGTCTAAAATCTGATTTCTCGAAATCCTTCACACAGACTTGATCAAGAGCGTGACTACAATCTAGAGAGAGTCAATAAGATCGAATATTGAGCCATGTGATGATCAACTCATGATCAAAACAATTTTGCAAAAAACATTTGCAAATTCTAATCACATGCTCCAATATCAAATGCATGAACACCAATATTTTGCAAAACACATTTGCAAATTTAAATCTTGCAAACAAGAGCAATCAAGATCATATCTTTGAGCCATGTGATGATCAACACATGATCAAACCAATTTGCAAACCCTATTCACATGCTCCAAGATAAGATTCAATTAAATCATATTTTGCAAAAACTCATTTTGCAAACGCAAAGCATAAACATATTTTAGTCTTTGTGATAATCAACACATGATCAAGTCACAAACTAAGACTCCTATGCATGAGCTCTCTATTTTCAATACATACAAATATCTAGCTCCATTCAAACAACCACTTAAACCAACTTGCATAAGCTATCTCCCTTTTACAACACATGCAAATCCATAGCTCTATACAAAAACCAAATCAAGATTCAATAAGAAGCAAGTATGAGCTCCCTTATTTGCAATGCATGTAAATACTTAGCTCATGCAAAAACCAAATAAGAGAGTGAGCTAGAGTGAACCAGATTGAGTTCATCAATACATGATGAAACTCAAGCTATAAGACTCGACCCCTCTTAATAGTATGGCAACCTATACTAGCAACCCGGTCTCCTATCAAAACACCGAGACCGGTAAAAGACTAGGAACACATCCTTAGCCCTAGCTAGTTATACATTTGCCTCGAGTACATCCACTTAGAGCTTTTATGATTTCCATCATCTTCTCTCCAAGCCGGGTCCTTTCTTCTTGTTCATCAACACATGATGAACCTTCTTTAGCTTCACTTCACTTCGGGATTTATCCTTGAAGCTCATCAACACATGATGACTTCTTTTTCTTCCCGATTCTTTATTTTCTTGGACTCAACCTACTTCACAACTCATGGAAGATTGTTAGTCCAACAAACATTGTTGCCTCAATCATCAATTGCACTCCATTAATACATAATGGATGCCCCCACAATCGATTGAGCACAACCCTAATCAATTTGAATGATTTAAAAGTGTCTTGAGTACTTTAATGCAACTAATGCTTTATTATACTTAAGAACTTTTCGCTTGTCCTTAACCAACGAAGAAACACTATCAACACATGATGAAGCGTTCTTTGATTGATTGAAAGACAACCGAACTCAATTTAAATTTCATTTAAATTGATATGAGTATATATTAACTACACAAGTTTCATATACTCATTTTGATGGAAAGTAATAATCCAAATATATTTGAGTGATGGAAAGAGAATCAATACTTTTGAGGCCATCAACTATAGAATAAACTCCATTAAATATGTGCATATAAATAATTGACCTTTGGAATCAATATGCACATAATCAATCTTGGATAGCATTTGAGTTTATCCTATATTAACATAAGTATACTACAACTACACAAGTTAAATATACTCTAGGGATTGTTTCAATGTAATGATTCTTGATATAGAAAGATGAATTAAATCAATACTATTGAAACATTAAGGTAAAGTATGAACTCCCCCTAAATGTGTGCATTCATGTACATATAGAATTGAAAATATTATGCACATCTTAAGATTGAGACTACGATAAAGTTCATCCTTTATCTTGAATCCAAGGAATGCATCTAGAAATAATAGAGTTGTATTGGGTGCATACCTTTGGGATTTCCATATTTTTCATCCAAAAGATACTAATAAGAGTTAAGCTCAACAAAAGAGTTAGGCTCATAAAAAGATTTGTCATTAACTAACAATTGAAACTAATCAATATTATGATTATAAAAAAAAGTTAGTCTCAGTATTAGATTTGTCATTAACACCAAAACCAAACTAATGAAGCTTGAACTTTCAGTAGTAGGCTTAGCTGGTGTTGTTCGTAGCTGCTTCTTAATGTCCCATTTCATGGCAATGATAACATGTGACCCCTACTGTGGAAGATGAATTCACCTGACCCTGGCTACCTACTGATGTAGTTCGAAAGCCAAAGTTAGTATCATGTTGGGTTGCCACTAGTGCTTTGGATAATGAGGAAGCCTGGAACTTGGTACGCTGAGGTAGAATGGTGCGGGACTTGTGAAAACCTTTGTGATTGTGCCTTTGTGCAGCCATCCTCCTCTTACGATTTTCAATCTCCTGCTGCTTCCCTTCCTGGCGATTGGCCTTATTGACTAACTGTTGAAAATCAATATAGTCATGGGAGATCAGTTGTATTGACAATTCATTGTTTAGCCCCTCAATAAACCGTTCTTTCTTGGCATCATCTGTCACTATGTCTTTAGGTGCATAGCATGCCAGTTGATTGAACTTGTGTAAGTATTCAGTCATGGTACACCCCCTTGGTGTAAGGAACAGAATTCTTTCTTTTTCAAGGAGATCATACCACAGGAAATATGAGCTCATTGGAAATTGTGTTCAAACTCATCCCAAGTGATAGTCTAGGCGTCCTGGTGGGTGATACGGAAATTGTCCCACCATTCTAAGGCAGGCCCATTTAGTTGATGAGAGGCAAACAAAACCTTCTCTCTTTCACTTTTTTACATTGTGATATATCCAATTTCTTCCCAATAGTCCTAAGACAATCATCTGCATTCATAGGCTTGGTACTACTTGAGAAGGTAGGTCGGGTTCTCATCAACTATGACCCCTGTGATTGTAGTGGTGCGAGAACTTGTTAGGCTGCAGGTATTGGAGCTTGATTATTGTTGATGGCCTGAGCAAGGAGTTGAATAAGCTGATTCTGATTTGCCATCATTTGCTACCAGTTAGGACCATTAACTTGTGGAGGCAGTCAGATTGGAGCACTTTCAATCTCAAGACTATTGTTGTCATGATAAGCTTCGCTTCCTGGTTGACGGGTGTTCACCATCTAACGAATGCCCCAAGGGTTAGGAAAGAGAATAGACAGAACTAAGTGGGAATAGGGTAAATCCCAAAACCAAACATCAACCAAGCAACAAAAGTTTTATTGCTAATAATAATTTGATTGTGGTCACTAACAAGTAACATGATAGCTCACAATTTTTTTGGATAAAAATGAAGATAATCGGTCTAAACACTAAACCAAAATAGGGTACTCTAGATCCTCTATGACACACAGAACGGGCTAACATATTTCTTCTTATCACCTGCCCTGTCTCTTAGAGGCAGCCTTAGACACATGGAAGTCTCTCCCAGCACTGAGGAACCAAAGTCACCTGCCTTAACAGTGCCAACTCCTCCTTAACCTTCCTGAGTCTCTGATGAGCAAAACTCAACTCCTCCAATGTGGTCAGATATGTGTAGCCCATCGCCTCAGTGAGTGCCAGCTGATGAGTTAAAACTAAGGAATCTTCATTTTTGGTGGAGTGGAAGGAACTGTAGGAGCTGGCTGGGTACTTGTGCAACTGATAGTAGAAGGCAGTGTCTTTCAGCTCCACCACGTAGAGTCTAACTATTCATAGATAGCCTCCCCATCTGCATCCAAAATCCCAATGAAGAAAGAGTCTTAAGTAGTTAGGGCATCAAAGATGTGAAAAGCCATTCTATCTTCCTCTCGTGAGTAAAGCGCACTTCCACCCTCCAACGCTCCTAGATACCCACCATGGTCTTGTACCCAAGGTTACAAAAACCGCCGAAATTCGGCGAAATCTCGCCGAAATCTCGGATTTCGGACCCCAGCGAGTTTGCATAGACCGGTCGGATGTAAAAATCCGAAAAAAATTTGAAATTGCTACAGTATATTTCGGATTTTTATTTTTTCAATGAGATTTCGCAAAACCGCCGAGATTTGGAATTTTAAACCGAATTTGAATTTTTGGCGGATCGGACCGGAATTATATCAATAAATTCTCGGAAGTGATCTTCAATGATAATGTTTGAAAAAGTTTATTTTTAGATTTTTGGCATTTAGTGAAACACTCTCTGAATTTTAAAAATTGAGAATGCATTTTCATGCTATGAAAAATTTATGGGAGTATCATAAGATATGTAGGATAATACATAAAATTTATGAAAATATTTTAACATCATTTGTTATATTTTAAAAATAAAAATCGAAATAGGATAAACATCGAGTTCACGCGGACCACTTGGAAGTGGTCCGGCAAACTTCGTTCACGCGGACCACTTCCAAGTGGTCGGCGTGAACTCTGCTCACGCCGGATCACTTGTAAGTGGTCCGGCGTGAATCGACTAATATCGCTAACTAGTCCGTGAACCGACTAGTATCGCTAACTAGTCCGCGTAGAAGTAAAAACTTACGGACAAAGAATTCAAGTGGTCCGTAGAATTATGAGAAATTTAATTCTAACTGGTTATAAGACATTTTCGATGAACCTTTTCAAGAAAACATATAGAAGAAACAGGACGAAATTTGCACATGTAGCAAACTTGACTCCCTAAATGTGATATTTTGATAAAACCTTTTCAAAACACAAGTAGGATCAATGTAGGTCATATGAATAAGATTTCAATATACAATAAGATTTCCATATACAATAAGATTAGTAGGTCACGAGTCATAAACTTCTTCATTTAAAGATTCCTATTACAATATATATAACATATAAGTTAGTACATAATTAAAACAACTGTTTGAATTACACCTCCATAACTTTGCCATAAGGGAATTTCAGATATATGGATGTAGGGATCGATTTAGGAGCAGCTGCTGGAGATGGCCTAACGAGTGCCAAATCTTACAACATTGTCACATTTTCTTAAATGTAAGATTATCTTGGTTTTATCTGCAGGCTTACGGATGTGGGCGCAGATGAGGAGCTGTGGGATGCGTTGAAGGACCGGTGTCGGATGCTTTAATACATCGTCAATCATTGAAGTTCCTTCACACTTCACCGGTTTTAATACATCGTCAATCATTGAAGTTCCTTCACACTTCATCCCACCGAGAGTCTCGCTATTTTACTTTCCCTGCGCAGCTCCCTTCTCCAGCCTCCTCCCTCTCTGGTCCGGCCAAGCTGCGGCCAAATCCGGCCAGCTCCAAGGCTCAGGAGGCAAATCTCGGCCTCCCAGGGCGAGATTTCGGTTCTTGAAGGAGAAATCTCGGTAGTTGAAGGCGAAATTTCGGGCTTCCAAAAAAATTGGTATGAACAAATTGATTTGTTGGATTTTAAGTGCAGCTGTAATTTTTTTGCTTATTTAGACATGTATTCATGTGGGATATAGTCTAGTAAGAACTAACAATGCATGTACTCATGTGGGAATTGGGATTCATCTGTCAGTATGTATTCAAAACTCAAAATTCCATGTCACTTACTCACTTGGTCACTTATGGTAGTATGGTACAGCTAGTAAGCCTCACAACGAAAGGCATATATCATGCATTTTAGCAAACATCAGTGAGTTAAGATTGTTGACTACATGCAAACAAGCACATGGCCATACAAGCTTATATATCATGCATTTGTTCGTAATGATGCAGGCTGTAGGTCGTTGTGATGGCGGAGCCTCAGGGTACCGTATGGGACCACGGGGAGCGCATCGGTTCAGGGTCGAGGTGCAACTACTGTGCGCATGTTATGAAGGGTGTTCGTGCACTACAACCTGCGACTTCGCCTTCGAGACTATGAATCCACTCGCCAGACCCAAGATGAAGACCCTGTGGATCGCCTGATCGAGGATGCGATGCATCCTGCCATGACCCAATTGCGAGTGGTTCGACTCATCCAGTCTCTTGAGGAGCCTCTACTCGGCGAGGGCGGTCGCACGACCCACCCTCCCAATGAGATTCGTGGTTGACTCCATCCCAATGGAAGAGATGGATAAGGCAACAGTAAACTATGCAATTGTTTTCCATTCCACTTTTTAACCATGTATGTCCAAACACGAGAACAATGTTAACCTTACTTCTAATTGGCCACGGGAGGAAGAGCCTCCCAGTTAGGCGGAGTGGAACATCGGAGACACGCACACGGGGAAGAGAAAGCGTGATACCGACGCGAGGATGACGACACTCTAGCAGGAGCTTTAGGCGGATTACAAAAGTTATCGGGCAGCCGAGTGGTAAGGAAAAGGAAAAGGCGAATTGATGATGAGCCTATTGTCGGCGATGAGGGCGACACAGCAACACCTTCCGATAATGTGCGATGCCTCGGTAGTAGCTCGGCGGCGATGCAGACTCTCTGGCGATGACGGGACGGAAGGCGGCCGGTACTCCCTCCGCCACATCCACAATCACAATCACCGGCGGGAGGATCGCATCGAGGGTATCGCCCGAGAGGTGACTCCGGTAGCGGACCGCATTAGCGGGAAGGGCACGTCGCGTGGTGGGGTGGGCGCCAGAGCGGCACAACCACAGGATGGTGCTCAATCATGGTGTAGCAATGAGTCCTCCGGCCATTTGGGCATTCGATTGAACATACGGGTATAGTCAAATGCCGTCTGAATGGGATCGAGGTGGGTGCGGATGGGATCGAGGTGGAATGCGATTCTGACGAGTTATGACGGATCGAGCATCTCTTTGCCATTTGACTACAATGATCCATATGTCGATCCATACGCACGGCACTCATCCGCTAATGTCATGTACCTTCACGGTCAGAAACCCGATGCACAGGAGTCTCATTACCAACATTGGAAGTCCGCTGGCTACCACGAGACATGACACGGGAGGAATACAAGCAACAACACGAGAGGAGGTATCACGAGATCATTGTCGACAACGCGGAGGTGGAGTTTGCACGGTAGCTTACTACTCATAGGTATGTGATGCAAACATACATTCATTTAGTTGTCATATGCAAATATGTGAAGACTTGTTGTGTGTATCGATTTTATTACATTCTTAATAATTGTCATGCCAATATACATTAATTGTTTGAATTGTGACTCTCAATCTTGATTTTGGTCAAAATCTTGCAAAATTTCATACTTCACGACGTATACCGAATTCCCCAATTTTAAAAATTCCTCGAGCTTCAGTAACTACTGAAAATTTTATGGCAACATTATTCACATGTCGAATCATGCTATTAAAATTTCAAATATTTATAACATGCTTTGTCCCATTTTCATTCAGTTCAAAATTGCGTGGCGTTTCATTACGACAGTACCAATGTTTCAATTTTAAAAAATTTACATGATTCAAAAAATCTGAAATTTTATGACAACATTAATAATACATCAGAACTCTCCAAAAAAAAATTCAAAATTTTCTCCATCTTTTGGACTAATTTTCGGGCTTGTCAATCTGGCGAAATTTCGCCATTCTCGGCGAGATCTCGCCAATTCTCGAAATTCGGCATTTCCAGAAAAAAACCGGATTCAAAATTTGGATTTGAATTTCCGGACGAGATTTGTCCGAAATTACCGAATTTCGCCGAAATTTCGTTTTCCGGGTATGAACGGTATTTTATCCGAAACCGAAATCCAAAACACTGCTTGTACCCTAGTAAGTAGGTCTCTCCTTGAAGCCAAGATACCACATCATCTTCTACAGTGTCCTCGTCCAGTGTCCAGCGCACACAGCACGGGAAATGGCATTAGGAACCTCGTACATCTACAAAATTTTGAGAAAGGAAGGAAATAGAAATTAATTTTAGTAATGAAGATAGAGAACTAAAAGAATGAACAGTTAAGTAGTTAAAGATGTAAAATATTTATTTCTGAAATTAAGTCATTATGGTTGGACAATGCTTATCTAAGGCCACGACTTATAGTTGATATGGCTCTGACACCATCTTTGTAGAGCCCGAGAGTAACACCCTCAAATTCTCTTTGTATTTTTTACTAGTCTAGGGAAAGCCAGTATACAGTGCAAATAGCCAAAACTAGCATAAAATTAAATAATATTTGCACTGTGTATACTAGTTTTCCCTGGACTATTATAGAATACATAAAGAATTTGGGGGGTGTTACTCTCGGGTTCTACAAACTTGGTATTAGAGCCATATCGACTATAGGTTGTGGTCTTACATAGCACTATCCAACCATAAGGACTTAATTTAAAAAGTAAATATTTATATCTTTAAGTACTTACCTATTTGTTTTTTTATTTCTCTACCTTCACTGTTAAAATTAATTTCTATTTCATTCCTTTCTCAAAATTTTGTGGATGGTCGAGGTTCCCACTACCATTTCCCATGGTGTGGAAGATGATGCAGTATCATGGCTTCAAGGACAGACATAGTTACCAGGGAAACAAGACCATGGTGGGTACCCAAAAGCGTTGGAGAGTGGAAGTGTAGCTTTACGCACGAGAGGAAGAAAGAATGGCTTTCCACATCTTTGATGTCTCGACTACTTGAGACTCTTTCTTTATCGGGATTCAAGATGCAACTCAGGAGGCTATCCTTGAGCTAGGTAGACTCTATGTAGTGGAGCTGAAAGACACACCTTCTACTATCAGACACACAAGTACCCAGCCAGCTCCTACAGTTCTTTCCATTCCACAAAAAATGAAGATTCAACAGCTTTTAACTCATCAGGTGGCACTCAGTAGGGTGATGGACTACACATATCAGACCACCTTTGAGGAGCTGAGTTTTGCTCATCAGAGACTCAGGGAGGTTGAGCACTACTTAAGGTAGGTGATTCTAGTTCCTCGGTACAGGGAGAGACTTTCATGTTTTGAGCCTGACCCTAAGAAATAGAGGACTGGTGAAAATGTAACATCCTGTAAAAATTCAAAAATATGAAAAATGAAAAATTTTCATTTTAAAAATAGAATTGAATAAAAAAAATATTTATTGGAATCAATATTTTGATTTTAAACAATATCTTTTCCTCTTTTCTCGCATTCTAATATTAAAGAAAAGGAATATTTCCTTCATTAAAACTATTTCTTTCAAGACAAACAAAATATGAAAATAAGTTTGCGATGTAATATTTAATTTGTATTTTAATTTCCTGAGTTTTCTTAATTATTGATTTCTCTTGAGTTTTTGCTTTAAAAGAAAAGTCTCATAAATTGAAATGGTAAAATGGTAAAAGTAAAAAGATAAAAACTCAATACAAATAAAAATCTGCAAAAATGATATTAAAATATTAGAAACTGTCATAGACCTTGTCATGCTGTCAAAAGTAATCTGAACACATTAAATAAAGAAAATATATTGTAATCATGAAAAGATAATCAAAAATCTGAAGTTGCAAGATTTGTTCAGAAGTTAATCTTAACTTAACCTGAGTTAAAATTTTAACCATGCTGACATGCTTGTCTTATCTATGTCTGGTGAAAATATCAAGAGTTTATCCCATTATTTAGTATTTTTAGAAATTCAAAAACAGGCAATCACAAAAGCTGAAAATTACAATTTCAGAATTATTAAAATTAAAATATGCAAATATAAAAATCTTAAAATTTTATATCATGTCAATAATGCCATTCCAGATCCCTATAAAATGTCTCATATAATAATAAATTGATTTTGATCTTAAATTAAATAAAATCCAGAACTAACAAAAAGTGAGAACTATGAATTGTCAGATTTTTATAAATAATTGTTATCTAAAAATTTTACTGGATCCTTATATATTCCTTGCCGACCTACATAAAAAGTTTCAGAAAATCGTATTCCTGTATGCTGACCCAAACTTTGGTTGTATCTCGTCCTGTCCAGAGTTCTCCCGCATTTTGCCCTCTTCTTTCTCTGACAAGTGGACCATCCTTGCCAGCTGTGCTCTACCGACTTTCTCTCAGCCCCTGCCGACTTCTCCCTCTCCCACTAACAGCCGGACCCCACTCGTCTGCTCGATCCCCTCCAGCCTCCTCCCGATTTCTCTCGCGCACAGCCGCCCGAGCCAGCGCCGCCTCCTCGCCATCGCTTGTCGCATTGCCGCCGCAATGGCACGCAGTCCAAGACGCTGACCTGACATCCCTCTGTCACACCGCTGTCGCCACTGCCTCAGACCGCCACAACACTACGCCTGCGTCAAGACATGCCGAGAGATCTTTGCCGTCCGTCTCTCTGCCACGACAAGGCTTTGCTTGCAATTTCTCTGCCACGGCATGAGTTGGGCAGCGAGTTGCGACACAGCTGAACCACCGGCTGCTCTAAGCTACCGCGACAACCTTTTCTCTAGCAATTCGCCGCCACGGCAGCAATCAGCTCACGCACGTCTCGGCCGCTAATTGCAACTGAGTTCAAACTCTACCCTAACCGACTTCATCGCCTATTTAAGCACCTCAAAACCTCATGTACCACTTCCACCTTTCCTCAGCCTATTCCACTACCAAAACGCTGCACAAATCAGCCTCATCTTCTCCAACTCCGGCGAGAACAGAAAAAGGGGGAAACTTCCAATTCGAACAAACCAATAGTCTTCCACCCGAACCAGTTGAGCTAGAGCTTCCTCAGCACATCTAGTGCTCATCCCTGACCCTAATTGAGGCTCATCCCCTCCGGAAATTCCCCGCACCGTGCTCCCTCCGCCGCCTCTGTGCTCGCACGGTGAGAGCTCACCCCCGTAACTCCTTTTCAAGTTTGAACCCAAAAATGAAGTCTCTAGGCACCACTGATGCTCATGCGTATCTTATCTTCCTCAAGGTTGCTTCAAAAACCCGAGCTCCCTGCCGCCGGCCGTGGCTCCGCCGCCCCTCCACGGTGGCGCACCGTCTCCGTCCATCTCCGGCCGAACCATCACCACCCATGTGTGCGCGCCACCCTCCTGATGCTCGTCGTTCTACCGATTCGACCCCTCCGGCGAAGCCTCGCCGCCGGCGAGCTCAAGACCGAAGCCCCTGTTTTGCCTCTCTGCCAGATGGACCCCAGCGGTCAGCTCCTTGCTACGAGCAGTCCCTGTCTTGCGGGCCCCGCGCGTCAGTCTCAGTGCATGCGACCTCCCTCTGCTGATTGGGCCCAGCCGTCAGCACATCAGCCAGCTGCCCGAATCAGAAAGCGCATTTGGAAACAGAAAGCGTATTTTCCCTTTATGGTAATTATCCTATTTCCAGCATTTTCTAAACCCGAGCTCATTCATTTACTTATATCTTTTGAACTATCAATCCATATGAAATGAAATAAATTCCTAAATTCATGATAAATCATGTAGATTCATAATATGCAAAAATATTTTGAAAGTGATCACTGGGTGAATTTGAAATTCAAATTTGAATAAAGAGTCTAAAGACATGCTTCATATAAAAATATTGTAAATAAACTTGAAATTTAATGAAACCAATTTTAATAGGATCCTTACACTTCCAGGAACTCAAATATATAAAAAAATTTAGATTCTAACTTTATTTGAATCATTTTCCATTAGAAGTTGTTCTCAATGCTATAAATATTCAAAAACACATAGTTGGGCAAAAGGAATCTAAAACAAGTCAAATTGGTTTCTAAATACTTGTATGACAGTAGGCTACTTTATGATACTGAAGTAATTAAGGTATGAACTTGATTTAGACTTGTTTTATAAATAGTAAGTTAATCAAATGAGAAAGGTGTATACATGAATAAGTGCATACAATAATCCGTAGCAATAATAGATGCATATGAAAGGAATCTAATAGCTGTACAAAGATATGAATAAGTATTAGAAGAAATAAGGTGACACTATTGAAATGTTTTAATGAAATATCATGCATGCACAAGTTTAAATTACATTAAGAACATATTAGATCTTAATGTTCATTTGTATGTGAAATATCTCGGATAAAAGTAAAGTACTGTGAAACCAACTTTAAAACACTCTTAAAGATGTCCCATGCTAATGCCAGAAAAATAGATAAGTAATCATGTAAGGATCAGTCGCAAACTAAGAATTGAAATTGAACCCTTATCACATAAAAGTTAGAATCACTTAAGCGTTTTCAGTAACCTGTAAAACATCTCGTCTTAATGCAAATTTTATCAAGAACAGTTTAGAACCAATATTTAGAATATGTACTACCATGATCTATAAAAATATTTTATTTATAACTTGCTTTGTATCGGAATCCGACTAACCCAATACCCTTAAGTAATATAGTTCTCATAACCCTTAATATCATATAAGCTTTTTCAACAAAGAATATAATGTATCGTCTAAACACTAAAATGTATGAAATCGGCTTAAGAATGTTCTTCAAAGTATAGACTATCATATTCTGAAGAAATAATCTTATTTCATCATGTTTTGCATATAAATCCTAATAGCCAAATAACCTTAAGTATTATGTTGTATGGACTCGATTATATGGATAAGCAAGCTTTGAAATAATAAACAAATATGTAATGTGTATCACTAGAACCTTCTTAAAAACCTTGAGTACATAATTAGTAGCCTAGCGCAACAAATCTAACTTATATGAAACCTTCTCATACAAATCGTTTGTAGTCAAAAACTATTTATACATAGCATGTAATATGTTGTCTAGTATCTTAATCTTTATAATCCAAATAATTTTAGCATCTATAATTCAAAGTTATAAATACAAGAATTCATAATTTTAGCCTCTTGAATTCATAATTCAAGAATATATATAATCAATAAAAGAAACCATGTTTATTGATCACAAAAGTCATTAACAATATGAATGTATATTTAACTAAACCATGAGATCTTGGAATCATAATTCTAAACCTAAAGTATTCCTGTTTTATTTAATGAATCTTTATTTGGTTTTCTGTCTGTTTTCTTTTTGCCCTTATTAAAGATGGATATTTGCTATATTTCCGATTGAACGACATGTAGAATCCGACGTCGCTAATTCCATCTCTGCCTCCGTCAGTCGTGGCTTCATCTTCGTCGTAAGCAATAAATAAGCAAGGCAAGCACCCCCTTTGATCATATTGATCCCAGTTTTATAAATATTTTCATTAAATGTTTTACTGCATACTTTACTTTTATTAAAGTCTGCTATATTTTGGGTATTGGTAGTTGTACCTATTACTTCATAGAACTTCCTTGATAAGTATGAAATTGTGATCCTTGAAAACCCTAGAATAACTTAGACAGTAATTGATGTCGATTCGGGTTAATCACACTTAGTTTTATGCTTAGCCATGCTTAAATGAACATAAAACCTTGATATGATTAAAAATGTTGGATATGACACTTAATGGGTATGACCTTTATTTGTGGTTGGTATTTTGATCAAAAATGAAAATAAAACTATAATTTTGATGCGGGCAATTATTGGCAATAGCCGGTTGTACAAGGGACTTGTACGTAGTGTAGGGTGGAGATTATTGCCCGTGTCGCATTAAGGACCGAACTACGTGTTCGTTAAACCCAAGAATTTACCGTACAACCACAAGTGCTGGTATGGGACAGCCTTAAACCAATTAAGTTATCTGGTTTAACTTTGCACATTGGAAGGCCGGAGTAGTACGAGCTTCTTTAGTGACTGGTTGCTCGAAGGGACGTCCACACCGAGGTGATCATGGATGAAACGTTTACCGATACACCGGTGTACGCCATACTCTGGAGAAGTTCCATCATTTCTATGCTCTGAGTTCTTCTGTCATAGTATGGGTTTTATGTCCCGGAGCTGGTGCAAAGTTAACCTAGATAATGTAAAGGTTTCCGTCATGAACATTCTGGCCACTACGCCAAAGGTGCGTGAAATATGCGGCAAAAGGAAAAGGTCATGACTTGTGGGTAAAGATGTACAACTCTGCAGAGTGTCAAACTTTTCGAAAAGCCGTTCCCGCGGTTATGGGAATCTTGGTGCGCCAGCACTAGTTAGCTGTTTTTATTATTATTCATAAAACTCTGGATTTCTACCTGGGACTGGTAGGAATGGTTTGTGGATATGGTCATGATACCCAGGTACATGAGATTTATTTATACTTATATTCTGTTACTTTCAGTATTAAATTGCTTTTACTTCAATTTCTTTTTGGCAATCTACTATTCTGTATTTACATTTCAAATTGGCTTTATGCAAACTCACCATACTAGCCTTTCTTTTGAAATGGCTTGCATATATATCATAGGCTTTGCAAAAGTCTTGCGGAGTACGAAAGTACTCACCCTTGCTTAATTGTTGTTTTTAGGTGAAGAATCAGATTAGCTCGATAAAACATAATTGTCGCAGGATTCGGGATATTGACGATGAATTTCTAGGGATTATGCCTTGTCAGTTGCCTGAGGAATTGGATGGGCACACTACAAGACTTTGCTTCTTTACTGCTATAAACTCTGAATTGTAAGATTATTGTGTAAATTAGCTTCCGCTTTAATAATATGATGTATGGTTGTGATTCCAATTGTTGTAAATGTGCGTACTAGCTACTGATCATGGGACTAGTACTATATGCACATGAGATTTCCATTTTTCAATTTATGTGAAAATGAGGGTCATTACAGAAAAGAAATACGTTAGTCAGTTCCGTATGTCACAGAGATTCTAGAGTACCCTGTTTAGGTCTAGTGTTTAGACCAGTTATCTTCGTTTATATGTGAAAATTGTGAGCTGTCATGTTCCCTATCAGCAACCATAGTCAAATTATTAACAATAATAAAACTTTGGTTTCTTGGTTGATGTCTTATTTTGGGATTTACCCTATTCCCTCTTAGTTCCTTCAGTTCTCTTTCCTAACCCTTGGAGCATTAGTCAGATGGTGAACACCCGCTGTTCAGGAAGTGGAGCCAGTCATGACAACAATATTCCCCAGATTATGATCTCGAGATTCATTATCACTCTGGCAAGGCGAACATCATGGTAGATGCCTTAAGTAGGAAAGGACATTGTAATATGGTAAGAGTTAGGGGAGGCCAGCCTAGTTTGTTTGAAGAATCTGGAGTAAATTAATCAAGGAGTAGTAAACATGCTCGAGGTGCAACCACACTTCGAGATCATATCAGAGAAACTTAAAAAGAGGATGAGGATATACAAGAGATCAAGAAGAACATGAGGAGTGAAAATTCCCTTGAATTTTCAAAACATGAGCATGGAAATATTTGGTTTGAGAACCGAATTTATGTACCAGATCATAGAGAAATCAAGAACACACTCCTTCAAGAAACTGATAAATCACCATACTCCATATGCCCTAGAAGTACCAAGATGTGTCAAGATTTAAAGGAAAAGTATTGGTGGGTCAATATGAAGAAAGAAATCATATAATGAATTTCTCCCTGTGATGTTTGTCAGAGGATTAAGGCAGAACATCTAAGACTAGCAGGACTATTGCAACCACTACCAATTCCAGAATGGAAGTGGGAAGAAATAGAGATGGATTTTATCACTGGACTCCCCATGACTCAATCAGACTATGATTCCATTTGGGTGATAGTTGATCGTCTAACCAAAGTGGTGCACTTCATTCCAGTAAACACCAAGTATGGTGGCAACAAATTGGTAGAATTATATGTAAGCAAATCATGTGTTTTGATAGGGTACTAAGAAAATAGTGTCAGATCGAGGTAGTCAATTCACCTTGTGTTTTTGGAAGAGTTTACACAAAGCATTAGCAACCAAACTAAATTTCAGTACATCATACCATTCGCAAATAGATGGTCGGACAGAGCATGTAAACCAAATACTGCAAGATATGCTATGAGTCTGTGCTTTGGACTATGGTACCAGTAGGGATAAAAGTCTACCTTATGAAGAATTTTCTTATAATAATAATTATTAGGCCAGTTTGCAAAAGTCACCTTTTAAGGCATTGTATGGTAGAAAATGTAGAACACCCCTCCTTTGGGATCAGGTGGGCGAACATCAACTATTTGGACCCAACATTATTAAGGATACATAAGAAAAAGTAAGGGTAATAATGGAAAGACTTAAGTTAGCACAATCCAAACAAAATAGTTGTGCAGACAACCGCCGATGTGAATTAGCTTTTGAAGCAAGTGATCACGTTTATCTCAGAGTCACTTCCCTCAGAGGTGTAAAGAGGTTTGGAAACAAAGGAAAACTTGTACCAAGATATGTGGGACCATATCAAATATTAAAAAGAAGAGGGGAAGACGCTTATCAACTAAGCTTAACAACGACACTAGTACACGACATTTCCCATGTATCACAACTGAAAAAGTGCCTCCAAGTACCAACAAAGCAGACATAACTTGAAACTATTGATCTACAAGAAGACCTTACATACACATAGTGCCCAATCAGGATTCTCAAGATAGTAGAACGTATCACTCAAAACAAGATCATCCATTTTTGCAAAGTGCGGTGGAGTAACCACTCAGAAGAAGAAGCCACATTGGAAAGGGAGGAATAGTTGAAATCAGAGTATTGCCACCTTTTTGCTAGCCCATCCGAATCTAGTGGTCAACATTCCTTCTAAGGGGAGTAGGTTTGTAACACCCCAAAATTTGCATGTTATTGCTTATTTATGTATCACTGATTTTCAAGGATTTTCTCTTAATTTTCTAGATTTTAAAAAGGTTTTCCTTATTTTAAAAAATTTAAAAGTAATTTTTGTGTAAAAATAAATAACCAACTTTAAGTTGGAAATACTTTTATTAAGTTTAAAATTCTTCAAGAAATTTATGTGATTTTTTCCAAATTTTTGAACTCTAGTTGATTTTTTGTAAAAGCTATTAGTGTTTCTAGAATTATTTTAATTCGGAGAGCCAATTAAATTCCTTAATTTTCTTTTGGGCCGGAACCCATTTCCTTTCCTTTTTCTCCCACGCTGGCCCAGCCCAGCCGACCTGTTTCAAATACTGCCCAGTCCGCTTGTACCTCTCTTCCTCTCTCTTACCACCAGCCAGGCCCCACTCATCAGCCCCTTCCTCCTCCCTTTCTTCTTCCTCGTGAGCCGGGTCCTCTGTTGCCATTGCCGCACACTCGAGCTCTTGAAAGCTTTTGTTCCTCCCCGAATTCACATGCAATTAGTAGCATTGATCGTCGCGTTTTACACCTCATTCCTCCCTACCCATTTCACCTCCTTTACTCATTATAGCCGCTCGGCCGCCGCATTCCCCACCATCGTGCACCTCCTCTAGGCCTACCCTCATGCATTAATTAAAAGGGAGCATCAAGCTTGCCTCTCCTCACGCATTCCATTTTGCCTATCATCGAGCTCTCTCCCTTTCTATTAAATAGAACACCATCACGCCTGGGTCATCTTCCCTGTGCTCGGTAGCCTCGACCTCCTCACCGATCCGCTAGAGTCTCTACTCCTTTACACCGTGTCATAACATGTTTTGGCTCAGCGCAAAACTTGCCCCTCAACCAATTCAGTGAATCCCGCACTCCCCATCGAATCCACTTTCTTTCTCACCGCCGACCATCGATGCACCTCACCGCTGATTCCGTCACCGTTTGAGCCTCTGCGCTGACACCATCCCCACCGTAAGCTTCCCTGCGTCATGTTCTCTCTCGTGCCCCCACCCACTTCTCTGGTAAGCCACTACAACCCCGCCATCACTGTTGAGTGAAACATAGTCGATCTTCTCCTACGCGACCGCCGCCAATGTTCTAGGTGCCTGAACCTCAAGCATAAGCTTCCCCGCACACTCCTCTCTCTATTTTGCCCCTCGCTACCGACTACCACACCACGACTCTCCAGCGACCAATTGTCTCACGTGCCATTGCCACACAACGCCATTTGCGCAGTCCACGGTGGACCGACACAACACTCATGGAACTGTTTCATGGTCCATGGGCCTACATGTCAGATAAAACCGCCTTTTTCCTTCAAAAATAATTCAGCCAAAAATTAATTTTCTCTGTTAACGTCCCTGTCGGGTCATGCATGCATCATAAACCCAATTCGTTTCCAAAACAAAATTCCAACCTTCTAAAAATCCCTACTGATGTCATGATGATGCAATAATCTAGAATTTGTTAAGAAAGAAAAATTCATAAATAGTGTTTTCTCTTTCTTTTTCCATGAAATACATCTTTTGAGAGCCCATTCTATTCTGTCAAATTCCTTATGACTCTGTTTTTCTTCCTAAATTAATCTAAAAATCCTAATCGATATATTTATGCTAGTTTTAGATTTTATTTGCATTAATTTGGATGTTATTTGAATTTGGATATTGTCAACATTTTAGATTAATTTCGGAGTGCCAGAAGAATACCAAATCAATGATCCAGAGCACCACCGCTTCGAGCAACGTAAGTTACGCCCTCAATCATATTTATCCTAGATTTTAAATTATAAGTTTTAAATTGCTGCTTGCAAAATTTTATCAGTGCAATTTAAATCGCAGATTTAAATGAATAGTTACCTCCTAAGTGTTACGATCATATTTGGCATTGAAATCCATATATACCCTTATAACCTTCAGTAAAATCTCACTAGTTGGTACACTAATATAGTATTAACTAGTTTTGTGTGGAAAATAGCTTAGACACGCTTAGACCTGAATTTAGGACTTTTGGGAATTTAAGCCAAAGAAAGATTCTATAAAATTGAAAATTTTTCTTTGGAAAAGGAATGCCATGGAATGTTGTAAATAGTGATATTGTTCAAAAGAAAGTAAAAATATGAATTAGACCAGGAGAGAATTGGTTATTATGTGGCAACGCCATGGTTCTAGGCTTGTGACAAGCTCACCTAGTCAATTAAGGGTCGGTATGTGAACTACTGATTATAAAGCCTATCCGTACTACCACAAGTCTGATATGGGATAGACCTAGCTAACTAATTTGCAATTTTCCAATGTCATTTGTGCCATTGGGTTGAATGTGGGTATTGATTTAGATTCTCACACAGCACAAGGGGGCATCCGACTAGCACAGTTCAACCCTATCGATAGTGAACCTTAGTGGGGATGACTGTATGGGATGGCGCTTTATAAAGGCCTTGTCATGGTCTCTTTGTCGCATACAAAAGGAAGTGTGTTGATAGCTTGGCAATAAGATATGATTATGTCTTGTAGGTAAAGTTGTATAACCCCTACAGAGTGTAAAACTAACCGATTAGTCGAGCCCTTGGTCATAGGCATGCCGAGCAAAGCCATTAATTGATTAGGCTTTGGTCTTCGAAAGTGTTTTTCAGAAAAAGGTTTACGAATGGAGAGAGTCTGTATGGGAAAAGTTGGGTTAAACTCTGGGTTGGATCGATCCCATGCTAAAATTGGTTTAAAACGTAATTTTACTGTATCAATTATGCATTTGAAATTACTTATTGTATTGAAAATATTGCTTTATGCTCAAACTAGTCCTATTATGCCTTCCATTGTTATACTTACATTTATACTGCATTTTATGTGTCACTTTGGAGTAGTTTACATACTCACCTTGCAATATTAATTTGTTGTTTTTAGCGCACTTATACACTGGTGAGGATTTCAATGACTAGGCCGCTGTCCCAGTTGATTGCTTGCGGTAGCTCTACTGTACCCTACTACTACTTTTTGCCTTCTGATGTTATCTTTTTAGATGGCCTGCAAGCCATATATAAATAATGTGAACTCTGATAATTAATTAATTAAATTCTTATGATTATATGATATCATCTTTATTGCATCATATGTACCAACTTTTTTCTGGACTAGTATAGAATACACAGATAATTCAGGGTGTTACTCACGGGTTCTACAATTGGGTACCCACGGGCAACACATATGGGCGAGGTTCTCTGCCCGTTGCCCTTTGCGGGCATACGCGTGGATGAGAAGTTAGCTGGCGGACATGAGTATAGACTCGCACTCCTGTGCCCAGTGCGCCCAATTGCCATCCCTAGGCAGGCTAGAATAGTACTCTATTTATCCAAGTTTATAAGGCATATTTCATTTTGACATGTAGACCAAGGATATACTGAAAATGACTAGATTACCCTTAATTATTGTCATTACGCACTATATTCAATGCATACATATAGAAAATATGAAGTAAATGTGGATATTTAATTATTAGGGTATAAAGGTAATCTTTCGTTGTAATATGAAATACATCGTGTGGACAAAAACCATTTAAAAATACTGGGAGTATACGATATACGTTTCCCTTTCACAATACAGTGTTGGCAGTGCTCCCGATTGTGGCGTGACAAGTGTCCCTTGTCCCAGGTCCATGCATGTACGCAATGTTGGAACCGGTTCCCATGTAGCCATGTCTTTATGGAGTAGTACTAACAGAGGTATAGTTGACTACCATTACAATGCCTTACGACCCATTTCACCTTGTTGACGCCCTCCGATCGGAAAACCATTTCTTTTAATGAAGGGAAAATTCACAATTTACCGCTGAATAACTACATAATTCACAATATACTAGTCACTGCGAGGCTGACATATGAGCTTGTCAGTGAGGTATCTATAGTATATTATAAATTATTAAACGGCATACAATAAATTGCCTTTAATTAAACACACTGCTATAGCTAGTTTCTATCGCGTTTGATTATGTTGCGGTACTTCCTCCGTATTTTTAAGTGACATATAGGACCTGTGCAGTCAAATTTTATAAAGTTTGACTACTAAATAGGTATAAAAATATAATATTGATTACATGATAACTATATTATTTGATTTATCGTTAAAATACTTTCATGATATTATAATTTTATCGATATATTCAAAGATCAAATTATAAAAAATAATAGCCAAAATCACATCTCTTAAACTATAAAAAAATGTCAATGCATTGTAACGGAGAGAGTACGCTCTTACTTCAAATATACCGGACAAGTTAAGCGAAGACATATGACACTGTAAAGAAAATGACGTGAGCAATGGAATCCGTAGTGATAGAACTGTTGGGATACCACGTGGCCCAATGAAAAATTCACGATGATCCCTTAGCCGAAAACCTAAGAGAGCGCTATATAAGGAGGAGGGTGGTCCCCCCTATGTAGAAGTATTCAGAAAGCAATAAATATTTCCGTCGTCGCTCCCCATATACCTGTGTCTCTCTCTCTGTTCTCCAATTTAGATCTGTTCGGGAACCCCGGACTATTCGATAGCGAGGTTCCTTAACACGTTATCGGCCGAGCTCTCTAGGAGTTGAATTGAAAGGTGAGAAAGGTGGGTTTCGGCGATTGAATCTAATCGCTGTTGTCTTTTATGCATGCATCTAACCTACGTATCGGTATGTGTTTGTCACGTGGCAAGAAGCTACAGTACACATGAAGCAATTTTACATCTAGAAAAGAAAAAGAAAGAAGCCGTTGCCCGGTTTCGCGCCGACGCGACGATGCGGCCGGCGTGCATGAAGCCCTCGGCCGCCGCCGCCGTGCGCAAGAAGTCGCGCCGCCGCCCGCCGGCCGCGCCGCGATCGCTTCGAAGTCGGCGCCGCCTTGCCGGCATGCACGAAGCGCCCTTGCAGCCGCCCGACCTCCGGCCAGTGTGCTTGCAACCGCCGGCATGAAGCCGCCCGCCACTTGCTCGGCATGCGACCCGCCGCCACAGCGCCTCGGTGTGCCTCGCCGCGCCAGCGCCAGAGGGAGCCGCCACCGCCCGGCCGAATCGGTTCGCGCCCGGCTGCTGCCGCCGCCGAGTAGTTCTTTGCACCGCCGTGTCGCCCCTAGGCACCCGTTGTCACCGCCCCGGCTCGAAGCCGCACGTGCGCCGTCTCGCCTCCCCTCGCCGCCGTGCGCATCAGCTTTGCCGGCTCGAAGCCGCATGAGCACTACCGTCGAAGCGTCGCCTCGCCGGCACACCACCCGTAGGGTCTCCCCGGCGTTGCACCGGCGTCGCTGCCTGTCGACCTCTGCGCCCGGCTGCCGTCTTGACCACTGCTCCGCCGGCTCGGCCCGACCGACGCCGCTTCGGCCCAGCGCGCCTGACCGTCGCCTCGGTCCTCGGCTCCAGCGGCTCGGCCCGCCCGCGCCACCATCGACCTCCGCTCGCGGCCGTGATGCCACAGCACGCAGCCGCCTCGGCCGCCCGCGTCCTCGGTCTTCGCTCGGCGATGCGCGCCGCCTCGGCTTCCCAGCGCCAGCGCGCAGCGTCGCATCGCCGCCGGCTCCGTCGGCGCGTCGCCCGTAAGCGCCGCGCGGCTGAAGCCGCACCAGCCGGTGCCTCCCGGCCCGACCTCACGTCGTCGTCGCTAGTCCGGCTCGGAGCCATTTCCACCGCCGTCGGCCTCGCGTGCGCCACCGCCGGTCCGGCTCGGCCGCCGCTGCCACGGCCCGGCCTTGTGTGCGCCACCGCTGGTCTCGACCTTCGCCCATTGTCGCGCCGTCGGCGAATCCAGCTCGCGGCCGCATCATCCCGACTGCCTTCGCCGCCGCGCCGCCACCGGCGCTACCACCGCACCACCGCTCCGGCTCCGTGTACCCGGCGAGTCGTGCGGCGACGCGCGCAAAGCGCAGCGCGCGTCGGCGTGAGAATCTTGGCGGCTAGGGTTCCAACCCTAGTCGGCGCCGGTTTATGACCCACAAGTCAGGGGCGCGACCCAATGGGCCGTTTCGGCCAGGGAAAAGGGAAAAGAAAAGAAAAAGAAAGAAAAGAAGGGAAAAATTGCTGAAAAATAGCAGAAAATTTTGAAAAAATTGCCAGAAAATCCAGAAGATTAATTTGGCTCTGTTTTTATGAATATTCTTTATGAAATTTGAAGTTATTGCTTTATTTTATATATTGCAATGCATTTATTTTCTGAACTTTATGCTTTTTGCAACCATTTTCTATTAGATTACACGCAGTAATCTAATGTCGGAATTTTGAAATAATGTAGATGTCCGGCATCGTGAATCGTGAGTTTGAAGAACTGGCCCCGCACGGTCAGAACTACCTCACTTGGGCATCGGACGTGAAGATCGTTCTTGGGGGCAAGAAGCTCCGCGCCGCGATTGGTCTAGGGTCCTCGCAGGACGCGAAACCTACCGCCGAGCAGAACGATCAAGCCCTGCACTTCCTCAGGCACCACCTTTCAGCCACTCTAAAGAATGAATATATGGCTGAGAAGAGTGCACTTGAGCTTTGGACTGCACTTCAGAAGCGGTTCGGGAAGCTCAAGTACACCATCTTGCCCCAAGCGCAGCAAGATTGTGTCCTTTGAGGTTTGCGGACTACTGAGCGATGGTGAGTATAATTACGCCTTGCACGAATTTGTAGTAATCTCTCTCTGTGGCAAGAAGATCAGCGATGAGGAGAAGATTGAGAAAACTCTCTCTACCTTCCACCCAAATGCTATCCAGAGTGCACGCAGCTATCGTTAGGACGCATACAAGGAGTATAGCGAACTGATTGATGTAATGCAAGTTGCGGAATTGCAAGACGATATTCTACGCAAGAACTATGTCTCACAGCCACCTGGAAGGGGCACTGGCACAAAAGTTAATGCCAATAGCTATAAGGTGAGAAAGCCCATTCATATAAAGAAGGACAAGCAGGGTGGAAAAGAGAAGTTTCAGGCCAAGGGAAAGTCCAAAGCCCGTTAATGCATGAATTGCATTATTTTTTTAATTATGGTTGTTAGCATTTTTCTTCTGAATAATGAATTGTAAGCTCTAGAAGAGCATACTTCTCTCATGAATAAATATGCAATTTATTCTTTTTTCCAGTATTCTTTCATTTACAAGCAATATTTGAATTATTTTGCCTCTATTTGATTGGAATTATATTTCTTTTATCTAGAAATCGTGTAGCGCCCAAATAGAAGAGATATGCATTGTTGATAGTGGCACAACAAATACCATCTTAAGAGAGTCTAAATATTTCCAGTCGATCACGAAGAACACTGGAAAGATTACTACGATCGCAGGAAGCGACTCATATGTAATCGGCTCAGGAAGAGCCACTATTATATTACCTATGGGTACAACTTTGGTATTTGAAGAAGCCCTTTTGTACCCTGAATCAACGCGCACTCTCTTAAGCTTCAAAGACATCCGCGCCAATGGGTTTTATGTAGAAACCAATGAAGAAAATGGCAAAGAATACTTGTGCATTGTGAAGCAAGCGGTATGTGGAAAAATGGTATTAGAAAAATGTCCCTCATATGAATCTGGGTTGTACTACACGAATATTCACGCACCCGAAGTGTATACTTCCTTGAAGACTGTTTTTAGAAGCTCTGAGTTATTTTCTTTATGGCATGGTAGATTAGGTCATCCTGGTCTTAGAATGATGAGAAATATAGTGAATAACTCACAAGGTCATGGTATTAATGCTAAAAATTTCCCGAATCATGAAGATTTCGTGTGCCCTGCATGTGCCACCGGGAAATTAATAACTAGACCCTCTGTCATGAAAGTGCAAATTGAAATCCCTGCATTCCTGGAACACATCTAGAGGGATATTTGCGGCCCGATTCAGCCCTTGTCAAGGCTGTTTCGATACTTTATGGTGCTCATCGATGCTTCCTCGAAATGGTCGCATGTATGCTTATTGTCAAAAAGAAACCATGCTTTTGCAAAGCTGATCTCGCAGATCATAAGAATTAAGAATGCTTTCCCTGATCATTGCGTGAAGTCCATTAGAATGGACAATGCCGGAGAATTTACTTCAAAGGCATTTGATGATTATTGCACGGCAACAGGGATAGCAGTTGAGCATTCCGTACCGCACGTCCATACGCAGAATGGGCTAGCTGAAGCACTAATAAAGAGGATTAAATTCATTGCGGACCGTTTTGCGAGTTGTAACTTGCCCAACACTTGTTGGGGACACGCGATCTGCACGCATAGCTCTCATCAACTTCAGACCTTCGGCCTACAACATCCATTCTCCTATGCAACTTGTGCACGGGATCATCCCGAAGATGCCGGGAAATCATATGGCATTCCACTGGGATCCCCGCACATGACCCCCGCACTAATGAAGCAAATCAAGAAGTCGAAGATAATTGATTTGCGAATTTAGCAAATGAACTGCTGATCATTTTGTGATCCGAAGGGCGTGGTTAAGTCGCATGTACCCGCAAGAAATGCACTAGAGAGGTGGAAATACCAAAGAAAATAGAAGGTATCCTCATCCTGTTCGAGGCCTCAAAGAAAAGAACAGAAATCGGCTCCTCAAACCCAAAGTACCGGAGGCGTCTGGGAAAAGCTGGCGCGAGGACTTACCACAACCAATCACGAAAATACCCCAAGGAAAGAAGGGGATCCAGTTGAGACCTGGCACTGGGAAGAAGCCAACAGGAAAGGCAATCCCATACTTGAATCTTCCACTGCAGGAAGCCGTCGGAAATAATGTGTGCGCACACATAGGCGATGAAAAGCTAAAGGAACTTGCTCCTGCGATAGGGAAAAGCAGAGAAGAGCAAGTAGAAGTGCATGAAGCACCCCATGAAGAAATGGCCATAAACTTTGTAATAACAGGAGAATCCCTTAATAGAGCAACAACCAATGTTGATGCATACTTCGCAAAGAAGATTGCCTCGATCATTGATCATGATCCCGAGCTTGCATCTCTCGCAGAGTGCAAGAAAAGGCTAGATTGGGAAGAATGGAAAAAGGCAATCACTGTAGAGTTAGTCTCTCTGAACAAGAGAGAGGTGTTTGGGCCCGTATGCCGCACACCTCCCCATATAAACCCTGTAGGTCACAAATGGGTCTTTGTTCGAAAGAGGAATGAAAACAACGAAGTTGTAAGGTATAAGGCAAGGCTTGTAGCTCAAGGTTTCACTCAACGTCCTGGAGTTGATTATGAAGAAACCTATTCTCCAGTCATGGGAGGTATTACCTTTAGATATTTGATCTCAATTGCAGTCAACTTGAAGTTGAGAATGAAGCTAATGGATGTTGTCACAGCATATTTGTATGGAAACTTGGATTCGGAGATATACATGAAAGTACCGGAAGGAATTCCTATCCCGAACCAAGACGGAGCAAATAGAAACCTGTACAATGTGAAATTGGAGAAATCACTGTATGGGCTGAAACAGTCAGGAAGAATGTGGTACAATTGCTTAAGTGACTTTCTCTGCAAGAAAGGCTACACAAACAGCGAAGATTGTCCATGTGTGTTTATACAGCGATCCCCGAATGGATTCTGTATAATCTCTGTCTATGTAGATGACTTGAACATCATTGGGACAGATGAAGAAATTGAAGAAGCATGCTCATACTTGAAATCTGAGTTTGAAATGAAGGATTTGGGTAAAACCAAGTTTTGTTTAGGCTTGCAGCTTAACATGTCCAAGGAGGAATCTTGGTACACCAATCAACCTACACGCAGAAAGTGTTGGAAAAGTTTGGATTTGAAAAGGCATATCCTGCGAAGACTCCAATGGTCGGAAGGTCACTCCAAGCAGACCTAGACCCGTACAGACCTAGAGAAGAGGGTGAGGAAGTCCTGGGAGCAGAATTCCCATATCTGAGTGCGCTTGGGCGCTCATGTACCTTGCGAATAGCACCAGGCCGGACATTGCGTTCGCTGTGAATTTGCTAGCCCGGTACAGTGCAGAACCCACCAAAAGGCATTGGAAAGGGATCAAGGATATTTTTCGTTACCTCCAAGGAAGCAAAGATCTTGGTTTGTTTTTCAGAAGAAACAATGAATTGAATTTAGTTGGCTACGCCGATGCTGGGTACTTATCAGACTCGCATACTGGCAAGTCCCAAACTGGCTATGTTTTCCTATGTGGAGGAACAGCAATTTCTTGGAAGTCGTCTAAACAGACTCTCGTCTCGACGTCGACAAACCACTCGGAAATCATCGCTTTATATGAAGCATCTCGTGAATGTGCATGGCTCAGAAGAATGGTTCACCACATCCAGAAGTCATGTGGCTTGAACATTGAGCAAACTCCCACGATAATCTATGAAGATAATGCAGCTTGTGTTGCCCAAGCACATATGGGTTATGTGAAGAGCAATCTCACAAAGCATATCAACCCCAAGTTCTTCTATGCTCATGAATTGCATAAGATGAACGAGATCAAGATATTGCATACTAAGGCATGTGAAAATCTTGCAGATTTGTTCACTAAATCACTTCCAGCATTTACCTTTGAAAGATGCATGAAAGGAATTGGAATGATGAGACTTAGAGAAGTGCAGATTTCAGGGGGAGATATTTCACATACTCCCACTTGAATCTCGAACATGAATTATGAATACCCAACATGAATCTCGAAGATTAGCAATTGAAGTTGGGTGAATTGTACTATTTTTCCTTAGCAAGTTTTTCATGAAGTTTTCTTGCATAAGGTTTTAACGAGGCAATTCGTGCAACATAGTAAGCGTATGCTATGTACTCTTTCTCCAAGTATTTTTCCCACTGGGTTTTCCTGGAGTTTTAATGAGGCATATGCATCTCGCGGTAAAAGGCCCAAAGGGGAGTGTTGGGATACCACGTGGCCCAATGAAAAGCCCACGATGGTCCCTTAGCCGAAACCCTATGAGAGCGCTATATAAGGAGGAGGGGGTCCCCCTATGTAGAAGTATTCAGAAAGCAATAAATATTTTCATCGTCGCTCTCCATATACCTGTGTCTCTCTCTGTTCTCTAATTTAGATCTGTTCGGAAACCCCAGACTATTCGATAGCGAGGTTCCTTAACCAGAACGACGGATGGCTGGGAAAACGAAAAAGAACCGGAAAAGGCTCCTGCCGTTTCGGGGCATGCAGTTCACACGCCAATCGGCGCTCCTCTTGGTGCGCTGCGCTGCCCAAGAGGAAAAGGTCAGCAGCCGCCGGGCCAATGGATGCATGATTGGAATAGAATAGTTTGCCGGTGAATGGATTGGGTATTGAAAGACACCCGGCAGTTCACTCTGGTCTCTTTTGCTTTTGAAGTTGGGTTTAGGCGAAAGCAAGAACACTTTTATGGGGACTCCGTCTCCGTTGAGCCGTCGGCATCGATCGATGTGTACGTGACAATCATCTACTGGTAGCTAGGTAGCTAGGTTGAGCTAGCTCATGGGCTGGGCGAGCTGAGAGTTGACTTCTAGCTCTAGAAGAGCAAAGCACTTGGATCCTACTCTCCCCCCTCCCGCAGAATAGTTCTCATTTGTTAGGAACGTTGTTATATGATATAATTCCATTGCGAATATCAAATATGGTTAGTGCAATATTGTTGTTATATACCCCTCCTTTAATATGTTAATATAGTGAATGAGTAGTTGTAGTATGCTATTTAATAGAGATATGCATGATCTAATAATATTAATTTTTTCTAAGATTTACTGTCTCCTTGGTATATATGAATGATATAGTTTGGACTTGTATTGTTGGACGGAAGGAATATTCCAATGGGATACGCATGGTTGTTTCAACAATATTTGGGTATGGAACTCCTGTAAAGGGTTGGCAAAAATCTTCTAGGTCTTGTTTGGAACTTGAAAAATTTCTGAATTCCTACGAAAATCAAATTTCTTTATGTGGAATTACTACAAAAACTCCTACTCTCTTCGTTTAGCAATATAAGTTCAAAGCCCACTGTGAGAACCGTCAAAATTGCACTTGGTTTAATCGAGCGGCCGATTGCCCATTTAGATGAGAGCTAACATACGCTCGCACAAGAGCTAGGCACATGTTAATTCACATCTATATGACAAACAACGCAGCCACAATCTCAATTAAAACAAAAGCAACTCCGGTAGTCCCCGGTATGTGTCTCAAGACGATGCCCAAGATCAACACACATACCGTTGCACAACATCTCTATCATCACACAATACATAGAGAGTGCAAGTTTTAATGTGAATTACAAGTCTTCAACATATTACAAGTCTCATACATCGAGTGTACCAAATCTGAAATTAAACTTGAGAAGCATACAAAGACAAGTCTATATGCTCTTAACCAAAGGTCATTAGCTAGAAACTATCCATGGTTTAACTAGCGAATTAGACATAGAGTACGCAGCGGATATAATCATCATAAAAGCAAAATAATAGTGGCGCCATTGCCAATAAGGCACCACTACCGCTATCTTGGCCAACCACCGACTACTCATCCCCTTCGCCGACATCGGCGGGGTAAAAATAGCTATACATGGCCTCATTCTCACCTGCAAAACTCCAACAACAAACACATGAGTACGAAGGTACTCGCAAGTCTTAGACGGACCATAGAGTACAAGGATAATGCATATGGTTGTAGCAAGGACATGAACGGCCACAAGTTAAGTAGTATTTGCGAAAAAGCATAACTTAACAACTAGAGAGTAATATGTAAGCAACCTTAGTCCTATTTGACTTCTATGGACAGCTAGCACATACCCAACATCCCTCATGAGACCCTCATATTTCACCTTCCAAGCTCATCATAAAACAACACGTGACACTACGATGATGTCCAATGAACATTAAGCTTTGCCATAACCGAGAGCGCGGCTATTCGAATAGTTCTTACACCCTGCAGAGGGTACATCTTTACCCACACGACACGAGACCACCGACCATACCACCCGTCGATAGCAAGCGATGATTCACATGACAACCTTTCACATACTCACCCCAAACATTTGTGCTCGTGTCTAATGTGCGGAGATGACTAGATCCACCGGGGACACCCTTAGTAACTTCGCCCACACACCAAACCCACAAGTCAAATGATCCGGGTAACTTATGGTACTTAGCTCATCCATCCCATATATGGATATGTGGTTAGTACGGAAAGTGCTTAAGACAACGGCACCAACGATCGATCCTTAATCGACTCAAGCGAGCCTATGGCATCCGAGACTCCATTCTCGAATAAACCCAACTACTCGCCCAAGTCTCGCACTTTCACCCATTTAAACAAGTCCTTCAAATTATCATGAATGAAACAACATTCTTTCCAATTACTATGTTTCAAACCCCTACCATCCCGCGACAACTACCAATTGCTACAAAGAAAAGACCATCACAATTCCCGGATTCTACACCAAGACCTAGAGCACGGCTAAGCATCTAACGCGACTATTAGCATAAGACAAACTACCCATGCTAATAGTTATCAAGGTGTATGGTAAACAATATCAAGGAAGGGGGAATGCAACAATTAGGAGCTATTCGCGACATAGATATATAACATAAAAACCCACATGCATAATATCATAATATAAGTCACATTGATCCAAAATATAGGAGAAATATGCTCGATGCTTGCCTTGTGTAGCAGCTGGTTCCTCCTCAAATTTCTCCTCACTCACGATCGCCGGGTCAACCTCGTTGCTCTCCGGTACGTCGGACTCTAAACGAATGCAATGATGCAAAATTAGAATGATGCCATTGATGTAAATGGGCATGTGTAGGGACCCGAATCCACTGATTCGAACCCACTGTGTTTACTGCACTATTCCCAGGATCAACGCTAGTGCACACAGCTTAACATTGGTACATATCACATCATACACAACGATAATAGAATAATAGTTCATTTATTGATATAGTTAAATGTATGATCTTATGACCAACTTACATTATTAAGCCACGCAGGCAAGGCCGAGAATATAAGCTAATAATTAAGCGTGGAAAGTAGAAGCGTAGATAGCTCATCACCACCACAGGCAACCGACAAGGCTCGGACCCTAATGACTCGTGTCTTCTTGGACTTCATCTTCCAACACAGGTGTAGATTCTTCAACTGTTGATTATTGTTGTTTGGCAAGGGTGAGTACTTAAAGCACTCAACAAGTTGTGCACAGAATGCAGTTCTATTTATCTATATGTAAGGCTTATTCCAAAGGATAGGCTATCATGGCTATTTTGCAATAAGCAGCATTTATGAACAAATACAGTAAATAGATTGTAAAGAATGTAAAACAAATAGCAATAATAAATAAATTCAGTATTTCTCAAGTAAACCAAGTTCCCAATCCTAAATCAAGTTCCAATCTTCCATATGGCAATCCTGCCATCCCAACCAAGTTGTCCAATTTATTAAACTAACCCTTAACTGTAATTCCCGAGCATTGCTCAATACATGAAAAGCACGGCTATCCGAATAGTTTCACACTCTGCAGAGGTTATGCACTTTACCCGTGATACAACCAAACACCACAAAGGCGAGAGATTATAACAAAGCCTTTACAATGCTCTATCTTAATCCGGTACTACCGCTAAGGTTTCAACAACGGCGGTCTCATAAACCACATCCGGGGCCCCCTCTTGCGCCATGTGAATTACACCGACCGGGAACTCAAACCGACCACGATAGTACCAAATTAAGACGTTTGCAAATTACTCACCTAGGTGGCCCATACGGACATGTGGTTGCATGATTGACTCAGTCAAAGGCTTGCAAGGTTAAGTCCTTAGTGTGATCAAGGCAAGACTTCCACATACCATCGCCCATCGGGCCCACCTTGGCCTCCTCGCCTTGCCACTTGCCCCAATCTAAGTTATTATCACCGGTTGATTACCAAGCACCACGTGCCATCAACAATTCAACATCGTTGCGTGACATGACTCGCCACAACAACTCAATCTCATCGTGTGATCCCACATGACACACAAGTTCATAACATTGTTCCATATTCCATTAATCAAGATTAATTACCAATGGTGATGACACATGTGATGACGTGGCATGGCTAAGCAATTAATCTGAACTATTCCTCCAATGTTGATTATAGTTATTAACCAACTATATTAAACCAATCTAGGGTGACAATGGATCATGGCATACAATGACAAGGTAGGGTATAGATCAATCTGGTATTTTAGCTAAGCCCAATCTAATTTGAAACAATTGTATATTTGAAACATATGCAATAGGGTAAAACAAATATAGCAATTTTATAAACATGGGTTCAACATGATCAAAGCACAACTTGCCTTGGAATAGGTCCTGATCTTGATCTGAAGATTGCTCTTGGGTTGCTTGATCTTCCTCCGAAGCATCGCACAATTCAACGTCTCACAGCGTGCATCAAAGAAAAAGCAAATAAATACCAAAACAGAGAGCAATTGAACTCCAAAAATCAAATAAAATTCACCATTAAATAGATCTCAATTTTACAAATTTTTAGAAACTGGAATCACTCAAATCCGAGTTACGATGTAAAAGATATAGCCTTTTGAAGTTTGAAATAAATACTGAAATCAGAAAATCAGAAATTCGAATTTAATAGATTTATTTTTATACTGAAAAATCGATTTATGACGTCAGCGTGACCTCATGATGACGTCATCATCACCGAATTTCCAATCGGATTATTTTTCCAATTGAAAATATGATTATGACGCAAGCATGGCGTCGTGACATCGTATTGGGTGAACCAATCGAGAACTTCGACCGTGGCCTCGGCGCATAGACACAGTCCACGAGACCTCCTCACAGTCCACCGTGAACCCGCGCCTGACGCCTCGAAACCCGCGGCGCCACGCGCGTCTCGACTCGATTGGTCGCGGCGCCGCCCGCCGATGCATGACACGCGCGCGCATCTATAGCCCGATCTAATCGAGCGGTGGCGAAGCGATGCAGCGTGGCTCAATCCCCTCCGTTCGTCCGGATCCAGCGGTCACGAACTCACCCGGCTCACGGCGGCGGCGGCGAAGAAAGTCACGGAGACGAAGAAGAAGACTTCGGCGGCGGCGTTCGGCGTGTCCCGACGTGAAGAAGTGGCGTGGTCGGCGCGGCACACTCGGCGAGTCCAAATCTTGAATCAAAGCAGCGAAACCGACGCGCCGGCGGCGAACTCGAGCAAAAACCGTGGCAGCTCGGTGTTCCACTTCGGCGAGGTCGGCGGCTTCCACGAGTTCCTCGGGCGATGGCGCGACAGAGAAAAGATGCGGCGCTCACGGGAACCTCGGGCGCTACCCTCCTATTTATAGCCTCGGCGAGCGCGCTAAAAACGGAACCCTAGGTCGTTCTGCGGCGAAGTCGTGTCGTGGCGGACTCGAGTTCGCGTCGGAGCGACAACCCACACCGTTCGATCTGCTACCAGCGGTCGGGATCACACGCCACGATCTAATCCTAACCGCGCGATTTCTTTCCAACGGCGAAGATTCTCCCGAGTCGGCGAACCGCACGAATTGATCTCACCGCGCGATCTTGATCCAGCGGCGCAGATTCACTCGCCTTAGGGTTTACGAGATGGGCCAAGCGGGCGCGCTCCACCGGGCCACCACAAGCCAAATGCACAGGCGGGCCCATCTTTGTTCACAAGGTTTTTCAAAGGTTTTCAATTAAAATAATTCCGAAATTCATTTTATTTATTTTAGGCAATAAAACAATCAGGAAAAATCCCAGAAAAATCTAAAAAATACTTTGAGACATTCTGGACTTAAATAAAATATTTTTGCCAAAACTTTATTTTAGCTTTGCATAGATATAAATAAATTTGAATAAAAAGCAATAAACTTAATTTCAAACTAAATCAAATAAATTCAGAAAAATCCAAATAAATTCCAGAAAATCACCAATGCACTTTTAAACAATACAAACTTAATTAAGCCAAATTTTGGGATGTTACAAACCTCCCCCCCTTAACAGAATCTCGACCCGAGATTCAGGGCTAACTAGAGAATAGGTTTGGGAATTCTGACTTCAAATCTTCTTCTCGCTCCCAAGTGGCTTCACTTTCAGAATGATTGCTCCACTGAATTCTGCAAAAGCGAATAGACTTGTTTCTGGTCTTGCGCTCCATAACATCCAAAATTCTGATCGGTTGCTCTTTATAAGTCAAATCTTCTTGCAGCTCTATTGCATCCAACGGGGTTTGCTCTGTTGGCACTCTGAGACACTTCTTAAGCTGCGATACATGGAATACATCATGCACTCCTGCCAATGGCTGAGGCAACTCTAATCGATAAGCCACCTCTCTCGGCGGCTCGAATCTTGAGCGGACCAACATATCTTGGTGCAAGCTTCCTTTAACATGAAATCTTTTAACGCCCTTAAGAGGGTAACCACGAGATACACATGATCTTACGATTCAAAACTCAAATCTCGGCGACGGTTATCTGCGTAACTCTTACGTCTTGGTATGTGCTATCTTCAACCTCTCTCGATCATTGCAACTTGACTTTACGCCTCTTGAGAATATCGGCCCAAAGACCGACGCTCTCGGTTTCATTCCAATTTAATGGAGTACGACAAGCACGTCCATACAACGCTTGAATGGTGACATTTGCGGGCTAGCTTGATAACTATTATTATAATCAATTACTGCGTATGGCGGACATTTATCCCATGGCGTAGCATAAGCTAAAGCACAAGCTCTCAACATATCCTCTAAAATCGATTTACTCTTTCGGTCGACCATCATTTGCGGGTGATATGCGATCTGAAATTGAGACGAGTCCCCATTGCTTCGTGCAACTTATTCCAAAATCTTGAGGTAAATTGGGTACCTCATGCGACACAATCTTCTTGGGCACTCCATGCAAACATACAATTTTGCCATATATAGTTACGCTAAGCGATCCCGGAGTAAGTGGTCTTTCTTGGGATGAAGTGGCGACCTTGGTTAGACGATCCACGATAACCCAAATGGAATCGTAACCTTTACGAGTCTTAGGTAGACCGGTGATAAAATCCATTCGATTTCTTCCCACTTCCATTAGGAATTTTTAGCTACCGCAATGCATCGCGGGTCTTTGGTGCATGGCTTTACTCTTTGACATCGTCGCATAATGCAACATGCTCACCACTTCACGCTTCATATTCGCCACGAATCTCTCCTTCAAATCTGATACATTTAGCACTTCTGGGTGAATTGAGTACTTAGAGTCGTGAGCTTCCTCAAGAATCGATTGTTTGACTCCTTTTATCCGGTACACAAATTCGGCTTTTGAAGAACATAGTCCCTTGTTCATCGAGTAAAATCTAAGGCTAGGCCTTCTTCCTTTTAGCCTTGATTTTTGAAATTTTATCGTCATCTTGTTGACCTTCTCTAATCGATCCTCTAATGTTGGCTTCACTTCTAGCGCAGCTATCATTCCTTGAACGACTTCCAATCTTAGCTTCAAATTCCTTGCATAATTCGGTTGATCCTCCATTGACCTTGTATTTGCGCTATGGCTCTTCGACTCGAGCATACGCCACCACATTGGCTTTTCGGGTGATAATGGATTCCCACATTATAATCCTTAATTAGTTCAAGCCATCTTGACTTGTCTCATATTCAGTCGACTTGAGTGAATATGTATTTGGACTCTTATGGTCCGTATATATCTCACATCTATTTCCTATGAGATAATGACGCCATATCTTTAAAGCATGCACCACGGCAGCTAATTCCAAATCATGCGTTGGATAATTCACTTCATGTGGTCTTAATTGTCTCGACGCATAAGCAACGACTTTGCCTTCTTGCATTAACACGCATCCCAAGCCTTGCTTCGAAGCATCGCAGTAAATATCAAATCCATTCTGCACATCTGGCAACACTAATACGGGGGCTGTTGTTAAACGCTTCTTTAGTTCCATGAAACTTTTCTCGCACTCTGGCGTCCATGCAAACTTCTTTTCTTTCTTCAACAACTGCGTCAGGGGTTTAGCAATTGTCGAGAATCCTTCTATGAACCGACGGTAATATCCCGCCATTCCCAGAAAACTACGGATCTGGGTAACAGACTTCGGTGGCTCCCAATGCAACATCGCATCCACTTTCTTTGGGATCATTGCGACTCCTTTGGTAGTCATTACATGACCCAAGAATTCGACTTTCTCCTTCGAATTCACACTTGCTAAACTTTGCATATAGTGATGCTCTCGCTGTGTCTAAAACCATCCTTAGATGTTACGCATGCTCTTCTTCGGTCTTTGAGTAAACCAAAATATCGTCTATGAAGACCACAACGAACTTATCCAAGTAATCCATGAAAACCTTATTCATCATGTTCATGAAATACTGTTGGGGCATTAGTCAATCAAATGACATGACTGTGAACTCATAATGTCCATATCGCGTAGAAAACGCGGTCTTAGGTATATCCTCTGCTCGGATCTTCAGCGATGGTATCACGAGCGAAGATCTATCTTGGAGAAAACTCCGGCTCCTCTTAATCGATCAAATAAGTCATCGATCACGGGCAGCGGATACTTATTCTTGATCGTTACTTCATTAAGTGCACGATAGTCGATGCACATTCTAAGACTTCCATCCTTCTTGCGAACAAACAAAACCGGGCTCCCCACGGTGATGAACTTGGTCTAATGAAACCTTTTTCTTGCGGTTCCTCAATGCGCTTCTTCATTTCCACTAACTCGTCGGTAGGCATCCGATATGGTCTCTTCGATATCGGTCTGTCCTCGGTGCTAATTCAATCACGAACTCGATATCACGATCTGGTGGCAATCCCGGCAAATCTTCTGGAAACACATCCGGGTATTCTCTGGCTACTGGCACATCTTCCATGCTGATGGCTTTCACGCTGTTGACCATTAACTGCCCATCTCGAACTGCGGTCGCTTGAAACTCCACTTTCTTGCCACTAGGGCCTTCCAAAGTCACGATCCTTCGGCCACAATCCAAAACAGCCTTATGCTTTGACAGCCAATCCATTCCAAGGATGACGTCTAGGGATTGCGCATCTATTAAGATGAGATTCGCTAGAAATTCTATCCCATCCATAAGCAACTTAGCTCCCAAACACCCAAGGCTAGATCTAAGCTCAGATCCTGGGGCTTGGACTAAGAGCACACACTTAAGATTCACCATTTTAAATCCATTCTTGGTTGCAAAACTTTGAGACACAAATGAATGCGAAGCTCCAGAATCAAACAAAACTGTAGCAGGTACTGAGTTGACCAGAAACTTACCCAGTACGACGTCTGTTGCCTCTTGAGCTCCATCCGCGGTGATGTGGTTGATCCTTCCACGCCTTTGTTGATCGCGGCGTTGCTCGGCTTGACTGGCGCGATTTCCTCGATCTTGGTGCTTTAGCGGGTGTTGTTCCCAGGTTGAAACGAACTGGCGTGACGCCTCCCTTTTGTGGACACCTATTGGAAAAGTGCCCTGGCTCATTGCAGGTATAGCATCTCTTCACTGCGGACTGCTGATTCCCTCCTGGTTCATTGTTGACTTGTGCTGGAGTTTGAAAATTCTGATTGGCCTGGCGAGGTGTAGGAGTTGATGTCTTATTCACGGCTGGTGGTTGGAATCTAGCAAATTGCTGTGGTGACATCCTCAAACGTAGATGGTTTGGACGTCCACCCTGATTGTTCATCAAGCGCTTACGGTTTTCACCTAGCTCTTTGCGCTTATCCTCTAGGATCAAAGCCTTATTTACCACTCTCGAAAATGCAGGGAAAATGGTGGGTGTCAGTCCCACTGTAGTCTGAGTTGATCCCTTCATGAAACGAGGTATGCGGCTTTATCTGCCGCTCGTCTTGAGGGCATAGCGAGCTAAGCGAGTAAATTTGTTCAAGTATTCGCCCTTTGGTTGGCCTCCTTGCTTCAAGGCTCAACTCCTCCTTCTTAAGATCCATCATTCCCTGCAGGACATGATCTTGGCGGAAAGCATTAGTAAACTCCTCCTGTGTTATCTCTGTGGGGCTCCATGAGCGACACATGGTTCTCCCACCACTCTGCGGCGGTCCCTTCCGGTTGATGAGGCGTAAAGCACCTTCTCATTTCCTTCACACTTGTGTGATGTGCGGCTTCTTCTCAATTGTCCTAAGCCGTCCATCGGCTTCCAAAGGATTCACATTTCGAAAAAGTTGGTGGCCTAGTCCTCATAAAATCGATAGCTTTGACATAGGTCGAGGTCCACCATGATTGTTCGATTTGCGGGGTTGTTGTGATTTATCACGCATTGGTCATCTCTTGCATCTCTTTGCATCATTATCTGCATCGAGTTAGTCTGCGCGCGCGAAATGCTCCCAAATTCTGCATGTCCACTGGCGGTGGTTGAGGGCTGCCTCCGTCATTGGGGTTGTCATTCTGGCGCAGTCCACTTCCTGAAGCACTGTTGTTTCCTCGAGTATTCACCATCTGATTATTGCCTCTTAGGTTAGGAAAGGTAGATGTAGCATAGATGAGAAGTAAGAATTTCTAAAGCGGGGAAGATAGGTTATACCCAACTGAACAATTCTTTATTTATCTTGGTATGGCTGCTTATTTAAGCCTACAAGCTTTGCAACACATACTGCCCACTCAGCAATACAAAGAAGCAAACTAAAACACGAAACCTTAACGTCAACCAAAAAGGTAAAGACTAACTTAAAGACGCGACTCACACTCGAGTCTCAACACGGCTCAAGGTCGACACTCACTCATCCGACCACCTGGTGAGGCGATCCGCGCATACACCGGTGGATGGCGGGCATCGGAGCGAACCTATCACGTGACCTACTACTAGATCCTCTGCAACAACAGGTCTGCACTCCCCTCGCTCCCACTCGCGCTCCTCTGGATCCTCCTCGGACTCCTCGGTGGCTCTGAACTCCCCGAGTCACGCGCTCCAGGCTCGTCCTCAAGCGCCTCGGGGCCTCTCCCAGCTCGGTGATCATCCCGATGGTGAAGCACGGTCACCTCGAGCTCTGCTCGCCACTCTGAGTGCCTCGTATACGTCTCCAACTCTGAGTAGTATCTCTCATATGGTCCTCCTGGGCAAGGGCGAACTCGCAAGGTGCGTCGCGATGCACACTCGCTCCCCTCGATCCGTCGTCTTCGGCATGCTTGAGCGTCTGGGTGAAGTCGGAACATCGAATCGTGAAGCTCGTCGGCGTAGTCGCGGCGGACACGCCGAAGAGCAAGGCGGCGACCTCTGGATTGCAACCTCGTGCGAGAATCTTCCGCGAGATGTTGATTGGCCTGCTAGCTTCCTCGTTCTCCGGCGTAGATGATCAACTTGCAAATGAATCCTCGGTGAACACCATTCACCGCCCACCGCCTCCTCGGTAAAGTGGACGATAGAAGCCTCAAGCGTCTCAAGTACTCTCCACGGCTCCATGGCGTAGCCGCGGTGACTCCTCAAAGGTCGGAACGATCGGCATCTGCTCCACAAGAACTTTGAAATAAGTTCTCCACCCGAAACGGCAAGTAAGACGGTAAATTTAGCAAAGGCAAGACGTAGAGAATGAGATAAGTCAAGAGTGTTTTATTAATCAAATTTAGATTTTTCTTTTAGAAAATAGTTTTGGACTCTCACAAGACACCTCCACACTATCTAGGGCCAAGACCTACAGTCAGTATGCTCTGATACCACCTCTGTAGGGACCCGAATCCACTGATTCGAACCCACTGTGTTTACTGCACTATTCCCAGGATCAACGCTAGTGCACACAGCTTAACATTGGTACATATCACATCATACACAACGATAATAGAATAATAGTTCATTTATTGATATAGTTAAATGTATGATCTTATGACCAACTTACATTATTAAGCCACGCAGGCAAGGCGAGAATATAAGCTAATAATTAAGCGTGGAAAGTAGAAGCGTAGATAGCTCATCGATTCACCACAGCAACCGACAAGGCTCGGACCCTAATGACTCGTGTCTTCTTGGACTTCATCTTCCAACACAGTGTAGATTCTTCAACTGTTGATTATTGTTGTTTGGCAAGGGTGAGTACTTAAAGCACTCAACAAGTTGTGCATGAATGCGCTTCTATTTATCTATATGTAAGGCTTATTCCAAAGGATAGGCTATCATGGCTATTTTGCAATAAGCGGCATTTATGAACAAATACAATAAATAGATTGTAAAGAATGTAAAACAAATAGCAATAATAAATAAATTCAGATTTCTCAAGTAAACCAAGTTCCCAATCCTAAATCAAGTTCCAATCTTCCATATGGCAATCCCGCCATCCCAACCAAGTTGTCCAATTTATTAAACTAACCCTTAATCAGAATTCCGAGCATTGCTCAATACATGACACGGCTATCCGAATAGTTTCACACTCTGCAGAGGTTATGCACTTTACCCACGTGATACAACCAAACACCACAAAGGCGAGTGATTATAACAAAGCCTTTACAATGCTCTATCTTAATCCGGTACTACCCGCTAAGGTTTCAACAACAAGCGGTCTCAGAAACTACATCCAGGGCCCCCTTTGCGCCATGTGAATTACACCCTGACCCGGGAACTCAAACCGACCACGATAGTACCAGAATTAAGACGTTTGCAAATTACTCAGCTAGGCTGGCCCATACCAGACATGTGGTTGCATGATTGACTCAGGTCAAAGGCTTGCAAGGTTAAGTCCTTAGTGTGATCAAGGCAAGACTTCCACATACCATCTGCCCATCGGGCCCACCTTGGCCTCCTCGCCCCTTGCCACTTGCCCCAATCTAAGTTATTATCACCCGGTTGATTACCAAGCACCACGTGCCATCAACAATTCAACATCGTTGCGTGACATGACTCGCCACAACAACTCAATCTCATCGTGTGATCCCACATGACACACAAGTTCATAACATTGTTCCATATTCCATTAATCAAGATTAATTACCAATGGTGATGACACATGTGATGACGTGGCATGGCTAAGCAATTAATACGAACTATTCCTCCAATGTTGATTATAGTTATTAACCAACTATATTAAACCAATCTAGGGTGACAATGGATCATGGCATACAATGACAAGGTAGGGTATAGATCAATCTGGTATTTTAGCTAAGCCCAATCTAATTTGAAACAATTGTATATTTGAAACATATGCAATAGGGTAAAACAAATATAGCAATTTTATAAACATGGGTTCAACATGATCAAAGCACAACTTGCCTTGGAATAGGTCCTGATCTTGATCTGAAGATTGCTCTTGGGTTGCTTGATCTTCCTCCGAAGCGTCGCACAATTCAACGTCTACGCGTACCGAAAGAGAAAAGCAAATAAATACCAAAACAGAGAGCAATTGAACTCCAAAAATCAAATAAAATTCACCATTAAATAGATCTCAATTTTACAAATTTTTAGAAACTGGAATCACTCAAATCCGAGTTACGATGTAAAAGATATAGCCTTTTGAAGTTTGAAATAAATACTGAAATCAGAAAATCAGAAATTCGAATTTAATAGATTTATTTTTATACTGAAAAATCGATTTATGACGTCAGCGTGACCTCATGATGACGTCATCATCACCGAATTTCCAATCGGATTATTTTTCCAATTGAAAATATGATTATGACGCAAGCATGGCGTCGGCGTGACATCGTACCGGTGAACCAATCGAGAACTTCGACACGTGGCCTCGGCGCATGGGCACAGTCCACGAGACCTCCTCCGTCCCGCGTGAACCCGCGCCGGCGCCTCGAAACCCGCAGCGCCACGCGTCTCGACTCGATTGGTCGCAGCGCCGCCCCGCCGATGCATGACACGCGGCGCGCATCTATAGCCCGATCTAATCGAACGGTGACAGAAACGATGCAACGTGGCTCAATCCCCTCCGTTCGTCCAGATCCAACGGTCACGAACTCACCCGAAGCTCACGGCGAAGCGGCGGCGAAGAAAGTCACCGGAGACGAAGAAGAAGACTCGGCGACGGCGTTCCGGCGTGTCCCCGACGTGAAGAAGTGGCGTAGTCGACGCGGCACACTCCGACGAGTCCAAATCTTGAATCAAAACGACGAAAACCGACGCACCGGCGGCGAACTCGAGCAAAAACCGTGGCAGCTCCGGTGTTCCACTTCGCGAGGTCGGCGGCTTCCACAGAGTTCCTCGGGCGATGGCGCGACAGAGAAAAGATGCGGCGGCTCACGGGGAACCTCGGAACGCTACCCTCCTATTTATAGCCTCGACGAACGCGCTAAAAACGGAACCCTAGGTCGTTACGGCGGCGAAGTCGTGTCGGCGGCGGACTCCGAGTTCGCGTCGGAGACGACAACCCACAGCCGTTCGATCTGCTACCAACGGTTAGGATCACACGGCCACTATCTAATCCTAACCGCCCGCGATTTCTTTCCAACGGCGAAGATTCTCCTGAGTCCCGAACCGGTACGAATTGATCTCACCCGCGCGATCTTGATCCAACGGCGCAGATTCACTCGCCTTAGGGTTTACCCGAGATGGGCCAAACGGGCCGCGCTCCACGGCCACCACCGATGCGATGCACAGGCCAGCCCAATCTGTTCACAAGGTTTTTCAAAAGGTTTTTCAATTAAAATAATTCCAGAAATTCATTTTATTTATTTTAGGCAATAAAACAATCAGGAAAAATCCCAGAAAAATCTCAAAAATACTTTGAGACATTCTGGACTTAAATAAAATATTTTTGCCAAAACTTTATTTTAGCTTTGCATAGATATAAATAAATTTGAATAAAAAGCAATAAACTTAATTTCAAACTAAATCAAATAAATTCAGAAAAATCCAAATAAATTCCAGAAAATCACCAATGCACTTTTAAACAATACAAACTTAATTAAGCCAAATTTTGGGATGTTACAGCATGTATTAGCATGAGAATGAACGAGAGGAACTTCAAGAAGTAACATACAAAGTTCAGCAATAAAGAAGTTTATCGAATTCATTTATTTGGAAGGACGTCATTCAATTGAGTTATACACAATTATTAATTTGCTGAAAATTACACTTTATGAAGCGTGCAACTCAAACCACAAATCAAAAGAACAACCACTTGAAAAAAAGGAAACAATATTTTTCATATAAATGATCATTAGGGCTTAATATGGTCTAACCCAAAACTATTCGAAATGGTACCATTTTTGCATAGCAAGTAAGGTTATATCATTCTAAGGTCATGAGATTTGGTTTCGTTGAGTTTGAGGTTCGTTTGCGAAAGTTACGACCATTTGAACATTTTGCCGATTGCATGTTCGGACAACTAACAAATAGACTAAACTAAAGAAAAGTCTAAATATTTTTGACTATTCATAATCTATGCAATCTGAGAAACACATCTAAACTGGTTTCATAAGTTTTTGAGCTCATATGAATATTAGTCTAACCACTTGAACTTTGAATGTTATTAAGGTCCTAAACCAACAATATTTGATTCAAAATACCTTCAAATTTCAATGTTTTTACAGAAATGGAGTGCATAGGGTTGCAGTGGCTTATGATATTTATTTCATGATTTATGGATCAAGGTAAAACATACTTTCTTCATAACACCTATTTAGGGCCTAGCACTCAAACTCTAATAAAAATATTTTCCTACAAGAAAAACATAACTTTTTATTTCATATTATAATTCCTCATTTCAAAACTTAAATTTAGAAACTAATTTTACTTCATTTGGACAAACCTAGCAAAAGATATGAAATTTTGGATGCAAAAGGCAAAAATAAAAATAAATATTCGCTGGAGGTGGACTCGAAGCCAAGACCTCTCGGATGAACTCAAAGCGCAAGAACCATTGAGATAGCGAGTTACTTGTGACAAGGAGATGCACAAAAATACTTGAGTCTAGCTACACAAACCCTATAGATCTAGGAAAACAGGTACATGTTCCATGAGCATACATATTTTTTTGTTAAAGAGCACTGAAATATGAAGCTAACAAAATTGTCTCACATTATTTAAAGGTCATATGAATATTCTATGGATTTTACAAGTTTTGAAATGTTTATGTACTAACACTAACACAATTATCTAGCCGGTACTGTGCTTCTTCTTCACTGGGACATGACGCAGAGCGAGGAAAATGTATAGCCACCGGGCCGAAAAGGAAAGGCGACAAGCTTCACCGTGAGGCTCCTCGGCGTGGGGGCGCTAAGCGGTGGCGCAGCAGAGGGCTCGGCTAGTTGCTAGAGTCTTGCACCGAGGAGGACGCCAGGGACTCGGCTGGGTTTGAGCTGCAGGCTAAACGGAGGAGCAATGTCGGGGCCGAACAAGTCTCACAGCAAGATGGGTTGGCGTAAGAGCTCACCGGCGAGTATTATCGCATGCACGGCTCGCCTGTGTTGCTCGCTCGCAAGCTCACGGCAAAGAGAAGCAATCACACGGCGAGCAAGAGGAGCTGTGAGGCTGCTTCTTCGGCTTATAGGCGAGGCAAGCAAGGTAGGAAGAGTTGGCGGAGAGGGAGCTCACGAGGCTAGCGGTGGCGTCGCGTGGCGACAACGCCTGCCGAGGCAATGCATGGCCGAGGCGCTGGTTGGGCGGCGATGCGGCGCAGATGAAAGCGACAACGACCGCCGAGTCGGTCGCGTGGCCGAGGCGCTGGTTGGGCGACAACGCGCGCCGCTTCGCATGGTGGGGACAGAGAGGAGGTGGGGATGACAGGTGGGACCAAGCACGAGGTCATCAGTTCAAATTTTCAGCCCATTTCTTCTCCCTCTTTTCTTCTGCTTCATTGAGGGTTCAAAACAACTCTAAATGATGCTTCATGTATGCTCATAATGATTATGGATGTATCTGTGGTTTTGGGGCTGTGACACCCACCATACCTATGATCAAGGAGACAATACATCGAAGAAAAAGGTTAATGCCATTGGACATGTATATCCCTATTAAATAGTATACTACAACTACTTATCTACTTTTCAACATTAAAGTAGATATATATCTATTTCGCCAACTTGGTCATGATCTCAATTTCCTCTTCTTGGATCAAGTTCGGCTTTGCATCCAAATTGTTTTCTTTCTTCTTCAAACTAAAATTTTTATACATTTTTGAGTGTTTGTTAATATACTCATCAAGGCGGAGATTGAAAGACCATGCGGAGGTTTACCCATGTTTGTAATGAGTATTTGACTAAAATTGAGCTTGGTATGCTCTGGTTTGAGTTTTATTTTAATTGGATTTCAATTTGAAGCAATTTGAATTCTATCTGTTTTCCCCGGTGCTATCGGCTATGGTGGCGCGGTGCTACCAGTCGAGCGGTAGCATCGGAACTCAAAGCGGTGTGGAAAATCCCGAGAGGGTGCTTTTAAGGGATTCTGCTCGACGGCACTACCGGCCATGGTAGCCCGGTGCTACTGGGCAAACGGTAGCACCGACCCTTTTGAGAGGTGAAAAAAATTCCAGAGAAGGTGTTTTCTGGTGCTGACGTAGAGCAGTGCTATCGGCCTGGGAGCGGTAGCACCAGTCCACTATAGGCGGTGCTACTAGCCTGAGGGTGGTAGCACCGACCAGTATGAGTGAAGATGAATTTCAATATGCGGATTTTGATGAATTTATTGCATATCTTTTTGGACATTGCTATGTGATGGGTTGTAACATCCCAGAATTTGGCCTATAATTTCACTTATGTGCATTTTGGTGATTTTCTGAATTTATTGGATTTTTCCAGAAATTGTTTGAATTTATTTTAATTAAGTATATTGAACCTTTGGTGAAAACTAAATATATATAGATAAAGTTAATATAAAGTTTTACCAAAAATAATTTATTTGAGCTCAGAATGTCTCAAAGTATTTATGAGAAATTTCCTGGATTTTTCCTGATATTTTAATTGCCTTAAATGAATTAATCTAATTTTGGGAATTATTTTAAATCAAAAAGCTTTTGAAAAATCTTGGAACAGTACTGGGCCAAGCCCAGCGTTGTGCGTCTTGCGACCCATCGCGGTCGCGGCCGTCGGCCAGCCAGCCATTGCCGCGCGTGTGACCGTTGGATCCAGATCAAATGGCTGTCTCCTTTCGCGAAACCCTAGCGCCTTCGGCCGTTGGATCAAGATCGCGCGGTGAGGATTCCTTGCATTGTTTTGGAAAGATCTGATCGCATCCGTTGATTTTGGAAAGAGCGGATCGGATCGTATCGCGTTCGGAGGAATCATAGCCGTTCATCGCAGATCGGACGGACCGCAGTCATCGTCTCCGATTCGGTTTCCGAATCCGCCGCCGCTTGCCGTTGCCGCCGCGTGATTTTAGGGTTGCCGTTTTAGCGCGCATGCCGAGGCTATAAAAGGCGTGGGCTGCACCCCGAGGTTCCTCATCGCCTTGCGCTTCGAGTCGCTCTTGTCTTCGCCGTCGAGTCGCCGTCGCCCGTGCAGTAGAGCTCGCCGCAGTTTTTAGTAGCGTCGCCGGTCGTTTTCTTTAGTTTGCATCTCCGTCAAGCCGCCGTTCGTCGAATCGGTTCCAGATCCGGGCTCGTCGCGTCAAGCCGCATCGGGGTAGCCACTTCATCCCGCCGGAGCCGCGCTGGAACGCCGTTCGGGTGGTCGTCGTCCTCCGCTCCGGTGCCAGACCGCCGCCGTGCTGCCATCTTCGTCGGGAAGCTTCATCAGCCGTTGGATCTTCGTCGGACCGCTGCGATCGTGCCACGTCTCGGTAAGAGCAGTAAACGGCTCGGGTAAGCGTCGGCTGTTGGATCAGGTTTGTTCGGTTGAGATCGCGCCGCGTGTGCGTTAGAGCGTTAGCCGTTGGATCGTCGCCCGGATGTGCGCCGCGTGTCGGGCGCGTGGCGCGAGGCGCCGTGGGCCACGTCCACGATGGACCAGAGGCGGTCCCATGGACCGAGTCCATGGACCAGGCGACGTGTCAGCGCCTGATTGGTCCGAGTCAGGGCTAACGTCAGCGTTGCGCAATAAAGATCTTTTCCAATAGAAAAATAATTCTGAAAAATCGGTTATTCTATTTTCTATATTTTCAGTATTTATTCAAACTTCAAAAGGCTATATCTTTTGCATTTTAACTCGGATTTGAGTGATTCAAATTTCTAAAAATTTGTAAGATCAAGATCTATTTATTGGTGAATTTTATTTTGTTTTTGAAGTTTGGTTGCTCTCTGTTTTGGTGTTTATTTGCTATTTTGGCATCGTTTCGCGTAGACGTTGAACTGCTCGGTGATCCGGAGGAAGATTCATCGCTTCAAGACCCAAGCTCAGAGCAAGACCAGCACCTACTCCAAGGCAAGTTGTGCTTTGATCATGTTGCACCTAATTTTCACCAAATTGCTATTTTGTCTATTAAACTTTATGCATGATAATTTATGTGTATAAATGATTTCAATTAATCTGGGAATTAGATAATATGCCTATTTGAATTAAATCATACCTTGTCAATTATATGCCATGATCTATTTGTCACCCTAGGATGTGGAACTATAGTTGGTTAATATTGATAATCAACATGGGCTAGTTAGACCGTCATAGATTGCTTAGCCATGCCACGTCATCACATGTGTCCGAATGTTGATACTTAATCTTGACTAATGGAATATGGAACAATGTTTATGAATTGGTGTGTCATGTGCTGTCGCACCGTGATATCAAGTTGTCGTGGCGAGGAGGTCACACATCTAGATTGAAATGTTGATGGCATGTGGTGCTTGGTAATCAACCGGGGTGATAATGATTTTAGATTGGGGCAAGTGGCAAGGCGGTGTGCCAAGGTGGGCGGGGTTGGCGGGGTATGTGGAAGTCTTGCCTTAATCACTTTAAGGACTTAACCTTGCAAGCCTTTGACTGAGTCCTTCTTGCAACCACATGTCGGAATGGGACAGCCTAGTGAATAATTTGTGAAACCTAGATTTGATCTTGTCGTGGTGAATAGTGAGTCCCGGTTACGGTTTAACTCACATGGCGCAAGAGGGGGCCTGTTGTGGTGGTTTAACCCTTGATGTTGAAACCTTAGCGAGCGATCTTGGGTCTAGGTGTAGCATTGTAAAGGCTTTGTTATGATCACTCGCCTTGGTGGTGTTTGGTTGTATCGTGTGGGTAAAGTGCATAACCTCTGCAGAGTGTACAATCTATTCGAATAGCCGTGCTCACGGTATTGGGCAATGCTTAGGAATTACAGTTAAGGGTTAGACTTTTGTTAAACAAAAACCTATTGGGATGGCAAGGTGCCATGGAAGGTGGAAAATAATTTAGGATTGAGAAACTTGGTTACTTGAAATGCTGAATTTATTAATTCTTGTATTTGTTTTATCGCTTTCCAATCTATTTATTGTATTCTTGTTAAATCTTTGCTTTATTGCAAAATACCCTTATTAGCCATTCCTTTGGATTAAGCCAAGCATATAGAATTTTAGACTTGCATTATTGTGCACAACTTGTTGAGTGCTTTATGTACTCACCCCAACAACAACAACTTCAGAAGAGGAGGAATCTCGCCCTTCGTGGAGGAGGATTATATGGATCACGAATGCTTAGGGTCCGAGCCTCATCGGTTGCTGTGGCGAATCGAGCGCCACTGCGTTTATTCTATTTCATTGCTTTTCATTGATACTTTTATTTAAGCCTGTGAGGCATTATTCATGTAAGACAACATTTATTATTAATCATTGAAGTTTATGCTATATTTCGCTGTGTACGACTATGATAGCATCTATGTTGCGCCTGTGTGCACTAGCGTGATCCTGGACTAGTGCGGTATACACAGAGGGTCCGGATTTGCAAATTCGGGTCCCGACATGGGTTTTCCTTGGTTTTGATGGTTGCAGGACGACATGCTTGATCATGGTGAGACGAAGGATGACCGGGACTAGGCGAGGAGTGTCGAAGGTCTAGACGATCGATGATCGCCGGAAGATGATTGGAGACGGAGTCGATGCAAGCCAAGAAGACAAGGAACGGATGAGATGCTAGCTAGACGCTGTGTGGATCAAGGAGGGCCGTCGGATCTCGGTCTAGTTGATAGGATAGCTGGCCTAGTTAGTATGCTTTGAAAACCGTGCAAGAAAACCTAGTTAGTGTGGAGGGTTTTCGGTTAGCCCTTCCATCTGTGTGAGTGGGTCAACCTAACCCTTGATGGAGTGCCCTAGGGTTGAGGGACTCATCCAAGGGTGGTAGATGGCCCAAGACTGGTATAAATAGAGGGGGAGGGGTGGCCTTCCTCCTCTTGAAGGTTTTAGAGGTTTTGTGCTCCTTTGAGCTTTGTCCACTTTGTTGTGAGGCTTTGTAAATCTCCCTTCCAGAAATGTAAATCATTTTCTCTTATGCTTGAATATAGTTTACACATTTAAATTCAGCATTTAAAACTTACATTCTTACAATCTACATTCATGTAATTTTGATTTGCCTCCCCTCCTTCTACATGCTTTTGGATTTGCCTCCTCTCCTTCTAAAGTGCTTACGATTCTTATGTCGAGGATGTTGATTGATGGATGAATATTTCTTTAGATCATATCCCAATCATCTAGGCAATCCATGCATTCTTCTTGCAAAAAACCGGTTTTTGCGTTCTTAAATGAATGGTCTCGTAAATCGCGTTTGTGGAAGTTGAGACTTGTGATTTTGCTTGCTGTGACATGTGGGAAGCTATCCAAGATCATCTTGATTATTAAAATCCCACGAGAAAGCCTTAGGTCGATTTCTTGGGTTCTTACGCAAACTTGGTGTGTTCTTCCTTCCCGGGCAAAAAGGTCAGAACTTTAACGTCAATCCTCGTGATTGAAGGTTGGAATGAGTTCCTGACATCCCTAGGATCATATCTACTAAGTTTCGTGAGTTTTTGTCTAGCAGATCAAAAAAAATCCTCGAAATTTGCTTTTAGGTCGCGCTATTTTTCAGACTGTTCTTGAGTCTAGTGCTACCGCTCTTCCTACGGTGCTACCGGCCCTCGTGCGGTAGCACTGACCAGACAGCACAAAAGGCTCATTTTGGTCGGCTCCTCTTGTGTGTTTTCTTTGCGGGCTTGTTTGGATTATTTTTGGGGGGAAATTTTAAGTTGTGACCATTCACCCGCCCTCTATTCGCCATCTCTTTCCTTCAACATGTCCGATGGAACATTACCCGCATCAAGGTGATCGGCATCAAAGATTGGTTAAAGACAGGATATCTGAGTCGATGCAGGACCGCCAAGATAAAGGCAACAACAAAATATCGTTCTACAAAAGAATGGCCAAGCCAACCCAAGAACAAAGGCAACCATATGAGGGATTAGGTTCTGCGACTCAGGTTGATCTAGCGGAAAAAATAGGTGAGTCGATTGAACCAAAGCCTAGATGGTGTCCCCCCGGCCTAAGTCAATATCAGCGAAGAAGACTTCAACTCCTGAGGTCCCAGGAAATGAGGGAGGCCGAGCAAGAAAAATAAAGGGATGAATCGTTTAAGGAGCTCCAACCGATGAAAATTGCTAAAAAGGAATGGAGAATGAAAGAATGAGTCGAAGATGAGTTTGACTCAGCAGACAATTTGGATTCCCTAGTGGTTCGCAACGATTCTCCACCTCTGATGGACATTAATATGGTGTTCACATTGCCAGCTGAGTTTAGAACAAGCACTGCATCGGCTAAAGAGGCTTTTGCCCAACTATGCTTGGGCACTCAAGATGCAGTGTTTGAGAAACCTCAAGATGATCATCGGCATCTAAAGCCATATACTTGAAAGGACATATTAGTGGCAAGCCGATATTAAGGATGCTGGTCGATGGAGGAGCAACTGTCAACCTAATGCCCTACATTACGTGTAAAAAATTGGGTAAGTTCGATGAAGATCTCATTAAAACTAATATGGTTTTAAATAACTTCACAGGAGACCCTACCGAAGCTAAGGGGGTCATGGCGAAAAAACATACAGTCGGCAGCAAGATATTGCCAACAACCTTTTTGTAGTCGATGCTAAAGGGAATTACATCGTACTATTGGGGCGAGATTGGATTCACGTAAACTACTGTATTCCATCGACTATGCATCAAATGCTCATTCAATGGAACGGGGATTAAGTGGAGGTAGTTCAAGCTGATACATCGACTCATATAGCTGTGGCTAGCTCAGATGCAAATTGACAATATGATGAGGCTGAATGTATATAAGGTATAGCCTTGGATGATTGTTACTTTATCTGCATCAACAAAACCGGGCTCATCCCGATCAATGTAAGGCTGAGTACGTTTGATTAGACAAACGAGATTTTACACCGATTGAGTCCTAATCGGCAATAAGGGCTTTACATGAGAAAATGCGAAGCTATCCGCAAACGACGGATAGCTATGACGCCATTAAAGACTTTTAAGAAGTCAAAAAGTTGGGCTAGGGCTTCACGACTGCTAATTTGCTAGATGAAGTCGACATAGGTGGTAGTGATAGGAAAATGCTAACTTTTATTAGTTCAAAGCTAGCTGTAGAGTATAAAGAAAAGTTGGTCAAGCTGTTAAAAAATTACAAAGACTATTTTGCTTAGGAATACCATGAGATGCCCATTTTAAGCTGACAATTATTTGAATATTGACTACCAATAAAATCGGGTCATAGACCGTTTAAACAGTCTCTTAGACGATTTTAAACACGCCATGTACAATACAATAAAAAGAAGAAATTAAGCAATTGTTAGAGGCTAAGTTTATCAGGCCTTGCCAATATGCTAAGTGGGTTTCCAATATTGTTTTCGTTATGAAGAAAAATGTAAACTTAGAGTGTGTGTGTCGATTTTAGATATTTAAATAAAGCCACACCGAAAGACGAGTATTCGATGCCTATAACTGATATGCTTATCAATGCTGTATCTATAAATAAGATTACTAGCTTTCTTGACGGTAATGCTGGATATAATCAAATATTCAAGATAGAAGCCGATGTAACATCCCAAAAATTTGAGCTTTGGAATGTTTGAATTTGAAAATAAACCATTTGCATTTTTCTTGAATTCATCAAAGCTTAATTTGAATTTTCTATTAATGCAAATATTTCATTTGATTAATCTATGCATCAAATAAAAGATTTTTTTTGTATTTTTCTTGTATTTTTTTTGCTATTTATTTGAGTTTATTTGCATTTATTTGAATTTTTGGAGTTTTCTTAAATTGGAAAACATTTTTATTTCTTAAAATCTACTTGGGATGAATCCCTTGCAGCCCGTCTCGCTGTAATGTGTCAGATTCTTCTCCATTTCTTGGAATTCTCCGTGCATGTATTTGGTGGACTTTCCTGTGATCTGCAGAATCAATTTTTTTATGTGTGGGAGTTTTTCCTGGCTCCTCCCTCCCTCACCCGATTTCTTCTCTCCTCCCCCACCCCACTCTATTTCTCCTCCATTTCCTGGCTCCTCCTCCCCACATGGCTTCCTCCCCTTGGAGCTCTCCTTCATGGGCGCCTCCCCTTGGTCTCCCCCCAGCCTGAGCTGCTCCTCATCCTCCCTCTTGGTTTTCACCCAAACTGAAATGGAGGTAAGATCTTGAGGTAAATCCTTGGGTTTTGATCCTTCTTGTTGGGTGGTGGAGTTCCTTTACTAGGGGTTTGAGTTTGAGGTAGGATTAGTTGAGGATTTGAGTTGAGAGGGATTGTTCTATTTTCGGGCAGCTTTTGTCCCTTTGTTAAGGTTCGACTTTGCGGATTTAAAAGGCATTTTCTGAGGGTACAACTAAAGAGAAAGTTGTAGATCTCTTTCTTTCGATTCAATATAGACCAAGAACTCTCAATTTGCTTCAGCCGTTTGAAAGTTATGCTCATTTTACCGCAGACTGCACTGAATCTACTGGCAGTCGAAGCGGTTATAGTAATCTGTTGATTAAGCCAAGTTAGAGGCCGAGTTGGAATTTTTCCAATACTTAGAAAAGATGGGAAATTTACTGTAGATACTTAAAATGTCTTCATTTGCATGATTTGGAGTTGTATAATATTAGTTATGCCCTGTTGAATGCGCTATCCAGAACAGCCTCTTTGCTGAAAATTCAGAGATTGGGCATTTTGCTGATTCGAGGTTCAGATCGAGAATTGGGGTTATTTTGTGCAGTTCCAAAGGGGTTGGTTGTTGCAAAAGTTGTAGAGCTTTGTCTTAAGTTTCATTAGAGCTGAATAACACTAATTTTGGTTTATTGGTTTAAAACTTATGGTCGTTTTTGTGTTGGCTGTCTTGAATCTGCGTGTGTTGGTAGCTAAAAGTTTGAACTGCTGTTTAAGATTAGATGTAGATCGATTGAGAATTTATATTTTCCTAGAGAAAGTTAGAAAATTTCCTGTAGATTAAGAAAATATCCTTGTTTGCTTGATTTGGATTCAAGAATCAAAAGGTATGCTATTTGGAAGCTCGTTGTCCTGAAATTAGAATCTGCTGAAAGTTCAAAAATTTGGACAGAGATTCAGAGTGAAATTTGAGGGTTTTAGAGTTAGCTCCTGAATGAATGGCTGTAGGGTAATTGTAGGTTATCCTCTTGTGGTCATTTAGAGCACAAGAACTCAAAGTTCGGTTTAGCCATTTGGAAGATATGCTCATTTGCGTGCTTGCTGTCCAGAATTCCATTTGTTGGGTTTTTGGGCTGTTTTGGGGGTTGGGTGTAGAAGTGTTGTATGTTATTATAAACTATATAGTCTTTGAAAAATGAGTATGCAAATGTTATTTTCAGGTAGTGTATCTTCGGGAGTGGCTTCATCCTCATGCCACTCCACTCCTTGCGGTTAAAGGCAAGTACATCGGGTGATGTTTGCAATTGATTTGAGTGTTTTGGTGTGTAGATTAGATGAACAAGTATGTTTTCTAAGGATTATGTATATGAGAAGTTTAGTGCAGTTTTTAGGATAAAAAAAGGGTATAATTGCTATCTCAATGCCTATGATGGAAGTTGTAGCTAGCAATTAGTCCCAAAGTGGCCCCTCTCTGAAAGAATCGGAAGTTCTGACCATTTGTGTCGGGAGTTCCGACTGGTTGGATCGGATGTTCCGGTATGGAGACCGAAAGTTCCAGTTTGACTTGAGTACACCTGGAAGTCCCGGATTTGTCGTGGGTGGTTTTCGTGAATCATGCAGGTAGAGAATGCATTCCAAACTTGTGATGATGAGGATGGATGAAGGATAGCAAATGAAAAGTGAGTATTTAATTGCATTTGTTGCATTGCATTATGGATTGTTACAGGTGATTATGTTTTATGATGGTGCAAATGATAAGGTGATGAATGTAAGTATATGATGACGTGCATGTTTATATTCATATTCATGTTCATGTTTTATGCTTATAAACATTGTCAATTGCATATGTGCATTCATGATGGAAGAGGCGACCCATGTCGATGTGGGCCTCTGTGCTCACACATAGTGAGCACAAAAGTCCTACCTCGTAGTCCCATCCACAAAGATGGATGGGAGCGATTCAGTCAGAGTAGGCACCCTCCACAGGATGGAAGGGGATGAGAGGGTGTATGCTGACGGGCGTGCACTCAGTATACCGGTATAAATGATGAAAAGGTGCATGAGCATAAAAGCATACAATATTGCATTGCATTGTTAATATTGTTTGAGGAATAATGTGAAGAAGGTTGAGACATTGAGTTGTGAACTCAATCACAGTTGATAAATGGGTTGAAATTGGGAAATGATTAGGATATTATCACTTTGCATACTTGCTGAATTTAAGTAAGTTATGTAGTTAAATTATTCGTCTCAAGCTATGCTATTTAGCTATGTTTATGTTCTTCGATGTACTTGTTGAGTCTTGGACTCACGCTTGCTGTTTGTGTGGTTTTAGGTACTCACGAGGACTCAGTCGGGATGGGAAATAGCATCACCCACACTCACTCTCATGCCATGATCAAATAATAGTTTGGAATAAAGTTTCACATTGGTGTTTAGTGTGGGATCTTTGTGATATTGTATTTGTGGTTTTGGTTATTGTAAGCTTCATCGTGTAGTTAAGCTTATTAGTTGCTAAATGTTGATATTAGTTGTTATGCTTGTTTTGGTATTATTATTATCCACCTTGTCTGTTGAGTGGATGCCCACTATTTTAGGGGAGGTGCTGCCGAAATTCTTTAGTTGGATTTCGAAATTTTATTAGAGTTGTTTTATGGTGTAGTTTGTTTAAGGACACCTTTGTCCTATGGATCTACCTTGTGTAGTTATTTATTCTTGTTTTGGTGACACTCGGGGCACTGGAGGTGCTGGGGTGTTACACTCGCCTCAGCCCATTTCTGCCTCGCCCGGCCCGCTTCGCTCCATGTTGCTCGGCCCAACTCCGCCCGCCCGCGACCCAGTCGGCCCAGCCACACACACCTGTCGCCGAAACCCTAGCCGTCGCTGGAGTCCGTGCGCCGCACACCTCCTCTCAGTTTCTGAGTTTCGTGTGCCTCTCGAGGGCTATAAAAGCGCTGTCGCAACCCCTCTGAGATTCTCTGCTCTCCGCCACACCTGTCGCCCTCTCTCCTGTCTCTCAAGACGTTGTCGTCTTCGCGTACGACCTCGCCGAAGTTCCACCGCCGCCCGAGGGTCTTCTTCATCGCCGATTTCCTCCTTCGGTGCATCTCCGCTGTCCCCGATTGCATCGTTGAGTCGCTCGCGTTGTGCTCTTCCAGATCCGTGAGAAGATGCGTCTGATCCGCCGCCTTTCCGCCGCTTGTCGTGTGGTCTCCTCCGCTGCCGGTGAGTGGCGCCGCCGCCCTCGTCATCGTTCCTCACCGCGAAACCCCGGCCGTCCGATCGCTCGCAAGCGCTTCGGATTTCGCCACGTCGTCGCCTGTAGCCCTGTTTCCTCCGCTATCCGATCCGACTGTGCCACTGGATGGGTGAAACATGCCCCGCTGCGTTAGCGTCCACCTCAGCTGCCTGCATCAGTGCCTCGTCAGCCCTATCGCCTGCGTGTCATCCCTGCAGCGATGACGTCAGCCGTGCGCCGGGTGCACGGTGAACCGAGTACTATGCTATAAACCCGGTCCACCCAAACCCTAGCTGACGTTAGCATTGCGTAATAAACCTATTTTCCTTTAGAAAAATAATTCCAAAAATATTTTTTGTATTTTCTCTGATTTAATTTTCCAGGAGCTCATTATGTCTCACACAAACTCCGATTGAGGCGATTCAAATTTCTAATTTTTTCTAAAATCAAGCTCTACATTCCAGAGCCATTTTTTTAGTTTTGAACTTGTTTGAGTCTCGGTTTGGTGTTTATTTATTTTTGTTGGTTTCTATTCCGGTATACGTTAATCCCGAGGGAGCGGTCGGAGACTTCGAAGACCAAGACTCAGCATTAGATCAGCAAAACAAGTCGTAACCTTTGATCATATTGAACGTATGTTTGCAAAAATACTTTGTTTTCTACAATTGCATGCTATTTGTGTATCAATGTTTATTTCATGGGGATAGCTATATACTTAGTTGACATTATGTCACCTTGATTATTGGAATGCCATGTATGTATTGTTAACCCTAGGTTGGAACATTATTAGTTGGACATAATCATATTACCAACACTAGGTTAACAAAGCTATGCTTAGACATGCTTAGTTGTACGATGGGATTCATATCACATGTTGAATAATGTTAATATTGACTTAATGAGATATTGAATTGTGGCCGATAGCCACTGTTGTAAAATTTGTTGTACCATGACAGGGTTGCCATTGGTCTTGGTTGAACGAAATTGTTTTTCCTCGGGCAAGTGATCGTGCAGTAAAAGGAGTGCTTTCTAGCACATTGGGATGTAGATGTCTTGCCTGAGACAACTTAAGGACTTAATCTTGTGCGCCATTGAACTGTGCCTAACCGTACTACCACAAGTCTGGTATGGGACATACCTAGCTGATTAATTTGCAATGTCTAGCCTTGAGTACTGCTAATTGGTAGTGTGGGTTCTGAGATGGACGGGTAGATTCGCAAGGCGCAAGAGGGGGCCCTACTGGGCGAAACCTTAGCGGGCAGTACCGAGTTTAGACAGTGCATTGTAAAGGCTTTGTCATGATCTCTCTACGGCACACCAAAGGAAGTGTGCTAATTACGTTGCAGAAAGAGATGATCATGTCTTGTGGGTAAAGCTGTACGACCTCTGCAGAGTGTAAAACTATTCAAATAGATGCGTCCACGGTCATGGACATGTTTGAAAATTTCACACGAGATATAGAGTGTTTCATAAAATGTTGGATGGTAGAATTGTTGGGATGTGTACAGGGAGTTCAATGTTGTTTTGTTGTCTAAAGTTAACACTGTTGAACTTAGTGGTTTGATAATTGTTTTAGATGGTGTAGGGTGATGCCTCGCCATTCTGTTCATGTTGTCTACCATTGATTTACCAGTTATTTACTATCATTTCATAAATATGCTTTCAATCTATTTACTGTACTTCAATTCAAGTTATTGCTTTCTGCAAAAAGAACCATATGTCTATCCTTTATCAAGCCTACATGAATATATTGCATCATTTCCCTGCGACTTGCTGAGTACTTTTTTATACTCACGGCTATATGCCTTTGTTGATCAGTTGCTGAAGAAGGACCAAGAAATACTGAATATCATGAGGAAGAATATTTTGAAGACTACGTGGATTAGGAAGGCATTCCCCAGACGATTGCTTGTGGCATGTCGAATGGCCTAAGTATTTTGTTTCAGCTGCAATAGTTTATTTGTTTCTTAAGCCCTTAAGGCATAGTGGTGTAAACTTTGACCATAAGGTCTAATGCTTTATTTAATAATAGTTTGCTTCTTTCTTAGTTAAATTCGTTGTATGGAATGATATTTCATCTATGTTTCCACTGTGTGCACTAGTGTGATCCTAGACTAGTGTAGTATACTACACAGAGTGTTTCGGACTTGCAAATCCGGGTCCCGACAGCCGATATCCCTAAAACAACCTTTAGGTGCCCGGTGCTTTAGGTTTGTTTGAATGTGTGGTGATGACATTTGGCTTGAAAAAAGCTGGTGCAACATATAAATGTGCTTTGAATTTGATTTTCTATGATTTAATCTGCCACATTGAGGAAATTTATATTGATGATGTTGTTGTAACATCCAAGAAAGAATTTCAGCATCTAGCTGCTATGGAAACTATGTTAAAAAAGGCAAGAGCACATGGCTTGAAGATGAATCCATATAAAAGTGCTTCTGGTGTATCGGCTGGATAGTATTTTGGCTTTATGATCCATGAAAGAGGGATTGAAGTTAATTAAGAAAGGGTCAAAGCTATAACTAATACTAAGACACCAGCTTGGAAAAAGGAATTGCAGAAGTTGATTAGCAAGATTAATTATTTATAGTGTTTTATTTCAAACTTGTTTGGTCGAATTAGTTTGTTCACCCCATTATTAAAATTAAAAAGATATCAATAATTTATTTGGGGAGCTGATCAACAGATGGCTTTTGAGAGCATAAAGAAGTATCTATCTAAGCCTCCAGTTTTAGCTGCGCCTCAGAAAGGCATGCCATTTAAGTTATATATATCAGCTAAAGAGGTAACGATCGGAGCTGTTTTGGAGTAGGAGATCAATGGAAAAGCATGAGTCATTTTCTATTTAAGTCGACGGTTGATTGATTCGGAGAACAAGTACCCTTTTTGTAGAAAAATCATGCTTATCATTATATTTTCCTTGCACCAAGTTAAGACATTATATCTTAGCATTGGTTTTTAAAGTCGTTTGTAAAATCGATGTTATAAAATACATGTTGTCAGCTCCTATCTTGAGAGGTTGACTTGGCAAATGGGCATGCATGCTCATCGAGTTCGACCTAACATATAAATCGGTAAAGGCCATAAAGGGTCAGGCGATTGCAAATTTTATGACAGAACATAAAACCAATATAGGTGCCGATCTAGTATCTCTTGCCCCTTGGCAGTTGTTCTTTGATGGATCGGTGTGCTGAGAGGGTGATGGTATCGGTATTGTTTTATTTTCACCAAAAGGGTATAGTTTTGAGTTCGCATTCAGGCTGGATTACAAATGTTCTAATAATCTTGCTAAGCACTACTTAGAGGCCTACAGTTGCTTGACAACATCAGAGTCGATTTTGTTGAGGTTTATGGCGACTCTTTATTGGTAGTACAGCAGGTCAAGTGGGAATACAACTACTATGATGAAGTTTTGGTCAAATATTTAGAGCGGTGCCTCAATATAATTAGCTCATTTACCTCTTTTCAGATTTGCCATATTCCACGTGAGATGAATGACAATGCCAACTTATTGGCTCAACAGGCATCAGGCTATAAAGGATTTGGCCAATTAAAAGAATGTGAGCCAATCGAGAAGATGGTCATGTTCATTGGTATGAATGATTGGAGAACAGAAATAATTGATAATTTGTTCGATCCTTCGAAACCCACAGATCGAATTTTTTTGCAGTAAAGCAACATTTACAAATGAATACAATAAATAGATTGAAATGATAGTAAAACAAATAACAGTAATAATAACTTTAAGATATTTCTCAATAGTAAATTGGCTCACAGCCCTAAATCATATTCCAAACTTTCGAATGTCACAAGACCTTCCTTCCCTAGTTTCATTTTATAAAATCTACCCCTTGACTGCAATTCCTAAGCATTGTCTATAACAAGGGACACAGCTATCTAAATAGATTTACACTCTGTAGAGGCTATGCACTTTACCCACACGACATAAACAATCTCTTTTTGCCTCTAATTTCATGCTTCCTTTGGCGATCGGCTATGAGATAATGACAAAACCTTTCAAAAACATTTATCCAAACACTGACCCTGCTGGTAAGCCCTCACTGTCCTTTCCCTCGCAAGAGTTGAAGTATAGGACCGACATACCGTTGGACCGATGTGAGACTGCAGTACACCACATCCTCCCCATAACCACACTTCCTTATGATTATCCACCTGAGGCATCACATATCAAGACATCGATAATCTTAGTTAGTTAGGTCCGTCCCATACCAGAGATGTGGTTGCATGTTAGAATAAGTTCGAAGGCTTGCAAGGTAAAGTCCTTAATTGACCGAGGCAAGACTTCCATAACCCAACCACCATACATGCCCACCTTGGCACACAGCCCTTTGCCAATTGATCCAATCTAAATCATTTACCACCCCAATTGATTATCATGCAGCACATGCCATCAACAAGTCAACTTCGTTTCGTGACATATGACACTACAACATCATTGTGTGACAACACCTGACACACCTTTCCACAAACATGTTCCATATTCCAATAGTCAAAATTGATTTTGATATTTCAAAAGATGTGAGATATACGTGGCATGACTAAGCAACTACACAAGAACTAACAAATCCACATTAGTATCTATTAGCAACCAACTAGTAATGAAACATCCTAGGGTGTCAAATAATCATGGCATACAAATGAAGAGGTAGATTATCCAATTGGGTTGAATAACAAGATCCCGAACTATTTTGAAACAGTTCTACACATAAAATATCATGAAGTATTTAAAACAATATAGCAATTTGTAAAACTACATTCAACATGATCAAAGCATAACTTGTCTTGGAAAAGATCTTGTTCCTACTCTGGACCTTTCTCTTGAGTCAATAGTTCACTCTCGGATGCTCCGAGCACCTCGATGTCTATGCGAATCGAGAGAATATAGCAATAAATACCCAAAATAGAGGGCAAATAAACTCTAAAAATCAAATAAAATTCATCATTAAATAAATCTCAATTTTATAAATTTTTAGAATTCTTTTATAAATTTATAGAAACTTGAATCGCCTCAATCGGAGCTCGTATGAGAAAGAACGGGCTCTCGAAAGATTTGAATAAAAGAAAAATCAGAAAATTATTATTCTCGAATTATTTTTATGCTGAAAAATCTCTTTATGACATTTTCGCTGATGTTAGCATAACCTGGACCAACCCTTGGCTGACACGTGGGCTCTAGCGCATGGACCGAGTCCATTGATCTGGAGCGACTCACAGTGGACTCGGTGCACCATCAAACTAAAGCTGACATGAGGGCCCACTCGGTGCTAACTTCACCCAAATGACCGAAGCACACACAAGCAGCCACGACTATCCCAATCAACACATGGTGCAAACGTGGCATTCAGGTGGCACCAGCTCGGTAACATTAGCTATGAGCACTAGGGTACCGGTCCAACTCCGGTAATGGCCAAGACGGCGAAGGCTTATCGGCTCTAAGATAGCCACAATATCGGTGGTTTATCATCTTTTCAGTGACTTCATCCCATGGATCTAGAGCGCGCAATGCAACGACCTTGAATCAAGACCTAAATGCGATGGAAAAGGTCTGTCGACGACGAGATCTTGCGAAAAATTACGGTGACGACTTGTGCAACATCGGCGAGATATCACGCACAAACTACGATGTCTCGAGCGAGGTTAGCTAGGGAAAAAGATGTGGCATCTCACGGAGATCCTCAAAAGGCACACGACACAGCTTAAATACCCTCAACATCCGTGACAAACCTAGAGACCGAACCTTACACGGCGGAGGAGACCCGGTGTGAGACGACGGCATTCACACAGAGTAGAATCAGCCCGAGCTGTCCACGTGGTGAAATGAACGGTCATGATCCAGTATGATGTGGCGTAATTCGGATAGCACACTGAGATCAATGGCCAGATTTCGTCAGGAACTCGATAGGTCCCATCCACCCACTCGAGATCCAACGGTCCATCATGTTAGTGTTTCCGAGAGAAATCCAACCGTTGGATGAATGATCAATTGCCACAACCAACCAGCTCAAACAGGACAGGGCCTCACGGCGGATTGGGCTGGCCCACAGGGCTTTTGGCCCAACACTATAACTTAGGATTTTCTAGGGTTTTACCTTTTAAAGCAATTCCCAAAAATAAAACAATACAAATAAAATAGCAAGAATATAAAAAAAAATCCCAAAACATATTTTAAGATAGTTAGAACTCAAATAAAATATTTTTTAAAAATTTTATTTAATCTTTTCACAAAATTAAATAATATCCATATTATGCATAATTCAAAAATGCAATATAAATTCCAAAAAAATTCCAAAAAAATCTAAAAAACTCCAAATTTATAAAATACACAAATAATATTATTAAAATATTTTGGGCCAAAATCTGGGATGTTACACATCGGTGGTGATGACGGGAGTTGGTGGGGTAGGCTGTGTTGGTTGGGAAGGCAATGCAGCATCGGCTGTTGGAGATGGAGATAGAGGTTGTGAAAGGGATTGAATTATCAATAAATGAGGATTAAATCGACTGAAACATATATTTACCTTGTTAGAAGCCAATCCTTTTGGAGAAATCTCAATTGAACCTTCTTGAGGCAGAACTTTGGATGTGACAACCTTCTTATTCGGTCGGCCACGCTTCTTTTCTGTTAGTAGATTGGTTGATCGGTTTGAGGGTGTTGACTTCCAAGTGGAATAGAAACAATTAAGGTTCCGCTGATGATATCTTACTTGGTTTTTGCCTATCTAAGTCTGACAAGGAGGGTGACTAAGTGTTGATATTAGCTAATGAGTAGCTAGCTATTGCGATTCTGACATCTAGGCGGGGTCATTTGCTCGATTGGTCAGTGCCCGACGATCCTCCTGCAGGTTTCTTGCCAGCTTGCTTCCCCTACAAAATAATTAAAGCCGATCTGTAAGATTGAGAAAGAAGAAATATATAAAGGTATTAAAATAATTACCTCGACCGAATCTTCATCAATGATATCGACAAAACTCAAGTTAGTGTAGCTCGATGAGCTAGCATTACTGGTAGAACTTGAGCTGCTACTAGCGGAGTTAGTAACAATAGTCATCTTGAAAAAATCTAGATATAAATCAGAAATGATTGTGGATATTGTTCGCTCTTCTAGATATAATGCCGTGGATATAGCCGACCACCACTCGTGGAATGTTACCGACTGACGGCTATGCAGTACAAAATAGGGCAGTCTCTAGAGTTAAAGATCATCGGCTATGTGATGTATAATTTTGCTTGTTGAAGCTCAGCGTACTCTGTCTTTAGGGCGTAGCCGATCAACTAGGTTAAGACTAAGGGGGATTTTACCAAAAAGCCGAACTTCCATTCATATATTGTTGGCTGATAGAAGTCATAAGATGGCTAAAACATCCGACCTTCTGAATGCATGTCAACGAAAAGCACACTTGGAGAAATAAAAATTATGTACAATTCCAATGTGTGTTCTGGCATTTCATCGCTATCGGCTGACAGATGAAGGAAGGACGGGCAGGGGTAGTTGTCGACTTCTTTGTAATTGAAGAATCTCCCTAGACAAAAATCTTCATTGTCAAGCTGAAAAAAGAAAGCCAAGTATTTTCTTGCTCCGATGGGTGTAATTTTGGCTTCGTTACCAGAGCAAAGGATATTCCTAGGCTCAGTCTCTTGGCCTTCTGGAACATCTTCACGGGGAAAGGGAGTCATGTCTTCGGAGTTGATCTTGAATGGTCAACTAAAAACACAGTACAACTAGGTTTGGATAAACCACAATGGGCCACCTAAATTGCCAATTGAGTACTTGCCTCCTACGAAGAGCCGACTCCGTATAATGTGCATCATCTGATAAACTACCCTAAAAACAAATTTCCCAAAGCTAGCTAACGACCCTCCACAAGTTGCTCGCCTATAACTTAATAAGTCTGGGTTGGTCCAAGGGATGCTTCGCAGAAGATATATCGATCCAACCACATGTTGAAAAATGCAACATGTTCCTTGTTCGATACTGGGCCAACGCCTTTATTCTCTTCAACATATTTGCTCCAATCTTCTCCCTTTGTGGAAACCAATTTGTGCCAAGGTTTGGCGCTAGAAGCGATATCTGATCCCCATTGTGTTGAAGGCAACACAGTCGTGCTACATCCAAAAGTGTTGGGTCGATTGGATCCGTTCTAAACATAAAAGAGTTCAGGCTATCCGATCAAAAATAACATGTTGTGGCCACTAAGAGCTCATTGGCTTCTGAGTTAGCTGAAGAGAGGGGAAGGCACTCCGATATGCCCATTTATTCCCATTGGGGCATTTTTTCAGCTACTATATGATTATACCAGTTTCTCCAGGATTTTAGTTCCGTTGGCTAGGCTTTAAAGCTTTTATTCCAACCATCGATGTTATATTGGGGAACGTGAAGAGGAAGCCTAGGTATATCTTGTTCTATTATAGTTGATAGATCTTGGTTTCCTAACGGTCCTAGGAAATACTGTTGTTCACAATAGGGCACAAGAAAAATACCTGTTTGGCATCCATTGATGTTTAGCTAATGAAGTAGTTGACGGGAAAAGTTGAAGTTGGAGAAAACAGGGTGCATGCCGATTGCAAATGGTTTGAGAGAGCGTGTGAAAATGACAAGGGTACGGTGCAGTATTTGTAGGGGTAAAACCTAGTGGCATTTGGCTGGTAATTTTCCCGAAGGTTTATGAGCAGTTGTGGTGAAAACACACACTTTGAGGATTTTACAGCGTGAATAAATGGAGCGGTTACCACTGAAAGCAACAACAGTGATGCAATAATTTGTGATTAAGCTGACAAAAGTAGATTTTTGGAAGATTAATTTCATCTCGCAAAAATGGAGGGTACATGTTGGCACCATAATTTGGCTAGAATAGCCAATTTAGGAAATAGAGTCTAAGCATGGAGAATTCAAGTATGGGTAAAAAACTTTAACCAATATCGGCTTAAGAAGAAGTTTCTATTTTGGAAATTGAAGCCAATATTGTAAGCACCAAGATTTGGAAATATATCTCTGATTTGTAAGGTTCAATTGAAATTGGATATTTTGCCGATATAAGTTCGAGTAAGGAATTTTATCTACAAAATATAAGGGTCAACACAGATCATGGTTTGTAACGGATCAAAGAAAGATACGATTAGCCTAGGCACTATAAAAGGGACCTGAGGCGAGATGAGAAGATATCCAACAATCAAACAAACAACTCGCATCTACTTTTATTTAATTTTCATTAGTTAGGTGTAGCCTCTGTAATTTAGAATCTCTTTGTAATTCGTTTTTGATCAATAAAGTTACACATCACTGATTATTGATCATATCTGATTATGCCAATTTACTTAGGTTCGCATTTCTTCGATCTTTTTGCACATCGCCATTTTAAGAAAAATCTACCTTTACGAAATCATCTAATCAGCCATCACAAGCTATTTAGATTTATCGTTACTTACGATCTAATCAGCCAAATAGCTGTTTAGATCTGATTTTTATAAGAGATCTAATATGCTGAAATAACTATTTAGATTATATTTTTCTTGCATATTGCGAGATCAAATCGGCTGACATGCTACGGACCAAAGTTAAACCCGTTGTTTGTGTGTGTTTGAGTCGATCAATTCTTCATCATATTTTTCAGCGCCAACAGTGATACAAACCTGCGCAGGGTAAAATCATAAATTCATACATGTCGCATGGATTGGAGGCTACGGAAGCTAAGTCTACTCAAAACGAGTGCTAGTAGCAATTTTAATAATTAAAATTGAAAACCCACGTTTTCCTAATAGAACCCCATTTTCTTAAAGATGGTTTTGAGAGAAGGTTGTTTATGAGATGGATGATGGTAAAAATTCATATGATGCATTTTGTGAATAATACTTGCTGAGTACTTTTGTAGTCACTCTTGCTTAACTCTCTCTTTGCTTAGAACTTGAGCACTATGGATTCGCGTGCGAGGCATGGGCTAAAAATAATTCGTAGGGTCAGGGTGATGATGCAGAGGATGATTACTAGCAGGACCGGGTGAAATAATGGATCATATGGTATATATTATGTAAGATTTGCTAATTATGGACTCGTAGACCGTGTGGCAATGGATTATAATAAGCTTCTATTTTAGTTTCTAATTATTTTTCAGCTGCAACACTCTAAATACGGTGTATTTACTGATAAAATATCGGGTGCACTCGATATTTTGTTAGCTAATATACCGAGATAAGTAAAATTAACTCAGAGTAATGATAGTGTTACTGTTATTACCCTGAGCTAATTATCCGGGTCGCCACAAATAACTATAGCTTTGATCTTCACAATAGACTTAGGGTCTGTTTGTTTATAAGACATCATTTGACAAACAACTAATTTTTCTCGATAATGAAAGACCAACTGTAGGTCTACCCATGTTTGTGATGAGTTATTGACATTGCTTAATCTTATATTGGTTGAGTTTGAAGAAGATTTGGACTGGAAATCAAGAATTGAAGAATTTGGAGTGTTCCCAGTTTTGGCTGGTCATACCGACCAGCAGTGCTATCGGCCTAGGTGCGGTAACACCGGCCATGGGCGGTATGACTGGCCTCAGGCCGGTGTGATTTTTTCAGAGAGGGTATTTTAAGTGAAAATGCAGTATAAGTTGTGATTTTTGATATAGTATTGAATATTCTTATGTGCATTGCTATGTGATGGGTATTTCCTTGTTTTTGATGGTTGCAGGACGTTGGAGCTTGATCATGGTAAGGGGGAGGATGACCGGGACTAGGCGAGGTGCGCCGGAAGTTCAGACGATCAAGGATCGCCGGAAGATGATCAGAGACGGAGTCGGTGCAAGCCAAGAAGGCAAGGAAATAATGAGATGCTAGCTAGACGCTACTTGGATCAAGGAGCGTTGTCAGATCGCGGTCTAGTTGATAGGATAGCGGGTCTAGTTAGTGTGCCTTGAAAACCATGCAAGAAAACCCGGTTTGTTTGGTGGGTTTTGGGTTAGCCCTTGCATGGCTTTGTGAGTGGATCAATCCTAGCCCTTAATGGAGTGCCCTAGGGTTGAGTGACTCATCCAAGGGTGGTAGGTGGCCCAAGAGTAGTATAAATAGAGGGGGAGGGGTGGCCTTTCTCCTCTTGAAGGTTTTAGAGGTTTTTGACTCCTTTGAGCTTTTGCCCACCTTGTTGTGAGGCTTTGTAAACCTCCCTTCCAGAAATGCAAATCATTCTCTCATGTATGAATTTATTTTATGCATTTACATTATGATTTAAATTCAGTCTTTATATTCCGCTATTTACATTCTTGCAATTTAAATTCCGCACATTTTGATTTGCCTCCCCTCCTTCTAAATGCTTGTGGATTTTGTGTTAAGGATGTATGATTGATGGATGAGTCTTCTTCAAACCATATCCCAATCATCTAGGCAATCTTGTGTTCCTTCTTGCACAAACCGATCTTTTGCTCTTTAGATGACCAATCTTGGAAGATCGAGTTTCTGGTGTTCTTGACTTGTGCTCTTGTTTGCTTTGACATGTGGGAGGTTATCCAAGATCATCTTGATCATCGAAACCCCACGAGCAAGTTATAGATCAAATTTTTGGTTTTTGCTCAAACTTGGTGTGTTCTTCCTTCAAAGTGAAAAAGGTAGAAACATTGACGTCAATCCATGTGATTGAAGGTTGGAATAAGTTCCTGACCTCCTTAGGATCACATCTACCAAGTTTCGTGAGTTTTTGACCAACCAATCAAAGGTTGGATCATTTTTGCTTTTAGAGCTCGTGCTGATTTTTTTGCTGTTCTTGAGCCCGATCATACCGACCCTAGTCCGGTCATATCGGATCCCGATCATACCGATCCTACGGCGGTCACTCCGGCCATCCAGAGCAAATAGCTCCTTCTCATTTGCTTTTCTTGATTGTTTTGGTTGAAGGCTTGTTTGAATCATTTTGAGTTGGGAGAAATTTTATTTGGGATCATTAACCCTCTCTGATCGCCGTCTCAGTCCATGAGGTAATAAGCTACAAAAATAGATCCCGTCCAACTTTTAGCTTTTGCTAGTTATATGTGGCTTTTAGATTATACCAAAAACCACTTAAAAGCTGTAACATCCCAAAATCTGCTCATAATTTTATTCTCTGATTATTTGTGCATTTTATGTTTTTCCGAATTTATTTGATTTTTCTAAAATTTATTTGAATTTATTTTAATTAAGTATATTGAACCTTTTGTGGAAACTAATTATAAATAGATAAAACTAATATAAAGTTTTGCCAAAAACATTTTATTTGAGTTCAAAATGTCTCAAAGTATTTATGAGCATTTTCTTAGATTTTTCCTGATATTTTAATTGCTTAAAACTAATTAAACAAACTTCTGTAATTATTTTAAATCAAAAACTCGAGGAAATCGTTTGGAACAAGATCGGGCGGGCCCAAGATCGCGATGCACGTGTGGCCGTCGGCCGTCGGCCGTCACCGCCGCCGCCTCACGTGTGGATCGTTGGATCCATATCGTGCAGTCTTCATATCCGTGGAAGCCTTGGGTCTCCAACCGTTGGATCGGGATCGTGCATCCGGGATTGCTTCGATTGGAAGGGTTAGATCTCGCCCGTTGTTTGTGGAAAGGGTGGATCAGATCGTATCGCCCGGGAGTTGATCGTGGCCACTCGTTGCAGATTGAACGGTGGTCCGTCGTAGTCTCCGATCGGGATTCCGAAATCGCCGCCGCGCGCCTTCTCCACCGCGGATTGCTTGGGCTGCCATGTTTGCATGCACGCCGAGGCTATAAAAGCCGCAGCACGCACCCCGATGTTCCTCACCTACTTGCGTATACAGTCGCTCAAGTCTTCACCTCAGAGTCATCGCCGTCTAGCCCCAGGAGCTCGCCGTAGTTCTTCGTAGCGCCGTCGTGGTTTTCTTCAGTTTTCGCCGCAGTTCAGCCGCCGTTCCCCGCGCGGGTTCCAGATCCAGAGTCGCCGTTCCAAGCCGCGTCGAGGCCGCCACTTCTTCCTTGCCGGAGTCGTCTCGTTCGCCGTTTGGGTGGTCGTCTTCCTCAGCTCCGGTGAAGTTCGTCGTGCTGCCATCTACGTCCGGGAAGCATCGTCAACCGTCGGATCGCCAAGCAACACCCCAGATTGAGCCACGCCGCTTCGTCAACAGTGTTTCGCTGGGGTAAAGCTCTGGCCGTTAGATTTGAATAGACGTTCGGGATTAAGCCGCGTGTGCGTAGTGCGGTAGCCGTTGGATCATCTCGTGGATACGTGACGCGTGTCGTGCGCCGGGTTCACGGTGGACCAGAGGAGGTCCGTGGACCGGGTCCGTAGACCGAGCCGCGTGTCGGCCTGTGATTGGTCCACGTGTCGCTTGCGCAATAATCCGAGTTTTATTTATAAAAATAATTCAGGAAAATCAGAATTTCTAATTTCAGAATTAATTAAAACTTTGAATAGCTGTATCTTTTGCATTTGAACTCGGATTTGAGTGATTCAAATTTCTAAAAAAAATTTAAAATCAAGATATATTTAATGGTGCTGTTTATTTTAATTTTTGGAGTCTGTTTGCTCTCTGTTTTGGGTGTTTATTGCTATTTTATCTCGATTCGCGTAGACGTCGAATTGCTTGGTACTCCGGAGGAGGATTCGTCGCTTCAAGACCCAAGTTTAGAGCAAGACCAGCACCTATTCCAAGGAAAGTTGTGCTTTGATCATATTGCACCTAATTTCACAAAATTGCTATTTTGTCTTTAAAATTTATGCATGATACTTTATGTGTATAAATGATTTCAATTAATCTGGGAACTAGATAATATGCCTATTTGAATTAAATCATACGTTGTCAATTGTATGCCATGATCTAATTGTCACCCTAGGCTGTGGAACTATAGTTGGTTAATATTAATAATCAACATGGGATTAGTTATACCGTGTTAGTTTGCTTAGCCATGCCACATCATCACATGTATCTGGAATATTGATATTTAATCTTGACTAACGGATTATGGAACAATGTTTATAAATTGGTGTGTCAAGTGTTGTCACACAGTGATATTGAGTTGTCGTGGCGAGGAGGTCACACAACTAGATTGAATTGTCGATGGCACGTGGTGCATGGTAATCAACTGGGGAGGTAATCATTTTAGATTGGGGTAGGTGGCAAGGGGCAGTATGCCAAGGTGGGCCTGTTGGGCAGGGGTATGTGGAAGTCTTGCCTCGGTCACTTTAAGGACTTAACCGTGCAAGCCTTTTGACCTGAGTCTTACTTGCAACCACACGTCTGGAATGGGACAGCCTAGCTGACTAATTTGTGATGTTTAGATTTTGGTACTACGGTGGTGTTCAGTGAGTCCCGGGTTATGGGGTAGCTCACATGGCGCAAAAGGGGGGCTCTGGATGTGGTAACCAGTCCCACCAGTGTTGAAACCATAGCGGGTAATACCAGGTCTAAACAGAGCATTGTAAAGGCTTTGTTATGGTCACTCACCTATGTGGTGTTTGATTATATCGTGTGGGTAAAGTTCATAACCTTTGCAGAGTATGAAACCTATTCGAATAGCCGTGCTCACGGTATTGGGCAATGCTCGGGAATTACAGTCAAGGGTTAGACTTTTGTTAAATAAAAACTTGTTGGGATGGTGGATTGCCATGAAAACTTGGAATTTGACTTAGGATGGAAAACTCTGTTTACTTGAAAGTTGAATCTATTATTTATTGTTATTTGTTTTACTGTCTTTCAATCTACTTACTGTATTCTTTTATAAATGCTGCTTTACTGCAAAATAGCCATGTTAGCCTTCCTTGGAATAAGCCAAGCATGTAGAATATTAGACTTGCAATACTGTGCACGACTTGTTGAGTGCTTTATGTACTCATCCCGCAACAACAAACTTCAGAAGAGGAGGAATCTACGACATTCTTGGAGGAGGAGTACCACGATGCTGATGCTTAGGTCCGAGCCTCGCCGCTTGCTCGTGGTGAATCGGCACCATACTACGCTTACTTCATTTCACCGCTTAATTGCTATTTCTTAGTTAAGCCCTATGAGGCATTAATCATGTAAGATAACAGTTATTATTAATTATTGAAGTTATGCTATATTCCGCTGTGTATGACTGTGATAGCATCTATGTTGAGCCTGTGTGCACTAGCGTGATCCTGGACTAGTGCGATATACACAGAGGGTTCGAATTTGCATATTCAGGTCCCGACAGAGGTGGTATCAGAGCCAGGCTGACCATAGGTTTTGGCCTTAGGTAGTTTGGTTATCCTTTAGGAGTTCCCAAAATTATTTTCTAAAAGAAAAAGATAAACTTGGCTAATAAGAAACTCTTGACTCATCCTATTCTTCTACTCTCATCTTTGCTGAAATTTCTGTTTTCTCGCTGCCGGTTCAAGTGGAGGCTCACGCAAAGTTGTTTTGGACAGATGCCGATCTTTCAGTACTTCGAGGAGAGGCAGGGTGGCTATGCCATGGAGCTATGGAGAGTTCTTCAAGTGATTGGAGGTTTTGACCATCCACTTTACCGAGGAGGCAACTGGAATGTCAACAGTGTGCATCGGGGGTTCATTTGCAAGCTGATCATCTTTGCTCGAGAGCGTGACGAGACCACCAAACCAATCCACATCACTGTCAGGAGGTTCACGTACGAGGCTGGAATTCAAGAGGCTGCCAGACTTGCTTTTCGACTGATCTGCCACGACTACGCCGACGAGCTCCGCAACACCGTGTTCCGTCTTCACCCGATCGTGCGAGCATGCCATCGTCGACAGATCGTGGAGGGGAGGTGCACGCAGTGCACACCCGTTGAGTACGCCATCGCCCAGAGGAGCACATGAAGGACACCGCCAGAGCCGAGACAAGCGCGCGGCGCCGAGTGGCAGAACGGAGCTTGTAAGACCCGTGCCACAGCCGCTAGAGTCATCAGAGAGCTGGAGGAGGCCTTGCAGGCAGCCAAGGAGGTGGCAGATCAGGTCCTTCAGGAGCCGAATGAGAATGCCAAGGAAGAGGAAGAAGACCCAGAGGAGCGTGAGTGGGAGCCTGAGGAGCCATCAGAGGGTCACCAGGATAGGTTCACACCCATGCCAGCACACCCACAGGTGTATGCGCCGGGTCAGTCTCTGTAAGGACCCGAATCCACTGATTCGAACACACTATGTTTACCGCACTAGTCCCAGGATCAACGCTAGTGCACACAGCTCAACATTGGTACATATCACATCATACTCAACGATAATAGAATAATAGTTCATTCATTGATATATCTAAAGGTATGATCTCATGACCAACTTACATTATTAAGACACGCAGGGCAAGACTGAAAATATAAACTAATAATTATGCAATGAAAGTAGAAAACGAGATAGCTCATCGCTCACCACAGTAACCGACAAGGCTCGGACCCTAATGACTCGTGTCTTCCTGGACTTCCTCTTCCAACACAGGTGTAGATTCTTCAACTGTTGATTATTGTTGTTTGGCAAGGGTGAGTACTTAAGCACTCAACAAGTTGTGCACAGAATGCAATTCTATGTATCTATATGCAAGGCTTATTCCAATGGATAGGCTATCATGGTTGTTTTGCAATAAGCGAGATTTATGAACAAATACAAGAAATAGATTGTAAAGAATGTAAAACAAATAACAATAGTAAATAGATTCAAGATTTCTCAAGTAAACCAAGTTTCCAATACTAAGTCAAATTCCATCTTCCATATGGCATTCCGCCATCCCAACCAAGTTGTCCAATTAATTAAACTAACCCTTAATCAGTAATTCCGAGCATTGCTCAATACCGCGAGCACGGCTATCCGAATAGTTTCACACTCTGCAGAGGTTATGCACTTTACCCACGCGATACAACCAAACACCACCAAGGCGAGTGATTATAACGAGCCTTTACAATGCTCGCTTAACCGGATACTACCCGCTAAGGTTTCAACACCGTGGGTCTCAAAACCATAACCAGGCCCCCTCTTGCGCCATGTGAATTACACCATAACTCGGAACTCACACCGACCACGATAGTACCAAAATTAAGACATTGCAAATTAATCAGCTAGTCTGGCCCATACCAGACATATGGTTGCACGATAGACTCAGGTCAAAGGCTTGCAAGGTTAAGTCCTTAGAGTGATCAAGGCAAGACATCCACATACCCTCTCGCCCATTGGGCCCACCTTGGCATCCTCGCCTTGTCACTTGCCCCAATCTAAGTTATTATCACCCGCTTGATTACCAAGCACCACGTGCCATCAACAATTCAACATCGCTATGCGTGACATGACTCGCCACAACAACTCAATCTCATCGTGTGATTCCACATGACACACAAGTTCATAACATTGTTCCATATTCCATTAATCAAGATTAATTATCAATGATTCGACACATATGATGACGTGGCAAGGCTAAGCAACTAATACTGAACTAATCCTCCAATGTTGATTATAATTGTTAACCAACTATATTTAACCAATCTAGGGTGACAATGGATCATGGCATACAATGACAAGGTAGGGTGTAGATCAATCTGGTATATTAGCTAAACCCAATCTAATTTAAAACAGTTGTATATTTGAAATATATGCAATAGGGTAAATTAGACAGCAATTTTATAAACATAGGTTCAACATGATCAAAGCACAACTTGCCTTGGAATAGGTCCTGATCTTGATCTGAAACTTGCTCTTGAGTTGCTGGATCTTCCTCCGAAGCGCCGCACAATTCAACGCCTCACTGCATCAAGAAGAAAAGCAAATAAATACCAAAACAGAGAGCAAATGAACTCCAAAAATCAAATAAAATTCACCATTAAATGGATCTCAATTTTATAAATTTTTAGAAACTGGAATCACTCAAATCCGAGTTACGATGCAAAAGATATAGCCTTTTGAAGTTTAAAATAAATACTAAAATCAGAAAATCACAAATTCGGAATTAACAGATTTATTTTTATTCTTGAAAAAGCGATTTATGACGTCAGCATGACATCACGCTGACGTCAGCCCTGGCGCCAGCCAATCAGGCAGCGACACGTGTCCCGGGCGTATGGATCTGGTCCACGGCTCCTCGGTTCACGATGCACCGGCCCATGGCGCCTCGGCCATCGAGCCCAACACGCGGCACGGCCGATTGGTCGCGCGACGGACGATCCGAGCGCATGAACCGACGGACGGCTAGTGATCGCGCGCAACGTGGCGGAACCTCAACCTCCGCTACAGATCGGACGGTCCAAAGCTTACCCGACGACAATGGCGGCAATGCGCAGGCAATCCACCGAGACAAAGAAGAAACCTTGGCGATGGCGCTCCGCGCTCTCGATGTGAAGAAGTGAAGTAGTCGCTGCGGCACACCTCGACGAAGTTCGGATCTGGGACCAAACGCCAAAACCGACGAACCGGCGATGAACTCGAGCAAAAACCGCGGCGCGGCAGACCTTCAACTCCGACGAGCTCCGGGCGCACTCCACGACGATTCTCGCGAAACCCCTACGACCAAAAGATGCGCGCACGATGAGGATTCTGGAAGGTCGCGACCCTTAAATAGCTCGACGGTCGCAAGACGGCGCTCGATCCTAACCGACGCGGCGGCGAGTCCTTCTCGATACGGGCGGCGCTCCGAGTCCCGCCGGAGACGACGCATGGCGACCGTCCACGAGGCGCAACGGACGCACCAGATTTCCCCGACGAGATCCAATCTGGGCCTTCGCTTGAATCAACGGCTGCGATCGGTTAGGGTTACGATAAGAAACGTTCCACCCTGACCACGCGATCACAATCCTACGGCTTAGGCACCCTTGGCGACGTGGCAAGACGCAAGCCATACGATCGTGGTCCTACGGCTCGACACTATTCCTTCTAGAGACATGGGCTAACTGGGCCGCATTACACTGGGCTGCACGCATACAGTGTATGGGCCGAGCCCAACACTGTTCACCGATTTTTTAAAGGATTTCCCATTTTAAATAATTCCAGAAATTCATTTTATTTATTTTAAGCGATAAAACTAATAGGAAAAATCCAAGAAAAATCTCAAAAATACTTTGAGACATTCTGGACTCAAATAAAATATTTTTGGCAAAACTTTATTTTAACTTTGCATAGATTTAAATAGATTTGAATAAAAGGCAATAAACTTGATTTCAAATTAATTCAAATAATTCCAGAAAAATCCAAATAAATTCCAGAAAATCACAAATGCACATTTAAGCAATAAAAACTTAAATAAACCAAATTTTGGGATGTTACAAACCTCCCCCCCTTAACAGAATCTCGACCCGAGATTCAGGGCTAACTAGAGAATAGATTCGGAAATTCTGACTTCAAATCTTCTTCTCGCTCCCAAGTGGCCTCACTTTCTAATGATTGCTCCATCGAACTCGCAAAGCGAATAGACTTGTTTCTCGGTCTTGCGCCCATAACATCCAAAATTCGACCGCTGCTCTTTGTAAGTCAAATCTTCTTGCACTCTATTGCATCCAACGGGTTTGCTCATGGCACTCGAGACACTTCTTAAGCTGCGACACATGGAATACATCATGCACTCCCGCCAATGACCGAGGCAACTCTAATCGATAAGCTACCTCTCTCGACGGCTCGTAATCTTGAACGGACCGACATATCTTGGCGCGAGCTTCCTTTAACGTGAAATCTAATAACGCCTTAAGAGGGGTAACCACGAGATACACATGATCTTCTCGTTCAAAACTCAAATCTCGACGACGGTTGTCTCGCGTAGCTTTTCTGCCTTGACTGTGCTATCTTCAACCTTTCTCGATCATTGCGACTTGACTTTCGCTTCCTCGAGGATATCCGCCCAAAACCAAACGCTCTCTGTTTCATTCCAATTTAACGGAGTACGACAAGCACGCCCATACAACGCTCAAATGGTGACATCTGCAGCTAGCTTGATAGCTGTTATTGTAATCAATTCGTGATATGGCAAACTTTTATCCCAAGATGTAGCATAAGCTAAAGCACAAGCTCTCAACATATCCTCTAAAATCGATTTACTCTTTCATCGACCATCCGTCTCATGGGTGATATGTCAGACTAAAATTCAGACGAGTCCCCATTGCTTCATGCAACTTGTTCCAAAACCTTGAGGTAAATTGGGTACCTCTGTCTCGACACAATCTTCTTGGGCACTCCATGCAAACATACAATCCTCGACATGTACAACTCGCTAAACGATCTCCGAGTAAGTGGTCTTTATCGATAAAATGGGCGACCTTGGTTAGACGATCCACAATTACCCAAATGGAATCGTAACCTTTCTGAGTTTTAGGTAAACCGGTGATAAATTCCATTCCGATTTCCTCCCACTTCCATTCCGAGTTTTCAATGGTCGCAACAAACCAATGGGTCTTTGATGCATAGCTTTTACCCTCCGACATACGTCGATAAAGCAACATGCTCACTACTTCACGCTCATGTTAGGCCACCAAAATCTCTCTTCAAATCTCGTACATCTTGGCACTTCCTGGATGAATCGAGTACTTAGAATCGTGAGCTTCCTCAAGAATCAATTGTTTCATCCTTTTATTCTAAGACGCAAATTCGCCTTTCAAAAACATGGTTCCTTGCTCATCCAGAGTGAAATCTACGGCTAGGCCTTCTTCCTTTTAGCCTTGATCTTAGAAATTTTATCGCCATCTTTCCGCCTTCTAACTCGACCTTCCAAAGTTGGCTTTACTTCCAAGCAGCCTACCATTCCTTGCGAACGACTTCCAACCTTAGTTTCAAATTCCTTGCATAATTCTCGTTGATCCTCCATTGTTAGCGACATTGCTTATGGCTCTTTCGACTCGAGCATCCGCTACCACATTGGCCTTCCGGATGATAATGAATTCCACATTATAATCCTTAATTAGCTCTAGCCACCTTCACTGCCTCATATTCAGACCGCTTGAGTGAATATGTATTTCGTGCTCTTATGGTCTCGTATATATCTCACATCTATTTCCTATGAGATAATGACACCATATCTTTAAAGCATGCACTACTACCGCTAACTCCAAATCATGCGTTGGGTAGTTCACTTCATGCGGTCTTAATCGTCTTGACGATAAGCAACGACTTTGCCTTCTTGCATTAACACGCATCCCAAGCCTTGCTTTGAAGCATCGCAATAAATATCAAATCCATTCGCACATCCGTAACACTAATACGGGGCCGCGTTAAACGCTTCTTTAATTCCATAAAGCTTTTCTCGCACTCAAGCGCCCATGCAAACTTCTTTTCCTTCTTCAACAATCTGCGTGGGGTTTAGCAATTGTCGAGAATCCTTCTATGAACCGACGGTAATATCCCGCCATTCCCGTAAAACTACGGATCCGAGTAATGCACTTCGCTGCTCCTAATGCAACATCGCATCCACTTTGCTGGGGTCAACTGCAACTCCTTTAGTAGTCATTACATGACCAAGAAATTCAACCTTTTCCTTCCAAAATTCACACTTGATAAACTTAGCATATAGCTGATGTTCTCGCAGCCTATCTAAAACCATCCTCAGATGTTCTGCATGCTCTTCCTCTGTCTTTGAGTAAACCAAGACATCGTCTATAAAGACTACAACAAACTTATCCAAATATTCCATGAAAACCTTATTCATCATGTTCATGAAATATGCAGGGGCATTCGTCAATCCAAATGATATGACTGTGAACTCATAATGTCCATATCGCGTAGAAAACGCAGTTTTAGGCACATCCTCCGCTCGGATCTTCAACTGATGGTATCCCGAACGAAGATCTATCTTGGAGAAAACTCCAGCTCCTCTTAACTGATCAAATAAGTCATCGATCCTGGGCAACGGATACTTATTCTTGATCGTTATTTCATTCAAGGCACGATAATCGATGCACATTCTAAGACTTCCGCCCTTTTACGAACAAACAAAACCGGGCTCCCATGGTGATGAACTAGGTCTAATGAAACCTTTCTCTTGCGGTTCCTCAATCTGCTTCTTCATTTCCACTAACTCGTCAAGAGGCATACGATATGGTCTCTTTGATATCGGTGCTGTCCCCGGTGCTAATTCAATGATAAACTCGATATCGCGATCCGTGGCGCCCCCGACAAATCTCCCGAAACACATCCGGTATTCTCGACCATCGCACATCTTCCATGCCGATGGCTTTCACGCTGTTGACCACTAACCGCCCATCACGAATCATGGTTGCTTGAAATTCTACTTTCTTGCCACTAGGGCCTTCCAAAGTTACGATCCTTCTCGCCACAATCCAAAACAACCTTTATGCTTAGATAGCCAATCCATTCCAAGGATGACGTTTAGGATTGCGATCTATCAAGATAAGATTCGCTAGAAATTTATCCCATCCATAAGCAACTTAGCTCCCAAACACCCAAGGCTAGATCTAAGCTCGATCCCGGGCTTGGACTAAGAGCACACACTTAAGATTCACCACCTTAAATCCATTCTTGGTTGCAAAACTTTGAGAAACAAACGAATGCGAAGCTCCGTAATCAAACAAAATCAGTAGCAGTGTAATCGAGTTGACCAGAACTTACCCAAGACGACGCCCAGAACCTCCCCGAGCTCCATCCGTGGTGATGTGGTTGATCCTTCCGCGACCGTTGATTGCGGGTTGCTCCGCATTGACTCGGCGCACGATTTCCTCCCGAGGTTGGTGCCTTGGCGGTGTTGTTCCCAAGTTGAAACGAATCGCGTAATGCCTCCTTCGTGGACACCTATTAGAAAAGTGCCCTGCTCGCTGCGGTATAGCATCTTTTCACCGCAGATCGCCGATTCCCTCCCGAGCATTGTTGCCCGTGGCCGTGTCCGGAAGTTCGATTGGCGTGGCGAGGTGTAGGGGTTGATGTCTTGTTCACAGATGGTGGTTGGAATCTAGCAAATTGTTGTGGTGACATCCTCAAACGAGATGGTTTGGACGCCACCCCGATTAGTCATTAAGCGCTTACGCTTCTCACCCACTCTTTGCGCTTATCTTCTAGGATCAAAGCCTTATTGACTAACTCACGAAAGTCCGAAAATTGTGAGTAATCGCCCCACTGCAGATCCCGAATTCACCTTCATGAAACGAGATCGCTTAGCTTTATCTGCCGCTACGACTTCAGGGCATAGCGAGCTAATCGAGTAAACTTGTTCGTACTCGCCACCGTTGGCCTCCTTGTTTCAAAGCCCCGAACTCTTCCTTCTTAAGGTCCATCATTCCTCCGGACATGATATCGCGAAAAGCATTAGTAAACTCCTCCTGTGTGATCTCTTGTGGGGCTCCATGAGCGCACAAGAATTCTCCCACCATTCTCGCGGCGGTTCCTTCAAGTTGATGAGAGGCGTAGAGCACCTTCTCATTGCCTTCACATTGCGTCATGTGCAGCTTCTTTTCAATAGTTCTAAGCCAGTCATCGGCTTCCAAAGGGTTCACATTCCCTGAAAACGTTGGTGGTCGAGTCCTCATAAAATCTGACAGCTTGTAATGAGATCGAGGTCCACCATTGTTGTTCTGAACTGCATGGTTGTTGTTGGTTGCTGCTGCATTGGTCATCTGCTGCATTTGCTGCATCATGGTCTGCATTAGTTGAGTCTGCGCTGCAAGAAATGCTCCTAGATTCTGCATGTCCACTGGCGGTGGTTGAGGGCTGCCCCCGTCGTTGGTGTTGTCATTCGCGCGCATCCACTTCCTAAGCACCGTTGTTCCCTCGAGTATTCACCATCTGATGATTGCCTCTTGGGTTAGGAAAGGTAGATGTAGCATAGATAAGAAGTAAGACTTTCTAAAGCGGGGAGATAGGTTATACCCAATTGAAATAATTCTTTATTATTCTTGGTATGGCCGCTTATTTAAGCCTACAAGCTTTGCAACACATACTGCACACTCAGCATTACAAAGAAGCAAACTAAACACGAAACCTTAACGTCAACTAAAAAGGTAAAGCCTAACTTAAAGACGCGACTCACACTCGAGTCTCAACACAGCTCCAAGGCTGACACTCACTCATCCAGCCACCCTGGCTGAGGCTAACCCAGCGCATACACCGACGGGTGAGCTGGCATAGGAGCGAACCTATCCTGATGACCTACTACTGGGTCCTCTGCAACAACAGGTCCGCGCCCCTCCGCTCCCACTCGCTCCTCCGATCCTCCTGACTCCTCACCGACTCGAACTCCTCGAGTCACGCGCCCCAACTCGCCCTCGACCGCCTCCGTGGCCTCTCCCACCTCGGTGATCATCCCGATGGTCAAGCACGGTCACCTCAAGCTCTGCTCGCTACTCGAGTGCCTCGCATACGCCTCCAACTCCCGAGTAGTATCTCTCATATGATCCTCCCGGCAAGGGCGAACTCGCAAGGTGAGTTGCGGTAGCACACTCGCCCTCCACGATCCGTCGGCGCCGGCATGCTTGAACGTCCGGGTGAAGCCGAACATCGAGTCGTGAAGCTCGCCGGCGTAGTCGCGCAGACACGCCAAGAGCAAGTCGGGCAACCTCTTGAATCGCAACCTCGTACGAGAATCTTCTGGCGGAGATGTTGATTGGTCTGCAAGCTTCCTCGTTCTCCCGAGCGTAGATAATTAGCATGCAAATAAACCCTCGGTGTACACCATTAACTGACCAGCTGCCTCCTCGATAAAGCGGACGATAGAAGCCTCCCAGCGTCTGAAGAACTCTCCACAACTCCATGGCGTAGCCACCAGCTGACTCCTCAAAGGTCTGAACGATCGGCATCTGCTTCACAAGAACTTTGAATAAGTTCTCCACCCGAAACGACAAGTAAAACGGGTAGATTTAGCAAAGGCGAGAAGTAGAGAATGTGATGAGTCGAGAGTGTTTTATTATTCAAGTTTAGAGATTTTTTTTTTGAAAAATAATTTTGGACACCCCCAAGACACCTCCATGCTACCTAGGGCCAAGACCAACAGTCGGTATGCTCTGATACCACCTCTGTAAGGACTCGAATCCACTGATTCGAACCCACTGTGTTTACCGCACTAGTCCCAGGATCAACGCTAGTGCACACGACTTTCAACATTGGTACATATCACATCATACTCAACGATAATAGAATAATAGTTCATTCATTGATATATCTAAAGGTATGATCGCATGACCAACTTACATTATTAAGCCACGTAGGGCAAGACTGAAAATATAAACTAAAAATTATGCAGCGGAAAGTAGAAAACGTAGATAGCTCATCAGTTCACCACAGGCAACCGACAAGGCTCGGACCCTAATGACTCGTGTCTTCCTGGACTTCCTCTTCCAACATAGGTGTAGATTCTTCAACTGTTGATTATTGTAGTTTGGCAAGGGTGAGTACTTAAGCACTCAACAAGTTGTGCACAGAATGCAATTCTATGTATCTATATGCAAGGCTTATTCCAATGGATAGGCTATCATGGTTGTTTTGCAATAAGCAGCATTTATGAACAAATACAGTAAATAGATTGTAAAGAATGTAAAACAAATAACAATAGTAAATAGATTCAGTATTTCTCAAGTAAACCAAGTTTCCAATACTAAGTCAAATTCCATCTTCCATATGGCATTCCGCCATCCCAACCAAGTTGTCCAATTAATTAAACTAACCCTTAATCAGTAATTCCGAGCATTGCTCAATACCGCGAGCACGGCTATCCGAATAGTTTCACACTCTGCAGAGGTTATGCACTTTACCCACGCGATACAACCAAACACCACCAAGGCGAGTGATTATAACAGAGCCTTTACAATGCTCTGGCTTAACCGGATACTACCCGCTAAGGTTTCAACACCGTGGGTCCGAAACCATAACCGTGGCCCCCTCTTGCGCCATGTGAATTACACCATAACTCGAACTCACACCACCACGATAGTACCAAAATTAAGACATTGCAAATTAATCACCTAGGTCGCCCATACTGTACATGTGGTTGCACGATAGACTCAGGTCAAAGGCTTGCAAGGTTAAGTCCTTAGAGTGATCAAGGCAAGACATCCACATACCCTCTGCCCATTGGGCCCACCTTGGCATCCTCGCCCCTTGTCACTTGCCCCAATCTAAGTTATTATCACCCAGTTGATTACCAAGCACCACGTGCCATCAACAATTCAACATCGCTATGCGTGACATGACTCGCCACAACAACTCAATCTCATCGTGATTCCACATGACACACAAGTTCATAACATTGTTCCATATTCCATTAATCAAGATTAATTATCAATGATTCTGACACATATGATGACGTGGCAAGGCTAAGCAACTAATACGAACTAATCCTCCAATGTTGATTATAATTGTTAACCAACTATATTTAACCAATCTAGGTGACAATGGATCATGGCATACAATGACAAGGTAGGGTGTAGATCAATCTGTATATTAGCTAAACCCAATCTAATTTAAAACAATTGTATATTTGGAATATATGCAATAGGGTAAATTAGACAAAGCAATTTTATAAACATAGGTTCAACATGATCAAAGCACAACTTGCCTTGGAATAGGTCCTGATCTTGATCTGAAACTTGCTCTTGAGTTGTCGGATCTTCCTCCAAGCGCCGCACAATTCAACGCCTCACGCTGCATCAAGAAGAAAAGCAAATAAATACCAAAACAGAGAGCAAATGAACTCCAAAATCAAATAAAATTCACCATTAAATGGATCTCAATTTTATAAATTTTTAGAAACTGGAATCACTCAAATCGAAAGTTACGATGCAAAAGATATAGCCTTTTGAAGTTTAAAATAAATACTAAAATCAGAAAATCACAAATTCGGAATTAACAGATTTATTTTTATTCTTGAAAAGCGATTTATGACGCCAAGATGACATCACGCCGACGCCAGCCCGGCGCCACCAATCAGCGCAATGACACGTGTCCCGGCGTATGGATCGGGTCCACGGCTCCCTCGGTTCACGATGCACCGGCCCATGGCGCCTCCATCGAGCCCAACACGCGCACGGCCGATTGGTCGCGGCGACGGCGACGATCCAGAGCGCATGAATCCGACGGACGGCTAGTGATCGCGCGCAACGTGGCGGAACCTCAACCTCCGCTACAGACGGACGGTCCAAAGCTTACCCGACGACAATGGCGGCGTGCGCAGGCAATCCACCGAGACAAAGAAGAATCCTTGGCGATGGCGTTCGCGCGCTCGACGTGAAGAAGTGAAGTAGTCGCTGCGGCACACCTCGACGAGTTCGGATCTGGGACCAAAACGCCGAAAACCGACGAACCGGCGATGAACTCGAGCAAAATCGCGGCGGCCGCAGAGCTTCAATTCGACGAGCTCCCGGCGCACTCCACGACGATTCTCGCGAAACCCTCTCGACCAAAAGATGTGGCGACGATGAGGATTCTCGAAAGGTCGCGACCCCTTAAATAGCCTCGACGCCACGCACGGCGCTGGGATCCTAACCGACGCGGTGGCGAGTCCTTCTGATTCGCGCGGCGCGCCGAGTCCCGCCGAGAGACGACGATGGTGACCGGCCCACGTGGCGCAACGGACGCACTGCATTTCCCGACGAGATCCAATCGGGCCTTCGCTGAATCAACGGCCGCGATCGGTTAGGGTTACGATAAGAAACGCTCCACCGACCACGCGATCACAATCCTACCGCTTAGGCACCCTTGGCGACGTGGCAAGACGCAAGCCATACGATCGTGATCCAACGGCCGACACTATTCCTTCGAGACATGGGCTAATCGGGCCGCATTACACTGGTCAAGACGCAGACAAAGTATGGGCCGAGCCCAACACTGCTTCACCGATTTTCAAAAGGATTTCCATTTTAAATAATTCTAGAAATTCATTTTATTTATTTTAAGCGATAAAACTAATAGAAAAAATCCAAGAAAAATCTCAAAAATACTTTGAGACATTCTGGACTCAAATAAAATATTTTTGGCAAAACTTTATTTTAACTTTGCATAGATTTAAATAGATTTGAATAAAAGGCAATAAACTTGATTTCAAATTAATTCAAATAATTCCAGAAAAATCCAAATAAATTCCAGAAAATCACAAATGCACATTTAAGCAATAAAAACTTAAATAAACCAAATTTTGGGAGGTTACAGTCTCAGCGAGGGTGGCCTAAGGAAATGCTAGCCACGCCCTTTGGAAAAAAGCAGATTAAAGAATAACTAAACTCACGTTACAAACATTACAACCATTTCAAATTACAGGCATTACATCCAATTCATCAATCAACTCAGATTAAATCATAGCGCGAATCATATTACGTATAGATTAATATTGCACGACACATCTCTTTCAGAAATGAACTCAAATATATTAACCAAATGTAACTCAATACCATTAACCAATTAATAGAATACACAACTACAATTTACAAATCCACATCACAAGTTTGACAATTAACCCAAATGGTAATTCAGAAAAAATACAACTCCTCAAGTTATAAAGCAGCGTGGAACTCGCATTTTTCGTTTAAGACTGGACTGAGTAAGAAGGCACAAAGCTGTCTTCGAATTCGCTCCAGATCAGCCTCTTCCAACGCAATTGTTACCTGATTGGGCGTTTTCTTAGTGACAAGGAGTTCCATGTTGTGGCAAACGTAAAATCCACAACGGTTATTTCACTTTCCCTGCTGGTGGCACTGCAAATATAGATTTGGTTAGTTCCAGAATCATTATTACATAGTTTACATAGGATTATTGTGTATAGCGGATACTGCAAACTTAAAATCGTGATTCACCGCTTTGTCCTTGCCGTAAGGCCTCCATAAGCTTTGTACACTTTGAACGCCCTACGTGATTGCAAGAGGTTAGCCTCAGCTATTCCAGGAGAAACATACATGTTGAACAACCTACATGACCATGTTATCTTTGGAAATATGATTAATTACCTGGTGATTAATTTTGCGATAGGTTTTAAGTCGTGGCTGCCACTCTGTAAAGAATCAAGGTAAATAACCCAATTTGTCGATGGATGAATTACAATGAGAACCCAGTGAAACCTACACTGTATGTCAAGATGGTCAATTAATGTAACAGAGTTGCGAGCATAGTGCAAATCAAACTAGCACTTACCCTGGGTTGTGGGGTAAAAGTATGAACTCTTTATCTTTTTGAGCCGCCAAGGCATCTCCGACGTATTTATCGACAAATACTAAATCTTTGTCCATTGTTTTCTTGGAAACTATGTGTGGGTCCAGGAAACCCACCGGTTGTTTGTTCTGTCTCGCTTCACGGATCATTTATCTAAATATACGAAAGCATTGAGTCATATATATATATGACTTTTATCGGTATTACACGAATGTAGACTGTGAATGCACACACTTACAATGTCCAGCATCTCAAGAGCGCGGCGTCGAGGGTGTCGAGGTTGAAGACGTCAAAAAGCTCCTTGAAGTCGACTGTGATGAATCCCCCCGATGACTCGTTGAATAGATGCTCAGGCTTGAAACTGACCGAGATACTCGTTATGCGGTCTTGCACTGGCTTTTTAGCTTGTTCCATTGACCAATTCTGCAATCTAACGCAAACCATAGAAAGGTTCTTCATGCACTCTCCTATTACAGAAGGCTCTCCTAGCTGGTATACTTGGGCCAGCGGGGCAATTGGATAGTCCAATTTCTTCGTGATCTGCTTTGCTTTGCCCTTGACTTGTTTTCTGCTATAAGGAGTCTTCACGGGAGACTAGTGGGCACCATCCCACTAAAAGTCCTTTGATGCAGGGGCACAGGAGCCGATTTGGTGCCCTGCTGAGGTGCAGCAGATGACTCAGGCAATTGGGGAAGCTCCGATGATGGAGGACGGGCATCCAGGGAGATGTCGCTACTGGGCCACTGGAGAAAAGTGCGAATGGCGTCCCCCAGTGTCACAATCTCGTCATTTGGGGGCATCGGTAGTGGGACAGTCTTGAAATTATCATTTACATCGTCCACACTAACCTTCGTGAATCCCGGTGCCACAAGGGTGCCGTGCACCAGCGCCCCTTCAATAAATGGATACGTGACCCCCGAAGTAGCCGGAATAAGAATGGCACCATGGACAAGTCTCACTTGGAGAGTGCACCGCGTGGCCACCTACATAACGGTACACAATTAGCTACTGCGTCCAACAGCTATTTGTATGGAGCATTGAAGACATATATATAAGTACCTTGATGTCATAGATAGGAAATTTGCCATGTTCATCTGTGGGAGTGGCGGACGCACAGCTGCTCTTTTTGGTAGTGCGGATGATTTGCCCACATACATCTGGGACTTGCACAGGCTGATTATTGAGCCTTTCCTCGAGGCTTCTTATCTTATTGTTGAATTCTTCTCTTAGTCTTTCCTCAATCCTTCGTACCAGTCGTTCCTCTCGCTATGCTTTTGTTCTCTTCCTACTCCGGTATTTGTCTGAGTCGTCTGGAAACCCCGACTTCCAAGGAACAAAAACCTCCATACCTCGCATGCGACCAGGGTGTTCCTTGTTTCCCAGGGCTGTGGAGAGTACATCTTTCTCCCTGTCTGGCAAAAAAGTGCCCTTGGAAGATTGTGTACTCAACGCTACCTGCAAGATCCTGAAAAGTTATTTCACTTACGAAATTACGGACTAATTACGTACAAAATTGGAAGTCCGATATCTTACTGTGCGCTATGCACTTCCTCGTCCGCAGGTTTGTAAAGGAGATGGTGCCGGAAGACGTGGCACTTGATCTTGCTCTCAGCCAGTCTCTGGCGCGTCGGTCAACGATACATGCAAATGGCACACAAGCCTCCTCGTCCTCCCTCTCCCATTGGTCCCTCTTCCCCATGTACCCAGCGGTGCTAAGTCTGTGGGGGTGGATGCTCCTTGCCTGCAGGGACTTGTGGGCTTCACTTTGAAGTACGAATTCGTCCGTCGTCTTTGCTTCAACAAAATTTTGCCATACGTCCTCAGAAATGAACCCGTACTTAGAGAAGGGAGTCCTGTCCTTATTGACATATTCCTTGACAAGCGTTCTCTTGAAATTCTTCCACGCCTTTCCCGCCACTAGTAGTGCATACCGTCGCACTAAGCTCACACAGTCTTCTGGGATATCAAACTAAGACATAATTTTTGTCACCAAGTCATTGCGGCTCTCATCAGTCAGCGACTTCCAGGATGGACAGGTGATGGGGACCCGTTCCCGTGCGACTATCCCGCACAATGTCCTAAATGCATTCACCGCCTTTCTTGGTTCGGTGGGGGGCCCATCCTTTCGATCAACCGCCGTGATGGTATATCGTTCCGTGGGCCTTTTATTTGCTCCTCTTGGACCTCGAGGAGGTTTTCTTTTCGATGACTCATCACATCCTTGAGACGACGAATGAGGGGACACCATCTTGCAATCTAGGCTAGTTGTCATGGCTCAACAGGAAAGAACATTAATCAAACATGGAAGGCTACCTATTGATGGATGCTTTTATTTAATGGGTACAAAGGTAGTATATATATTAGACCCTTAAGTATATATAAGAGTGGAGAAAATTGGTACATCTATCATTTGTACATCTTAGAGCTTATTCATGTGTCAAGCTTTAGAGTTGAGACTCAAACTCAAATTATGTTCAAATTATGTGCAAGGCTAAGAGAAGGTAAGTTAAGGGAAGCAAATTTTAGAGAAGGTAAGTTAAGAGAATTAATATTGCTTACAAGTGACAACATACAAAACAAGTGAAATAGAAGCAAACATTTTATCATTGCACATGATGGCTAGAGAAATGAAGCAATCAATAACAAATTCGATGACTTGCTGAAAGTGAAGTTTTAAGTGCTCAACTGCCTGGTTGTGAGTTTATTTCTTTTGAAAAGATGTGCTGATTTGGATTGGAAGTTTACTTTGTCTTTAGCTAGGTGTCTAATGGCTATTGAAGAGGATTATCACAAGGTCATATTCAACTGGCCACGTGGCGCACTGCAAATTAATTAAAGAAAAAATCAACAGAAACCTTTTCTTGCGTGAAAACGACTAAAATAAAAGATTGAAGCTTGAAAATCAATGTGAACCATCGACAACTCCAGTGTGGTGTGTAATTTTGTAGAAGAAAATTTCTGAAATAACAAGCTTGGTGGATGCAAGGGGACAAGACCTCAAGCTACTCAAGTGGACTGACCTAAATCTAGATAGCAACAAAGAAGTTACCAAGTTCCTTTCTGCATTGAAGAAAACCGTTAGTTTGGACGCATTGAAGGAAAAAAGAACATATCCCAGTTAGGATTCTTGGGCAGCTATCCAATTGGAAAGATGATGGCTTGGTCTCCAGAGGCATACTTGCAATGTAGGCTAGTTTGCATTGTGTATATCTTTTCATTTGAACATTTTCTTTGTGTTTGCAGGGGTTGCCTTTTAGTTCGCCAATCTTCTATCATCGGCTTTTTAAGTTTGCCCTTCATGACCTAATATTTAGGTATGTCATTTCGTTTGCTTGAACTTGAATACTTAAGTATACATCTCTAGTATATGAAATCATATTTTGATTAAAAGGCTAAGTGCATACCATTATTGGTTACAATGAGTGTGAAATAATTTGTGCCCAAAGCAAAATAAAAACAAGCTTGGTGGGGATTATAACCTAGGACACCCCTCACACGATTAGACATGCTAACTACTGTACTGGTAGCATTATTCTATTATCTTCGTGTTGTGGCTTTGTTTTATCCCAAACTTCAACATTAAAAGTTCAAATCCAACTAAAGCAACTCTACTCCGGTCATCTGATGTCATTTCAAATCACAAGGTTTAACTTTAGTTCCTTTCAAAAACTGTATGCACGAGGTTTAGCCCCTTTTTTCTTGCAATGTTTATTCAGCAACAGAAAAAGCATAGCTAGCATGAAATTCCAAAGATAGAAATTACCACTTTAAGAAATGAAGCTTACAAACTGTTATTTCATTGCTCTACTAGACATGAGTCATATTGAAATGAAATGATCCATGCACTGCCAGCGTCTTAGTGGGCGAGCAGGAGGAGCAGAGTGGCAGCAAGGAGACGACGATAGGGACCAATCGGAGGAGGCTCCACGGGGGGACGCCTGGCCGGGGAGGTGGCGAGGCTGGGGCGTTGGCAAGGTCGGGAGTGGAGTTGCCGCGACGGAAGACGAAGCATCGGCTAGGGTTTGAACGTTGGAGAGTGGTAAATGAACGATCAGCACGAGGGACCCCTTTATAGATCCCCTATCATAGACGGTTCTAGTTAAGACCCATCTATGATAAGTCACATCACAGATGGTTCTATTTTAGAACCATCTGTGGTAGTTTATTATCACAGACGGTTCTAGTTTAGAACCGTCTGTGATGTTCCTTATCAGAGACGGTAATAAACTAGAACCGTCTGTGATATAAATGAACCCAGAAGTAATTGCATAATGTTGTATGTTTCATTGCTTGTACCAAGTGGTACATGTATGAGAAGATTCAAGAAAAAGTCATACATGTGTTTGGTTGCTTGAATGGAACTATCCTATCCTGGATGGTGCAATACAAATTTGAGAAATATTCCCTATAGATGCTGAACCATTCCTTTCACCCAAAACAATGGAACCAAATGATATAGGATCCCATACACATCAGTAAAAGAAAGGAAACTTTATTAAATAAATTAGATGCATACACAAAGTTGTTTTTAATTTCGAGTGTCTCATTAAAAATAACTCTATTATGATAGAGAGTACACTTAAAATCATAACTCCACTTGCTTATTCTTTTGTATAAAAATTAGCCCTTCACGATGATCGACTCGTGTGTAGCTAGCTTCGTCGGGTTGTTTTTCCTGGACTGTGATGCTCTTTCTGATAGGAGGCAACTCTTCAAATTGATTATATTCTTCCTCACCTACTACATTCTCTACTCCGACAATCCTCCTTTTTCCCTGAAGAACTACATGTCTCTTCTTGTTGGACGGGTCGATTACATAAAATACTTGAACAGCTTGGTTAGCGAGTATGAATGGTTCATCTTGGTATCTGACGCGTGCGAGGTCGACAGTAGTGACACCGTACTTGTCAACCTTCACGTGCTGGAGGTGAACCCAACGACACTAAAATAAGGGGATCTTGAATAGTACTTAGTCGAGCTCCCAAATCTCCTCTATGAACCCATAGTAGGAGCTCCTCGTTGACCCAACGGTGTTGAACGCATCTATGCGAACACCGTTGTTCTGGTTTATGCTTTTCATATCCTGATCTCTCGTGTAAAATGTGTACCCATTTAAGTCGTATCCTTTCCATGTTACAACTATAAATGTTGGCCCTTTTGCCAACCATGTGAGCGTATCACCTGACGAGGTCCTAGTGATGGGTCGCTCCTTCAGCCATTGTTAAACTGAAGGTTATGCTGTCTCGTGATCCAAGACTCTTGCCGCGTCAGATTCTCTTGCTGTAGCCAATGCTTATGCTCGTTGATGTACGGGGACACTACAACCATGTGTTGCAAAACCGTGAAATGAGCTTGAGCATAGGAAGCCGGATAAGGCGTGATTGCTTTCCTTTCGATGGTCCCGATGCCCTGGAGTCTCCCCTCATGGCGAGATCGAGGCACACCTATTGGTTCGACCTGAGCCATGTAATCGACGCAGAACTCTACGACTTCTTCGGTGCATTAACCTTCGACAATGCTACCCTCCGACCGAGATCGATTCCGTACATAGGACTTGAGAATTCCCATATACCTCTCGAATGGGTACATGCTACGTAGGAACACAGGCCCACATATCTTTATCTCTATCACAAAGTGAACAACGAGATGGACCATGATATCGAAAAACGATGGAGGGAAATACATCTCAAGATTACATAGAGTCATCACCACCTCAGCCTACAGTGCATGTAGTGCTTCGGGATCGATGACCTTCTGCGCAATTGTGTTAAAGAAATAACACAGCCTGGTGATTGTCTCCCAGACCTTGACTGGCAAAATACTTCTAATTGCCACAGGGAGCATTTGTCATCAGCACATGACAATCATGAGACTTCATGCCAACTAATTTCAAATCTTGCATCGAAACAAGTCTCTTCATGTTAGAGGAGTAACCGGACGGAACTTTCACACCATGCAAGCACCGCACGCTTCAGCTTCTCTCGCCTTAGACAAAGTGTAACAAGCAGGTTCGCAGTATGTTCGGCCTGTATCTGTCTCTTTCGGTGCTAACTCAGGTCTTATGCCCATATCGACCAAGTCAACCGTGCATTAATATTGTCCTTTGTTTTGCCTTTAATATTCAATAAGAGACCAATCAAGCTATCACAGATATTCTTCTCTACGTGCATCACATCAATGCATTGCCGAACTTCTGGGTGCTCCCAATAAGGTAGGTCCCAAAATATTGATCTCTTCTTCCACGTGCTCTTCTCACGGGACCTCGATTTATTCCCCTTTCCAAACGCAACATCCAAGTTCTTAACCATATCATGAACATCTATCCCACTTAAAGGCTTTGGAGCTGAATCGTCTTCGTTCGTTCCATCGAAATGTTTTTTCATCTTGCAGTATGGGTGATTCCTCCGAAGGAACCTACGGTGATGCATGTACACGGTTTTGCACGAGTGATTCAGCCACACACTCTCGGTATTGTGTAAGCAGTGAGTACAGGCTTTGGTTCCTTTTGTACTCTGGCCTGATAGGTTACCAAGGGCAGGGTAATCATTTATGGTGCAGAACAAAAAGCAGTGCAAAGTGAAGTTCCCTCGTTTGTATGCATCCCATACTTGTACCCCGGGAACCCATAGTGTTTTCAGATCTTCCACCAATGGTGCTAGGTACACATCAATATCGTTCCCAAGTTGTTTCGGTCCTTAGATAAGTACAGACAACAAAATATACTTCCACTTCATAGACAACCAAGGAGGAAGGTTGTAGATACAGAGACGGGCCAAGTGCTTTGCCGACTGCTCATGTTACCGAAACGATTCATTCCATCTGTACTCAATCCAAACCTTATATTCCTCGGATCCTCACCGAATTCTTGAAACCTCCTATCGATGTTTCTCTACTGGATGGAATCAGCAGGGTGCCTTAGCATTCCATCATTCTTACGCTCCTCCGAGTGCCAACGCAACAGTTTTGCCTCATTTGGGTTCACAAACAAACACTTCAAACGAGGAATTATAGGCAGATACCATGCCACCTTAGCAGGAGGTCCTTTCATCACCTGGATGCCCTCGCTGTCATCATCTGAATGAGTCTTACGCTTGTACCGGGATGCATTGCACACAGGACATATGTGCAAGTTTGTGTACTCTTAGCGGTATAGGATACAGTCGTTCGGACATGTATGTATTCTTTCTACTTCCATTCCCAAGGGACAAAGAACCTTCTTAGCTTTGTAGGTGGTTGTCGGCAACTCATTTCCCTCGGGAAGCATGTTTGCCAATAAACGTAACAGCGCTGTGAAACTTTTGTCGGACAAACTGTTGCTTGCTTTCAATTTCAGCAGTTCAAGCACGGATGACAACCTTGTGTATTTCGACTTGTAGCCTGGAAACAAAGGTTTCTCTGGGTCCTCCATCAAGCCCTGGAATTTACCATATTCTCTATCATCATGGTTCCCTTCTACATCGCACAACATCTTATTTAGATTATCTTCCTGCAACCTATCCTCATCGGAACCACAATCGATATGATCATCCAACATATCATTGACTTCGTCGACCATGTTAATACTACCTGATTCCTGTATCTCCTGCTCTTCACCGTGACTGGTCCAACATGTACACCCCTTTTGAAACCCCTCATAATCAAGTGTGCTTCGATTTGCGTAAAGTTTCGAAACATCTTCAAATTCTCAAAGTCAATGCATGGACAAGACATAAACTGCACCCCTTATTAAACATATCCTCTTCTGCAGCTCTTCTAAAAGCGGAGATGCCATGAATGTACTCGGCACTTACACGGTTCTTAGTGTACATCCAGCTTCGGTCCATCTACGCCAAGCATATAGCATTTCGTGTTAAATATTAAAGTACACTAGGTGTCCTTATGCACACATTGCTAAATTATAACCAATTACTACCTTCGAACAAAACAAACAAATGCATCTACAAGTTAGATATCTAAACACAATCTTCAAATTAATTCTCTCTTTACCAAACTAGCTACCTAAATCTTATATATATATATATATATATATATATATATATATATATATATATATATATATATATATATATATATGCAATTAGATTTAGCCAATTCCTAACCTTTGATCACAAAGAACTTGCACATGCATGGACCTACAAGCTAGCTAGATCTAAACTATCTTCAAATTCTCTCCTAACCAAGCTAGATCTTGAATATAATATAATTACCCATTACTAAATTAACCTTAGATCAATAAGATCACACATGTATCTACAAGCTAGCTAGATCTAAACAATCTCCAAATTTCTCTTCTAAGTAATATCTTGAATATAAAGCAATTAATTAGAATCTAAGAAATTATATACTAATTAACCTGCTTAAATATAGAAAAGAATAGTACATGGATCTACAAGCTACATCTATATACAATTAATCTCTCTTCAAATTATCTCCTAACCAAGCTAGATCATGAATATAATGCAATTAAAACCCATTACTGTAAGGCCCCTATTTTTGATAAAAATACCAATAATGGGTACCATGTGCTTTCCGTACTAGTCCCATGATCAGTGGCTAATACGCACAATTACAAATTGATATCATAGTCATACACAAACTTTATTATCACAGCGGAAGCAAAGTACATAATATTCTTACAATACCAAAAGTAAAACATTTCAGTGGAGACATATTTCTTGTACTATGCCTTTAACCCAATATCCCCGCAGGCAACTGACAAGGAAGACCCTAGTAAAATTCATCGTTCAAGTCCCCAAATCCTGCATCATAAAATTTATCGTCGGGGTATTCTGTTTCTTCACCTAAAAACATCAACATAGGCAAGTTGAGTACTTACGTACTCGCAAGACTTTTACAAATCCTATAATACATGCAAGCCATTTCAAAGGATAGGCTACTATGGTTAATTTGCATAAAGCCAATTTGAAATGTAAATACCAAATAGTAGATTGCAAACGGAATTTGAGTAAAAGCGATTTAATACAAGAAAATAACACAATGTAAGAACGATTAAGTAAATTTCACGAACCTTAGTATTATGACCATATCCACGAACCAACTTCTACCAACACCCGGTAGAATCCAGTTTTATGATAATAAAAACATCTAATTAGTGCTGGCGCACCAAGATTCCCATAACCGCGAGAACGGCTTTTCGAAAAATTTTACACTCTACAGAGGTATACAACTTTACCCACAAGAAATGATCAACCCCTTTTGCTAGGCCAGTATCACACTTCCTTTGGTGTGTCGGCAAGGAGATCATAACATAACCGTTACATTACTTAATCCTAACTTTGCACCAGCCTGATGACGTTAAACCCATACTATGGTATAAATGTTTGTATAGTCACTGCACAACAAATGATTAAGCATATCCATAGTATAGCGTTCACCGTGGTATCAGCAAACGTGACTCCCAACACCTCGGTGTGGGCGCCCCTTCGAGCAACCAGTCACTGAAGAAGCTCGTACTACTCCAGCCTACCAATGTGCAAAGCTAGTCTTAAGTAACTTAATAGGTTAAGACTGTCCCATACCAGCACTTGTGGTTGTACGACAATTCTTGGGTTTAACGAACACGTAGTTCGGTCCTTAATCTAACACGGGCAATAATCTCCCCTACACTACGTACAAGTCCCTTGTACATTCGGCTATTGCCAATAATTGCCCGCATCTAAATCATAGTTTTTATTTTCATTTTTAACCAAAATACCAACCATAAAGAATGGTCATACCCAACATTTTTAGTCATATCCAACATTTTTAAATTGTAATGAACTTGTCTTTATTAAGCATGGCTAAGCATGACACTAAGTGTGAGTAACCCAAATTGACATCAAGTATTGTCTATGTTATTCTAGGGTTATCAAGGTTCACAAATCCATACTTATCAAGGAAGTTCTATGAAACTACAGGTACAACTAGCAATACCCATAAAATAGCAGACTTTAATAAAAGTAACGTATGCAGTAAAACATTTAATGAAAATATTTATAAAACTAGGATCAATATGATCAAAGGGGGTGCTTGCCTTGTTGATTATTCTCGTAGTCAAATTCTTGATCGTCGTCGACTACTCCGGGTTCGTCGGGTTCTACACGTCGTATAATAATAGCATAACAAATAATAAATTTCAATAGGGCCAAAAAGAAAACAGATGGAAAAATTCAAATAAAACGATTTCATAATTCAGGGATAGTTGCATGGATCATTTATTCTTATTCTACAATTTAAAGGATTAAATTTATTTAGATTAATATCGAATTACTTTACTACCTATTTACTGACTCAAATTTTTCTTATAGGAAACTCTAAGTATTTTTACACAGGTTCTTAAGATTACTAGGAGGCTAAAAAAATTTAGTTTACTCAATTTGGAGGACATTTAAAAAAATTCTATGAATGGTATATTTTAGATTCTTTTTTAAATTTAAATTTAAAATTCAAACAGAATGCACTTTCATAATATTTTTGCATATTCTAAGTCTGCATGATTTATCATGAATTTAGAATTTTATTTCATCTCATTTGGCTGGATGGTTCAAAAGTTATAAGCATTTGAATATCCTAGGGTTTGAAAAAAATACTGAAATTCAGAAATTTACCAAAAACGGAAAGTACGCTTTTGCGACCAAAGTGCGCTTTCCATTTTTGGCTGGCACCGGGCCGAGGCATTGATAGGCCAGGCCCAAGCGGCAGCGAGAGGCGGCATGCGCTAAGTGGCTGACGCGCGGGACCGCGCGGACTATGCAGCGCGTGAGGCTGACAAGCGGGGTCCGCTCAGCAGAGGCTTGAGCGACGCTTGCGGCTGACTCATGGCGCCCACTTGTTGGTGACCAGAAGGAGAGTGTAAAACTTTTCGAAAATCCGTTCCAAGGCTCGCCGGCGACGAAGCATTGCCGGAGGTTGCGAATGGGTTCCACCATAGGCACCAGGGCATCCATGCGCATCTAGGGGAGGTGTTAGTTCATCCGGAGGTGGTCGGAGATGGCGTGCCACCGTGAGGGGGGGCGGCGCCACGGCTGATGGCGGCGGAGCTCAAGCACAGGTTTTTACAGTGATTTTTCACCACCATGAGAATCAGTGCATCTAAAGGATTCCATTTTCGGGTTCGGTTCGGAAAATGAGTAATCGAAGGAGCTTCTCACCGTCCTTGTGCGGTGGCGGACAACGAAGCTCGACGTGAGGGCTCGCTGGAGAAGAAGATCACTGGATGGGTTCAGGGATGGCAACTAGTGGCTTTGAGAAGGCTCTGGTTTAAACAATTCGCATTATGGTTCACCGGAATAGCTAATTGAAGTTTTTCCACTTTCTACTGGTTTCGCCATGGTTGGAAGAGATGAGGCGGTTTTAGGTGTGATAAACTGGAATGGGTAAGGCTCCGAGTTTTTGTACTGCTCTAGAGGATGCGGAGAGGTTTTATAGCCAACGAAGGCGGTTGGGTTGAGAGTTTGAGTCATGGTCGGTTACTGCGACGTGCACGCGCTCACGGCCGTTCTTTGACGAGAGGGAGAGAGAGAGCATGTCGGCCGAGGCAGCTGTGGCGTGTCCAGGTGAGGTGTAGGCGGCAGCTTTGGGTGACGTGTTGCGGCGCCGATTGGGAACGTGACAAGAGAAGAGGCGGCGCAGCTCTGGTTCGGCCTGGTCGCGAGAGAGGAAGGGAGAGGAGAAGAGAAGAGAAGATATGAGGAGCCTGATGTGTGGGGACAAGTGTCCACATGGCAGTGAGCTTGGTGAGGGAAGTCGGCATAGGACAGCTGGCAAGTTGGGCCCACACGGCGGTGAAGAGTATTGGCACATGCATGAAGGTTCTAGTCTAGCCGAGGAGATTTCACCGATTTAGAATAGCTAATAAGATCAAAATTTTATGAGAATTTTTGCATAGGTCGGTAAGGAAGAGATGAAGGTCTGGTAAAATTTTTAGGTAAATACTATGGGTAGAAATATTGTAAGAAATCTGACAATGCATAATTATTAATTTCTGCTGATTCTGATTTTTATTTAATTGAAGGTCAAGATCAGTTTATTATTTTATGATACTTTTTGAGAGTATTTGGAGAAGTATTTTTTACCTTAAGTAAATTTTCATATTTTTATATTTGATATTTTATTTTTAATAATTCTGACATTACTATTTTCAGTTTTTCAATTTCTCTATTTATGAATTTTTAAAATTACTAAATGATGGGATACATTTTTGATATTTTTACTAGAGATGGATAGGGACAGGAAGTCGGCATGGTAAACATTTTAACTCAGTTTAAGTTCGGGTGACTTCTGAAGAAATCTTATAGTTTCAGATTTAAAATGCCTCTTCATGATTACTTATGCCTTTTAATATATTTTATTGATCCAGATCAGTGCAAGTTGTATAATCAGGATCCTGGATGGATCTGGGATTTATTTGAGATTGTTCCAATTTTTATTGATTTTGGATTTTTATCTTTTTACTTTTACCATTTACCATATAATTCATTTAGATTTCTTTTAATAAGAAAAAGCCAAAAAGAATTTCTTTAATTCAGAAAAACCAGAAAATAAAACAATAAATCACATAAATATTTTTGATATTATATTTCTTATTTTATTAAATTTTGGGCTGTTACAATTAGTGCCCTTATATAGAAAGAACACATGAATCTACAAGCTAAATCTAAAAAATCATCAAATTCTATCCTTACCAAGCTAGATCTTGAACATACTGCAATTAGACACCATTACTAACCTTAGATCACCAAAATCAAATGATCCTCAATCACCCTTCAAAATCAACAGTCTTGTTTTACTAAATCGCCTCACAGCCGCAGCCAAATGAAAATAGATCCCGAAACCCTAAAATGCACCAAGTGGCTCAGGCCTCTGTATTATATATCGCTGAGAGATATCACAGCCGGTTTTATAAAAAAACCATCAATGATAAACATAGTATTCCAGACGGTTTTATAATAAAACCGTCTGTGATATATGACAGACGGTTTTATCATAAAACCGTCTAGGACAATACCTGATATTTCAGACTGTTTTATAACAAAATCGTCTGTGATATCTTCACAGACGATTTTGAACTAAAACCGTCTCTGACATTGATGTATATCACTGACTGTTTTTGTAGAGTACCGTTTGTGATAATGTCACTGACGGTTTCAATATAAAATCGTCAGTGATGTTAATCGTCATAGACGGTTTTGAGGAACTGTCTGTGATGAGGCGTCTAATATAAGTCTTTCTGTAGTAGTAATTCATCGCTTCAAGACCCAAGCTCAGAGCAAGATCAGAACCTATTCCAAGGCAAGTTGGGCTTTGATCACGTTGCACTTAGTTTTACAAATCCGCTATATTGTCTTTTAACTATTGCATAATATTTCATGGGTACAAATAGTTTTGATTACTTTGGGATCTAGTTATTATGCTGCCATGATCTAATTATCACCCTAGGATGGTTAAATTGCTAGTTGGTTAATATTAGTAATCAATATGGGTTGGTTAGACCGTGTTAGTCTGCTTAGCCATGCCACGTACATGTCACATATTTGGAATATTGAAAGTTAATCTTGACTAATGGAATATGGAACAATGAATTTGGAAATGGTGTGTGTCATGAGTTGTCACACCATGATGTTGAATTGTTGTGGCGTGGAGGTCACGCAATGAGATTGATTTGTTGATGGCACATGGTGCATGGTAATCAACTAGGGTGGCATCATTTTAGATCGAGGCAGGTTGCAAGGGGTAGTGTGCTAAGGTGGGCCAGTAGGGTAGGGGTATGTGGAAGTCTTGCCTCGGTCATTCTAAGGACTTAAACTTGCAAGCCTTTGACCTGAGTCAATCATGCAACCACATATCTGGAATGGGACAACCTAGCTGACTAATTTGTAATGTCTAGATTTTGGTGCTGCTGTGGTGAATAGTGGGTTCTAGGATTGGGTAGACTCACATGGCGCAAGAGGGGGGCCCTGTTGTGGTGGTTTAACCCTTCAGTGTTGAAACCTTAGCGAGCAATACTGGGTCTAGGCGGAGCATTATAAAGGCTTTGTGATGATCACTCGCCTTGGTGGTGTTTGGTTGTATCGTGTGGGTAAAGTGCATAACCTACATTTACTTGAGAAATGTTGCAAATTATTAATATTGATATTTGTTTTACTGCTTTTGATCTACTTATTGTATTCTTTATCAAATGCTGCTTTACTGCAAATTAGCCATTCCTTTGGAGCAAGCCTTATATATAGTTATAGTAGAATTGCATTCTGTGCACAACTTGTTGAGTACTTTATATACTCACCCCACCTACAACAACAACCTCAGAGGATGATGAAGCTACACTTATTCCAAAGGAGTACCATGATGGTGCGAATGATTAAGGTTCGAGCCTTGTCAGTTGCTTGTGGCGAACTGGAGAGCCACTACATTCGTTTATTTTCCGCTGCTGCATATTTCCTATTTCTTAGTTTAAGCCCTGCGTGGCAAATAATCATATAAGTCACAACAGTTATTACTAATTAATGGAACTATTATCTTACTCCACAGTGTATGATTGTGATAATATCTATGTTGAGTCTGTGTGCACTAGCATGATCCTGAACTAGTGCGATATACACAGAGGGTCCGAATTTGCATATTTGGGTTCCGACATGGTGCAAGCTTTTCGCTCTGTTTCTGAAAGAATAACTTGAGCAGTAGTTAGAATCGAAATTTTTTGAGTGACATACTAGAAAGATGTAATGACGCAAGTATATATAATAATGTTTTGATTTGATGATCGCATAGTTCGTTGAGTAGAAATGGATATATATGGTACCAATAAAATTCAGCAACCGATTATATATTTCAGGGAATTGCTAAATGACACTCGAGTATTTTTTGTTTATGAGCATTTAATTTTTTTTGTCTATTAGATATTGGTGTTTTTATTTGTTTGTAAGCACAAAATTTGTTTGACTATTAGACATTGCTTTGTGATCCACGTTGTGCTTTATCATTTTGACTTTGTAATCTATGTTTTTATTTGTTGTGTTCCTTATAATCTGTTTTGTTCCTTTTTTTACAAATTGTCATATTATTTTTTACATAATTTAATTTATATAAAATTAGTATATAATTGATGTAAAAAGGCTATGCAAAAAAAATGTTCCTCGTCCAATACCTAAACAATTGAATACTCCTTGATAAAATTAATCTCTACTACTTCTAATTAGGAGTTGGTGGCGATCGTCCGTTCTCCACCCTTCACCACCCTCACATCCATTCTCCACCCATCGGGTCACGCCGTGTGGCCAGTTGCGTTTGCCAAACCCAGGCCCAAAACGTATCTGTCGAACGAAATCCTGACTATCCCATACCGAGCAGCCCAAACTCTCAAGGGGTCCCTCTCCGCGTCCCACTCCGCGCTCCTCTCGTCCACCGCACCACTGCTTTCCTCTGTGCTCACGTCCTCACCCCGCTGTGTTCGCCTGCTCGCGCTCACCGCCCGATCTAACGCCCACTTCCAGGCCGAAAACCACAACCTCTACCTCGCCCTTCGAGCCGTCGATGCTATCGACCGCGACCTCGCCTCCGGTCCCAAGCCTCTGCCCCTCCCCATCCTCCAACACATGCTGCTCAACCTCGTCCTCGCGGGCGCGCCCATGCTGAGCGTGAGATTTCCATGGAGTTCTCCCACTGGATGGTCAACATCCGCGCTGCGTCGCGGCACCTTGGCTAGGTATCCATCGGTCGGTCCGCCGTCGCCAGGCAGCGCCAGGAGGAGCTCCGCTCCAAGCACCACCCACTGGAGGAGTGCATCACCCTAGATGACGATGGTGTTGGCGACCTTGATGACTTCGCGGTAGCTTCTGCAACAGCAGACGTCGCAGATGGTGCGGCTGCAGCGTCATTCAACCTCACACCGCTCTATCGCATGATGAATATACACCAGACGTTGGCGCTTGGGGAGCCGTTCAAGAAGTACTGCCTAGAGAATATGAAGTTGTAGCTGACGTCAGACTTTGATGTGATTGCAGCGACTCCATTCCTTGAGTCTCACCAGGTGTTCTTCTCGCAGATTGCTGGGTTCTTTATTGTTGAGGACCGTGTGTTTCAAACAGGGGATGGGCTCACGTCACGGGTTGATGTAGATGCACTGTGGGATGCCGCAATGGGAAAGATGGTCTCTGTGATGGAGGACAACTTCTCTCGGATGCAGACATTAAATCACTTTCTTCTCATCACTGATTATGCTGCTTTGCTTGCTGCCACGATAAGGCGGTATGGTTACCCAATCGAGATGCTGCTCGATGTGCTTAAAAGAAACTACTATTCTTCATGGAGAATGTTGTTTATGTTTCTCCTTGGGCCATTCAAATGAATATTGTAGGTACGCCTATTCATTCTTTGTTTTGTGATTTATGTTGTATCGGAAGGAAGTGGAAAGGAGTGGTGGATGGCATCTGACATGGCATAACCCTAAGAAGGTTATTTATGCCCTGCAGCAAACCATCTGATTTTTGTATCCTCGTTTTGCATCTCTTACTTGTTTCTTTCATACAACGATATCAAGACACCGACTGACGGGTGCACAAATGTTTAATTGTAGAGGTATAGAATCGACTGTAGATTTTCTGCCCGCTCGACTGTAGATTTTCTACCCTATTTTCCTTGAAAAGAGCAAGCAATCTACTGTTTCAATAAAGAGAATTTCTACCTTATTTTTTACATGGCTTGCTTCTTTTGTTGTAAATGTTTTAATTAAACAGGAACACAGAACACAATCATTTCTCTGGTTCTGTGCCTGTGAAGTTACTGAACATGCCAAACTTCTCGTTGACAGAGCTATTGATGTCAACATTTCTCTACCTTTAATGTTTTAAGACAAATCCATCTTTCATATGCTCAAGAATTCAAAATTCAACTACTTTTTGTGTGATATTTGTTTTCACAAGATGCTCATATAAATTAATGTACCACACAGGAAGGATAATCCATTCAATACCAGCATAGCCCCATCACCATCAGCAGATTAGCATAACCAAAGTTAGTTAGATAAATGTTCATAAGCTTCCGTGCAGATGTAACTATAGGATGTCAGATGCCCTAGCCTGAGGGCATGAACAAATACTTGCTATGTTCAGAACAACCCAAGTTCCTATCATCGCGCATGACACTGACCATTTCATCTTGAATCATCTGCAATTAAGATGCACATATTATTCAACTCATTACCATTGAAAACTGTGTCATGCAAACGGATAATCTGACTATCTGAATGTTTTAAAACCACCTTTGTTGCATTCCCCATTTCTGATAATTCCGCATCATGTCCAAAATAATGAAAACTTAAGGTCTATTCTTGAGCAACTGATCACTGTAGTACTAGAAAAAAAGTGGAGTGAGGGTTAATTACCTGCTAAGTCTCAGATTTAGTTGACTAAGGAAGAGACCTAACTGTGGCCAAGTACCATCTCCAACTCTCAGGTTCCTCAGAACTTGCAAGTACTGCAGGCACGAATGATGGATGGAAAGGCGCTATCAAGTTAGAAGGAAGGATGTTTGATTTTCCCTCAGAGAGAGTAAGTTGTGGTACATCACCCACCATTTCCAGCTTGTATTACTCAAAATCATACTCAACCTGCAAGTAAAATAAAAGAAAATCTATAGATATTATATTCTGATCTAAATTGCATAGCAATGATAGTTTAGTGTTTCATGCTTGAAGTCTATCGTTGTGCCATCGTTGCTACATTCTTTCATCTCTTTTATTGTGTTTTATCCATGTACAGTAGATAGTTATGCATTGTTTATAATTGGTTACAGCTTTCGAACTTGTTGTCGTTTTTAGGTTGAAGTGTTGCAGTGTTTAGATACTCAATTGATAAGTTCTGAAAAGTTACTGCCAGTATCACTTGCTAAATTATGTCTATATAATCTTGAATTTGCTTTTGGTGTTTACTCTGAGCCATTTATAAAGAAATATTTTGTTACTATTCTTTTATTGAACAAGCTCCAGCCTTTAGTAATGATACTGGCTGATGGATTTTCCGAATTTTATAGTTGGATTTAGCTTACTATTAGTTGTGTACTGCAGCTGACCTGCTTTGTATTGCCACCTCAATACAGATATCTGTTGCAACCATACACAATTTGGAGTGCAAAGGAGACACCTGAAATCCTTTCCTTGATGGAACAAAATTTACACTTAGAGCCATTAGAGGTAAGTCTAGATGTATTATGTTGTATACGGTATTTATCTTTTGTTAAAGAGGTATGTATTGCATTTCAGTGCGCTCACTGAACTTTGTTTGCTCTTATATGCCCCGGTTGATTGATTAGTTCATTTGTTTTTGTTTACTTCAATTAATCTCTAATCAAGGCCTTTCATTACTGAGGTAAGACCACACAAAGTTGGGCCTTTTTGGCCTGTGGCAGTTAGAACACAACTTCTTCCATAGGACCTATAGGTTACTACTACTGCTCTAAAGTGCGAATTTGCAGGCTTTCTGCTAAACTGAACCTAAATTTACCAGTCAATCTAGCTTAACCTGAAAATAGAATATTAATCGATTCTTAGTCTGAACAGAATTCACAAGACATAAATGATTATGCCTCTTACTCAGATTGTCTCCGGTTAACAACTTACGGTAAGTAAAAAGACGAAGATGTGAACTCTCGGATGAACAGAAAGATTCCAAAGAGTATGTAAATAAACAGGAGTTATAGCTCTAAAATTGATCATAACTTAAAAGTATTTCATATTATAAAGTCTAGAAGGATGATAATTTGAAATAACATTATCTTACTCTTTAGTAAAGCAAATATCATCCGCAACTTTAACAATATCTAACCACATCTTCTAAAAATAAACTTTAGATTAACTCCATCCCAGGCCTAAGCTACACTTTTCTTTTCCTCATTAAGTAGAATATAGGCTACACTTTCCTTTTCCTCATTAACTAGAATATATAGTTCGTCCATTTTTCTAAGTTGTTAATGCCATAGGAAATTTATGTGAATTTGTCCAAAAATTTTTGGCTTTGTTTGGTGTTTATTTAAGCAAAATTTCTTTTTCTTTGCTTTCTTTAATTCGAACATCAATTTAAATTTGTATTATATCATGTTTAACAAAATGATTTTGGGTCGGACCGTATGTACTTTCCCATCAATGATACTGCCACAAAATGAGCCTACATGGGGTCTCACTCAATTTTTTCTCCACAATAAAGAGACCAGTTTATGAACCATTTTACATGCCCACGAAAAACAATGTAATGAATGGTCTGATCAATGATCTTTCGATGCTTTGGTATGCAGCTCTGATACAAATCTGTAGCAGGTCTTGGAGGTCATCAAAGCAACTATAAATTACTGAGGTGCAGGAGAAAGCTACTACTGTTTGTTGTGCCTTGACAGTAGAGGCAGCAAATTATGGTCACTGTGCGTGCATATGTACTCCATAGTCCATTCATTGTTGGTCTGTAGCCTGCACATGCATGTCCACAAACCAACTTATTTGACATCACGCCAATAAAGTTCCAAAGATGCCGACGATTGTGGTTGTACCGTTTGGCTATAGTTATACATGCTAATGTGATGCTTGTATATAGAGATATATATCACCTTCTTTTGAGATTCCGTTGCAACGCACGAGCACCCTACTAGTAGTACTCAAATGGGAGAAGAGGCAATTGATTTTATCCATTAGATTTAAATCTAAAAGCTAAAAATTTAAGTACTATTTTGTAAGGAAACACTTAGATTATCTCTAGACAACCCCTGAATTTCAATCCTTGGACAAAAACAGTCAGCTTGCCCCACAGCCTATTTGATTTGTCCCTCCGAAATGACTGTGATTAATTGCTGTACGTTTCCTATGAAATTTCCAAATGCCTTTTTCACCTTCTACTCATCTTCCGAGTGAGAGCAAGATGGAAGTGGAAACAAGGAACACTCACGTTAAAGCAGTTCTAATGCGTTGCATCCCCCTACAGTGGGCTACTTGTGATTGTCTAGGGCTGGGAGTTGGATACTCTATGCTGTTGTGGTCAACCACATCGCTTGCCTCCTTCACCATGGAAGATGAGCTAAGGATAGAAGAAGGCGACGTTGCCCAATGGTACAAGGATGTATTTGGGCGAGGAGATGGTGGATCTGTTTGTGTGAGGGAGATAAATTTGGAGGCGAGGAAGACAAAGTCTCAGAGCATAACAATTTTGAAAGACCATGTGGAGGTCTACCTATTTGTGTGATGAGTAATTGACATGGTTTGAGCTTGTGGTGCTCGAATTTAAGTTTGATTTGGATTCAATTTTGAATTTGAAGCATTTTGAGGTGCTGTTAGGTTGGACGGCACTACCGGCCTTGGAGTGGTGGTAGTGCCGGCCAGGCTGTAACACCTCGGCACCCACAGTGCCCTGAGTGTCACAAAAACAGGAAATAAAACTAGATAAGGAAGATCAACTCTAATAGTACTCCGAAATCCACTAAATATTTCGGCAGCACCTTCCCTAAAACTTGGACATCCACTCAGCAGACAAAAGACAATAATCATTCTGATATCATCTACAACATGTCATGGAATCAATCAACCATCATGACCAACTAAGCACACAACTAAACATAATATCATCAATTAAACTTAACTACAACGCGATTACATAATGAATTCAACTAGTTTTTAGAGTGAACTGATTAACCCAACTAATCTTTTAACATGTCATGAGCGTGAGTGGAGGTGCAGCTAAGTCCCATCCCGGCAAGTCGCTCTCAGGGTACCTAAAAACATTAAACAAACAAGCATGAGTTCAAGACTCAGCAAAGTGCATCACAAACCAATTTACACAATTAAATCAACTGTAAGAGCATACTTCTTATCCAAATCCATGAATTTATAAAACAATAATATCAACAACATTTACCTCTTTTCACTTCATTACTTACTTCCTACACGTACCTCATTAAACCTCTTTGGATGAGTCCACATTTCTATTGAACTCAAAATCATCGTTAGGATGCAATGCGACATGCATGCTCATGAATGCTCTTTTCTTTGCACGTACCGGTACTGCCGAGTGCACACCCGTCGGTGTGCACCCTCACGTCCCTTCCATCCCGTGGAAGGTGCCTACTCTTACTGTCTCGCTCCCATTCACTTCGATAAATGGGACCACGAGGTAGGACTTTCATGTTCACTACGTGTGAACACAGAGGCCCGCATCAGAATGGGTCGCCTCTTCTATTATGAATGCACGTATGCAATTTACATGAATACATGTGCAACTTCATTCATTTTCACCACTTGCATAGTCATGCCCGATTTCGTAAACATCAGTCAATTCATCCATCCATGAATTACCGTTCTTACTAGTCTAAGCAAATTCAAGAAATATGCATGGTAGCACATCATATCATATTCATATGCACAAGCAACCAATCAACATTATAATATCCTTCTAGTTGATATACTTGCCATCTACCGAGAGGAATGGAGTGGCGGAAAGAAGAAGCCACTCCCGAAGCTACTCCACCTGGAAATACAATTGCGCACTCAAATTCACATGTTTTAGAGTCAACAAACAGCACTTTCACTCCCTAAATCAAATTTGCCCGAAAACTCTGAATTCATACAAAACTAGTTTAGATAGCCCACTTCACCACAGCATAACTACTGCTATATAACTTTAAATTGAGCAAAAGTAGACATTTTAAGCATCTACATAAAATTTTCCATGTATCTCTAGGCAATTGCAGATTTCAACTCGGCCTCTAACTTGTCCTAAATCACATAACAAAATTGAATCTGCTACTAGTCACAATTTGGACAGCAAAAGGTAAAACTTGCATAACTTTTTAATGGTTGAGCCAAATTGAGTGAACTCAGTTTGTAATTAATCACAAGAGGATAATATACAACTATATTATAGCCATTTATTCAGAAGATGCATTACTAGTTCCCAGATTAGAGATGAACAGAAGTTATATACATTAACAGTAGTTCTGAACAGCTGGTACTAAAATGAACATAACTTTTAATTCGCTAAGTACAAATTTGCATTCTTAGGCTCCAAATGACCACAAGAGGATAACCTATTGTTACCCCATAGCCATTTTCTCAACACCTGAAAGTAATGTCCTCAAACTGCCCTTTGAACTTCAGACCAACTCTGAACTTTCAGCAGAAATCTCAGTTCTGGACAGCAACTTCAACATTCCAAAACTTTTGATCCCTAACTCCAAATCAAGGATACAAATACACTTTCTAAATCTACAGGAAATTTCCCACATTTATCTAGGCAATCAAAAATCTTAATTCGGCCTGTTGCTATATCAAATCTTCAGTTGAACATTTCGGGCGCAATGCAGAACCTAATCTGGACAGTCAACACCAAAAATGGCATAACTTTCAATTGGCTGATCGGACTTTAGTGTTCTTATACTCAAATTAAAGGATTCGACGATCTACAACTTTCTCGACAGCCAACAGCTCAGAAACCAACCTAACTGCCTCAAATCGGCGCTCCAAAATCGGGCAGTGCACAGCCCGAATTGAGTACAGAGTTCCCTCCATTCTAGAGCTAGTTCCCCATCCCCCAAAAAAATTTTAGATCTACGAACCCTAGCACCAATGCAGCCCACTAAAGCTCCCCATACAGCAAGCACAGCTCAAAAAAAATCAAGAATCCATACCTCTCTTGGCTCCCAAAGAGGAAGGAAGGAGGGGGCTGCTTGCTGTTTGGAGGGCTGCAGCAAGGGGAGCTGGGGCTGCCGCCCGACCGGAGGAGCTCACCGGCGGCTGGCCGGTCGGAGGAGGTCGCCGGCTAGCTGGTCGGGAGCAGGCTTGGGGAGGACGCCGACTGCAGCTTGGAGCAAAAAAAATTCGGTTGGGGCAAAATGAGGGAGAGTTGGCTGGTTGCAAGATGGGGAAAAGTGATGAGGGAGTTGGGTGAGTTGGGGAGAAAATTAAGGAAAAGGGTACCCACTCTCTCCTAACAAAAGGAAAATCTCAACAGGCCCTCAAAACACCGGACCAAAAACATAAAATTTTTTTAAGCAAGTTAGAAACCACCACTTAAGTAGTTAAGAAAATGAAAATTTCCCAAATAAACGAAGGACATCAAAATAAATGTTTAATTGCAGAACTGGTATTACATTCTCTCCCCCTTAATGGAATTCGACCCCGAATTCGAAGAACATCAACTACAACAAAACAAAGTTCACAAGGGCTTGCAACTCAAAGCAACCACGCTCATTCAAATGAATCCAAACGACAAATCAAATTTCCAAGTCCAACTATTAACGAAAGTGATTTGACTCACCTCAGACCAAGCTTTCTCTTCTCAAAACTATATATTCACTCCAATTTCTACTTAAATTTGCAAGGGACAAAACTCCCTAGCATTGCGATTCCAACGAAGTTCTGAACAAGGAATCTCACGAAATTATCTCAATCTTCATCCTCAAATTCACCCACTAAGGGACTCGATCAAATTAATTGATATGCCAAATCCTCATATCGAACATAACATACCACTATCGCGAAATACTCTGATGCTTTACATCAACACCTTGCTATAATAAATTCATCTACAAAAGATTCTAGACCTTCTCAGTCGGGATCAATACTAGCATTATCAGGACACAATCCCGTACTTCCAATTAATTTCCAGGACTCGCAACACTTCGCATAAAACAATAATCAACACTCACTTTAGATCAATTGCCATCTCAATTAATCTTTCTCTACCACATAATAAATTAGGTTGTTTTTTTTAAACAACCTACAAATTCACTTTAATATAATCAGTCACCCACATCATCTCAAAGTTCTAACTACTAATCATACACTTAACGTCTTGAACATCTTCGTGGGTCACATACCCAACCTTTAAGGAAAACACAGCTCTTAAGCATGAATGAACACTGATAAATAGTTTCTTCTTTCCAGAAAAACCCAAATAGAAATTGCAACAGAGCGCAACTCTCAAATACCCAAACTCTGGCATGCAAAAGATCTTCATCAAATCTCAAAGTTACAACTTCCACAAGGGAAAATAATTGCAAGGGGAAAACCAAACAATCAACCACATCCTTTCTGATAAAACCTTAACACCAAGAATCCACAAGACTTAAGTTTTACATCAAGACTTCAATAATTTCTTTTAAACTCGGAGAATAACAACACAAGAATAAATCGATAACTTTCTCCGTAAAGCAATCCAATAAAACCGGGCGTCAAAGCTGGAATGGCAACCAAAAGAGGCGTCACACTAAACTCTTCTTCTTTGTCTTCAACCAAAGAAGGCAAAACCAAAAACCGTCGAAAGAACAATCAGCGAATACTCGTTACCAAACACCTTTCCTTTGTTTCCAACCAGTAAAGACCAAAATAAATCAACCAAACCGATCGACAGAGCGGTAGAAGAAATCTAAAGGATCCACCACCAAACTTTCTATTGGACTCCAACCAATGAAGCTAAAAGGAACCAACAAACTCCATCCACTCTCTAAACCTTGTCAAAAAGACGATGACTTTTACCTACGAGGGCTCCAAACTTCGGTTGTGGCTTACCCACCACAACCACCACCATGGCCACTACCATGGCCACTCCACAATAGAAGAAGGTGACCAAACCCTTGGCACAAAGACAACTCACTTAATCTCAATAACAAGAACAACTCAATTCATTCCTTTCATAAACATAGCAACATACATTATCAAATGTAGTACTCAACATCAAAGCTTAAATACAACATTTAAGCGTAAAGCAACGATACCCATACCTTTTCCTATCATGCATCGAGTGTGTCAAGTTTTAAATTAATTAACCACTCTACTTGATTTTAAGGTTGTTGCCCTAAGGCCAAATTTTTAAAAAGTGAAACCTATGCCTTGTTTCTAATTTTACGCAGCAATATTTTTAGTTTACTCTAGAGTAATTTGCTAAATTTACATGCCACGGACCTAAAGCCCGCTCGATACCAATCAGAACACCTCGGCACCCACAATTGCCCTCGAGTGTCACAAAACAGAAATAAAACTAGATAAGGAAGATCAACTCTAATAGTACTCAAAATCCACTAAATATTTAGCAACACCTTCCTAAAACTTGGACATCCACTCAGCAGACAAAAGACAATAATCATTCTGATATCATCTACAACATGTCATGGAATCAATCAACCATCATGACCAACTAAGCACACAACTAAACATAATATCATCAATTAAACTTAACTACAACGCGATTACATAATGAATTCAACTAGTTTTTAGAGTGAACTGATTAACCCAACTAATCTTTTAACATGTCATGAGCGTGAGTAGAGGTGCAGCTAAGTCCCATCCCGGCAAGTCGCTCTCAGGGTACCTAAAAACATTAAACAAACAAGCATGAGTTCAAGACTCAGCAAAGTGCATCACAAACCAATTTACACAATTAAATCAACTGTAAGAGCATACTTCTTATCCAAATCCATGAATTTATAAAACAATAATATCAACAACATTTACCTCTTTTCACTTCATTACTTACTTCCTACACGTACCTCATTAAACCTCTTTGGATGAGTCCACATTTCTATTGAACTCAAAATCATCGTTAGGATGCAATGCGACATGCATGCTCATGAATGCTCTTTTCTTTGCACGTACCGGGACTGCCGAGTGCACACCCGTCGGTGTGCACCCTCACGTCCCTTCCATCCCGTGGAAGGTGCCTACTCTTACTGTCTCGCTCCCATTCACTTCGATAAATGGGACCACGAGGTAGGACTTTCATGTTCACTACGTGTGAACACAGAGGCCCGCATCAGAATGGGTCGCCTCTTCTATTATGAATGCACGTATGCAATTTACATGAATACATGTGCAACTTCATTCATTTTCACCACTTGCATAGTCATGCCCGATTTCGTAAACATCACCAATTCATCCATCCATTAATTACCGTTCTTACTAGTCTAAGCAAATTCAAGAAATATGCTTGGTAGCACATCATATCATATTCATATGCACAAGCAACCAATCAACATTATAATATCCTTCTAGTTGATATACTTGCCTTCTATCGAGAGGAATGGAGTGGCGGAAAGAAGAAGCCACTCCGGCTACTCCACCTGGAAATACAATTGCGCACTCAAATTCACATGTTTTAGAGTCAACAAACAGCACTTTCACTCCCTAAATCAAATTTGCCCAAAACTCTGAATTCATACAAAACTAGTTTAGATAGCCCACTTCACCACAGCATAACTACTGCTATATAACTTTAAATTGAGCAAAAGTAGACATTTTAAGCATCTACATAAAATTTTCCATGTATCTCTAGGCAATTGCAGATTTCAACTCGGCCTCTAACTTGTCCTAAATCACATAACAAAATTGAATCTGCTACTAGTCACAATTTGGACAGCAAAAGGTAAAACTTGCATAACTTTTTAATGGTTGAGCCAAATTGAGTGAACTCAGTTTGTAATTAATCACAAGAGGATAATCTACAACTATATTATAGCCATTTATTCAGAAGATGCATTACTAGTTCCCAGATTAGAGATGAACAGAAGTTATATACATTAACAGTAGTTCTGAACAGCTGGTACTAAAATGAACATAACTTTTAATTCGCTAAGTACAAATTTGCATTCTTAGGCTCCAAATGACCACAAGAGGATAACCTATTGTTACCCCATAGCCATTTTCTCAACACCTGAAAGTAATGTCCTCAAACTGCCCTTTGAACTTCAGACCAACTCTGAACTTTCAGCAGAAATCTCAGTTCTGGACAGCAACTTCAACATTCCAAAACTTTTGATCCCTAACTCCAAATCAAGGATACAAATACACTTTCTAAATCTACAGGAAATTTCCCACATTTATCTAGGCAATCAAAATCTTAATTCGGCCTGTTGCTATATCAAATCTTCAGTTGAACATTTCGGGCGCAATGCAGAACCTAATCTGGACAGTCAACACCAAAAATAGCATAACTTTCAATTGGCTGATCGGACTTTAGTGTTCTTATACTCAAATTAAAGGGGATTCGACGATCTACAACTTTCTCGACAGCCAACAGCTCAGAAACCAACCTAACTGCCTCAAATCGGCGCTCCAAAATCGGGCAGTGCACAGCCCGAATTGAGTACAGAGTTCCCTCCATTCTAGAGCTAGTTCCCCCCATCCCCCCCCAAAAAAAATTTTAGATCTACGAACCCTAGCACCAATGCAGCCCACTAAAGCTCCCCATACAGCAAGCACAGCTCAAAAAAAATCAAGAATCCATACCTCTCTTGGCTCCCAAAGAGGAAGGAAGGAGGGGGCTGCTTGCTGTTTGGAGGGCTGCAGCAAGGGGGGAGCTGGGGGCTGCCGCCGGCCACCGGAGGAGCTCACCGGCGGCTGGCCGGTCGGAGGAGGTCGCCGGCGGCTAGCTGGTCGGGAGCAGGCTTGGGGAGGACGCCGACTGCAGCTTGGAGCAAAAAAAATTCGGTTGGGGCAAAATGAGGGAGAGTTGGCTGGTTGCAAGATGGGGAAAAGTGATGAGGGAGTTGGGTGAGTTGGGGAGAAAATTAAGGAAAAGGGGTACCCACTCTCTCCCTAACAAAAGGAAAATCTCCAACAGGCCCTCAAAACACCCAGACCAAAAACATAAAATTTTTTTAAGCAAGTTAGAAACCACCACTTAAGTAGTTAAGAAAATGAAAATTTCCCAAATAAACGAAGGACATCAAAATAAATGTTTAATTGCAGAACTGGTATTACATTCTCTCCCCCTTAATGGAATTCGACCCCGAATTCGAAGAACATCAACTACAACAAAACAAAGTTCACAAGGGCTTGCAACTCAAAGCAACCACGCTCATTCAAATGAATCCAAACGACAAATCAAATTTCCAAGTCCAACTATTAACGAAAGTGATTTGACTCACCTCAGACCAAGCTTTCTCTTCTCAAAACTATATATTCACTCCAATTTCTACTTAAATTTGCAAGGGACAAAACTCCCTAGCATTGCAGATTCCAACGAAGTTCCTGAACAAGGAATCTCACCAGAATTATCTCAATCTTCATCCTCAAATTCACCCACTAAGGGACTCGATCAAATTAATTGATATGCCAAATCCTCATATCGAACATAACATACCACTATCGCGAAATACTCTGATGCTTTACATCAACACCTTGCTATAATAAATTCATCTACAAAAGATTCTAGACCTTCTCAGTCGGGATCAATACTAGCATTATCAGGACACAATCCCGTACTTCCAATTAATTTCCAGGACTCGCAACACTTCGCATAAAACAATAATCAACACTCACTTTAGATCAATTGCCATCTCAATTAATCTTTCTCTACCACACAATAAATTAGGTTGTTTTTTTTAAACAACCTACAAATTCACTTTAATATAATCAGTCACCCACATCATCTCAAAGTTCTAACTACTAATCATACACTTAACGTCTTGAACATCTTCGTGGGTCACATACCCAACCTTTAAGGAAAACACAGCTCTTAAGCATGAATGAACACTGATAAATAGTTTCTTCTTTCGGAAAAACCCAAATAGAAATTGCAACAGAGCGCAACTCTCAAATACCCAAACTCTGGCATGCAAAAGATCTTCATCAAATCTCAAAGTTACAACTTCCACAAGGGAAAATAATTGCAAGGGGAAAACCAAACAATCAACCACATCCTTTCTGATAAAACCTTAACACCAAGAATCCACAAGACTTAAGTTTTACATCAAGACTTCAATAATTTCTTTTAAACTCGGAGAATAACAACACAAGAATAAATCGATAACTTTCTCCGTAAAGCAATCCAATAAAACCAAGGCCAAAGCTGGAATGGCAACCAAAAGAGGCGTCACACTAAACTCTTCTTCTTTGTCTTCAACCAAAGAAGGCAAAACCAAAACCGTCGAAAGAACAATCAGTGAATACTGTTACCAAACACCTTTCCTTTGTTTCCAACCAAGAAAGACCAAAATAAATCAACCAAACCGATCGACAGAACGGTAGAAGAAATCTAAAGGATCCACCACCAAACTTTCTATTGGACTCCAACCAATGAAGCTAAAAGGAACCAACAAACTCCATCCACTCTCTAAACCTTGTCGCAAAAGACGATGACTTTTACCTACGAGAGGCTCCAAACTTCCGGTTGTGGCTTTACCCAGCCACAACCACCACCATGGCCACTACCATGGCCACTCCACAATAGAAGAAGGTGACCGAAACCCTTCGGCAGCACAACTCACTTAATCTCAATAACAAGAACAACTCAATTCATTCCTTTCATAAACATAGCAACATACATTATCAAATGTAGTACTCAACATCAAAGCTTAAATACAACATTTAAGCGTAAAGCAACGATACCCATACCTTTTCCTCATCGTGCATCGAGTGTGTCAAGTTTTAAATTAATTAACCACTCTACTTCAGATTTTAAGGTTGTTGCCCTAAGGCCAAATTTTTTAAAAAAGTGGAAACCTATGCCTTGTTTCTAATTTTACGCAGCAATATTTTTAGTTTACTCTAGAGTAATTTGCTAAATTTACATGCCACGGACCTAAAGCCCGCTCTGATACCAACTGTAACACCTCGGCACCCACAATTGCCACTGAGTGTCACAAAACAGAAATAAAACTAGATAAGGAAGATCAACTCTAATAGTACTCCAAAATCCACTAAATATTTCAAGAGACCTTCCTAAAACTTGGACATCCACTCAGCAGACAAAAGACAATAATCATTCTGATATCATCTACAACATGTCATGGAATCAATCAACCATCATGACCAACTAAGCACACAACTAAACATAATATCATCAATTAAACTTAACTACAACGCGATTACATAATGAATTCAACTAGTTTTTAGAGTGAACCGATTAACCCAACTAATCTTTTAACATGTCATGAGCGTGAGTGGAGGTGCAGACTAAGTCCCATCCCGACAAGTCGCTCTCGTGGTACCTAAAAACATTAAACAAACAAGCATGAGTTCAAGACTCAAAGAAAGTGCATCACAAACCAATTTACACAATTAAATCAACTGTAAGAGCATACTTCTTATCCAAATCCATGAATTTATAAAACAATAATATCAACAACATTTACCTCTTTTCACTTCATTACTTACTTCCTACACGCACCTCATTAAACCTCTTTGGATGAGTCCACATTTCTATTGAACTCAAAATCATCGTTAGGATGCAATGCGACATGCATGCTCATGAATGCTCTTTTCTTTGCACGCACGCAGATCGCTGAGTGCACACCCGTCGGTGTGCACCTCACGTCCCTTCCATCCCGTGGAAGGTGCCTACTCTTCTCGTCTCGCTCCCATTCACTTCGATAAATGGGACCACGAGTAGGACTTTCATGTTCACTACGTGTGAACACAGAGGCCCGCATCGAATGGGTCGCCTCTTCTATTATGAATGCACGTATGCAATTTACATGAATACATGTGCAACTTCATTCATTTTCACCACTTGCATAGTCATGCCCGATTTCAGTAAACATCACCAATTCATCCATCCATGAATTACCGTTCTTACTAGTCTAAGCAAATTCAAGAAATATGCATGGTAGCACATCATATCATATTCATATGCACAAGCAACCAATCAACATTATAATATCCTTCTAGTTGATATACTTGCCTTCTACCGAGAGGAATGGAGTGGCGGAAAGAAGAAGCCACTCCGAAGCTACTCCACTGGAAATACAATTGCGCACTCAAATTCACATGTTTTAGAGTCAACAAACAGCACTTTCACTCCTAAATCAAATTTGCCCGAAAACTCTGAATTCATACAAAACTAGTTTAGATAGCCCACTTCACCACAGCATAACTACTGCTATATAACTTTAAATTGAGCAAAAGTAGACATTTTAAGCATCTACATAAAATTTCCCATGTATCTCTAGGCAATTGCAGATTTCAACTCGGCCTCTAACTTGTCCTAAATCACATAACAAAATTGAATCTGCTACTAGTCACAATTTGGACAGCAAAAGGTAAAACTTGCATAACTTTTTAATGGTTGAGCCAAATTGAGTGAACTCAGTTTGTAATTAATCACAAGAGGATAATCTACAACTATATTATAGCCATTTATTCAGAAGATGCATTACTAGTTCCCAGATTAGAGATGAACAGAAGTTATATACATTAACAGTAGTTCTGAACAGCTGGTACTAAAATGAACATAACTTTTAATTCGCTAAGTACAAATTTGCATTCTTAGGCTCCAAATGACCACAAGAGGATAACCTATTGTTACCCCATAGCCATTTTCTCAACACCTGAAAGTAATGTCCTCAAACTGCCCTTTGAACTTCAGACCAACTCTGAACTTTCAGCAGAAATCTCAGTTCTGGACAGCAACTTCAACATTCCAAAACTTTTGATCCCTAACTCCAAATCAAGGATACAAATACACTTTCTAAATCTACAGGAAATTTCCCACATTTATCTAGGCAATCAAAAATCTTAATTCGGCCTGTTGCTATATCAAATCTTCAGTTGAACATTTCGGGCGCAATGCAGAACCTAATCTGGACAGTCAACACCAAAAATGGCATAACTTTCAATTGGCTGATCGGACTTTAGTGTTCTTATACTCAAATTAAAGGGGATTCGACGATCTACAACTTTCTCGACAGCCAACAGCTCAGGAAACCAACCTAACTGCCTCAAATCGGCGCTCCAAAATCGGGCAGTGCACAGCCCGAATTGAGTACAGAGTTCCCTCCATTCTAGAGCTAGTTCCCCCCATCCCCCCCCAAAAAAAATTTTAGATCTACGAACCCTAGCACCAATGCAGCCCACTAAAGCTCCCCATACAGCAAGCACAGCTCAAAAAATCAAGAATCCATACCTCTCTTGGCTCCCAAAGAGGAAGGAAGGAGGGGGCTGCTTGCTGTTTGGAGGGCTGCAGCAAGGGGGGAGCTGGGGGCTGCCGCCGGCCACCGGAGGAGCTCACCGGCGGCTGGCCGGTCGGAGGAGGTCGCCGGCGGCTAGCTGGTCGGGAGCAGGCTTGGGGAGGACGCCGACTGCAGCTTGGAGCAAAAAAAATTCGGTTGGGGCAAAATGAGGGAGAGTTGGCTGGTTGCAAGATGGGGAAAAGTGATGAGGGAGTTGGGTGAGTTGGGGAGAAAATTAAGGAAAAGGGGTACCCACTCTCTCCCTAACAAAAAGGAAAATCTCCAACAGGCCCTCAAAACACCCAGACCAAAAACATAAAATTTTTTTTAAGCAAGTTAGAAACCACCACTTAAGTAGTTAAGAAAATGAAAATTTCCCAAATAAACGAAGGACATCAAAATAAATGTTTAATTGCAGAACTGGTATTACACAGGCGGCATTCCCAGCCTGGCATTGGCAGTAGTGCCGGCCTTGCGGAGCTACCGGCTGTGGAATGGTGGTAGTTCTTTTACAGAGACGTGATTCTCTGGGTGGTTCAAAGGTGGCACAAACCCCCCTTCCGGGCGGTAGTACCGGGGGTGCGCTACCACCGGCCTCCAGTAGACGGTAGAAATTTTCCAGAGAAGGGTTCTCTCGGGGTTTCTAAGAGGAGCGGTATTACCGGCCTCTAGTTAGCGATAGTACCGGTTTTCAAGTGAATTGTGTTGGGATCATATAATGTCTATTGCACATCTTTGTGAAAAGTGCTACATGACAGTTTGGTTGTCTGTGTTTGTTGCAAAACTTTAGAGCTAGGTCATGGTGAGGCAGAGGAAACTGGGACTAGGCTAGGAGAGCTAAGGTCTAGAATGGTCCAAGGACGCCAGAAGATGATGAGGCCACGAAGTGGTTGCAAACTGGGAGGACAAGGAGCCGGAGCGTGAAGCATTGATGATGGACATGACGGGCAACGACATCGACTGGGACTAGGCTCAGGAAGGAGTTGAGGTCCAAAACGGTCAAGAAATCTGACGCCGCCATGGTGAAGGGGACAAGGACATGTGGTGCGCCAAATGACTTGGTCTTGTTTGCAAGCGAGGACTGTTCAGGGGAGTCCGAACGCGTGAGAAGTTTGGCGGGAAGTCATTGGGGCCACATGGTAGATGTCGAAGCATGGGCGATGCTCCGAGGTGAAGGAAGACTGGTCGTGGGGCAAATTTGTAATTTGTCCAATATAGGTGATCGAGGCGGTTTGAAAAACCGTGGTGGTGGCCTAAATGGTTTAGGTCAATCTAAAGTAGACATGGAAGCAAATTCGAGCTCTTTGAGCGAATTGGGTATTATGAAGAAGGTCACTATAAGAAGCGTGCTTGTGTGAGTGTAAAACCCGTTATGTGTGTTGGGTTATTGGATTAGCCTATGTAAGAGTGCATAGTATCCACTTTTTTGTCCAGGTTTAGGGTTAAGGTTGCCTCGTCTCTATAAGGCCTTGAGAGGTATAGAGGGAGGTAAGTCTTTATACTTTAGATTAGGGTTTTCATAAGATTTTGGTTTTCTAGTGTGGGTGTGTGAGTGCTCCTTGGGAGCTTTGCCCTTAGGTGAGAGGCTTTGTAAACATCCATCTTGCTCCGAAATGAAATCAAAACTCGTGCTCATGTTTTAACTCATGTTTTGATCTTTTTTTTCTTGAGTTTTCGATCTTTCTTGGTGATTTCTTCTTCTCTTGATCTTATGTTGTCAAGAATGAATGATTGATGGTTGAATCCTTTCTGAATCATATCCTAATCATCTAGGTAAGCTCTCACATGATCATCAAGAGATTTCTCAAGAAACCGGTTTTTAGCTTGAGAAGGAATGATGAGGTAGATCTTGATCTTGCATGTTTGAGAGTAATTTCTTAGGTGTTCTTACTTGCTGTAACATGTGGGAGGCCATCTAAGATTATCTTGATCATCAAAATTTCAGAACTGAGCTCTGCCCTAACTAGAGGAATCCTGTGACTTCTCTTGGACCCACTGCCATGTGGGGCCCATATCATGACCTAGCCTACATGGCAGCATCACAACCCTTCACTGCCTTGCCCTTTCCTGGCTGAGCACTGCCTCATCTCTACAGACCTTTGCCGCGACAACAGAACATTGACTGAAACGTTGCCACGGCAGCACCGCTTCATCATGCCAACTTGAGTGTCGTATACAGCCAAGCCTGTGTCCTGCACATACTTTGCCATGGCAGTCTTTAGCCATGCCCTACGCCAGCTTTTAACTCGTGAATCCCACGTCGCTCTGTCCCCTTGCCCTTCCTGGCCGCAACTCAGGCTCTCGATCACACCCTATAGCCACCGCCATTCCTGCCTATTTAAGCCACCGAGCTCCTCTTTGGCTCACTTCATTCACCCCTGAACCTCACAACTCAAGCCAGCATTGATTGCTTCACTTCTGTAGCCAGTACTGCCAACCCAGCTCTGAGAGCCTCCAACCCAATTGAGCACTCCCAATTGATCATCTTCCAATTCAGCCGAGTCAGAGCACCCCTAGGCTACCTTGAACACCCTCGTCACCTTAATCATAGCCCCGACCAACCGTAACAACACCGCAACTACCCCTTCTTACTTGTGGCCGGCAATAGGTGACAGAGTAATCCGACGAACCATTGCTGCAACCAGGTAAGAAGATGGAACCTCTAGACTCCATAGAATGTTCCCCTTCTATTTTTCGAGGTTAAGCACTACCTAATGTTGTTCTTCCCCATTCGACCATGTCTGCCGCCGCACCTCGCCACCGACAGCCATCTCCGGTCAAACTCCACCACCATCGATTGGTCCCCCAAGTGCGCCGTCGCCTCCTCTAGCTCATCCCATCGGCACCTAGCTGGGTTCGACCGGTCCTCCTCCGCGCCGGCGAAGCTTCCTTGTGACTATCCTGTTTCGGCTCACTAAAGTGTGGGGCCAAACTTTCAGCCAGCACGAAGTCTGAAGCTGTTCAAACGTCGAAAATACGTTTCCAAGTATAGAAAGCATAATTTTATAATCTTGGTGCATTTCCAAAACTGACCAACATTCAAACTCTAATAACTTTTGCATTTTTTCCAAATCATGTCAAATAAATTTCTAAATTCATATAAAATCATAATATTCGAGAAAAATGCAAAAATATTTAATATTGAGTCTATGTTTAAAATTTGTGAACCGAACATTTGAATAAACCTATTATGAACACTATTTAAAATTTATAAACCCTAGCTCCTAAAACTATGAAATAAATTTATAGAAATTTATGAGACCATAACTAGATCATTTCTGCAAAATTATTTTAATTTGAGTTTAGTTTGAATTGAATCATAAAGAAATTAGTTCTAATGCATGAAAAAAATCAAATATAAAAGCTCCAAAAATTATAGAATAAATTTATAAAAACGTTAGGAAAGTTAAGTATTTCAAATCTACAAAAATATTCAAAATTGAACTTAATTTGAATTGAATCTATAAGCATATTGCTTCCCAGTACACCCAAAATTTAAATGGCTATAATTAATGCATATAAATTCAAAATATAGTGAAAAAAATTTGTAAGCTCTGTTAATACCATAAAATCCCTGGTTATCGAAAGATATTTAATATTTGATTAAGTTTGAATCAAGTTTATGCATAACCTTGTTTTCAATGCATATAATAATAGAATATGAATAAAAAGTCACAAATAAATGCTAATACAAATGAAACCAGTTTTAAAACACTCCTAAGGACAAAACCATCTAATGCTGCAAAAACAATTGTATTTAGACATGTTTTGCACATGACCCTAATAAAAACCCTACTTTATTTAAAAAAAACAAAAGAATTCATAATATAAACAAATAAGGCAAATAGTGAGAAATAAGCATTTAAAACATTTTTATCACCAGAACCTTCTATTCCAATTCATTTTTAAATTTGGTATTATTTGAATTCTTTTTTCCTCTTATTGTTATTGTTTTATATCGAATTACGTGTAGATACCGACGTACCTGAATCGGCTACTGTCGACCTCGACCCCGATACAGTGCAAGAATACACAGAACAAGGCAAGCACCTCCTTTGACCATGTTGATGCCATTATTTAAATTAATTTATGTTGTTTTTGTCAAATCTATTATGCATACGCGTATTTTCATTAAATTTTGCTATATTGTGGTACTGGTAGCTATAACCTTTTCTCATGGAACTTCCTTAATAAATATTGAATTGTAAACCTTGATAACCCTAGATTAAGGTCAGATAATACATAATACAATCATGAGTATATGTGATTACTGTATCATCCTGATTAGCCATGCTTTAGCAACAGATTAATGAATAAAGAAATTGTTGTTCTTTATAATTTAAAAAGGTTACATATGATTAAAAATGTTGGATATGCCATTAAAGTTTATTGATATTTTGCTAAAAATGAAAATAAAAATATGATTTGACGCGATGATTATTGGCAATAGCCGGATATGCATGTGACTTGCTCATAGATAGGGGTAGATTTATCGCTCAGGTCAGATTAAGGACCGAATTGTGTGTTGTATAGTACAAGAAATACCAGTAGAACCACAAGTGCTATTATGGGATGCCCTTAACATATTAGGTTAGTTAGATTTAACTTTGCACATTGGAAGGTTGGAGTAGTATGGGCTTTCTAGGATGGATTGCTCGTAGGGGTTTTGACACAAAGGTGTGGGTGAAACAGATACTAATACGATGGTGTACGCCGTACTATGGGAAGAAGTGCGGACTCAACATGGATGGGCTGTTGAGAGTACAGTGATTGTACAAATATCTTCTGCTGCTATAGTATGGGTTTGTTATCGCCGAGCAGGTGAAAAGTTAGGTCTATGTAATGTAATGGTTATGCCATGACTCTTTGCGGCACACCAAAGGAAGTGTGCTGATAACGTTGTGAAAAGAGTCGGTCATGTCTTGTGGGTAAAGCTTTACACCTCCGTAGAGTTTAAAACTTTTCGAAAAGCTGTTCCCGCATTATGGGACACTTGGTGCACTGGTACTAGTTAGAGATTTGGTATTTTCAAAAAGGAATAATTTGAACATATCTGTTGGAAAGCTTTTATTTCAGATTTTATGCTAGAGATTGATAAAGGATTGATGCGATACTCACGATCATGAAAGACTATGAGTTGTTATATATTATACTGCTCTTATTTATTTACATATCTGTAAAACTTGCTCTTTTGAATTCCGTTTGCAGATTACTACTTGATATTAAATATTGCTTTATGCAAAATAACTTGCATAGCCTTTCCATTTACATAGCATGCATTTCTTATATATTTGCAATATACAAGTCTTGCTGAGTACACAAGTACTCAATTTTGATTAATTTGTTGGTTCAGTGAATGAAGATATCTAGAAGACGCATATTATGATGTAGGCTACAGGGAATACAGTCACAAGTTTTTCTAGGATTTATACCTTATCAGTTGCCTGAGGGTTGAACGAGCATACCACAAAGCTTTTGAATTTCCGCTGCAATATATTCCGTCTTGTAAAACTTTATTGTATAATTAACTACCATTATCATATGTATAATATTGTGTATGGATGTGCTACAAATATTGAAAATGTGCGTACTAGCTACTAATCATGGGACTAGTACTGTGTGCACATGAAACCTTCTTTTGTAAAAGGAAGGGTCGTCACACACATGTCTAATACTAATGAAGCTTACACACTACATTGGAAAAGGTTATCAGTGGCAGTTCATAACTGCCATCAGTGGCGGTTATTGAATCCCCACAGATATAGTGCCACTGATAATCGAGGATTATCAGTGGCGGTTTTCTAACCGCCACAGATAATTGTTATCTGTGGTGGTTCTATACACCAACCGCCACAGATAACAATATTATCTGTGGCGGTTCTTTCCAACAACCGCCACAGATAACAATATTATCTGTGGCGATTATATCCACCAACCGTCACAGATAACTATATTATCTGTGGCGGTTCTGTCCACCAACCGCCACAGATAACTATATTATCTGTGGTGGTTCTATACACCAACCGCCACAGATAACAATATTATCTGTGGCGGTCTATCCACCAACCGCCACAGATAGTACCTGATCGAAAAAATTAAAAACCGCATTTTGGGCTAGCCTCAGGTGCTTCTAGCCATGCCCTCTGAAACATATAATACATCAATCACAGATTTTGCATATACACAATTACAATGTACACAACAATCACAGATTTTGCATATACACAACTACAATATAATACATCAATCACAATTACATATAATACATCAATCACAATTACATATAATAAATCAATCACAGATTTTGCATATACACAATTACAATGTACAATTAAAGTGTGTCTCATGCATAAGGCGCTCGATCATGGTGTTGGTGTAGGGCCGCCGAGTTTCAGGGTTGATAGTCTTTTCCATCACAATGGTGGCGATATCCCTTAACTGGTTAGACAGCTGCGCCTCCCTCTCCTTCCCAGAAACCTAGAGCTCCCCTTTGTCCAATATCTGAGAGAATAATTAATTGTTCATATAAAATCAACAAATATCTCATCCCAAGAATTTTTAAGTTTGTATGGTAAGTTCGTAACCTAGACTCCACATTATACAACTTATCATTTCCCCCCTCATGTAGGCAGCAAAAATGGTTTTAGCAAAATATGATATAAAACAACACGAATGACCTAGACCGTTGGATCGACTGAAGGAAAATAGAAAGACAGATTTATTCAGCCGATCTCATTCGAAGGAAATGTTATCTTATCATATCATATCCACTCGGATGGAATGCAGAGGTAAAAAAGCAAGGACCATGTAATCAAATCTCTTATGAATGGAAGGTAAAGATGCAAAAGGAAACTTCGGCAACTAAATCAAGCAATCAAATAAACCTGCTGTAATGGTGTAGTTTTGGGGCTGAGCTCTTGCTGTATTCATCCTTCACCCACGTCTATAAAAAGCTCTACTAGCCATCATGAAAGGGCACAGAGAAAAGCAATAGAGGGAGCGCTCCTCGTTTAGAGCACACACACACACGCACGGGAGAAGGGCAACAACACACGCGTAGATCAATCACAACTTCTTAAATCAAATGACAGAAATTAGAACATGTGCAAGCCATGCCATCCAATACTAAACTTGACATTTAATGAAACATAAGTTTACACCACCATAAGAAAAAAATTAACTAGTTTTTTGAACTATAAGCCTACGACTCTTCAGTGTTGGTAGGGGCCTCAGGAGGTGGCAGATGAGTATGGAAGACTTCATCGTTATTATCTGGGTCATGAAACTCACCGTTCTTATTGAGTACTTCCTTCATGATGAAGTAGACGAGCTGTCCCTGAATGCCTTTGATTTCATTTGGAACCAGTCCTCCCGTAGGCAAGTTCAAACGCTATAAATACAAAAAGTTTATCTTAAGAGCTTATATAGAGAATGAGATGTACGAATCAATGTGTGATGTTAGCGTGGCAAACCTCTACGTCATTGTTTACTATTGTAGAGCCTAAGATTTCGCGCATGTATTGGCACACGAAGTACCCACATAAATTTATGCCTGGCGGCTGCTTGTGGCACTGCAAAAAATTGAATAAACTTATACAACATTGAAGGAGTTATTGACTACGAGGTGCGATATAGGAAAATTGTTTTTGTGCGTATCGACAATTTAGTACGGATTGTCAGTGATTTATGGAAAGGACGGTGTCTCGAGCACTTTTTACAATATGCTTCGAACGCCCTATTCACCAGACATGTCATATCTTTGTAGTTTTTTGGATCTTTGTCCCGCGGGTCCAAGATCAGCATCTTGCTTTTATCTGGAGTAATTACTACGAGAATCCAGTGGAAACTACATACACATGTATGATGCCGTAGTCATTAGTCCTAAGCTGAGCAAAGAACGAGATAAACAAGTAGTTGAACTAGCTAGTGAGCCACTTACTTGAAATTGTATGGTAAAAGTATGAACTCCTTGTCTTGGAGTTTGATGAAAGCGTTATATACATAGTCCTCGACCTCCTTTGGTACTCTTTTGATTTTTGGCTGGCAGACCGTTCCCAGATCGAGGAATGCCACTGGCCCCTTGGTTCTTCTTAGTTCGATCAACTCGTATCTACATAAGAAATGATTTAGACATCACATTTATCGGTATTACATGAATGTAGACAATGATTTTTATATTGGACACTTACAGTGACCAGCATCTCATAAGAGACACGTCGAGGGCATCTTGATAGTACATGTTGTGCAACTCACTGAATTCTATCATGAAGCAGCCAGACCCCTCATGGTGGAAATGTTCCTCTCTGTAAATGGTAGTGATCACCTTCGGGAGTACATCTTGGTTAGATCGCTCCATATACCATTCATGTAATCGCCTTAGCTGCACTGTTAGGCTATCAAGCTTCGAATGGGTGACAAACGGCTTCCCCAATTCGTATTTCAGTCTTTCTTCAGCAGTTTGTCCTTTGGAGACCGCTTTACCCTTAATTTTCTCGCGCACAACATCATACTCTGTTCTGGCTTCGCCTGACCTCGCTGATATGACTTGTCTATTCTGCCATTTCTTCAGAGAAGGATTTTTAAGTCGGCCAACTGAAGTTGTCGCACTAAGTTTTGTACGCTGATGTGTTGATGACGACTGTGCGAGGTTTACCGTAGGACAAGCCAGCAGGTTCACTGTAGGAGAGGCTGGCAAGGTCACCTCAGGAGGGGCAGGCAGGTTCACCTCAGGAGGGGCAGGCACTTCATGATGGTCCAAGACGATGTCACATTTGCGCCACTGGATGAATGAGTGGACGGCACTTCCTAGAGTTGTAACCTCGTCGTTCAGGGGCATTTCTAGCCCGAGGTTGGCAAGCGGGATTAACCGTGTCCACTGGACCTTTGCATAACCCGACTTCTCGCAGAGTTGTGCAATACACCTCCTTCTTGGTATGGATGCGCTATGCTTGTACCAGCCTGAATAAATATGTTCATGACGGGCAAAGTGAGCTGGCACGGTGTGGGGTCATGTATGTCGTCCACAGGATAATGGCCTATGTCATGTTCTACAAGTGGGGCGGATGCGCAACTGCTGCGACGATTCGGAGGGCTGGTCGTAACAATGTTCTCGGCTTGCGACTGGCTCATGTCTTGTTGTACTTGTTGTTCTATTATGCCTTGTAATTCTCGAAGCATCTTTTCCTTCATCATTTCTATTTCAGCAAACGCTTCTCTAGCTCTCTTTCGACTCTTGTAAGTGTGGAGGTGCTCTGGGAATCCTGTCTTCCAGGAAACCTTAACCCCGACACCTCGTGTCCGTCCAGGATGCTCCTTGTTTCCTAGGGCACATGTTAGTTCATCGTTCTCCCTATCTGGGTGGAATGTTCCTTGGGAAGACTCGACGTATAGCTCCTGGACCCTTTGCAAGATTGCTTCATCATTGCTATTTTTGAAGGATAAGCCCCCACCAGACGTGACACTTGCCCTCGCTAGCACATAGTGCTTGACTCGGTCTGGTAGTTCGGCCAATTGACTTGTACCAGTTGATTGTAGTGATTCTGCTTCCTGCCTCTCCCATTGAGGGATTTTACCAGCGTACCCACCCGTACCAAGTCTGTGTGGATAGATGTGCCTCCTTCCGATGTTTATGTGGTCCACGCTGGACTTCTTTGCTGCTTCACTTTGCTTCATCGACACAAATTCATCCCAATATGGTTCTAAGTTTGGGTAGTCCCCGATGGCCGATCGGTTTTTCTTCACATAAGTAGTATTCAGCTTGGCCTTGAAGTTCCTCCATACCGCATCCATGGTCATCAACGCATCCCGACGCACGCGGTGTTCATCTTCTTCGGGGAATTCGAAGGTTTGTTTGAGCTCCGTCCATAGATCCGTTTGATGGTATCGGGCACTTTGTGCCAATCCAAAAAGGTGATTGGCACTCTCTCCCTTGCGATATACCCGCAGGTTGTTACATACTTTACTCTACGAACTTTGGCGGTGCAATTGGGCTGACATCCGAGACCTCCGAGATGGTATACCGGCCTTGGGCTTCTTATTTCTTCCTCGGCCACGAGGTCTTGCCACGAGCACGTCGAAGATCGGCGACAACAATGGTGGAGTCTTCAACAACAGAGATGATGTCTTGGCGGTGGTTGGGTGGAGGTTGAGGAACCTGCTAGGGCTAGGGCTCGGGCTCGGGATGGAATGCTCCTCCATATCAGGCTTGGATGTGCGAACTAAAAGAGGTAAAGTATGGAACCATTAGAATTAGGCGGTCATTTGGGTTAAGTACGGAAGTTTAACTCTGAAAACTAGAAATGAGAGTAATCGAGACAATGTGTTACCTAGTGCTTTAATTAAAACTTTGATTAAAACTTTGTTAATTAGGAAATGTGCAGCATTAGATAAAGCTATTATCATCTCATGTACGTTTGTTTGACAACATAAAAGTTGTCGTTAGCCTTGTCTCCAGATGACATGGAGTATGGACAGCTGTCATATTCTACCCTTGTAACATGCCCTAAGTATGGACAGCAGTCATATTCTACCCTTGTTACCCTTGTAACATGCCCTAAGTATAAGACGGCGATCAGACCTACAATGCTATATGGAGAGAAATGTTAGGCGACAAAAGGACATGTACAAAAGATGAGCATAGCAGAGATGCGGATGCTGCGGTGGATCTGTAGTCATACGACCAATACTAACGTGGGAAAAAGCAATTGAAGGAGACTTTGAGAGATTGAAATGTATCCAAAGATTTGGGTTGGATAGGAGTGCACGGAAGTTGACGATTCATGTATCGGAACAATGACCTAAGATCGAAGGTTTAGGGGTCTTTTGACATTGATTGGGTTTCATTCCTAACGACAAAAGGCTTGGTTGTGGTTGTTGGGAAAAAAGACAGCGGATAATATAAGCATCATTATTAAGCAATACACTGGCAATACACCACAACGAGATTTGGTATTAATAAACAAGGGTATCTTCAACGCAAATTCCTTTATAGCAAAAATAAAAAGATATAAAAATGCTCCAGAACAGCAGGTGTAAGGAACAGAAATGTACAACCACAAAGGATAACAGGAACAATCATCCACGTTGATAAAAGTTTAAACAAATATCACAGAACCTCGTATGCAGGTTATCAAAGCAACGAGAAAAGAATTTTAGCAATAAGCCAATAGCATAATGAACGACTTTGGGCTGGCAGCTATTGCCCTGTACCATTTTCAGAGCAGTGAGAAATCACCCAACTACTAGCAGAGAGAAAAACACTTTGGCATTTCAGAATAATTGAGCAAAATTCAGGACACAACAGAATCTTATATTATACCTTCAAATAAGTCAGCCTCTTAGTGAGCTAACACACTAGTGAATTTCAGTGTACTTACAGTTAACATCATGAAATTGTTGCTATCTAAGACAAGGAAATGTATGGAATTAATACATGAGTAAAGGAATGAAGTACTGGAGGCGGCGATGGGGACCGGCACGAGGAGGCACTGTCGGGACCCGGATTTGCAAATCAGAAACCCTCTGTGTATACTGCACTAGTCCAGGATCACACTAGTGCACACAATGGAAACATAGATGAAATACCATTCCATACAACGAATTAACTAGGAAGAAGCAAATTATTATTAAATAAAGCAAACGACCTTATGGTCAATGTTTACACCATTATGCCTTAAGGGCTTAGGAAACAAATACTAATGCAGCGGAAAAGATAACTTGAGCCATTCGACATGCCACAGGCAATCGTCTGGGGAAACGCCTTCCTAATTCACGTAGTCTTCATAGAATTCCTCCTCATGATACTCATTATCTCCTTCAGCCACTGATCAACAAGGGCATAAAGCCGTGAGTACAAAAAGTACTCAACAAGCCGTAGGGAATTGATGCAATATATTCATGCACGGCTTGACAAGGATGGCTATATGTTTCATTTGCAGAAAGCAATAACTTGAATTGAAATACAATAAATAGATTGAAAGCATATTTATAAAAAGGTAAATAAATGATTGATAGATCAATGATAGACAACAAAACAACAGTGAACTCCCTGTTCACATCCCAACAATTCCACATTTCACATTTTATGAAACACTCTATACCCCGTGTGAAATTCCTGGGCTTGTCCATGACCGCGGACGCGGCTATTCGAATAGTTTTACACTCTGTAGAGGTTGTACAACTTTACCCACAAGATATGACCATCTTTTTGTGCAATCGATCTTAACACACTTCCTTTGGTGTATCGTAGAGATGTCATGACAAAGCCTTTACAATGCAATTGTCTAAACTTCGATGCGCCGCTAAGGTTTCGCCCCTTAGGGCCCCCTCTTGCGCCTTGCGAATCTACCCGTCCATCCCGAAACCCACACCACCAATTGGCAGTACTCAAGGCTAGACATTGCAAATTAATCAGCTAAGTCTGTCCCATACCAGACTCGTGGTAGTACGGTTAGGCCCAGTTCAATGGCGCACAAGTTTAAGTCCTTAAGTTGTCTCAGACAAGACATCCACATCCCAATGTGCTAGAAAACACCCCCTTTACTACACGATCACTTGCCCGAGGGAAAACAATGCGTTCAACCAAGACCAATGGCAAACCCTGCCATGGTACAACAAATTTTACAACAGTGGCTAACGGCCACGATTCAATATCTCATTAAGTCAAGATTAACATTATTCAATGTGTGACATGAATCCCAACGTATATCTAAGCATACCTATATAACCCAATGTTGGTATAATGATTATGTCCAACTAGTAATGTCCCAACCTAGGTTTAACAATGGATACATGGCATCCCAATTAATCAAGGTGGCATAATGTCAACTAGGTATACATCTACTCCCATTAAATAAGCATTGATATACAAAATAACATGCAATGGTAATAAAGTAAATTACTTTTGTAAACATAGGATCAACATGATCAAAGGATTATGACTTGCCTTGCTGATCTAGTGCCGAGTCTTGGTCTTCAAAGTCTTCGTTCGCTCCCTCGGAATTAGCGTCTACCGGAAAAGAAGCAACAAAACCAAATAAATACAAAACAGAGACTCAAACAAGCTCAAAACTGAAAATAAATGACTCTGGAAGATAGATCTTGATTTTAGAAAAAATTAGAAACTTGAATCGCCTCAATCGGAGTTCGTATGAGGGAGAACGAGCTTCTCGAAAATTAAATCAGAGAAAGAAAACTGAAAATCAGAAATTCAGAATTTCTGGATTTATTTTTGTACTGGAAAATCGGTTTATTGCGCAACCGCTGACGTCATCGGGTTCACAGTGGACTGGGTTCACGGCATCGCCCGGTTCACCGTGCACTCGGTGCACAGATGACGCAAGCGCTGACGCGGCACACACGTGGCACACACGCAGCGGCTGACAAGGCGCTGACGTGGTTGCCACGCGTCGCGCATCGGACGGCGGCACGAGATCGAGCGGCGGGGACGCAAGGGCTCGGCGGCGGCGGCGCGAATCGGGATGCCCACCGGAGATCGAGCGGCGAGCGCGGTCGGCTGGAGGTCGACGGCGAGGCGGCGCGCAACTCACAGGAGACGAAGAAGACGACACAGCAAGCGGCGAAAAACGCGACGGATCAGCTTCGGATCAGTGCGGATCTGCGAGAGGACGATGCGGCGAACTCAACGAGACGCGCGGGTACGGTGGAGAGGCACCGGAGTGGCGAGATGACGGGGAAAAAGCTTCGGCTGCGGCGACGGAGCTACAGCGAGCGAGAACTCGGCGATGGCAACGGCTTGGGTAGCGAGAGGCAGGGCAAAAGGAGCGGCGGCGCGAGGGGATCCTCGGGAGGCGGGTTAGCGGCGATTTTATAGCCTAGGGAGGCGTGAGGGGCACAGACTCCGAGAACGACGGCGTGCAGCGTGCGGAGACCGAGCGACGCTAGGGTTTCGGCTAGCGGCGGGCGACGCGGAGCGATCTGGACCGCACACGTGGTGCGAATCGGATGGCCGACGCTGGGTGGCGGCAGCGAAGCAGTGCCGCGACGAGAGGTGGGCCGAGCGAGCGGAGCGGCGGGCGAGCAGCGAAAGAGAAATGGGCATGCTGAGGAAAAAGCGGCCCATGGGCAATTTGAAAATTTAAAAACATTTTCCAATTTAAGAAAAATTCCAGAAATTCAAATAAATGCATATAAATTCAAATAAATATCAAATAAATTCAGAAAAATCCCCAAAAATACAGAAAGATTCCTTGGAGCACAATGAACCCAATTAAAACTGAAAATCTTTAGTTTGATGAATAGTTTTATCAAATTAAATCCTCTCATTAATGGAAAATTCAAATTAAGCTGGGATTAATTCAAGAAAACTGCAAATGGTTTATTTTTTAATCCAAACATTCCAAAACTCAAATTTTGGGATGTTCAGCGCTATTGCGAGTCGTCGAGGCGACGTCAAGGGCGAGCGGCGAGGCGGTGTCGAGGCGGCGCGCGGCATCGTCGAAGCGGCGTCGAGCGCGAGCATGGCGGCATCGGGCGGCGACCGTGGCGGCGTCGAACACGATGGGGGCGGCGATGGGGACCGGCACGAGGAGGCGCCGCGGGGAGAAGTCAATCGGGAGGCGCCGAGGCGAGTCATTAAGCGGCGTCAAGGGTGGCGGCGGCGGCGCGGCGGGCGGTGTCGGGCGGCGTGGCGGCGGCGCGGGCGTCGTCGAGGTGGTGACCGAGGCGGCATCGAGCGCGGCGGCGTCCGGCGGCGACCATGGCGGCGTCGAGCGCGCGGGAGTTTAGGGCGCGTCGGAAGCGGCGGGAGTTTAGGGTTTAGGGCACTCGGTGAGAAGAGAGAATGTATCGACTTTTATATATGGGGCAAATTATCAGTGACAGTTCTTCACAAGAACCACCACTGATACCATTATGTGTAGCGGTTCTTCACAAGAACCGCCACTGATACATATCTGTGGCGGTTCGTATAAAAAACCGCCACTAATACATATATTATCTGTGGCGGTTCTTTATACGAACTGCCACAGATAAATGTATCTGTGGCGGTTCTTGTGAAGAACCACCACTGATATATTAATGACCCTATATTATCCTAATATATTAATGACCCTATATAATCCTACTAATTATTATATACCCTATATAATCCTACTAAATATTATATACCCTATATAATCCTACTAATTATTATATACCTTTTATAATCCTACTAATTATTATATACCCTATATAATCCTACTAAATATATAGTCCTACTAATTATTATATACCCTATATAGTCCTACTAATTATTATATACCCTATATAATCCTAATATAGTAATGACCATATATAATTCTAATATAGTAATATACCCTATATAATCCTAATATATACCCACATTTCCATTACTCCACACAAATGCATAACACCACATTTCCATTACTTCATACAAATGCATATTGTTTACATCACATTGCCATTACTCGTATATAGCTAATTATTTTCTTTTACAATTTGCCCTTCTTCATGATCGTCGCGATGATAGGTAGCTTCCTAAGTGGTTTCTTCCTCAAGCCTGATGTTGCCATCTATGAAAGGAGGCAACTCATCAAACTGGTTGTATTCATCCTCATCCACGACATTCTCAACTCCGACGATCCTTCTTTTTTCCTGAAAAACTACATGACGTTTCTTATCTGCCGGGTCGATTACATAGAAGACTTGTGCTACTTGCTTCGCAAGTACGAATGGTTCGTCTTTGTATCCGACATGTTCGATGTCCAAAGTAGTGAAGCCGTACTTGTCCACCTTGACACCCTTTGGGAGTTGTACCCAACGACACTGAAACATCGGGATCTTAAAAATACAATAGTCGAGCTCCCAAATCTCTTCTATGAACCCATAGAAGCTACTCTTCTTACTGCTTGTGTTGTCATAAGCATCTATGCGGACACCACTATTTTGGTAAGTGCTTTTGCTATCCTAAGATCTCGTGTAAAAGGTATATCCATTTATGTCGTATCCTTGCCATGTCAAGATTGTACCTGATGGCCCTTTTGCCAACCACCTCAACATAACACTCGTTTCTTTCCCAGTCATATGCCCTTTGAACCAATGATTGAACAAACAATTATGCTCTTTTGTTACCCAAACCTCTGAGCATCCACGATTTTCCTCTCGTAGCTTATCCTCGTGCATGTCCATATACGAGGACACCTCAACTGACTATTGCAAGACTGTGAAATGAGCTTTTTCGAACAATCCATGATCGTAAGAATTTATTGATTTCCTTCCAATCGTCCCTTTCCCAGCTAGCCTACCCTCATGGCGAGATCTGAGCACTCCTACCGGTTCCACCTCCATGTAATCCACGCAAAACTTGATAACCTCCTCGGTTGCATAACCTTCCACAATGCAGCCCTCCGTGAGATCGATTGCGTACATACTTCTTGGGATACCCATGTACCTTTCGAGCGGGTACATCGATGCGAGAATACGGGGCCACATACATTTATCTCATTCACAAGGTGAAAAATGAGATGAACCATTATATCGAAAAATGATGGAGGGAAATACATCTCTAGCTGGCATAGTGTCTTGACCACATCATTCTGCAGTTCGAAAAGTCCGATGGGATCGATGACTTCTGTGAAATCGTGTTGAAGAAGAAACACAACCTCATGATTGCCTCTCGGACCTTTTTAGGCAAAATGCCTCTAATTGCAATAGGAAGCATTTGTGTTATCATCACATGACAATCATGAGACTTCATGCCAGTTAACTTCAAATCTTTCATCGAGACCAGTTTCTTGATGCTTGCGGAGTAACCGGACAGAACTTTCACACCATGCAAGCATTTGCAGAGGTCTGTTCTCTCTTTCTTGGATAGAGTGTAGCAAGCTGGGGGAAGGTAAAGTCGGCCTTTCCCGGTGTCTTGAGGATGTAGCTCAGCTCTGATTTTCATATCTTCCAGGTCCCTTCGTGCCTTCAGTCCGTCCTTAGTTTTGCCAGGAATATTCAGCAAAAGACCAATCAAGCTATCACATACATTTTTCTCTACGTGCATGACGTCTATGCAATGTCGAACTTCTAAGTCCTTCCAATAGGGCAAGTTCCAAAATATCGATCTCTTCTTCCACATGGTCTTCTCAGTACGAGACCTCAATTTATTACTATCTCTCTTTCCAAGTACAACATTAATATCCTTAACCATATCATATACCTCTTCCCCACGACGAGGCTTTGGAGCTATACCATCCTCTTTTGTCCCGTCGAATTGTTTCTTCATATTGCGGTAGGGGTGATTCCTGCGAAGGAACCTACGGTGATGCATGTACACACTTTTCCTCGAGTTATTGAGCCACACACTAGCAGTTTCATCTATGCACTAGGGGCATGCTTTGGCCCCTTTTACAGTACAATCGGATAGGTTACCAAGGGTAGGGAAATCATTGATGGTGCAAAACAATAATGCGCGCAGGATGAAGTACTCTCGCTTGTACTCATCCCATATCTGTACACCTTCGTTCCACAGTACCACAAGATCTTCCACCAATGGTTGTAGGTATACATCAATATCATTGCCAGGTTGTCTCGGCCCTTGGATAAGCAGCGACATCATAATGTACTTTCGTTTCATACACAACCAAGGAGGAAGGTTGTAGATACAGAGAGTCACGGGCCAAGTGCTATGAATACTACTCATGTTACCGAAAGGATTCATTCCATCCGTACTCAACCCAAACCTTATATTCCTCGGTTCATTCCCGAAGTCCTTCCTAAAGAGCCTATCGATGGTTCTCCACTGGGCAGAATCAGCAGGGTGTCTCAGCTTTCCATCCTTTTTACGCTCTTCTGAGTGCCATCGCATCAATTGGCCATGCTTTTTGTTTCCAAATAAACGCTTCAACCGAGGTATTACTGGTAAATACCACATCACATTAGCGAGAGCTCCTTTCTTCACCACGGTGCCCTCGTTGTCATGGCCTTTACGCTTGTATCGCGATGATTTGCACACCGGACATACATGCATGTCTGTATACTCTTTGCGATAGAGTATACAATCGTTTGGACATGCATGTATTCTTTCTATTTCCAATCCCAATGGACATACAACCTTCTTAGCTAAATAAGTGATTATCGGTAATACGTTTCCATCTAGAAGCATGTCCGCTAAGAGATGTAATAGCGCCGTAAAACTCTTATTGGACCAACCATTGCTTGCCTTCAATTTTAGAAGTGAAAGCACGGTGTGCAACTTTGTGTATTCCTCCTTGCAACCCGGGAACAAAGGTGTGTCCTAGTCGTCCAACAAACCCTTGAATTGATTAAACTCTCTCTGACTAGTGTAGTTCCCTTCTGCACGCGCAACATCTGAGCAAGATTATTATCGTCATCAATGTCCAACCTATCCTCATCAGATCCATAACCGATGTCAGCTGCCATAATGCCTTCTCCATCATCCAATACGTTATCACCTTCATGTATGTTTTCCTCTTCACCGTGACTTGTCCAACGTGTATAGCCAAGTACAAAACCCCTTCGAATCAAGTGCAAGTAGATGTGCTATTTGTCTGAAAATATTTTCTCATTCTTGCAATCAATGTATGGACAATGTATGTACTCCGTCTTCTTGTGCAACTTGTTCTTCTCAGCGGCTCTTAGAAAAGCAGATACCCCGTCGATGTAATCTCGGCTGTAACGGTTCACATTGTACATCCATCTCTGGTCCATCTAAAATTAATTAACATATGAAAATTGATTAAAAAACTAATCTAATTACTTATCATCTAAAGGAGCTAGATAATAAATTCATCATCTAAAAATAATGAGCACCTACCAAATTAACTAAAATTTCATGTATATTAATATCCACTAATCTTAATTAAATAAATTTAATATATGCAAGATGTATATTATACGTGCACACTAATGGAACCAAATTAATAGTAATTAAAAAACTAATCTAATTACTTATCATTTAAAGGAGCTAGATAATAAATTCATCATCTAAAAATGATGAGCACCCACCTACCAAATTAACTAAAATTTTATGTATATTAATATCCAATAATCTTAAATAAATAAATTTAATATATGGAAGATGTATATGTCTGTACACTAATGGAACCAAATTAATAGTAATTAAAAAACTAATCTAAATACTTATCCTCTAAAGAAGCTAGATAATAAATTCATCATCTAAAAATGATGAGCACCCACCTACCAAATTAACTAAAGTTTTATTTATATTAATATCCAATAATCTTAATTAAATAAATTTAATATATGCAAGATGTATATGTCCACACTAATGGAACCAAATTAATAGTTATTAAAAAACTAATCTAATTACTTATCATCTAATGAAGCTACATAATAAATTCATCATCTACCAAATTAACTTAAAATGCAATTTATATTAAATATATGCTTGATCATAATTCATCATCTATAAAAGGAACACAACATCATCTAATGAAACTAGCTAGGAAATAAATTCATCAACTACAAAATGGTAGGTAAATAAAAAAAACAAAATCTAAACTTTTCATCTCAGCTACATATAAACCTTAATTAAACTAGGTTTAAAAATTAAATTGCAACAAGATTAACACAAATCAAGAGAGGAGAAAAAATAACTCACCAAGGAACAACTAGAGGAAGTACAAGCACAGGAATTGGAGAAAACGAAATCTGAAAATTAGAAGTTTTGGTTTGCTCTCGGGAGGAAGAAGACCAGTGCTGCTACTGACCACCTATTTATAGGCAATATTATCCATGGCGGTTGTTAACTAGAACCGCCACAGATAACATTATCTGTGGCGGTTCTAGGATTAAACCGCCACGAATAATCCAATAGTATCAGTGGCAGTTGGAGGATAGCACCGCTACTAATAACCTAGTTATTAGTGGCGGTTCTATCCTCCAACCGCCACTAATGATGTATTTGTTATCAGTGGCGGTTCTATCCTCGAACTGTTATCAGTGGCGGTTCAACGATAGAACTGCCATTGATATTCTTTCCGCCATTTTCAATATAGAACCGTCACTGATAATTATATTTGTGGCGGTTCGAAAAAACCCGTCACAAATAGACCGTCACCTATTGCAGGTTTTGGCGTAGTGACATAAGCTAAGTTGCAACCAAAAACTTCTCAACTGGATTTTTGCCAAGCACTGATAGGAAGAGTAAACACTATGTATATCTTATAATTGCTATCAAATAGAAAGCAGGACCAAATGGACTTTGGATTAAAGGACTGAACATTGGGTCCAGGTTATCTAGCACCAGAATATAAGGATCTTACGACATTGAAGAAATTAATCTTGAGGCACGAAATACTCCATTAGCATTTGCCCAGTCTCAGCCTGGACTAGTATTATACAGATCATGGACAATTGGACACAAGGCTTCTTGCATTCTACTAAAAAGACATGTGGTCCTGTGCATTTGAGCCTTGTGCCTGTGCTCGAGCCTGACTAGGATTGGAACAGCATGCGGGACCGGTTATTGCCTGCTTGCTCCCAGGGCAGCAGCGACGCTTATAGATACTTCTTCGACGCCAGCTAGACACACGGACGAGAGGAGGGTCTGGGGTTTCCAGCGGCTTAGGTATGGCGGACGCCCCACCTAGCCGTCCGCCCCTGCCGCCCGATATATAAATAATTAATGCAGCTGGTTAGCCCTTGGATTTTAATTGTGGCAAACTTTTTATGGTAGTGCAACAAACATGCAATCATTCCTTTGAAATTACTCGCTTTACTTTTTTACTTCACATTTTTTTTATCCTCTCACACCCAAAACCGCCTAGAAATCCGGTTTTGGACAGAAGTTATATATCATCTGCTTATGACACTGGAAGATAGTTAGATAAAATAATATATAACCTATTGGCTGAAATCATAAAGAGCATTGGAGGTCACGGGCCCAAAGTTTAACTTACGTACCAATAATTGAAAACAATCCTATAGGAAAGGCCTGAGTGTGGCCGTGACCCGATACGTCATTATTGTCAAATGTATAGGCAACGGAACGACATTTTTCTTCTTCATCCCCTGAATAAGTATCAATAAGCAAGTTTGAGTATATTTGTAATCAACAAAACTAATAGTGCATTACAAATTTATAAGTAAATACTTAGTTATGTCAAAAGAGAAAGGCTACTAAGGGCCTGTTTGTTTTAGTTTTAGATTCTCTAAAAGCTTATTCTAGATTGTGATTGTAGAGAAGCTGATTCTCTAAAAGCTGGAATCCAAAAGTACATATGAAGTGGATTGTGGATTCTAATGTATATGGGTGGGATGGATTGTGAGAATCGGATTCTAGAATCGGGCTGTTTGTTTTTTATTCTGCTTTTGGGGCAAAAATTCAGAATCAAAAGTTAAAACAAACAGGCCCTAAGTTCTTTTGCATAAAGCTCATAGGGATGTGAACCTTGAGGAAGGCTTCTTTGAAGGCGGCCCAAGTAATGGCTTAGTTTTCTGGGATTATTACTTGATGGATTTCCCACCAAGCTGCTACAGCTCTTTGCAACCGATAAGATGCATAAAGCAACTTTTTTTGGTCATCACATTGGGCAATGCCCAGTTTGTTTCCAATGGAGTGAAGCCAATCATTAGCATTAAGGGGATCCGATAATACAGAGAAGGTTGGTGGCCGAATTCTCAGGAACTCTCCTAGATTGGATTGGTGTGGGGCGTCACCGTTCACGCCTCTAGCTGCAGCTGAGCTAAGGTTGATAGTGTTCTGCACCAGTTGTTGAAGCAGGAAAGTGTTAGTTTGGCGCCCTTGCTCAATCATTGCTAGAACTTGCGCCATTGTTGGGGTCCTGGCAACTGATCTTCGATGACAGCCTATTGCGGGTCTTGGGTAGGAGATGTAGACTCACGACGGTTGCCACATCGAGATGAAGATTCCTTAGCAGCAGGGTGTTGATGATTTGGTTGAGATCAAATGGGGAGGCTGATTCTCGGTGGCTAAGAACCTTGTGTGGTTTCACCCTTCATAAGGTCATAGAGAGACCTTGTCATAGACATCCTGTAATATGTCATCCATTCATAATATTGAATTAAGAGAAAGGTCATTGAATAGAGGTTGGTTAGGTCATAAGGCAACGTTCTGTTCATTAAAGACTTAATTTACATAGTTTAAGGATTATTTTATCGTGAATCTTCAATCTAACGGTTAAGTATTCACGAGTGCAACTCGAGCAACAGTACATAAGAATTTACAACAAAAGTCCAACAATGCAAAATACTCAAATACTTAAACTAATACATAGGGGTCCTAGAATCCTTCTTCCCGCTAGCCAAACCTTAGTGTATTCTTACTTGGCCTAATGGTACTGGCCTTTCAAGGAAGGTTTAGGTTAGGGAGCGTCGCAATCTCACCTTCTTCAAAGGTGACTGGAGTGTCCGGGTTTGGCGGAGCCAATTGCAGGGTCTTCCTTCTAGGATGTCCCCTTTGAGTCCCAACACGGACACTCCTTCGGGATTTTGCTGGTAATGTCCTCCTTTTGATAGGACGGTATCCTCTTGGGCGGCAATGGGCCAATGATGGACATGCGAGGCCCTCACTTGAATTGTTCGAAGGTGGGGTCAGGCTCCGACAATTCTTTGGCAAGGGCAAGAAAGGCATCATCCCCATAGAGGAGCTCCCTGTAGAGAAGGCCAGCGACGACCATAGGGACAATGGCATTTTCTAGTGTCGTGATCCTCCAACGGGCCTCCATGCTTTACTGGAATAGACGGCGGAGGTAGCCATCCATTGACCTATAACACCCTGAAAATTTTGAAACTAAATGAAATGGGAAAATCATTTGGAATTATTATTTTATTTTGAATTCCCATATTTTTCTAAGTTTTTCTTGGATTTTTCGACTCTAAGAAATTCAATTATATTGTTGGATTTTTATTTTCCAAATTGTGAAGAACAAAAACATAAAAAGATGAAATGTAGAGAAATTTATTTAAATCCCATAACAACTCCAAAACTTCCCCAAAAAGTTTTAAATAAGTTTGAAAACATTTAATACAGATATAAAATCAAAAATAGTATTTGATGACTAAGGGCCCATTCAGTAGTGATTCAGCTCCTGCTCCTCCCAAACTTTGCTCTAACTCCTTGTGATTCTGATTTTCTGAGGAATCAGGAGTGGGTGGTAGTAGTGTTCGGCTAGCAGCTCCAGATTCTTCTAACGTCGGGGGCCATGCGTGGTGGGATCTGAGGGAGGGGAGGAGAGCCATACCTCACGGCGCTCGTCGGGGGCCCATTGGTGAAGGCGGAGACGACTCGACGTGGATCGGTGGTGCTCGTCGCGGGTCTGGCTGGGAGGCGACACAAGGAGGTGGGTCGAGGCGGCGGGGACGGCATGCTCGAGGCGGGGTAGATCGGCGGTGACGGGGACTTGGAGGCGGGTTGAGGCTCTCGAGGCGGGGCCGGCTCGGCGGCGCTCAAGGCGAGGTAGATCGTCGGTGGTGGGGACACGGAGGTTGGTTGAGGTGGCGAGGACGTGGAGGCGGGTCGAGGCGCTCGAGATGACAGAGATGGGGAGGCGGGTCGAGGCGGCGTGGTGGATTTGGGGAGCGAGCGGACGAGAATCCAGAGGAGCAAGGTTCTGGTTGCTTCTCTCGAGTAGTGTTAAAACGAGAATCGCTTCACACGGATTCTGATTCCAATTGCTGTGAGCTTGAGCCGATCGGTAGAGCTCCAGCTCTTCCAGACGAGAATCCGGGAGCCAGAGCTTTACCGAACGGGCTCTAAGAACAGTGACACTGTCAGATTTAATTAAAATTGTATGAATATGATTATCTTCTAAAATTTGTATGAAATTATATAAAGAAAAAAAGGACCACATAGATTTTTTTTTAAAATAATGAACCTTATCTGGTGCATTTAGAAAATCCAAAATAGTAGCAATTTGAAAACAGTAATAAGTAATGGCAGAATTTTATAAAATTGTATAGAATTGATCATCATCTAAAAATTTTATTGAAACATATATAAGACCCTAGGATCACATATAAAAATTCTAAAATGAATTAAACCTCATTTGTTGTCTCAGAAAAATAAATGTGAGAAAACCCATAATTCAAATAGTGACATTGTTAGAATTTTATAAAATCGTACAAGTAAGTTCATGATCTAAAATTTTTATGGGAAGATAAGCATTGCCTTGGAATCATACAAAACAATTTTCAGAAATTTTAGACCACGATTGACTGGCTCAATTAAATTCGACAACCTAGCTCAGCCAAACTAGAGAATTCTGGTTTCCTCTTTTTTTTCACTGCCATGTGGGGTCCACCCAGTTCTTGGCCCACCTGGCCAGTTTTCTCTACCCTGGAATCCAACTATGCCCTGCCCTCTCTTATCCTTAGCCAGCACCGCCTCTCCTCTCTTTGTTGCCAGTCAAGCCAATAATTTTGGAGCTGCGACCATCGTATACGACGCGCAAGCCCCATACCCTGCCATGGCTAACCTGCTCCATACCTTGTGTCATCCTGGCACTGAACAATCTGCGCACCCGAGCCACCGTTCACACCTCTGTCTCTATGTCGTAATTGCGGCACCACGCCAGCACTGCCTTACTCGCCTATAAGAGCTATCGAGCGCACACATAGCACCCACACCCCACATTGAACCTTCTCAAGCACCAAGCTAGGCACATTGCGCTACCAATTCCTCCATTGCTAGTGAACACTGAGAAAAGGGGCAAGACCCAGTTGAGACACCACGAAGAGAATTTCTCCAATTCTTTGAGCTTGAAGTACCCTCGTGCATCCCTGACCTCATAGCGCACCATCTTTTCAGCTCTTGTTGCCTGTAGCACCACTGTAGCTTCGTCATCTTCCCCAACTCCGGCGCACGGTGGCAACCCACTCCAGCCAAACCCCCTTGCCATTTACCAGTAAAATGGTACCTTTGTTCACCCTGATGCTCATCCGACCATTTCCCGAGCTTAAGCACCCTCTGTTTTCCCTCGTGACCACTCAGCAGTCCCGCTGGTGTGAAACGCTGTCAAAATCAAATTAAACTCAAGTTTAAGTAATGACTCTATGACATATGGGCCAGTTTGGGTTAAATGGGTTAGTTGAACCGGTATTTAGGGCCAAGTCAGTAACACATGGGTCCCAATCGTCAGTGACTAAAAATAATTGGGAAAATCAGAGAAAATCTAGAAAATGAGAAATGTGTATTCTCTATTAGAAAACATATTTTTCCATTTTCTCAGGATTTTCCAAACCCTAAATATTCAAACTTTGATAACCTTTGTATATTAAGTCCAAATTGAGTCAAATAAATTTATAAATTCATATAAAATCATAAAATTTCAGAATATGCAAAATATTTCAAATTTGACCTCTGTGAAAAATTTGAATTAAAAGCCTATAATATGCTATATATAAAATTTATGCAAATGGACTCCAAATTTTATAGAAATTTTTTTTATACACTCCTGATATCATAAGCATTCTATTTGTACAAAAATATTTAAATTATAACTTTGTTTGAAATAAATTCATAAATAATTTCTTGCCAATGCATTAAAGATCCAAATATGAATAACTAATGTAAATAAACTCCAAAAATTGTGAAATAAATTTATAAAAACTTCAGTAACCTTAAGTATACCAGATCTGCAGAAATATTCAATATTTGATTTAGTTGGAACTAAGTAAATAAATGATTTCACTTTCTGATGCACATAAAATTCAAATATGAATTATTTTCACAAATAGCATTTAAGCTCAGTAAAACCAGTTTCAAAATTCCCCATAGGTCAAGACCTCATAATACTATAAAAATAATCCTATTCGAACAAGCTGTGCACTTAATTACTAATAGAAACCTAACCTCTTATAATATAAACTTTAGAAGTTCATAATAAAAGAAAAAACATTTAAATAATGAGAAATTAGTAATTAAAATATTTTTTATCACCAAAACCTTCTATTTCAATTCATATTTAAATTTGATATCATTTGACTTCTTTTTGCCTCTTATTATTGCTTTGCTACAAATTACGTGTAGAGACCAACATACCTGAATCTGCTGTTGTCGACCTCAACCCCGAGTCAGTACAAGAATTCACTAAGCAAGGCAAGCACCCTATTTGAACATGTTGATCCTAGTATTTCAATTAATTTATGTTGTTTTTGTGAAATATTATGCATGCGCGTATTTTCATTAAATTGACTATATTGTGTTACTGGTAGCTATAACCTTATCTCATAGAACTTTCTTAATAAATATTGAATTGTCAACCTTGATAACCCTAGGATAAGGCTAGAGAATACATAATGTCAGCTTGGGTATGTGCAATTACATATTGATCATGCTTAGCCATGCTTTAGTAATGGAACATGGAATGATAAGGTCATGTTATTTTTTATAATTTAAAAAGGATGGATATGACTAAAAGATATTGATATTTTGGTAAAAATGGCAAATAAAACTATGATTTGATGCGCTGGTGAGTATTGGCAATAGCTTGATATGCATGGGACTTACACATTGATAGGGGGAAATTCCTCGTCTGGGTCGATTAAGGACCGAACTATTGTATTGTTATCAGGCCAAGAAAACAAGTGAAACCACAAATGCTAGTGTAGGATGGACTTAAATTATTAAGTTATTTAGATTTAGCTTTGCACATTGGAAGGCTGGAGTAGTACAGGCTTTCTAGGATGGATAGCTCGTAGGGGTCTCCACACAAATGTGTGGGTGAAACACATACCAATACAACGGTGTACGTCATACCATGGAGAGAAGTGGGACAATGGGGTGTATAACCATTAGTCGTACAGTGATTGTACAAATATCTTCTACCATTATAATATGGGTTTGTCATCACCGGGTTGGTACAAAGTTGGTCTATATAATGTAACAGTTATGTCATGATTCTCTACCGCACACCAAAGGAAGTGTGCTAATAGTTTTGCAAAAAGAGTTAGTCATATCTTGTGGGTAAAGATATATACCTCTGCAGAGTATAAAACTTTTTGAAAAGCCGCGTCTGTGCTCATGGGCACTTGGTAAAGTCATCACATAGTTAGAATTTTGAGTTTTCATAAAAATGATCACATCGAGAATATTTGTTGGAAAGTTAATATTTTATGCTAGGGATGGGCAAAGTAAAGTCATTGTTTTATGACAGGGATTGAGAAGAAAATGATTTGATTCTCACAATCATGAAGGACTATGAGTTTATATTTATGCTCTCAAAATTGTTATTTACATATTACTTAAATTGCTCTTCAAATGCCAATTACAGTTTTATACTTGGTATTCATGTTCAATTTCTCTTTATGCCAGATAACCGTAGAAGCCTTTCTATTGACATAGTCTGCATTTAATATATATGCATTTGTGATACACTACAAGTCTTGCTGAGTACACAAGTACTCAACCTTGCTATATTTGTTGGTTCAGTAAATGAAGAAACCCCATAAGATGCATATTATGACGCAGGTTATGGGGAATACAGTTATGAGTTTTTCTATGGTCTTACCTTATCAGTTGTCTAAGGGTTATAATGGGCATATTAAAAGACATTGGATTTATGCTGCAATTTATTTTGGTTTGTAAGACACTTGTATAATTAAAGTTTTATTATCATATGTAATATAAATTTTGTATGGATGTGTTATCAATATTGTAAATGTGCATGAGGGATACAAGCTAGTTAGTTAGCACACAACATGGAGAAGATCTCACTCTAGGGTTCCCATTCGGTTTCAAAGACATAGGATCTCTCTGGTTCTGGCTAAGAGTCACTATATATAACCGAGGCAAAATGGCAAGGTGGGGAGAACAGTGTATATTCTTCGGTTTTCAATGTATGGTCAGGTGGTAATTGCGGGAGAGCCTGGGTAGCAGCTAGCCTAAAGTTGCTTTATAAGTATTCTTCGCAGTTACCTGTGTGGCAACGTCTTAGCTTGGTTCATCTCTAGGTGGTGCCAGCTCAGCCATAACTGGCGGAGGGGGTGGCGCTACTAACTCTAGGTCTATGCTTTGGAATCTAGCCTGTTGTCTTGCAAAAGGCGTGCGGATATAGGCGCTCATGTTAAGTCGACGAAGCTTGCATATTCGGCGTGCAATCTTGCGTGCTGGTCCTTGGACTGCCTCGTACGGGTAAAGTCTCGATGCTTTGTGCTGTGGTGCAAGATTCGGCCTCCTATCTTGGTAGTAATATAGGCGTGGGCTATGTAATCAATTGAATGGCCAACAAGGTGTCTCATTTCTCGTGAATGAAAACGTGCCTCCTTCATCCAAGGCTTTTGGTTACCTCTCATACAAATTCTATCCAGTCAGGTGCAGCCGATCGACATCTATCTATGATCATTTAAGGAGATGTTAGTAAATTTAAAAGAAAGTACTTTGGTGACACTACACCAAAAAACGTCATCAGTGGCGGTTCATAACCGCCATCAGTGGCGGTTATTGAACCGCCACAGATATAGTGCCACTGATAATCGAGGATTATCAGTGGCGGTTTTCTAACCGTCACAGATAAGTATACGTGGCGGTTCTACATACTAACCGCCACGAATAACAATACTATACGTGGCGGTTCTATCCACCAACCGCCACAGATAACAATACTATCTCGACGGTTCTATCCACCAACCGCCACAGATAACTACACTATACGTGACGGTTCTTTCTACAACCGCCACAGATAAAAATATTATACGTGGCGGTTCTTCCCACCAACCGCCACAGATAACTATATTATCTGTGGCGGTTCTATACATCAACGCCACAGATCTATATTATACGTGGCGGTTCTATCCACCAACCGCCACAGATAGTGCCTGACCGAAAAAATAAAAAACTGCATTTTGGGCTAGCCTCAGGTGCTGCTAGCCATGCCCTCTGAAACATATAATACATCAATCACAGATTTTGCATACACACAGCTACAATGTACAACAATCACAGATTTCGCATATACACAACTACAATATAATACATCAATCACAATTGCAATTTTGCATATGCACAATTATAATGTACAACAATCACAGATTTTGCATATACACAACTACAATATAATACATCAATCACAATTACATATAATACATCAATCACAATTACAATCACAGATTTTGCATATCACAATTACAATATACACAATTACAATGTACAATTAAAGTGTCTCATGCATGAGGTGCTCGATCATGGTGATGGTGTAGGGCATGCCTCCCGCTGGACCTGCTCCCTTCTCCTCCAGTTCAGTCATCTTTGCATCAATATTTCTCAGAGTATGTAAATGAAGTCATTATATATCATACTATGGAAAGCTAAATAGATCACTTTTGTTGTATCACAAATCTAGCCGATCCATTGCCGTCTTATTCCATGTGAATGCCGTGGCATCCTCCGGATATTGTACATGCATTAGCTAGTTTATACTCCTCTATTTTTGAATATGTGACATTCTATTTTTCAATTTTTATTCCTAAATACATATCATTCTACAATTTTGATCCTACTTTTACTATTTTTCCTTCTATAATCTCCATTTAGCTATTTTTAATGGCATTTACTATCATACATTAGAGTAAAACACACCATCTAAAAATATAAGGACCATGTAATCAAATATCTTATGAATGGAAGGTAAAGATGCAAAAGGAAACTTCGCAACTAAATCAAGCAATCAAATAAACTCTTTGTAATGGTGCAGTTTTGAAATGAGCTCTTCCGTATTCATCCATCACCCACGTCTATAAAAAGCTCTACTAGCCATCATGAAAGGGCACAGAGAAAAGCAATAGAGGGAGAGCTCCTCGCCTAGAGCGCACGCACGCACGCACACACACCACCCATCAACACACACACACACGGAGAAGGGCAACAACACAAGCGCAGATCAATCACAACTTCTTAAATAAAATGACAAAAATTAGAACATATGCAAGCCATGCCATCCAATACTAAACTTGACATTCAATGAAACATCAATTTACACCACCGCATTTAAAAAAATTAACTAGTTTTGTGAACTATAAGCCTCACGAGTCTTCACTGTTGGTAGGGGCCTCGGGATGTGGTAGATGAGTATGGAAGACTTCATCGTTATTATCCGGGTCATGAAACTCGCCGTTCTTGTTGAGTACTTCCTTCATAATGAAGTAGGCGAGCTGTCCCTGAATGCCTTGGATTTCATTTGGAACCGATCCTCCCATAGGCAACTTCAAACGCTATAGATAGAAAAGTTTGTCTTAAGAGCTTATATAGAGAATGAGATGTGCAAATCAATGTGTGATGTTAGCGTGACAAACCTCTACGTCATTGTTTACTATTGTAGAGCCTAAGATTTCGCGCATGTATTGGCACACGAAGTACCCACATAAATTTGTTCTGGCGGTGCTTGTGGGTAATCGCAAAAATTGAATAAACTTATACGACATTGAAGGAGTTATTGACTACGAGGTGCGATATAGACAAATTGTTTTTGTGCGTCACGGAAATTTAGTACGGATTGTCGTGATTTATGGAAAGGACGGTGTCTTGAGCACTTTTTACAATATGCTTTGAAGGCCCTATTCACTAGACTTGTCATATCTTTGTAGTCTTTTGGATCTTTGTCCCGCGGGTCCAAGATCAGCATCTTGCTTTTATCTGGATGAATTACTACGAGAATCCGATGGAAACTACGTACACATGTATGATGCCGTAGTCATTAGTCCTAACTCGAGCAAAGAATGAGATCAACAAGTAATTGAACTAGCTAGTGAGCCACTTACTTGAAATTGTATGGTAAAAGTATGAACTCCTTGTCTTGGAGTTTGATGAGAGCGTTATATCGTAGTCCTCGACCTCCTTTGGTACTCTTTTGATTTCCGGTGGCAAACCGTTCCGGATCGAGGAACGCCACTGGCCCTTTGGTTCTTTTTAGTTCGATCAACTCGTATCTACATAACAAATGATTTAGACATCACATTTATCGGTATTACATGAATGTAGACAATGATTTTTATATTGGACACTTACGGTGACCAAATCTCATAAGAGACACGTCGAGGGCATCTTGATAGTACATGTTGTGCAACTCATTGAATTCTATCATGAAGCGGCCGGTCCCTCATGGTGGAAATGTTCCTCTCTGAAAATGGCAGTGATCACCTTCGGGAGTACATGGTGGTTCGATCGCTCCATATACCATTCATGTAATCGCCTTAGCTGCACTGTTAGACTATGAAGCTTCGAAGGGGTGACAAACGGCTTCCCCAATTCGTATTTCAGTCTTTCTTCAGCAGCTTGTCCTTTGGAGACCGCTTTACCCTTACTTTTCTCGCACACAACATCATACTCCGTTAAGCCGCCGACCTCGTGATATGGCTTGTCTATTACGCCATGCCTTCAGAGGAGGGTTTTAAGTCGGTCAACGAAGTTGTCGCACTAACTTTCATACGCTGATGTGTTGGTGACGACTGTGCGAGGTTTACTGTAGGAGAGGCCGGCAGGTTCACTGTAGGAGAGGCCGGCAGGTTCACTGCAGGAGAGGCTGGCAGGTTCACCTCAGGAGGGGCTGGCAGGTTCACCTCAGGAGGAACAGGCACTTCATGATGGTCCAAGGTGATGTCACGTTTGCGCCACTGGATGAATGTGTGGACGGCACTTCCTAGAGTTGTAACCTCGTCGTTCGGGGCATTTCTAGCCCGAGGTTGGCGGCGGGATTAACCGTGTCCACCGAACCTTTGCATATCCGGCGCTATCGCAGAGTTGTGCAATACACCTCCTTCTTGGCATGGGTACGCTATGCCTGTACCAGCTTGAATGAATATGTTCATGACGGGCAAAGTGAGCTGGCACGGTGTGGGGTCATGTATGTCGTCCACAGGATAATGACCCATGTCCTGTTCTACAATTGGGGCGGATGCGCAACTGCTGCGACGATTCGGAGGGCTGGTCGTAATAATGTTCTCGGCTTGTGACTGGCTCATGGCTTGTTGTACTTGTCGTTGTACTTGTTGTTCAATTGTGCCTTGTAATTCTCGAAGCATCTTTTCCTTCATCATTTCTATTTGACAAACGCTTCTCTAGCTCTCTTTCGGCTCTTGTAAGTGTGAAGGTGCTCGGGAATCTGTCTTCCACGGAACCTTAACCCGACACCTCTTGTTCGTCGGGATGCTCCTTGTTTCCCAGGGCACGTGTTAGTTCGTCGTTCTCCCTATCTGGTTGGAATGTTCCTTGGGAAGACTCGACGTACAGCTCTTGGACCCTTTGTGACATTGCTTCGTCGTCGCTATTTCTGAAGGATAAGCCCCACGGACGTGACACTTGCCCTCGCTAGCACGTAGTGCTTGACTCGTCCGTAGTCCGCCAATTGACTTGTACCACGATCATTGTAGTGATTCTGCTTCCTGCCTCGCCCATGGAGGGATTTTACCAGCGTACCCACCCGTACCAAGTCTGTGTGGATGGATGTTCCTTCTTCCGATGTTTATGTGGTCCTCGCTGGACTTCTTTGCTGCTTCACTTTGCTTCATCGACACGAAATCATCCCAATATGGTTCTAAGTTTGGGTAGTCCCGATGGCGATCGGTTTTCTTTACATAAGTAGTATTCACTGGCCTTGAAGTTCCTCCATGCCGCATCCATGGTCATCAACGCATCCCGACGCACGCGTGTTCATCTTCTTGAGAATTCAAGGTTTGTTTCACTCGATCCATAGATCCGTTTGATGGTATCGGGCACTTTGTGCCAATCCAAAAGGTGATTGGCACTCTCTCCTTGCGATATACCCGCGAGGTTGTTACGTGCTTTGCTACGAACTTTGGCGGTGCACTAGGGGCCCGACTTCCGAGACCTCCGAGATGGTATACCGACCTTCGGCTTCTTATTTCTTCCTCGCCACGAGGTCTTGCCACAGTATGTCGAGATCGGCGGCAACACCGTGGTTGGGTGGAGGTTGAGGAACCCGTAGGGCTAGGGCTCGGGCTCGGGGTGGATTGCTCCTCCATATCGACCTTGGATGTGCGAACTGAAAGAGGTAAAGTATGGAACCATTAGAATTTGGCGATCCGATGGGTTAAGTGCGGAAGTTTAACTCTGAGAACTAGAAATAAAAGTAATCGAAGAATTGGGCATTCAATTGATGGGCCTGAAGTACCGAATTGTCTACAAGAAGGGTAAGGAGAATGTGGTTGCCAGCGCATTGTCATGGGCTGGACAACTCATGAATTTGCGTGCTTTATCGGGGATGCAACCTCTGTGTATTCAAGAGGTAGTGAATTACGATGCCACCGACAATGTAGCACAACAACTAGCATAGTTGGACGTTCATAGCCCGACAAAGAAGGGGTTTGAATTGCATCAAGGTTTGATCCGCAAGCAAGGAAAAATTTGGATTGGAGAGAACTCTGCGTTACAAACTAAACTAATTGTGGCTTTCCATTGAAGTACCATTGGAGGGCATTCGGCAATGCAGACAACCAACCAAAGACTAAAGGAATTGTTTTACTGAATAAGAATGAAATAGGGAGTAGAGAATTTTGTTAAGCAATGTGAAACTTTTCAGCTAGCAAAGGGGAAAAGATCCAAACCAGTTTGTCTAGTGTAGCCTTTACCCATTCTTACAGCTGCATGGCAAGATTTGACAATGAATTTTGGATTGTCAAACGCCCCTGCAACTTTCCAAGCACTAAATGGAAGAGGTGTAAACGCTCAGGAAAAGATCTCTAGTTAACAAAACCAATCCTAGACCTAGCAGATAAAGCGGGTAAGAAGCATACTACGCACCCTTGATCCTTTCCCCTCGCTCTGAACACATATGCGCCTACCCTGCGCACTGGAGGGGAACTTAGATGGCACTTTAGATGGCGGGCACTCCTTATTTTCACTCCAAAAGCTGGAAAAAGAAAAATCTCGGATAGCCTAACTTGTTTTTGCCCTCGAAAGGGAGCTACTATCCTGCTGGATTTCCAAAAACGGAATGTACCTAGGGAACCCTATTGATCGGATCGTAGATGAACCTAGTGATCTTTCTCCTGTGGCAAGCATCGATACTGTCTCCTAAGGAATTGATCTTCTCTTTCATATACCAGGATATAACCTCGAAGGACTGCAATTGGAAGGAATTAGCACTCACCATAAGCAACCGCAGAGAAGGAAAATGAGGCCTTAGGCGGAGGAAAGAAAGAGGTCAAGATACTAGCTTTTAAGAATTATCGATTCGGCTTGCCCAAGAGGTCGAATCTTGATAAAGGTTATGGATAGTCAATAACTACTTAGGAATAGGCAAATACTCCGGATAGATAGGCAAGAACTATTCCTTATCCATAGTCAAATACAGCTTACGCATAGTTTACTACATCTCCGAAAGAGAACAGAGATAACTACTTAGACTGGCGCTATCAACTACTTGAACTCTATTACAGTCAAAATGGAAGAAGTAACTACTACTTATGATTATGACATACCTCTTTCAGTAGCATCTACTACTTATGATATTCTACTTTACTTGAACTTGAGGCGGCAAAAGGGATTTAGGAAACTAAAGGATAGTTATTGACAGTATAATACTCTAGAAAGGGAATATGCGCAGATTGGATTTGGGCTCCTGACATCATTCAGGATGTAAGTGGGATGTATTGTGGGTTGGTTATATATTGCCCACATTGACCGCAAACATTTATGCGGGATATTGCGGTAACCCGCGAAAGGTTTGTGCGGGTAATGCGGCGTCCACAAAACCCACAAGAAGAGAATCACGAGTACTACCTATCTACTAAACAATAGGACCAAGTAGGCTATCAGTTGGGCAATCTTTTGACCACCAAACTCAGCACAGCATGATGGAATGAGTAGTAGACTAGCAGTGAAAAAGTTAACCTATTTCAGTTGGTTTATATTACCATAATATCTTGATGCAATAACAAGCAAAGCAACATTTTATCAGACAACAGAACAACTGAGCTAAAGAACAGGAGCCATCCAGAATGAAGGTAGAACATACCTAGGAATGCGCGCGTCGTGCGGTCGGGGCGTCGTTCGAGGGCGCGGCGCTTCGGCGTCGAAGCGGCGTCGGGCGCGTCGGTGGAGGAGCGCGCGCGCGGCGTCGGGTGTCGAGGCGTCGGGAGCGGGCACGGCGTCGGCGCGGGCGCGCGGCGTCGGACGGCGTCGAAGCGAAGACCGTGGCGGCGTCGGGCTCGGGCGAAGAGTGAAGCGGCGGGAGTTTAGGGGTTAGAACAGCGGTGAGAAGAAGAATGATGACGACTTTTATATGTGGGGCCTTATCGTGGCGGTTCTTAACAAGAACCGCCATCGATACTTTATCTGTGGCGGTTCTTCAAAAGAACCGCCATGATACATAATTATCGTGGCGGTTCTTTATACGAACCGCCATCGATATACTATCTGTGGCGGTTCTTCACAAGAACCGCCATCGATCTATAATTATCTGTGGCGGTTCTTTATACGAACCGCCAGATTCACTATCTGTGGCGGTTCTTCACAAGAACCGCCATCGATATATATAATCCGTGGCGGTTCTTTATACGAACCGCCATCGATAATGTATATCGTGGCGGTTCGTTTAAGAACCGCCAGCGATAAAGTTATCTAACATAAGCTTTTGCGCGGACTACTTCCAAGTGGTCCGGCGTGAACAACTTTTTGTGGGACTACTTCCAAGTGGTCCATGTGAATAAAAACAGTAATGACCATATATATTTCTAATATAGTAATATACCCTATATAATCTCTCTGCTTATTTTCATATCTTCTAGGATGTATACCAGAATAGAATATTATTTCTAAATATGTTCTAATATCATAAATGCCTTATGTACTATGTACAATATATTTGGTTTTAATTCATACCGAGGAGAAACCATTAAAACTTGTGTAATCGGAATATAGTAATTACCCTATATAATCCTAATATAGTAATATATTAATGACCCACATTTCCATTACTCCACACAAATGCATAACACCATATTTCCATTACTCCATACATCACATTGCCATTACTCGTATATAGCTAATTATTTTCTTTCACAATTTGCCCTTCTTCATGATCGTCGCGATGATAGGTAGTTTCTTGAGTGGTTTCTTCCTCGAGCCTGATGTTGCCATCTACGAAAGGAGGCAACTCGTCAAACTGGTTGTACTCATCCTCATCCACGACATTCTCAACTCCGACGATCCTTCTTTTTCCCTGAAGAACTACATGCCGCTTCTTATCTGTCGGGTCGATTACATAGAAGACTTGTGCTACTTGCTTCGCAAGTACGAATGGTTAAATCTCTCAGATCCGACATGTTCGATGTCCAAAGTAGTGAAGCCGTGCTTGTCCACCTTGACACCCTTTGGGAGTTGTACCCAACGACACGAAACATCGGGATCTTAAAAATATAATAGTCGAGCTCCCAAATCTCTTCTATGAACCCATAGAAGCTAGTCTTCTTCTTTGCTGTGTTGTCATAGGCATCTATGCGACACCACTATTTTGGTAAGTGCTTTTGCTATCCCGAGATCTCGTGTAAAAGGTATATCCATTTATGTCGATCCTTGCCATGTCAAGATTGTACTGATGGCCCTTTGCCAACCACCTCAACATAACACTCGTTTCTTTCCAGTCATATGCTCTTTGAACCAATGATTGAACAAGCGGTTATGCTCTTTTGTTACCCAAGCCTCGATCGTCCACGATTTTCCTCTCGTAGCTTATCCTTGTGCATGTCCATGTGCGAGGACACCTCAACCGATCATTGCAAGGCGTGAAATGAGCTTTTTCGAACAATCCATGATCGTAAGAATTTGTTGATTTCCTTCCAATCGTCCCTTTTCCAAATAGCCTACCCTCATGGCGAGATCTGAGCACTCCTACCGGTTCCACCCCTCCATGTAATCCACGCAAAACTCGATAACCTCCTCGGTTGCATAACCTTCCACAATGCAACCCTCCGAGATCGATTGCGTACATACTTCTTCAGATACCCATGTACCTTTCGAGCGGGTACATCGATGCGAGAATACGGGGCCACATACATTTATCTCATTCACAAGGTGAACAATGAGATGAACCATTATATCGAAAAATGATGGAGGAAATACATCTCTAGTCGGCATAGTGTCTTCACCACATCATTACGTAGTTCGAAAGTCCGATGGGATCGATGACCTTCGTGAAATCGTGTTGAAGAAGAAACACAACCTCATGATTGCTTCTCGGACCTTTTCGAGCAAAATACCTCTAATTGCAATAGGAAGCATTTGTGTCATCATCACATGACAATCATGAGACTTCATGCCGATTAACTTCAAATCTTTCATGGACACGGTTTCTTGATGCTTGCGAGTAGCCGGATGGAACTTTCACACCATGCAAGCATTTGCAGAGGTCATTCTCTCTTTCTTGGATAGAGTGTAGCAAGTCGGGGAAGGTAAAGTCGGCCTTTCCGTTGTCTCGAGGATGTAGCTCACTCGATTTTCATATCTTCCGGTCCCTTCGTGCCTTGATCAGTCCTTAGTTTTGCTAGGAATATTCAAGAAAATACCAATCAAGTCATGTCACATACATTTTTCTCTACATGCATGACGCGTCTATGCAAGATGTCGAACTTCTAAGTCCTTCCAATAGGGCAAGTTCCAAAATATCGATCTCTTCTTCCATGTGATCTTCTCGATCGAGACCTCGATTTATTATTACTCTCTCCTTTCCAAGTACAACATTAATATCCTTAACCATATCATATACCTCTTCCCACGAGGAGGCCTTGGAGCTATACCATCCTCTTTTGTCCCGTCGAATTGTTTCTTCATATTGCGGTAGGGGTGATTCTGCGAAGGAACTGCGGTGATGCATGTACAGTTTTCCTTGAGTTATTGAGCCACACACTTGCGGTTTCATCCATGCAATGGGGCATGCTTTGGCCCCTTTACAAGACGACCGGATAGGTTACCAAGGCGGGAAATCATTGATGGTGCAAAACAACAATGCGCGTAGGGTGAAGTACTCGCTTGTACTCATCCCATACACATGCACACCTTCGTTCCACAAGATCACAAGATCTTCCACCAATGGTTGTAGGTATACATCAATATCATTGCCAGTTGTCTCGGCCCTTGGATAAGCAAATACATCATAATGTACTTTCGTTTCATACACAACCAAGGAGGAAGGTTGTAGATCTGAGAGAGTCACGAGCCAAGTGCTATGAATACTACTCATGTTACCGAAAGGATTCATTCCATCCGTACTCAACCCAAACCTTACATTCCTCGGTTCATTCCGAAGTCCATCCTAAAGAGCCTATCGATGGTTCTCCACCGGCGAGAATCGTGAGGTGTCTCGACTTTCCATCCTTTTACGCTCTTACGAGTGCCATCGCATCGATTGGGCATGCTTTTGTTTCCAAATAAGCGCTTCAACCGAGGTATTACCGTAAATACCACACCACTTTAGCGGAGCTCCTTTCTTCACCACGGTGCCCTCGCTGTCATGGTCTTTACGCTTGTATCGCGATGATTTGCACACCGGACATACATGCATGTATGTATACTCTTTGCGATAGAGTATACAATCGTTTGGACATGAATGTATTCTTTCTACTTCCAATCCCAATGGACATACAACCTTCTTAGCTAAATAAGTGGTTATCGGCAATACGTTTCCATCTGGAAGCATGTCCGCTAAGAGATGTAATAGCGCCGTGAAACTTTTATCGGACCAACCATTGCTTGCCTTCAATTTTAGAAGTGAAAGCACGGTGTGCAACTTTGTGTATTCCTCCTTGCAACCCGGAACAAAGGTGTGTCCGAGTCGTCCAACAAACCCTTGAATTGATTAAACTCTCTCGACTAGTGTAGTTCCTTACGCATCGCGCAACATCCGAGCAAGATTATTATCGTCATCAATGTCCAACCTATCCTCATCGGATCCATAATCGATGTCACCGCCATAATGCCTTCTCCATCATCCAATACGTTATCACCTTCATGTATGTTTTCCTCTTCACCGTGACTTGTCCAACGTGTATAGCCAAGTACAAAACCTCTTGAATCAAGTGCAAGTGGATGTGCTCTTTGTCCGAAAACATTTTCTCATTCTTGCAATCAATGCATGGACAATGTATGTACTCCGTCTTCTTATGCAATTTGTTCTCCTCAATGCTCTTAGAAAAGCGGATACCCGTCGATGTAATCTCTACAGTAGCAGTTCGCATTGTACATCCATCTCCTATCCATCTAAAATTAATTAACATATAAAAATTGATTAAAAACTAATCTAATTACTTATCATCTAAATGAGCTAGATAATAAATTCATCATCTAAAAATGATGAGCATCCACCTACCAAATTAGCTTAAATTTCATGTATATCAATATCCAATAATCTTAATTAAATAAATTTAATATATGTCCACACTAATGGAACCAAATTAATAGTAATTAAAAACTAATCAATACTTTTCCCGTAAAGAAGCTAGATAATAAATTCATCATCTAAAAATGATGAGCACCCACCTACCAAATTAACTAAAATTTCATTTATATTAATACCCAATAATCTTAATTAAATAAATTTATTATATGCAAGATGTATATGTTCGTACACTAATGGAACCAAATTAATAGTAATTAAAAAACTAATCTAATAACTTATCATCTAAAGGAGCTAGATAATAAATTCATATATATGCAAGATGTACATGTCCGTACACTAATAGAACCCAATTAATAGTAATTAAAAAACCAATCTAATTACTTATCATCTAAAGGAGCTAGATAATAAATTCATCATGTATCAAATTAACTTAAAATGCAATTAATATTAAATATATGCTTAATCATAATTCATCATCTATAAAAGGAACACAACATCATCTAATGAACCTAGCTAGAAATAAATTCATCAACTACAAAATGGTACCTAAATAAAAATAAACAAAATCTAAACTTTTCATCTCATCTACATATAAACCCTAATTAAACTTGGTTTAAAAATTAAATTGCAACAAGATTAACACAAATCAAGAGAGGAGAAAAATAACTCACCAAGGAACAACTAGAGGAAGTACAAGCACAAGAATTGGAGAAAACGAAATCAAATTTAGAAGTTTTGGTTTGCTCTCGGGAGGAAGAAGACCAGTCTTGCTCATCGACCACCTATTTATAGGCAATATTATCGATGGCGGTTTTAACTAGAACCGCCACTAATAACATTATCCGTGGCGGTTCTATCCTCGAACCGCCATCGATAATCATTATCGATGGCGGTTCGAGGATAGAACCGCCACGGATAATCAATAAATCGATGGCGGTTGGAGGATAGCACCGCCATCGATAACCTAGTTATCGATGGCGATTCTAGCCTCCAACCGCCATCGATAATGTATTTGTTATCGATGGCGGTTCTACCTCGAACCGCCATCGATAATCGTATCGATGGCGGTTCGAGGATAGAACCGCCACCGATATTTTTCCGCCATTTATGAAATTGAACCGCCATCGATAATTATCTTTGTGGCGGTTGGCTTTTCCACAAATAGACCGTCACCTATTGCAGGTTTTGGCGTAGTGTGAGTAGAGAGATTTTGCAGAGAAAGGGTGAGGATAGTATTGAATCTATATTTTATGTGTGCCTTTACAGAAAATAGAGTTTTCAAGTCCCATCCCCTAGGCGAGTGGTGGTGATGGCGATGGCTAGCTGGGAGGACGATGGGATGGTGCTTGAGCTCGAACAAGGTGGGGGAAAGCATCAGTGAGTCTTGGGGTTCCATTTTGGGGTCTTACCACAGTGGAGAAGCTTCGGGGAGAGCTAGCATCAATGGCCAGCCGTGGGGAAGAAGGAGAAGGTGGCGGCAGTTCCTCGAGCTTCTGGGGGCTAAAACAAGGCAATGGAGATCAATTAATACATGCTCAAGGTGTTTAAGCTAGCTTGAATGGGAACTTAAGTCACTGAGGTGGCTCAATTGGGTTTTACCCCTTTCGTGAAGCTTGTCGGCAATGGCGATGCTTGGTGGATCAATTGGGAGTGCTTCGGCAAGGGGAGATGAAGATGGTGTGGGGATATGAGACAAGGTGCTTGGTGGCTTATATGGGCGAGGAAGAGGGGCACTTGGCATCGTGCCCGCGAGCTCGACCATATAGGTTCTGCGCCATCGCATTCTATAGTGGAAATCTCATGTAGACGTTCGTTTGCCAAGGTAGTGGTGAGGTGACAAGGGGCTTAGGGACTTCAAGGTGGTAAGGATGGGGAGTGGGCGCGTACGGCGGCTTGGCTAGGAGAACAACCCAAGCGACGACCTTCTGCTCATCGTACTTCAGTGGGGCAAGGAAAGAGAGCAGGGCATAGCAGAGGGGCGGAGGCAGCATGTGGGCAAGTGGTTCAGGGGCGTGGGCACTGGGCCAGGCTCATGTGGGGTGGCCACTTAGAAGCCACACGATCATGGCGTTCTACCGGCCGGGCGAGTGCTAGGATAGGGGAAGAAAACGGGGTCAGCGGTTGACAGGTGGGGTAGGGGAGGGCGGTCAGGGCCACAGGCAGAGGGAGTGGGCAGGCGATAGACAAAAGAGGAAAACAGCTTTGTCGTCTTACTGCCTTTGCGTGGAGAACACAGCTTTCCATGGTTTACGCTTTCCATAATTGGATTTAAAAATTTCCTTTTTAGCTTTTGTTTTTTGGCCTTGGCTTCCAATTTCAATTGAGCAACCATATTAGGTTTAAATTTTAGAAAATTTTTGTGCAATGTCCTGAGATAATTCTTAAGTTCTCATAAAAATTTCGTATCATGATCACACATGTGCAATTTTATAAAATTCTGAAAATAATACGTCCTATTTAAGTTCTTCTATTTTGATTTTTCAAAGGTACTAATGAGGTTCAATTCTTTTGAAAATTTTAATTCATAATTCTGAGATATTAAATATTACCATAAAATTTTTAGAGCATGAGCAAGCTTTAAATTTTTATAAAATTCTAACAATGCTTCTGTCATTTTGAATTTTGTGGTTTTTGATTTTTTTTTTCGAAGTAGTAAATGCTTTCAAAAATTTCTAAAACTTTACAGAGGTGTCTTGGTGACTATTTAGGATTTAACAAAATTTTCTTGATATTTTATGTTTACAAGAATTTGAAATCTAAAAGTTAGGAAACACAACTTGTTCATAAAGAGATTTTTCTTAAAATCCAAAAATCCTAGAAAAGTCACAAAGTGATGAAAATTCAAAACAAGACTGAAATTTCAAATTGCATTTTTGAACTTTTATTTTCTTTCTGAATTTTTGGGCTGCTACATTGATTTAGCCTCCGTGATGACATCACATGCTCCACTGTGGCCCGATGAGGGTAGATCCAAGCTGCACCTCGCTCATCGGCTCCTCTCGGTCTGTCTCTCACCCTCTCTTCCTCTCTCCTTGCTGGTGTGGTCTGGCTGTTAGGGTTGAAACGGGTTGGTGAAATGGGGTGAAACCGTATTAGAGAAATGGATTGGGTTGGTTTGGGTTAAAATGTCTCGTGGGTTGGTTTGAGTAGGATTCTAGGGGATGATATGTGGCCTAGTTTGGTTTTGAAAAGTGAAGTTTACTATTTTGGGTTAGGTTGGAAATAGGTTGTTTTCTCAACCATTAGCATGCCTAGATATGCTAGAATTTTTTTCTTTAATATTTCTTTTTTTTATTTTTTTCAAAAGAAGGCGTCAGGGTGTAAAAATTGCACTTTTGGACGCCTTTCGACCCAGCACTGGGCGACAGGTGCCCAGCCCCAACGGCCGTTTAACGGCCACTAACGCCAGCCAGCCACCTATCGCCCGATCTTTGGGCGATCGCCCGTCTTTGAGGCGACGAGGGCATTTTAACTCGACGCTTCTCCGAGGGAGGCAGTCGAGAGAAAAGAAAAGGGAGAAGAAGAAGAAGACGGAGAAGAAGAAGAAGAAGAAAAGGAAGAGAAAGAAGAAGAAGAGGGGGAAAAAATCGATTCGTCGATTCTGCGAAGGTAAATTTATGAATTTTTTTATGATTGTTTAGTTATGTAGAAATTAAATGTAGCATTTATTATTTAGAAATTTTAGGATTTTGTAGTGTTTAGAAAAAAAAATTAGGGCTGTGTGGTATTGAGAATTTTAATGTAGCATTTAATATTTAGAAATTTATTGTAGTGTTTAGAAATTTTAGGATTGTGTAGCGTTTAGAATTTTTCGGAGAGTGTTGTTTAGAAATCTAATGTCACAGTTCATATTTAGAACTTTAATGTAGTATTTAGTTTTTAGAAATTTTAGGATTGTGTAATATTTAGTACGTTACAAATTTAAAGTAGTATTTAGTATATAGAAATTGAATACAGTGGAAATAGTAGGCAATATTTATAAATTTAATTTGGTAGGGTTAATGTAATGTGGGATAAATATAATGTTAGGTCATATGGTAGGCAAGTCGAATTACTTATTTATAGTCGAATTTTGTAGTAAGATCAATGTACGTTTTGTATATTGTAATTTAGAGTAATATTTTTCCGTCGGACGTTGCAGCATGTCGGAGAAATTGTATTTCTAAATATTTTATGGAGATAGGGAGATAGCACAGGGGGCGGATGGGGTGGATTTATCATCATTTTCAAGAGTCCTACGGGGCATATGTAGACTAAGCGATAGGACATACAGGGGTTTGTTGGAGTGGATATCTCGGATGTTCAGTTTGGATGCCCAGACTGTTCGATTGCGGGTCAGAGCAGTAGTGAGCCGTGCGCAAGACTGTTTTTACGGAGAGTTGATTCCTATTAACTCGACATCAACATGGAGGAGTTATATTGGTTTTACCGTAGAGCGGGGTTGGCCGCTAATGTTGTTGGTACAGTGCTACCCGGTAGCCCCAACGGTGTCGCAAGTTCGTGATGTTGGGGTGGACATTACGGGGGAGGGGACGTCAAATGTAGAAGGATGCGAAGAGGAAGGTGGCGAGGAGCTCGGAGATGAGGAGCATGGACTGGCGGTGGCGAAGGGATCGGGGGGGCAGAGGAGACAGTGGTGGAGGCGCGAGGGGTGGCCGACGAGGGGGAGGAGGTGGTGGACATAGTTCACCTGATGGAAGAGGAGGACTGTGCGGATGAGGAAGTCCCTGATGGTGAACACTCTGACGAGGAGGACAATGCTCCTGAGGTACCTATCCCTGATGCGTGGACCAATTACAGTTTCGAAGACCTAACAATGAATGAAGGGAACATTGATACAAGGGAGTATCGTGAGAACGAGGTGACGCAGGGGGCCATATATAAAGACAAAGAGGCTGTGATGGATGCGGTGAAGTACTGGGCAATGTCTTTCCGGCGGCAATTCAGGGTAGTGAAGTCCAGCAAAAAGGAGTACGACGTGAAGTGCGTAGTTGATTCGTGCCCATGGCAGGTGCATGCATACAAGGGAAAGTGGAAGAACTACTGGAAATGTTCCATAGTGATGAAGCATAACTGCGAGCTAGAAGAAGCGGGGCAGGGACACCGCAATCTATCGTCTACTTGGGTGGCAAATGTGTTTTATGGTCAGATCGTGGACAATCCGCACCTGCAGCCTTGATCTATTATCACAGCCGTGGAGGAGAGGTTTCAGTACAAGATTAGCTACGGAAGGCATAGAGAGCGAAAAGGACAGCTCTGGAAATACAGTTCGAGACTTACGAGGCTTCTTACGAGAATATTCCCCACTTGCTCAGGGCAATAGCACGTAGAAACCCCGGTACATCCGTCGACCTTGCGGAGTTTCGTGTGGGTGGTGTGCGCGCGCGTAAGTGGGTCTTGCAGCGTGCCTTCTTCGCCCTTGGCGCATGCATAAATGCGTTTCGGCACTGTCGCCTAGTCATTTGCATGAACGGCACATTCCTCACGGGGAAGTACAAGGGCCAGATTCTAACTGTGATCACGGTGGACGCCAACAACCAGGTTCTACCGGTTGCATTGGTCTTCGTGGAGGGGGAAAACACGGAGAGTTGGTACTGGTTCCTTAAAAGAGTGAAGCTGGTAGTTGTTTTGGATAGGCCTGATGTTTGTGTCATCCATGACCGACATGCAGGGCTTCTAAGGGCGATCGTGGATATGCAACAAGGGTCTGCCGTCGTGGGAGCAGCAAAGTGGCCAGATCTAAAGAGCAGGTGGCGCATGAGGCACATGGGTGCCAATTTTTTTCGTCAGTTCAGGAACAAGGAGCATATAAGGTGTATCAATAATTTAAAGATTAGTGCTTTTAACTTATGGTATATTTTGGCCAATACATAAAAAATATTACAGTAAATCAATACTAAGAGGTATCACGTACTTAAAGATAGGTATTTTCGTTAAAATTTATTTCTAATCAGTACTACGAGGTTTTAAGTATTTAAAGATATAAAATATTAAAGTATATCAGTACTATGATCATTTTCGTTATTTTCCTCCTATTGATTATTCTCAGAAATGAAATTAGGAATTAAAATTACAAAAAAAATTACCTGTCGCCCCATAGTGGGGAGATTTATTCTTGGCCATTAAACGGTACATTAGGTGGGCACTGTCGCCCGATCTTTGGAGCGATCGCCCGATCTTGGGGCGACAAGCGACAAACTGCGATTTTCAACCCTAACGCCTATTTTTGAAAAAAAGAATAAAAAAATATTAAAGAAAAAAATTCAGATATTCTACATCTATCCCGACTTTCTGCCTAACCAAGACGGAAACGGCAGCGACAGGATGTTCTCGGGTTTGCTCGTGGCCGCCCATCGATCAGGGTTTACAATTTCGTTTCGAGTTCGGAAATCGCTACTTGCTCGGCACCGGTTTTTCGCGAAAACCGACCGAAATTCGGTAAAAACCGGTCGGTTTGCGACAGTCAAACATGTGGTCAAACTGATTAAGAAAAAATCAAAAACCGGTTGAAAAGGTTGAGATCCGGTCGGTTTTCGTCGAAAACCGACGACCGAAGGAAAAATTGTGAAAATGCAAAAACAATTGAAAAAATTGCAAAACAAATTACAAAAAATCCCAATTAATCTAGGAAACACCTCAGAGAAATTTAATAAATTTTTGAAATCATTTGTTACTTCTAAAAAATCCAAAACAGAAATTAATGAAAAGGAACAAAGACATTGTCAGATTTTTATAAATATTTTAAAAAAAATTATATTCTTAAATTTTAATGTAACCATAAAAATTTCCAAAGGATCATGTACTAAAATTTTAAGAAATATTAGACTTCATTTAGTACTTATATAAAATCAAAAACAGAATAGCATATAAATGATAATAGCACTTTCAGAATTTTTTAAAAATACACATATCTGATCATCATCTGAAAATTTTACATAATCATTTTAATTACGTTATAACATCACAAAAAAAGTTTAAGAAATATTAGACTTCATTTTGAGCTGTCAGAATTTTTAAAAAACTGAAGAGCATATATTGTGACAGTATCATTGTCAGAATTTTTAAAAAATGTATGTGATAATAATCTGAAAATTTTACAGAATCATTAGGATTGCCTCAGGACCGTGTAAAAACATTTTCAAAAAATTTTGACACCTTTTGATATATTTCTTCAATTTTTTAAATTTACTTTTCATCTGACCGGTTTTCCGAACGGTTTTAATTGCCGAACCGGCTCGGCACGGTCGGTTTTCACGAAAACCGACCGGTTTTTGTCGGCATTTTAAACCCTGCCATCGATACAGCATCAAGGGCCTGAAGATGGCGTACGAACGCGTCCTCTGCATGAGGTTGGATGCTGAGAACATGGCGAACATGCTGGGATTTATTTAGCTGATAAATAAATCTGTAACAAGCTCAAGGATGCTTATGTCGAGTTGATGACTACTTGTGCGACAGACAAAGGGGTGGCCACTCGGGGGTACGCACAGCTCTATATAGGGATGAAAATAAAATAGAAACGGTCGGTAAATAGCTGTTCTGTTTCTACTTCCACAAATTTTTATGGGTAAATGGATGAAACCGGAAATCCCAAAAACGGATACAAAAACCGATAATGACGGAAATAGATGTGGAACAGAATGGAGTGGATACGGAAACGAGAGCGAAAAATTTCATCCAAGTATGTTCCCAGTTGTAACACCCTCAAAATTTGAAAATTCTTTAATTGAGCATTTAATTCGGATTTTATGATTTTTTGGGGAATTTTTCAGCATTTAAATATTGATTTTTGCTATTTCTATATTTAAATAAATAATTTATTTGAGAAACAAAAAAACCAAAATCTTATTGGAAATAATTTTCCTAAGTTAAAAATGTTAAAAATATATTTGAGATTTTTTTGTAGAATGTTCGAACTCTATTTGGTATTTCCTATAAAGCAATATATATTTCTAGTATTATTTAAATTAGAAAACGAATTTAAAATATCTATTTTTATTATGGGCCGAAACCCATTTTTCATTCTCCTCGGCCCACTCTACATCTCGGCCCAGCATGATTTTCCAGTTTCATTGATACGGAATTTTCGTTCCATTTTCATTTCAACTTGCTCTCCATTTTTGTTCCGTTTTTCGCAAAATATATCTATTTCTTTTCTAATACCGATATTTTCGTTTTCATTTTCGAAAAAGATCTTCCGTTTCCGTTTTCACAACCCTAGCTCCATAGGGGACTAACCCTTCCCTTTCATGCCTTGTTTGAAAAAGGCGGAGATCCGCCAGGATCCCGGTCCGATCCACGCGGAACATCCCTGTGCGAGAAGTTTTCCCTGTCAAGCCCAAAACTTTGTTTGGATGAGGCCAGAGTGGCGAAAATCCTGGCCTGTTCGAAGTCGAACCACAGGGGTAAGAAAACTCTTGTGCGAGGTGTGTTTTCATTCCAGTTGTGTGCAGTCGCGAAGCTTCTCCAGCCTGTACTTTTTTATAAAATCTAGTTTTCATTCGAACATTTTCACAAAAATAGCCTCCACTTCAACCACAGAACATATATCGTCCACCACACTCCTGAACCGCGGAAGATTTCTAGTGACGAAAAATTGCATTGCAATTAAGGTTTGAAATCTCGTTTTCGCAACACATCTCGGAGGTGGTTGGAGACTGAAATTTCGCCGAGATCTCAGAATTTTGGACAAATTCCCAATAAAACACAAAAACAAAATTTCAAATCCAGTTTTTTTTTCCACAATTAAATCAGAGATCTCGGCGAGATTTATCAAGATTTCGGCCAGATTGCACCGAGTGAAATCCGGTTCAAGTGAAGTCAAAACATTTTGAAATTTTTTGTACATATTCCTGACACATTAATAATAGTATCAAAAAATTTTCATATAATTATCAAATCTGAATAATTTTTAAAAAATCTAATATTGCTACTATCCTAATAAAACGCTCACCAGCAAATTTGAACCAAAGAAAAAATGGTTCAAACAACGTTAAAAAATTTTGAAATATTTTTTGGATGGTCTTGACATATCACTAATGTTCCATAAAACTTTCAGATGATGATCAAGACTGAGAAATTTTTAAAAATTCTGACAGTACTACTGTCTTGATAGAAGATTGACTAATAAATTTCAACCGAATTGAAAATAGTGAAAACCACGTTAGAAATTTTTGTGGATGATTTTGACACATCCATAATATTCACATAAAATTTTTAGATGATGATCAAGCTTGAGGAATTTTCAAAAATTCAGACAGTGCTACGAAGGATGATCCGCAGATTGTGACAACTGATCAATAATGAATTGGTTTTTAAAAAATTGATGAATAATGCATGCTAATGCTAGTACGTGATTTCAGGTTCAATCCCTTTGTTAATGAATTTAATAGGACTAAAAATAGGTAGTTTAGAAGACAATCTGTACGAGGAAAAAAAATACACGAAAAAATGGGATCGACTGGTAATCGAACCATCAACCTCTTTGCATGCCAACCAAGCTCTCTACCAGTTGAGCCACATCAGCTTCTTGACATATGTGGAATGTCTCTACTATATAACGTGTTGCATAGTTAATGATCCAAAAATTGTGCTCAACTAGAATCGAACCATGGAGCTCCCGATGCCGAGGACCCTACCCACTGAGCTACCACACAAACTCCGATTCAAATCAAGTCCTAAATACATCAAATAGGGTAGATTTTGTAGCGATTTAGGTCTATAACTCCGAAATCTTGACGAAATTACTGTAGCATTTCAAAAGTTTTGAATTTTTTACTCTGGCTGGTATTTTCAAAACTGTCCACGTAGGGAAACCAAGATCTCGCGAAATTTCGGCGAGATTTTAATCCTTGGTTGCAGTGCACCCTCAGCGCAGCAGGGCTTTCGCGACTGGAGGGCTTTGCAAGCCACTGCCGAGCTTTACTACCGCAGAAGCTTACCTAATTAAGTGACTAATTATTTAATAATTAATTAAGTGACTAACTAATGATAATTAGTGACTTAGCTAGTGATTAATTAGTAACTAATTAATGGCTAATTAATTGAATCACAAAATTAAAGAAACGGCGTCACTATCTTCCGCGGTAGTATAGCTTAGCAGGAGTTTGCCGAGCACTCTGGCCACAGAAGCTCTTGTCGAGCCACGGGAGCGCAACAACGTGGATTTTTTGGTTGCAAACACTTCCGCAATGGATTAGCACAGCAGACGACACTCCTTCCGCAATCGGAAAGCTTGCTATTTTCGCAAAATCGTTTGGATAAGAGCTAGATTTGAAAAAAAAAACATACACAACAGTGCTAGAAAAGACAGCTTCTGCAGTGGCGTAGTGAGCGAATACGGCGCCATCTTCTTTCCTCTCCCCGGAATATGGCGATGTCTCCTCCCCCCTCGCCATCTCCCAAGCAACCAGAAGCAGAGCTAAGCCTCGGACTGGTGAAGCAATGGTCCGAGGTCTGACCCAACCAGGGTTCCAAATCTCGTCGAATTTCGGACCACCCCGAAATCTAAACTACTGGCCGGGAAAAAAAATTTAAAAAAATTGAAATTGCTACAGTAACCCCGAAATTTCGGTTTTTCTCAGTGAAATTTCATGTGTTTTGGCCGGTTTTGAAACTTTTAGGGCTGGATTTGGTCCAATAACCCTTAGGAAAGTCATCTCCTATGAAATTTTGTTGAAAAACCGAATTTTTAGACATTTTTAAAATTTTGGCAGAAAAACTGTCAGATTTTTATAAAATTGTACAAGCTTGATAATAAGCTGAAACTTTTATGGTACTATACTTAGTAGTTTAGGATCATACATAAAAAATTTAAAAATAATTTAGCTTCATTTGTTATCTTTAAAAAATCAAAAACAGAATGAACATAATTGGGACAGATACATTGTCAGAATTTTATAAATTTTCTTGAGTGTGATTATGATCTAACATTTTTTTGAGAGATTAATAATTGACTCAGTACCATTATATAAATTTGTCAAAAAATTTCAACATTGTTTGCTTGGTCAATCAAATCTATGTAAGCATTGAACTTCCTTTGTTATATTATATTTCAAAAATCAAAAAGAAAAGAACATAAATGGTACTGTGCCTTGAAAGAATTTTATAAATTCACTCGAGTGTGATCATGATTCAAAATTTTTATGAGATATTAAGAACTTCCTTATCACCATTCTGTAAAATTTTCAAAAATTTTAAATATTTTTTATTACTAAAGCAAATTTATGTATTGATCATCAGACTTTTATCAGGACGTAGCACTGTCTGAATTTTTAAACATTATTTGAGAATGATCATCATCTAAAAATTTTAAAGAAACATTAATGTTACATCAGGACCATCCACAAAAAATTTCAAAAGTTTTTAACGTGGTTTAGATAATTTTTCGTTTTGTTCAAGTTTGCCGGTAAGCCTTTTAACAGGGCAGTAGTACTGTTTGAATTTTTCAAAATTCATACAGTTTGATCATCATCTGATACATCATAACCATGTAAATTTTTTTTCAAATGTTTATAACGTGGTTTGAACCATTTTGCATTCGGTTCAAAATTGCCGGTCAGTGTTTTATCAGGACAATAGCAGTGTTTAAATTTTTAAAAATTGCACATACTTCAGAATAATCTGAAATTTGTATGGCAATATCATCAATGTGTCAGGACTCTCCAAAAAAAATTTCAAAATTATTCGACATCGTTTGACCCACTTTTTTCCCGTTCCAAAAATACCGAAATTTCAGTATTTTTCGGCGAATTTCGTTTTTTCTCGGTACAAAACAAACCGGATTTGAATTTTTGTTTTTGAATTTCGGATGAGATTTGTCCGAAATACCCGAATTTCGCCAAAATTTCGGAATCCGGTCAGAGACGGTATTTTATCCGAAAACGAAATTTGAATCCTTGACCCAACTAGCAGTGCAGCCCAACAACAGACCCAGTGAAACCGGAGATGGCATCGCCTTTGTGGCCTTGCGGAAGAAGGTGTGGCCATGGGGAATCAATCAACCACAGCTCCAGGGAAACCGGAGACGGCGTCGCCGCCGCGCGTGTGCGTGATCGGCGCCGGCGGGTTCATCGCCTCCTGGCTCGTGAAGCTCCTCTCCCGCGGCTACGTCGTCCACACTGCCCTCCGCGATCTATGTAGGCACCTTGATACCTATTCCTCGCACACAGCTGCAAATCTCTTGCTGCTTGTTTATCGACTGTGAATGTTCTTTTTCTCTTCTTAATTTCTTTCTTTCAGGTGATCCAAAGAACAAGTTCCTTATGCAGCTGGACAAGGCACCAGAGAATATGCATCTTCTTATTTGGCAACAGCATGTATCATATAATCTATCAAATAGCAACAAATGGACTGAATATATACCCAGAGATATCATCCAGATTCCAAATAATGTGAGAAAGCTAAACAAGAAATTATGTTGATGGCTGCTGCCAATCTCACACATCACTACATCAGGGCAAAATCAACAATTTGTGAATTAGCAATCTCGTGAAATAATAGTAGAATCACAATAACAAAATGCGCAGACAAGCGGGCATTCAATCATCGTAAGAACAGTGAGGAGCGGCAGTACAGCCAGCATCGAATGGATCTTCCGAACCACAACAGTGCCAGTACTGGAACACTTTGCCTGAATCCGGAGTATCCAATGTCCCACCAGCATAGACGCTTTCAAATTTTCTCTTTGTTTCTCCTGGAGTGGCAGAAATTAACCATTTAGTTCTATGGATTAGCACTACCGGAGATTGTAATGAGTCGATGACAAGCAACTCAGTTATTACGTCCCTCTAATCCAAATGCTAAATACTAGCTCATGAGGAGATGAATAGTTCGCACTTCGGAGAACAAAACCAAGGAGATTACTTATACAGGTTAGCATTGTGAGGTGGTGAGAGCTCGGAATTGGCAGTGCTCGCAAAGCCATATGTTTGCTTAATCGAAATTCTAAGCTAGCTCATGAATGCAAAACCATGAACTTATAGGGCTGTCTGGCTGTGTATCGATAAGCTAGAGATGCCCACATTTGTACAAAACACCTTCAGCAATCCGTGCAAAATGAGCCAATCTTAACCCTTGGGCGAGCAATTCTAACAGAACTTAGCTAAATTTGCATAACCTGCACACCAAAGCAGCTAAATTTATACTCTAGTTATTCATATAGCTAATGATTGCCCACGAATCAGTGTTTCAAAAGTAACTAACAAGACAACAAGCAGACAATCATTTTGCAAGGCTACTACCCCAAAATTAAGCTTCGGCACGGGATCGCATGAGGGTAACAGCAAGCAAGAGCGAATATTTCTCACCTCCAAAGTGGGCGGTGTGGTAGCGGCACGCCGACGGGTGGTTCGCCGCCTGGTCGTACTGCTTCTTGCAGTTCTTGCACGTGCGGAGCACGGGCCCGCCCGCGCTTCCGGCGGCGTAGGAGGCCACCGAAGGCTGGAGGCTGCAGAGCTGCGCGAGCCGGGCCGCGGTGGGGCTGGGCCGGAGCGGTGCCCGGAGCAGCGGCGCGCGTGCGAGCGGCGCGGCCATGCGCAACTAGTGTGGGGATCGGGAGGCGGAGAGGAGACAGATGGTCCGACGGATGAATGGATTGTTAGTCACGTTTGGGTTGGGCTGGGCTGGGCCCACAGCCTAGTACGTTGGCCAGAATTTTTTTTTATTTAATATTTTTTTTTATTCTTTTTTTCAAAACTATGCGTCCGATTTTAAAAATTACAAAACTAGCATCCCGTCGCCCGTGTATGGGGCGATCGCCCCATACACGGGCGATATGCCTGCTGGCTGCTTCCTGTCGACGCCGTCGTGTGGGCCCCATGTCGCCCGAGACAGGGCGATCGCCGAGCGAGGCGACAGCGACTTTAAAGCCCCTGCTCGCTCGCAAGCAGCAGCCAATGAGGCGTATAAAACGAAGAGAAAAGAGAAAGAGAAAGAAGAAGAAAAGAAGAAGAAAAAGAAGAAGAAAAGAAGAAGAAGAGAAGAAGAAGAAAAGGGAAAAAAGTCGATTAAATGCGTTTACAAGGTATTTTTACAAATTTTATTCTATTATTTAGGAATTTTACGATTTTGTAGTGTTTAGAAAATCTTGTAGAATTTGTTTTTGTCATTAGAATTCTAATGTAGCATGTAATATCGAAATGAATTTAGGATTGTGTAGCGTTTAGAACTTTAATGTAGTATTTAGTTTTAGAAATTTGAGGATCAGATAGTATTAAGTACGTTACAAATTTAGTGTAGTATTAGAAATTTATTGTAGTGTTTAGAAAATTTAGGATTGTGTAGCGTTTACATTTTCTCGGATAGTGTTGTTTAGAAATTTAATGTCATGAGTTCATATTTAGAACTTTAATGTAGTATTTAGTTTTAGAAATTTGAAGACTGTATAGTATTAAATGCGTTACAAATTTAGTGTAGTATTAGAAATTTATTGTAGTGTTTAGAAAATTTAGGATTGTGTAGCGTTTACATTTTCTCGGATAGTGTTGTTTAGAAATTTAATGTCATGATTCATATTTAGAACTTTAATGTACTATTTAGTTTTAGAAATTTCAGATCAGTATAGTATTAAGTACGTTACAAATTTATTTTAGTCTTAGAAATTTATTGTAGTGTTTAGAAAATTTAGGATTGTGTAGCGTTTACAATTTGTCGAATAGTGTTGTTTAGAAATTTAATGTCGCATTCATATTTAGAACTTTAATGTACTATTTAGTTTTAGAAATTTCAGGATCAGTATTGTATTCTAGAGTAATATTTTTCCGTCGGACGTTGCGGCATGTCGGAGAAATTGTATTTCCAAATATTTTATGGAGATGGGGAGATAGCACGGGGCGGATGGGGTGGATCTATCATCATTTTCAAGAGTCGTGCAGGGCATATGCGAGGCGAGCGATAGGACATCTGAGGTTTGTTGGAGTGGATGTCTCGGATGTTCGGTTTGGATGCCTGCATCGATTCTTGGTCGAGCGATAGTGAGCCGAGCGCAAGACCGTTTTTACGAGAGTTGATTCTGTTAACTCGGCGTCCACATGGAGGAGTTATGTTGGTTTTGCCGTAGAGGGGTTGGCGCTCATGTTGTTGGCACAGTGCTACCCGGTAGCTCCATCGGTGTCGCAAGTTCGTGATGTCGGGTGGACATTACGGCGGAGGGGACATCAAATGTAGAAGGATGCGAAGAGGAAGGCGGCGAGGAGCCCGAGACGAGGAGCACGAGGCTAGCGGACGAAGGGACCGGGGCGGAGGAGACAGCGGTGGAGGCGCGAGGGGTGGCCGACGAGGGGAGGAGGTGGAGGACATTGTTGACTTGATGGAAGAGGAGGACCGTGCGGATGAGGAAGTCCTCGATGGTGAGCACTCCGACGAGGAGGACAACGCCTGGGTGCCTATCCTCGTGCGTGGACCAATTACAATTTCGAAGACCTAACAATGAATGAAGGAACATTGATGCATGGGAGTATCGTGAGAACGAGGTGACGCAGGGGCCGTATATAAAGACAAGGAGGCTGTGATGGATGCGGTGAAATCTTGGGCAATGTCTCTCGCGGCAATTCAGGGTTGTGAAGTCCAAGAAGAAGGACTACGACGTGAAGTGCGTAGTTGATTCGTGCCCATGGCGGTGCATGCATACCAGGGAAGTGGACGGACTCTCGAAATGCTCCATAGTGATGGAGCATAATGCGAGCCGGAAGAAGCGGAGCGGACACCGCATAATCGTCGTCCACTTGGGTGGCAAATGTGTTTTATGGTCGGATCGTGGACAATCCCCATCTGCAGCCTCGATCTATTATCACGGCCGTGGAGGAGAGGTTTGATACAAGATTAGCTACGCAAAGGCATGGAGAGCAAAAGGACAGCTCTGGAAATACGGTTCGGGGCGTCGAGGCTTCAGACGAGAATATTCCCCACTTGCTCGTGGCAATCGCACAAAGGAACCCCGTACATCCATCGACCTTGCGGAGTTCCTGCGGGTGGTGCGTGCACCGGGAAGTGGGTATTGCGGCGTGCATTCTTCGCCTGGCGCATGCATAAATGCGTTAAACGCATCGCCGGTCCTTTGCATGGATGGCACATTCCTCACGGGAAGTACAAGGGCGATTCTAATCTGCGATCGCGGTGGATGCCAACAACGTGTTCTACGGTTGCGTTGGCATTCGTGGAGAAAACACGGAGAGTCGTGCTGGTTCCTTGAAAGAGTGAAGTGGCGATTGTTCTCGACAGGCACGATGTTTGTGTCATCCATGACCGACATGCGGGCTGCTAAGGGCGATCGTGGATATGCAACAAGGGTCGCCGTCGTGGGAGCGACAAAGTGGCGGATCCGAGGAGCGGTGGTGCATGAGGCACATGGGTGCCAATTTTTCCGTCGATTCGAGAATAAGGAGCTTATGAACATGTTCAAGCGCTGTGCAAACAGAACCAACGGAGGAAGTTCGACGCTTTGGAAGGCGTTGGGCGAACTAACGAAGAAGCAATCAATGGATCCCGAGGTACCGCTAGTTCATCAAGGAACCCGATGGTGTACCATGAGCAAGGAGAGGACCCCACAGCCTTATATGCGCCGCCGGCGAGACCCCCAAACCTCGGCGTGGCCGGTACCAAAGATAAAGAGTTTCACCGATTGGATCGACATGAGCCTTTGGAGAAATGGTCCTTCGCACGACGAGGCGGCTCGCGTTATGGGATCATGACAACGAACTCAGCGGAGATTTACAATGGTAATGAAAGGCACGGATGCCTTCCATCGGTGGGTATAGTTGAGGTGTCTTATTAGGGACACAGAGATATTTCATTGAGCGATACAAGACCTCCGCGGCATGTATGTCGGACAATCGATTGTCTTACTCAACTGTTGTGTCTACCTACATGTCCAAGAAAACAAGAAAGGCGCAGACACATCGGGTTACACCGGAGAGTGGCGTGGAACGGAGATACCACGTGCCGCGCGGTGGCCGAGGTCGCAGGGTGCCACCGGAGAGGACTTCCCATCTGTGCATACTCGGCGGTGATTGCGAGTGCTCTGCCGAAACCACGCTGCTTGCACTTGCCGTGCTCGCACGTCATTGCCGCACCGCCGAGACGCATCAATCTCGTCGTCCGTTCATCTCCCGTACTACTACAAGCGAGCGTTCTCAACACGTGGCATCATGAGGTGTACGGTGCCGAGTGGATGATCGTTCACAACACCCCTCTCCGGACCATCGATGGGTGCGGACATCCGAATGTTGAAGATGAAGGTCGGGCGTCGAAGGACAAGGCGCGTTCGAACGATATGGGCGAGTCGAGGCGCGTCGCAACCGCGGATAATGTAACTTTGCATGTTGTTCCCATCTTGTATTATTCAATGGACCGGTAAGTCGTAATGTACGTTGTAATGTTCGATGTAATTTTCAATGTACTAGTAAGTTCTTGTTCGCATCATGTTATTCTCCGATGTCCCGCTTAGTACCTACGAGGATAATGTAATTCTCGACGTTGTGTGCCTCGTCGAACATGTCTTTGTCTTCGTATGTTTGCAATCCGAGTTTTTTTGCTCTCCACACTTGGTTGTATTGTTTGTTGAGTATGGTACAATTCGTTATTTCGCATTTCATTTTGTGTGCACATGTAATTACCGATAAATCTGTTGTATTTGCTTTGTAACAGGCCACGATGGCGCGACCTTGCCCTGAGCTGCTGGACGTGACCGTCGATGCGACCCACCGGTCTAGGTACTCCGCAGAGGAGAACCGAGTGCTAGGGCCACTTCGACCTCGAGTGCCAAGGGAGCTGCTTCGCATCGACCCACGCTGGGTTCCACGGTAAGCTGCGAACGCTTGCACTCTTTTACGTACACATACTTACCTGTGAATGCAATTCTAACTACATGCGAGTTGCGGCGGTGGCTTACTTCCTCTTTGTAGGATGGTGGAGTGGTGATCGCCCGTTAGAGGGCAAGGAGGTGCCGCGGTTGAATGCGACCGGTCCTGCTGGCCACACTCGTGGACCGGTGGAGACCGGAGACGCTACGTTCCACCTTCCGTGCGGAGAGATGGCTCCGACGCCGCAGGCGTGTCGTACCTCTTAGGCCTCCCTTGTGCGGGCCCAGCGATCGTGCCGCACGACGCCTCAAATCACGTGGCACGCCGAGTTGTCCGCGTTTGTCGAGGTGCGGCGGCACCCGGGCACCCTACCGGCCCTTAGGGAGGCCGCGCCCGCGGACCGACGAAGGCGTGGTGCGCCGATTCACGGTGAGTACCTCTTTCTTTGAGAATTAAAATAGAAGCGCCAAGTTGCCGATAATGTTTGTTGCGAACGCTGCAGTGACCTTCTCCACCAAGACGCGGAGGAGGCGGGCGTGGCCCGCCACTTGGAGGCATACCTCCGTTGTTGCTCGGTTGGGTGATGTTCCGTCCTCCCACGGAACACGGTGGACCGTCACCGATCGAGTCGCCCGACACATCGCCGACACCCGGTGGATGAGGTAACACACTCGGTTCAATCTCGTCTCAGCGAGCACGTCTAACTCCCCCTTGTAAGCAGTGATGCACGGTGGTCGTGGGCCTCGGTGTGCTTGCGGCGACGTCTGAGGTCTGCATGCGACGCCGTCTCTCGGCGAGCACGACGCGGCGATGTCGAGTTGCGTCCTACTCCTCGATTGTGGTCTTGGGAGCGCTTCTCCGTCGGCGCAGCTGTTGTTGACACGACACCGTACTCGAGGAGCTTTACGGAGACGACCGGTGGATCGGCCCACCATGGGCCACTCTCGGGTCCGGCGGCGAGTGCACGCTCCCTCGTATCTTTTCCCCACTAACGCACTTGAATAACCTTCGCCATTTCTTATTTCCTCGCGGCGGAGGTTCGCGCACCTACAGTGAGAGGTCCTATCGAGTTCGTTCGAGTTCGACCGCCTCCACGACGAGGGCGTGCGGTGGGCGCCATACACCGCGTCGACGTCACGCCCGAGCACCTCACGGGTCTCCGTGCTTTGCACGCGAGATGAGGCCTTTGGCTCACCCGTAAGGTGCTCGTCTTTGACCTTTGTGTCGAGGAGTACTCCCGCACCGAGTCTTTGCGGCGATTCGGCTGTTCGATCCTTTCCTTTGCCGCCTCGTCACGTTGTCGCACGTGGCGCTCACGGTGTACTTGCCCTCGATCCTACTACTCCGCATCTTTGCGAAATTAATGTCTTTGCGTACTTCATCGCTTTTTGCATTGCGGGATGACCGGATGGGTGCTGCGGTGGGCTCTCGATTCGCGACCGTATGCAGCCATGGGCCTGCGGTGGGACGCCGCGCTCGGCGAGAGGTCACCGAGACCCGCCGACGACCATGACATGTACGATCGGTACATGGAGTGGTTCGCCCAGCGCGACTCGCCTCGGGGTGGGTACACACCAAAGCACCGTCGTCGCCGGCGAGCATCGATAGCGGACACGCACCCTTCACAGATGTCCCGGAGGACAACGCCTCGGTAAGTGTCTGTCGAACCTACATGGGCACGTCTTTTCATGTAACTTACGTAATGCCAACCCGCGTTACATGCGGACTCGGCTCTTGGCGGAGATTGAGGTGGAGGCTGTGTCCATGTTGACGCGCCTAGAGGGGGGCATACAGGTGACCACCGCCGAGTCCGAGACAGCTTGGGGTCGGGTCCTCGCTACGGTGAGGCGGTTGGCTCGCTTGCCACCGCCGAGGCGCGGAGACGTCGGCGGACGCAGCACACCACGTCACTTCGCCCCAGCACCTCGCCCTACCCACCCGGTGCCCCGTCACGCCCCCACGCAGCTGCAGGGGGGACAGTGGGCTGACGAGGCTCCTTCCGCGTCTCGCCCTACCCCGTCGGTTCCTCGCTACGCTCCCACGCAGCAGCGGTGGGGACGAGGGCTGGGAGGCTCCTTCGCGTCTCGCCCTACCCCGTCGGTTCCTCGCTCGTTCCCACGCGCGGCGAAGCGGCGGCGCTGGGCTGCGAGGCTCCTCCTCGTCCCGCGCCCAGCGGGACCCTGTGGTGGTTTCGGCGAGCCTTCGGCGACGAGTTCGACCGGAGGAGTACCTTTCGACCGACTACCTCGACCCTCTCGGCTCTCGGGTGCGCGCCACGGGACTTGGCCTCGCCGCCGCCGCTACTCTCGCTGCGCGCAGGCGGCCTAGGAGGGACGTCCGTCGCCGTCGCCACTCACCTACCCCACGGGCCGATTAGGAAGCGTGGCGTGATTGACTTGTTGTACGGATGTATTTTTTAATGGCTTTACGTTCGAAGACATTGTATAACTCGAGTTAGTAACATGACAGCGTTATCACTATAAATTGTTCAAATCATTTATGCATTGCTTGCCTATGCCACACGACGTGACAACACACCAACGTTTCGGTGCACCTATCGCCTCTAGTAGGGGCGATCGCCCTAATGTGAGGCGATCACCCTTACATGGGGCAATCGCCCAAATATGAGGCGATCGCCCCATACCCGGGCGATATCTGCCCTTTATAACATTCGTTCTCACAAGCGGTCTCGCAAAGAACAGCGGGAGAAAGAATAGAGGGTGAGCATCAATCGAAAATGCCGAGGCGTGCAAGTGCAAAGGGTAAGGGAAGGCAAAGGAAGAAGCGAGTGCATGCCGCGAATTTAGCGTACCAAGATCTCTTCCTACCTCGTGGAGTCAGAGCGCCCATGTGTATGTGCGGAGATCTTTGCGAGCTTGTCCGCTCTTGGGAAATTTCAACTTGGAAGAGGAGGTATTGGAAGTGCACGAACTACGCCTTCGATCCGCCGGAGAAGAGCTCAAGGATCGCCGCATGGTAACAATCGTGCGGGTTACATAATATTTGTGAATGAAACTTTGCTAATTTACGTTTCATGCAATCACCTCCGCCATCGTGTGAATTTGAGCGATGGTTTGATCGAGATCAACCCCGAGGACCAACGGCTTCTTGACCAAGCCAGCCGGCAGGATGAGTTCACGCGGCGGTTTCAAGAACAGTGCGATGCCGCACGCGAGGAGGCATGTAGGAAGGAAGCGGAGGAGAAGGAGGCGAGAGAGAGAGAAGCGAGAGAGGCGCGACGTGCGGAGAAGCCCACGGAGGCATGGGCGAATGGGAAGTGGCCTCGAAGCACTCAATAGACGTCTGGTGTTAACTTTGGTTTTCCTTGTTCGTGGTACTCCTTTTAGTTTTAAGTCGTAATAAGCAGTCGCCCAACCTTCAAGAGTATGCTCACTTGTCAGGAGGGCTAGTATGTGTCCTCTTGCTCCAGTGTCCCAAATGATGTTATTTTCTCCATCGAGATAGGTTATAGCATTTTCATTCGTCATATCGATTTCATCGAGTTTTACCATCGTTTGCGAAAGATACGGCAATTTTCATGTTTTACCGATTGCATGTTAGGACAACAATAAAATAGTGCAGCCTAAAGTGACATCTAAATATTTTTACATAATTGTGACCTATGCAAGCCCAAGAATGCAACAAAACTGGTTCTCAAGTTTTGAGGTCGTTCAGATATTATTCTAACTGCTTGAACAATGATTGTTATAAAGGGTTTAAACTAGCCATCTTTTATTCAAAATGCAATCATATTTAGATATTTTTGCAAAAATGAAGTGCATAAGGTTGTAGTAACTTATTCTATTTATTTCATGAATTATGGATCAACACACATTATAATTCCTTCACAATCCACAGTTAGAGCCTAGCATTCGAACTCAAATAAAAAAATTACTGCAAACAACACATGGATTTTTATTTTACACTCTAATTCTTCATTCCAAAATTTAAATTTAGAAACAAGTTTCATTTAATTTGGACACTCTAACAAAAGTTACTGGGGTTTATATTAAAAAGCATATAGTAATTACAAAACAAAACTAAAAAAAAACTGCATGCTGTCCTGTCGCCCTCAGAGAAGCGATCGCCTTCTGAGAGGCGATGGGGGCCCACAAGCTGCGCTAGCAGGCGTTAACGGTGGCGGGGCTATCGCCCGTGTATGAAGCGATCGCCCATACACGGGCGACGGGGGGCATTTTTGTCATTTTTTCATTCGGACGCATAGTTTTGAAAAAAAGAATAAAAATAAATATTAAATAAAAAAAAATTCCGTTGGCCATGCAACCCACGGGAAGGTGGGCCTGTACTTGTTTAGGCATTCAGGGAAGGAATTTTTATTTTAAATAATATAATTTTTTATTCAAATTGCAAAAATATACGTTCATCTCAAAAAAATTACAAAAATATACTTTTGTCGCCCGTATATGGGGCGATCGCCCCATATATGGGCGATCGGTGCCGCTCTGAACGCGCGATATTTTCTCTGTCTGCTGTCAGTTCCTAAAGAAAATCATAACTTTTTCATATGATGTCGGATGGAGATGAACTTTATATGAAAATTGTAGCTCTCAACGGGATCTACAACTTTTGTATACAAACTTTTGCAATTTGAATCCATTAAATGGTCAAAAAAAGGAAAGAATTTTCAGATCTAAAAACAGATCTATTTTTAGATCTGAAACTTCTATCCTGTTTTTGGCTATCTAAATGGATTCAAATAAAAAAAATTGTATACAAAAGTTGTAGATCCCGTCGATAGATACAATTTTCATATAAAGTTTATCTCCATCCGACATCATATGAAAAATTTATGATTTTTTTTAAGAACTGACCGCACACAGAAAATATCGCGCGTTCAAAGCCGCACTGATCGCCCGTGTATGGGGGCGATCGCCCCATATACAGGCGATCGCCCTATGTACGGGTGATAAAAGTATATTTTTGTAATTTTTTGAGATCGACGTATATTTTTGCAATTTGAATAAAAAATTGTATTATTTAAAATAAAAGTTCTTCAGGGAAGCGCGTTGGCATATCAGTGAATTGGACATTATTTGGTGACCTATAAAGAAGGCAAGAAACAGATACTCCTTCCGTCTAAAGATAATTGTCACTTTATTACCCGTTATCTCTAAATTTATAAGGCCTATTTTTTAATGCTCTCATTCATAAATATAAACCGTATTTTATATTATAATATAAAATTAGTATGATGTTCTCTGTATATCCCTGATATATATCCATCTTAGTTCGTATTCTCCACATGTATGCATTGAATATAATGCTTAATTATAATAATTAGCGGTAATCTAGTCATTTTTAATATCTTTTTATTCTATGTGCCAATAAAAAATATACCTTAATAAACTTGGACGGAAAGAGAACATTACTAGTGATCATACGAGTGCAACACACGTTTAATACACCAAATATAAGCAGCCTAATAGTAGTATTAAATTGGAATTGAACACAAGATTTACATAGCCATTTTTTCCCAGATAAGCCACACGGACCAACATACTCCTTCAAATGTAATTATAACTAGCCAGGGTCATGCGCTACGCTACGTCGTGTGAAATTTCGGCGCGTGACGCTGCAACGTGCGAAATTTGGGAAATTCGGTCGCGCGACGCTGCGACGTGTGAAATTTGGTACAACGGATGTTTCTAAAAAAACACGTAACTTCGGTTTTCTATTTTTTGTATAAAAAATGGGCTGCTAGGAGCCGTCGACGAATATGTAGATATTTTTTGGAGAAAATCGTGGAGGGATTTAAACGTCATTTAATTTTATTGCATAAAAATGGGTCGGTAGGACCCGTCGGATAATTTTGTGGACTGCTATAAACCTTCAGCGAATCTGTATTTTTTTTGAAGGGCCGCTAGAAGTCGTCGGCGAATGTGTGGATTTGTTTTGGGAAAACCGCGGAGGAATTTAAATATCATTTAATTTTTTTGCGTAAAAATGGGTCGGTAGGACCCGTCGGCTAATTTGTGGATTGCTATAAATCTTTGGCGAATCTGTGTTTTCTTAGGAGAAAACCGAGGTTGTATTTTTTGTTTTTTTTCAGGTCCATTATACAAAAAAATGATCTAAACTTTATTTAGTTTTTTCTGCGTAAAAATGGGTCGGTAGGACCCATCGCCTAATTTGTGGACTGCTATAAACCTTCGACGATTCTGTGTTTTTTTTGAAAGAAAACCGCGTCCATTCTGAAAAAAAACGATTTAAATGTCATTTAGTTTTTTTTTAAGAAACATGAGTTGGTAGGACTGAAAGGATCAAGTTGCCCTAGAGGGGGGGTGAATAGGCAACTTCAAAATTTATGGAAAACTTTTCTCAATAAAACAGCAACAACAAAAATTATTGTAAAGATTTAGCACAACTTTGATTTAGTAAGACTTGTATAGAGAAGAATTTGAAATATAATTGACAATAAGAACAGCAAAACGAAGATAGATCAATAACACGGAGACTCAAAGATTTTTCACCGAGGTTCAGAGCTCAATCTCCTACGTCCCCGTTAGAGCACTTCTTCAGAAGTATAGCTTAACCAAAAACATTTTTTCAGATATATTGCTCCACCAAATGGCCAATCACAATGGCTTTTGGTTTTTCACTATCTTGACTCTTTCACCACTCCAGTGAGGTGAGTCTCAACCTTTTACAGCAATGGTGGCCTTCCACAATCTCTGTTGGATAGGTCGCACCAACAACTTCTCCAACCGTCTAGGAACGACTAGTTCCAAGAGTAATAGACTATCCATAAGCCCTGTCTCTTGGTTCAGTAGCTAGATGCAAACCAGACTTAGCTTGGAGCAAGAACTTCTAACTATTCAGAATGAATGTTTGTAGTTTTTTAGTTGGAGTTCAAACTCTTTGATGAAATGAAGCTCAGGAGTTCTAAAAAAAATCAAAGAGTTGTATATGATTTGAAAGATGTCAATAGTGCTCAGGATGTCAAGGATGTATATGTGCAAAGCTCTGTCTCATGTTTTGTGAACCCAGGCACTCTATATATAGAGCCTAAACAGAAATAACTGTTGTATCTGCCATTTGCCTGTTGGGGGTTGGTAGGTCAACTACTATCTTTTTATAAGAATTTTAAAGTGTATGAGTCATAAGTCAAAATACACACACGCCGGACTAAAATTTTTAGTCTAGGGTACATAGCATTTGAGAAGCATTATTATACTCATAGTGACCCATTTGCGCTGGACCGAAAATATCAATCCGTCGTAAATATACTTGTCAAGGTAGTTTGTGCCGGACTGAAAAAGATGGTCTGATGTACATATACTTTCATTTATATTGATATCAGCAAAACAATGTTTGCGCCGGACCGAAAAAGTTGGTCCAGCGTACACATGGTTTTGTTCCATTTGAATACCAGCGAATAACGTTTGTGCCGGACCGAAAAAGTTGGTCCGGAGTACATGGGAAAACGGTTGGTTTTATCTGAAAGAAGTATGTTTGCGCTGGACCGAAAAAGTTGGTCCGGCATACACATAGAATTCTGGTCCGCATTAAACTTCATATTTCTGGTTAAGATTTAAGCAAAATAATTCTTAACATAGACTAGAATTTTATTTAGAGTGAAAATATAACTTATGCCGGACTAAATTTAAGAAAGAATTTAGATTGGTCTGACGTAAACAGTGTACGCTTGGTCGAAAAGAATCAAAGAAGAATTCTTAATGACGGACTGAAAAAGTCTGTCCGACGTACGTGGAGTGCGCTCGGTGAAGAGAACTCTTAGCGTCGGATCGAAAATATCGATCCGGCGCATATGGTGTGCGCTCGGTTGGAATTGAACTTTGATAATGTTTGAGCGCCAAAATGATGTTTGGTCTGAGAGAGAATTCTTTTTGGCTAAACAGAGAAGACTTGGATTTTGAATGAGAAATTTGAAATGTCCTATGCTCCAAGTAATCTTAGTGATTTTGCATATGAACCAAGATCATTTCTTATTTATATTCCATCTTAATAGTACGGTGAGTCTAGCTATATGACTTGAAACAATTTCAAGCCAAAACTAAAAACAAACACCTTGCCTTGATCTTCAAATAAAGTTGTTGTCGGCTTTTTCTCAGTATCCTTTTTTGATCATCAACACCAAAACCTACATAATAAGCATAATGAACAAAAATAGGGATCCTAGATGCTCTCAATCTCTCCCTTTTTGGTGATTAATGACAATATCTTTGACATTATACTCAGAGAGCTATAAAAAGGATTACTTTTCCTCCAGATAAAAGTTAGTCTGATAGAACAGATAATGTTTAAATGACTTAAGTATTTTATACTCCCCCTGAATGAATGCATGAGATGAATTTCAATTGAACACATGAAGCAATATCAGAATCATTCAGAAGGGGTTTTTTAGATAAGATCAAACAAATATCAGTAGATTTAAGAGAAGCATATGCATAAAGCAAAGTCTCTATAACAAGCTTAGATTACTAAGAGAGAAGGCTCTACAAAGAGAACTATTCTAATCTTAACCCCTTTTAACTATTTTATTATTCTCCCCCTTAAGCTATTTTATTTTTCTCCCCCTTAAACTAATTTATTCTTAATTATTCTATTCTTCTACTCCTTTGGCATCAATAGCCAAAAAGGTTACTTCTTGCGCTTTGAAAATATCCTTTTCAGCACACTTGCCATCCTGGAACTTGTGCTTCTTCTTGGAGGAGAAGGAGATGATTGTTCTTGGTCATTGTCAGAGTGTGGAGTAGCCATTGCTTGATCATGCCAACTAGGATAATCAGGATCACCAGGCTGAGGATTGAACGTGAGTGTACTGAAATCATGCTGGACATCTCTAATCAGCTCTTGAGTCTCATCAGACTTATCTAACAAAAGTTGTGCTATTTGCTCCTGATTAGAGACTAAGTTGTTTCTAGCATCTTCAGTGTAGTCCCTAAGATAATCCAATTGATCCCCTTGCCAATCCAAGCAGCTGCCAGTCTTCTCAAAGTTCTTGTACACAGTTTGAGCAAACTTGTCAATCTTTGCATCTTGAGCATTCTGCTTTTTGTTGAGATCATACATTCTTTCCTTGATCACCAGTTGTTCAGTTTTGATCTCACCTAACCACTTCCTCATATCCCATTGATTTCCTCTGATCATATCAAACCTTTTATAAGTTTCATCTCTGAGATTTTCTTGGTCTTGATAGATCTTTTGCAGCATCTCTTGCTGCTGTTGATTAGCTGCCATTAGTTCATTGTGTCTTTGTGCTGCCAATCTTCTTTCTTCTTCAAAGCTTTCTTGAGCATGTCTGAGGTCAGAGTTGTATTGTTGCTCAAAAGAAGTGAACCAACCTGGTTGTGAGTCCCACCAAGATGGTTGCTAACCATAATCTAGTGAAAATTCAGGCTCAGCAAATTCAGAGTGATGTGAATGGTGAGAGTCCTCAGAAGATTGTTGAGTAAAGGTTGGCATATGTCCCTGAGGTGGCCTAGAACCACCTGCTTCATGCTCATGGGTTGCTAATGGAAATCTTTTAGCCTCCATGAATCTAGCTACAGCTGCTAGTTCTTGCAATTTTTGTATTTCTTCATCTTCATGATGAGATTCAGAGCTGACAAGAATCTCAGTGCCTTCATGCTGTCCAAAAATCTGATGACTCAGACTCTCAGAGCCATACCCCAAAACTTCTGTAGGTGTATGTGGATGGGTTGGAGAAAAATGTTCCTGAGTATGATAACTGAGACTTGGAGCTCTGCCATCATCATCTGAACTGGCATTTATCTCAGTGCCTTCTTGAGTACTCGACTCATGTATTGCTGGAAGTGGAGGAGTCGAAAGTCTGACTGGCCTTTCTGCATTAGTTGTCGGCTTAGGCATCTTGTATTGTTTAGGTCGACAATTGAAGTCCCTATTCATTTCCTGCTGGGAGATGATTCCTTGAGCCAATAGCATTTGAGTGATCTGCATGGCAAAAGGAAGAGGACTACCCATTTTTCTGTAAATGGCTTCTTCCAATTCTCCAAAAATGTAATCTGTCAGATCAATAGGTTGTCTTGACAAAATCAAATGTAGCAGCCAAGCAAGACATGGAATTACTGTCGGGACCCGAATATGCAAATTTGGAGCCTCTGTGTATACCGCACTAGTCCAGGATCACGCTAGTGCACACAAGCTCAACATCAGTAAATATCACAATCATACATAGCGGAAACATTATGAAAGACATCATATATTAATTAATACTAGTTGAATGACCTTATGGTCAACTTACATGACTATGCCTCGCAAGGCTGAGTAACAAATTAAACTGCGGCGGAATGAAAACGTAGACAACCCTTGAAGATACCACGAGCAACCGACAAGGCTTGCACCTAAACATTCGTCTCTTCCGCGTGCTTCTCCTCCGAAGATTGATGCAAACTTCTCAACTGGTGATGTTGTCGTTGGCAAGGGTGAGTACATAAAGCACTCAACAAGTTGTGCACAGAATGCAATTCTAACATAGCTATATGTAAGGCTTATTCCAAAGGATAGACTATCAGGGCTATTTTGCAACAAAGCAGCATTTATGAGCAAATACAATAAATAGATTGTAAAGACTGTAAAACAAATAACAGTAATAGATAGATTCAGCATTTCTCAAGTAAACCAAGTTTTTCAATCCTTACTCAAGTTCCACCTCCCATGGCAACCTGCCATTCATCCCAGGTTTTATTTTACAAAAGTCTAACCCTTAACTGTACGTAATTCCCGAGCATTGCTCAATACCGTGAGCACGGCTATTCGAATAGTTTTACACTCTTCAGAGGTTAAGCACTTTACCCACACGACATGATCGACTCTTGGTGCCATGCAATTAACACACTTCCATTGGTGTGTCGGCAGAGAGATCATGACAAAGCCTTTACAAAACTCTGCCTTAACCCAGTACTACCTGCTGAGGTTTCAACACTAAAGGGTTAAACCACCACGACAGGGCCCCCCTCTTGCGCCATGTGAGTTAATCCGCACACCCGCGACTCACATCGCCAATGGTAGTACCAAGCTAAAACATTCCTAATTAATCAGCACTAGGCTGTCCCATTCCAGACATGTGGTTGCAAGAGAGACTCAGGTCAAAGGCTTGCAAGGTTAAGTCCTTAAAATGACCAAGGCAAGACTTCCACATACCCCTGCCAATCTGGGCCCACTTTGGCACACTGCTCCTTGCCACTTGCCCCAATCTAAATCATTACCACCCCAGTTGATTACCAAGCACCACATGCCACCAACATTTCAATCTAGTTGTGTGACCTCCTCGCCACGACAACTTAATATCACTGTGTGACAACACATGACACACCAATTCATAAACATTATTCCATATTCCATTAGTCAAGATTAAGTATCAACATTCGGACACATGTGATGACGTGGCATGGCTAAGCAATCTATGACGATCTAACTAGCCCATGTTGATTATCAATATTAACCAACTATTAATTAACCATCCTAGGGTGACAATAAGATCATGGCATATAATTGGCATGGCGGTTTCAATTCAAATGAGCATGTTATCGAATTCCCAGATTAATTGAAATCATTTATACACATAAAATATCATGCATAAATTTAAGAGACAAAATAGCAATTTTGTGAAATCAGGTGCAACATGGTCAAAGCACAACTTGCCTTAGAGAAGCCCTTATTCTTACTCTGGACCCTGGTCTTGAGTCGACGGATCTTCCTCGGATAATTCGCACAATTCGACGTCTACGCGAAATGAAAGGGAAAGCAATAAATAGCCAAAACAGAGAGCAATATCAACTCCAAAAATCTAATAAAATTCACCATTAAATAGAGAATGATTTTACAAATTTTTAGAATCTAGAATCACCTCAATCGGAGCTCTACAAAAGTTATATCTATTCAAAGTTCGAAATAAAAGATAAATCAGGAAAAAGGAAAATCCGAATTAACAGAATTATTTTTATAAGGAAAATAGCATTTATGACGTCACACTGACGTCAGCGGACACGTGGCCCAAACAGGTGCTAACACGCGGTGCAACCACGGTGTGACACACGTCTCCGGCGCATGGACTCGGTCCACGGCCGACGCTGATCCACGGTGGACTCAGCGCACGGCGCTTCGGTGCCAGCGCCCACCACGCGGCGCGTCCTGATTGGTCACGACACCGGCCAGACCAGAACCCCCGATGGCCGACACGCGGCGCAATCACGAACACCGATCCAAATCCAACGGCTGGCGATGGGGTGAGACGCGGCACGATCTACACCGACGAATCTAATCTAACGGTTGAAACCTTACCCGAGCCGTTCACTGCAGATTGCGTCCACGTGGCTCAATCTCGTGCGTTCACGGAGGATCGGATGGCTGACGGCATTTGACCCCGACGATGGCGTCGCGGCGGCACAGCTTCATCTGAGCGGAGGAAGACGACCACCCGCACGACGTTCGGAGCAGTTCTGATGAGAAGAAGTGGCGCCCCCGATGCGGCGCGATGCGACGTTCCCGGATCTGGAACCCACGCGGCGAACGACGGCTTGACGGTGGCGGAAGAGGATGAAAACCACGACAGATGCGTCGGCAAACTTCGGCGAGCTCGTGCGGACGACCAGCGACGGCACGGGCGACAAAAGCTAGGGCTGCAGGTGCGGCTTGCCTCGGGCTACCCGACACGCGAGGCGACACTTTAAATAGCGGCCTCGACGAGCGCGCACGGGACAGAAACCGATCCCGAGGATCGCGGGATGACGGCGGCGCGGCGGATTCGGAGAGATCCGATGAAGTCGACGTGGTGCAATCGCAGGCGCATACGTGGCTGCGGATCGACGGCTTGCGACATGCGGCGATCTGGCGAAAACACGCGGCGTTGGATCTCAATCCCACGGTGGCCGGATTAGGGTTAGGGTTTATTGGTTGGTCAATTGCGCAAGATCTTTGGGCTTTGGCCTAGTACTGTTCACGGGTTTTCCAAAGCTTTTTTTATTTAAATTAATTCTCGAAATTAGATTAATTCATTTAAGGCAATGAAAATATCAGTAAAATTCCCATAAAATTCTCATAAATACTTTGAGGCATTTGGAACTCAAATAAAATATTTTTTGGCAAAACTTTATATTGACTTTACATATATTTAATTAGTTTTCTCGAAAAGGCCAATATACTTAATTTAAAATAAATTTAGATAAATCCAGAAAAAAATCCAAATAAATTCCAGAAAATCATAAAATGCATAAAAACAATAAAATAATAATTAAGGCAAATTTTGGGATGTTACAAACCTCCTCCCTTAACAGAATCTCGACCCCGAGATTTAGAGTTGACTAGGGAATAGGTTTGAAAACTCTGACTTCAGGTCCTCCTCTCGCTCCTAGGTTGCTTCATTCTCTGAATGATTGCCTCACTGAACTTTGCAAAAGCGAACAGACTTATTCCTGGTTCTGCGATCCATAACATCCAAAATTTTGTTTGGCTACTCCTTGTAGATCAGATCCTTCTGCAATTCAACTGCTTCTAATGGCATCTGCTCTGCTGGCACTAAAAGATATTTCTTAAGCTGAGACACATGGAACATATCATGCACACCTGCCAATGACAGCGGCAATTCCAACTGATAAGCAACCTCCCCTCGACGATTCAAAATCTTGAATGATCCAACATATCTTGGGCAAGCTTTCCCTTAGCATGAAACCTTTTAACTCCCTTCAGGGGGTAACTCTAAGATACACAAAATTGTTTGGCTTGAAACTCAAATCATTACGTCGATTATCAGCGTAACTCTTTTGCCTTGACTGCGCGATTTTCAACCTCTCTCTTATCTTAGCAACTTGCTCTTCAGCTTCCTTGAGAATATTAGGTCCAAAAAATCATACGCTCTCCTGTCTCATTCCAATTTAACGGGGTACGACAGGCACGACCATATAAAGCTTCAAATGGCGATATATGCAAACTAGCCTAGTAACTGTTGTTATAACTGAACTCTGCATACGGTAAACATTTGTCCCATGAAGTAGTGTAGGCTAAAGCGCAAGCTCTTAACATATCTTCCAGAATCTGATTTACTCTCTCTGTCTGACCATCGGTCTACGGATGATATGCTGTACTGAAGTTCAATCGCGTTCCCGTAGCTTCATGCAATTTATCCCAGAATCTCGAGGTGACTGAGTACCTCTGTCTGACACTATTTTCTTAGGCACACCATGCAAACACACAATTTTGGCCATGTATAATTCTGCTAACCGGTCTCCTGAGTAAGTTGTCTTAACCGGAATGAAGTGAGCAACTTTGGTCAATCGATCCACGATGACCCATATAGAATCATACCCACTTTGGGTCTTTGGTAAACCGGTGATAAAATCCATCCCGATTTCATCCCATTTCAATTATGGAACTTTTAACACCGCAGCAAACTCTTTGGTTTACGTGTATTGCCTTAACTCTCTGGCATATATCACACAAGGCAACATGCTCAGCGACTTCACGCTTCATATTCGGCCACCAAAACCTCTCCCTTAAGTCCTGTTACATCTTGGCGCTTCCCGGATGGATTGAATACTTGGAATCGTGAGCCTCTTCCAAAATCAACTGCTTAAGCTCTGGTCTGTGTGGCATACAGATTCGACCCTTGAACCACATAGTACTTCGACTATCCAAAGTAAAATCCTCAGCTAAGCCTTCATCTTTCTTTGACTTGATTCAGTTGATCTTCCCATCATCCTTTTGACATTCTCTGAGGTGATCTTCAAGTATTGGCTTCACTCCCAAAGCAGCTACAAATCCTAGTGGACGACTTCCAACTTCAGCTTTCGAACTCTTTACACAATTCTGGTTGATCACTTGATATCGGCATATACACATTATGATTCTTTCCACTCAAAGTATCGGCTATCGCATTAGTCTTATCAAGATGACAATGGATTCGAACACTGTATTCCATGATCAACTCCAACCATCTCTTCTATTTCATGCTGAGATCCGAAAGACTAAAGATATACTTCATATTCTCATGGCTCGAACCTACCTCACATCTATTTCCAATGAGATAAGGATGCCACAACCTTTAAGCATGCACGACAGCAGCTAACTCCAAATCATTCATTTGGTAATTCTCTTCATGCGGCCTCACTGCCTTTACACTTATGCAACCACCTTGCCATTCTGTTTCAATACGCATCCAAGGCCTTGTCTAGATGTATCACTGAAAATATCAAAACTATTATGAATATCTGGCAACACTGATACTGGTGTTGTTGTTAGGTGCTTCTCTGATTCCAGAAAACCCTTTTCGCACTGCGGCGCCCATACAAACTCCTTCTCCTTTTCAACAACTGCGAAAGCAGTTTGGCAATCGTTGACAATCCTTTGATAAAACGATGGTAATATCCTATCATTCCCAGAGAACTACGAATCCGAGTAACAACTTCGGTTGCTCACAATACAACTTTGCTTGGATTAACAGCAACTCCTTTGACAGTCATCACACGGCCAAAAAATTCTACTTTCTCATTCCACAAGCCGCGCTTGCTAAGGTTTAGCATACCACTGTTGCTCTCGCAGCCTTTCCAAAACCAATTTCAAATGTCCTGAATGCTCCTCCCTCGATTTGGAGTAAACACGAATGTCATCTGTGTACACAACAACGGCTTGCCCAACTATTCCATTAAACTTCATTCATCATGTTCATAAATTATGTAATGGCCTTGATCATTCTAGCAAACACAACTGTAAAGTCATATTGTCCATATCGCGAAGAAAACTCTGACTTAAGAACATTCTCTGCACGAATCTTTAATCGATGATAACTCTATCGAGATCTATCTTAGGGAAGACTCCAGCTCCTCTTAACTAATCAGACAATTCATTGATCTTGGGCGACAGTCACTTATTTTTAATCATCACTTCATTAAATGCTCAATGGTCGATACACATCCTTAAGCTCCCATCTTTCCAACAGAACAGGCGCGCCTTAAGGTGACAAACTGGTTCCGGCGAAACATTTTTCTACCAACTCTCCGATCTGTTTCTTCATCTCAACTAGCTCATCTATAGGCATTCGATAAGGTCTCTTCGCTTTTGGCGTTGTACCAGGCACTAATTCAATAACACACTTGATCTCTTGGTCTGGCGATATACAAGACAAATCCTCAGAAAACATATCTGAATATTCTCCAATAGCTGGCACATCTTCTAGGCTGGCAACTTCCACACTGTTTACCATCAACTGACCATCATGATCTGCAGTCGCTTGAAATTTCATTTTTTCGCCTTCCGGGCTTTTAGCTGATACAACTTCGATCCAACTTCCAAGACAGCCTTATGTTTGGATGACCAGTCTATTTCAAGAGTAGCATTTAGGGTCTGGTATCCAATATGGTTCACTAAGAACCTTTCTCCAACAACTTAACTCCATAACATTCCAGATTAGATCGAGCAATACAGTACCTTCTGGTAACGACAATTCTTCCGGACTGAGAAATCTTCACGTCCATCAATGAACTGACCATCCTTGCACACATAACATCTTCAGGTGAACCATTAACACAGGTGAATACCCAGGGAAACCTCTGACCATTCACTTACCATCAATACTTTTATCTGAACACTTCACATACCAGCATATCACTTCTCTCTACTTTATTTCTCTATTAAGGAAATCTTTACATGGAATTCATCACTAATCACTCTCCTTTACAGGTGAAGGTATGACACTTGCACAGGATAACATCATTGATCTACACTTCCTCGATTTGCGTTGGCGCTGAAGTCTTGAGTGGGACGGAGTTGGGATTGACTTGAATCGGCATGGTTGCTTTCTTTTGAGGGCAATTGTTGGCAAAATGCCCGAACTTGTCGCAGATATAACAAAGCTTAGGACCAACTCTCTTTCATCTTGAGCGTTTGTTGACCAGGGCGGTGTCTTCGCTCAGACGCCTTTTCTTCAACTGATTCTCTAGACAAACTTTCCTTGTAATTTCACTACTCACTCTTGGCGTTATGAACTTGACTGAGGTAACTCCCGGAATGACCGCGTCTGTAGGAGACTCCAGATTTTTTCGCGGGCATTTCTTAATAAAATGGCCTTCCTCACGACAGTAGTAACACAAACGTTGGCATTGGCGTGCTTTATTGGGTGCAACTTCATGCACATTGTTCTCTTCTTGATGCATCAGGGATGGTTGCTTCATAGGGCATTCTCTAGCCCAATGACCTTCTTCATCACACAGGAAATATCCTGTTGGTGATTGCCAATTACTACTTTCTTGATGAAGGCCAACAGGATTAAGGTATTGTGTCTTTAGCTCTTCGAGTGGCACCACCTTTGCAGCTGACGTTCTGCCTCTTCTTGACAACTCTTGAGCAACTATGGCTCGAAGATTCTTTTGCTAATGCTGGGTTACAGCAATAACTATTGGATCTAAGGGACATTGAGCTGGACCATGATATCGACCTTCACAAAGGTAACATGTGATGTCACTCATGGGACACTTTCCCAGAGAATGGCTTCCTTCACAGCTGGAGCAATTAATCGCATACTCATCAGCGGTATGTCCTATTTCTCCACAGCGAATGCACGCACGATCTTCTGACTTGTTTGGTTGACAACAATTCAGAGAGCAACGCTTTGATGTCGAACAAGGTGCAGGGATAGTATTATGCTCCGTATTTACCGTAACCATACTGTCTCCAGGTGAGGCAAATAGATTACGAAAAGCAACAACGAATTCATTCCAAGTGATATTCCGCGGGGCTTCATGAATAGCACAATATTTCTTCCACCATTCAGCAGCAATTCCTTGTAACTGATAAGAAGCATACAGGACTTTCTCATCTCCTTTACACTGAGCAATGAGCAGCTTCCTCTCAATGGTCTTGAGCCAATCATCCGCTTCTGAAGGTAATACATTTCCTAAAAACACCGACGGACGAGTCCTTATGAATTCTGATAACCTTGAGTAGGGACGAAAATCATTGGTAGCAGCTTGGAACACTTTGTTGACATTGGCTGGGTCAGTCATATTCTGCATATGCTTCATCATTGCATACATCAACTGAGTCTGAGCAGTCAAGAACTCTCTGGAACTCTGGATATCCATCTGTACTAACGGTTGAAGAACTAATCCATCATTAAGATTCTCACTGGGTTGATTATCACTTCCACTGACTCCGTTCTTTCCACAAGTCTGAACCATCTGCTTGATTGCTTCACAAGGTTAGGGAAGAGGGAAATAGCATAGATAAGAGGCAAGGATCCTAAGACAGGGGAGATAGGTTTAACCCAACAACTTAAACAAGCAATAATAAGAACTTGATATGGTTGCTTATATAAGCTTAAAAGCTCTGCAACACATACTACACACTCAGCAATCAAGAAAGAACCAAATTTGCTTAAGCACACAAAACTACCGTCTACATGGGCGACACTCCTATCTTAAGCAGACGCGACTCCCACACATGAATCTCAACAGGCTACTCTGAGCACTAGTTTTCTAGCTTCTGGAACGCTTCGTCGATTCACTCCTCCTCGAGCTCGACGATTCCTTCCTTCTTGATCTTCAGGGTTGGAAGCAGACACCCAATGATTTCTCCTAAGGTGTGGTCTATCGTTAACTATCAAGACAACTCAGGTAAGATTTTAACTGTATCCAGCAAGGGTAAGAGAGAGAATCCTCAGCAAAGGAAAAGAATAGAAGAATGAGATAAGTTAAAAACATCTTATTCTTTCAGGTTAGGTCTTAATTAAGAAAATAATTTTGAAAACCCTAAAGAGACGACCAGACTATCTAAGGCCAAGACCTACAGCCAGTATGGCTCTGATACCACTTATGTCGGGACCCGAATATACAAATCCGGACCCTCTGCGTATACCACACTAGTCCAGGATCACGCTAGTGCACACAAGCTCAACATCAGTAAATATCACAATCATACATAGCGGAAACATTATGAAAGACATCATATATTAATTAATACTAGTTGAATGACCTTATGGTCAACTTACATTACTATGCCTCGCAAGGCTGAGTAACAAATTAAACTGCAGCGAAATGAAAACGTAGACAACCCTACAGTATACCACAGGCAACTGACAAGGCTTGCACCCTAAATATTCGTCTCTTCCTGGTACTTCTCCTCCAGCATTGATGCAAACTTCTCAACTGGTGATGTTGTCGTTGGCAAGGGTGAGTACATAAAGCACTCAACAAGTTGTGCACAGAATGCAATTCTAACATAGCTATATGTAAGGCTTATTCCAAAGGATAGACTATCAGGGCTATTTTGCAACAAAGCAGCATTTATGAGCAAATACAATAAATAGATTGTAAAGACTATAAAACAAATAACAGTAATAGATAGATTCAGCATTTCTCAAGTAAACCAAGTTTTTCAATCCTTACTCAAGTTCCACCCCCCATGGCAACCTGCCATTCATCCCAGGTTTTATTTAACAAAAGTCTAACCCTTAACTGTAATTCTCGAGCATTGCTCAATACCGCGAGCACGGCTATTCGAATAGTTTTACACTCTGCAGAGGTTATGCACTTTACCCACATGACATGATCGACTCTTGGTGCCATGCAATTAACGCACTTCCTTTGGTGTGTCGGCAGAGAGATCATGACAAAGCCTTTACAAAGCTCTGCCTTAACCCAGTACTACCTGCTGAGGTTTCAACACTGAAGGGTTAAACCACCACGACAGGGCCCCCCTCTTGCGCCATGTGAGTTAATCCGTACACCCGGGACTCACACCGCTAATGGTAGTACCAAGTTAAAACATTACTAATTAATCAGCGCTAGGCTGTCCCATTCCAGACATGTGGTTGCAAGAGAGACTCGGGTCAAAGGCTTGCAAGGTTAAGTCCTTAAAATGACCAAGGCAAGACTTCTACATACCACTGCCAATCCTGGCCCACCTTGGCACACTGCCCCTTGCCACTTGCCCCAATCTAAATCATTACCACCCCAGTTGATTACCAAGAACCACATGCCACCAACATTTCAATCTAGTTGTGTGACCTCCTCGCCACGACAACTTAATATCACTGTGTGACAACACATGACACACCAATTCATAAACATTATTCCATATTCCATTAGTCAAGATTAAGTATCAACATTCGGACACATGTGATGACGAGGCATGGCTAAGCAATCTACGACAGTCTAACTAGCCCATGTTGATTATCAATATTAACCAACTATTAATTAACCATCCTAGGGTGACAATAAGATCATGGCATACAATTGGCAAGGCGGTTTCAATTCAAATAGGCATGTTATCTAATTCCCAGATTAATTGAAATCATTTATACACATAAAATATCATTCATAAATTTAAGAGACAAAATAGTAATTTAGTGAAATCAGGTGCAGCATGGTCAAAGCACAACTTACCTTAGAGAAGCCCTTATTCTTACTCTGGACCCTGGTCTTGAGTCGACAGATCTTCCTCGGATAATTCGCACAATTCGACGTCTATGCGAAATGAAAGAGAAAGCAATAAATAGACAAAACAGAGAGCAATATCAATTCAGAAAATCCAATAAAATTCACCATTAGATAGAGCATGATTTTACAAATTTTTAGAATCTGGAATCACCTCAATCGGAGCTCGAATACAAAAGTTATAGCTATCCAAAGTTCGAAATAAAAGATAAATCAGGAAAAAGGAAAATCCGAATTAACAGAATTATTTTTATAAGGAAAATAGCATTTATGACGTCACGCTGACGTCAGCGGACATGTGGCCCAAACAGGTGCTGACACGCGGTGCAACCACGGCGCGACACGCGTCTTCGGCGCATGGACTCGGTCCACGGCCGACGCTGATCCACGGTGGACTCGGCACACGGCGCTTCGGTGTCAGTGCCCACCACACGGCGCGTCCTGATTGGTCGCGACACCGGCCAGACCAGAACCCCCAATGGCCGACACGCGGCGCAATCACGAACGTCGATCCAGATCCGACGGCTGGCGAAGGGGTGAGACGCGGCACGATCTACATCGACGGATCTAATCTAACGGTTGAAACCTTACCCGAGCAGTTCACTGCAGATCGCGGACGATCGGACGGCTGATGGCTCTTGATCCACGCGGCTCAATCTCGTGCGTTCACGGAGGATCGGACAGCTGACGGCACTTGATCCCGACGATGGCGTCGCGGCGGCGCAGCTTCACCGGAGCGGAGGAAGACGACCACGCGCACGGCGTTCGGAGCAGTTTCGACGAGAAGAAGTGGCGTCCCCGACGCGGCGCGACGTGACGTTCCCGGATCTGGAACCCAAGCGGCGAACGGCGGCTTGATGGCTGTGGAAGTGGACGAAAACCACGGCGGATGCGTCGGCAAACTTCGGCGAGCTCACGTGGGCGACCGGCGGCGGCACGGGCGACAAAATCTAGGGCTGCAGGTGCGGCTTGCCTCGGGCTACCCGACACATTAGGCGACGCTTTAAATAGCGTCTTCGACGAGCGCGCATGGGACGGAAACCGATCTCGAGGATCGCGGGATGACGGCGGCGCGTCGGATTCGAAGAGATCCGACGAAGTCGACGTGGCGCAATCACAGGCACACACATGGCTGCGGATCGACGGCTTGCAGCATGCGGGCGACGCGGCGAAGGCACAGCCGTTGGATCTCAATCCCACGGCTGACCGGATTAGGGTTAGGGTTTATTGTTGGGCTGGGCAGCGCCGCTGGCTGGGCACACACAAAGATGTTGGGCTTTGGCCCGATCGCTCACGGTTTTCCATGGCTTTTTTGATTTAAATTAATTCCCGAAATTAGATTAATTTATTTAAGGCAATGAAAATATCAGTAAAATTCTCATAAAATTCTCATAAATACTTTGAGGCATTTGGAACTGAAATAAAATATTTTTGGCAAAACTTTATATTGACTTTGCATATATTTAATTAGTTTTCTCGAAAAGGCCAATATACTAAATTTAAAATAAATTTAGATTAATCCAGAAAAAAATCCAAATAAATTCCAGAAAATCATAAAATGCATAAAAACAATAAAATAATAATTAAGGCAAATTTTGGGATGTTACAGTTACTCCCACTTTGTATCCAGTCTTAGGGTAAATTGTATGACTAAGTATCAGGAGCAGAGCTTTGTCCTCAGCAGACAAACATTTAACCCTATTTGCATTAAACCCAGCCTCATTGATGTTTCTGTAAATGTGGGCTGATATTTGCAAATCTGGCATATCACCCACCTGCCTCCATCTATTGTCAGAAAAAATTCTGTCATGAATTCTGGTTCTATTCAGTAAGGGACTTGAGGCACCAATGGCAGCTTCATATTGAGGTGATCTCACTTTTCTCTTTTTCCCATCAATAGTAAACAGAATATAGTGCCTATTCTTGTTCACTAACAAAGATGCATAGAATTTCAATATTCTGCTTTCATTCCAAGCTGGCCCAGCAGAAGACATAAGAGTAGCAAGACCAGGGGTTGATCTTACACAATCCAGAATTCTGTTTGAGACTAGAACTGAGCTAATTTGGTTCCAGTCCACATATTGTTGCTTGCACAAAGCTGACAAGAGTTTACCACTCTTATTTTTTCTGTTCTTGTAGCCCATATATATGTTTTTCTGGAATGTGGTGATGAATTGCTCATTAAAGGGAGGTCTATCAAAAGGAAACCAAACCCTTTCTGGCACCAATCTAGCAACTCGTAGTTTTTTCCTCCCAGAGTAGCTAGCTCATGCCCAACAATTATGTCAATTTCACCAGCAAGCTCTATTTCTTTATCAAAAGATATGTCTGCACTAGGCTCATAGTCATTGTCATCTGAAGAAGAAGGGGAATCATGTGGCACTGGTTGTTTCCCCCTTTTTGGTGGTTTAGATGTTGTTACTTTCTTTACTACTCCACCAGATTGCTGTTGACTAGAGCTATCTGTTCTTGATTTCTTTTTCCTTTTGACCTTATCAGCAATTTTCCCAAGAAGACTTCTTTTATTTGGGTTATCTGAACTCATTTTGACTAAGACTCCTTTTTCGAGCAGAAAAACTGTGCTGACTTGGTTGACAAATAAACATACTGCTAACTGACAATGCAACTCGCAAAAACTGAAGAACAGCCTAAGGAACATAGAGATGACCTTAAGAGACTATTTCTAACTAGGATTTCAATCTAAGCAAAGAGAAGAGATAAAGGTTGAAGAACTTACAGAACCCTAGAAGAAATGTCTTGAGCACACAGGAGCACTGTTGCCAACCACCTGGTTAAGATGTGCTTCGGTGAAGAGAAGGTCTTGCGCTCAAGAACAGGCAGCGAGAGGATTTGTGGATCAAAAAGCTTGAGAGGCTTCTGAAGAAGATGAAGCAATAAGTAGCGCACGATGCAAGGAATAAAATACGGAAGTTATTGCAGTCGTTTTGAATACGGACAACACATGGGGAAAGTAACAATTGCAACTGCCCGGTTTTGAAGGATGTTTCTTTATGAGGTGGGGTCGGAAATCAAAGAAATCAAGAAATATGGTTACCAAATTCGAACAGGTTTAGCAGAGATAAGTCCTAAGAATAGGAAATATTTTGACGTATATAGCAAGGATAAGATCTTTTAGAATTTTGAGATGAACACGATTTGAAAAAGATAAGTGCTTAGATGACAGAGCTATTGTCGTACGTGCCTCGGACTGCTTTTTCAGTTGGATCTAAAACCCTTTATCTGTGTCGGACCAAGTCCTGATGATTTTCCATCTGTGCCGGACTGCGTCCGTATAAGACATACTTGGTCCGCCGTAGTTGGAAAGCTCTCGGTTTGGTTTGGCCAGCAGTCCGTGGTACATAGACATAGTCTTGAACTTGAAAATACAGATATAACTAATTTCTTAAAGATTTTCTGAGATCTCTCTTTTAAGAATAACACACAAATTTGTAGAGGGATCTTAGAATAATCTTAATATATAGATCAATCAACCAATAAATTCTGGAGATGTTGGACTTCAAATGGGAATGTATGAGCCCCTTTTTTTTTTAAAAAAAATGAATGTGATTAATTCAAGCACAAAGAAAAGGACTCATGTGCTGAATAGTTTAGATTTTTCAATATTTCATTAAAGTGTATATTAATATATTTTTGTTTTTATTATTATTTTTTGAAATTCAATTTACCTAATTTCTGTGTGTTTAGGAAAGTTTAACATAGAAATAGGGAAAGAAAAGGCTTTCAGTAGCATTTTTATGATTTCATTTTTCAAGAAGATTATATAATAAAATTAATTAATTTTTTTAATATAATCTTATTATTTCTGCTTCAGCACTGATAATTATTTTGTTCACATAAAGGTAGCAAGACATGCATGGCAGGCAACCTTGACTCCCCCTTAGTGTGATATTTCAAAGAATCAAACAATATTTGAAGAAGCAAGAATATTCAGTTCATTTCTTAATTTTGAAAATCTGGCCTCATCAAGTGGTTTAGTGAAAATATCAGCCAATTGATTCTCAGTCCTTACATGACTAAGCATAATGTCACCTTTAGCAACATGATCACGTATGAAGTGATGTCTAATTTTAATATGCTTAGTTCTGGAATGCTGGACTGGATTGTTGGCTATTTTCACTGTACTTTCATTATCACATAACAGAGGCACATTTTCAAACTTAATACCATAGTCCAAAAAGGTTTGTTTAAAAAAAAGAATTTGAGCACAACAACTGCCTGCATCAACATATTCAGCTTCAGGAGTTGAAAGTTCTATTGAATTTTGTTTCTTTGAACACCAAGACACTAAAGATCTTCCAAGTAAATGACAACCCCCAGAAGTGCTTTTTCGATCAACTTTGCAACCGGCATAATCAAAATCTAAGTAGCCAAGAAGTTCAAAAGAAGCACCTTTTGGGTACCATAAGCCAAAACAAGGAGTATGCTTTAAGTATCTGAAAATCCTTTTTACTGCACTAAGATGTACTTCTTTAGGTGCAGCTTGAAATCTAGCATACATGCATACACTAAACATGATATCCGCCTAGATCTTTGTCAAATAAAGTAAAGAACCTATCATGGATCTATATAACTTTTGATCAACATATTTACCTCCCACATCTTGATCAAGATGTGTATTGGTTCCCATAGGAGTTTTAAGAGGCTTGCATTCTTCTAGATTAAAGCGCTTGAGAAGGTTTTTAATATAATTTTCTTGTGAGATAAAAGTCCCTTCCTTCAATTGCTTGACTTGAAGTCCCAGAAAGAATGTAAGCTCTCCCATCATTGACATCTCAAATTCTCTAGCCATTTGATTACTGAATTCCTTGCATAGAGATAGATTAGTACTCCCAAAGATAATATCATCAACATAGATTTGGCAAATTATTAATGTACCATTGAAGTCTTTTAGAAATAATGTTGGATCAATCTTCCCAATTTTGAAATTCTTTTCTAATATAGTCTCTAAGGCACTCATACCATGCCCTAGGGGCTTGTTTCAAACCATATAGAGCCTTAGATAACTTATATACATGATTGGGAAATTTCATGTCCTCAAAACCAGGAGGTTGTTCAACATATACAGTTTCTTCAATGATTCCATTAAGAAAAGTACTTTTAGTATCCATTTGAAAGAGAATAGTATTAAAATGACAAGCAAAGGATAGAAGGAACCGTATTGCTTCAAGTCGAGCTACAGGTGCATAGGTTTCTCCATAATCCAAACCTTCAACTTGAGAGTATCCTTGAGCAACTAGCCTTGATTTATTGCATGTAACCACACCATTTTCATCGTGTTTGTTTCTGAAAACCCACTTTGTTCCAATGACATTATGTTGTGTGGGTCTTTCTACTAAGTTCCAGACTTTGTTTCTTTCAAAGTTGTTGAGCTCTTTTTCCATTGCCACAAACCAGTCAGCATCCTTCAAAGCTTCATCTACTGATCTGGGCTCAACACATGAAACAAATGAGTAATGTTCACAGAAGGAAGCTTGTCTAGATGAGTTTGAACACCCTTACTAAATTCACCAATGATTTGATCTACAGGGTGATCCTTTGAGATGGTGTGATGGCTCTTTATGAAGTTTAATCCTTCATCCTTCTTTTCAGTATCTTCAATTTGTGATCCATCTTGAGGTATTATGGACATTGATGGTAGATCATCTTTGTCTTCTTTGGGCTTGATCTCACCAATTTCCATTTTCTTTATGGATTCTTTTAGAGCTTCTTCACCTACATAAGCTAGATTCTCATGCTCACCTTGAGAGCCATTAGATTCGTCAAATTTAACATCATAGGTTTCTTCTACTAACCCAGTTGTATTAGTGAAAACTCTATAAGCTTTAGATTTAGAAGAGTAACCTAGCATGATATCTGTATCACACCTCTTTTGAAATTTACCTAAGGGTGTTCTCTTTTTATAAATATATACCTTACATCCAAACAAACGAAAATATGTGATATTAGGTTTTCTTCCTACCAGAAGCTCATATGAAGTCTTCTTGAGAAGTCGGTGGAGATAGAGCCTGTTGATTGCATGACATGCAGTATTGATAGCTTCAACCCAGAAAACATCAGAAGTGTTATGTAAAGCCCCCATTTTTTATAATAATTATCAACAGTGGGCCCTCTGTGCATACAGTACTAGTCCCATGATCAGTGGCTAGCACGCACAGATTACAAATTGAAATCACATCCATACTCAATAATATTACATATGCTAAGCGTCTGGTAATTACACAGCATTATTATTACAAGCCAAAAGCTCGAAAAACAGCAGCGAAAACTTTATTTATCTTGTAGTATGCCCATTCACCCTCAGGCAACAGAAAAGGTAAAACCCTAGAAAACATCGCCATCATAACCCCCGAATCCTGAATTGTCATAAAGGTCATTGGGGTATTCGATATCTTCACCTAAAACAACATTGATAGCAAGATTGAGTACATTGTGTACTCAGCAAGTTTTATAGTTTATCACAAATGCAATTATCAGTAAATGCGGGACATAGCAATGGAATAGTTTCTAAGTTATTTTTGCATTGGCAAAATAAAGCATAAACACATATTAGATTGCAATCGGAGTTTGTAAAGAAGCCTCTTATTATAATAAGCAAGTATTAATTTAGCGTAAATCAATCATCGTATCACAATCTATCCGATTGACACAATACATTCCCATGTCATTTCCTGACACGAATCAAGCTTAACCAAAACATCATTTTCCCCTCAAATTATTTTGAAAGTATTAAAACTCTAACCATGTGATGACTTTACCAAGTGCCTTTAACCGTAGGCGCGGCTAATTAATTAGATTTACACTCTGCAGAGGCGTACAGCTTTACCCACAAGAAATGACTGACTCTTTGTGCAATCGATATTTAGCACACTTCCTTTGGTGTGCCGCAGAGAGTCATAACATAACCGTTACATTACATAGACCTAGCTTTGCACCAGCCCAGTGACGTGAACCCTTGTTATGGAGAAGAAACATGACAGTGTATCCCTGTCATATAAAGTGGTAATGTAAGCAGTAAATCCCTGCGGTAAAAGCAGTAAATCCCTGCGGTAAAGGTTTCTTCCCATACCAAGGCGTACACCGTTATACCGATATGCATTTACCCACAACGAAGTGTGGAAGCCCCTCATAAGCAAACCTAGAAAGGATTGCTCATACTATCTCCCGCCTACCAATGTGCAAAGCCAGACCTAAGTAACTTAATAGGTTAAGGCTGCCCCATATCAGCACTCGTGGTTGCACGGATTTCTTGGCTTGAACACAACCCATAGCTCGGTCCTTAATTCGACACGGGCAATACTCCACCCTACACTACGTACAAGTCTAGCCCTTGCACAACCGGCTATTGCCAATAATTGCCCGCATCTAAACCATAGTTTTATTTTGAGTTTTTAATCAAAATACCAACAATTGACATCATGGCATAACCAACCATTTTCCATTCTCAAGAATAAATTTTGATTTGATCATATTCAACGTTGGTTCTAAAGCATGACTAAGCAGGGTTATTAATCGCATATACCCAAGTTGACATTAAGTATTGTCTAACCCATTTCTATGGTTATCAAGGTTTACCTATTCATACTTATCAAGGAAGTTCCATGAATTAACACGTATAGCTACGAATATCCCAACATAGCATTTTTATGACAATTACGCGCATGCATAATAGTTTTGCAATCATTGAAAGTAAATAGTTGAAGTATTAGGATCAAAATGATCAAGGGATGCTTGCCTTGCTGATCGCAGTCAGGAATAAAGTCCGGGTCGTTGATGAGATCGTCGTCTGCTAATTCAGGTTCGTCGGAATCTACTCGTCGTCCATCACGAATAGCATACAACAAAAGCAACAAGCATAAGGGCAAAAATAAGGCAGACAGAAGATCATAGAAAACATACTATGAGAAACAGGCATATGTTCTTTTATGGATCATTTACTTTTTGTTTTATGAATTCAAGAGGCTAAAATTGTGTACCCTTGTATTTATAATTTCGAATTATAGATGCTAAAATTATTTGAAATTGAAAGATTCGTTTTAAGGTGAAATCGTAAAATAGTAGGTTATTAATAGGATTCAGATGCGAAGCAATGTATTTAAGGACTTTTAAATTTAAACAATTATTATTAATTTCTAACTGCCATATTATTGGAATTAGCATATTAGGTGACCTACCTCATTTTATATCTATTTTCTAGCTGCAAGCAAGGTTTCAATGAACACTTTCATAAATATATATATACTTTTCATACTATTTGCCTAGTTTATTAATATTTCTACCTAGACTATCATTATACTGCCACTAATCTGAAAAGAAACACATATAGCAAATTACTAAAAATCTTTTATCAATCATTAATTATTATAGCATAGTTACCCATAATATTATCTTTTAATAGAAAAGGTATTGAACAATTTGTTTTCCAAATATTTTTATAGATGAGTTCACAGTGGTATAAAGTCCTTAATAAAATTAGCTCCAAACAATATTAACCTTATTTGCAATATTTCCACACTTAGTATATTCTCATATGTGCTATTCATCTTTATATTAAAATATTTTTCTGAAATAGTTTTTAAGAATATTTTTGCATATTCTGGAAGATCTTGATTTTAGATGAATTTAGAAATTAGTTTCATCTCATTTGGATTTCAAATGCGAAAGATATTCAAATTTGAATTCTTAACCGATTCAAAAATCAGTGAAAATAGCGAAATACGCTTTCGCTACGCCGAAAGCGTATTTTCGCTTCGCGCCAACACGCGCGCGTTCAAACCCGCTGCGGCCACTCCCAGCCGTCAGCGACTCAAGGCGAAATCGCAGTGAACCACTGACAGCTCGGTCCCACTACGCAGCGACTCAGAGCAGGGCTCGGCGAACTCAGGCTTGCCGGCGGCGAACTAGCTCCGGCCAGGGGGAATGGGTAGCACCTACGGCTTCAGCATGCTAATGCGCATCTAGGGGACAACCTTAAGACTCTCGGCGATGACCGAAAATGGGTCGCCGTTGTGGCCGAGCGGCGGAGGTCACGGCGACTAGCCGCGCCGGCGACAAAAGGCACCTCCGGTCGAATGGGTTACGGTTTTAGCATCAGGGAACCCTAAGCAATCCATTTTTTCTAAGAAACAGCACAGGGAAGCATCGGGTTAGCTCACCACCGATCGCCGGTTTTGGAGAAGAAGGGAGCGAAGTGGCGACGGAGCTCTGGTCGGAATTTCCTGGAACAAGCAGAGGGGTTTTGATTCATGAGAGTTGGTGATGCTATAGAAGAAAGCAATTGAGGAATGGTTGCTCATACCACCTTCAATCGGTCGCGAACTGAGAGTTAGGGTTCTTCGACTGATTCTGGAAATCGTGAAATTGGCAGTGATCAGTGGAGTATTTCGGATGAAACAAGAGGGGTTTTGACGAACACTCTCTGGCGATCAAGTCGTGGTATTTATAGGCCGAGGGAAATGCTGTAGCCAAGCTTGCACAGGATGTGAACTCGTCGGGGTTTGGCAGCGCTGGAACAGGCGAAGGAATGGGCGGATTGCGGAAAATCCGGGCCAGGACGATGCGTGGCAGAGTCTGGCAGAGGTGGTTGCCTCGGGCGAGGTGCGGTGCTGCGGTGGCGCGAGCTACAGCCGGCGAAATCGGCTCCGGCCACACGCGTGCACGGCTGCGAGAGAGGAGGAAGACGACGATGGCTGAGGCTGACATGTGGGGCCATACAGTAAACGGGGCCCGCGCGTCAGAGAGAGAAGAAGAGAACTCTGGCTTGAACTGAAATTGGAGCTGGTTTGATTCACTGAATGCGTTACCTATCCAATCGGTAATTTAATGAAAAATTTACTGGGTGTACCTGATCTAGTGTAGGACCTAAAATAAAAATTTCAGACTTATTTGAAACCTGAGGAATTTACAATAATTCTGACAGTGTACTGTGCACATATTTCTGCATTCTGTGTTATATTTATTTCGATACTTATATCTTACTGAAAGATTTTGAAACTTTTTTAGAAGGTTACTTATTTTAATTTTATCCTACTGTAAACTTTTCAGATTCAGATTCTTGAAATATTATTTAATAAAAGTCTGACATTAAGGTTTCCAGAATTTCAACTATTCAGTTTTTGAATTTTTATAAATATCAATCCTAGAGATAATATACTGATATGTTTACTGGAGATGACCACATCCAGGACGAGGATAATATAAATATTTTCCCATCGAAATTATGAACATTTAATTTTCTGACATTTTCACTATTACTAGTCTTGTTTCATTAATCACCTTTCTTTTCATCAATTAATGGTTTGTCATGATTTTAAAATTATATTTCTAGTCCTGGATCACTACCCAAATTTTACAGAAATTTTTATTTTTTTATGTTCTATAAATATTTTCTTATCACTTAAAGAATGGTTGATTGATTAGGAAAAGAACTCTCCTTATAATCAATAATCAAAAGAATTCTAGAAACTCATAGAAAAATCCAGAAAATTCCAGGAAAAACAAATTAAAACTTATTTAAAATATATCATTTAATTTTCTATTTTATTCACTTTTCAGGATGTTACAAACCTATCCCCCTTACAAAAATCTCGTCCTCGAGATTTGGCGAGGGTTTAAAAGAAGTCTGGAAATTCTTTTCTGAGTTGGTCTTCGCGTTCCCATGTGGCTTCATCTTCTGAGTGGTTACTCCATTGCACTTTTAGCATTTTGTGGGACTTGTTTCTGGTATGGCGTTCGGCTTCTTCAAGAATGCAGATTGGGTGCTCCCGATAAGATAGATCAGGATGAAGATCAATATTTTCCAGATTGGTGAGTTCAATAGGAATGCGGAGGCACTTTTTGAGTTGGGATACATGGAAAACATGATGCACTTCAGACAATTGAGGCGACAGTTCCAACTTGTAAGCCATCTCGCCCATTTTCTCAAGAATTTGATATGGACCAATATACCGGGGAGCTAGTTTTCCACGGACATGAAATCGACGGACTCCGCGGAGCGGTGAGACTTTTAAGTAAACATGATCACCTACTTCAAAACTGAGTTCACGTCGACGATTGTCGGCGTAACTCTTTTGGCGGGGTTGAGCCTCTTTTAATCGACTCCTGATCATGTCCACCTGCTCTTGGGCTTCTTGAATGAGATTAGGTCCAAAGAATTTTCTTTCCCCTACTTCAGACCAAAAGAAAGAGGTGTTCTACATTTTCTCCCATATAGTGCTTCGAATGGCGACATTTGGAGGCTGGCTTGGTAACTGTTATTGTATGAGAATTCCGCAAAGGCTAAACTCTTTTCCCAATCAGTACTATAAGATAGTAAACAGGCTCTTAACATATCTTCCAAGATTTGGTTAGTCCTTTCTGTTTGACCATCTGTCTGAGGATGGTAAGCTGTACTGAAGCTTAGCTTGGTTCCCAGAAGACTATGCAAGTTTTCCCAGAAACGAGATGTAAACTGGGATCCTCGATCAGAGACAATGGTCTTTGGGACACCATGCGGACGAACGATATTTTCCATGTATAGCTCAGCGAGCTTATCTCCAGAATGAGTGGTCTTGACCGGGACAAAATGGGCCACTTTGGTCAATCGGTCTACGATCACCCAAATAGAATCATGTCCTTTTCTGGTTCTGGGTAGACCAGTGATGAAGTCCATACTGATATCATCCCACTTCCATTCAGGAATTTTTAAAGGCTGAAGGAGTCCGGCAGGACGTTGATGTTCGGCTTTGACTCGTTGGCATACGTCACAGATTGCAACATATGCTGCGATATCCTTTTTCATGCCGGGCCACCAATATTCTTGTCGGAGGTCTTGATACATTTTTGTACACCCAGGATGGATCGAGAGAGGTGATTGATGAGTTTCTTCTAAGATCAGATTCTTAATCTCGGAATCATTGGGGATGTAAATTTGTTTCTTATGCATAAGCAAGTCATCAGAACCTTCCATGAATTCAGATTCAATTCCTTGCTTTAATTCTTTTCAGATTTTAATGATAGCTTCATCAATCAGCTGGGCCTCTTTAATTTGGGATTTCAAGGTTGGTTGCACATCCAGTGCGTCCAAAAATCCTTTTTTGATAATCCCTAAATTAAGTTTCTGAAATTCATCTTGTAGCTCGGATTGATTAGTGTAAGCTAAGATGGAAATGCAGTGGAGCTTTCGACTGAGGGCGTCAGCTACAACATTTGCTTTACCTGGATGGTAATTTATGCTAAGATCATAGTCTTTGATTAGCTCCAACCATCTTCTTTGTCTAAGGTTTAAATCCGATTGAGTGAAGAGGTATTTCAGACTCTTATGATCGGTGTATACATTTCACTGATTACCGATGAGGTAATGACGCCAAAATTTTAAAGCATGAACCACAGCTGCTAGTTCCAAATCATGGGTAGGATAATGTTGTTCATGGGGGCGAAGCTACCGAGAAGCATATGCAACAGCTCTTGACTCCTGCATCAACACGCATCCCAAACCGTGTCGTGATGCATCACAAAAGACGTCAAAATGTTTATTAACATCCGGCAATACGAGGACAGGTGTTGAAGTGAGTCTTTTCTTCAATTCTTGAAAACTTGATTCACATTCGGGTGTCCATTCGAATTTCTTTTCTTTCTTTAATAGCTGAGTCATTGGTTTAGCGATTTTGGTGAAGTTTTCGATAAAACAGCGATAATATCCTGCCAGACCAAGAAAACTTCGGACCTGGGGCACAGACTTGGGTTGTTCCTAGGCTTGAACAGCTTGAATTTTACTGGGATCAACAGAAATTCCTCCTTCTGAAAGGATATGCCCAAGAAATGAAATTTCTTTTAGCCAGAAATCACATTTTTCAAATTTGGCATAGAGTTGATGGACTCGAAGTTTTTCAAGAATCATGTGCAGATGCTGCGCATGTTCTTCTTTGGATTTGGAATAGATGAGAATATCGTCGATGAACACCACCACGAACCTATCCAAATACTCCATAAAAACCTTATTCATAAGGCACATGAAACTTGCAGGGGCATTGGTCAGTCCGAAGGACATCACGACGTATTCGAAGAAACCATATCTCGTGGTGAATGCAGTTTTTGGAATGTCACAAGGCCTGATTTTTAGTTGGTAATACCCATGTCTTAAATCAATCTTTGAAAAGACTTGAGCACCACTCAATTGATCAAATAGATCATTAATGCGAGGAAGAGGGTATTTATTTTTAATGGTGACATCATTTAAAGCACGGTAATCTATGCACATGCGTAAACCACCATCCTTTTTATTAACAAATAGAACTGGACTTCCCCAGGGAGAGGAGCTGGGGTGAATGATCCCTTTATTCCATTGTTCTTCAATTTGCTTCTTAAGTTCAACTAGTTCGTTTGGGGCCATTCGATAGGGACGTTTAGAAATTGGGGCGGTGCCAGGAATGAGATTGATAACAAACTCCATATCCCTATCTGGAGGTAAACCTGGTAGCTTACTTGGAAAAACATCAGGATATTCACAAGCTACCGGTACTTGAGAAAGTTCTTTCAATGAGGTAAAACAGAGGAATGACAGGGGAAATGATTTATTTTGGCTAGATGAGAATTCTACCATAATTTCTTCTGGACTTAACAAGGATATGGATCGATTAGCACAATCTATACAGCCTTTATGTTTGGACAGCCAATCCATACCAAGAATTATATCTAAGCCTTGAGTTTCAATAACGATAAGATCAGCATGAAATAATGTCCCATTTATTTCAATGTTGACTTGAGGACAAAGACTGAAAGTTTTAATTTTGGCTCCAGGGGAAGATACTATCATGGTAGAAGGCAAAAGATCAGTAGGAATTCCATTTTGATCCACACATTTCTTGGATATGAAAGAATGCGAAGCTCTAGAGTCAAATAATACTAAAGTTGGAGTAGCAACGTACCTATCACCACGTCAGGTGCTTCATTCGCATCCTCAGCGGTCACATGATGTAACCGTCCTCGAGCAGGACTCTGAAGATTATTAGGAGCTGCCATGACATGTTGAGGTGGTCCTACAGATCCTTGAGGGCGACCTGGGGGTCGTTGCTGAGCTCCCTGGGATTGCGAACAAGTTGAATTCTTCTTGGGACATTTATTAGCATAATGCCCCAATTCATTACAGTGAAAACATGTGACATTGACCGCTGGGTTTTGACCACCCGAAGGCCGCTTGCCAACATTACCGACAGGGCGGACAGAAGGTTGTTGGCGGGAAGCTTGAGGTCGAGGTGGTTGACTTTGACGTTTTTGCTGAAATGGTGGAGCAGAAGATTTGGGATTGACTGACTGCCCAAATCGCGATCTAGGAGGATTAATACTCATGTTCTTTCTAGCCATCCATTTTCGCTTTCGCGACTCAGAAATAGTTCGAGTGCCTTGCTCAACTCGAAAGGCCTTGTCCACCAAGGTTTGAAAATCATGAATATCATGGGCCACTAGGGTCCATTTAATTTCATCACTCAAATGCTCCCTGAAGCGCTCAATTCTTTTTTCTTCTGTGGTAACCTCAGAAGGGGCATATCGAGCCAAATAGTTGAAGCGATGGAGGTACTCCACTACTGTCATGTTCCCTTGGCGAAGGTCCAAGAATTCTCTTTTCATAAATTCCATTAGACTGGATGGTATATGCGTTTTATGAAAAGCTTCCTTAAAAGTTTCCCATAGGATGACTTGATTTGGTGGCACCATGGCTTGAAAATTTTCCTACCAAGCTGCCGCAGCTCCTTGCAGCTGGTAGGAGGCATAGAGCACTTTCTCTTGGTCATTGCATTGTGCAATGGCCAGCTTGCTTTCGACTGAATGAAGCCAGTCATCAGCTTCCAATGGTCTGTTGCGGAGGAGAAGATGGGTGGCCGGATTTTAAGAAACTCATTTAACTTGGAATAATGAGGAGCATTTCCATTGACACCTCTTGCAATGGCAGTGCCTATGTTGGCAGTGTTCTGAACCATTTGCTGGAGAAGGATAGTTTGAGTTTGACGGTTTTGCTCGATCATGGCGAGAACTTGAGCCATGGTTGGGGGTTCAGGTAGTTGACTCTCTGGAATTGGATTTGATTGATTTTGTGCAGGAGGAGGATTTTCGCGACTCGCGAATTGGGATGATAAGGGTCTTGCTGAAGGATGCATTGGATTTGGTTGGGCTGGTGTCGGGATTGTGTCTCGTTGAGATTGAGTTTCAGGGGTAGCCTCACTTGCCAAAATATGACTAAGCGATCGCGTTACTAGCATCCTGCAAATAGAGAGAATTATTCTATTAGAATTGACGGTCGTTAAATATATGGTAGTTGTTTGTAATAAGCACTAAGTTTATATACTCATGCCACTTCAAGGATGATCTCATCGAAAATTTTCACCTCTAAGTTATATTAGCGAGAGATATCCATAAGCTGACACGAAGAGAAATTTCACACAAAACATCATACACTACCAAAAGATCACATAAGTTTTCATACACTGATATAAATATTACAAACTGACTGACTTTAGCTAATGTTTTATTCCTATAGCATAAGACTCTACCACTTCCTTAATCAGAGTCGCTAGGTATGATCCCTACGCCTCGAACTACTGGATATAAGGGTGGCAAATCTCCATCACAGCTACTCTCCGAACTGGAAGGTAAGGGTGGAGGGTTCTGCACCCCAATTGGTTGGAATTGGCGCAAATATTCGCGTCGATTCCCAACCTGTTGCCTTGGTCCTCTTGCTGAAATTTGGGACTCCATATAGGCCTCATATGAGCAGACATAAGTCTTCATATTAATATGGTGTGCTTTGCATATTCGACGCACAAGCTTACGGCCTGATTCCTGAATTGCTTCGTGCTTAGATTCATTATGGTGCTTCACATTATGATGTAATTTTTGTCCTTCAAGAATCGTGGAGGCATAACTAGAAACTTTATATCCAAAGGGTGTTTGCTTGATATTAAAAATGGGTGCATGCTTTTTATGACCCAGATCTTCAGCTAACTCTCTTGAAATAACAGCCCAGTTCATGTTTTTAGCCATCTGAAATTATTAAGAGAGAGGAATTAGTAACAAAATATAATATTTCAAATGAGGAGAAAAGATTACAATAATTATCTTTGTTTCTCTCACCACACATCTTTGTGAAAAAGGGGTTTGCAATATGGTAAAGACTTTTTTTAACTTTTGTTTTTAAATATTTATGAATGCAATCCAAGAAGTACTATAGTTTCTCAAACCCAAAAGTTTTCATTCATATAGATAATATCTTACATTCCTGACAGTACAATACTAAGAACTTCCTTACTTAATACCTTACATAGTACCATACCATACAATACCAAAAGTCTACCTTGATAAGTATATTGCATAACGTCACCTCTTATTCCTACAGGGTCTAAACTACCCTAATCACTGGTTTCCAGCCAAACAGCAAATCCTGTGTTGAGGTCATCTTCATTCGGTGTTGGAAACTTCTCCGAGGAGCTTCCTGAAGCAGAGCTAACATTTTGGGGTGCCTGGGTTGTCTTGGGGCGACGGGAAGAAGAAGGTCCAGATTCTGTTGCGCGCTTGGCAAAGCGAGGTCGACTACCTCCCACTGACATACGGGCGGTGCGACGAAGGTTGGTAGGTGTAGCAGGGGCAGGTGGTGCAGCAGGTGCGGCTGGAACTTGAGGTGCCTCCGGTGCGGTATTTCCCAATGCCGAGCAGGAGATAAACCCCATATTTACAAATGGAGCAATTAGTTCCTCCAGGTAGCCCACATGGGCGACAGGACTCGCCTCTGGGCTATCTTGGCGGTGATGCTCATCGAGAGCATTACTAAATTCCACCAAGGTGTGAAGTCTGTCGAGATGAATGCTTGCGAGTGCAGGTAGGTGGTATCTCCGAGCGGTGACCGGGAAGGATACAAGCGATAGGCAGAGTGCAGTTCAGGAAGAGCATGGTGCAGGTGGACAACGGCGGTGTATGCAGCGTCACTCATGGCAACATCCATAGTTGAGCCATAGCCCTCAAAATTGCGCTCCCCTTCATCGTACAAAGGGCGGGCAGGAATATGCAGTCGGGCTGCATACTCAACTGTGGAGGAGCTGAGAGCCAGGTGATACGCCATATAGCGAGGATTCTTGGTATACTGAGCCACATCCAACATCTTAGCTAGCACTCCTTAATTCCCACTTCCTCACGAGCATCTGACTCGTAGCATAGGATAATATTCATCTGTTTTAAACAAAGAGAAGATTAGAATTTTTCAATTAAGAATAGATAAGGAATGTTAACGGATAGTTAGGACGAAGAGAAATATATAGATATATTTGTGAATTAATCATTAATTTTATTGATTATTAAATTTCTCCTTGTCTATCGATTATGTTAACCACGCGGTCACCCCCTGCCCGAGGCCCCCCAGCCGCTGAGCTTGTGGTGTCACCTTCCGGCAGGTCCACGCCCGGACCGCCGCCGATCCGCGGGTCGGAGGGGAATCCGCAGTATGCGCCTCCGAGGGTGCTCCCGCTGCTACCGGAGGAGGTTGCCCCCGCAACAGTGGCCTCTGATATATCCTCACCGCGCGCGGCCCTCGCCGCGCGCTCCTTCTCCTTCTCCTTCCTCCTCTCCTCCTTATGCTTCTTGCGGGAGGAATCGAGTTGTGCGGCCTCCGCTCGGGCCGCCGCCTTTGCCTCCTTCTCTCCCGGGAGCGGCGCCCGGGAGATCAGGCCCAAGAGCCCCTAGGAAATGTGAGGGCGCCGGTCAGAACAAATACCAAAGGCAAAAAAGGAGGAAAGAAGCGAAAGAAAATTCCATTAACCTACAGTTCGAAGTGCGCCGCCGAGAACGGTTCCGGGAGGCCACCGGCAGCCTCCATGGCGCTTCCACCCGTAACGGCGGCCACTCGGGCTTCAATCTCAGTTGAGGCCAGCTCCGGCTCCGCCATCCTCATGCGGTCGAATGCCCCCTCGTACCGAAATAGGGGGCGAGGCCTGTGCATCAGAGGTTGCACGCGCATCCCCATGAAGGCACGCATGACCGCACCCCCGGTGAGGCCTTGCCTCCTAAGGGCCCTGATTTGCTCCACAATCAGGGCCACCTTCTTCTTTTCCTTCTTCTCAGCGCCCCAATTCCACTCCTCCCCCGCCACGAGGGGTTTGCCGGTGAAGGGCGGGGCGCTGGCTCCGACGTTCCGAGCGTAGAACCACTCGGAGCGCCACCCCTTGTTGGACGACGGTAGCCTGACCTCGACATACTCCGCGCTCGGTGGACCGGTGGAAGGCGGTAGTCGATGGAGTCTTCTGCCACGTCAGGGGCTTGTCCTTCGAGCCTTGCTTGGAAGAAATGCCTCCACGGCGCCCGAGGCGGCTCGATCCCGGAAAGCCTCGCATAGCGTGATGAAGATGGCGATGTGGAGGACCCGTTGGGATTGAGTGGTGCACCTCCACCTTGTAGTAGAAGAGCATCCTCGGGCGAATGGATGCGGCGGCAAGCCAAAGCCGCGCTCGAAAAACGAGGCGGGCACCACGACCTCATCGTCCGCGGCGAGGATTGGCGGCCCCGTCGGCACCCTCCATCGGAGAGATCCTGCGAGGGAGAAGCCCTTCTTCACTGTGCCGAAGCGCTAGCTCAAGGCGAGCACTCCGGCCACGACATTCTTGCGAGGAGAAGGCGGGAAGGCGGGAAGAAGAGAAGGCTAAGTTTTCTTTCCTTGGCTCTTTGTTGTTATTAGGAGCAGGAGGCGAGGAGGCAAAAAGTGTGGTTGCGAAGCGTTCGAGGCGTATTTATAGAAGGCGGCGAGCACCAACGAACCGGCACACCCTCGGCGAAGCGTCGCGTTCGCCCTCGTTTATCAAGCCCGCTGGTAACTCCCGTTCCCAATTCCACCCATTTAATCTTGACAGGACAAGTCGTAAAGACGCCGCCCGGGCGATCGTCCTGTAACCTCTCGGTCTCCACCTTGAGGCGGGGCGATTGCTGCAGGGCGCGTCGAGAGCCCGGCCCAGGCGGCTGCGCCCCAAACGGCAAAAGCTGCGTGGCTTGCGCTGGGGCCCGGCTAAAAGCCATGGGTTCAAAAGGCCAACCCCACGGATGGGCATAAAGCCGCCCAAAGAAACTTCGAGTTAGGGGCAAGTATGAGGTGAGCCCAGCGGTGGGCCTCGGTTAGGTCGGTGGCGACCTAATCACCTCTACCGCGTTCGAGACCATACTTCACACTCTCCGGGAGCTCATCGATGGCGACGGCCACCGTGCTCAGGTCGGCGGACGACCTAGGGTCCATCGGGATTGAGTAAAGAAAGGTTTTTATGGGTCGCCCCACAGCGGGGCGGGACACCTACTCGGGACCGTCGCTCGGAAGGGTCCCCCTTGGCGGGACCTCCTAGGACCCACTCGGACTACCCGTTATAAGCTCCACGAGCACGGCGTTCAAACCAACGCGGGTAGACGCGCGTCGCTCACCCCCTCCAGGTCCCACACCAGCGGACGGGGTATAAGTGTGGGATAGACGGCGGCCACTCCTCTCGCGGCTACCCTCGCGGACGAGGACTCGGGCGGATGCCCCACGTCCGGCTACGACGTAAAACGAGCCCACGTCCGGCTCGACGTAAAACGAGCCCACGTCCGGCTACGCCGTAAAACGAGCCCGCGTCTAGCTACGACGTTAAACGAGCACTCGGACACCCGAACCTCACGAAGAGGCATCGCGGTCGTCCCTGCCGACCAAGGCACGGTCTAGCTCTGACGTTAAGCGGCGCTCGGACACCCGAACCTCGCGAAGAGGCATCGCGGTCGTCCCTGCCGACCAAGGCACGGTCTAGCTACGACATTAAACGAGCCCTCGGGCACCCGAACCTCACGCAGAGGCATCGTGGTCGTCCCTGCCGACCAAGGCACGATCTAGCTACGACGTTAAACGAGCACTCGGACACCTGAACCTCACGAAGAGGCATCGCGGTCGTCCCTGCCGACCAAGGCACGGTCGGTCGTCCCTGCCGACTAAGGCACGGTCTAGCTACGACGTTAAACGAGCACTCGGACACCCGAACCTCACGAAGAGGCATCGCGGTCGTCCCTGCCGACTAAGGCACGCGGTCTAGCTCTGACGTTAAGCGAGCACTCGGGCACCGAACCTCACGCGAGAGGCATCGCGGTCGACCACCGACCAAGGCGCGGTCGGTCGTCCTGCCGACTAAGGCGCGGTCTAGCTACGACGTTAAGCGAGCACTCGGGCACCGAACCTCACGCGAGAGGCATCGCGGTCGTCCCTGCCGACCAAGGCACGGTCTAGCTACGACGTTAAACGAGCGCTCGGACACCCGAACCTCACGAAGAGGCATCGCGGTCGTCCCTGCCGACCAAAACGCGGCGATCGTCCTGCGCCGATTAAGGCGCGGTCTAGCTACGATGTTAAGCGAGCACTCGGGCACCCGATCCTCACGCGAGAGGCATCGCGGTCGACCCTGCCGACCAAGGCGCGGTCTAGCTACTGACGTTAAGCGGCTCGGACACCCAAACCTCAAAGGCATCGCGTCGTCCGTGCGACCAAGGCACAAAGCAAACTCATTACAAAGACATTCACGAACAAAAAGAAGATTTTATTATAGACCAGCGGGCTCAAGCTTTACGACTTTACATACGATTGCTCGGCGGACACAAGAATAGCTACGCTCTGTTGCGGCGAGACCTTCTCCGCGCCAAAGCCTTTCAACATCCGTGCGGCATCGGCGGCACCGACGGCATGCTGGTAGGCATCGGTGGCACCGACGGCACGCTGGAAGGCCCTTGCCTGGTCGACGGGGCAGGTATCGCGCGAATGCGAATCGTCGCCGATCGCCTCCATCGCCGTTCAGCGACATCGACATAGCCGCATCAACTACAGTCGGCGCCCTCGCGCCATCGCCTCCAGAAGGGCCCCCCTTGCTACCCCAAGCCTCGGGACGACCCCGAGCAGCGCGTCGACGGCAGCAGCATCACGGGCTACAGCCTCTTCCTCCCGGGGTTCGGCCATCGCCCGATCATACTCAGCCCAAAGCTCAGCCAAAGGGTTTTCTTCTTCTGCCACGACATCATCGCCAAAACCGAAAACTAGAGGGTGCCTCGAAGCCATCCCAAAGAGCAAAAGAAAGGTTTATCGTTTAAAGGTTTATCACTCAAGCAGGCCGTGGTATCATTTTATACCCGAACGGAGGGAGATTAAACGTCTCCAGAGTAAATGCCGGCGTCGGAAAACGAAGCGCCCTTCACGAACCCGGCGATCCGGAAGCGGCGGGCGGCGCGTAAAGCCGTCTTGTGGCAGCTGCGAGGTGATTCAAAGCCCCCGGCGGTTCGAATGCCCCGGGCAGATTTTTGGGGCAACCGTCGGATCCGTTGGGGTACACCTGGCAGAAATCGTTTGACCTAATCGGTCGGGCCAACTGCTCAGGCCCAGTCACTATTCTCTTCCAAGCTCAACCCCCAACTGAATCTGCCGAAATCACTCAGGGGTTCGGGGGCTACTGACGAATACTTATAACAGGCCGTACCCCAACGGCCCAAAGCGACGAGCCGGCGGCCTCAAGCACAGCTCAAGCCCAACAGGCCGCTCCTAGCCCATTACCGACCGAAGCACCGACAAAGCCACGCGAGACATCCCTTCCCGACCGATCGAGGCGTCTCCGACTCAGCGGGCTCCCGACCCCCGCAGCGGGACGAGACCCATCGGCTCCGACCAAGCAGAGCTCCCGACCCCCGCAGCAGGTCGGGATCCCCTGACTTCGATCGTGCCAAGACAACCCCTGCCAAGGGCCGCGTGTCAAAACTTCTACCAGCCAACAGCCACGTACCCCACGAACGGGGTCAATCGAAGCGACTATACAAGGGCAGGTGGCTCCTTCCCAAGAAGGTTTAATGACTGACCGAAGTCATGCTCCCGATCACATCGGTAGGTCACATCTGATCGAAGACGCACCTCTCCCGAGGCAACACCGCGCCCGGTAGCGACAGAACGTCAACACTCGAAAGGTTCGCAGAGGCCAGGTACGCCATTTCCCGGGAAAATACCTAACCGCTCTGACCCGCTAAGCTACCGACCCAGCACGGGCAGGACGGGCGATGATCAGTCAGCAGAACGAAGGACCGAAGCTCCTAGTATAGGTCATCTCGTCCTCCCCCAATTCTCGATGTAACCTGCCCCTTCCTTTCGTATAAAAGGAGGCAGGAACCCCCGTAGGCAAAGGGGCGAAAGAGAGAGAGCGCTATCAAACCCATCTCGCTAAGCCATTGGCATTCTCGCTTGTAAAACTTTGTGCAGTCATCTGTACCAAGAGTAATACAACACCACCACACGAACTGGAGTAGGGACCTTCGGCCCGAACCAGTATACATCTTGGACTTCCGAGTCTAACCATTCAGGGAGTGGAACGCGCGACCCCTTAGACTTACAAATTTACTTGCCGGTGCTCGAAACGCCGACATAATGCATGAGGAGTTAGAATTGAAATCAACACGGTAGAGATTTTGAAATCTGAAAAAATAAGCTTCTCATTTTTGTCATGAACTGTTACTCCATCACTGGAGAAGATACAAAGGAATCCTAAATCACAAAGTTGTGCAACAGACAAAAGATTAAAATTTAAAGAATCAACAAGTAATACATTTTCAATAGAGTGATCATTTGAGATAGCTATTTTACCATTTCCCTTTACCTTTCTTTTACTGTTATCTCCAAATGTGATTTTGTGTCTTGGATCATTTTCCTTTTCAACTGAGCTAAACATCCTTGATGTGCCGGTCATGTGTTGTGTGCAGCCACTGTCAATAACCCAGTGCCGGCCGCCACTCTTGTCATTTACCTAAAAAGAATGTTTATTTCTTGATTTTAGGTGCCCAAATACTTTTGGGTCCATTAGAGTTAGTCTGAACAATTTTTGGCCCAAATGGATTAGTAAGTAAGAACTTAGGCACCCAAATAGCTTTAAGATTTTTATCCAGATTAAAGGGGCCAACATATTTGACATTCATTTTACCCCTAAAATCCTTAAACAACATATAATTTGCATCAACCATGCATCTTCTATTGACCTTAGCATATGAAGCACAAGCAAATTCGTAATTTTTTGAAGCATGATTGTAGTTATGACAATAACAGCATTGAGTCCTACTTTTGATAAAATTTATCTTGGGTTTTGATTGTTCATTCCTTCTGGGCTTAGATTTAGCTTTATAACCTAATCCCTTTTTACCTAGAACAATCTTTTGCTCCCCAAGAATTTTATCAAGAGTAGCACTACCAAGGAAGCATTTTTCTAATCCTTTGTAAAATTTCGCTACCTTGCATTTCAGTTCATTGTTTTCTGTCATAAGCTCTTTAGCATATAAACCATTTTTTTAATTTTTACTACACATGTTAGATGAGCTGGGAGATATTATTTCATCAGACAACAAATCACAGCTGATTGAAACATTGCAAGATGAACCATTTTTAGATTTGCTATTCTGCATTTCATTATCAATTTCCAGCTCATAGTATTTATCAAATAATTCATCATGATCTTTAACAAGTTGTATATGTGTGGCTTTCAAAGAATCATGAGAATCAGTAAGAAGAGTATGATCGGAATTTAGTACAGAATGAGCATGTGAAATTTTTTCATATCTATTTATAAGCTCATTTTGACTAATTTCTGGCACATCATATTTTTCATGCATGATCTTGATGTCAAATTCAAGAGTTTCAACTTTATTCATCAAGCTTGTAGTATTTTTCTTTAGAGCTTTGTCTATAGCAATTTTAACATATAAAGCATCATTAAGCTCTTTAATAATTTCTACAAGCTCTTCATATGAAGGGGAATCGTTTACCTTGTCTTCATCATTTTTGGCCATTAGGCACAGTGGTAGAGAAACTGAAGGTGAAGGTGGTGTAGATTCATCCAGAGTGAGCCCTGCTAGTCCCTTGGACCTTGGCTCTTCTTCATCTGAGGAGGAAGATGATTCTTCACTTGAATTTTCTTCATCAGTGATCCATTCACCAATGTGTTCCTCCTTCTTCCCTTTCCTCCAATGTTTCTTGAAGTAGCTCTTCTTGCGATGACTCCTCTTGTAGCTTCCTTGAGTTTTTTCTTCATCATTGTCATCTTTGTTCTTGCCCTTGCCCTTTTTGTTACTATTGTTTGGGCAACAGGCAGCTATGTGTCCTTTCTCATTGCACTCAAAGCAGATAATGTTAGAGAAAGGGTTTCTTTTTGAGAAGTGGTTGTATGACTTACCTTTGGCATTTACCCTTCTCATGATCTTGTTTGCTGATCTCATGAGTAATGCCAATTTTCTTACATCTTCATCCTCTTCATAGCTTGAATTTTCTTCTTCTTCATCATCAGAGGAATCTTGAACTTTCTCCTTGGCCTTGAGTGCAATAGATTTCTTCTTAGTCTCAACTTCATCACCCAAGGTAAGCTCATGAGCTGAGATCTTCCCCAATAGTTCGGTGGGTGTGAGTTTCTTCAGATCACCACTATTGAATAGATAAGTGATCAGGCTGTGATAGGCTCGAGGTAGAACCCTGATCATCTTCCTGCATACTTCAACATCATCAATTTTAGTTCCTAGACCTTTAAGCTCATTTACAATAGGATTTAATCTGGAGAACATATCATTAGCATTTTCATGAGAAAGCATTTTGAACTGATCAAATTTTTCTCTGACTACAAAATATCTTTCCTCTTTTACATCAGAGGTACTCTCATGAATTTCTTGAAGAGTAGTCCATATATCATAGGCAGTTGACAGATTACTAACTCTATCAAAAACTTCAACACTAAGACACGAAAAGATAGCATTTCTAGCCTGAGCATCGTATTGCAAATTTCTTATTTCTCCAGGTGTGGGTTCTGAGGATGTGGATTGCCCTTCAGGTATGACCCGTGGAGGCAAATGTCTTTCTGTAACCCTCCACACATCATAACTTACGGCTTCGAGATAACACCTCATTCTAATCTTCCAATAAGTATAATTAGTACCATCAAAAATAGTAACCCTTCCTACACTTACTATAGCTGATCCTATTCCTTCGGCCATTTACCCAAGCTGTTAAGCCTTTAGAGGGGTAACCTTGCTCTGATACCACTTGAAAGGATCAAGTTGGCATAGAGGGGGGTGAATAGGCAACTTTAAAATTTATGGAAAACTTTTCTCAATAAAACAGCAACAACAAAAATTAATGTAAATATTTAGCACAACTTTGATTCAGTAAGACTTGTATAGAGAAGAATTTGAAATAGAATTGACAATAAGAACAGCAAAACGAAGATAGATCAATAATAGAGAGACTCAAAGATTTTTTCACCGAGATTCAGAGCTCAATCTCCTACGTCCCCGTTAGAGCACTTCTTCAGAAGTATAGCTTAACCAAAAGCACTTCTTCAGATGTATTGCTCCACCAAATGGCCAATCACAATGGCTTTTGGTTTTCCACTATCTTGACTCTTTCATCACTCCAGTGAGGTTAGTCTTAACCTTTTTACAGTAATGGTGGCCTTCCACAATCTCTGTTGGATAGGTCGCACCAACAACTTCTCCAACCGTCTTGGAACAGCTAGATCCAAGAGTAATAGACTATCCACAAGCCCTGTCTCTTGGTTCAGTAGCTAGATGCAAACTAGACTTTGCTTGGAGCAAGAACTTCTAAATTATTTGCGGTGTCTATTTGGCTCCTCTATCTATTTTTCCTCTAGCCATTGCCTTGCAAGTGCCACCCCATTACTCCACCGCGTCGCATCCATGAGCTGACCCACCGTCCTCAGTTCCTACCTTCCCTCCATGAGCCTTCGCTGGCCCTCTCACCGCTAACCTAACTGTCAGTTGTTGCAATCGCCTCCATGATCAAGCTAATCGGATCGATATAAACCCATCGTCAACGCCTCGTCTCTACTAGCCATTTCACATGTGCGCATGCTGCTTTGGCAGGTTTGCTATGTGTGCATCGCCATCGCCTCAGCAATCGTGCTGCTCGCTGACCTCCTTGTTGGCAGCGCCCGATCACCGCCGCCTTTGTGGTCATGCTTGTGCGTGCCGTGTCGGTCATCACCGCCTTCACCGTCACCGAGCCGCACTGGACCGAGTTGTCGATGCCACCGTCTCTGCAATCACACCGCCGCCTTGGGTCAACCTCATTGTCGGGACCATCTGTTTATACTGAACTAGTCTAGGATTACACTAGTGCATAGTGGCAACATTGATAAAATATCATTCTATATGCAAAATAACTAAGAAAGAAGCACTTAATATTAAGTTTTAGAGTAGTGATCTTATAAGCAAAGCTTACAATTAATGTCTCAAAAGGTAAACAATTGAAATAAGCTGCAGCGGAAGGAAACAGAACGTCTTCAATTAAAACCCATCTACATGCTCACAGGCAATTGACTAGGGTAGTGTGACCTAGTTTTCCACGATCTTCAATGTAGTACTAGTTGACCAATGACGTCTTGATGAATGTCTTTAGCAACTGAGCGGCATTGTTTATAATAAAGGTGAGTACATGAGCACTCGCCAAGTTGTACCACTGAATACAAGTCTATTTAACTATATACAAGCATAGATGGCCAAATGGGCGGCCCGGCACGACCCGTTTCAGCACGGCTACTAAACGGGTTGTGCCGTGCCGGCCCACGTGCCAGGGAGGTTGCCCGAGCATGGCCCGCGAGGCTGACGGGCCGTGCCGTGCTGGCACAGGTCCGATGGGCCGAAACAGGCCGGGTCGGCCGATAGCCCATTAGCGCAAAAAAATTCTAAAAAATCAGAAAAAATAAAAAAAGTATGAACAAAATTCAGAAAAAATAGGAAATGCCCCTAATCATCTTGGGCACTTTTGAGCAGTGTGCGTCTTGGTGCGCCCAAGCGAGCATAGGCTCGTGAGGCGTGCTATGCTCGGTAGAACAAGCGATGATCGTGCCTCAAGCCGGCCCGTTTGGCCATCTCTATATACAAGGCTTACTCCATAGGATGGTTGATATGGTTCATTTTGCATAAATCAACAATTGCAATTTAAATGCAATAAATAGATTTAAAGCATAAGTAAACAAATAATAATAATAATATTAATATTAAGTTAACAAGAGATTTCACTATTCGGTACAGCAACCACATATAAGTTTACAAATACAAAGAAGTAAAACAAAAATACAATTGAAGTGTTACAACTATTTGTCTCTAATCCTCACCTTTATGGTTCTTGGAGTCAACTTACTAGCCATATGCTTTCTTGGGGCAGCTCTAGATTTTTATAGTTCTTGGAGTCAACTTACTAGCCAAACACTTTCTTTGGGCAGCTCTAGATTATCTAGAAGCTGAAAAATAGGAATCTAGAGCTATACCAAATAGGGCCTTTCACAAAGCACCAAATAACCTAACCAATTATCCACATAGCCAGCCTTTTTAGTTTTGTTTTATGAAAACCACCCCTTGTGTGAAATCCCTAAGCATGTCCATGATCGCGGACTTAGCTATTCGAATAGATTTAATTAACACACTGTAGAGGTTGTACAACTTTTCCCAGAAGACATGATCATCTCATATTGCTATGCGATAAACACATTTCCTTAGGTGTGCGGTAGAGAGATCATAACAAGGCTTTTCAGAAACTCCACCCAACGATTGGCCCTCTCGGTAACCTCCTTACACCTTATTCCACACAATGAATATCCATACACATCGAATGGGTGTAGGTGTACACCGTTGGATTTTAGAATGGGAACTATCCATGATGTGGCTGACACATAGCACACCACACCCTCCACTCTACTCAAACAGTCTAACCTACAACCTGAGGATGCCAACGTTGAAACTCGGTAACTTACTATACCAGGTTCTTCCCATTAGACTTGTGGTTGTACGATTGGAGCTTAGTTCAATGACGCACAAAGTTAAGTCCTTAATTTTCCACAGCGAGACTACCTAATACACTAATCCTACACACAGTTCATCACATAGTCTAGCACACAGTCCACCACTCACATAGCCTACCACTAAGTTCCACCACTTGCCCCCAGTCTAAAATACGAGAGAGAACGTGCCCTTGGAAGTTTGGCCAAAAAATAAAATACTAGAAAAAAAGAGAGAAAGGTGAATATTCCTTTAGCTGAGGCTCATAGGTGTGAATAGAGAGTATTCTGAAAATCTTTTAAATTTTGGAATTTCATAAAAAGACAGAGAGGCTGATAGGTGGAACCCATGGTCTATAGATCAAGTCCATGGTATTGGGTTCACGGGTCTACGGCGTACTTGGCTCATGGATAGGATGAGAAGTGGGGTCCATATGTCATGGATATGGCCCACAGTAGACCGGGTCTTTACGAATCTGACCTAGGGTTAGGGTGAAACGGCGGCTTGTGTGGTGCTGAGGTGGCGACATGCCAGTGACACGTCAGCAGGCAGCGCATGGGGACCAAGTGTCGTCGTCAGCGGTGATGATCACACGAAGGGCACCATCTGAGAGAACGCGACGATGCGATCTCGGTGATGCGGGTGGTTCAGTTAGCAGCGAGCGACGGCATGGCAGAAGAAACGGCAACGACGGTGTAACATCCCAAAATTCATGAAAAGTGAAATTCAAGTATCTAAATTGACTTTTGTCTTAATTTGAATTTTCAGTATTTATCTGTATTTTTGGAATTTTTGTAGATAAGAAAAGCGCTTTTTGCATAATCTAACATGGTTTTTGAATTCAAATAAGCACAAAGTTACGGTGTACGCCTTGCCATGAGCAGAAACGTGGTGTTGGGTGTGATGTGAATGGATCCAGGTCTTGGGTGTGTGTTTCTATTTCTATGGCTAGGGCTTAACGTCCCGGGCTGATGCAAAGTTAACCTAGGTAATGTAAAGGTTTTCGTCATAAACATTCTGGCCACACGCCAAAGGTGCGTGAAACATGCGGCAAAAAGAAAAGGTCATGACTTGTGGGTAAAGTTGTACACCTCTGCAGAGTGTAAATCTAATCGATTAGGCGTCCCCTCGGTCATGGGAAACTTGGTGAACTTGCACTAGTTAAATGTTTTGATATTTTCTAAAATGGATTTGGTCTGAACTTGTTTTAGCAACTATTGCTTTATGTCAAAGGGCCGACATTGTTGGATTCCATTTCTGGGTTATTCGATGCTCGCGAAGGGTTGTGAGTATTACTTACGCTTTACTTATTTCATATCAGTCAACTTGCTCTTACAAATTCTGTTTACAAATAACTTGATTTTACAACACCAATTCTACTTTATGCAAATTAACTGTAGTAGCCTCCTTTGGATTGACCTGCATATATTGTAGGTTTTGCTAAAGTCTTGCGGAGTACGAAAGTACTCATCCTTGCTTATATGTTGTTTTTAGGTGGATAAGTTAGCGAAGCTTCGAAGTTATCTGTTTCGTCGCAGGTTGCGGGATTATCTTCGTCGTGTTCTTTCTAGAGTTTATGCCTTGTCAGTTGCCTGCGGGTCGGATGGGCACACTACAAGACTTTGCTTCTTGTGCTGCTATATGCTCTAAGTTGTAAGATTTTCTTTGTATAATAGCTTCCGCTTAATAATATGTGTATGGTTGTGATTCCAATTGTTGTGTATGTGCGTACTAGCTACTGATCATGGGACTGGTACGGAATGCACATTAGATTTCTATTTTTGCATTTATGTAAAAATGGGGGTCGTTACAGGCTTGCTTCCTCTGGTAGCAATGGTTTTCTTATTCATGCAGACGTGTTTCTTCTCTGTTGAAATCAATCGATTAATTGGGTAAATTAACCTTAAAGTAATAGAGGGAAAGGAATTCAACCGATTGGAAGCTTACTTGGTTGTTGCTTGTCGATATCAAAAAGTAAGGGCGACTGGATACCCAGGGTCCCCGATGTATATCCAGATACGGCGATAGGATGTGGCCGTTTTGAGTTTTGACTAGTACCCGATGGATCTGAAGCAACCTTCTTGCCTACCGCTCTAGATTGAAAATGAGATAAAAAGCCATTCAGAATATAATTCGAATGATAGTATGAAGCGATGAGGGACAAAATCTACATCGAGCCAATACCTCACCAGTGATATTTAGCTTGAGTTAGTATAACCTGATGAACTACCTTTGTCGCTTGAACTCGAACTATCACTACTTGTGTTAGTTGCCGATGATGGTGGAGGGAGATTTGGGAAAAATGCAGCCATAACAGCCAATATATTCCGGGAAGATGGGTATAGGGCTTCACTTATAGCCGACCACCACCTGGTGAAATTCCCTGCCGTTTGGGTATGAAGAATGAAATGAGGCAAATTTTGAAGTTGCAGGTCGTCAGCCACATGAAGAGCAGCCTTAGCCCCAGAAGTGTTATGGAGATGCTCTCTTGGTTGAAGCTGATTGAGTAGTTGAAAGCTTGGGGGGACTTGTCCGAATCCTAGCTGCCTTGCATAAACCGACTGATGGTAGAACTCATATGATGGAGAGTATGTCCGATTTCTGGTATGCAAGCCGATAGACAATACTCCTGGAGACAGGATTATTTTATACAAATTTAGTGTTTCTTCGTCCATTTGATGACTGTCAGTTGATAACTGCAGGAATGAAGGGCATGGGTTGTCGTTGTATGTCTTCACTACAGAGTTCAAGGAAAAAAGCCAAATACTTCCTCAAGTTGATCGGGGTGATTTTTGTCTCATTGCCAGAAAACAGTATGAACATTTCTCTGTACGATCGGCTCTCTTTGTATTCAGATTCTCCCTCTGTGATCTCTTCACGGGGAAAGGTGTCTGCTCGGCTGGGTTGAGTTGGAAAGATCGGCTAAATATATAGTATAGCCATGTCTGGATAAACCACAAAGGTCCTCCAACATTCCCAACAAAATAAGACCCTACTTAAGTGAACAATCGGCTACGGATGATATGCATCATTTGGTATACAGCACCTAAGAACATCTTGCCTAGGGCTAGCCGATGGCCCTCCACTAATTTTTTAGCCAAGACTTGATAGACTTGTGTCAGCCCAAGTGACACTCCGGAGGAAACGATCCAGCCACATGTTCAAGACAACAATGTGTTATTTGTCCGATACTAGGCCTATCCCTTGGTTATATACTTATTCCAACCCTCTCCCTTGGAATGAATTAGTTTGTGTGCAGGCTTGGCACTAAAGGCCGATATTTGGTTCCCATCAGGCCTTAGACAGCAAAGCTTCGCCACGTTAAGGAGTGTTGGACCGACCGGGCCAGTTTTGAACAAGAAGGCATTGAAGGTGTCTGACCAGAGGTATCAGGCCATGGCCACTAAGAACTCTCCTTCGCCATCGCACCTGACGTCGCCTCATCACCGGTGACACCACTTCCTGGAGAGTGCAACATCATCTCGGGCAATGGATCAAGAATCTAGCTCTGATACCAATTATTGGAAAATAAAAAGAGCCAAAAAATCAATTTGGCTCTAATACCAATTGTTGGAAAATAAAAGGAATAAAAAATCTATAGCCTAGAGGACTTGAACCCATGACCTTTGGCCTCAAGAAGAATAAACAAACCAACTGAGCCACAAGCTCTTTTGTTTTGACATACTTCTTTACATCTCTTTTTATTTGCTTAAAAAGTTTAGAAGGCTCTACTACACCTTATAAAGGCTATTTACACGTCAAGGACTTGGACTCCACGACCGACTAGGTTTCTACTCCGTGTACTACTCCGAGTCTAACATAACACAACTGATTACAGGATTATCTTTCCAAAACAAACTTTTCAAAAACAAGATTATCTCTATTAGTTGTGACGTATGGAGTAGAAGGCCGCCGTTAGGATGGATATCATGATCTTGGTAGGGCACATGCAGTTTGATCACTAGCAATGTATCTAGAACTGTGTGCCCCAAGCAATGGGGTCCCTGTCCGTTCCTCCAAAATAATCCAAGCAGTTGCACGTCACCAAAATGGAGAGGATGCACGTCACCAAAATGGCGAGGTCATTTGCATCCAAGAGCCGGTTCCTAGATGTGTACAAGCGGCAGCCCGACCGGTGAGCGGCATAGTTCCAGGATCATTGGCTCAAGGTCCACGCTAGGTGAGCACGTTCCCCACCGAGGAGAACAAGGCCACCTACGACGCCTGCGAGATGTGGTTGCCGACGGCTCTGGATAGGCGCGGCGGCGTTGGCAATAGCCACGGGATCTATCAGGTGTTACATACGTCAGATTGTGAGCAGCAACTAGCGGTTGAAACCGATGCTGCTGACCATGGAGTCATGTGCGAGGCTAGTGGTAGGCTACTCTAGCGAAAAATCAAAATTTTCTACTATGTAACCAAGGAACAACCACTACAAGTTATAGATCACAGAATTACCACTAGACGCGTAGACCCGTAGCAGAAGTAGAGTCGATATAGCGCGGTGGTGCAGATGTAGTCGTACTAGCCTCGTGCCTCCCCAACAGCTCCTTGTGACTGACGTAGGTTTCGGATCGTCCTAGAGCAAAAGCTTTGCAACAACGCCTCCATGGTATCCACACATACGGGGCAGGAACACCACGCGCTGGATGCGCAGTTCTAGGTGGAGGAGGGGTGGCGGCTAGGGTTTCGAGAATTCTGAATTCCTGATATGTCTCTTTGTTTATGTTTATCTCACTCTATGCAAAACCACCACCTCCTCCCTTTATATAGACATCTCATAATTGGTTTCGGCTCCTTGAAGCCCATTAGGTCTAAACCCATTACAACTCGGATCCCTATCCGAATTGGTTACAGCCCCTTAAGCGTGTGACCATATAGATTCATGTGCACTCAGACATGGCTGGAGTACCCATATCGACCATCGAGTACTTCTACTCGACCATCGGGTACACCTACTCGACCATCGGGTACTCGACAAATAGTCGATAGCGGCCCCTAGCAAGACTTATCAACTTCCGAGTACTTATAAAGATCGAACGAACCTCAACAATGTCCTATATGCATTTCCTTTTGTCTCACGATATCGGTCAAACCCAAGGCGAGTTGTTATCATCCTTATTTGGATGGCTCGACCACTCTTTCTCGATGCCGTCACTCAGATTCTCCAAATACATCTAGTTAACTCTTTAACTCGACCACGCCTCGCAGCATATTTCATGACAAACCCGAGAAGCCATCTTTATAACCAACTAGTTACAGAGTAGCATTTGACGACCCCTAAGTAAGCCATTACACATCTTGAGAACATGCGACAATATCAAGTCGAAGGATATAGCATACACATCGTATATGAGACCAACTGATGACATGAAAGAATACAACATTCTTGCAGTGTCTCATAACAGTGTCTCATAGTGGGTCGATGTCCAACACTATGTTCTCTAACATGTGTCCATATTATTGGTTTGATATCTCCATATCTATGACCTGTGAAACATGGTCATCGACCAATACATATGCTAGTCTACTCATATGTGTCCTTATGTGATTATCAACTAGGGACCCCTTTTAGAATGAACATCATAAAGACGAATACAGAGTTTCACAAACAAGTCACACACTTTGTTAATCAATATACATGATGTTATTCAAAGAACAATCTCATAGTTCATGGACATTTATGGAAATATAATCATCTCTATGATTGCCTCTTGGGCATATTTCCAACACCCTGGGCCTGGGCAGCAGGGCGTCCACCTAGGACCCCCTACCTATGTATGTATACCTGTATATATATAGTATATAGCCTATGTACTAAAGAATTGGCACAATGGCCATACAGTCCATGCATGCATCCAGCGCTCCCTACCCTAATGAGAGAACGCACGACACATTGATCAGACACTACTACAAAAAGACTTATATTAGACCCCTCATCACTGACGGTTTTGAAAAACCATCTGTGATGAGGTGTCATCACAGACGGGTTTTTTTGCAAAAACAGTCAGTGATGAGTCTCGAGCACATCACAGACAGTTTTAGCCAAAAACAGTTTGTCATATTCTCCCCTCATCACAGACGGTTTTTGGCTAAAACCATCGTCACATACGATTTATTGCTAAAACCGTCTATGATGAGGGGTACATCACAGATGGTTCCAGCCCAGAACCGTCTGTGATGCTTTAGCCCATATATAGCAGCTCGAGCCGCACACTCTCCTGCACGTAGCTCGAAGTCCAGCACTGTCTCTCCCCCAGTCCGTCTCCCTCGGCGACCATCTCTCCCCCTAGCCTGTCTCCCCCAGCGACCGTGTTCAAGATGCTCCCACCCGAGCCCCAGTCTCCAAGCTACTCCCCCGAATCCCCAAACCCTAACCTGCTCCCTCTCCTTGTCATACACAACTTTATTATTACAGCGGAAGCAGATACATAACATTCTTACAATACCAAAAGTAAAAGCATAACAGTGGAGACATTCATCTTGTAGTATGCCTTTTAACCCAAAATCCCCACAGGCAACTGACAAGGAGAACCCTAGTAAAATTCATCGTTCACATCCCCGAATCCTGCGTCGTAAAAGGTGTCGTCGGGGAAATCTGTTTCTTCACCTAAAAATATCAACATGGGCAAGTTGAGTACTTACGTACTCGCAAGACTTTTGCAAAACCTATTATATATGCAGGCCATTTCAAGGAAAGGCTCATGGCTGTTTTGCATAAAGCTAAATTGGAATGTGAATACGGAATAATAGATTGCAAAACGAAATTTAACTAAAAGCAGTTAAATATTGAAAGTAACGAGATGTAAGCATAAGTAAATATCAAATACCTGGGTATCATGTCCATAACCACGAATCATTTCTACTGTCACAGCAGAAATTTCCAAGTAACCATTCCTACCAATCCCAGGTAGAAATTCCAAGTTTTATGAAAATATAAAACAGTTAACTAGTGCTAGCGCACCAAGATTCCCATAACCGCGGGAACGGCTTTTCGAAAAGTTTGACACTCTGCAGAGTTGTACAGCTTTACCCACAAGTAATGATCAACCTCTTTTGCCAGGCCAGTAACACACTTCCTTTGGTGTGTCGGCAAGGAGATCATAACAAAACCGTTACATTGTTTAACCCTAACTTTGCACCAGCCCGGTGACGTCAAACCCGTACTATGGTATTTATGTTTGCACAGTCACTGCACAATAATGATTAAGCATGTCCATAGTATGGCATTCACCGTTGTATTAGCAAACGTGACTCCCAACACCTCGGTGTGGGCGCCCTACGAGCAACCGATCCTTTGAAGAGGCTCGTACTACTTCGGCCTACCAATGTGCAAAGCTAGTTTTAAGCAACTTAATAAGTTAGAGCTGTCCCATACCAGCACTTGTGGTTGTACGATAAATTCTTGGGTTTAACGAACACGTAGTTCGGTCCTTAATCCGATACGGGCAATAATCTCCACACTACACTACGTACAAGTCCCTTGTACACCCGGCTATTGCCAATAATTGCCCGCATCAAAACCATAGTTTTATTTTCATTTTTGATCAAAATACCAACCAAGAAAGGTCATACCCATTAAGTTGTCATATCCAACATTTTTAATCATGTCAAGATTTTATTTTGCTTTTAGCATGGCTAAGCATGTCACTAAGTGTGATTAACCCAAATTGACATTAAATAATGTCTATGCTATTCTATGGTTATCAAGGTTCACAAATCCATACTTATCAAGGAAGTTCTATAAGTCTACAGGTACAACTACCAATACCCATAATATAGCAGACTTTAGTAAAATAAAGTATGCAGTAAAATATTTAATGAAAACATTTATAAAACTGGGATCAATATGATCAAAGGGGTGCTTGCCTTGTTGATGATCCTCGACGTCAAACTCTTGATCGTCGAACTCACAGGTTTCGTCGGGTGCTACACGTCGAATAACAATAACATGGCAATTCCAACAAAATGAAAGGATCAGACATAAGAACCAAATAAAATCAACTGTTTGGATTAACATATTTGTTGTTTATTGATTTACAAGTTCCATATATATTTTCTGATTAGGTTCCAATATTAACCATTCTTATTTTCTTGAATAATTCACTTTTATTTATCATTTTCAGAGACCATTTTTTACAGGTTTTACTATTCTGGATTTTCAATTTTCTAAGTTCTGAAATTATTCAAATTGCTATTATGGAACTACTTTCTTACCCTATATTATACTTTAATTATTTTCCATGGTACACCCTAAGTATTTTTGCATATTCAGGTTCCTAGCAGAGCATGGAATCTATTAAAATTTATTTCATTTAATTTGAAGTTGAATTGCAGAAATTCTATTGACAACATATTTCAAATTCTTTCTTTAAATTTAAATCTGAAATTCAAACAGAGTTCATTTTGAAATATTTTTGCATATTCTGAATCTACTTAATTTTATATGAATTTAGAAATTTATTTCACTTCATTTGGTTGGATAGTTCAAAAGATATTTAAGTTTGAATGCATTCGGTTTTGTAAATACAGAAAATCAGAAAATTTTCTATAAATGGAAAGTACGCCTTCGCAACCGAAGGGCGCTTTCCCTTTTCGCACCGTGCTGGACCGAGGCACTGACAAGCCGGGCCCACCGGCGATGAGACAGCTCTTGTGAGAGCGGTGACACGCGGGCCCGCGAGTTCACTCGGCGCATGTGGCTGAGGAGTGGTCCCGCGACGTCAGCGTCACCAGCGCTCACAAGAGACTGACAGGGGAGGTCCACATGGCAGCGGCTCAACTCAGTGAACGCGACTGACGCGTGGGACCAGATTGTCAGTGACCCGAGATAGGGATCACGGTCGCGAGGCTCGCCGGCGGCGAAGCACAGCCGGAGGAGTGGAATGGGTTCCACTTCCTTGCTCAGTGGGTCCGGGCGCACCTATGGGTGGTGTCGCTTCGGCCGGAGATGGCCTGCCACCGGAGAGGGGCGGCGGAGCACACTGCTCACCGGCGTTCCGGCGAAACGACAACTTCCCGAGGCGAATGGCTACCACAGAGAGCATCAGCAAGTCTCTAGGGTTCGGTTTTTGGCTTTAGATCAAGAAAATGGGTAGCGGAAGGGGGTTCTCACCGTGCGGCTGCGGCGGCGGAAGGAGGAACTCGGTGCAGCGGCTCACCGGAGAAGAAGGGGTCAAATTGAGGTGGGGGATGAAGACTAGGGACTATGAGGAAGATTCACACCAAAGGATTTGGACCGAGGTTCACCGAAATGGCTAAATGGAGTTTTCTCCCCTTTTCGGGTGTTCGCCGGAGTTGGGGAAGAAAGGGTAGCTGGGCGGTGTTGCGGTGGTTTGGGTGTGGCTTTGCGGGTTCCAGAGAAGTGCACAAGTGTTTGCGATGTTCTGGCATCGCTTATATAGACGATGGAGGCGGTTGGTGCAGTGTTTGAACGGGGAGGTGAAAGCGGCGGCTCGGACGAGCTCTCTCGGCTGTTCCTCAGCGCGTGAGAGAGAGCACGAAGACCGAGGCAGGTGCGGCGTGTCTGGGCGACGTGCTGGCGTCCTCGGGTGGCGAGTTGCGGCGGGAAAGGCGACAAAACGGGAGAGTCGGCGTCGGCTCCGTGAGAGAGCAGAGAAAACGCGAGAGAAAACGGGAAGGAACGGAAGAGATGGAACTGACAGGTGGGGCCGGGCTGTCAGCGAGGGAAGGCGAAGTCGGCTGCAGAGGACAGCTGTCCAGGCGGGCCACTTGTCGGCGAGACAAAGGTTAAAAAAAATTCAGGATGACTCTGGACAGATCAGGGTAAAACCGGTAATTTAGGCTAGAAGATAAACTTAGTCTTTTATGAACATTTTAACAGAGGTCGGCAAGGTAAATATTAAGGTATAGCAAAATTTTCAAATAAGTTTGATAAATATAAATATTATTAAAAATCTGACAATGCACTGTTAATGATTTTCACTGATTCTGTTTTTCTTTAAATTGAGAGATAAAATAAATTTATTATTTTATGAAACTTTTTGAAAGATTTTGTATTAGTATGACATACCTTGAATAAAATTTTCATAATTTTATATTTGATATTTTATTTTTAATAATTCTGACACTGCATTTTCTAGCTTTTAAGATTGACTGTTCTAGAATTTCTAAAATTACTAAATGAAGAGATAAATTCTTGATATTTTTACCAGGGTTGGGTTAGGTTAATATGTCGGCATGGTTAAAATTTCAACTATGTTTAAGGTGATAATTATCCTGATCAAATCTTTTTGGTTCAGATTTCCACTTGTCTCCTCATGATTATCTTTGTATTTTATTTTATTTTATTAATGCCAGGACAGAGAAAGTGTCATAAATATGATTCTTAGATTTTTAAGGATTTTACTGACTTTAGGTTTTTACCTTTTGTCTTTTACCATTTTACTATATAGCATTTTTGGATTTCTTTTAATAAGAAAAAGCCAAAAGAATTTTCTTTATTTCAAGAAAAATCAGAAAACATAACAATAAATCATATGGGTATTTTTAATATTGTATTTCTGATTTTATTGAATTTTGGGCTGTTACAGTCGGTGGCCCTTCCCCTCTGTTGTGTGCGGCCTCCCCCTCGGCAGGTGCGACCTCCCCCTTGCATTTTATTTTCTAAAATGCATAAAGACTGAAGACAGATGATTTGAGTTTTTGATGCATGCGTGGAGTTTTTGATTCTCTGACCTCTGAGCAGTTCAGAATGTATGCTTGTATAGAGAATGTCATTTTGGATGTTGTACTCAAGAACACTAATGGTCAAATTACAATTTTAGTACGACAAAGCTCACAGTTCCAAAAGGAATTAAATTGAAACTACAGATGAAAACTTTGTTGTACTAAAGGTTTGGCTCAACAGCCTAAGCGCGTCAAGTTAAATGCTAGGAAAGCACTTCATGGGGTAACATTTTTTTATCTACTGAACTTGATCTTCTTAATGTTTTCTTGTTGGTTGCTACTAGCTAGCTAGTGCACTACTAGTAGCTGTTGTTTATGTGTATTCTGAAAATGGCAAGAGATGGAGTGGTGGTTTTAAACAAAAGTGTAGCTCGGTTAGTTATAAATTGCTAGATGAGCGATAGGTAGGGGACTAAGAGCATTTGTTTCTCTCACATTAAAATTTAGAGATTTTTGGATATCTTGGCAGTCGGCACTTATACGAGAATATATCACTGTGGTTCTTATTACTGATGTATAAGCAAAAGGTTGGTGGAATCATTTGTTGTCCTGAGTGATTTTGGCAAGCTTTCAATCCATTCTTCTTTTCAGAACACACAAAAGCTTTGCGTATCTTTGAATTAAAGTAGGAATAAACAGATAATACATGGATGCTCTAAGCGCCTAGCTCATGTATGTGTGGACATTTTATTAGAACCATCCTGAATCTGTTTGTTTATATGCATGTAACTTGCTTCCCTCCAGAAAAGTCTTTTGAATTGCCTACTACTTAGTCTGGCTAGCTCATGCTCTTGATGTAAATATCACATGAAGATTGTTGTTGTTTGTTCCTTCCTGTTTCTGATCTTCTTATTTGAACAAGATCATTCATACTTTGAGTGTCGCCTTTCATGTGTAGGTTTAACGATATATGGCTAATTCAAATGTAAAATTTAAAATCATTTGACACTATAGTATCACTCGTATTATCCCTGGCATATTGCAATGCTTGTGTTTTTGGTATAACTGGTATGATTTGATATCCTGCCACCATTTTGGTATTTCGAAGTATAGTTGCATTTCTGTAGTACGCCTTGTTTGAATAACTTCTGTTCATTGCTAAGATGGAATGCCTACAGTTTCAACTCTCTTCATGTTGCACCTGAGCTGTAGTACCAGATATTGTGACACGAGGTGTGATCATGAGAAGACTCAATTTTCTTTGCCGCCTCTAATGTCCCTTGTAAGTTGCTAAGTCTCATGATTGATGATCAGGTTTTCCTTATTGGCTATTAAATCATTTTCTTGCTTGTCACCACTCACCTGAACAGTAGTCTGCTACGGCAATATTGGATTTATAGTTTGATTAGTGGTTAGTTGCACTGTATGCTTATTAACCATTTAGCCCTTAGTGGATGGCTGATGCTGATATCGACATCATGTCAAAAATATTGCTACAAGAATGAACACCACTAAGCTCGCTTGTCTCTCTCTTTGTAAGAAATTAACATGATAATATTCATGTGCACGTTGCAAATATAAAAATCATAGAATGGTGGGTCTGTTTGTTCATGTTCGCACCATCACTATGTTTCACAACATTAGACTTCCTTCTGAAAAAGGAAATTAAAGCAGTTACAAGGTATTGTGTTAATACGATGAACTCATGAAGTTAGCTTGTTTGCATCCACTAAACCATAGTCATTTGCCTTTCAATAGCATCAGTTTTCTATCATATAAATTATGTAAACATGTGTCAATGATAATATGCTTATGATGTAAATTCTGCAATCTTTTTTGTCTCAGAGGTCATGGCTAGCTAGCATTTTCTGAGGCTAGCCAATAAATAGAAAAAGTGTAAATAATGAAAAATAATATCACAGACGGTTCTAAACTAGAACCGTTTGTGATGAGCAATCATCACAAACGGTTCTAGTTTAGAACCGTCTGTGATGTATCTTTTTACAGATGGTTTTTGAACCATCTGTGATGTGCACTATATCACTGACATATGGTTATAGACGGTTCAGAAAACCGTCTGTGATGACGATTCCAAACCGTCTGTAATGTTATAATGTGTAGTAGTGAGATACGATGGATGTAGGCCGCCTCCATATTTCCCTCAACCCCTCCACTGCTTTTCTGGTCTTCCCTGAATTGGACACCGCCGCCTGCTGGGTCATTGCCATTAATGGAGGAGGTGAGCCCAATTTCGTCAATTCCCCACCAATTCGCCTTCAATTTGTTGACTCTGTTCTAATCAAAATCCCCTCATATAGCCTTTACATACATGGTATATATGTTTTCTTGAATTTTTATTCCTTGATTATTTGTCAAATATCACTCCAAGTCTCCAACGCAACATCTACACTATCAAGAACAAAATCTTGAACTTTCTTGTAACATTGTTTGCTATATTTTTTCTATAAAGGTCTCCATTAGATTTGAGAGAGAATTAAAAAGAAGGGGATTAGAATTGCATATTTTGGTCAGTTGTTGATGGTAAGATTTTCCTTTAGGTGATTTGATTATCTAAAATAGAGCTTTGCAATTGCAGTAAGCATATGAATATTATGTTATGTGCTATTATGTTTACATAACCTTTTTCATATATCGTATGGTTAAGGCTTTATGGATATTTCTTGCTACAATTTGGGTTCCTATCTAGTGGTCAAAATCCTGGTGCCTTTGTTTCTTGTGTAACTCATCTAGAAAAAGTATTTGTCTAGGAGTGAAAAAGGGAAAAAAACAAGTAAATGAGTTGATAGAATCCCAAAAAGAATCCATTGAAAAATTATTTAGAATTAATACTGGTTATTGTAGGAATTCTCAAGAATTGGTCGTAGTTACTATTAAAGAACAACCTAATATAAATTTAGGTCAAAGTGATGATAGTAATGAGGATGATAATAATTTGAATGGACACAAAATCTTAAATAATTGACCTAATGCGGAAACCACAAGTGTTGATAAAGAACCAAATTTTACTGTAGGTATTTATAATCCGAGAAATTAGGACAACCTTGATAATAAAACAAGAGACATTTTATTGGAAAAGGAGCCTATAAGAGAACAAAATCTTGTATTCCCTCTAGATAATTTCAATAGGATTTTTCATTTGCTAATTATTCTATAAAAATGAGCAATCGAGAGGTGCATGATAAAAAATGGTTAGTTCATTCTAAATTGTCTTCTCCTACATTGTTTTGTCCTTAGTATCATTTATAGTTTTTTCAGATTTACTCAGAATATTAACGTGCTAGTGGATTGTCATGCTAGTCGATTGTCGCCAATGAGTACGTACTTTGTATTTTCGTGCTGTATCTAATGGCTACTGAATTGACATTTAGCTTTTGCAATTAAAATAAGAGAGTGTCTAGCCTTCATCCGGATGTTTATCAAAACCCTTAAAATAAAAGGTATTGCTATATGTTTATGTTAGAACAAAGTGCCTCCGCTTTTGTCACTCCCCAGGGCCTCCAAATTGCCAGGAACGGCCTGGTGCGAGCGTAGTGTCTCCCCGCAATGCATCTCTTCCTTGACGTCATCGAGGTCGCTGGAGGTGGCCACCATGCCCCAGAAGCCACGACCGCACGCCGAAGAGCGGGGGATGCCCTATCCTATCGGGGCAGAGGACTTCGCTAACGAGGACTTCGATGTCAGAGACCTGTCACTATTTAATATCGGGTTCATATGACAAAATTAATATGCATTCCAGGTTGATCAGTAAGCTAACACTTTCCATTCTCAATCTCTGTTTGATAACCTTGTACATATGTGCTTGATCCGGCCAATTTTCCATTAATTATGACTATGAATGCAACATTTCCGTCTCTTAATGATGCAAGTTATTATATATCTTTTTTTTCTTACTGCAATGAATCGGAAGTAAATTTTAATCTCAGCGAGTATTAACGCAGTGATACTGGGGATATGCTATAATGGTCAACTGTCTAGCTAGAAGGAGCCGGGGCACTCGAAGGAGACGTGGCAGCCGTCGACCGGCGTGAGCTTGACGACGTGCCGCACCGCGGTCATGAACACTGGGAGGCGCGCCACCGCCTGGCAGACGCACGAGTTGTCGAGGGCCATCAGCCGGCGGCAGCAGGCCGTGTCGTAGGGGTCTTCCTCCTCTCCGTCGACGCGGCGGTTCCGCCGGTGATGGCGCTGGCGCCCCTCGCTTTCTTCCCCTTCGTCTTCGTCGTCGTCCCTGGACTGCAGCTCGTACCCGCTGCCGCCTGCCACCGCCGTCACCGGCGACGAGGACTCGTTGAGCTCCCGCGGCACGGAGGGTCTCATCCCGGGGAAGGTCCGCAGGCTGCACGCCTCGTTGGCGAGGCTGATCTGCGAGCGGCAGAAGACCTGGCCATTCACTGACTGATGCTTTGTCAGGAAAGTGAAGAGTAGTAGCAAAGCTAGGGCGGCTAGGGATTTCTCCATGCTTAATTAGCCTTCAGATGTAAGAATGATGCTCTTCGTTGTCTTGTTGATGCAGTTGTGTTTTGGTATCAATAAAGCGGCTTAAGTAGCGAGATATGTGCTGTGTTTCTAGCATGGAATTCACGTTATCTTTACATGCGTTGGTAAAAGTTTTCTTTTCTTTTCGAGAACACACGCTGGTAGAAGTTAGGAGAAGTTTTCGTAACTCTGTGTAGTTACTAGGCTTTAGGTGTCTCACAACAGGGCTGTGGCTGTTTTTTAAATGTGCTCCATTTACAGTATTTTTGTATTTTATTCAATCATAACCTTTCGCAGATAATTTCATCTCTGAAACCTGAACAGACAAACATGGAATGAGTTCCGTGTGCCCTGCATGTTTCAACGAGCAGGAGCGACATGTGAGTTCTTGTTTGTTAGTTGTAGCAGCCCAAAACTGGCTTCAAATTAAAACTTGCATGATTTTCAAAAACTTCATTTGCATGTGAAAAATTTCCCAAAAAATCTTTACCTTGATTTAAAATTTTTAAATAATTTCCTTGGCTCAAAAATCAAATTTCAAAATTTTAGAATTTATATTATGCTATTCAGAATATCGTAAAATCCTTGTGTGCAAAACCTTCTTAGATTTAAATTGTAAATTCAAAACCTAAATCAAATTTAATTTGTGTCGTGACTCAGAACTGCCCAAGGTCATCATTTTCCCACAACTGCCCTGAAATTCAGTTGCAGATAGAAGTTGTATCTCAGCTACTTACGACAGTCGAAGAGTAAAATATGGCATATTTTAAGAGTATTATATGCCACTCACCCAGAGTTTAACTTACAAACTAACAAATGAAAACCCACAGAAAAGGTCTGAATGAGGCTATGACCCTAATATGTCAACATTGTCGACACCCATGGCATAAAGGTAATTGTACGACGGTCTTCTTCCTCATCCTCTAAATAAGTATCAACAAGTAATTAAGGATGAGTACATTTGTATTCAACAAGACTTGTAGTGTATCCAAATATAAGTAAATGCACGACTTATCAACGGGAAGGCTCTATGCATACAAGCATAAAGCAAGGCTATGCCAAAGAATGGTTATCCTACCAAGTTTCCAGTTTTGCATAAAGCAAGATTTATTTGACAATAACAAGTAGTAGATTGCAAACGGAATTTGTAAAGAGCACTTGTCAAGTATGTAAATAATAAGTATATAACATAAATATGAGCGAATCACAATCCTCCATAATTGTGATCAATGATCCATTCCTAGCCACACACCTGGCATAAAAGTGTGAAGGAATCCAATATTATCCTTAAAAATCCTTCAAATCTTTCAACTCCCCATCATCTCCACTTGATCATACTCTCATCATGTTTGATGAAGGAGAAGCAGAAGATGAAGATGAAGATGAGAAGTTGAAAAAACTAAAAAAATTTGAAAGCAATCTTTTTTTATTCAGAAGAAGGCCTTCGTCCCCTTTATATACCACATGCATTAAAAATGACCAAGCATCGATTCAGTTACCAAGAGAATCGCAAGGATCTCCAATTTATCAACTCCTAAATTGGTCAAATAACTGGCTCATAATCCCATAAAGTCACAGAAGACAAAAAGCCTTAAGTAATAAACTTTTATTTCTCAAGACATGGAGGCTAGTTGACGAGGATTAAAACTCTGTCTCTTATTTAGGCCCTCAAAATTATTCGTGACTATGTGCTGATAATGGGCATACAAAACTTAAAGCCCGTAATATATTGAACAAAGCCCATACTTATCCGAACGGTTAGATTTCTGACCAGTTCAGCCAAACATGGTCAAAATCTTGCTTCACACTGGTTGTCGCCGACCAGGGAAATGACGCCCCGACCAGCAAACTGGTTGGGGACAAGCGGTTCTCCCTGCACTTGTCTCCATGCTAACAGTTATCTGACAAGTACACACAACAACCCGAAAGTTATCACTGGAAAAGGCACCCTTCGGCGAGTAGACACCGTTTGGCTGGAAGACATCTGGTTATACAACTGTCACCTCTTCACGCTGTTAGAATAATTGCCATTCCAATCATGTAACCCGCATTTGTAACAATCAAGTCTGTAATTCGTGTACTTTATCACAAACCGTTTGACTAATAAAGAAGCAATCCCCATTGTCTCCATTTTGATATCTAAGGGCCCACAATTTATTTTTTTTCGTAAGTTCGATTAAGGGACCCAAGGTCTTGGACATCGACAGAAACCCATTACATAGCAATGTCCAAAATGATATACAATAAACCTCACACAAATTCAAAATTCAATTCTCAAATTCGTAGATAAAGTCGGCACTACCGCCTACTAGGGGCCGGTAGTACCGCTGGCCGGCACTACCGCTCCCCAGTAGTCGGTAGTGCCGTTCGCTCTCAAACCTATGCGAAGGCCTTTTCTGGAAAATAGCTACCGCCATCTATGGGCCGGTAGTACCGGCCAGCGGTACTACCGCTCTAATGGCCGGTAGTGCCGCTCAGCTCAACTCAGAGAAAACACCTCTTCAGGTAAATAACTACCGCCTACTGGAGGTCGGTAGCTCCGCAGGGTCGGCACTACCGCTCTCCCAGGCCGGTAGTGCCTCCCGATTGGCACTACCACCACTATAAGGCCGGTAGTGATGATCAACACCGACAGCATGTCAAATTGCTTCAAATTCAAAATAAAATTCAAAACAAACGCAAACTCGAGCACAACATACTCAAACACAGCCAATAACTCATCACCAACAAGGATAAACCTCCACATGGTCTTTCAACTTGCATCAATCTAAATCACTTACCACCCCGGTTAAATATTGTGTAACACATGCCATCAACATAATCATCTTGTGACAACACATGACATCCCATTTCATAAATATGTTCCATAGACAATTAGTCATATTTGGATTTTGTAACATCCCAAAAAAATCAAAAATGAAGAAAATAAAAATTTTAATTTGAAATTATGATTTCATTCTGAATTTCCATCCTTTCTGATTTTTTCTTGAATTTTTGGTATTTTAAGAATATCATTTGTATTGCTAAGTTTTTCTCTTCCAAAATGTAAAACCAAAAACTAAACAATGAAAAATTAATATAAAATACACATAAATCCTAAACCACCTCAAGTAATTCATAAAAATCTCAAAGTAATTTGAACACATTTATTGCCAAATTAAATCTAAAACAGTGACTAGAGACTATGACTAGAGGCATTGTCAGAATTATTCAAAAATATATATGCATGATCATCATCTAAGATTTTTATGATGTCATCCATAGAATCAAAGGAACCGACATAAACAGTTTCAGAGCAATGTGAAAATATTTAATGCACCTATAAAATCAAAAACAGAAGCCAAGACTAAGAACAGTAGTATTTTAAGAATTAATTAAATTTTTACGAACATTATCTCCTTTTAAAATTATTATTTCACAATATAAAGAGACCATACAGAAAATGTTTCAAAAATAAATAATCTCATTTGATGCAATTAGAAAATCAAAAACAGAAACTTCAAAACCAACATTACCAATGTCAGAATTTTATAAAATTATATAAGATTGATCATCATCTAAAATATTTATGGTAGCCCATGTGAACCATTAGGAATATCCACAAAAATTATCAAATAAAATAAAATATATTTGAGACATCAAAAAAATAAAAACAAAAAATAAATAATTGGCACAGTGGCATTTTCAGAATTATATAAACTTTTACATATAAGAAAATGATTTGAAAATTTTCACAGAAGATAAGATATGCCTTGGAAACACACACAAAAAGTTTGAAAAAATGTTCAACCTTGATTGACATCCCAATTAATTACAAGACCCTATCCTGTCCGGTGAGAGGAGTTCTAATGTCTTCATTTGGATGGACTGCCTTGTGGGGTCCACAATGGCCCTAGCCCATTTGACAGCAGCTCAGCTCCTCAGCCTTGCCTTTCTTCTCAGTCCAGCGTTGCACTGCCTTGCCCATTTGCTGCCATGGCAAGAAATTGCCGCTGAATCCGCCGCCACAGCAGAAAAATTCTTCGCCGTACACCAAGCTCGCCTCCACCATGTGAACGTGGGCTCCATTCCAGCGCAGCCAGACCCTGGTCTCTCCTCTTCTTTGGCCAAATGCCCCAGCACCTTCCTCTTCCTCTAACAGCCAAGCACCGCCTCCTTGTTCCAGTCAAGCTGCAATGACCAAGCTGACATTGATAGCTGCCGGATACCGCCAAGCTCATGCCATGTCCTACAACGACTGCCCTCCCCATGCCCTGAGCTAGCTAGACCCGGAATACCTGCCACCATCACTTCGGTCTCCCGCGTCACTATTTGCCACCGAGTTCAAACATTATCTTCATCGCCATCCTCGCCTATAAGTACCAAGCCAGCCTGCCATAAGTTCCCTACACCCCTCCTCATCTCTCTTTGCCAAGCACTGTCTGATTTTCTTCTCAATCCACCATTTCTAAAGAACACCAGAAAGGGAAAAAGAGGAATACATCACGTCGGTAAAGTATTATCCAATTCCTTCTGTCCAAAGCACCTTTGGGCATCCCTAAACACGACGCCATCTTGTTTTGTAGCTCCAATCACCGTAACATCGCCGCCGCATTGATCATCATCTTTCGCTCTAGTAAACGGTTGCAGGCCACTCAATCTGATACCCACCACCGTTAAATGGTAAAATGGGTTTCTCTAGCATCACTGATGCTTAATTAGTGCTTACCCAAGCTTAATCACCATTTAAAACCTATCTTCTCCGCTCGGACATTATCATCGCCACCCACCCACGGTGGTAACCTGTCTCCGGTCAACACCGATCACCTCCAAGGCCATCCCTACCTGCGCTGGGACCTCCTCTAGCTATCCCCACAGCCGGTCGGCCACCACCGGCGCGATCCCCTTCGCCCTCCTGATGTGACCATGCTGGCCCAAAAAGACATATTTCTACGTCAAGCCAAGACAAGGACCCAATAACTTCTGAAGCTACAAGATAGTCCGAGATCAAGTCCAATTCATTCACGAGTCCAGTTCGGCCCCCAAGAGCAGTCCAACAAAATACGACCATATCTGGGTCATACGAAGTCCGATTGAGGCGTTCTTGCACTCTACGGACAAACCCACGACGAGAGCTTTCCAACGAAAGTGGTTTTTCAAAATCCTTCTGGATCGATAGGAATCATCAAAACTATATGATGAACAGAATCTGCTGGGTGCTACGACACCTCCACTTGGGCCCAAAGGCCTTGTACGACCTAGGGTTGCACGGTCATCCCCTTGGCCGCCTCCCTTGCCTTCATCCTCATATATATTTAGTAGCCATCGCTAGAATAGATGGATTTTTCTTATATTACAACTAGACACTTTGTCAGTTTTTCATTGTACATCGGTTTGTGGAAACCCCAACTCGTGTGCTTAATATTATTCGCAATTTCAGATTGCATCTTCTACGTTCTTGCTTGTGTTCTCGATTCGCATGCAGGGATAAGCCTTCTTGGTGAGGTCAATCGTGTGTTGTGCGTGGTTGATAACCAAAGGAGCCGTGGTGTAGCGATTGCAGGGTTCGAATCAGTTCTGATTGAAAGTCGGATCGTCAACGTCGAGTTCTCCACCAATCGATTTAGTACTACCTGTCGGAAGATTGGGCCACCGTCCTCATCAAGCGGTATCAGGTCCTCGGTTGCCCGATAGGTAATTCTTGTATCCCCACTTTTGTTTTACCATCGTCCTAGAGTTCAAAAAAATTTGTCCTACAAAAAGTTCTTCATCGGTTCCGCTGTCCTACAACCCCTTGTGCCTTTGCAATTTTTGTTTCAGTTTCGCTTTGTTGAATTTGTGTCCATCGTTGTCGTCTTGTTGCTGGCTTGAGATCGTGATCCTAGTTTCTAGTTGTCCCTTTCCGTTGCCCTAGTTCTTGTTTTGCACTGTTAGTCATCCCACCACCGCTAACCCTAGAACCGAACTGAGTCCTACTCGGTTTATCCCTGCCGCTGCTTTGCATTATATATCCCGCTTCACAAGCCCTAGATAGGTCGCAAGCCGCCTTGTGTCAATTGCCCTGCACCGCTGGACACCCTTTCTCACCCGCGATCCTATTGCTATTTTAGCCCTAACTAGAAGGAAGAAGTGAAGTCGCAGGCAACTCTGGATTGCGCAGTGTTCAGTAAAATTGGCATAACTTTTGCATACAAACTCCGATTGGGGCGTACTTTTTTTGTTTCAAAGAGGACGACGACACACATCTGAAAAATCCACAAGTCTTTTAACATTTGCAATTTTGACACTCAAAATCGGCCTCTAAGACTGAGTTCTAGACCCTGAAAGTTTCCTATGCTTTTTTTACCAATTTTTCGGTCATCTGTTTAACGTTTTCTCTCGTTCTAAAATGTGAGATTTTTTTGCCTTTGAGTTAAAAGAAAGGAAAACAAAAGGCAAGTGCAAAAAAAAGAAGAGACGCATTGAAAAAAAATCAGAGAGAAGAAAAGAAGCAAAAAGAGGGAAAGATAAGCATATAATCAGAATTGCTTGCATCCTTTGAGTCCTATGTGCTTTGATGTATCCCTTGCTAGGTTGAACTAGTTCTAGGAACACGTTTAGGCCAGCAACTGTGACAAGTACGTTGAACATTTATTCAGCTTGCTAATCTGACTTCGATATTGCTTATTCCTTGCTACTAAATATTGCCTTCCGAGCTCCACATACTTCTTATCAGTTCAGTTTCTCCTTTGCAATCACCTCACTCATGCTCCAGTCACGGTATCACGAACCAGCCACAGGTTGTACCACCTGCTGCTTTGGTAAGAACATTTGTAAGGGTGTGGTAAAACATGTGAGAGTTTGTGATCCCACTGTCCAATACCTAGTAGTTGATAGGGATAATACTTTGTGCTATCTTCTGTTTTCTACTAGCAATTGTAGGGGTACTAGAAGACCAGGACGGTAACCAGTGTGTTCTTCATAACGAGCTCCGAGAGATGCTGCGAGAGATGAATGAGACTATGAATAAGTAAATTCAAAACATGGAGAATGCACTTGACAGAAAAGAGCATAAGCACCAACCCAACTTTAGTCCATCTCCTTCTGCTGGTAATGGTAATAATTTTCCGATAAAATTCTTTCGCAATGTAACCTCTGTGATAAACGAAAAATTAGAGTTGCCACTAGTGCTTTAACTCCCTGTGCATCAATTTGGTGGAATGATTTTTGTGCTTATAAGACAGTACCACAAACATGGGAAGATATGAAACGACTTATAAGAGATGAATTTGTTCTTGCTTATCATTCTAAAATGTTACTTCATGAATTGCAATGTTTAAAACAATGTGATAAAACTGTCAAGGAATATTACAAGGAATTAGAAGCTTTGTTGTTGCGTTGTGGTTTAGATGAATCTGAAGAAGCTAAGGAAATAAGATTCTTAAATGGACTTGACAAGAAAATTCAAAGTATTCTTGTTGATAGGGAATACAATTCTCTCTCTAGTTTATTTAATATTGCTTGTGAGGTTGAAACTCAAATTGAACATGAAAGACATCTTGCTCAAATTAATGTCTATAATTGCAAAAGTGAGCAATTTTCTTTGGAAGAATGGCATCTTGTCGAGTTTCCACTTGCTACTAATGTTTCACAGGATATTGAAAACAATAACGAGAAGGAAAACAGGCCAGAGAAGGAGGAACAGGAGATACTTACTATCTCATGCATTCCTCAAGAATGTACAGATCATGATATGCCTAAATCGGCAGATATAGAAAACAAAGGTAACGACATAGGTGCTATTTTCACACGAGGAGAGAATTATGTTGATGTGCTAAATTTGGCCACTACTGGTGCTATGCTAGAACAGCAGTTAGTGGACACTCAAACTGAATCAACCTTTGTCACAATATGATTGTCTTGCTGTTCCTGGTGATAAAGAAGAGTTGTGTGACAATGTCTCATTTATATCCATGCCTCAACTAGTGAATGAACATGTCAATTTTATTTCTGATCTAAACACGTGTGCTAAAAATAAACATGTTATTCACCTTGCTAATGAAAAGGGTGAGATTAAACTGTTGTCTTCCTTGAATACTTTAGGTTACATTGAATTTGATATCATATGTGATCTCAATTATTTAGTGGAGAGATTTTCTATGCCTGCAAATTTGTCATGGTCATCCAATGTTAGTTTTCGTGCTATTGGCAAACATAATGATAAAAAAAAGTACATAGTGCATGGAGTTTATATTTGTACCATTTTGAAACCTTCTTTTAATGTGCCACACTATCAACAACCAAGGAATATGTTGGTTTCTTTGCCGCCTCTTGTTACTAACCTTTTGTAGGACAATGAGCTTAAGCCGAGGACGACTCAAAATCAAGAAGGGGAGGATGATGTGACCATACTAGCCCAGCAAGCCATATTTATACCTCAAGCCAAGACAAGGGCACAACAACTTCTGAAGCTCCAAGACCAGTCCGAGATCAAGTCCAATTTGTTCACGAGTCCAGTTTGACCCCAGGAGTAGTCCAACATATAACGACCACATCTGGGTCATACAAAGTTTGATTGAGGTATTCTTGGACTCTACGGACAAGCCTACGACGAGAGATTTCCAACGGAAGTGGTTTCACATTCAAACTCCATCTGAATCGACAGGAATCATCAAAACTATATGACGAACAGAATATGCTGGGTGCTGCGACACCTCCACTTGGGCCCAAAGGCCTTGTACGACATAGGGTTGTGAAGGATCGAGATGGTGATCAGAGGGGGGGTGAATGATCGTAAAATAAAATTTTCCCACTCAAAACAATCCAAACAACATCCTCACATCAAAGAGACAAAGCGAAGAAAGCGAAAATCCCAAAGTTCTCAGCAGTGGGCGGCACTACCACAAACTCGGCACTACCGGGATACTGTAGCTACAGTAAAATCAGTCTGAGAACAATGTTTTCAGCCCAAGTTCAAAAAGTGAAATCACGAAATCTTTTGATCGGTTGATCCAAACTAAAAATTTGTGGACACCTTCCTAGGGATGTTAGGAAACTATTCCATGCATCGATTGCAAGAATCGCCGTCAAAGTTCTTACCTTTTTCAAATTTACGGAATGGTGCACAAAAACAGGTTCAAGAACAAAAACTTGGCTCCCAACTAGCTCGTGGGTTCTTGATGATCAAGATGATCCTAGATGCCTTCCTACATGTCATAGCAAGCTAGAACACAAGACAAGAACACCCAAAAACACAATCTTCAAAGATTGATCCTCTCATGAACAAAAAACGATTTTTTGCGAGAAAGAACACAATATTTGCCTAGATGATTAGGATATGCTCTGAAGAAGACTCATCCATCAATCATACATCCTCAGCAAAAGATCCAAAAGAATTTAGAAGGAGGGAAGGAAAATCTAACTTGCATGAAAGTAAATTGCAAGAATGTAAATTGCTGAATTTAAAGACATAATGTAAATACGGAAAGTAAATTCATAATTGAGAGGAATGGATTAAACTTTCATTTTTGGAAGGGAGGTTTACAAAGCCTCACAACAAAGTGGGCAAAGCTCAAAGGAGCACAAAAACCTCAAAACCTTCAAGAAGGGGAAGGCACCCCTGCCCCTCTATTTATACTACTCTTGGATCATCCTCCACCCTTGGATGAGTCCTAAACCCTAAGGCACACCATCAAGGGCTAGGATTGACCCACTCATACAGCCATGCAAGGGCTAACCCAAAACCCAACAAGCAAATGGGTTTTCTTGCATGGTTTTCAAAGCATACTAACTAGACCTGCTAACCTATCAACTAGACCAAGATCCAATAGCTCTCATTGATCCATGCAGTGCCTAGCTAGCATCTCGTATGTTCCTTGTCTTCACGACTTGCCACGACTCCGTCTCCGATCATCTTTCGGTGATCCCCGACCATCTGGACCTCCGGCGCACCTCGTCTAGTCTCGGTCATCCTCCGCCTCACCACGATCAAAACCCGACGTCCTGCAACCATCAAAAACAAGGAAACACATCACATAGCATTTCCCACAATTTTTAAAATTTAAATCCCAAAAATTCGCTTGAAGACTGGAACTACCACTCCCTGGGGTCGGTAGTGCCGGCAAAGCGGCACACCGCTCCCCAGAGGCCGGTAGTGCCGCTCGCACTCTGAACTCTCCAAAATGCTTCTCAAGAAAATAACTACGCCCCTTCAGGCTGGTAATGTCGCTTTTGCTGGCACTACTGCTCCCAGAGGCAGGTAGTGCCGCTCCTGCAGACTTAACTCAAATTTCATCAAATTTGAATATCCAATTCAAATCAAACTCAAACTCAAACACTTCATGCTAAAGCACAATCAATTACTCGTCACCATCAAGGATAGACCTCCACATGGTCTTTCAGGTTGCACGGCCATCCCCTTGGCCACATCCCTTGCCTTCATCCTTATATATATTCAGTAGCCATCGCTAGAATAGATGGATTGCTTAGATTACAACTGGACACTTTGTCAGTTTTTCACCGTACATCGGTTTGTGGAACCCCAACTTGTGTGCTTAATATTATTCGCAATTTCAGATTGCATCTTCTACGTTCTTACTTGTGTTCTCGATTCGCATGCAGGGATAAGTCTTCTTGGCAAGGTCAACCGTGTTTGTGCATGGTTGATAACCAAAGGAGCCGTGGTGTAGCGATTGCAGGGTTCGAATCAGTTCTGACTGGAAGCTAGATCATCAACGTCGAGTTCTCCACCAATCGATTTAGTACTACCTGTCGGAAGATCGGGCCACCATCCCCATCACCTCCCCTATCCTCTATCGCTACGTTGTGAGCCCGGTCTGTCAGCTACTAAAGCCAAAGCAGGAAACACTCAAACTCAAGAATACGCTTACAGGTTTAGAAAACGTATTTTCTCAATTTCCAACAATTTTCAAACCGTAGCATATTCATTAGCTTTTAACTTTTGCATCTTTAGTCCAATTTCAATGAAACAAATTTCTAAAATCATGGATTTTTAGAATATGCAAAAATATTTATTTTTAATCCTTAGTTTCAATTATTTGAATTAAAATTTGTATGAACCCTAATATGGACACTATTGGAAATGTGTAAACCTTAGCACCTAAAATTATGAAAGAAATTTTAATATGTTCTGAGACCATAAGCAATCCATTTATGTAAAAATATTTAGATTTGAACTTAGTTTAAATTTAATTTATAAATATGTCATTATTCAATATATAAACCAAAATAGCTATAACTTGTGCAAATTCAAATTTTGGTGGAACAAATTGCTAGACCTAGTTTAGACCATAGTATCCCTAATTATGAAAAAACATTTTATAATTGATTAAGTTTGAATCAAGTTTATATATAACCTTGCTTTTAATACACATATGAATAGCATATAGTCAAGTTACAAAAAGAAATGATAATGCATATAAAATCGGATTGAATATGCTTTATAGGTCCTAATGTTACAAAGATGAATGTATATAAACATGTTATGCACAATAATCCTAATGGAAACATACTATCGTGTAATATAAAACATAAGTATAAAATATAAATAAATGCTAATACAAATGAAACCACTCTGTAAACATTCTAAAGGTCCAAATCACCTAATCTTGCAAAGACATTTCATGTTTAGCTTAGTTTGAATCAAGTTCCTAAATAGTTTTACCTCCTATATACAAAATATCAACATATATATATACATACATATATATATATATGCATATATATATACATATATATATGGTAGCACTAATCTACGCTTGCGCGTAGCTCTACCTTTTCTACGCGCGAGCCATAATCCCGTGTCGCTAAACTAGCCTGTGTGAACACAAACTCTTACAGTGAAAGCATACGTACGCCAACTAATAAATGTGTTTCGTAGTTTGTACATGAATATGTTTTTTCTTTGATTTAGCCATAACTTTTTACTAACAACTCCGATCTATAAACGGTTTTCATCAGTAGCTTACTAACAACGAGAGCAACATATTGATATAAGTCTCGACAAATAAATCAGATTTTTACTATCTGTATATATACATGTTACTATCGGTGTACACAGATTTTACTACCATACCAGAGGTTCAGCAGCCTGTGCGGTAGTAAAATGTTACGATACATTCGATAAAATTGCAGTAAAAAATCATTCGTGTAGTGTTTATTAGCGATACTTATATCATTATGTTGCTCTCGTCGTCAGTAAGCTATTAGTGAAAACTGGTCGTGTATCAGAGCTGTCAATAAAAAGTTATGGCCAAATCAAAGAATACACAAATTCATGTACAAACTAGAAAACACATTAGAGAAGACATTTTTACTAGTCGGAACATGAATCTTTTTTTTCTTTGATTTACCCATAACTTTGTATTGACAGCTCCGAAGCACGAACGCTTTTTACGAGTAGCTTATTAACGATGACAACAACATAATGATATAAGTCTTGCTAATAAACAGTAATTTTGCTGGCTAGTAACATATTTTATTATCCATGTACATAGATGTTACTAGCGGTATACATAGATTTACTACCATACCAGAGGTTCAGCAGCCTGTGCGGTAGTAAAATCTTATGATACATTCGATAACATGGCAGTAAAAACTCATTCGTGCCGCATTTATTAGCGAGACATATCATTATGTTGCTCTCATCGTTATTAAGCTACTGGTGAAAACCGTTCGTGCATCAGAGCTATCAATAAAAAAGTTATGGCCAAATCAAAGAATACACAGATTTTTATAAAAACTAGAAAACACATTATAGAAGACATTTTTACTAGTCGGTCATGCGTCACTAGTAATGTGTTTTCTTGTTTGAACATGATTATATTTTTTATTTGATTTAGCTATAACTTTTTATTGACAACTCCGATGCATGAACGCTTTTTACCAATAGCTTACTAATGACGACATCAACATAATGATATAAGTCTCGCTAATAAACAGAAATTTTACTGGCTAATAATAGATTTTACTACATCTATATATAGAAATTACTACAATTTTATATAGATTTTAATATCATACAGTAGTAAATTGATGTTCATTTGGTAGTAAAATTTGATTTATCTGATGTTTATTAGCGAGAATTATATCATGTTTTTTCTCTCATCATCAGTAATCTAATGGTGAAATTCGTTCGTGAATCGGAGCTGCGAATAAAAAGTTATGGCTAAAACAAATGAAAATCAGATTCATGTATAACTAAGAAACGCATCTTTGCATCTCTCGGTCACACACATGCATGGAAATTAATTCCGAACAATTAATCTTCCAAGGCTTGGTCTTGAATTTTGTAGCGCTAATTAGTAGAACGCTCAGCTCGGTTGGACTGCAAAACTGACCAGCACGTAGAATGTCGTATTCTACACGCACGTATAGAATACGATATATATATATCTTTTGCAATAAATAATAATAGGTGTAAAACCAGTTAGTATATGCTCTATAGGACCAAGCCACCCGATAATATAGAAATTATTATGATTAGTCATAGTTTGCACTTAACCCCTTAATTGGAACATGCTTTCATATAATTTATACTAAAGGGTTCAAAATATAAACAAACAAACATATATATATATAATATCACAAATAAATGTTAGATCATAAAGGACCAGCCAGTGTCAAAACATTTTTAAGGTCAAGGCCATCTCAATCTACAAAAGATTTAATGTTTGATTTAGTTTGAATAAAGTTCATGATAGACTTCATTTTCTTTGTGCATAAAAACTAAGACATTAATAACTTTCACAAATAAAAGATAAAACTTGCAAAACCAGTTTTTAAATCCTACCTAAGACTGACCACCTTGTTTTGCAAAAATGATTCTATTTTAACACGCTTTGCATCTGGATCCTATTAGAAGCCTAACCCGATACAATATGAATCCTAAAATCCATAACACAAACCAATAAACTTAAACAATAAGAAATCAGAATTTAAAATGTTTTTATCATCAGAACCTTTATATTGATTTATTGACTTCTTTTTGCCTCTTATTGTTATTGTTTCTTATTGCTATTTTACGATACGCACCTGTAGACCCCGATGTACCTGAAGCTACTTCTGTCAACTTCGACTCCGAGTCGATTCCTGAACCAACAGAGCAAGCCAAGCACCCCCTTTGACCATGTTGATCCAATTATTTAAATTAAGTATGTTGTTTTTATCAAAACTCTTATGCATGCGCTTATTTTCAGTAAAGTAGTTATATTGTGGTATTGGGAGATAGATTCCTTACATTTCATGGAACTTCCTTGATAAATATGGAAATGTGAACCTTGATAACCCTAGATTATAGTTAGACAATATATAATGTCAACTTGGGTATATGCGATGATTAATAAACACACTTAGCCATGCTTTAGATTTTGGATGAACGGTTGGATATGCTGTTGTATGAATTTTTGAAATAATGGGACATGATAATGGTTGCTGGTATTATTTTGATATAAAACTCAAAATAAAACTATGGTTTTGATGCGGACAATTATTAGTAATATTTAGATGTGCATGGGACTTGCACGTAGATAGTGAGAGATTTATCTCCCGGGTCGGATTAAGGACCAAATGCAGTGTACGTTAAACCCAAGAATATCCGTACAACCACAAGTGCTGGTATGGGATGGCCTTAACCTTTTAAGTTACTTTGGTTTAACTTTGCATGTTGGAAGACTGGAGATGTACAGGCTTTCTGGATGGATTGCTTGTAGGGGTGTCTACATAGAGGTGTGGGTCAAACACATACCAATATAACGGTGTACGACATACTATGGGGGAGTAGTAGGACAATGGGGTGTACAATCATTTGTTGTACAATAATTTTACAAATATCTTCTACCGCCATAGTATGGATTTGTCATCACCGAGCAGGTGCAAAGTTAGGCCTAGGTAATGTAACAGTTACGTAATGATCTCTCTGTGGCACACCAAAGAAAGTGTACTAATGACGTTGCACAAAGAATTGATCATTACTTGTGGGTAAAGTTGTAAACTTTTGCAGAGTTTAAATCTTTTCAAAAAGCTATCCCCGTGGTCAAGAGACACTTGGTGCTCCTTCAATAGTTAGATATTTTATTACTTTCAAAAAGGGATAAATTGGAAATATTTGTTGAAAAGTGTTTGTTTCAGATTTTATACCAGTGATTAGTAATGAGATGATGTGATACTCACAATCATAGAGGACTGTGAGTTGTTATTTTATGCTTACTTATTATTTTAATATCAGTCATACTTGTTTCTACAAACTCTATTTTCAATCTATTACTTATGACTCAAATTCGCTTTCTGCAAAATAATCGTAGAAATATTTCATTTGATACAATCTGCATCTTCTATATCTGCATTTGGGATACACTACAAATCTTCCTAAGTACACAAGTACTCAACCTTACTTTAATTGTTGGTTTAGGTAAAGATGGCAAACTTCCAAACGACGCAAACCTTGACACAGGTTACGAGAATTATTAACGAGCTTTTCTAGGGTTTATACCTTGTCAGTTACCTGAGGGTTTCTATGCACATACCACAAGGCTTTTGAATTTTCAATGCAATATATCATGTGTTGTAAGACATTATTGTATAAATAACTTCCGCTGCTATATGTGTAAAATATTGTGTATGGATGTGCTACCAATGTCGTGAATATGCGTACTAGCCATTGATCATGGGACTAGTACTATATGCACATAGATCCTATCCTTCTTAGTATTCCATACCAAAAAAGAGGGTCATCACAGATTTGTACTTCCAAATGATATCAATAACTCGTTGCATGGCTAAGCATACTAATCACATTCTAACCAACCCACGTTGGTAATATATTAGTGACCAACTATGAATTATCCATCCTAGGGTGACAAATGATCATGGCATAGCAAATAACAAGGTATTTATAATTCAATAGTTTGTATAACTAATTACTAAAATAACTAAACAGTTCATAATTTAAACTAACATTTAATAGTTTGAAACAAAATAAATTTTGTTAAACTGGGTTCAACATGATCAAAACACAATTTGCCTTAAATAATTCCTATCTTGATCTTGAGTCAACCTTCACATTCGTACACTCCCAGCACTTTAACGTTTAAGCAAAATGATCAATGAAAATAGAAATAAATACAAAACAGGGACAAAATCAACTCCAAAAATCAAAGAAAATATATTGGAATATAGGGCACGATTTAAGATGAATTTAGGAATTTGAACAGAATCAGTCGGAATTAGTATGAAGGAGAACATGCTCTCAAAATATTTATTGGACAAATAAATCCTAGAAATTGAGACAAAAAGGAGAATACTCCTCTTTAAGAGACTACAAATAAGCCTGGGAATTTTTTTGAATTTCCATTTAATTTTCAAAATTCCAAAAAAAATAACCGGAGACTAACATATGGGCCCACATATCATAGACATAGTCAACGGTAGATTAGGTCCACCAAACCAATCTAATCTATGCTAACGTGGCGTACACATGGGACACATGTGGCAGGTGATGTGGCAATAGACGCATGGCTGACTTGGTGCTAACTAGGCACACTTGGCTCCATGTGGTGCTAACCTGGTGACCATGTAGATATGTTGGCGATGGCGCTCTGGTACCTAGGTTCACCTGCGGAACAATGGCAAGCAGTGGCACAACTTCGGCGATCTTGCCAGCAAGGCTTCTGGACAAGTGGGTGCTACCATCCGAGAGATCTCGGCTAGGCAAACACAACGACACAGACGTCATGACCAATGGTGACCGGCGGTGAGCGGTGGTGTGGCAAAAGAGGCAGTGGTGGTGGCTTCCTTAGTAATGGCGATCTTCGACAATGCTCCGATGATGAGAGGGTGTGCACCGGATAGAACACGTGACGATGAACACAAGGGTGTAGACAATGAGGATTGTGACTCGTCGATGGTGGTGAAATCTAGCGAGAATCTCATCAGTAGCGCTTGCGAAGATACTCGAATTCTGGCTCAACAGCAGTGAATCTTGGTGGCTAGGGTTAGGGCTTTGGATGAGAAACTCCTGGCGATGCATTCCCAAGGCACGAGCATGGATGAAATACACAAGAAAGGCGACTTACGAGATGGAGTCTACAACAGACACGGCACGCCATGAGGAGTCTGACATGAAGATAAAGAACAGTGCCTAACAAGTAGGGGCCACCTGTTAGTGGCACAAGTGAGGGTAAGGGATGCATAGCGCATGTAGAGACGACACGTGGGAGTTTCAGTTGGGTTTCGGCCTATGAGCAAAATTTTAGTATTTAATTTAGTTTTCCTTTTAAAAATACAAAAAATGCAAAAGAGCTCAAAAAAATAGCAAATGCACTCGAAAAAATCTCATAAAATTTCAAAAATACTTCCAAGTACAAGGAACCCAAATAAAATAATTTTGAATATTATTCACTTAAGTATTAATCATATTAAATCATTTTTTCTATTTATAAAAGTCTTATATTAAGATTTTTAATTTATAAAATGGTGAATATTTTTAGAGGGCTAAAGTACTCAAAAAGATTTTCAAAGAGGCAAAAATTGAGACTTTACAGTTACGTAATTGCGATAGATCAAAATAACCAAGATAATGTATATGGCTTTCGATGTGATGTCGTCTTCAACCCCAATCTGTCCACAAGTATATTTGTTGCCACATTGACAAAACTTCATACGTCATCATTGTAGCACAATTGGTGTTCCCAACTCGGCATCGACGAAAGAATAGATGTTCCTTGCTTGGCTCTTGTAGTAGATCATTCTCACTATTTCCATGCCCCAACTGAGTAGCATGATCAACTTCATGTCATCTATTGATGATCTTCACATCAACAAATCAATGGTACTGTGAGCAATGAATGCCCTAATACCAAATGATATGGATCAATTAGCGAAAAACACTAATTGATGCATGAGATGCTCAATATTTTTGAAGGGACCACATCCACGGATCTTGCAAACTGGCCTGATTTGGTTGAATTGCAAGTATAGCAACCAAAGCACATTCTGAAAACAACATGTCTTCAACTTGCGTAATTACTCTCTCTATCCTACTGATTTCCCTCTCAATCTCCACGTCTCAATCTCTCTTTCTCTCCTACAGTAAAACAACTCCTATCAACTCGCACCCACAATCATGCCCTAAATCTTTTCTCTTTATTTCATGTATCTAAATGACTAAATCATAACTTCAACACTATATTCTATAAAGGGGTAGACACAAATATATAGATAACACTTAAGGGGGGTGCAGCGAAAGGTAAGCCGACTCCACATTTGATTTGGCTAGGGGCTAAATCCTACTCTAACTCCTAGTCTTTATACCATATTTAGAACTGGACTCTACACACAAAAAGGAAAATTATAATAGTTTAACTAATTTTGGACAACTAGTAGGCTGAGCCTTGTCAACCAATTTAAACACAAAAGGAAATAGAATCTGGACTTGTTGTAATTGAGAGAATTGTAAGTGATGTTCCAGGCTTTCCAAAAAGTCCTAGAACGAAGCAATCCAACTTTGGATGTGAGAGTTATGGACTTTTTAAGTCGAGCTAGTATGGCAATCCGATTTGGTTTCTCCAATCCGAGTTGCTTTCCCTCTTTCTTCTTGTGCAAGAAAAATCTCTCCTTTTCTTTTCTCTCTCCAAACTAGATGTTGCTTATTCCTTTTTCTTTCTGCCTCTTTCTTTCTTTCCTTTTCCTTCCTTTCTTCTCCAGCACGTTGGTCCCTGCCTTTTCAACTTTGGCTTAACTTCCACTTTGATTTGATGCCTTCACTGCACGCATACATATGTACACGCATGTGCATGCAGCTCATGTGGCTTCCAAACCGAATGCACCCCATGCGATCTCCGTAATGCAGGCACAATATATCTCTCTTGTTGCCCAAGCAGTTTAGGCAATAAAGTTCCCATATTTACTCCTTGGCCGTTATCCCTCTTCTCCCTCTCTGCCAAAACAGACACGGGATGTGTTTCTTGTTGCAAAACAACGCCAAATTGGTTGCTAGCTTTGATTTGTGCTCTAGGTTCATCACCTAAAGTTGTTGTAGCAATTTTCCCCACATCAACTACACATAGGTTAAAAATGTTTATACGTTAAAAATGTTTACCTTGAAAAATGAAAATTTTGTAGAGAAATTTCACCGAGAGTAGAACAAGAAAACAACAGCTTTGGGGGGCTACCTAAAAGAAATAAAATCCTTCATCTAACACAAGAGAATGAATCCATCTCTTTGCACGTTAATATTAAATTCTGGATAAAGATTAAGGCTACTCAGATCCGGATCTTGGACTTGAAGGGGAGCCAGATCTAGCTAGCATGAACATGTTGTGTTTGTGAGAGATTACCGTAGAGGTGGAGTGTTGCTGTTGCGGCGAGTCGGCGAGGAGAGGGTGGTGGCGACGCTTATTTGGGTCGCGAATCGCGAGGCCACAAGGGTTTGGGGGAGGCACACAGTCACCAGTCATCCAGCTCAAACCCACGGCACCATCAAACCTTGCAAAAATAGGGCAAATAGATCAGGTCCGAAAAGACCATTAATTCCATCAGACAAAGCATTAGTTCATACGAACTAGGAAGCTACCCAAGGTTTCAAATCTCGGTTTCGGGAGACATCTCGGAGGGGACCAAAAGAAGAAATTTCGCCAAGATCTCGTAATTTCGGATAAATTTTGGACAAAATACAAAAATGAAAATTCGAATCCATTTTTTCTTTTGCACCAAGATTTCCAAAATTTCAGTGGTAAATACCGAAATTTCGACGAGATTTGCTAAGATTTTGATAAAATTGAATAGAATGAAAAAAGGTCCAACACATGTTAAAAAATTTTATTTTTTTTGTGGATGGTCCTAACATGTCATTAATATTCCCATAAAAGTTTCAGATGATGATCAAGCTTGAGAAATGTTTAAAAATTCGGATAGTGCTAATATCCTAATAAAACGCTGACCGGCAAATTTGAACTGAACGAAAAATAGAAAAAAACCACATTAATATTTTTTGAAATTTTTAGTGCTTGGTTGTGACATATCACTAATGTTCCCATAAAATTTTCAAATGATGATAAATCTTTAGGGATTTTTAAAAATTCAGACAATGCTGTTGTCCTAATAAAAGCATTACCGGCAAACTTCAACCAAATGAAAAATACTTCAAACCATGTTAGAAATTTTTTGTGGATGGTCCTCATGCATCAGTAATGTTGCCATCAAATTTTTAGATGATGATCAATCCTGAGGAATTTTAAAAAATTCTTAAGTGCTATCAGTTTGAATGTAACATACTAACTATTTGACATAAAAGACCGTAAAGTTATAAATTTCAAAAGCATTTCTACTGATATTTGGATTATGAGAGTTACAATTGGCAACATCAATATATAATGTCATCACAAATGATATAAATGAAATAAAATTGAGATATATGATAATTCATCATATATATGAGCATACACGAGCATATTCACCATATATATGAGTATATGACCATGCAAGGGTGGTTAATAAATGAGAGAGCTACTTGTGGAAGGTTGGATGACATCAGAACGTACCGCTCTTCCCGAACCACCTTCAAAGGGCATAATTAAAGAATGAGTATGAATTATGAACTATGAATATGTTTTGCAAGAAGAAGCCTAATTAAAGGAGTACAAACATGTGAAGCATAGAGAACTATACGTTGACGTACCTACGAGTAGCAGTACACGTATGGTGAAAACTGCCAGGTGAGGCTTGAGAGGGCATGGGTTCGAATCCCAGTCTCGGCATATTTTTTTTTCTTTTTTTTTTCTTTGTGCATACAACATGGATTTTATTGGCTTCAAAGATTTCATTGAGCAATCAAAATAGGTTTAAATTTTTTGAAACTTTTAGAGAAGGATTCTGAGGCAATGCATAAGCTCTCCTAAAAAATTTAAATCATGATCACACTAGAACGAATTTATAAAATTCTGACAATGTTACTGTCTCAATTATATTCATTCTATTTTTTATTTTTTTAAAGATAACAAATGAAGTTAAAATCCTTTGAAAATTTTTATTTATGATCCTAGACTTCTTATGATGGTACCATAATATTTTCAAAGTATGATGAAGCTTGTACAATTTTATAAAAATATAATAGTGTTTCTGCTGTTTTTATAAAATGTCTGAAACATTCAATTTTTCAATGAATTTTTACGAAATATGACATTCTTAAGTGTTATTGACCCAAATCCGGTCAAATCTGCTCCTCAAATTTCAAAATCCTGGCAAAAAACCCGAGATTTCGACGAAAAGTGACAAAATTTCATCGATTTTTTTGGATTTACTGTAGCATTTTGAATTTTCTTATCCAGGCGGGATTTTGAATACCGTCTATGTTTGAAATTCGAGATCTGTTGAAATTTCACTGAGATTTTATTCCTTGCTTTACACAAGATGTCAAGGGGATCAAACACAATAAAATAATTAAAACGCTATTAATACCCCACCACGCAGCAGGCAAATGAGCAACAAACTGGATGCATTGGAGAGTAAGAAAGATTTAGATTTGAGGGCTCGCAGCAAAAAGAAAAGTTCTGCAGATCAAAACGAAGAATCTATTATTCATCCAAGCATGCTAACTAGGGTTTTCTCACCAACAAGAACGAATAATAAAAACAAAAATCAATCCAAGACCGGATGTGTGGATCTCCACTCCACGTATGCCTACGAGAGAAGGAAGAGAGGTGGAGGCACGCCTGTTAATCCAACATACGCCCATCTTCTATCTAACAAACGCTCCAGATTTTTTTTATCAACTTTTTGCCTTTCTCATCCCTAGCTCCCCTGCCCTCTCCATGCCCAAAGCGCAGCCGTCCTCCCCACGCTTGTAGTTGCCATAGTCCTCCCTATTCGTGAAGGGGAACCGATAAGCTACTCTAGCACAAAATTATAATTTTCTATCGCGTAACTAAAGAACCACTGCAAGTTATAGATCATGGAATTACCACTAGACGCACAGACCTTTAGCAGAAGTAGAATCGATGAAGCGCATTACTGCGGTTGTAGTCGTACTAGCCTCGCGCTTCCTCCTACAGCTCCTTATGACCATCACAGGTTGCAGATCGTCCTCGTAGGAATGAAAACAGAACGAAAACGGTCGGTAAATGGTTGTTCCATTTTCGTTTCCACATTTTTTAACGGTAACGGAAACGAAAACAGAAACCCCGGAAACGGATACGGAAACGGATAGTGACATAAACGGATGCGGAACGGAACGAAACAGATACGGAAATGAAAGCGAAAAATTCCATAGGAACATAGTACATGACCTATCCAAACGTACCAATTTTGAATGAAAACTAAATGCGTACATGTGGCGCCACCACCACATATATTATTACATCATAACATAGTAGCAAACACAAATAGTTCCACATCATAACATATTAGTAAACACATATAGTTCCGCATCATAATATAGTAGCAAATACATATAGCTCCAAATCGCAAAAACTCAGTTTTTTCTTAAGCTATTTGCCCCCCCCCCCCATATCAGTCCATCATGTTCTCCGTATCAATACCATCGACATCCTCTTGCTCCTCTAACTACAAAGGCAAACATAAAAACAATAGTAATGTTATTGAGAAGACAAATAGAAGCACACTAAACTGAAATAAAACATTACAAGTATTACATTTTCCTTGGAATATTACATAATTTGCAGTGTACAAATCGGAAATACAACAACCAAAGCATTTACAACGAAATGGAGAGCTACCAAACTATATCAGTATAGCTTATTTTTTCTTAGCATAAGGGATAGTGGACAAACTAAACTAATAACAGCATGCACCTTCAATTCAATGATATTGGACAAACTAAACTGCTAACAGCATTCATAAAAGCTACCAGACTTGTAACTAGACTCAAGCTCAAAATGTCCTTTTAAAAATCAAGTTCACACTCTCCAGCCAGTTGTACACTACTAATTAACCAAACTCAACCTATGCAAGATCTTACTCTGCATTTACAGCACCGGCAAACAGAACAATTGGCAAAAGTACTAGGACAAAGCTACCAGATAACAATTGGCAGGCGAAGAATTCTTACGGTGCTTTTAGGCCACAACCTATAGTAGTATTGGCTAGATTGCAGTAATTGCTAACCAACTAGCTAGATTATGAAACCACCAAATAACTTGGAGAATTGGAAGGGAAGGGAAAGCACCTATTGAGGAGGCGTGTTGCCTTGGCCCAGAGGAAGAGGACGGTGAGGAGGAGGAGGAGGAGCACATTGGATGCGAGGGAGAGCAGCATGTAGCCGTCGGATCCGAAGAGCAACCAGGCAGAGACGGTGGCCGCCAGGACGAGGGGTGGCGGCGGCGCGGTGGAGGATGTGTGGTGGAGGCGACGCGGTGGACAAGGGGGGCGGGGGAGGCACGGTGGGTGTCGTCGTTCGGGGCCTTCGTTGGGGGCGGCTCGAGAGCTGAGATCTTAGATGACTGAGGCTTGAGGGTGAGATGAGAACCTGAGAGGCTAGGGTCCCATCACCTCCGGTTGGGACTTCGGTAGTTCGGTGGGCTGGGCTTTACTTTACTGCTTGAGGCGCTTGGCTGGTTCGGAAATTTTGATTATAGCTATACGGAATTTTCGTTCCATTTCCGTCAGAACTGGCTCTCCCGTTTCTGTTTCCGCTTTTGGAAAAAAATCCGTTTTCATTTCCGTACCGACACTTTCCATTTTCGTTTCTGAAAAAAGACTTTCGTTTCCATTTTCTTCCGGAACGGTCGGAAAGTTTCTGTTCTGTTTTCACCCCTACGTCCTCGTCACCATCACAGGTTGCGAATCATCATAGCGTTGAAGCTTCACAGCAATGCCTCCAAGATATCCACACGTACGTGGCAAGGACCCCACGTGCCGGAGTGCTAGCGCTGGCTGCGCGGTTTTGGGCGAAAGAGGTTTGGTGGCTAGGGTTTCGAAAATTCCGAAATTCCTATGGTGTCTCTTAACCCTAAAGCTACCACCCCTCCCTTTATATAGAAGCTCCACAATAGGTCTCTACATTAGAGGCCCATTAGGGACTCGAAGCCCATTAGAAACTCAAAGCCCATAAGAATTCGAATCACCATCCGAATTAAGTCCCAACCTTTTAAGCGTGCGGCACTTTAGGTTCACATATACATGGACATGGCCTGAGTACTCTTACTCGACCATTAATTGGTAGCAATCCTTAGTAAGACATTAATTGGTAGCAATCCTTAGTAAGACGTGCCGACTTCTGAGATATATAAAGATTACATCGGATGAACCTTAACAATGCTTAGTTATATGCATTTCACTTTTCCCTCACGATATCGGTCAAACTCAAGGCTAGTATGTTTCATCCTTGATTAGTTAGCTCGACCACTCTTTCTCGATTACGTGATTCAGAATCCCTAACTATGGTTAACTCTTTAACCGCGAGTAGCATGGTCGTGCATTTCCGGAATCCGACCACTCGAGAGGCCTAGAGATATCTCTCATGTTGTATGGAGGGGCAAATCCCATCTTGATCGATCATACTGCGCAGCATGCTTCACGACAAACCCGAAAACCACCTCTATAACTACCCAGTTACGGAGTAGCATTTGGCAACCACTAAGTAAGTCATTATACATCTCGAATACTTGTGTCAACATCAGGTCTAAATATATAGCTTACACATTGTATATGAAACTAACTGATGATAGTAAGATTACAACGTTCTCGTAGTGTCTCAAGGTAGGTCGATTTAACTCCATGTTCTCTAGCGTATGTCCATATTATTGGTTTGATATCTCCAAATCCATGACCCGTGAAACATGGTCATCAACCAATAAATATGCTAGTCTATTAATATGTGTACTCATGTTTATCGACTAGGGATAACTTTTAGAATAATCATCACAAGTTCATATATACAGTTTCACAAATAAGTCACATATTTGCTAAGAAATAATAATGACATAATTCAAGAAACAAGATAATAAATCATGAACATAAGAAAATATAATCATCTCTATGATTGTCTCCAGGGCATATCTCCAACAATTCACGCCAATGCCATACTACTCCCCAAGGCCACCGATGTCTCCCTCCTGGACTCACCCTTTTCGCAAATCCACCCCCAAACAACACATCTGAGTTCATGTGATTTTCTGTGTGTGTGTTTTCATGTCTACATCTACGCCTTCAATGCTTTCATGTGTGTTCATGTTTGGGTCTCAGAATCTGACGTCTGTTCATGTGTGAGCCTGATGTGTGAATTTGATATGTGAATAATTGACTCTAATGTGTGTTCACGGGTGATCGTTGAGCAATCGTGTTCATGTGTTTGTGCGAGTCTTCTTCATGTGTGAACCACGTTGGTTTATTGGTTGCAAAAATCGTAATCTACTGATATGTGTTCATGCGTGGTCCATGGCATATTCATGTGTGATCCTTGAACTGTGACGCGTGAATTTGATATCTTTTTATCTCTTTTGTAAAAGAGTATTTCAGACTTCATCATTGAGGACAATAAGCCAATCCAAGAATAAGTGAGATTACAAAATAAGTTGGGTTGGCTTAAAATCTAAGTTGGTTATTAAAGCTAGCAATAATCTTATTATTAATAAGCCTAAGCCTAAATAAATAGGCTTATAGAATTGGCAGCAAAATCTAGTAGTGACGGACATAGTAATTGTGTACTATATATAGCTTGCAAGAACAGATTATTTTATCGCTAATAAATTTCTACCACAGTAATAGACGTACGTATAGGGAGGTCAAGTGTACGCCAAAAGAAAATTCGTTAAGCACACATTTTATGCCCTGATTGAAATGCGGGAAGTTTTCTCGGATCCTATATGAGAATTTAACTATTTCGTGTTCCTGTATTCGAACTATTTCGTAGTGTTTAAACTTTGAACTATATCTTAGAGTACAGATGGCCTACCGGGGGCAAGTTAGGAGGGAGGCCCGGCCCATACGATGGATTGCATGGGCTGGCCTAGTTAGTCAGTGACACTGAAACCACAAGACACGTCCATCAAAAAACTCACACGCTCCAAAACCGTTGCCTCACGGAGAGGAGGCACCTGAGCCCACCATGGCGCCACCTCCCCTTCCCCCTCTTCTCCCCGTCCCAGAAAGCTGCCGCCTTCGCCCCCTGGCTCTATGCCGTCATATCCCCACCTATGTGAACTCTTTAAATTGAAGAGAACGGATAGACTACTCTAATATAAAATCAAAAAAAGTTCCCGTGTAACTAAAACCACTGTAAGTTATAGGTTACGGAATTACAACTGGACATACAAACCCATAGCGAAAGTAGAGTCCATGTAACGCATTAGTATGGTTATAGTCGTACTAGCCTCGCACTTCTTCCAACAGCTCCTGGTGACCGTCACAGTTTGCAGATCGTTCTCGTCACTATCACAGGTTGCGGATCACCTAGCGTTGAAGCTTCGTAACAACGCCTTAAACGTATCCACACGTACGGGGCAGGGAGTGCTACCGTTGGCTACGCGGTTTAGGGCGAAGGTGGTGTAACGACTAGAGTTTTAAAAAATTTGAATTCCTATAGTGTCCACCTCTCCCTTTATATAGGCGCCCCACAATAGGTCTCTACATTAGAGGCCTATTAGAAATTTGAAGCCCATCAGAATTCGGATCACCATACAAATTAAATTCTAACCCTTTAAGCATGCAACCCTATAGTTTTACTTATACTTAGACATGGTCCGACTACTCTTACTCGACCATTAATCGTTAGCGGTCCTTAGCAGGACATGCCGACTCCCAAGGATATGTAAAGATCATATCGGACGAATCTTAACAATGCATAGTTATATGTATTTCTCTTTGCCTCATGATATCAATCAAACTCAAAGCAAGTATGTGCCATCCATGTTTAGTTAGCTCGACCACTCTTTCTCGATTACATGACTCAGAATCTCTGACTATGTGTTTGCACCAAAATTTGGCAAGTCTGGTCAAAATCGGAAATAAAATCAAGAGATATGGAATTAACGGATAGGATGAAAAGGTTTGGAGATATTTTGGTAACGGCAAGATCTTTAAGGAAATAACTGTCCGAGATAAGGGCCGATACGGATCAGAACTTGGAACGTGTTGTAATCGGACACGATCGGCCAAAGGGTATAAAAGAAGGACTAGAACAAGCTGTAAAGACAACAACACAATACAATCAACCAGCTTTTATTTTTTCTACTTTTTTCTGTCGACTAGGAGTAGGCTCTGTAATTTAGATCTTTCTTTGTAATCGATTTTGATCAATAAAGTTGCGCATCGCCGATTGTTGATCTTCATCAATTACACCCCCAGGTTTGATTTGTTCTGATTTTGTTGCGCATCGCCTTCTTCAGAATCGATCTACCTTTATCCTCTGATTAGCCTTAATCGGCTAGTTAGACTTACCCTGTTACTTTGATCTTAATCGGCTTCAAGCTGATTGAGTCTAAGCCGATTGATTGTTACGATCGGCTTTTGAGTAAATTTTATATTTTACCTTGTCGATTCTGAGTCAAATCGACCGCACGCTCTGAACTTCGGTGTTAAATGCGGTGTGTCGCTTCGAAACCCTACATCAAGTTTTTGACACCAACACACTCTTAGCACACCCGGTGGGACCGATGTCTTCATCAGGAAAGTCAATTCCACCATCCGATCTGAACGCCGAGGCCATAATCGTCCCAACAATGGACGATTTGACCGCGGAACAACGTTAGGAAATAGAAGCTCGAAAGACAGCGTTGGAGGAGATGATGCTAAGTTGTTATCAGAAAACTAGACGTGGCGTCACTCAAAAATCCGCCCTGCCGACGATCAACGCCCTGGGAGATGCGGGTGTCACAGAACCGGTAAGCCGATATCTACCTGCTCAATCCGAATTATCGGCTATGATTAATCAGTCTGTGCACCACGCCTTAATAAATCAATCATCGGCTCTCGTGACAACGCTCAAGCCAATGATAGCAAATAGCGTCAAGTCTATAGCCCAGGAGTTAGCCTCGTCAGGAAGCCTGCTTGACCCGTTATAAGCTCTGCCTAATTATCCTGTTTTTTCAGTAGCGCAAAACACGCAGAGCTCAACAGTCGATCCTAAACCATCGGCCATAACCTCACCCCCTACAATGATGCCTACTCAACCGACCGTAATATTGCCTAGAGATCCTCGGTCAAGTGGGGTAAGCCATTACCATTCCTACACCGATGCCGCGAAGTTAGACGCATCAATAAACCTGCCGCCATCGGCTCCGTTCTATGCCTTTCCCCAATCAGTTCCCAAGCCGATTGGCTCCGAGAGATTCTCTCAAGATCCTACCATGCTTAGAAACCCAGGTCCACATAGGGTAGTAACATATTCAGAACCGTTTGTCCCAGTGCCGGAACCTCAAGGCAGGCATAATCGGCATGATCAATATGGTCGTGTGCCGACGATGCGGCATAATTGGCAACCCGAGCTTGCACTCAGGGGGCAGGCTGCCAACTATGACCAACATTATCAAGGGCCTGCTATGCCAATGGCCGATAATGTAAATTGGGCAGATCAGATTTCCACTGTTTTACGGGACCGATTCGCATACGACCCAAGGGAAAGGTTATCGGCTATAGAAAGCCTTATCCTGATTACAAAGATCGTATGCCATACCCTCATAATTTCAGAGTACCAGACTTTGCGAAATTCTCTGGCGATGATTCAACTACAACGTTGGAACACATCGGACGCTTTATCGCTCAATGCGGCGAAGCGGCTCAGTCCGATGGACTCAAAATAAGACTATTCCGTTGTCATTATCCGAGCGACTTTTACCGGTTTACTGTTTACCTCGAATTCGGTCCACTTATGGAACGATTTGGAAAGCCGATTTCACGAATATTTCTTTTCGGCGGTTTGGAGCTCGTGGATTTCGATCTAAGCTCGTCACGTAAATTTGGGAATCGTCAATCGATTACATTAAAAGGTTTAGGAAACTAGGAATCGATATTTTAGCGTCACTTTGCCCGATAATCAACTTGCTGATTTGGCGTTTCAAGGGTTGATTCCTCCGCTTAGGGAGAAGTTTGGAGGGCAAGAGTTCACTGATCTGAGCCACTTGCTTCATCGTGTATCGGCTCAAGAAAGCCGATTCCCTGATAGTAAAGCGTTTAAAGATAGATTCAAGAACAATAATAATAAGGAGAAAGACAAGGCCAAAGTCAATATGGTCGAATATTGTCCTAGTGATTCTTCAGAAGACGATGAAGCAGAAATAAATATAGCTGAATGGGTAAAGGGATCTAAAAAATCCTTAGTCTGTTCTTGGCTAAAGCCGACTAGAAATAAGTCGGAAGTTAAATATGCCTTTGATGTTTCCAAATGTGATCGTATTTTTGATCTATTATTGCAAGAAAAGATAATTCGGTTACCCGAGGGACATATTATACCATCGGCTGACGAGATCAAGAAACGCAGGTATTGCAAGTGGCACCATTCTTTTTCTCACAATACTAATGACTGCAATATTTTCCGTCAACAGATCCAGTCAGCTATTGAGGACGGTCGGCTAAAATTTGCTGACGAGCCGACTATGCAAGTCGATGCTGACCCGTTTCCAATCAACATGGTTCAATGTTCGGCTAAAGGAAAGGAGCCGATGCATGATGAGCCAAAGAAGGATCGGCAGGTCGATATGCAGCTGAATTCAAACGCTGGTCAAACGCTGAAAATTACGATCGGCTCACTACAAGTAGAAGCCGATCACGAGGGAAAAAAATCAAGGACCATTAAACCCAAGGGCAATCCTCGGGTGGGTAAATGGTACAAAGCTGAAAAATCGCCATCAAAGCAATTAGCCAAAAGGCCGGGACCAACTTTCTCACAACTGATGGATAAATACGAAACGATGAATAGCCGACCGCGATATCCTGCTCGTCGGTCGGATAATTTATATCACACTGAAAACGTAGAAAGGGCCCATAGAAGATGTCCTTTTTGGCAGTTTTGTTGGGAAAGGGGAGTAGCACTGCTATCCCCGTACACGTGCCCGATGGAACATTACCCCCGCGACGATTGGCCAAGGCAATCGGCTAAAGATAGGTTGTATGGGCCGATTCGGGGTTACAACGAAGGTTTCAGAAAGCCTGTTCACGAAAGGATATCTGAACCAAAGCAAGAATCAAACCAGGTCGAAGTACGGAGGTCAAACATTGACCAAGATAATCTCGTCGGCAAGATAAGAAAACCAGTAGAGCCTAAGCCTAGATGGTGTCCGTCTGGCCTTAGCCGATCGCAACGCCGGTGACTTCAGAGGCTAAGGACTCAAGAGATTCGGGAAGCCGACGCAGAAAAACAGAGGGATGAAACTTTCAATGAGCTTCGTTCGGTCAAAATTGTCAAGAAAGAATGGAGGAAAAAAGAACAAGCTGAAGAAGATTTTGAATCGGCGGATGATCTAGACTTTCCTATGATTAGGGACGATACACCACCAATGGATATCAACATGGTGTTCACACTGCCAGCCGAATTCAAAATCAAAACTGAATCGGCTAAAGAAACTTTTGCCCAATCTTGTTCGGGAGTCCAAAACGCAATCTTCGAGAAACCCAGAGATGATCATCGGCATTTAAAACCGTTATATCTAAAAGGATATATAAATGGAAAGCCGATATCAAGGATGCTGGTAGATGGCGGAGCCACAGTAAATTTGATGCCTTACACGACTTGCAAGAAATTGGGTAAGTCCGATGAAGACTTGATTAAAACTAACATGGTTTTAAACGACTTCACAGGCGATCCCACAGAAGCCAAAGGCGTCATGGTTACAGAACTAACCGTTGGCAGTAAAACTTTGCCGACCGCATTTTTTGTTATTGACACCAAAGGAAATTACAGCGTTCTGCTGGGAAGAGATTGGATTCACGCCAACTGCTGTATCCCATCAACTATGCATCAAGCGCTTGTTCAATGGAATGGAGAAGTTGTTGAAATTGTCACGGCCGACACATCGGCTCACATTGCCATGGCTAGTTTCGATGCGAATTGGCAACATGAAGAAGCAGGGTGTATATCAGGAAAAACATTAGAAGATTGCGATTTCATCTGCGTGAGCAAGACAGGACTTATGCCGATCAGTGTCAAGCCAGGCACATTCGATCGAGCAAACGAAGTGCTACGCCGATGGGGACAAGAAAAGCAGTGAAGGCATTACAAGATAAAATGCAAAGTTATCGGCAAATAACAGATAGCTATGAAGCTATAGAAGACTTTCAAGAAAATGAAAAGTTGGGTCATGGCTTTACGTCTACCGATCTGCTTGAAGAAGTTGATATAGGTAGTGGTGATAGAAAAAGACCAACTTTTGTTAGTGCAAATTTAGATGTAAGATATAAAGAAAAATTGATCGAAATTCTTAGAAAATATAAAGATTGCTTTGCTTGGGAATATTACGAAATGCCCGTTTAAGCCGACAATTGGTAGAACATCGGCTACCCATTAAACAAGGTTATAGGCCGCTTAAACAAGACCTAGGCGTTTTAATCCGGCTCTGTACAAAATCATAAAAGTGGAGATAGAGCGATTGTTGGAGGCTAAATTTATAAGACCTTGTCGATATGCGGAGTGGGTTTCCAACATTGTTCCAGTGATGAAGAAAAACGGAAAACTGCGAGTATGTGTCGACTTTAGAGATTTGTACAAAGCGACACCAAAGACGAATACCGATGCCTATAGCCGATATGCTTATCGATGCTGCGTCGGGAATAAGATCATGAGTTTTACGGGCGGGAATGCCGATACAATCGATATTCATGGCGAAGTTTATATACCAAAAACAACTTTCGATGTCCCGGTGCAATAGGGTTATTTGAGTGGGCGGTTATGACCTTCGGATTAAAGAACGCTGGAGCAACATATCAGCGAGCCATGAATTTAATTTTCCATGATTTAATCGGCCACATCGTTGAAATATACATTGATGATGTCGTGGTAAAATCTGCAGAGGACTTGCAAAGATTTGGTCGATCTAGAAAGAGTTTTCCAGAACATAAGATCGCATGGCTTGAAGATGAATCCTTTCAAATGTGCGTTTGGCGTGTCGGCTGGATAATTTTTGGGTTTTATGGTGCATGAGAGGGGGATTGAAGTCAATCAAACAAGGGTCAAAGCCATAGTCGATACAATGCCCCCGACGTGCAAAAATGAGGTACAGAAATTGATCGGCAAAATTAATTATCTTCGAAGGTTCATCTCTAATCTTTCCGGACGAATCCGCGCATTTACCCCACTGTTGAAACTGAAGGATAATCAAAATCAAGAGTTTGTATGGGGAGCCGATCAGCAAAAGGCTTTTGACGATGTTAAGAAATATTTAGCCAATCCTCCGGTTTTGGCCGCGCCACAAAATGGGGTTCCATTCAAGTTATATATATCGGCTGAAAAGGAGACTATAGGGTCTATTTTAGCACAAGAAGTTGATAGAAAGGAGAGGGTTATCTTTTATTTAAGCCGACGCCTTCTTGATACTGAAGTCAGGTACCCCTCCATTGAAAAATTATGCTTGTCTTTATTCTTCTCATGTACAAAGCTAAGACATTACATTTTAGCATCGGCTTGTAAAGTAATCTGTAAAACCGATGTTATAAAATATATGTTGTCAGCTCCAATCCTACGAGGTCGACTTGGCAAATGGGCTTATGCCTTGGTTGAGTTCGACCTGTCCTATGAATCGGCCAAAGCAGTCAAAGGGCAGGTATTAGCCGATTTTATAATAGGACATGATACTACTACTGATTTGGTATCCGTAGCCCCTTGGCAATTATTTTTTGACAGGTCTGTGTGCAGAGAAGGTGATAGAATCGGTATAGTGCTTATATCACCTAAAGAGCATAACTTCGAGTTTGCATTTCGGCTAAATAGTCGATGCTCAAATAATCAGGCAGAGTACGAAGCATTGCTCAAAGGTTTGCAGTTATTGGAAAATATTGGAGCAAGTACGGTTGAGGCATACGGGGATTCTATGCTAATTATACAGCAAGTCAAGGGAGAATACCAATGTCGAGACAAGATACTGCTAAAATACTTGGAGCAATGCATAGAGATCGTCGGATCATTTACGTCGTTTTCTATCGGTCACGTCCCTAGAGAGTTGAACGATAGAGCCAATGCCTTGGCTCAACAGGCATCAGGGTACAAAGACCTCGACCGATATCAAGTGACTGAGCTAATAGATAAAGCCATCATGTGTGTGGATGTCGCGGATTGAAGGACGCAAATAAAGAAATACCTGATCGATCTATCTGAGCCGACAGAACGCAAAATTAGGCAACGAGCTTTGAAGTACATTGTTATGGACGATACTTTGTACTATCGGACGATGGAAGGATTGCTATTAAGATGTCTTGGGACCGAGGAAGCACGAGTGGCAATGGATGAAGTACATGAAGGCATTTGCGGTTCTCATCAATTGGCCCATAAAATGAAATGGATGCTTAGACGGACAGGTTACTTTTGGCCGACAATGCTAGAAGATTGTTTTAAATACTACAAAGGTTGTCAAACTTGCCAGAAATTTGGCAATGTACAATTAGCACCAGCATCGGCTTTGCACCCAATTATCAAGCCATGGCCGTTTAGAGGTTGGGGAATAGATATAATCGGCCAAATATTTCCTGCATCGAGTAAAGGCCACAAGTTTATTTTGGCAAGAATCGATTATTTCTCAAAGTGGGTTGAAGCTATACCACTTAAGAAAGTAACCAGCGTTGAAGCCATCGGTTTTGTTAATGAACATATTGTTCATCGGTTTGGAATACCGCAAACAATTACAACCGATCAAGGCACGGTTTTTATGTCCAATGAGTTTCAGGCTTACGCAACAAGTCTGGGAATTAAACTATTGAATTCATCCCCATACTACACTCAGGCTAACGGACAAGCCGAGTCGTCCAATAAAACGCTGATTAAACTAATCAAAAGAAAAATCAATGAAAAACCAAGGAATTGGCATTCAACTCTATCGGAGTCGCTTTGGGCGTATCGGCTAGCTTATCACGGAGCGACGAAACTTTCACCTTACCAGCTGGTGTATGGTCAAGAAGCCGTTCTACCCGTAGAGATCAACATTGAATCCATACGAATAGCCAGACAGAACGGTTTGTCGGCTCAAGTTATAACAATTTGATGATCGACAATTTGGATGAATTGGCAGAATTACATTTGTCTATGCTTGATCGGCTTAAAAAGAATAAAATAAGGGTGGCAAAAGCATATAATAAAAAGGTCGTGCCTAAATCTTTCGATCAAGCCGATTTAGTATGGAAAACGATTTTGCCTGTTGGTTCGAAAGATAACCGATTCGGAAAATGGTCGCCTACGTGGGAAGGACCATACAAAGTTAGTCGGCTAGTCGGCGAAATTGCACGCATACTAGAAACGTTGGAAGGATGTGTATTGCCTAAAGCTATTAACGGAAAATATTTGAAGAAGTACTATCCTAGCGTTTGGATTGGAGCCTAGCCGACTAAGGATCACGTTCAGAGCCAAGATTAACACGATGCTGTTAATCGTCTAAAAGGATTGCAAACTCGAAAAATACAACTAGTAAGCAAGATGAAAATCGGTTAAACAGCCGATTATAAACATAACAAAAGTTACAAAGTATTCAGGATGCAAAAGTTACAAAAGCATTCAGAGCAAGTGTTTTCTTAAAAACGGCCCACAAACTTTCATATCTCAAGTCATTTTTGGATGCCTGAGCCCGGGAGGGTTGTGCCTAGAGCCGATAGTGCACCAACAGCCTTTGCAATCACACATTGAACTTCGTCAATGATGCGATCGTCCTCCTTTGCGCTCCCTGGCACTGGCACTACCTTGGCCGATTGTTTTTTCACACTTGCCACAGCCATGGCGATACCAAGCTTTTGATCCTTTATCTCCGATGCAGTTTTTTCCATGGAGTGCTGGCCTTCTTGGATTTGTTTTTTTGTCTTAGCCAACTCTTCCAAAAGAAATTTCTTCGTGTTTTCAAGTTTGGAGAGGGACTCCTTGGTCGACTTCAGCTGCTGTGCGTTGGCATCAAATTTGCATTTCTTTGCCTTCGCGTCTGCGACCAGTTCGTCCAGAAGCTTTTGATCAGCTTCTTGGGCTTCGCGGCGATCAATTCTGGCTTGTGCTTCCTCGACTTCGAGTCTTCTCTCGTCCAAGTGGCACACGTTCAGAAGTGCTGCCATTGCTTCTGGAGGTAAGTCGGCTTCAACGACCGCCATGGCATCTCGGATCGGCTAGTTATTCGCCAATATCTCCGACTGCGGCCTCATGACTAGATCGAAAAGCTTGTTTAATTTTTCCTTCATGTCTGGGGCAGAGGTGACAACAGCCGACGCTTCCTTCGATACTTCCAGGATTCTCCGGATCTCGGTGTCATAATCATCAGTGGCCATGATCTCCGGGTCGTCGAGATCGGCCAAGGAGAAACCCAACAAGTTGGTCGGGTCAGAAAGCTCCGGTAGGTCGACAGACAGAGCTGTTGGAGTAGGCCGTGGTTGAGGGACTGGTGCAAAAGTCTTCGGAAGATTGGCCAAGATCTTCGCAACTTGAACAGATTACGTTGGCTAAAGGAAGTAAAATATAGAGTAAGCCAACGTATCAAAAATACATAATTTACTAAATGAATCATGATGACCTACCTCTCTAGTAGCCGACGCATGTGGCGAACTCTCGCCGCTCTGTTCATTAAGCTTGGGGACCTTCTTGGTTGCAGCCTTGGTATACTTTCGCTTTTTTTTGAAAATTTATCGGCTTAGTAATCTTTGTCAAAAAAAAAAGATTGAGTAAATGATAAGTGAAAGTCGATAAAAGACTTACTGGGTTGTTTCTGTTTTTCTAAGTCCGAGAGAGATGGGCTCTGAATGCCCAAAGACCTGGAAGCGTAGCCGGTAATAGCAGCCGATTGCTGCTGTTTCCTGGGTTGGCCATCGCCCGATGGGCCTGAAGCCGCCTTGTTCCCAATTACCTTGTTCTGCAAAAGGAAAAAAGTTAGATTCAAGGTACAGGTTCATGTAAGACAAAATAGGAGATTTGGACTCTAAGCCGATACCTCGCTAGAGACACCTAAGCGCGTGTTAGTATATCCGGACGAAGTAGCCTCACTGCTAGAATCAGCGTCGGATACTAACGTTGGCTCCGGAAGATTCGGAAAAAATTCATTAATAATGTTTGACGGAGACTTTGATCGATACAAAGCTGCTGCAATGACTGACCACCACGAAGTGTAGCCTCCTGCCCGTCTGGTGTTCAAAAAGAAGTGTGGCAAATATTGAATTTGCAGATCATCGGATACTTCAAGAACGATCTCGGCCGACACAGCATTACAGACTCTGGCCCTTGGCTCAAGCCGATCAAGAAGCTGAAGACTCGGAATCAATTGACCAAATCCCAGTTGTCTTGCATAAATGGATGGATGGTAGAATTCATATGATGGCTGGTATGTCCGATTCCTTGTGTAGAGACCAGCATGAAGAATACAAGGAGAAATAAAGATTCTATACAAACTGAGGGTCTCCGAAGACATCTCAGAACTGTCGGCTTCAAGTCTAAGGAATGAAGGCCATGGAAAATCGGCCACTTGGCTATAGCTGAAAAAATCTCGCTGCCTCAAATCCGCGCCGCTCAAATTAAGGAAAAAGGACATATATTTCTTTGAATCAGCTACTGTAATTTTTGTCTCGCCACCAGAACACATAATGAAACGTTCGCCAAAAGATCGGCTTGCTTGATATTGGGGAATGGCGTTCTCAGGATTGTCTTCTCTTGGGAAAGTTGTATCTTCGGTAGGTTCTAAGTCAAAAGGTCGGCTAAAGAAGCAACATAGCCAGACCTGAATAAACCATAAGGGACCTCCTATGTTACCCACGGTGAAGTCGGCAAAACCCTTGTAAAGCCGACTCCTAATGACATGCATCATCCGTATCTTGCTCAGGAATGTTTTTCCAAGTGCAAGCCGACGACCCTCTACTAATCCTTCAATGATAGTCGATACACTTGAGTTGGTCCCAATGAAGCTCCACAAAATGTAAATCGGTCAAGCCACAAAGTTAAGGAAAGCAATGTGCTCCTCATCCGATACTAATCCATTTACTCATATTATTGGCTATATACTTGGACCAGACCTTCGCCTTTTGATCGGATAAGCTTATGTTTGGGTTTGGCACTAAAAGCCGATATTTGTTCCCCGTCCGGTCTCAAGCAGCAGAGCTGAGCAACATCCAGCAAGGTTGGGCCGATCATACCAGTGCGAAACATAAAAGCATTAAACGAATCCGACCAGAAATAACAAGCTGTGGCCACTAAGGGCTCGTTGGCCTCTGGATCGACTAAACTCAAGGGAATGCATTCTGCGATGCCCATTCTCTCCCAAGACTCTCTTTTCTTGGCTGCTACTCGATTGTACCAAGTTTTCCAACCTTTAAGTGCAGTCGGCCAAGCCTTAAAACTCTTACTCCAACCCTCAATATTATATCCTCTAGCCGATAAGGGAGACGAGTTACTTCTTGATCAATGATCAGAGTGCATCTAAGTTTCCTAATGGACCGAGAAAGAATTGATCAACACTGTTGGGAATTGGGATAAGTACCTGAGAGGAATCCATTCAGCCGATCTTAGGTTGAAAGCCGATTGCAGTCAAAAGAGTTGGCGTGCCAGTGAGAACAAGGTGCAGAAGGAAGAAGCCGATTGCGAAAGGCGTGAGAGCTCAAGCGCGTGAAAAATGACTGAAGTGGGGGCCGCATTTTATAGCGTGGTGAAAATTTGAAGCGGCGGGAAGTGAATCTCAAAAGGCGCGAGTAGTTAAAACGCACTACCTGCATGTCAGAGAATTACGGCGCGAATAAAGTGGCAGTTATTGAGCGAAGTTCAACAGTTAGCCGATAAAATTGCAATTTTTTACAGATGACAAGTCATCTCTCAAAAATGGGGGGCAATGTTTGCACCAAAATTTGGCAAGTCTGATCAAAATCGGAAATAAAATCAAGAGATATGGAATTAACGAACAGGATGAAAAGGTTTGGAGATATTTTGGTAACGGCAAGATCTTTAAGGAAATAACTGTCCAAGATAAAAGGCCGATACGGATCAGAACTTGGAACGTGTTGTAATCGGACACGATCGGCCAAAGGGTATAAAAGAAGGACCAGAACAAGCTGCAAAGACAACAACACAATACAATCAACCAGCTGTTACTTTTTCTACTTTTTCCTGTCGACTAGGAGTAGCCTCTGTAATTTAGATCTTTCTTTGTAATCGATTTTGATCAATAAAGTTGCGCATCGCCGATTGTTGATCTTCGTCAATTACATCCCCAGGTCTGATTTGTTCTGATTTTGTTGCGCATCGCCTTCTTCAGAATCGATCTACCTTTATCATCTGATTAGCCTTAATCGGCTAGTTAGACTTACCCTGTTACTTTGATCTTAATCGGCTTCAAGCTGATTGAGTCTAAGCCGATTGATTGTTACGATCGGCTTTTGAGTAAATTTTATATTTTACCTTGTCGGTTACAGGTCAAATCGACTAGCACGCTCTAAATCCGGTGTTCGTCTGGTGTGCTGCTGTCAGAAACCCTACATCAAGTTTTTGACGCCAACACTATGGTTAACCCTTTAACCGCGAGTAACATGATCATGCATTTTCAGAATCCGACACTCGAGAGGCGTAGAGATAGGGTTGAAAACGGAAATAGAAAATCCGACCGTTCCGGAGAAAAATAAAAATAGAAACCTTTATTTGAAAACAGAAACGAAGATGAGAGAGACAATTCCGATAGAAATGGAATGGAAATTTCGTACAAATTAAACCAGAATTCCAACCCAACTAGACAACCCTAACTTACAACACTAGCTTAGGCCCAACTGGCGTACCCTAGTCAACACTCAATAGTCACTAGTATAGTGCCTGTGCTAACGCTACGACGGCAGTACACCCGCTTATCAATTAAATAAGAAGATAAGAATGAATACAACACTTAATAATAAAAGAGAGATTTAGAATTTTAAATGAATTTAGAAAGAAAAACGGAACTAAATGGAGGTCGAATAGGCGAAAACGGGCTCCCAAAAGATTTTAAATCAAGAAAGAGAAAGAAAAAAGAATTTTCTGATCTTAGATTATTTTTTTGCAGCTTCCACAGAGAGCACAGCGTGCTCTCTGGCTTGGCTGAGGCAAGGGAGGGAAGGCCGGGGTGGCGGCCGGTCATGATGGGTCGGCCGTGCGGCGAGATCGCCGGCACCGACGCCTGCGGGGGAGAAGTCACGGTTGCGGTGAATTTCACCGGGAAAGATGACGGTGATGGCTTGGGTTACCTCCAAAATCCGGTGATCTTTACAAGAGGGAGCACTTGGGGATTTACGCAATGCGATGGGGTGGAGGAGAGCTCGTCGGCTTTTATAGCACCGAAACAAGCATATTTATGGAAACCATAATTTGGGATCAAATCAGATTGGGAGGAAATTTTGGCAATAGAGCACGAAATTTGGGGAATTAACACCATAGATGGAAAGAGGAGATTTGGTGCGGGGTTGATGGAGCTTTGGAGCTTCTTTCTTGCTTTAATGGAGGAGGAAGAGAAGAAGCTTCTGCAGTGCAAGTGCAGACTAAAAGAAGCTACAGGTGAGTTGCCTTCATTTTTAAATATAGAAGGATTTTTGAAAAGATAGCACATTAGGTTAAAAATTCTAAAAAATCTCAAAAAACTTTCGATTATTTTGTACTTAATAAAATTATTTTCAAAAAAATAAATTATAAATTTGTCGAGAGCACGGCGATCATGAGGTCGTGACCAAGAACCTCGCCAAGCGTCGGCAAAGCCAGCGATGGCGACCGTGGAGCCATTGCGGACTGCGTTCTCCGCCGCCCGCCCATCTCCGGTTTCCTTTTCCCAGCACGTAATGTATGGTCCTTTCCTTTTCCAGGAAATTTGTTTCCTTTTCCTTAATTCCAGGATGTTTGTTTCCTTTTCCTTGTTGATGCTGGAGGTGAGGGAAGGTCTGTTGTGGGCCACATGGATGATTTTGGAAAAATATGGAAAAATAAACTGCGCTCGCCGACCGCTGAATCCGCAAAGAAAAAGATAAAAATTAAATGCTTTCATGGCCACTTTGGTTCCATGAGGAAAATTGAAAAAATTAAATAACACTCACAAGCAGTTGGTTCCTTAGATAAAAATGAAAACAAAAATTCAGCGCTCTCCGTATACCAAATTAAACTCTATGGGGCTAGATCCGTAAAAAGTCTCGAGAAAGGTCATATTCGGAAAAAATCGATCACAATGCCGGGACAATAAAAATTCAAGTCTTATTTCCTTGCATGCGGATCCTCCTATTTATTTCCTTGTTTGATTCACCCTCCTTGAAATATGTAGTACATTACAATTTTGGCCAAAAAAAAATTCAAATCTGGTTTCCTTGCATGCGGATCCTCCTTATTTATTTCCTTGTTTGGTTCGCTCTCCTTCCAAATATGTAGGTGGGGAGGTCATTGTGGGCCACAGGATGATTAGACACACTAAATAATGACCATCGGATGTGGGTGAGTAAAACTGAGGAAAGATCTGAAACGTTCATTTTGATGAATGCAAGTTTCTGAGGACGTTTTGCTGGGTGCACGAATATTGGGCCATCTCTAATGAGGTGCATTATTTAGGGTGGACGTAGAAAAATTTGCTTAGGTGTATTATAAAGGGGTATAGATAAAACTCTAGTACTCAACATTTCTTGTTCAGGTCTCAAGAGTCAGGACCTGTCAGCCACCACCACGACTCCCCGAGTCCCTGGTGTTCCCCCCTGCACGTATTCCCCTCTCGGCTCCCCTCCCCAAGCTTGTCTCCACCTTCGGCACCGACGACAGCGGCCGCCAGGACTCGGTAAGACTATTTCCCCACTCCAACGTGCCGTATTGGGTGTGATCTATGTGGGGTTGGAGACTTCGGTTGCTGTTCTAACCTTAGGGAGCTGAAAACTGTAGCTTCGATGGTCCTTCCCTTGTGATCTGCTCGTCCATGTGCTCAGATGCTCATTGCTGAACAAGGTGGAGTTCAATGCCATGTTGATCAATATTTTTTATCTCTACTGTTGTGCTATTGTTATCATCTTTGCATATCAATACCCTGGCTCTTATGAAGATCAATACCCTGACTAACCTGTAAGTAAGAAGTTGCGAAGACAATGGGCAATGGAACTAACCCAGTCAACCTTGATTTCTCTGAGGTAAATTCTTCACATGTATGATTATCTGAAAAGTAGGATGAACACTATTGCACCAAATTTGACCGCATTCGTGGGCGAATTAGTTGGTGCTTGCCTTATTGCACACGGTGGCAGTTTGCTAAATTTGGCCAAGCAGCTTGGCAGCACAATTCAGATACTTGGTGCAAAGAAGGTGATTGTCCTATATGTAATCCTGGGAACATTTCATTGTTTTCCGTTCTCAGTTTTTTTGGGGGATGATCCTGCACATCTATATGCTCAAGATTGGTTATGAATCTTTGTAGTTGTATTACTTTTTCATCTAAGAAACATGGAACAAAGAGGCAAGATGTTCCTATCTTCCAGTCAAGGTATGTATGGGAGATAAGCAGGATGCATACAAAGTCCATGTTCTCTTTTATACGGTCTTTCCTAATAATGTAACTAACATCCATTAATGGCATGGTTGCAAACGATTTGTTTATGTGATCTGTAAATTGTAAAGATCTTCCTTTCTCACAAAAAGAACTATACACTTTGTTTCTTTCCAGGCTTTATTCAGAGCTCTGAAGACAAAGCATTCTACACCATAGTATGGTCTCATCTATCATGCATCCTTAATTGGTCAGGCAGCTCCAAAGCAAGGGAAAGAACTTAGGAGGTCTGCAGGTTCCACTAAGGGAAAGCCCAAGATAGAAATGTATGAAAAGGACCGGAAGAAGGGCGCTGAGGCTTCAATTACTCCTGCTAAGGTAAGCAGTATCACCATTCTCTGTCTTCAATTATTATGGGGAAGCTTTCCAATAATAGATGACATAGGACAATAGTATAGATGTTTTCTGTTACCTTGGTCAACTTCAAGAAAAGTAGTTGTCAGAACTGTTAAGAGCTGTGCTAGGGTAATGGATGTTTGGCTAATTAATGTAAAGAACATCCTTTGCCTACAGTATACTTAGGCGAACATCCTTTGTTATGTGGTTGGTATTTTATTTTTCTCGCAGCTATGAAAAATACTTGGAACTCATATAATTCATCTTGACTTGATGTTCACATTTGAATTTATGACAGACCTACAATCCTGCGGCTGATCTGGTACTTGGATAATCCATTGAACAAGCACCTAAGAAGCTTGAAGTGGCTTCAAAGAAGTTATATTGAAGTTCTCTTAGAAGTTATATCTAAGAGAATATCGAATTTCTCATCAGCAAAGCCTCCGCTAGGTATCTTCTTTGTAGCTATTGCTACTCGCCTGCATCCGAGATATTACTCGATATCTTCCTTACCAAGGTACCCTTGTCCTTGTAATGTCGTTCTTGATCTGTGCAAGCGTTCTTGCTTTGTCCCTAACGAAGAAGTGCTTATGACTTTTGATTTAGCTATACTTGTGAAGGACCAAGATGGCGAACAGAGGGAGGGGTGAATGGTCGCAAATAAAAATTCCCCCAAAATACTCCAACAAAAACCTCGACAAGATCGCTCAAAAGAAATTGTGAAAAACCCGAAAAACTAGACAACTATGTGTACCTCAAGCTTGTATGGATAAGTACCATAAAATATGTGGGGATTTTTGAGTCACAATCCTGGTTGTCTAGTGTCCAAGGTAAAGAGGAATCAATTCAAACTCTTGCTTTTAGAAAGGACATCAATTCAAATCACAAAAGTCATTTTCAGAAAAGCAAAAGCAGAATTTCCAGAACTTGTCCTCAATTTGCACAGGAGGTTGGTGGGTTTCTGCAGCTCACAAAATTCTGAGAATTTTTCTCCCTATTAGAATCCGAGTCGTGAAGAACTTCACCAAATTTCTCCTCAAAAAGCCTTACAGAAAAAACAGGAAAAATATAAGAACATAGTATGCTCAAGAACTTCGAGCAGAAAGTTTGGAGCTCGGTTTTCACCTCATGGCGACCAAACGGTGCAACAAGTGAACTCCAAAATTTTTCTGCAGTTGTATATCAGAGTCCCGCACCTCCTCCAACAAGAATCACTCAAAAAGGATTTTTATATATTTTTACAAAAATCAAAAACTGACTGCTGCGCGAAGAACAAGTTCTGAACAAAGTTGGAACTTGAAAAAAAAGATGTTCTCTACTCAATCCAAGAGTGCAAAAGAGATGTCAAACCAAATGAACACACTCAAAACATCCAAGATCAGCAGCATTTAGAAGGAAGGGAGGCAAATCCAAATTACTTGAAAGTAAATTGCGAGAATGTAATTGCGGGAAAGTAAATACTGAATTTAAATTGCGTAAAGTAAAGATATAATGTAAATGCGCAAAATAAATGTCGGGACCCGAATATGCAAATCCGGACCCTCTGTGTATTCAGCACTAGTCCAGGATCACGCTAGTGCACACAGTCTCAACATAGATGAAATATCATAATCATACACAGCGGAATAATAAATAAAGACTTCATCTATTAATATAGAACTATTGAACGACCTTAAGGTCAAACTTACACTTGTGAGGCCTTGGTGGCTTCAACTCAAAATAAATAAACAACAATGAATGAAGAACGTCGATTTAATCCCATCAATATACCACAGGCAACTGACAAGGTTCAACTCCTAGATAATCGCCTCCTCGTGGTACTTCTCCTCCTTCGAAGTTGTGGTCTTCTTCTCAACTGATGATTTTGTGTGTTGCAAGGGGGTGAGTACATAAAGCACTCAACAAGTCGTGCACAGAATGCAATTCTAACATAGCTATATGCAAGGATTATTCCAAAGAAATGGCTAACATGGCTATTTTGCAAAAAACAGCATTTGTAAATTAATACAGTATATAAATTTGAAAGACAGTAAAACAAATACCTGTATTAGATAGATTCAACAGTTCTCAAGTAAAACAAGTTTCCAATCCTAAGTCAAGTTCCAACCTTTCATGGCAATCCTGTCATCCCATTCCAAGTTTTCATTTAACAAAAGTCTAACCCTTAACTGTAATTCCCGAGCTTTGCTCAATACCGTGAGCACGGCTATTCGAATAGGTTTACACTCTGCAGAGGTTATGCAGTTTACCCACACGACGTGATATTCTCTTTGTGCCTGGCCATCAGCACACTTCCTTTGGTGCACCGGCAGAGAATTCACGACAAAGCCTTTCAGGAACCTCTACATTAACCAAAGAACCTCTCCGGTGTTGCCTTCGCTATCACTCCTCTCACGCAGTGCCAGCCGAAGTATAGGACAGGCCAACACCGTTGGATGGGTACCAAGCCGCAGCACAGGTACGCTCTCCCGCACAGGTACACTTCCGTGTACTGTCGCCCCGAGGTATCAGAGGAAAGATATCAGAACCCTAATCAACTATGTCTGTCCCATATCAGACATGTGGTCGCATGATTGACTCAGGTCAAAGACTTGCAAGGTTAAGTCCTTAAGATGATCGAGGCAAGACTTCCACATACCCCCTGCCCATCGGGCCCACCTTGGCATTCTCGCCCCTTGCCACTTGCCCCAATCTAAATCATAACCACCCCAGCTTGATTACCAAGCACCACGTGCCATCGACAATTTAACCTCGTTGCGTGACATCCTCTCGCCACCGCAACTCAATCTCATCGTGTGACCACACATGACACACAAGTTCATAACATCGTTCCATATTCCATTAGTCAAGATTATTTATCAAAGACTAAAGTACATGTGATGGCGTGGTATGACTAAGCAACTAATACGGTCTAACCATCCCATGTTGATTATTATTACTAACCAACTATAATGAACCAATCTAGGGTGACAATATATCATGGTATACAAATGGCAAGGTAGGGTATAGAGCAATTGGGTATAATAGCTAAGTCTCAAATTTAATTGAAGGCATTTGTACATGTCAAATAATATGCAATAAAGTAAAACAATATAGCAGTTTTTGTAATCGTAGGTTCAACATGATCAAAGCACAACTTGCCTGGCACTTGCTATAAACTGCTCTTTACTCTTTTTAATTGATCTTCGGCTTCATCAACTTTTGGCTCTTCAATCGAATGCTTCGACTTCCTCGTCCTTCAGCTACTTCGGGTAACTTCTGAACGACATGTCTAACGACAAAAAAGCACAAATACAACAAAACTCAAAAGCAATTCAAATAAACTCCAATTTAATATTAGATTGGTACTGAATGGAAGGATTGAATTTAGGAACTTAGATTTGATCAAGATCGGATGAAAGAGAACAAAGCTTTAAGATTTATCGAGAAGGTTACGATCGATAATTAGGGAAAACGGAGTATTTTCGGGGATATCCTTCGAGATTAATTAACTCGATTGGACAAATATTGACATATGGGCTCTTGATCTATAGATCGGGTCCATAAAGATATGTTAGTTCATGATGAACTAAACTGATGCTCAATGTTGACTTTTGTTGACTAAACAAATACACAGTCAAACAAAAGAAAGATAGACTAATAGAATAGATATGGCACCAGGATATGACATATGGCCAATGGTCTATCGACCAAGTCCACGAATGAATTCTGGGTTAATGGCAGATTAGATTTTTAGGGATAAGACAAGGACGGATGGAATCGACATTCAGTGCGATCCGATCTAGGGTTCGGTCATACATCAAAGAAGAGACTTGACGATAACAGGGTGATGACGATATGTAGTAAGACAGTACAAATATCTTACTACGGTGGACACAACGTGGAAAACCGCAATACCGGCATCGCGGCTCACGATGAACTCAGTCCATCGAACCGGTCTTAAGTTAGGTTTTGGTCCGGCTTTGCAGATGATAGAAAGATAAAGCCAGACTCACAAGAAATGGGGTTAGATCACGATAGGACGATAGAAAGGATAATGACATCGCGCTACGCTCTTGCTGGAATGCGCATATGCGATGATAGCGAAGCGAGAGCAAAGCGTTAACGGCGGAACGTTAACGAAGAAACGTTAGCAGCGGAACATTAATGATGGAACGTTAACGGCGGGAGGTTGACGACGGAACGTTGACGACGGAACGTTAACGGCGGGAAGTTAACGGCGGGACGTTAACGACGGAACGTTAACGGCGGGACGTTAACGACGGAACGTTAACGACGAATTGGACCAAGGGTTAAGTCCGGGTTTGAGCGAAACGATTCAAGGATGAATACACTTGGCATAGGGTAGGATGGTAGGGTTGGCTCTGCGATTAAAGGTTTCCAAAGATGGCGAACCGAAATGCGCACCGACACGAAGGACTAGGCCAAAAGACGTCGGGTAGATTCTAGAACATGGCTTTGACGGCAACCGGGGATCAATGAACTTCAACGGTGGGCAAAACAGGGGATAATGATTTTCTGGACACAATGACATGGCCACGACAAACCAAAATGGTTGGCGGCACAAGGCGGCAGCGGTGGCAAAAGGCGACGATAACGAATATTAAAATTTTCGGTGGATGGAACAGCAGAGGAAGTGAGCACCACGTAGAACGCGCGACACGAACTCAACGGTATATCCGGTTTGGAAGCAACCCAACGGACAGATCACAAACTGCCGATGAACGGCTGCTAAAGCTAATAGATCAAACGGTCATAACTATTAAAATAATGGATGAAATCTAACCAAATTTTGCAGAGAGCTATCTGGGATCATTTGGCACGATATGACACGAACGTATCTGAGTTGTACCTTCTGGATCAACGGGGAACGCACGACGAAGTTTTCTGCCGTACGTACGCAGTCTGATCGGGGAAGATTGAATTTTCTGCAGAAATCCCTTTGGCCAAACCTTGAGTTAGGGTGAGCACCGTGTAGAGGACATCAAGAGGAGTCTACAAAAAAAATTTCACGGTCAAACTCGCAAAAACGAAGGAGAACGGGCAGTAGTAAGATTTGAGATTAGAACTACCGTAACTTTTTATTCCGCGGATGGAACTGCACCAAATTTGGTGGAGAGATAGATCTGACCATATGGCACAAGATGACGCGAGAGGATTTCATAAAAACTCACCGGTATGACGGGGAACGGGATGCCAAGATCGGCCAGCGATGGCGGCGCAACGGAAGAGCTCGTCGACGTTGTAGGTGAAAAAGGGTCGCCGGCAGAGCTCTGTTTGGAATTTTCCAAAACTGTTTCACAGAGGTGTTGCAACCTTCATGGGGGTACTCCACAAACAATTTGAGGATGAACGGAGTTCGGGAGCGCCCTGTAGAGCTCGCCGAATTTCTTACCGGAGTTAGGGAAAAAGGCTTGCCGAGGGATCTCCGTTGCGATTATGATACTGATCTTTTAGTATGATGTGGGGAATGAGGAGAGGCGTCTAGGGTTCAATTTTCAGCTACAAAGGAGGAATGGATCAACGGGAAAAGCTCGCCGGAGTTGGGGAAAGAATCGGTTGCCGGAGGTGCTCCGATAGGTATTTTCAAAATCTGATTTTACTGGATGTAGAGGACAGTAAGAGGAAGCTCTGGTGAAAATTTCAGATCAAAATAAGATCGGGAGTGACCAGGAGAGCTCGCCGAAGTTATACCAGAAATTCTGCCGGAATTACTGTAGCAGTTACTGATTATTTAATCCGAATTATTAAGTATCACCCATAAAATCGAAATAAATATAAAGAAACCGTTTAAAAATCAGAGAAAAATCTGGAACGTGACCCACAGCCTTAGTAACACAAACAAAATATTATTACATAAAATAATAATTTTATTTGTGTACAGTAAATACTTTTATATTGTTTTTAATATCTTTTTAATTTGGAAAATACTAAAACAACCCCAAAAATTCTAAGAAAATTCAGGGAGTTTAATTAGGACATTTTGAGATCAAATAAAATGTTTTGGTACCACCAAATATTTTATTTTTATATGCACATATATTTTTATTTTGTTAAAGCTTTCGGAAAGGCTTTAGAAAATATATAATTTGACAAATGTAGGAAATTTCGCAGAAATTCCCTTAGGTTTATTTATATTAAATAAGATAGTTTTAGTAAAACCAAATCTTTTATTTTGTCTCCAAACTATATTTTAATTGATGAGACTTTTGGAAAGATTTTGAAATCATGATTTTAACAAATAATGGGAAAATTCACCGAAGTTCCTTGTGATATATATATTTTTTTAAAACTAATTCCAACCTATATAGGGTTTTTATTTAGGAAATAGTTTTAAGTTTTTCTAAAAATAGGCAAAAGTCTTTTTCTTTTGAACTCTAGAGAAATCCAGAAAATAAAGAGGAGACAAATAAACTTGAACAACCGATAAAAATAATAATTTAATTTTTTTTATCCTATTTTTGAAATGAAAATTTGGGATGTTACAAACCTCCCCCCTTAACAGAATCTCGTCCTCGAGATTTATGCTGGCTATAGAATTGGTTCTGGGAGACTCGACCTTCGAAGCTTTCTGCACTTGCAGACAACTTCATATGACGGCGAAAGCAACTTGCTATTCTGCGGTCTTGGTCGAAGATTGAACATCATTTCTGTTGAGTTGGTTCTTGAGAACAGCTCTTGATCTGAGGAACTCAAGCTGATTGATAATTGCTTCACTGCAATTCAATGTCTTGAACGATTCTTTGATCCTTGCAAATTCACTACCAATGACCTTCGGAGTAAGGGACATTGACCAAATGAATCGCAACTCTTAACATCACGGTGAGTCATGGAATTACAAGATTCTGAATTAGTTTTATCTTATTGGACTTGTCAAAAGCATGGATAAAAATTACCAGCTCTGTTGATCTGTTGGTTTGATACTATCTTTGTCGGTTTGGTTCTCAAGTAGCGACTGGAAATTCTATATCTGCTAGATATTCTTTCCATAACGAATTAATGCTTCAATTATCACTGAAGTAAAGGTACTGATCTTCAATATGCTAAATCAACAAATTTTGTCTCTACATCACATTACTGAGAATTCAGACTTTATGGCCAACATACACATGAACGTTATCTGGTAAAGTGAATGCTCAAAGACATATCAAATCCTTTATTGCCATTAATACATTTGATTTTGAATTCTGGGTTAGATCGAGCATAACCGAATACCTTTTAATAATGACAATTCTTCTGGCAGACAAGCTCCACGCTAAATGGTACTGAATTGACCATTATAGCACACATATCACTTTCAAGTGAACCACCATTGCAGACAATATCCAGGGAAATATCTGATCCTTCATTTACTATTAATGCTTTTTATTTCAAACTTCTTATACCAACATAACATTCATCTCTACTTTATTTCTTTTGCAAGGAAATCTTTACATGAAATTCATTACTAATCTCCTCACTTTACAAATGAGTTATGACACTCGCTCAGGGTGAAATCGTTGATCTGAGCTTCCTTGATTGGCGTCGACACTGAGGTTTTGACTGTGGCAGAGTTGAGATTGGCTTGAACCGGCATGATTGCTTTCTTCTGAGGGCAATTGTTGGCAAAATGTCCGGGCTTGCGGCAGGTATAACAGAGTTTATTGAAATTTTTCTTCCTTGGGCATTCACTGACTGGGGTAGTGTCTTCGCTCAGACGTCTTTTCTTCAACTGGTTCTCTAGGCAAACTTCTCTTACGGTGTCACCACTCACTCTTGTCGTTATGTACTTAACTGAAGTAACTTCGGAATAACCACGGTTGCGTAAAATAATTGTCTTCTCTGTGGACATCGGTTAGCATAATGACCTTCCTTCGACGAAGAGTAGCACACACGTTTGCATCGTTGTGCCTTGTTGGGTATAAATGTATGCTCATTATTGTTCTTCCGTAATTCGTATGGTTGCTTCAGAGGGCATTCTCTAGACCAATGACCTTGTCCATCACATAAGAAACATCTTTGTTGGCGATTGCCACTTACTACTTTCTTGATGAAGACAGCCAAGATCAGGAGGCTGCATCTTTAGTTTTTCAAGTGGCGTCTCCTGTACAACTGATATTACACCTCTTTTTGACAATTCTTGAGTAATTGCAGCTCGAAGATTCTTCTGCGACGACGAGTCACTGCAGAACTATTGGATCAAGGGACATTGAGTGGGCAATGATCTCGACCTTCACATAGGTAACATGTGATGTTGTTCATAGGGCACTCTCCGAAAGGATGACTTCCTTTACAACTGGAGCAATTGATCGCATGCTCATCAGCGGTATGCCCTATTTCTCCACAGTGAATGCATGCACGATCTTCTAACTTGTCAGGCTGACAACACTTCAAAGAACAACGTCTAGATCTTGAATCAGATGCAGAGGTAGCATTTTGATCTGAATCTATCATGATGACACCATCTTCTGTCGAAGCAAAGGAATAGCGAAAAGCATCAACGAACTCATTCCGGTGATACTCGCATATTTATCTGTATTGACGGTTTGCAAAACCGATCCATCATTGGGGTTCTCACTGAGTTGATTTCCACTTCCACTGACTTTACTGGTTCCACCAGACTGCACCATCTGCTTGGTTGCTTCACATGGGTTAGGGAAAAGGGAAATAGCATAGATAAGGAGTAATGATCCTAATACAGGGGAGATAGGTTTAACCCAACAACTTAAGCAAACAATATTAATAACTTGGTTTGGTTGCTTATATAAGCCTAAGAGCTATGCAACACATACTGCACACTCAGCAATCAAGGAACAACCAAATCAACCTATACACACAAAACTACCGTCTATAAGGGCGACATTCTAGCTTAAGAAGACGTGACTCCCACACATGAGTCTCAACAAGCTACTCGAAGCACTGGGTCTTCTAGTTTCAGGAACACTGCCTCGATCCTCCCTTCCTTGAGCTTGACGATTCCTGTCTTCACGATCTTAAGGTTCAGCAACGAGACACCCAGTACTTTCTCCTTAAATGGGAGACATCGTTAACTACTTAGAACAACGCAGGTAATATTTTTATTTAAACCAGTGTGGAAAGATGAATGATTTTTTTAGCAAAAGGGGAAAGAATGGAAGAATAAGATAAGTCAAGAACTTATTATTCTTTCAAGTTAAATTTTCACTTTTAGAAAATACTTTTGAAGCTCCTAAGGAACGGCCAAACTATCTAGGGTCAAGACCTACAATCGGATGGCTCGATACCACCTCTGTCGGGACCCGAATATGCAAATCCGGACCCTCTGTGTATTCAAAGACTAGTCCAGATCACGCTAGTGCACACAGTCTCAACATAGATGAAATATCACAATCATACACAATGGAATAATAAATAAAGACTTCATCTATTAATATAGAACTATTGAACGACCTTAAGGTCAAACTTACACTTGTGAGGCCTTGGTGGCTTCAACTCAAAATAAATAAACAACAATGGAATGAAGAATGTCGATTAATCCCATCAATATACCACGGAGTAATCGACAAGGTTCAACTCCTAGATAATCGCCTCCTCGTGGAACTTCTCCTCCTTCGAAGTTGTGGTCTTCTCCTCAACTGATGATTTTGTGTGTTGCAAGGGGGTGAGTACATAAAGCACTCAACAAGTCGTGCACAGAATGCAATTCTAACATAGCTATATGCAAGGATTATTCCAAAGAAATGGCTAACATGGCTATTTTGCAAAAAACAGCATTTGTAAATTAATACAGTATATAAATTGGAAAGACAGTAAAACAAATAACTGTATTAGATAGATTCAACAGTTCTCAAGTAAAACAAGTTTCCAATCCTAAGTCAAGTTCCAACCTTTCATGGCAATCCTGTCATCCCATTCCAAGTTTTCATTTAACAAAAGTCTAACCCTTAACTGTAATTCCCGAGCTTTGCTCATTACCGTGAGCACGGCTATTCGAATAGGTTTACACTCTGCAGAGGTTATGCACTTTACCCACACGACGTGATATTCTCTTTGTGCCTGGCCATCAGCACACTTCCTTTGGTGCACCGGCAGAGAATTCACGACAAAGCCTTTCAGGAACCTCTACCTTAACCAAAGAACCTCTCCGGTGTTGCCTTCGCTATCACTCCTCTCACGCAGATGCCACCAAGTATAGGACAGGCCAACACCGTTGGATGGGTACCAAGCCGCAAAGACAGTACGCTCCCCATGCAGTACACTTCCGTGTCTTCGCGCCCGAGGTATCGGAGGAAAGATATCGAACCCTAATCAACTAGGTCCATCCCATATCGGACATGTGGTCGCATGATTGACTCAGTCAAAGGCTTGCAAGGTTAAGTCCTTAAGATGATCGAGGCAAGACTTCCACATACCCCCGCCCATCGGGCCCACCTTGGCATTCTCGCCTTGCCACTTGCCCCAATCTAAATCATAACCACCCGGTTGATTACCAAGCACCACGTGCCATCAGCAATTTAACCTCGTTGCGTGACATCCACTCGCCACCGCAACTCAATCTCATCGTGTGACCACACATGACACACAAGTTCATAACATCGTTCCATATTCCATTTGTCAAGATTATTTATCAAAGACTAAAGTACATGTGATGGCGTGGCATGACCAAGCAACTAATACGGTCTAACCATCCCATGTTGATTATTATTACTAACCAACTATAATGAACCAATCTAGGGTGACAATATATCATGGTATACAAATGGCAAGGTAGGGTATAGAGCAATTGGGTATAATAGCTAAGTCCCAAATTTAATTGAAGGCATTTGTACATGTCAAATAATATGCAATAAAGTAAAACAATATAGCAGTTTTTGTAATCGTAGGTTCAACATGATCAAAGCACAACTTGCCTGGCACTTGCTATAAACTGCTCTTTACTCTTTTTAATTGATCTTCGGCTTCATCAACTTTTGGCTCTTCAATCGAATGCTTGACTTCCTCGTCCTTGACTACTTGGGTAACTTCGAACGACATGTCTAACGACAAAGAAGCACAAATACAACAAAACTCAAAAGCAATTCAAATAAACTCCAATTTAATATTAGATTGGTACCTGAGCGGAAGGATTGAATTTAGGAACTTAGATTTGATCAAGATCGGATGAAAGAGAACGAGCTTTGGAAGATTTATCGAGAAGGTTACGGTGATAATTAGGGGAAGCGGAGTATATTCGGGGATATCCTTGAGATTAATTAACTCGATTGGACAAATATTGACATATGGGCTCTTGATCTATAGATCGGGTCCATAAAGATATGTTAGTTCATGATGAACTAAACTGATGCTCAATGTTGACTTTTGTTGACTAAACAAATACACAGTCAAACAAAAGAAAGATAGACTAATAGAATAGATATGGCACCAGGATATGACATATGGCCAATGGTCTATCGACCAAGTCCACGAATTAATTCTGGGTTAATGGCAGATTAGATTTTTAGGGATAAGACAAGGACAGATGTAATCGACATTCAGTACGATCCGATCTAGGGTTCGGTCATACATCAAAGAAGAGACTTGACGATAACAGGGTGATGACGATATGTAGTAAGACAGTACAAATATCTTACTACGGTGGACACAACGTGGAAAACCGCAATACCGGCAGCGCGGCTCACGATGAACTCAGTCCATCGAACCGGTCTTAAGTTAGGTTTTGGTCCAGCTTTGCAGATGATAGAAAGATAAAGCCAGACTCACAAGAAATGGGGTTAGATCACGATAGGACGATAGAAAGGATAATGACATCGCGCTACGCTCTTGCTTTGGAATGCGCATATGCGATGATAGCGGCGAGCAAAGCGTTAACGGCGAACGTTAACGAAGAAATGTTAGCGGCGGACGTTAACGGCGGAACGTTAGCGGCGGGAGGTTAACGACGGAACGTTAACGGCGGGAAGTTAACGACGGGCGTTAACGATTTAATTGGACCAAGGGTTAAGTCCGGTTTGGCGAAACGATTCAAGGATTAATACACTTGGCATAGGGTAGGATGGTAGGGTTGGCTCTGCGATTAAAGGTTTCAAAGATGGCGAACCAAATGCGCACCGACACGAAGGACTAGGCCAAAAACGTCGGTAGATTCTAGAACATGGCTTTGGCGGCAACCGGGATCAATGAACTTCAACGGTGGGCAAAACAGGGATAATGATTTTCTGGACACAATGACATGGCCACGACAAACCAAAATGGTTGGCGGCACAAGGCACGCCACGCGGTGGCAAAAGGCGACGATAACGAATATTAAAATTTTCGGTGGATGGAACAGCAGAGGGAAGTGAGCGCCACGTGAGAACGCGCGACACAAACTCAACGGTATATCCGGTTTGGAAGCAACCCAACGGACAGATCACAAACTGCCGATGAGCGGTGCTAAAGCTAATAGATCAAACGGTCATAACTATTAAAATAATGGATGAAACCTAACCAAATTTTACAGAGAGCTATCTGGGATCATTTGGCACGATATGACGCGAACGGATCTGAGTTGTACCTTCTGGATCAACGGGGAACGCGCGACGAAGTTTTCTGCCGTACGTACGCAGTCTAATCGGGGAAGATTGAATTTTCTGCAGCAATCCCGTGGGCCAAACCTTGAGTTAGGGTGAGCACCGTGTAGAGGACATCAAGAGGAGTCTACAGAAAAAATTTCACGGTCAAACTCGCAAAAACGAAGGAGAACGGGCAGCTGCAAGATTTGAGATTAGAACTGCCGTAACTTTTGATTCCGCGGATGGAACTGCACCAAATTTGGTGGAGAGATAGATCTGACCATATGGCACGAGAAGACGTGAGAGGATTTCATAAAAACTCACCGGTATGACGGGGAACGGGATGCCAAGATCGGCCGGCGATGGCGGCGCACCGAAAGAGCTCGTCGACGTTGTAGGAGAAAAAGGGTCGCCAGCAGAGCTCTGTTTGGAATTTTCCAAAACTGTTTCACAGAGGTGTTGCAACCTTCATGGGGGTACTCCACAAACAATTTGAGGATGAACGGAGTTCGGGAGCGCCCTGTAGAGCTCGCCGAAGTTCTTACCGGAGTTAGGGAAAAAGGCTTGCCGAGGGATCTCCGTTGCGATTATGATGCTGATCTTTTAGTATGATGTGGGGAATGAGGAGAGGCGTCTAGGGTTTAATTTTCAGCTACAAAGGAGCAATGGATCAACGGGAAAAGCTCGCCGGAGTTGGGGAAAGAATCGGTTGCCGGAGGTGCTCCGATAGGTATTTTCAAAATCTGATTTTACTGGATATAGAGGACAGCAAGAGGAAGCTCTGGTGAAAATTTTAGATCAAAATAAGATCGGGAGTGACCAGGAGAGCTCGCCGAAGTTATGCCTGAAATTCTGCCGGAATTACTGTAGCAGTTACTGATTATTTAATCCGAATTATTAAGTATCACCCATAAAATCGAAATAAATATCAAAAAAACCGTTTAAAAATCAGAGAAAAATCTGGAACGTGACCCACAGCCTTAGTAACACAAACAAAATATTATTACATAAAATAATAATTTTATTCGTGTACAGTAAATACTTTTATATTGTTTTTAATATCTTTTTAATTTGGAAAATACTAAAACAACCCCAAAAATTCTAAGAAAATTCAGGGAGTTTAATTAGGACATTTTGAGATCAAATAAAATGTTTTGGTACCACCAAATATTTTATTTTTATATCCACATATATTTTTATTTTGTTAAAGCTTTCGGAAAGGCTTTAGAAAATATATAATTTGACAAATGTAGGAAATTTCGCAGAAATTCCCTTAGGTTTATTTATATTAAATAAGATAGTTTTAGCAAAACCAAATCTTTTATTTTGTCTCCAAACTATATTTCAATTGATGAGACTTTTGAAAAGATTTTGAAATCATGATTTTAACAAATAATGGGAAAATTCACCGAAGTTCCTTGTGATATATATATTTTTTTAAAACTAATTCCAACCTAAATAGGGTTTTTTTTTAGGAAATAGTTTTAAGTTTTTCTAAAAATAGGCAAAAGTCTTTTTCTTTTGAACTCTAGAGAAATCCAGAAAATAAAGAGGAGACAAATAAACTTGAACAACCGATAAAAATAATAATTTAATTTTTTTTATCCTATTTTTGAAATGAAAATTTGGGATGTTACAATAAATTCAGAGGTGGATGGATAAAACTTTCATTTCTGGAAGGGGAGGTTACAAAGCCTCACATTCATGTGGGTAAAGCTCAAATGAGCATCAAAAACCTCAACACCTTCAAGGGAAGGAGGCTACCCCTCCACCCTTATTTATACTACTCTTGGGCCACCTACCACCCTTGGATGAGGCGCTCAACCCTAGAGCACTCATCTAAGTGCTAGGATTAACCCACACACACAGCAATGCAAGGGCTAACCCAAAACCCACACACATACCGAATTTTCTTGCACGGTTTTCAAAGCATACTACCTAGACCCGCTAACCTATCAACTAGACCTCAATCCGACGGCCCTCATTGATCCACGCGGCATCTAGCTAGCATCAACTCCTTTCCTTGTCTTCTTGACTTGCCCGGACTCCGTCTCCGATCATCTTCCGGCGATCTCTCAACCGTCTGGACCTCCGACGCTCCTCGCCTAGTCCCGGTCATCATTCGCCTCACCATGACCTAGCACCGTCGCCCTGCAACCATCAAAGACAAGGAAACTCCTCACATAGCAATGCCCACAAAGATGTGCAATAAACCATCCAACTCATCACTACCGCGTCCATACGACCCAGATCGCCACTCTGGCGAGACAACTCAAATTGCTTCATTTTGAAAATCAATCCAAATCAAACTCAAACTTGAGCACACCTTGCTCAAATAAAGTCAAATACTCATCACAAACATGGATGGACCTCCACATGGTCCTTCAACTTGATTTAGCATTCTTGCTTTCTCCTGTTCACAAAGTCTAGCGTCACACGTACGCAGCATCGTGTCCTTGCGAGGCGTGACGCGTTGCGCACGCATCTAGTTTTCATACAAAGTTGGTATGTTTGGAATGTTTGGATAGATATGTAATATGTTCTTTTGGAGTTTTTCGCTTTCGTTTTCGTATCTGTTCCGTTCCGTTCTACATCCGTTTTTGGAGTTACCGATTTTGTTACCGTTACTGGTAAAAAGATGTGGAAATAGAAATGAAATGACCATTTACCGACCGTTTTCGTTCCATTTTCATTCGTACCTAGAGATATCTCTACCGTTGTATGGAGGAGCAAATCTCATTTTGATCGACTATGCCTCGCAGCTTGCATCACGATAAACCCGAAAGTCATCTTTATAACTACCTAGTTAAGTAGCACTTGCAACCCATAAGTAAGTCATTACATATATCGAGTACATGTGTCAACCTCAAGTCTAAGGATATAGCATACATATTGTATATGAGACCAATTGATGACAAGTAAAATTACAACGTTCTCATAGTATCTCAAGATGGGTCAATCCAACTCCATGTTCTCTAACGTGTGTTCATATTATTGGTTTGATATCTCCGCATCCATAGTCTGTGAAATATGGTCATCAACCAATACATATGCTAATCTATTCATATGTTCTCGTATGTTTATCGACTATGGATTACTTTAGAATAATCATCACAAGGTCATATATAAAGTTTCACAAACAAGTCAAGTACTTACTAATAAATATTATTATTATTATTTTTAAATAAGATAATAAAGTATAAATATAAAAAATATATAATCATCTCAACGACTATATGGCACCCACCGACGCGGCGACACCCCTCCGAAGCCCCACCATAACCCCAAGCCACCAAGAAACACCGGCTTCTCCGCCAAGCCCCTCACCGCCGGCGTTCCAGGCGGTCGCACCCGCCGCGCCGTCCTCGGCATCATCCGCCGCGTCCGCTCCCTCGAGCTCTCTAACACCCCAAAACCCAACCCCAGCCCCAGTCACAATGCTGGCATGGCCATCCCCTTCCACCTCCCGATCGACCCGCCGTAGGAAGAGGTGGCGGGGGAGAAGGAGATGCCGACGGCGTGGGCGGTGCCGTGGGCCGCTGCGAGGGATGAGGACCTCAAGGTAGCGCTGCGGCGGGAGAGGAAGTACGAGAACCAACGCCCGCGGAGCGGGAGCTGTACGCTTACGAGCTGGAACGGCTGCGGCAGGCAGCACGGGGCAAGGACATGTGGGTACGGGCCAGGAAAGCCGGGGTCACGGACGAGGTGGTGGAGGAGGTGCAGAGGGAGTGGACGAGGGGCCAGGAGCTCGCCGCGGTGAGCGTCGTTGAGCCGCTCCGGCGCTGCATGGACCGGGAAAGGGAGACTATTGAGGTGAGTGTTTTGCCCATTCTACAATGATTGCCAGTTTGAGCTTGTCATTGCGGTCACTACTACAGGAATGTATATCACAATCGGTTCTTTTTCGTCATCACAGTCAGTTCTGGTAGTGATACAAAGTCATTAGACAGTGATGAGGCAGCGCTATCACAGTCGGTTTTTGCTCGATCGTGATAAAAGCATCATCACAATCGGTTCTTGCTCAAAACCGATAGTGATGAGGCCTTCATCACAATCGGTTCTGAGAAAGAAACGATAGTGATGAGGGCGTCATCACTATCGGTTCTTTCTCAGAACCGATAGTGATGAGGCACTCATCACTATCGCTTCTTATATCGGTTCTTTATAAGAAGCGATAGTGATGATGGAGTCATCACTATCGGTTCTGAGAAAGAACCGATAATGATGAGGGCTTCATCACTATCGCTTCTATCTCAGAATCGATTGTGATAAGTAGGTGTGCTGTTGTTGTTTGTGCATTCATATTTCAGAAGTCACATTCATATTTCAAATCTAAAAAAACTACAGAAAAGAATATCTACATGCATGCTTTCATTATTGCGCTTCTAAAGATCAATACAACAAAATGACAAAATAGTATGAATTAAATGACACAAGGACGTTAACTACACAATGGTAGAACACAGGGAACCATAACAAGAGAGTCACAATATTCAGCACCACTAAAGTAGCATTTAAAAGTAAGACACTGCATCAATCATAAGCAATTTCAGGACTGAACATTGATATTTTCATAATAAATAATGAAGTTCAATCACATCCATGATGATTTTCTAGCAGTTGCATGTAAGCACTTGATGTTCAACTTAGAAACAGAAGAAAAAGGAAGATAAGGGAAAAGATTACTTACTGAATATAGAAATTTATAACAGGTGATTTTAAATATTTTTCGGGTTCAAGACATTTTATGTCAAAGTTCCAGTGAAGACTCTGTCAACAGCAATCCCATACTCCAGTAAGCCAACTTTCTAGTAATAATACTGCCGTAGTGACCAAAAATTGACACAGGTTTGTTATCAGCTGACACCTCTTTTCAGAAGTTCTGCAAAGTGAAAATATTGCAAAAGAAATCATATCCATGCACATCAAATTTAATATTATTAATGACAACACAATGAAATTCGTTAACACAGATAAACATAATGCTAAGCTGCTAATATGACGTTGCTTGGTTAAAGTCAGTCAATCAAAGATAAGGTGCGGGTTCTCATACATCATACAATAAATAACAAAGGACGTTTATAGACTGAATACAAGCAAAATAACAGGTCCATTAATTTGGTGCCTCATTTGTGTTAGTAACATTGAGAACAAAACAAACAACGATACTGACATAGTCCGGATGCAGCAACATGAATCAGTCTTCCAAACCTTCAGAAGCTTGTCATCGCTAGCAGATGCGAATAGAACATACACCATCCATACTAAACGAAATAGCTCTTATGGCATCTGAATGAGCACCACCACCGGAATCATCTGACAATGAAACCGCACAGCCATCCCTGTATTGACAAAATATATCTTTATTTGAATATTTCACCAAACAAAATGCAAACGAGTAGTATTGTACCAGTTATAGACCACCAATTTGAACAAAATTCACACAGAAGCATGAAGACGGGCTAGATTACATCAGTTTTAACAAACAAGTAGCAAAATACAGAGTATAAATTACACCTCGTCATCGCCATTGATGCCAAAATTCACGCTCAAGCAACCGAGAACTAGCAAATATCTTGTCATCGCAACCGTAGCTGAGTTCCAGAATAGCACAATCACGACAAAATCCATGACATAAACCTGTGATATGCGCCACACAAGAACTCAAGCAAAGCGAGATCTCATTCGCCGCATCACCAATTCAAGCACCATACTAAAACTTACAAAAACGGAGCAGCAAAAGGAGTTAAAGAGTCTAAGGTTATCCTCACCTCTTCCAAAGGTTGCGCTGGCCCTTGGCGGGGATGGATCGCCAGAGCTGGTCCATCTGCGCGCACAGGCCCTGGATCTGCGCCACCTCCCGTCGCACCTCCTCGGCGGCAGCCGGGTCCCCGGAGCCGCCGCCCCCGACGAGCGGCGCTGAGGAGTAGGAGGATGATGTGGGTGTCGAGGCGAGGCGCTCGACACGGGCCACACCATCGCGGGCCGAGAGCGGTAGCCGTCGTGCGCTCTGGTACATCTCCGCCAGCGTCGCGCTACCAGCGCCATAGAAATCCATCACCACGGAGGTCGGTCTCGTCGGGATCCAGGAGGAGAGGAGGATTTGCTTTCTTGTGGGGGAGGAGGTCTCGCCACGGAGACCGGGTCGGTGGGGGGAGGAGGTCGGTGGGAGGATATGCGTCAAATGAGTGCAGGAGTTGTAGCTACAGACTGCGGGAGTTAGAACCTTAGCTTTTTTTATAATGTCCGAACAGATAGAATCGGTCTTGATTGAAAACCGACACAGATGAGTTTATACACTATCGGTTGCTACCAGAAACCGACACAGATCAAATACTGTCACTATCGGTTTGTACTTAAAACCGACACAGAAAAGCATAGTATCACTATCGGTTTCTATTCAAAACCGACACAGATAAACACCATATTACTATCGGTTTATATGAAAAACCGACACAGATGAACATAATATCACTATCGGTTTAAATTAAAAACTGACATAGATTAGCTTAGTATCACTATCGGTTTCTATTCAAAACCGACATAGATGAACACCATATTACTATCGGTTTATATGAAAAACCGACACAGAAGAACATAGTATCACTATCGGTTTAAATTAAAAACCGACACAGATTAGCTTAGTATCACTATCGGTTTATTTTTAAAACCGACACAGATGAACATAGTATCACTATCGGTTTATAGGAAAAATCGACACAGATGAACATAGTATCACTATCGGTTTAAATTAAAAACCGACACAGATTAGCTTAGTATCACTATCGGTTTATATTTAAAACCGACACAGATGAACATAGTATTGCTATCGGTTTATATTAAAAACCGACAAGGATGAATAAAGTATCACTATCGGTTTAAATTAAAAACCGACACAGATTAGCAGTATGCACATATATATATCACATTCGCAGTACAAAACACACAATGCACATGTCACATTCACATACCACAAACACTTTATTATAACACATATATCACATTCGTTCACAAACACAAATATATTTAACAATCAGTACACATGCATATCACTTTGACATATATAATTAATATTGTTTACATATGGACTAGTAGGACGCTTCAGGATCTCTAAACCTATCGTCCTCCGATATAACTTCTAACTAGTACCACTGGCATAAGTGGTATCGTAAATTGTTGAGTGCTTTGCTGTCTAAGGTCTTCTGGGGGATATTGATCTTCTGTAAAATAGAAATGAGTGCACTAAATCGTGTTATCAAAATTTGTATGTAAAAGGCTAAGTATATTATTATGCATGTCAGAAAAAATTAATCGTATATATATGCTAGGCACTTGTACGTTTGTCATCAGCCCGAGGGGGTATAAATAACGTAGCGAGCCACATCACAATCGGTTTTTACTTAAGAAGCGATAGTGATATGTATGCTCATCACTATCGGTTCTTTTGTGGAAAGAGATAGTGATGCGCACGATCATCACTATCGCTTCTCATATAAGAACCAATTGTGATATACACGATCACATCACAATCGGTTCTTTTGTGAGAAGCGATAGTGATGATCATGCACATCACTATCGCTTCTCACATAAGAACCGATTGTGATGAGCGTGTGCACATCACTATCGGTTCTCTTGTAAGAACCGATAGTGATGAACGTATACATCACTATCGCTTCTCACATAAGAACCGATTGTGATGTGCCCAGTGCTTCATCACAATCGCTTCTAACATGAGAACCGATAGTGATTATTATTACCACCCCTCGTAAGTTATGTATCACAATCGTTTTTTCCTCAAAACTTAAGAACCGATCCAGATGAAACGATAGTGATGTACCATTCTGTAGTAGTGGGTGAAGAAAAGGCGCTGCCTTGGTCGGTATCGGGGTGGTTTATTAGTTGCATTTGTATTGAACTATTAGTGTTGATTTTAGATCCATGCGACTAGGAAGTTGCAAATTTGATGTAAGTGCCCATTTTTTCGGCAAATAGAAGTGGTGATTTGATCCAAGTAGTGATACATCCATCGATTACTTGTACGCTTGATGCAAGACGATAATCGATATCGTGCTTGCCATAGAGAACTGTGAACTGCCAAATGCAAATTTGGTATGGGTGTGTGCAATGGGACATCGCTGCAATGAAATAGATAACTTTGATGTAAATGATGCAAACTGCAATAGTGTATTGGAATTGAAGTGGACTAGATTGTCAGTTGTGTGCACATTATAGTGAAATATTGACAACATGATGCTAATCTTTCGAGGTGATAATACGGCAAAAGTATCCCGCGTTCTGGCTACCTTCTTTTTTTTTTAAAAGAAAGGACAAGGGCACTCTTTTCTTGGTATGAATTAGTTGGTTGCGGTTGTAGTTTCTTCTTTTGAGAGAGGGAGAGGGGTTAGGATGTTCAGTACATTCAACTTGTTATGAGATATAATTGTCGACTTAGTGGGGGATTCTGTTGTGACCTAGTGAAATTGTGGTTAATAAGAGACTATTTTAATGTGAACTGTTTATGTTCTTCAATGACTCCCGTTACTAAGCTTCCATCCAAACCTCTGATTTTTTTTGTTGGAATTCCCTTTTTATCAGATAAAAACAGGAGGCTTAGTTGTTTGGACAAAAGGAGACATACATTTTGTGTACAGAGGAAACAATTATGTAGAAAACGCATCAGAAAGTTTCTCGATTAAAATCTAACTTCCCCACGCCCCAAGGGAGATATGTGAGAAAGCTGAACCTTTAACCAATGATAATGGTGAATCTGATGATGCTTTTCAAGAAAATGATCAAACCATTGATGCTCAGAAGGATGAAGAATCTGTCAAGGGAACACTCTTTGAGAGAGAGGTCAACAGACTATTTGTAACATTCTAAAAATTCAGTTTTGGAATGTTTAAAATTAAAAATGAATCATTCGCGTTTTTCCCAAATTAAATAAAGCTTAATTTGAATTTTTCATTAATGAAAAGATTTAATTTGATTAAACTATACATCAAATATAATAAATTCGGTTTTAGTTGGGTTCCTTGTGCTCCAAGGATTTTTTCTGAATTGTTTTGAGATTTTATGAATTTATTTCATATTTATTTGAATTTATTTGGATTTATATGAATTTCAAGTGTTTTACTTAATTGGAAAATCAATTTATTTGAAAATCAACCTCGCGCCGATTTTCCATGGCCCGTTCCTACTCCATTGCCTGCGGCCCACCTTCGTCTTGGTTAGCCCAACTATGTAACCCAGCTCGTCCGCCATGGCCTGTTCCGCCTTCACAGCCTAATCGGCCTGCTCTGCACGCGCGCTGCAGTTGAACCCTAGCCGTCGCAAAGTCCTGTGGCCATACGCTGCCGCTCTCGGTTTCTGCACTTTGCACGCTTCCCAAGACCCCTATTTAAGGCACCGACCCTCATCCGAGGCTCCCTGCATCGTGCTGCCTCTTTTGCCCTAGCCCTCATCACCCAAGAGGCCGTCATCTTCTCACGCGAGCTTGCCGAAGTGCACCGCCGTAGTTGTGCACCTTCTTCTACTCCGATCTGCGCCGCCGGTCCGTCTCCGCTGACGCCGTTGCCTTCTTCAAGTTCACCACGCTGCGCTCGTCTAGATACACACCAAGCCGAGGCTGATCCGGTACAAAATCGTCGTCGACCGCAACATCTTCTTCGCTTCCGACGAGTTTTCGCCGTTGTTGGGTCATCGGAGCCGAGTCTCCAAGCCTGTGCTTGCATGGCCATTCACGTGTCGACTGCGTCACGTCCACCTTAGCCGCCGCATCAGCTAATTGCCTGCGTGTCACCTAGTCAACCGCCGAGTTACCCATGCCACCTTAGCGTCCACGTCATCGCCTGCCCACCACCACAACAGCCCTAACCGCTCACGTGTCGGTTGAGTTGGCGATGAGTCAGCCGAGCCCTATGTTGTGAACCAGGTCTACTGTAGACCATCACCCTTCCGTCGATTTGGTCTATAGACCATGAGCCCACGCATCAGTCTCTAAAGCCTTTTTTCGATTTATTTTATTTTCAAAATTCGAGGCCGACGTTAGCACGACACAATAAAAGTATTTTTTTTAGAAAAATAAATTCTAAAAATCTTCTTTTTCTGAATTTAATCTTTCAGAGGTCCGTTCTCTCTCATACAAGCTCCGATTGAGGCGATTCAAGTTTCTAATTTTTTTCTAAAATCAAGCTTTACATTTCAGAGCCATTTATTTTCAATTTGGAGTTCGTTTGACTCTCTGTTTGTTTTTTATTTGTATTTGTTATTTTCTTTTCTGGTAGTCGCTAATCCCAAAGGAGTGAACGGAGAATTGAAAGATCAAAACTCAGCATTAAATCAACAAGGCAAGTCGTAACCTTTGGTCATGTTGAACCTATGTTTGCAAAAGTAATTTGTTTTATACAATTGCATGCTATTTATGTACAATGATTATTTGTTAGGAATAGCTATATACCTAATTGTCATTATGTCACCTTGATTATTAGAATGCCATGTATCTATTAGTTGGACATGATTGTATTACTAACATTGGGTTATTAAGATATGCTTAGATATGTTTAGTGTAGGATGGGATTTATATCACATGTTGAATAATGTTAATCTTGACTTAATGAGATATTGAATTGTGGCCGGTAGCCACTGTTATAAAATTTGTTGTACCTTGGCAGGACGTGCCATTGGTCTTTGTTGAACAAAATAGTTTTTCCTCGAGCAAGTGATCGTGTAGCAAAAGGGGTGACGCTAGTACATTGGGATGTGGTGTCTTGCTTAAGACAATGTAAGGACTTAATCTTGTGCGCCATTAAACTGGGCCTAACTATACAATCACATATCTGGTATGGGACAGATCAAGCTGATTAATTTGCAATATCTAAATTTTGAGTACCGTCAATTGGTGGTGTGGGTTCTAGGATGTACGGGTAGATTCACTACTACAGAAAGGCATATATTAGACGTCTCAACACAGACGGTTAGGAAAAACCGTCTGTGATAAAGAACATCACTGACGGTTCTATACTGAAACCGTCAGTGAGATAATCGCAGACGGTGCTCTTCATGAACCGTCAGCGATATACATCAATATCACAGACAGTTTTTAACTCAAACCGTTTGTGATAATATCACAGATGGTTTTAAATACGAACCGTCTATGATAAGTTGACATCACAGACGGTTCTAACTAAGAACCGTCTGTGATATGTTCTTAGACCACTATATAAACATACCGATAGAGTTTCGTCTCCCGCAAACCCTAGCCCCCGATGATATATCCTCCTCCTGGGCTACCTCCTCCCCGGCGAAGTCCTCCACCGCCTCCATCAGCGGCGGCATACCGTCCCCTCCTCCTCGAGCCCTGCGCCTCCGCCTGCAGGGAGAGGAAGGTGGCCGGCGCCACCCTCGTCTGGAAGGAGCTCACCATGCTCCAGCAAATCCACGCTGCTCAGAGCAATCGCAGGTTACAACTAGCACCCAGTATATATATGGTCCTTCCTTAATTACTACTACAGAGGAGATCAACATAGTTTATTTTTTTTGTTTTCCTGATATACTGAAACCTGCTTGCACAAGTCAATTCTGGGAACTGGAAGGTTGAAAGAGAGAATTTGTAACTGTGAAAATGTGAAGGGACACGGCTGGGCAGGAGAGGTTCCGGAGTCTAATTCCAAGCATATGCAGTAGAATGAGGCACTCTGATAATTTTCAGTTTTTCTCCCTCAAAAAACTAGCATGTTGAATTGTTTCAGATGAGGGTATTTGTTCTAGCGATAATTTTAGTTACACAATTTATCCGATGATATCATATCATCCTTCTTTGCAGATAGGCATTCTTTTCTGAACACGTCAAAGTGGATTGATGAAGTAAACACAGAAAGAGGTGGTGATGTACTCATTGTCCTCATTGGAAATAAAACAGACCTTGTTGACAAGAGGTTCGTATCTCTGAGCCAACCATTCTGATAGCTTCAATTCGTTAAAGTAACACAAAATATTTGTAAGAATTACACTACATGGAAAAGGAACCTTCTGTTCCAATAAACAAGATTGAATGAATCTTAAGGGGGTAACTGCTCCTCAAATTTGACAACCTTATTTTTTGGAGAGAGCTAAATGTGGTAATTCCTATGATCTATGCTATGTGCAAATGTGTATAATGGATTATCTGCATGACTGCATACTACAAATTTTTGTATGAAGTGGACAAGGGCACACACATCAGTTTGGGTGATCGCAAAACTGAAGGGAATGAATCGTTTCTATCTTTCTTACATAGTATAATTCTCCAACACGCTACCATCTGTGATCCTCTTTTTTCCCCTACACCCCTAACAGAACTTCCATCATTAGTATCTATTGTTCGAAATTTTCTTCTGCTTAGGTATTTCTGCAATGAATTTTATAAGACACAACCAAGTTATAGATTTAGTAATTATATATCTAAATTTCCTAGATGCATTGAGGCAACAACTTGTCTGATCAGGATATCTTAAAATATGAAGTTTTGTAGCACTTTCATCTCTTTTTTATTATAATATTGATGGATTCTAAGGTAAAATCCATTTCATTCCACAGTTCGTCATGAACGCTGTCATGCGTTGATTTATCGTTATCACTTTATCCTCATCCCCCAACGAGAATATCATAGAAGCCATGCTTCTTGAACTATAGAGTTGATTAAGTCATCATATGGAGTTGATTAAATTATCGTATAGCTCTATACGATAATTTAATCAACTCCATATGATGACTTAATCAACTCTATAGTTCAAGAAGAATGGCTGCCTATGGTATTCTCGTTTGGGGATGAGGACAATGAAGCGATAAATCAGAGCATGACAGCGTTCATGACGAACTGTGGAATGAAATGGATTTTACCTTAGAATCCATCAATAATATAATAAGAAAGATGAAAGTGCTACAAAACTTCATATTTTAAGATATCCCGATCGCATAAGTATGCCTCGATGCATCTAGGAAGTTTAGATATTCAATTACTAAATCTATAACTTGGTTGTGTCTTATAAAATTCGCTTGCGTAAATATCTAAGGTAAGAAAATTTTGAACAATGTATACTAATGATGGAAGTTCTGCTAGGGTTTAGAAAAAGAGGATCCTGACGATTCTATTTAAAACCGTCAGGATATTGTATCACAAAGCGGTTCTATCGAAAACCGTCTGTGATATTTATGTATCACAGGCGGTTCTAGTTAAAAACCATCTGTGATGAGTACTCATCATAGACGGTTCTAAAGTAGAACCGTCTGTTATGAGAATTTTCATAGACGGTTCGAAAACCGTCTGTGATGTGCACTTATATCACTGACACATTGTTAGTGACAGTTCACAAAACCGTCTGAGATGACGATTTTGAACTGTCTGAGATGATGTTTTCTGTAGTAGTGATTCACATAGCTCAAGAGGGGGTCTCGAGGGGTGAAATCTTAGTAGGCAGTACCGAGTTTAGATAGGGCATTGTAAAGACTTTGTTGTGATCTCTTTGCCAACATATCAAAGGAAGTATGCTAATGGTCTGGCAAAAAGAGTTGATCATTTCTTGTGGGTAAAGCAGTACAACATCTACAAAGTGTAAAACTATTCGAATAGTTGTGTCCGCGGTCATAGATATGCCCAGGAATTTCACACGAAGTATAGAGTGTTTCATAAAATGTTGGAAGGTAGGATTGTTGTGGTATGAACGGAGAGTTCACTGTTGATTGTGATGTCTAAAGTTAACACCGATGAAGTTAGTGGTTCGATGATAGTTTTAGCTGGTGTTGGGTGAAGTCTCACCAATCTGTTTATGTTATCTACAGTTGATTTACCAGTTATTTATTATTATTTTTCATAAATATACTTTCAATCTATTTATGGTATTTAAATTCAAGTTATTGCTTTCTGCAAAAGAATCCTACGATCATTCTTTGGTAAGCGTTGCATGAATATATTTGCATCATTTCACTATGGCTTGCGGAGTACTTTTTGTACTTATACGTCTTTGTAAATCAGTTGCTGAGGAAGGATAAAGAAATACATAGTTCTATGAGGAGGGGTACTACGTGAACTAGAAAGGCGTTCCTCAAACGATTGCCTGTGACAATGTCGAATGGCCCAAGTCATTTCTTTTCTGCTGCAAGAGTTTATTTGTTTCTTAAGCTCTTAAGACATAGTTGTGTAAACTTTGACCATAAAGCCTGCTGCTTTATTTAATAATAATTTGCTGTACTTCTTAGTTAATTCGTTGTATGGTATAGTATTTCATCTATGTTGTCACTGTGTACACTAGTGTAATCCTGAATTAGTGCAGTATATACAAAAGGTTTCGGATTCGTAAATCCAGGTGCCAACACTGTTAGACAGCTTGGGCCCTCGATTTATTGATTGGTGGTGGAACACACCATTGCCGGTGGACGCGGATCTCCTTCCAGAAGTTGTTCTCCTGGTGTGAAACCAACACTAGCAGATGAGGAGCTGACATACCTGCGCAAGCTTGCACGCCCTTTACCAACACATTTTGCACTAGGTGAGTATGCTGTTCGATTATGTAGTTCCCAGATTCTGCACCTCTCAGTTCAGTATATAGATAGTCCTAAATGACTACGCTTTTGGAGACTGATCAAGTGTTAACTGTCTCCGCTTTCTGTGTTCTTACCGTCTGATGCATACATCACCTTAAAGTTCCACAAGAGATATTATAGTCACAAGAAAACCGTCATAAGAGGCTTATAAATATAGCACAACTATAAGTTTGCCTAATCTTTGGCAGGTAGAAATACAAAACTATAGGGTTTGGCTCTGCTATAATAAAGCTTTGGGAAAAGAACCTTATAGCGAAGATTGCGGTGAAAGTGGGTATCCAAAATACCAATAATGAACAAATGGCCTGGAACCTTAAGGCAAGTATTGTTCCTCATGAAATGTATTTCTGTTATGTACATGTTTATCATATTTCTGTGCAAAATAGTAAGTTCATGTAAGTATGCATTTTCCCACATCTATTGTACAGAGTGCTATCCAACAGTCAGGTAAAATGATGAGCAAAGTTTACAATATTGTGTTCCACTTTGCTTTGGTAGTTATCATACTAGTGTTCTAAATAGCTAGCTTTTGGACTCCAAACACAATGTTACGGACTAATGTTTCGCTATATTAGCTAAAAGCGCTACAGCTAGTAATAGCTCTCATATTTGATGTAGCTTGTAACTAACGATAGCTCCGCTATTCTACATAGATACGAGCCAAAACATTAACTTTATTTTGAAATCCAACATTACTAAAAGTCTAAAATACATCTTTTATGGGCCTGAACTATAGAAAAACTTAGTAAAGGACCTCATCTCGCCCTTTTTCAATAATCTAGCATTCATATTTCTCATTAATTAAATACTTGTTAATATTAGGATTGTTAATATTAGGATATAGCTATCATTTATGGTCTTTTGGACATGTATTAATATGTTTGTTTGTTCTGTATTATAAAAATATTAGTACATTCTGAAGTACCATGTTTTATGATTTGTTTAGAGGTGACTTATATATATATATATATATATATATATATATATATATATATATATATATATATATATATATAATTTTTAACACTAAAAATGTGACAAATGATAGCTTCCGCGGTAGCTAGCGATAAGTGTTGTAGCTTTTTTGTGACCTTGCCGCAAAGCCACGAAAATCACGATTTAATACCTTGTATTATACATTGATTGCCTGCTGTATCTATGCTATCATAACTAATCTATGACACTGAATTAGACTAAGCATGGATTCTTGATTACTTGCAAGTTCTGTGGTTCTTAATAAAAATCCATATCTTTTTGTTGATGATTAGCACGTTCTTCATATCTTCATCTGTTTTGACATTGAATATCCTCAGTACAGCGTCTTACCGGCGGGAGTATCATATTGAGAGACAAGGATTTTATTATTCTTTATAGAGGCAAGGATTTTCTTCCTGGTAGAGTTACTCAATCTGTTATTGAACGAAACACTCAGGTACATGACCAGCAAGTGAAGGAAGAGGCCCGATTAAAGGTGATCGAGTCACTTCAGAAGTTCAGCGGTTTACCATCTGAGGAAAGTTCTGTAGGAACTTTCAGAGAGTATCAGGATATCCAAGTTAACCATGTGCATCAAACAACTGAAAACAAGGCCATAATTGAACTAGAGGCCGAGAAGCATAGATTGGACAAGGAACTGAAAGACGAGGAATGGAGGCTTTTCATTGTATGATCTGATCAGCCACATCTTGTGCTTTTGTTAAGTCCTTAACTTATAATGCTAACATAAGACTGGTATGTGCTGCAGCTTACCAAGAAGATTGAAAGATTCAATCAGGTGCTGGCAAAGCTTCGTAGTTCTTGGAACCCTTCAGAGCAATCTTCAGATAGGGAACTTGACACAGGAGGAAAGGGTGATATTCCGAAAGCTTGGCTTAAAAATGGCTGAACATCTGTTCATTGGTATAACTTATACATTTAAGTATAGTATTTTGTGTTCATATGTGCTCTTATCCTTGTGCTTGTGAGTTAGAAAATCTATTTATCCATGTGCTTGTGACTAAGAAAATCTATTTATCCTTCAATGATCATAAAAGTTATTTTTATCTTTTGTTTTCCCTCACAGGAAGACGATGTATCTTGGATGGTGTAATTGAAAAGATTCATCAACACTGAAAACATAAAGAGCTTGTGAAAGTAATTTCCAAGCAGAATCAAGCCCGCCAAATAACGTACACAGCGATGCTACTTGAGGTTGAGACAGGAGGAACATTGATAGCAGTAGAAAAGCTCACAAACAGCCATGCTATAATGCTTTAACGTGGAAAGAACTATCGCCGCCCAACAAAATCATCACCCAGTAATCTCCTAACCAAAAGAGAAGCACTAAGAAGATCAATTGAGGTTCAACGACGAGTTGTAGGCATCCGCAAAGAATTCTATTTTTTCTTTCCGTTCAATTTCCATTTTGTTAACCGTTGCCGACTATCTCACCTGTCATTCAATTTGCAGTCAATGAAACACTTTGCTTGGGAGAGACAAAAAGTCCATTGATGAATTGAAATGGAGACTGGTTAGTTTACAACAACAGTTCTCTTGTATCTAGACTATCAGGGGCATCAATGAACTATCAATGGAATGAAATCAATGTTCATATACTTTTGTAGCTTGAAATTTAAGTAGTGGTATTATTCTCATGCTACAGGCAAATGTGACAAGGCAAATTAGGAAACTAACCATATGATTCGTTAAGAATTTGGAATAATAATTGCATCCTTTTTTTTGGTAACCTGCTAAGTGCCTTGGAGCTTCCATATATGGGATAATTTTGTAAAGCCCGTGATGTACAGCTGTATAATTTTCTGTTGATGTATACTATATGCCACTTCAGCACGTCTAACCACAACATTTCATAAATAAATGAAAAATCGTTGTTTTGGAGCAAATCCATTATTAGTTGTTGGCCAAGGCCCAAAGAGGTTGCTGCACAAGCTTAGCAGTTGTATGCTTGCCTAAAAACTGAAGTGCCCAAAACTTTAGTCAGGAGGTTTGGTAATGGATTGCGCTCTTCACTAGTTCACTTTTTCGGGGAGCGTTGAAGCACTTCCCTGCAGTACTCTTTCCTGTTGCATGCTAGAAAAAGGATGCTGATTAGCTCAATAGAAGCAATCAATTATTCCAAAGTAGAAACACATGAACCCTAGTGCTCGGAAAAGCAAGACCCAGGAAGCGCCATCTATTGCTAGGAACTTTGCAGAAGGCAGATTTGTGCAAAGGGAGGCAATAGGAAAAGCAATATAACAAGGCTAATTCCCCGTCAAGTCTATTTAGCACTTGATGTTTCTCAACATAGGTGTCGAGGACAGCAGAAGCAATTACATACCGCTGTGACTGTAGCAGGATACGCCTGTGATGTGCTCATGGTTTGGGAGGCTCCCCTTTGAGGTCCCTCTTGGCCGGCCTCTGCGGCGCGTTCTTGGGATTGGTGAACCAAGTGGTGTAGAGAAACTGCTTGTGATGCCCATCGTGGTCGCAGATGAGCCTGAGCTTCTGCCTCTCCCTCATCCATCGCAGCATGATCTTCATCTGCCTCTTGCTTGTCAAGCCCCTCAGCCCAACTCCCTGAAGAAAAATGACAAGATTTTTGCTTTCAGCGAGAAAAGGCGGCAGATAGAAGAACACAGTTGCAGTGATACAAGTGAGGCTATCCATGGAGGTTGGGTTTGCTCCCTGTGGGGGCGTTCCGTCGAGCAGGTTGCGTGCGTTGCGTGAGGCAACCGGGCATACATACCAGGTGTTACCTTAACGTGGTCCCAGACGTCGGAGATGGTGAGCGGCCCGTGCTCCCTGACAACGTCGAAGATAGCGCGGGTGATGGATTGCGCCTGCTCCGGTGGCGCCGTCAGCTCGATCGGCGCCATCTTGGGCTTCCCCTTCTTCGCCGCCCACCGCGCCGCCGTCGCGAGCATCTTGGGATGGATCTCTCTCTCTCTCTGCGCTTGTTGCCGATTCTCGAGAGCGCCCTTGGCAGTTGGCACGTCGTGAGCCAACCAGTGAGTTCACCGCTGCGGCATAGAGGGGTGGGCATTCGGTTAATTAGGTTTTTCTTTAGTACTAAAAATTTTCGTTTTGAAAAATCCTAGCCGAATTAAGCAAAGAATACTCTCGTACAGAACCTAAAAAGCCGATTTTTAGAGACAAAAGGCACTTCAATACAAGTTTAGATCTGTACAGGCTTTAGAGTCAAACGACAAATTAAGTTCAATTCTCACCCAAATCCAACCCATCGAACACGATCTTCAACTGGCAAGAACCTCCTTACCTTGAGGCGTGGTCACGTGGGGAGTGAGGACTCGCCTATCGCTCCCCAGTCGCCGTCGCCTACCCCACGCTAGTCGAAATGCCGCTTGGTGCCTGCCCCTCGCCTGCCACCCTGGTCGGGGACCCGAGATCACAAGGGTTGAAGCAAGGTTTCAAAAACCGGCGAGATTTTAGAAATCTCGGCCAACATTTCAGATTTCGGTTGGAGACGAGATTCAAAATCCCGACCGAATAAAAAACATTAAATTGCTACGGTATTTTCGTAAATTTTCGCCGAAATCTCAGGGTTTTTTTTTTTACCGGATTTGGCCCAATAACACTTAAGAAAGTCATCTTCCGTGGAAATTTATTGAAAAAAGAATTTTCAAGACTTTCTATAATTTCGACAGAAACACTATCAGATTTTTATAAAATTGTGCAAGACTGATCACTCTCTGAAAAATTTATGTGCTATCTTTGGTAGTGTAGGATCATACAGAAATTTTTTCAAAAGAATTGAAATTCATTTGTTATCTTTAAAAAATCAAAAGCAGAATAAACATAATTGAGACACTAACCTTGTCAAAATTTTATAAATTTGCTCAAGTTTGATCATGATCGAAAATTTTTATGAGCTTAAGAATTACCTCAGAACCCTTCTATAAAATTTTTAAAAATTTTAAACTTTTTTGTTTGCTCAATCAAATCTATGGATGCATTGAACTTCATTTGTTATCTTTCAAAAAATAAAAATCTGCATCACCGGCTTGGTTTTTTCCATCTATAAATATAGAGCATAACAAGAATCATTCTATCTTTAAAAAATAGTGATGTGTTGCATATTAAACTAATGAGCCAGTTTAACACCCTAAAAAGGAATAATGGTGAGCTAATCTCAAGCCTACAATTGTAATTCGAAGAAATGTAGTCTAAATTATAATAATGAAAATCTGTCCTATGTAAGTCCTTCTCTTCAATTATCAATTTGCAGATTCATCAAACTGAATATTGTAATGAGACAACATTTCTTTTGGTGACAGATATGTCAATTCCTCGAAGGACTACAAAATCCTCTCTCTAAGAAAAAGGTGTACACAAATCCAAGGTCAGGATTGGAAGTAAAGAGTGAGCAAGATACATGACATTACTAGAAGTTCTGTTAACTTGTACTAATTCCAGTCCAGGGCTCTTGTGTTAGCCAGTGGCTTGAGGAGCATAGTAGACGTGTATCATTCAGCTTAGCCAAGCTCTGGTGTGGTGAACCAAACACATTAGCCAAAACCCACTCCTCTCCCTAAATAGAATTGACCCCTATTCTTACTCTGCCAGCCCATACATGTTTTTTGAGAATGAATCTAAGCGGATTGGGATTAACTGCTTTCCATTGTGATTGGAACAAATCAAATCCCCAGTACGTATTATACCCTGGCAAATCACTTGCAGGAATCTGGTTTTAGCCAAACTTAATTCTGAATTTGAGGTGAAATGAACTCTCAGATGCTTAATAAAGTTACTGTGCAATTCCCTTTAAAAGATAAATTACTGTGTAAGTTTCATGAATCTTCCTTTGCAGGCTGTCTCAATGTCTACTCTACTCTTTTGACATTTGCACCTTCTTTAATAACTAGTTAAAGTTCTCTGCTCCTGAGCTAAGCAAGCTATTAGGGATGGCTAAATATGAACATGTAATGTCTGCAATAACACCTTGACTAAGCAATTTCTCGCGAGCGAGCTTATCCTTGTTGTATTTTTGGATGGTGTAGTAAAGAATTGAAGCCTAAGTTCCAGTGAGCCTGTCAAAATTAAATTCGATCTCTATCACAACAACCACAATCAAATTTTCATATCTTGGACCATTCAAAGAAATCATGCAATGGATAAATTTCTATCACCTCGGCAGCAGAGGAAGGGGAGGCGTCGCCGGTCGGCGAAGTGAAAAGGGAGGCGGCGCCGGGTCCAGGCACACGAAGGGGGCAACGCCAGCTCGGATGAGACGAACAGAGGGGCGTTGCCTGCTCGTAGGAGACGAATGGGAGGCGGCGCTGGATCTGATGGCCACGGAGTCGGGGAAGGCAGCGCAGGCTCGGGGAACAGAGTTGAGGGAGGTGGCGCAAGCTCGAGAAACACGGAGGGAGGATGAGCGGCTGCCGGCGGCGGCGACACCCCTGGTATCCGCGCCAAACCCTAGCCGCTCGGGGGAGACGGCCAATCGGGGGAGCACGGGGGAGACGCTCGATGGAGAGGAAGTGGCGACTTTTATGCGATGGCAATTTGCGGGTAAATATTCTTCAATTCCAGGGGTGATCTTGTAACACCCACCCGCAAGAGCACTCTTTTATTGAGTTTTATTTTTACTAGTCTCATTTGGATGTATAATAGAAGCCCAATAGATACGCATTATTACACCTTTATTACCTTTAGATGTGTTTCCTTTTATTCAAGTTAAAAGACGAACTCCATATTCTCAACCTTAAGTTATGCATTTTGTGTTCAATTTTATATATACATGAATGAAGATATTTAGGGGAGCTCAAACTTCACCTTAATGTTTCATAAGTATTGTTCCAATCATTCTTGCCAAATAAATTAAGGATAATTACTTAAAAACAAATCATTGAGTATATAAAAACATGTGTAGTTGTACTATACTCATGGAAGAATAGGATAAACTCCAAAACAATCTTAAACTGAATATGTACATATTGATTCAAAGTCAATTATTTATTTGCACATATTTAATGGAGTTTATTCTATGCTTGATGATCACAATAGTATTGATCCCTTTCTATCACTCCATATAATTTGGATCATTATTTAATGAGTACATGAAACGTGTGTATTTAATATATACTCATGACAATTTAAATGCAATTTAAATTGTGATTTAGTTGTCGTTCAATCATCAAAGAACTAATCATGTGTTGATAGTGTTCTTTATTGATTCAAGGACAAACGAAAAGTTTTTGAGTATATGAAACATTAGTTGCATTAGTATACTCAAGACAAATCAATATTTTCATTCAAATTGACTTAGGTTGTGGCCAATTATCAAGGGATAGAATGAAGGATCTTGGGGTAACCATTATGTGTTAATGGAGTGCATTGATGATTGGGACTACTATGTTTGTTGGACTAACCTTTTCTATGAGTTGTGGTTGAGTCCAACGGTGATGAAGATTTGGATGGCATATGTGTTGATAGCCATCAAGTCAAGAATCAGGAAGATGGATGCCATTATGTGTTGATGGGCATCAATAAGAGATCCCGAAGAGAAGAGCAACGGAGTTCATCATGTGTTGATGAACGAGAGTGACCCCATCTTAGAGTCATGCAACGCTTGAACCACATGCAAATACTCAGTAGGTTAGCAATAACCATGGCCGCAGAAAGGGCCAAAGGCATAAAAAGGATAAATGGAAGAATGATAGATTAGATAAGTAAAGAGACAAGCTATAGTGAAAAAGTAAAGGTAAAGGGTCAGGAGGCTTCCAGAAGCAAGATTCAGCTAACCAGGCTGCAAATCCTGCATAACCTTGTTTTAGGTATGGATACGCTGGCCATTGATCACGCAACTACCACTACCAAAGTATTTGGTAAACCTTTACATGCAATCCATTAGAAAAGTCAATAAGACCCAGGGAACAAATTTAAGACACACTTTATTATTCAACCTATTGTTGACACAGACGCTGAGAAGTGTAATGATGTGGTTTTTTAACCTACTTATAAACTCGAGGAGTCCTAGAAGGACACCCACAACCCATATGCAGACCTGAATTAGTCTCCTAAATATTCATTCGTTTTGATAGTTGATGTCACATTCCCCTTATGAGTCAACTCTATCAGTTTAGTCTTAGTTCCAGAATGAATATTGGTCTAAGCTTCTGTTGAGCGATTATCATTTAAACATATTGTTATTTCCTAGGATATTTAATTGATTGTGATATGTTTGTTCTATATTTTGCAATATGTTCCTGATGCAACAATTTCTTGATTGTTAAATCATACTTCTAATATAGAACAAAGTATAATCCAATGGTGAAGGAGGAAATTTGTCTTGTAGACGTTTGCACCACAAATTTAATTCTTAGGGAAACTAAATATTTTTATACTTTGATTAAGAAAGCTGAAAATATTATGACCATCGCCGGAAGCGATGCTCTGATAGTTAGCACTAGAAGAGCTATCATAGTCTTCCCTATAGGTACTCATATAATAATAAATAATGCTTTATTATACCCTAAGTGCAGTCGTACTCTACAAGTTTTAAAGACATTCATTTGAATGGTTTCCATCTAGAGACAGAAAATGAGGATGGTACAGAATACCAACTCATGACTAAGTTTAACTGGTGTAATAGACATGTGGTTGAAAAACTTCCTTCTCTTGCAGGTTATATTATACATATATATATAACCTAAAGTATATGTTACGATGAAAACTATATATAAAAACACACAAATATTTAAGATCTGATATGATCGACTGGGTCATCCTGAGTTGAAAAAGATGAGGAAAATCATAAATAATTATGTTGGCCATAGCATAAAAAATTATAGGCTTCCCTAGACCTGAAGACTTCTTATGCCTTGCTTGTGCTAAAGGGAAGCTCATAATTAGACCCTCTTATCTAAAAGTTAGGAAAGAATTATTAATTTCCTAGAGAGAATTTAAGGTGATATTTGTGGACTTATTTAGACCCTGTCGAGTCCCTTTAGATACTTTATCATACTGATGGATGCTTCTACTAGATGGTCCCATGTATGTCTCTTATCTACTAGGAACCATGATTTCGCTAAATTAATTGCCCAAATTATTAAGAGCCTCCTTTTCAGAAGAAAGGATCAAGTCTATTCGAATGGACAATGCTGGCGAGTTCACATCAAAGGCTTTTAATGATTATTATTTGGCTCTGAAAATTAATGTAGAGCATTTTGTACCTCATATCTACACTCAAAATGGCCTTGCAGAGTTATTAATTAAGAGAATAAAACTTACCGCTAGGCCATCTTGTAGAATGGTAGATTACCAACTAGCTGTGGGGCTACGCAGTGCTGCACACTACTGTATTAATTCAACTCAGACCAACTGCATACCAAGAAATTTCTTGGTATGCAGTTGGTCTGAGTTGAATTAATAAACGCACCTGAAAAGAGTGCAAATATCCCAGAAGGATATTGATTCCACTCTTACTCCTCTCAATAAGAAGAGGGGGAGGCCTCCAGGTGCATGGGACTCAATTTCTCGGAGATGTCTACAGAAACAGAGAACCAAAAAAGTGATAACACTACCTAAGACAATTGAAGAGCTCAACCTGATGTTGAGAAAATCCCTGAAGTGATCCATCCTAAAGATTGTAAACCGCATCAAATATTTGCGCACACAATATAATGCTAGGAAGTCAGAACGCCTAGACTCCATCGTTGTGGGAAATCACAAGGAGCTGGAAGAAATTAATGAAGATATATTCCTGAAGTGATTCAAGAGAGTTGTATAAGAGAAAGACTACAATTGTCGATATATATATTTTGTCACAAAATTGCTTTATCTAGATCTAGAATCAAAGTCTATAGCAATGCCAGAAGCGCTCAAATTGGGTCAAATAGAAAGAAGCATTTGCGGTGGAATTGCACTCATTTAATAGGAGGAAGTAGTTGGTCCTATTGACCGAACACCTCTTAAAGTGGTCCCTATAGGATCAAACTAGGTTTTCATTTGGAAGATAGATGAAAATAACTAGGTGGTGAGAAATAAAGTGAGGCTTGTAGCACAAGAGTTCATGTAGAGACCTGACATCCATCACGATGAAATTTACTCTCCTGTAATGAATGAAATAAAATTCTAATACTTGATATCAATGGCAGCTAGCTTAAATTTATCAATTTAGTTGATGAATGTAGTGATCACATATTTATATTAGTCACTTGATGTGGATATTTATATGAGAGTCCCTAAAGGAATCAAAATTCTGGATTCTAATAAAGGAAATCGCAACATATATAATGTCAAACTGCAGAGATTGTTGTACAGATTAAAACAGTTGAGGAGAATGTGATACAATCGACTTAGTGAGTTCCTCCTAAAGAAAAGATACTCTATCAGTAATGATAATCCCAGTGTATTCATAAAGAAATCCCAGAATGGATTCTATGTCATCTTAGTTTATATTGATGATCTAAATATCATCGGAACCACGGAGGAGATAAAGGAAGCAAATTCTTACCTTATGATGGAGTTTGAGATGAAAGATTTGGGTAAAACCAAATATTGCCTAGGCCTGCAGCTAGATCATTTCTGTAACATCATGAAAAGTGAATAAAATAGAAAATTAAATGATATATTTTAAATAAGTTTTAATTTGTTTTTCCTGGAATTTTCTGGATTTTTCTATGAGTTTCTAGAATTCTTTTGATTATTGCTTATAAGGAGAGTTCTTTTCCTAATACATCAACCATTCTTTAAGTGATAAGAAAATATTTATAGAACATAAAATAATAAAAATTTCTGTAAAATTTGGTTAGCGATCCAGGACTCGAAATATAATTTTAAAATCATGACAAACCATTAATTGATGAAAATAAAGGTGATTAATGAAACAAGACTAGTAATAGTGAAAATGTCAAAAAATTAAATGATCATAGTTTCGATGGGAAAATATTTATATTATCCTCTCCCTGCATGTGGTCATCTGCATTAAAAATATCAGGAGATTATCTCTAGGATTGATATTTATAAAAATTCAAAAACTGAATAGTTGAAATTCTGGAAACCTTAATGTCAGAATTTTATTAAATAATATGTCAAGAATCTGAAGCTGAAAATTTTAAAATAGTATAAAATGAAAATAAGGAACCTTCTAAAATTTTTTGAAAATCTTTTAGTAATATATAAGTATCTAAATAAATATAACACAGAATGCAGAAATATGTGCACAGTGCACTGTCAGAATTATTGTAAATTCCTCAGATTTCAAATAGGTCTTAAATTTTTATTTTAGGTCCTAAACTAGCTCAGGTACACCCAGTAAAGTTTTCATTAAATTAACGATTGGATAGGTAACGCATTCAGTGAATCAAACTAGCTCCAATTTCAGTTCAAGCCAGAGTTCTCTTCTTCTCTCTCTGACGCGCGGGCCCCGTTTACTGTATGGCACCACATGTCAGCCTCAGCCACCGTCGTCTTCCTCCTCTCTCGCAGCCGTGCACACGTGTGGCCGGAGCCTATTTCGCCGGCTGTAGCTCGTGCCACCGCAGCACCGCACCTCGCCCGAGGCAACCACCTCTGCCAGACTTTGCCACGCATCGTCCTGGCCCGGATTTTCCGCAAACCACCCATTCCTTCGCCTGTTCCAGCGCCGCCAAACCCCGAAGAGTTCACATCCTGTGCAAGCTTGGCTACAGGATTTCCCTCGGCCTATAAATACTACGACTTGATCGCCAGAGAGTGCTCGTCAAAACCCCTCTTGTTTCATCCGAAATACTCCACTGATCACTGCCAATTTCACGATTTCCTGAATTAGCCGAAGAACCCTAACTCTCAGTTCGCGACCGATTGAAGGTGGTATGAGCAACCATTCCTCAATTGCTTTCTTCTATAGCATCACCAACTCTCATGAATCAAAACCCCTCTGCTTGTTCTAGGAAATTCCGACCAGAGCTCCGCCGCCACTTCGCCCCCTTCTTCTCCAAAACCGGCGATCGGTGGTGAGCTAACCCGATGCTTCCCTGTGCTGTTTCTTAGCAAAAATGGATTGCTTAGGGTTCCCTGATGCTAAAACCGTAACCCATTCGACCGGAGGTGCCTTTTGTCGCCGGCGCGGCTAGTCGCCGTGACCTCCGCCGCTCGGCCACGACGGCGTCCCATTTCCGGTCATCGCCGAGAGTCTTAAGGTTGTCCCCTAGATGCGCATTAGCATGCTGAAGCCGTAGGTGCTACCCATTCCCCCTGGCCGGAGCTAGTTCGCCGCCGGCAAGCCTGAGTTCGCCGAGCCCTTCTTTGAGTCGCTTCGTAGTGGGACCGAGCTGTCAGTGGTTCACTGCGATTTTGCCTTGAGTCGCTGACGGCTGGGACCCGCATGTCAGTGGCCGCAGCGGGTTTGAACGCGCGTGTGTTGGCGCGAAGCGAAAAGACACTTTCGGCGTAGCGAAAGCGTATTTCACTATTTTCACTGAATTTTGAATCGGTTAAGAATTCAAATTTGAATATCTTTCGCATTTGAAATCCAAATGAGATGAAACTAATTTCTAAATTCATCTAAAATCAAGATCTTCCAGAATATGCAAAAATATTCTTAAAAACTATTTCGTAAAAATATTTTAATATAAAGATGAATAGCACATATGAGAATATACTAAGTGTGGAAATATTGCAAATAAGGTTAATATTGTTTGGAGCTAATTTTATTAAGGACTTTATACCACTGTGAACTCATCTATAAAAATATTTGGAAAACAAATTGTTCAATACCTTTTCTATTAAAAGATAATATTATGGGTAACTATGCTATAATAATTAATGATTGATAAAAGATTTTTAGTAATTTGCTATATGTGTTTCTTTTCAGATTAGTGGAAGTATAATGATAGTCTAGGTAGAAATATTAATAAAATAGGCAAATAGTATGAAAAGTATGTATATATATATACATATATGTATATGTATATATATTTATGAAAGTGTTCATTGAAACCTTGCTTGCAGCTAGAAAATAGATATAAAATGAGGTAGGTCACTTAATATGCTAATCCCAATAATATGGCAGTTAGAAATTAATAATAATTGTTTAAATTTAAAAGTCCTTAAATACATTGCTTCGCATCTGAATCCTATTAATAACCTACTATTTTACGATTTCACCTTAAAACGAATCTTTCAATTTCAAATAATTTTAGCATCTATAATTCGAAATTATAAATACAAGGATACACAATTTTAGCCTCTTGAATTCGTAAAACAAAAAGTAAATGATCCATAAAAGAACATATGCCTGTTTCTCATAGTATGTTTTCTATGATCTTCTGTCTGCCTTATTTTTGCCCTTATGCTTGTTGCTTTTGTTGTATGCTATTCGTGATGGACGACGAGTAGATTCCGACGAACCTGAATTAGTAGACGACGATCTCATCAACGACCCGGACTTTATTCCCGACTGCGATCAGCAAGGCAAGCATCCCTTGATCATTTTGATCCTAATACTTCAACTATTTACTTTCAATGATTGCAAAACTATTATGCATGCGCGTAATTGTCATAAAAATGCTATGTTGGGATATTGGTAGCTATACCTGTTAATTCATGGAACTTCCTTGATAAGTATGAATAGGTAAACCTTGATAACCATAGAAATGGGTTAGACAATACGTAATGTCAACTTGGGTATATGCGATTAATAACCCTGCTTAGTCATGCTTTAGAACCAACGTTGAATATGATCAAATCAAAATTTATTCTTGAGAATGGAAAATGGTTGGTTATGCCATGATATCAATTGTTGGTATTTTGATTAAAAACTCAAAATAAAACTATGGTTTGGATGCGGGCAATTATTGGCAATAGCCGGTTGTGCAAGGGCTAGACTTGTACGTAGTGTAGGGTGGAGTATTGCCCGTGTCGAATTAAGGACCGAGCTATGGGTTGTTTTCAAGACAAGAAATCCGTGCAACCACGAGTGCTGATATGGGGCAGCCTTAACCTATTAAGTTACTTAGGTCTGGCTTTGCACATTGGTAGGCGGGAGATAGTATGAGCAATCCTTTCTAGGTTTGCTTATGAGGGGCTTCCACACTTCGTTGTGGGTAAATGCATATCGGTATAACGGTGTACGCCTTGGTATGGGAAGAAACCTTTACCGCAGGGATTTACTGCTTTTACCGCAGGGATTTACTGCTTATATTACCACTTTATATGACATGGATACACTGTCATGTTTCTTCTTCATAACAAGGGTTCACGTCACTGGGCTGGTGCAAAGCTAGGTCTATGTAATGTAACGGTTATGTTATGACTCTCTGCGGCACACCAAAGGAAGTGTGCTAAATATCGATTGCACAAAGAGTCAGTCATTTCTTGTGGGTAAAGCTGTACGCCTCTGCAGAGTGTAAATCTAATTAATTAGTCGCGCCTACGGTTAAAGGCACTTGGTAAAGTCATCACATGGTTAGAGTTTTAATACTTTCAAAATAATTTGAGGGGAAAATGATGTTTTGGTTAAGCTTGATTCGTGTCAGGAAATGACATGGGAATGCATTGTGTCAATCGGATAGATTGTGATACGATGATTGATTTACGCTAAATTAATACTTGCTTATTATAATAAGATGCTTCTTTACAAACTCCGATTGCAATCTAATATGTGTTTATGCTTTATTTTGCCAATGCAAAAACAACTTAGAAACTATTCCATTGCTATGTCCCGCATTTACTGATAATTGCATTTGTGATACACTATAAGACTTGCTGAGTACACAATGTACTCAATCTTGCTATCAATGTTGTTTTAGGTGAAGATATCGAATACCCCAATGATCTTTATGACGATTCAGGATTCGGGGGTTATGATGACGATGTTTTCTAGGGTTTTACCTTGTCTGTTGCCTGAGGGTGAATGGGCATATTACAAGATAAATAAAGTTTCCGCTGCTGTTTTTCGAGCTTTTGGCTTGCAATAATAATGCTGTGTAATTACCAGACGCTTAGCATATGTAATATTATCGAGTATGGATGTGATTTTAATTTGTAATCTGTGCGTGCTAGCCACTGATCATGGGACTAGTACTGTATGCACAGAGGGCCCACTGTTGATAATTGTTATAAAAAATGGGGGCTTTACAATTTCCTAGAAGGAATTTTTATATGCCAGTCTATTTATACCAAGAAGGTATTGGAAAGATTTAATATGGATAAATCTCATCCTTTAAAACTCCCCATGGTAGTAAGATCCCATGAAGTGGATAAAAACCCTTTTTAGACTGAGGATGAAAAATGAGAAAGTCTTAGGACATGAAGTTCCATATTTAAGTGCTATTGGAGCACTTATGTATCTTGTGAATTGCACAAGGCCTGATATTGCATTCGCAGTAAATTTGCTAACAAGACACAATGCAGCTCCAATCAGAAGACATTGGATTGGTGTCAAGACTTTGCTCAGATACCTCCAAGGTACACATGATATTAGATTATTATACCAGAAGGACCAAGACTTGACCACGATGGAATATATGAATGCTGGCTATATGTCTAATCCCCATAGTGCCAGATCTCAAACTGGGTTTGTGTTTCTCTGTGATGGTATAGCCATTTCTTGGCATTCTTTTAAGTAGACTTTGATAGCTACTTCTACCGATCACTTAGAGATTATAGTTTTATATAAAGCCTTACGTGAGTGTGTTTGGCTGAGATGTGTAATTAGCCATATCTAGAGGTCATGTGGTATTAATACTGTCGATACCCCCACAATTATCTATGAAGATAATGTTGCTTGTCTTGCATAAATGCAAATGGGTTATGTGAAGAGCAATATCACAAAGCACATTGCCTTTGAGCTTTTCTATCCTCACGAACTCCAGAAGAATGGTGAGGTAAAGATTCTGCAAACTAAGTAATGTGATAGTCTAGTAGATTTATTCACTATATCTTTGCCAAAGTCTACTTTTCAAAGATGTATTAGTGGCATTGGAACAAGACGACTTAGAGATATGTAGAGTTGTGGGGGTGTATATCACTGAACTATGACTATTGGCATGATCCTGAATATCCTATTTTAAATTCAGAAGATTATAAGTTGTATTCTTTTTTCCTTAGTGAGTTTTCTTGCAGTTTTCTCACATGAAGGTTTTTAATGAGGCAACTAGTGTAACATAGTGTGCAATTGCAATGTACTCTTTTCTCCCACTGGTTTTTGGGAGGAATTTTTAATGAGACATGTACATTACGCGGTATTCACCCAAGGGGGAGTGTTGAGATATGGATGGACTTTAAGTTCTAGTTAACCAAATGTGGTTGGACTTTATCTCTATATGGGCGAATCTGAATCTATCTCTTGCTGTCTTCTATTATATATTTTCGGCAACTCCTTTGTACAAGAGAATCAATCTAATAAAGAGAGATAACTGTTTTGTCTCCCTACCTTGTTTGTGCTCCCTGTTCATTCTTGCTATTCTATCGATGCGTTGTGGTTGATCAAGAGCAGGCAACATTGTTTTACAACACGTGCTACCCTCAGGTGCCTTCTAATTAAAATAGATATATATGTGTGTATAGAACACATATACGTATGTGTGCATGTGAGGTGTGATTGTGGCGTGTGAACTTGTGTCCAAAAAAGTGATTTGAATCCTCAACATCAATGCAGTGGAAAACTGTATGAACCCGTGAGCTCCTCAGCTTGAGCTCCCCACCTACATGGCATGGAGGACCCGCATTCTTGGTTACGCTAATGTGAGCGCTACTTCCGCCTTCATCAAATTCCTGTGTGGGAGCACGTCGATATGGTGCGCTTACATCTGTACAACGAGGTGGGATGGATCTCATGGGAGGACTTCTATGACACCTTTCTTCAGTGCTTCACCCGTCAATCAGGGGTGGGACCTTTGGACGGGGGATGGATGAATGATCGAGAGGGCGATCAGAGGGGGGTGAATGATCCCAAATAAAATTTTCCCCGAGACAAAACAATCCAAACAAGGCCTCAAATGAAACACTCAAGAAGGAGCAAAAGAAGGAGAGCTCTGTTCATTGTCAGGCTGGTGCTACCGCAGAATGTTTGGTAGCATCGGAGGTCGGTATGACTGGAAATAGTCCGGTAGCACCGGGCTCAAGAACAGCATCAAGAATAGGGAGAAAAACAGCACGAACTCAAAAGCCAAATTTATGCAACTTTTGATTGGCAGGATAAAAACTCACAAAACTTGGTAGATGTGATCTTAAGGATGTTAGGAACTTATTCCAACCTTCAATCGCAAGGATTGATGTCAAAGTTCTAACCTTTTTACCCGAGAAGGAAGAACACACCAAGTTCGAGCAAAAACACAAGAACTTGATCTTGGACTTGCTCGGGGGTTTTGATGATCAAGATGATCTTGGATAACCTCCCACTTGTCACATCAAGCAAGAACTCAAGTCGAAAACTCTACAAACACGATCTAGAAGAATGAATCACTCAAGAACATAAGATCGGTTTCTTGCAACAGAAACGCATAGATTGCCTAGATGATTGGCATAAGAAGCAAAAGCATGTAGAAGGAGAGGAGACAAATCCAAATTGCGTAAATGTAAATTGCAAAAATGTAAATGTTGAATTTAAGACATAATGTAAATGCGTAAATTGAATTCAAGCATAATGAAATGTGTTCTTGATTTCTGGAAGGGAGTTTTACAAAGCCTCACAACAAAATGGGCAAAGCTTAAAAGAGCACAAAAACCTCAAAAACCTTCAAGAGGTGGAAGGCACCCCTACCCTTCTATTTATACTACTCTTGGGTAACCCTCCATTCTTGGATGAGTCCTTCAACCCTATGGCACACCATCAAGGGCTAGGATTGACCCACTCACATGGCTAACCCAAAACCCAACAAGCACATGGGTCTTTTGCACGGTTTTCAAACCATACTAACTAGACTCGCTATCCTATCAACTAGACCGCGAACCGATGACCCTCCTTGATCCACGCATTATCTAGCTAGCATCCCTTCCATTCCTTGTCTTCTAAGCTTGCCACGCCTCTGTCTCCGATCATCTTTCGGTGAACCTCGACCGTCTGAACCTCCGGCGCACCTTGTCTAGTCCCAGTCATCCTTCGCCTCACCATGATTTTGCATCGTCGACCTGCAACCATCAAAAACAAGGAATAACATCACATAGCATTGCCCAAAATGATATGCAATGACTTCATCAAAAATCATGATTAAAAAATCATCCTCGCTCATAAGAGCCGGTGCTACCGCTCAGTTCCGGTACTTACTCATATCCCATATTTAGATATTCGACATTAGCCCCCGAACTCTGTTCAGTGGAGAGTCCACACAAGCGCTTGGTCGATTACTGCCAAACTTCGACTTGGTCGAGTAACGCCCCGCCAACTTGTGGTCGAATGATTCGAGTAGATCGGGAATCGCTATGTATCAAGTAGGGAAGTTGCCGGGTCGTGCGCCCTACCATCAGCCCGTGGTCGAAAGATTCGAGTAGATTGGGAATCGCTAAGTATCTAGTGGAATGTTGCTGGGTCGAGCGCCCTGCCATCAGCCCGTGGTCGAACGATTCGAGTAGATTAGGAATCGCTAAGTATCGAGTTGGAATGTTGCTGGGTCAAGCGCCCTACCATCAGCCCAACTCGAGTCCTTAGGCTAACCAATTGTTACTCGATGTCGTCTTATCGACTCTGGCAACACTCCAACTTCTTCAAATTTTGATTTAAACTCCAAATCAACCTCAAACTCAAACACTATAAGCTTAAACAATGTTAATAACTCATCACAAACACGGGTAGACCTACACATGGTCTTTTAATCTCCCCCTTGATGAGTATATTGACAAACACCCAAAAGGCATAAAATTTGAGTTTGAAAGAGAGAAGACGAAGCATTTGAAATACAAAGCCAAACTTGATCCAAGAGAATAAGAAATGGGACATGACCAAGTTGGGGAGAAGGTTTTTAGAGCAAATCCAAAGAAAGAATAAGTTTTCCACAAAAGCTCTAAAAATGCTTATGATCCTAAGAAATTGCAATTTTCACCATGATAATAGAACCAAGATGCAATCAGATTTTTATCTCTTAATGATGCCTTTTCTACAATTTCTCCCCCTTTTGACAATATAGGCATCAAGATTTTTCATTTTTATCATGTATGCATGAAGTGCAACTAAGGAGCTTTGAAGATTATCCAAGTGATCACAATGACAAGATATGACACCAAGCTTGTCAATTTTAGATTAAGCTAAGCTAAGACATGTCCAAGTGCAAATAACAGATTTAGCTAGCAAGTTTAGTTTTGAAGATGTCATTTTTAGCAAGATTTGACAAGTGCAACACTTAGCATTAGTTTCAAAAATAGATGCAAAACCACTCTACGGATCAAATTGAAAACCTATAGTTCGACCTACTCAACACTTCAGATAATCTTGAAGTGCATACAAGGTCCTTCAGGCTCATTTATCATTTAATGCAAATTTTAATTTAAGATCTGAAAAGATATAGTGGGGTACGAATGTTTGACATTATTTGCATTCTTTACCCACTGATGTTTCTTTTTATTTGTATTTTTTTTCAAGCAATTGACTCAAGTCATAGTCAACCATCTCAAGAAGGAATCTTAAGGGGATGGTCTCGGTCATACACGATGCATTCCAAGTTCATTCCAAGTGCAATGGGAAGCTGTCTTGTGAATGCGAGGTGTTGAGTCTAACGCGTACAAATCAATCAATTTTGTTTAATTTTCATTTTAGCACATTGATTTATGAGCAATGAAGGACTCAAGTATGGATCAAACTAGTTTCACCAAGTTGCTATACGGACTCTAGAGAACTCCAAAATTTCTCAAATTATGGCATAAACCTCTAGAGAAGAAACCTAGCAAGTAAAAGCAACATGTTTCATCAAGTTTTTCATTTAAGACTTTAATTTTTCAGATTTTAACAAACTTAGCATGATAAATGAACTTGGACATATCTAAGCTAGTGATTTTCTTCACAAGATGTAGCATTGTGTATGTCATGACGAATAAATCATTTGCATAATAGACAAAGCTCATAAAATGCAGTCTATATGCAATGCATGAACAAATTCTCAAACTCCCCCGCACCAGATGAATCAATTTTAAGGACAAATCTGGTTAAATTGAGTTATTAGCAGAATTAGGCGCAAAGAAAACCAACTGAACTCAATAGAAACCAGAAACACATAATGAGGTGAAGAAGTTGAGAAAACTGCAAACTGAGTAGCTAGTGAGCATAGAAAAGATAGAAGAGAAACACTACGGCTCAAACTCGCTCTCATCTTCCCCACTGACTGACATAGGGAAGCTGACTCTAGATCTCACGCTAGGGAGTGCACACAGACCCTGTCTACCCAGGGGGCCCAACACGTGCTAGAATTATAAGACTGTGAGGGAACTCAAACTAGAGAGAAGAGAGAACAGCTAATTGTGCATAATAGCAACCCAAAGCATACGATGGGAGATCTATGCAAAGCATGCTAGAAGTCTAAGTGAAATGAACTAAGAACAGAAAAGAAAAACCCAAAATAACTCAAAAGATGCAAAAGAAGGAAAATGCTGGAAGAAAACATATAATACATAATATACAAACCAGCTCCCCCTCACGATAAGCTGTAAGGGCTCACGACCCCAAGCTCACTCCTGAAGGCAACAAACCTAGAGCTATCCAAATGCTTGGTAAAGATATCGGCTATCTAGTAGTCGTTCTCTATAAACTGAAGCACGATATCCCCCTTCTCCACATGATCTCTAAGGAAATGATATCTAATATCGATATGCTTGGTCTAGGAATGCTGCACTGGGTTCTTGGCAATGCAAATAGCAGAAGTGTTTTCACAGAAAAGTAGAACACTCGCTATCGCTAACCCAAAGTCACGGAGAGTCGAGCGCATCCAATGCACTTGACTAAAGAAACTCGCTGCAACAACATACTCGGCCTCTGTAGTGGACTGTGCAACCCCAAACTGCTTCCTAGACGACCAAGAAACAAGAGAAGTGCCAATGAATTGACAAGTGCCAGAAGTGCTCTTCCTATCTATCCTACAGCCAACAAAGTCTACATCGAAAAAGGCTCGAAGGGACAGACAAGAAGAAGAAGAGTACCAAATACAATAGTCAATATAGCACGAAGGTACCTGAAAATATGTTTCACCGCCTGGCGGTGAGAGGCATGATGACAGGCCTGAAATCGAGTGCACAGACATACAGCAAAATGTATGTTCGACCTCGAAGCAGTGAGGTACAAGAGGGAGCTGATCATGCTCCGAAACTCCTTTTGATCAGCAGGCTCACCATCCTCATTAGGCTCGAGGACAGCAGTGATGATCATAGGAGCCATCACCAGCTTCCCATCAGACATATCGAAGTGCCTCAAAAGGTCTTGGGTGTACTTGCCTTGATGCAAGAAGGTACTCTCCCGAGTCTGCTTGATTTGGAAGCCGAGGAAGTAGCTCAACTCGCTCATCATGCTCATCTCAAACTCTATGCTCATTACCTCAGAAAACTGAGAAACCAGAGAATGCGAAGAGCCACCAAAGATAATATCGTCCACATAAATCTGGACGAGCAGGAAATGAGAATCCTGGTGTTTGATGAACAGAGTTTTGTCTACTATACCTATTTTGAAACCATGACTAAGAAGATAGGACTTAAGCCTCTCCTACCATGTTCTAGGGGCCTACTTAAGTCCATGCAAAGCTTTGGAAAGCTTGAAGATATGGTTTGAGTATTTGGGGTTCTCAAATCCTAGAGGCTGCCTAACATACACCTCTTCCTCAATATAACCATTAAGGAATGCACTCTTGACATCTATTTGATAAAGCTTGAAGCCCTTGGATGCAAAAAATGCAAGCAGGATCCTAATAGCCTCTAGTCTAGCTACAGGGGCAAAGGTCTCCTCAAAGTCAAGACCCTCAACCTGAGAAAAGCCCTGTGCAACTAGCCTAGCCTTGTTTCTAATGACAACCGCATCCTTACTCTGCTTGTTCTTGAACACCCACTTGGTCCCAATGACATTATGACCAGATGGGGCTCGACAAGCTGCCATACCTTGTTCCTCTCGAAATTCTGAAGTTCCTCATGCATAGCATTAATCCATGACTCATCGGATAATGCATGAGAAACATCCTTCGGCTCAAAAGAGGCAACAAAGGCAAAAACTGGACAAACCTGATTTTGAACGTGTGACATGCTCAAACAGATCGGCAATGATCTGATTAGGTGGATGATGTCTCTCAATGTGGCGGGGAGGTCCAGAAGCGGAAGTGGCCTCTACCTCATGAATAGAAGAGGCAGGAGCAGAGCCACTCGCTGAAGGAGAGTCTGAAGGTAAGGGCTGGTCTCCCTGAGGTGCATAAATGGAAATAGGAGGCACCTCAGGTGTAGAGGGGACTGGATCAAGTGGAACACCTTCATCCCTATCATCCTCATCCTCTACAAAGATGGTCTCAGAGAGGGAAGAAGAGCCTAAAATATCAGGTCTAGCTCTTGGGCTAGCCTCATCAAAGGCCACCTCACAGGTCTCTATGATCCTATGCGTGTCGCAACTCCAGACCCTACAGCTACGAGAAGAAGTTGAATAACCCAGAAAAATACCATCAGAAAAACGAGACTCAAACTTATCCAAGTTACCAGACTTCAAAATGAAACACTTGCAACCAAACATACGAAAATGAGAAACACTGGGCTTTCGCCCATACCTCAACTTGTAAGAAGTGCGGTGCAAATGTGCTCTCAAGAATATACGATTAGAAACATGACAAGTAGTAGCTATAGCCTCAGCCCAAAACTTCCTAGGAGTACTGTACTCATCTAGCATCATCCTGGCCATCTCAACCAGGGTCCTGTTCTTTCTTTCCATTACGCCATTTTGCTGAGGGACGTAGGGAGAGAAAAACAGATGCTCTAAGCCAAACTCCACACAAAAACTCTCAAAGTATGAGTTCTTGAACTTTGTGCCATTGTCACGGTGTATAGCTCGTAAGGCACCTAGGAGCTCAAGAGACAATTTATGGACCAAACCCCTGAAATTGGTAAAAGACTCATCCTTAGAGGCCATGAAAAATACCCAAGAATACCTCAAAAAATCATCAACAATGACAAAAACATACCACTTCTCACCCGTTGACTGCACTCTAGCTGGACCAACATTGTCCATATGTAAAAGCTATCCTGGTGCATCAATCATTACAATAGTGACTGGGGATGAGAAGCAGCAACCATCTTGCCATGTCGGCAAGGAGAGCAAACTAAGTCTTTGACCATCTTGAGTTTGAGCAAACCACGAATGAGGTAGTGGCTGCTAACTCGGGTCAAATGATCAAAACCAATGTGACCAAGTTTCCTATGCCAGAAGGAGAGATCACGAGACTCAGAAGCAGTCAAACAACAAAGAGAGTTTCCAGAAGAACAAGAAAAATCAGCACGAAAGATTTTCCCATATCTAGAAATCCCGCAAACCAACTACCCTGATGAATCAAGGATTCTACAGGCACTACTCTTGAAGCTTATCTCGAAAGAGTCATCGATAAGCTGAGAAACAGAAAGTAGATTGTATTGTAGCTTACTTACTAAGGCAACATCCTTAATAATGAAATTATGATTAATGCAGATGGTACCTTTAGCAATGACTCTACCTGATGATGCATCTCGAAAATTGATCAACTCATCACTAGGGGCTCGGACTAGGGAAGAGAACCAACGAGAGTCTCCAGCCATATGACGAGAACAACCAGAGTCAACAATTCAAATCTCTCCCTTCCCCATTCGACGAACCTCGTTCGAGTCGCTGATGCTGTTGGCGTCTGCCATGAAGCATGTGCCGGTGAAGTCATCGCCACCTTTCTTCTCTTGCGTATCATCCTCGCCCTCATCGCTCCATGTCTCCATGTCGGAGAGGTTGATGTCGTCGAGTGCTGTGAGGACACGGTGGAAGAGCTTCTTGTTCTTCGAGAAGTTGCGGTACTTCTTCTCACGTGCCGGCTCACGGACTGAAGGCTTCTTGTTGCGGTTCTTGTCGATGTAGTCGTTCTTAGCCGAACTGCCGGTGTCGTTCTTACCCTTCTCCAGCTTGGGGCAATTCACTCGAATGTGATTGGGGCCACCACACTCGAAGCAGGTGATTGTGCCAACTCTCTTTCTCTCCCTCACCCTCTTGTATGCAAGAGAGAATTTGCGAGCTAAAAGAGCAAGCTTATTTTCTGAAAATTTTTCTAGCTGTTCATCGCTTAGCTCACAAAGGGCGAAAAGAGAAAAACCAACTGGAGTCTCAGAAGAGGATCCAATAGGATCGGTGACCAAGGCCATCGACTGCGACTTTGTCTTGCGAGAGACAACGTCGATCACATGAGTCTTGAGTCGGGAACAGAGCCCGTCAAGAGTCAAGGTCTATAAGTCTATGGTGTCCTTGATGGTGGTCACCTTCATCTCCCAAACCCGAAGATCAAGTGCGGGCAAGAAATGTCAAGCATTATCCGAGTCAGGGTATATACAACCGACTGCTCGGAGATCGCTCAAAATCTTCGTGAAATGACCAAAGCACTCATCAAGGGTCTCACCAGCGTTGATGGGGACGGCGATCCCGATCTTTCGGTGAGATGATGATACGTCGATTTGGAGGTGTTGATGGCACCGAATTAAGGGCTTCCTACCAAACAGGTTGGGAGCTTCGCAATCACAATGCCAAATCCATACAGATACAAGATCCAATGATCAGTAGTTCCTGCAAGAAAACGAGAACCCGCAAGAACAAAGTATGAAGCAAACCGAAAAGGTAGTATTGAAATCAAAGAAAGAGAACAAGTTGAGGTTCTGTTTCTCGGCTCGGGCGGTATAGTCGACATGCGCAAACACGAGGAGGGACGCACACGGGGTCTACCAAAACACAACAAAACCTAAAAACTGAAGAACAGGGGTGAGAACCCAATATAAAGGGGTACCCACACAAAGGGGGCACCCAAGAGGGGTGCGGCAGCCAGGAAAGGGGCGCCGGCCAAAGGAGGGGTGGAACCCTAAAAGTACATGGGCCTTGGGCCCAAAAGAAAGGGGGCGCAGCACCTGGAATTTCTATCCCGTAAGATTTTTCTGTGATTTCCCTTCGCTCCAGGAGGAATTTGGCCTCGGAATTAGATCCATTGGAAAGGTTATCTCTATACCTTTCAAACGAGTTGTAGAACGTCGAAAACGGAGTTCGGATGTGGCCGTGGCGTCCGTTTGAAGTACTGCTGCTCCTGGATGGCCGAACCAGACTCGACGACGAATTGGGCTTTATCTTGGGCCTTCTTTGGCGTGTGGGTTGTCCTCGGTGGATGTTCTTGGCGTGCTGGTCCAGCAAAGGTGGATGGAAAGGACTTGCTTCCGGATTAAGCCCTCCAGACGTCGTAGACGAAGTAGCGGCCGAAACAGCGACGGTCGGGGACGAAGTAGCGGTCGTAGAAGAAGAAGGGGCAGCGGTTGTATCCTTGGTTGGGATGTCCTCATCATCCTCCCCTTCTTGAATTGGAGTCGTCCTCGACTCCATCTCATTATCCTTCAAAGTATTAGTAATAACAGAAGACAAAGCAACAGAGAATGGCAATGGTTCTATACTATCCATGTTATCTTGTGAGAGAACTTTTGCAGCCAACAATACCTTACCCTTCAACTTAAGATCAGGTTTTTGAGCAACTGGTGTAGTTGAATGGGTTGATTTACTAGCTACACTTTTAATTCCACTCTCTTCTTTTTCTCTTTGAGCTCTTTTAACATCAATGTTTCTTAGTTCTGTAGGGCTCATGGGTTTCAAAATAATTTTCTTTTCCTTATACAAGAAACTATACTCATTGGTCCTACCATGATGTGTAGCATCCATATCATAGATCCACGGTCTACCCAATAAAAGAGAGCAAGCATCCATGGGTACAACATCACAAACAACATTACCATGATAAGAACCAATTGAGATAGGTACTTGAACGGTTTTTGTTACCTGAACCTTACCAGTGGAATTGAGCCATTCAATTTCATACTGTTGAGGAAGTGGATTTGTGGTCAAGCCAAGCTTCTCGACCATGTCTACACTCGCAAAATTGTTGCAGCTACCTCCATCAACAACGACATGCACAGCGCGCTCATTCATCACACACCTTGTCTGAAAGATATTATGGCGTTGATTTTGTTCATCGCGTGCAGGCTGTGCGCTAAGTACACATGCGACAACAAGAGCCGGATATTTATCGGATGCTACAGAAGTGATAATCTCTTCTGCTGGCTCTGCAGTATTAGTGGCAACAAGAGCATATTCAATTTCATCAATGTCACTATCACTAGTGTACTCACCATTTTCTCTGATTATTAGAGCACGTTGATTAGGATAGTCTCGCATCACGTGTCCCATTCCTTTGCATCGAAAGCATTGTGTTTCCCGCGTTCGACCGGTGGAGGCAACTGAGGAAGCACTCTTGGCGGGTGCTTGAAGTGTGACTGACTTGTTTGCCTCCGGAGTGCGTGATGACGTCGAAGTAGTTGGAACAGCGGGTGTAGGTACACGTCCAGGTATGGAAGATGATGCCTTGGTATGGATCTGGACTGACTTGGACGTGGAAGAGCCTCCAATATTACCTCGCGTTGTCGATCGTCGACCCTGCACTTTCCTTTCTGCTTTCAAAGCAAGATGGTACAAACGAGTGATAGAATTGTATTCTTTATAGTCAAGTATATCATGTATCTCTCGGTTAAGCCCACCCAAGAACCTAGCTATTTTTGCATCTTCACCCTCTTCTAACCCACAGTGCAACATGCCAATTTGCAATGCCTGATAATATTCCTCAACCGTTTTATCACCTTGATTAAAGCGCTGCATTTTATTCAATAAATCACGAGCATAGTATGTAGGAACAAATCTAGCCCTCATGACACGCTTCAACCCATCCCAAGTTGTAGGTACATCACGGTTGGCTCTACAAAGTTCTTTCCACCAAATAGATGCAAAACCAGTAAATTCACTAGTGGTAGCGTGCACCCTTCTACGCTCAGAGAAGTCATAGCAAGAAAATTTTTGATCTACCGCCAACTCCCAATCTAGATAGACATCAGGATTATAAGCACCATCAAAAGGAAGCATAGTAAATTTCATTTTGCCATAGAATCATCACGTTCTTCCCTTTGATCATCTTGATTTCTAGCCATACCTTGCTGTTATTATGAGTCGACGATGAGGTCGGTCGTTGTTCACATTTACCTGTAGTCGTCCTCGGTATCGACGGCGTAGTTGTTCTCCTCTTGAGCCACCCGTTTAAAGTAATAGGGACAACCGTGGAGCGCGCGTTGGCCCAAAGCATGACCATGGCACCATTGTGGGGCAACACCTTGAAGAAGTTGTGCTAGCCGTGCTTGAAGCTCGATGAGGGTGCCAATTGCGCTGAATCGCATCAAGAGTGTCACGAGTTTGCATCTCATGCTGATGGTGCATCCTCTCGAAATGAGTGACCCAACGCCGTTCTTTTGGCGTGAGGGGGTCCTCATGTTCACTCCCACTGCCGACGTTACTCCCACGATTGCTTGGACTACCTGCCATAGTTAGTAGAAACAAAGAAAATTCACACAGATATGAAAGCTCCTATAAACTATTAGGTCGTATGAAGTGGTAAGCCTCACACACGCTCATGCTTCTACCAAGTTCTTACAAGTTCTCGATGTGGCAAGCGATTGCAAAGTCCGGAACCTGTGTGGTTAGAAGATGGTGGAGCTTGGACAGGCAATAATATGTAGCAAAGGAGGAACTAGTACCACCGAACCAAAGTAAGCTGAAAAGTCATTCAAAATCAGTACAATGCTGGTCCTAGGCTAGACCGTACTAGAGACATGAGCCTAATCACCAACAGCAAAAATTTCAGCCAAAACGGAGCCAGCAGAATTTTTCCGAACTTCCGGGGGCGTTTTGAGGCCCTAAACGATGTTTTTTGGGGTCGAACGAATTTTTCGGAGCCTCGAGAACCCAATCAAAGCTAGTTTTTTAGGTGTAACTTTTCGTTTCGGTCGTTTTGATTACTCGAACAGCCCAATCGGAGGCCGTATGCAAAAGTTATGGCAGTTTTCGTGCAGGGTGTTCGGAGGGGATCCGAATCCACTTCAAAAGGAAAGTTGGATGCAAAACAAGAGAGGGGCGGCCTATACCTTTCTTTCAAAGCTAGACCTAAGCAAAATAAAAGGCTACACTTTCCTTCTCTCTGATCTTTTCTTAAACTGAAACAGATACTTTCCTTATCTCCTACCAACCGAACCGAACCCTACTAGGGAAAGAGATCTCTTCTCGGATTTTTTTTCTCTCTTATTTTTTCTTTCTGAACTTTGTTTTTTTTTGCAATTGAATCTGTGCGGGTTTTTTCTCTTCTCTTCTGATCTCCAGCAACCACCGAGAGTCCCGATCTGATCAACTAGTAGAATCTGACTCCAATGCGAAAGCAATTGTGACCAAAACGTGACCCGAAATCGAAACTCTAATAGGACTAGACTCTAAAACCAGCAAAGACACGAATATGCAACTGACGATCCAACAAACCAAGAACAAGTAGTAAAAGTTAGGGCACAAATTAGCTTGGACAAAGGGACAAATCTTTTTTTTTGTGGGGCAAATTTTCTGGACTCTAGGTAGAAAACGAAATATGATGGAAAATCTCACCGAGCAACCTTGAGCTCTGATACCAACTTGATGGGGACGGCGATCCCGATCTTTCGGTGAGATGATGATACGTCGATTTGGAGGTGTTGATGGCACCGAATTTAGGGCTTCCTACCAAACAGGTTGGGAGCTTCGCAATCACAATGCCAAATCCACACAGATACAAGATCCAATGATCAGTAGTTCCTGCAAGAAAACGAGAACCCGCAAGAACAAAGTATGAAGCAAACCGAAAAGGTAGTATTGAAATCAAACAAAGAGAACAAGTTGAGGTTCTATTTCTCGGCTCGGGCGGTCTAGTCAACATGCGCAAACACGAGGAGGGACGCACACGGGGTCTACCAAAACACAACAAAACCTAAAATCAAGAAGAACGGGTGAGAACCCAATATAAAGGGTACCCACACAAGGGCGCCCAAGAGGTGCGGCAGCCAGAAAGGGGCGCCGGCAAAGGAGGTGGAACCCTAAAAGTACATGGGCCTTGGGCCCAAAAGAAAGGTGGCGCAGCACCTGGAATTTCTATCCCGTGAGATTGTTCTATGATTTCCCTTCGCTCTATGAGAAATTTGGCCTCGGGAATAGATCCATTTGAAAGGTTATCTCGATACCTTTCAAACAAGTTTTGGAACGTCGAAAACGGAGTTCGGATGTGGCTGTGGCGTCCGTTTGAAGTACTGCTGCTCCTGGATGGCCGAACCGGACTCGGCGACGAATTGGGCTTTATCTTGGGCCTTCCTTGGCGCGTGGGCTGTCCTCAGTGGATGTTCTTGGCGTGCTGGTCCAGCAAAGGTGGATGGAAAGGACTTGCTTCCGGATTAAACCCTCCATACGTCGTAGACGAAGTAGCGGCCGAAACAGCGACAGTCGGGCACGAAGTAGCGGTCGTAGAAGAAGAAGGGGCAGCGGTTGTATCGTTGGTTGGGATGTCCTCATTAAGCGTGCTGTTCAAATTTGTTATAGTCACGCTTGAATTGGTCCTGTCTCACCGTCTTGATCTGAGTGGTGCCCTCATGGTAAGCATCGAGGGTCACCCAGATCTGATGAGCAGAACGAAGGTGAGAGATTCTATCGTACTCACTACGGCTAAGGCCCTGTAAGAGGATGTTCCTTGCCTTAGCATTCGCCGCAACATTAGCCATATTGTTGGCCGTGACATTCTCATCGGCAGGTGAAGAGGAACGCGATATGCTACACTAGCACAAAAAAAATCTACCACGTAACCAGAAAGCTACTCGCAAGAAGGGGATCACAGATAAGATTACCACTAGACGCACAGTTGTGGAATCCTTCGCGCGTCGATGTAGTGGACCGTCCTCGCCGCAGTCGTTGCGTCGATGGAGCGGATCGTCCTCGCCTCGCCGTGGATCGTCCTCCCACGCCGCAGTCACAGCAGCGTCACCGCAGTAGTCCACACGTCCAGGGATGGAACGCCGTGCGTCGGTGTGCAAGCACCTGGTCGCTCGGCAGGGGCAACGAGAAGAGGAGGCTAGAGTTTCGAGTGAATCACTTCTAAACCGTGGGAAAGCACACCCTGCGCCCACCCTCCTCCCCTCCTTATATAGCCACGAGATGAAACCCTAAACCAAGGCCCATCAGCGTGCTAAACCCACGATGTCCATTAATTATGGATCCAATCCAAATTAATGCGTTTCAGCCCATTAAGTGTGTGACCCTGCAGGTTCACGTACGTTTGGACATGGATTTGAAAAACTCCTTTTCAATCCAATAGTTGGTAGCGGCTCCTTGCAAAGTATGCCAACTCCTAAACATACTATGATCAAATCGGACAGAACCTATCAAAAGTACTCATGTAATAATCCCTTTGCCAAGTATATGAAGATTGAACTCAAGGCGAGAAGTATGTCATCCTTTGATGATTCAATCCATCTCTCGTATCCGTGATATATTAATAAGTTGTGATTGACTCCTCAATCACGGCATGGCCATGCACTTCCTTAATCATATCACACGAGTGGCCTGTTTCATTGGAGTGGCAAATTCCATCTTGACTGCTCACTTCCCTCTGCACGTTTCATAGTAAACATGAAAGCTACCTTTATAACTATCCGGTTAGGAAGTAGTGTTTGATAGCCCCAAGGAAAACTATTACACATGTAGGGAATATGACAATCTCAGGTCTAAGGATCATACATCTACTAGGTATGAGATACACTGATGACACATAAGAATGAAACATTCTCGCAGTGTCCAATTGCGGGTCTATCTAACCCATGTTTTTCAACATGCGTCCACAATGTATATATGATATCTCTATATCCCATGATCTATGAAGCATGATCATCGATCACTACATGTGTTGATCTATTCATCGTTGTCCTATACGATGATATCCGATCAGAGATATTTATCGAATTATATCAATAAGTAAAGAGCTTCATAAGCAAGTCACATACTTGTTGATCAATACAATGATATACATTCATTGGACCAATAATCATATTATTATTCATAAACATAGTCATGTTACAATCATCTAAATGATTGCCTCAAGGGCATAGCACTAACAATCTCCCACTTGCACTTGAGTCAATCAATTAAGTATCTAATACCAATAGACCTCGTGTGTGCCTCATGCTTAGGCTGTGGCAGTGGCTTTGTCAACGGATCGGCCACATTGGCTTCCGTATGTACTTTGCATATTCTCACGTCACCTCTATCCACAATCTCGCGAATAAGGTGAAAGCGCCGGAGTATGTGTTTAGACTTCTGATGTGATCTAGGCTCTTTTGCTTGTGCAATGGCACCACTATTATCACAATAGATGTCCATTGGACTAGAGGCACTAGCGACCACACCAAGCTCTGTGATAAACTTCTTAATCCACATAGCTTCTTTTGCGGCCTCCGAAGCCGCAATGTACTCCGCTCATCGTGAGAGTCGGCCACCATGTTTTGCTTGGAACTCTTCCACCATCGCTCCTCCATTAAGTGTAAACACAAACCCGGATTGCGATCGAAAATCATCTTTGTCAGTTTGGAAGCTTGCATCGGTGTAACCCTTTGCAACCAGATCTTCCTCACCTCCAAAAACAAGGAACATACCCTTAGTTCTTCTCAAGTACTTGAGATATTTTTACGGCTATCCAATGACCATCACCAGGATCCGCTTGGTATCGCGCTGTGACACTTAGAGCATATGAGACATCCGGGCGTGTACAGATCATGGCATACATAATAGACCCAATAGCGAAGCATATGGAATCTTGCTCATCTGTCTCGCTCATCGGATGTCGAAGGACACCGATTCTTGCAGACTAATGCCATGTGACATTGGCATGAAACCTCTCTTGGATTCATGCATATTGAACCTTTTCAATATCTTGTCAATGTACGTTTTCTGACTTAATCCAATTAACCTTTTTGATCTATCTCTATAGATTTTTATGCCCAAGATATAGCGTGCTTCTCCCAAGTCCTTCATTGAGAAACACCTTTTCAATGAAGTCTTAACATCTTCAAGCATAGGAATATCATTCCCGATCAATAATATGTCATCCACATACAAAATCAGAAATACAAGTGCGCTCCCACTAGCCTTCTTATAAACACAAGGCTCTTCTTCATTTTTGATAAAGTCAAACCCTTTGACTAATTCATCAAAACGAATATTCCAACTCCGAGATGCTTGCTTTAACCCATAAATGGATCTTTGAAGCTTGCATACCCTTTTAGCATATTTTGTAATATCTAAAAAAAATTAACTCGAGTGGTGGTGGGCTGTTTTAGGGTTAGTGTGGGTCTTGAGGGCTATCTTTGGGCCTCCGAGAGAGATTTGGGTTGGTGTGGGCTGATTCTGGGCTATAGGTGGAGCATCTTGGCCCATAGGGGGTTTCCCTAACCCTAGCCCACTCTACCCTTTCACCCCCCAAGCCACCCTACCTCCCCTTCCAGCAACCTCCTCCCCTCCCTGCGCCTCTCCTTTCCCTGCGCCCCTCCTCTTCTTGCACCCTCCCTTCCGAGTGCTCCTCCCGACGCCTCCTCCCTCTGGCGTCCCCATTCAGTTTGAGTTATTTTGTGGATCTATTTGGTGATTTAATTGATAGCATTTCAGGTTTTTGTGCAGTGATTAGATTGATTTGGGAGAATTTGTATTGTGGGGCGAGATCTGGTTCGAATAAAGTCTTGATCTGAATCTTAGGGTAGAGATTAAAAATAGTTCCAGTCGTTTCCAGAGGGGTTGGCTGTCGGAAAAGTTGTAGATAATCGTCTTAAGTTTATTTAGAGACCAAGATCATGAAATTGGTTGGGTAGTTCAAAAGTTATGGCTGTTTTAGTGACTACTATCCAGAATCTGTCTCTTCTGGCAACAGTCGTGGAAAACTGAAGAGTAGGGCTATCTAGATGTCGAATTAAATTTTTTAATGAACAGATTAAGTTAGGAAATTTCCTGTAGATTTCAGAAATGTTATCCTTTACATCATTTGGAATTGTATAAAATTAGTTATGCTATTTTGAAGTCTGCTGTCCAGTGTGGTAGCAAATTGGGTTTCAGGGCTAAATATGAAGGGCTAAATGTTTTATTTGAGAGATTTGGTTAACATGTTTTTAGTGGGTAATTTTTTAGTAGTTTCATAAAGTTCTTGGTCCCTGAGGTTTGGTTTATAAGGGTGGAACTTATAACCTTTAGACCATCGGGACATCAAAGGGCGGTTTTGTTTCTTTGAGCGAGAAAGGAATAAAATTGGAGTAGGCGTAAGTTCGATGTCGCTAAACTTATTGCATGTGCTGTGATTGCATTGTGTTGAGATGTATGCAATATATTTTCAGGTGGTGTGTCTACAGGAGTGGCCTCAACCTTGCGCCACTCCGCTCCTCGTGGTTAAGGCAAGTGTTTTGGAATGGGTAGTGTGTGGTAGGAAATTGTTAGAGATCTTTGTGTGTGCCATGGACTAGTTGATGAGTGGTTTGTTATGTTGATGCTTATGTGATGAACGAGTAACTGATAGATTAATTTGCTATGTCTAATGTTAACCAGGATATGAGGACTTGATTCATAGTAATGCTATGCCAAGATGAGCTAAAATTGTTGTACATGTTGTTTTGGGTTACTAGTACATGTTGCATTCATGGCATGAAATTTGGCCAGGGCGGTGAGAAAGTCCTAACTAGTCCGGTAAAGCCGGTGAGAAAGTTATGACTAATCCGGAGAGCCATAGAGTAAGTCCTACATCGTGATTTCATTCACCGTGGCGAATGGAAGCGAGGAGTAGGCACCCTCCATCTACGGGATGGAAGGGGGAAGAGGGTGCACACCGACGGTGTGCACTCAAAGAATACCCCAGATACGCCTTTGAGAGGACATGTGCATCGCATGGCATTGCATCTTATTCAAGGAGATGAGTACGAATTGTTAACGATATTATGAATACGAAAATGATGAATATGTTGTTGTTGGTGCTAAATGATTCTTTCACTCATTTCATTATGCATGCTGAGTTTTAAACTCACTCTTGTGTTTAATGTTGTTTTTTTTAGGTACCAAAAAGTCGGCATGCGGGATAAGGGATTAGCTACACCTCCTCACGTAGCATTTCACTTTAGGCAGTGTTATAAGTTACGATTTGAATTCTTGGAAATACGCAAAGGCATGAAACTTGTTAAATGGTCAATTGGAGTGCTTAAATCTCTCGTTGGGTTCGTTTTTTTTTTGTAGTGAGATTGGATCTGTTAGTATGAGATTTTGTGGATGAATGCCGGGGTGTTACAGTTGGTATCAGAGCGGGCTTCAGGTCCGTGGTTTGAAATTGGAAAATTACTCTAGAGTGAACTAAAATTTTGATTTGAGAAATTAGAAACCTGGCTTAGGTATATATTCTTTAAAATTTGGCCATAGGATATTAATCTTAAAATTTGATATAGGTTGGTTAACTAATTTAAAACTTGACACACTCTGATGCACAGTAGAAAGGGTATGGGTAATCATTGCATTACGCTTTAATATCTTATTTGAGCTTTGATGATTTATATGTGTTGAACATGATGGTGTTATGATGATGTATATTGCTATGATTATGATTGAGTGGCTTGAAGGAATGTGATTATGTGAATTAGATGTGTTGAAGGGTTTCAGTGGTTGTCTGCGTAGTCGTGGTAGAGGCCATGGTTGTCTTCGTGGTCGTGGTAGAGGCCATGGTTGTCTGCGTGGTCGTGGTAGAGGCTATGGTTGTCTGCGTGGTCGTGGTAGAGGCCTTAGTTGTGGGTGTGGTTGGGTAGAGCCACCACCTATGGTTTAGGAACCCCTCGTATGGGAGAGTTGTTGTTTATATATGTCTTAGATCGGAGAGTTTGTTGAGAAGGTTGGTTTCATTATATCTTCAATGGTCGGAGACAAAGAGAAAGTGTTTAGTGAATGAGTCTTTATCGGTTGATATTACTACCGTTCTAGCAATTGGCTTTATTGGCTAGCGTTGGTTGTTTTTCGTCAAAAAAAAACGAATTTTTGCCTTTTGTATGTGTATATCGGTTTCCGCGCTTAAAAGAAGTTGCTGTTTCTTTTAGCAGAAGGGTTTATGCTTTCTGCCTTTACTAGAAAATGGAGTAGATGATCGCTTGTTTTTTTTCTTTTGGTGAAAAAGAATACCCTTGCAACCATCTTCTTTCGTGGAAGTTTTAAATTTTGAGATTTGTCTTGAAGTGCTTTTGCATGTCAAAGTTTGGTCTTGTCATCTTGTGATTTAATAGTCGTCTGTTGTGAAATATGGTTGGGTTTTCTGAAAAAAATGATGTAAATAAAGTAAGTAATCATGTGACTAAGCTAATTTGTCAGTAGTAAGAAGTATTGTTTAGCATGTTATATAGAATATATTTGTGCAACTTATAGAATGAAGTTTTTCTTTATTAACTTGTGAGTTGAATCAATTAATTGTAATTGTTATCTTCCATTTAAAACTAAATAACCCTCTACTATCATGGATTATGCTATAGTGAGTAATGATTAAATGTGTTCTTGTCCATGCTTGAGAATCGTTGCTTTACTTAAAAAAAAATTTTGGGGCCACACGCTGTTATTTCTAGGGTAGGTGACCAATGAGAATGTTTAAAACTTTAAACTTTGATGTGCAGTTAGAACATTGAAATGATGTAATCTACTGTTATTGTTAAAGTAAATTTGGTAGTTGTTAAAAGACATTCTAATATAAGCTGTTGGTAGAGACATTTAATTGTGAGTAGATGGCCATAAAGTGAATATTGATTAGAGTCATTTTATGTGTCGCTGCGAATTATTAAAATAATTGGAAATATGAAATCATGTTCCCTTGATGCTAATACAAATCGCGATTGAAAATGTATAGAATTTTCTATTTGATGAAGTTTTAAGGGCAATGTGATGGTGTAAAGTACTGGAGTTTGTTGGACTTTATTGCTAAGTGATAATTTATTATAATGTATCAATGGAATGATTAATCCGTGTTGTCATCAAAGAATGAGGAAACATAGAATGATTGTCATAGTGTTTAATTTTACCCTTAGCGAATGACTATCTTAAATCCATTCTTATGATATATGTTGCGTAAAGATAATATTTAATTGTTGGTGTCGTTAATTGATCGAATAAGTTTTTTTTTATTGAGATGTCAACTTATGGGTTGTATGAAATTTTTATGTTGATTATGTTGAAACTTTTATTGAAAAGATATGTCTTAAACTTGGTATAGGAAGTTGTGTGATTGATGACTTGTTGTGGTTTGTAGACCAAAAGAAAATATTGATGCACTATCTTGTGCTGAATTAACTATCAGGTTGAATGTGCTAAAAATATTGACATCTTTCTCTTTGATGATCATGATGAGGTAGACATGGTTTGATGTGTTATGATATGCATCATAAATTTTAGTTATAATTACTAGAGAATGTAATTAAAGGAAGAACTGATTTTGTGAATTATGCTTATTCCTGATGGGGTTTCTTAACGGGTAAATTGTGAATGTTAAAACCTTTAAGGGTAAGCATATTAGAGTACTAGGGATGGTAGGATTGGAGGTGAATCCTCTTTTAAAGGTATGAATTAAATTGTTCATATAGTCTTTTGGATGAATGTGTCTTGCTGAGGCATTCTATATTATGTGCATTAGATCTTCCTCAGATTAGAGTTAATGTTGCCAAACTGCAGAGTTAACTTTGAGGTTTCAAAATGAGAATGAAATAGAGAATAATTATGAAGTGATCTGTTGATGGTTTTTGAAATGATTTATTTCATTGATCAACACCATTCATCTATCTTTGCTAAGAGCTCCAGCTTAAGATATGATTGTGGAATTCATCTTTAAAGTTGTATGACTAGATTGCGCTCTTTAGCGTACAAATTGAGCCATTTTTGGTATTATCAGTTAAAGCAAATAACCGAACCAATGTAATGTTTGAAAGTTCTAATTGAAAATATTTGTATCTCTAGTTCAAATAGAGTTATATTTATTTAAAATATGCGTGGTGAAGTGGTTTTCTATTGGGAAATGTGTTTCACTTTCTCATGAGAGAAAATATGATGGTTGTGTGGAAGTGGTTTGATTCCATGATCGGTATTCTTTCTCTTTTTGAAATGATTTGCTTTGGTAAAAGAGATGATTTGTTCTGGTAAAAGTGATATGCATCCACAAAAGATTTATGCAGTGTTTCTCTTTTAAATTGACTTTTTTTCCCTATGTGAATTTCAGTGCCTTGGTTTTAAGGTGATGAAGTGGTTTATATTGATAAAGAGAGTCGAGATTTCATTTTCGTTCTGGCATGGGAAAAGAAACGGAATGATCATGGAATTTTTGTTGAAGTACAGTAAGGGATTGTACTCTTTGTCGTTGTTCGTTGAGTGAAAGAATGTGGGGCGAGACCTTTATGGAAATAGAAGCCATGTGTGGGTTGCTAACAACCCAAGATCCTAGCCTTTGTTATTTGTTGATCCTTGATGGTTTTTGAGTAGTGAGTAATGAGGGTTTTCGCGTGTCTCAGTTTGGAGCTTGTTTAAGCTTTAAAAGTTGACCACTAGGAAGTTGGGTGTAATTAATTTCCATTTCGGTAGTGTGTCAGAATATTTGGTGACGTTGGATGTAGCTATTGTTATAATATTCAAAAGTGAATGGTTCTGTTGTGATTTTTTTTTAATTTCTTGGGTAGTTGTCCTTCGGAGCATGGTAGGCGTACAAAAAGATAGAGTAATTTTTTTTATATTGCGAATTTGTGGTGGAAAAAAAAAGTGCCATAGTGGGATTTTCTTTTCGATAGTAATGATCCTTTGGTTAAAAGATTAAAAAATTGAGAGAGACAGAAATCTTTGTTTTGGTTCCTGGGGGTACCAGTTTGGAACCTGTAGGTTCATGTCGGCGTATGATTTTGAGAAAGGGACCCATCGTTTGGATCATTCTAAATTCTTGTGTGGGATGCAACGTGTTTCTTTGTTAAGAAAAATCTTGCAGAATCTCGATCGCGAGGTTTTCGTAGAGCTGTTGGTTGCTGACCCTAGGCACCTTGCCTTTGAGTCCTACCTAGGGTGGAAATTTTTGGGAGAGTCAAAGCGGTATTGAAGCATTAAGCGTCAAAGTATGTTATAGTGATTTGGTCGCTTCTGTATGATTGGGAAGCAACTTTGGAGTTGGAGTCTCACATGCGTGAGAAGTATCCTGAGTTGTTCACGTCAGGTATGTGATGAGATTCATTCCCTTGTTTTAGTTATCGCTTAGTGGCGTGCCCAGATTCGGGGTCGAATCCTGTTAAGGGGGGAAGAATGTAATATCTAAAAAAAAATTAACTCGAGTGGTGGTGGGCTGTTTTAGGGTTAGTGTGGGTCTTGAGGGCTATCTTTGGGCCTCCGAGAGAGATTTGGGTTGGTGTGGGCTGATTCTGGGCTATAGGTCGAGCATCTTGGCCCATAGGGGGTTTCCCTAACCCTAGCCCACTCTCCCCTTTCACCCCCCAAGCCACCCTACCTCCCCTTCCAGCAGCCTCCTCCCCTCCCTGCGCCTCTCCTTTCCCTGCGCCCCTCCTCTTCTTGCACCCCTCCCCTTCCGAGTGCTCCCTCCCGACGCCCCTCCTCCCTCCTGGCGTCCCCCATTCAGGTTTGAGTTATTTTTGTGGATATATTTTGGTGATTTAATTGATAGCATTTCAGGTTTTTGGGCAATGATTACATTGGTTTGGGGAGAATTTGTATTGTGGGGCGAGATCTGGGTTCGAGCAGTGCTGATTTGAATCTTAGGGTAGAGATTAAAAATAGTTCCAGTCATTTCCAGAGGGGTTGGCTGTCGGAAAAGTTGTAGATAATCGTCTTAAGTTTATTTAGAGACCAAGATCATGAAATTTGGTTGGGTAGTTCAAAAGTTATGGCTGTTTTAGTGACTACTGTCCAGAATCTGTCTCTTCTGGCAACAGTCATGGAAAACTGAAGAGTAGGGCTATCTAGATGTTGAATTAAATTTTTTAATGACCAGATTAAGTTAGGAAATTTCCTGTAGATTTCAGAAATGTTATCTTTTACTTCATTTGGAATTGTATAAAATTAGTTATGCTATTTTGAAGTCTGCTGTCCAGTGTGGTAGCAGATTGGGTTTCAGGGCTAAATATGAAGGGCTAAATGTTTTATTTGAGAGATTTGGTTAACATGTTTTTAGTGGGTAATTTTTTAGTAGTTTCATAAAGTTCTTGGTCCCTGAGGTTTGGTTTATAAGGGTGGAACTTATAACCTTTAGACCATCGGGACAACAAAGGGCGGTTTTGTTTCTTTGGCGAGAAAGGAATAAAATTGGAGTAGGGCGTAAGTTCGATGTCGCTAAACTTATTGCATGTGCTGTGATTGCATTGTGTTGAGATGTATGCAATTTATTTTCAGGTGGTGTGTCTACAGGAGTGGCCTCAACCTTGCGCCACTCCGCTCCTCGTGGTTAAGGCAAGTGTTTTGGAATAGGTAGTGTGTGGTAGGAAATTGTTAGAGATGCTGTGTGTGCCATGGACTAGTTGATGAGTGGTTTGTTATGTTGATGCTTATGTGATGAACGAGTAACTGATAGATTAATTTGCTATGTCTAATGTTAACCAGGATATGAGGACTTGATTCATAGTAATGCTATGCCAAGATGAGCTAAAATTGTTGTACATCTTGTTTTGGGTTACTAGTACATGTTGCATTCATGGCATGAAATTTGGCCAGGGCGGTGAGAAAGTCCTAACTAGTCCGGTAAAGCCGGTGAGAAAGTTATGACTAATCCGGAGAGCCATAGAGTAAGTCCTACATCGTGATTTCATTCACCGTGGCGAATGGAAGCGAGGAGTAGGCACCCTCCATCTACGGATGGAAGGGAAAGAGGGTGCACACCGACGGGTGTGCACTCAGCTATATCGGTATACGCCTTTGAGAGGACATGTGCATCGCATGGCATTGCATCTTATTCAAGGAGATGAGTACGAATTGTTAACGATATTATGAGTATGAAAATGATGAATATGTTGTTGTTGGTGCTAAATGATTCTTTCACTCATTTCATTATGCTTGCTGAGTTTTAAACTCACTCTTGTGTTTAATGTTGTTTTTTTAGGTACCAAAAAGTCGGCATGCGGGATAAGGGATTAGCTACACCTCCTCACATAGCATTTCACTTTAGGCAGTGTTATAAGTTACGATTTGAATTCTTGGAAATAAGTAAATGCCATGAAACTTGTTAAATGGTCAATTGGAGTGCTTAAATCACTCGTTGGGTTCGTTTTTTTTGTAGTGAGATTGGATCTGTTAGTATGAGATTTTGTGGATGAATGCCGGGGTGTTACAGTTGGTATCAGAGCGGGCTTCAGGTCCGTGGTGTGAAATTGGAAAATTACTCTAGAGTGAACTAAAATTTTGATTTGAGTTATTAGAAACCTGGCTTAGGTATATATTCTTTAAAATTTGGCCATAGGATATTAATCTTAAAATTTGATATAGGTTGGTTAACTAATTTAAAACTTGACACACTCTGATGCACAGTAGAAAGGGTATGGGTAATCATTGCATTACGCTTTAATATCTTATTTGAGCTTTGATGATTTATATGTGTTGAACATGATGGTGTTATGATGATGTATATTGCTATGATTATGATTGAGTGGCTTGAAGGAATGTGATTATGTGAATTAGATGTGTTGAAGGGTTTCGGTGGTAGTCTGCGTAGTCGTGGTAGAGGCCATGGTTGTCTGCGTGGTCGTGGTAGAGGCTATGGTTGTCTGCGTGGTCGTGGTATAGGCCTTAGTTGTGGGTGTGGTTGGGTAGAGCCATCACCTAAGGTTTAGGAACCCCTCGTATGGGAGAGTTGTTGTCTATATATGTCTTAGATCGGAGAGTTTGTTGAGAAGGTTGCTTTCATTTTATCTTCAATAGTCGGAGACAAAGAGAAAGTGTTTAGTGAATGAGTCTTTATCGGTTGTTATTACTACCGTTCTAGCAATTGGCTTTATTGGTTAGCGTTGGTTGTTTTTCGTCGAAAAAAAAGAATTTTTGCCTTTTGTATGTGTATATCAGTTCCGCGCTTAAAAGAAGTTGCTGTTTCTTTTAGCAGAAGGGTTTATGCTTTCTGCCTTTACTAGAAAATGGAGTAGATGATCGCTTGTTTTTTTTCTTTTTGGTGAAAAAGAATACCCTTGCAACCATCTTCTTTCGTGGAAGTTTTAAATTTTGAGATTTGTCTTGAAGTGCTTTTGCATGTCAAAGTTTGGTCTTGTCATCTTGTGATTTAATAGTCGAGTTCTGTTGTGAAATATGGTTGGGTTTTCTGAAAAAAAATGATGTAAATAAAGTAAGTAATCATGTGACTAAGCTAATTTGTCAGTAGTAAGAAGTATTGTTTAGCATGTTATATAGAATATATTTGTGCAACTTATAGAATGAAGTTTTTCTTTATTAACTTGTGAGTTGAATCAATTAATTGTGATTGTTATCTTCCATTTAAAACTAAATAACCCTCTACTATCATGGATTATGCTATAGTGAGTAATGATTAAATGTGTTCTTGTCCATGCTTGAGAATCGTTGCTTTACTTAAAAAAAAATTTTGGGGTCACACGCTGTTATTTCTAGGGTAGGTGACCAATGAGAATGTTTAAAACTTTAAACTTTGATGTGTAGTTAGAACATTGAAATGATGTAATCTACTGTTATTGTTAAAGTAAATTTGGTAGTTGTTAAAAGACATTCTAATATAAGCTGTTGGTAGAGACATTTAATTGTGAGTAGATGGCCATAAAGTGAATATTGATTAGAGTCATTTTATGTGTCGCTGCGAATTATTAAAATAATTGGAAATATGAAATCATGTTCCCTTGATGCTAATACAAATCGCGATTGAAAATGTATAGAATTTTCTATTTGATGAAGTTTTAAGGGCAATGTGATGGTGTAAAGTACTGGAGTTTGTTGGACTTTATTGCTAAGTGATAATTTATTATAATGTATCAATGGAATGATTCATCCATGTTGTCATCAAAGAATGAGGAAACATAGAATGATTGTCATAGTGTTTGATTTTACCCTTAGTGAATGACTATCTTAAATCCATTCTTATGATATATGTTGCGTAAAGATAATATTTAATTGTTGGAGTCATTAATTGATCGAATAAGTTTTTTTTTATTGAGATGTCAACTTATGGGTTGTATGAAATTTTTATGTTGATTATGTTGAAACTTTTGTTGAAAAGATATGTCTTAAACTTGGTATAGGAAGTAGTGTGATTGATGACTTGTTGTGGTTTCTAGACCAAAAGAAAATATTGATGCACTATCTTGTGCTGAATTAACTATCAGGTTGAATGTGCTAAAAATATTGACATCTTTCTCTTTGATGATCATGATGAGGTAGACATGGTTTGATGTGTTATGATATGCATCATAAATTTTAGTTATAATTACTAGAGAATGTAATTAAAGGAATAAGTGATTTTGTGAATTATGCTTAGTCCTGATGGGGTTTCTTAACGGGTAAATTGTGAATGTTAAAACCTTTAAGGGTAAGCATATTAGAGTACTAGGGATGGTAGGATTGGAGGTGAATCCTCTTTTAAAGGTATGAATTAAATTGTTCATCTAGTCTTTTGGATGAATGTCTCTTGCTAAGGCATTCTATATTATGTGCATTAGATCTTCCTCAGATTAGAGTTAATGTTGCCAAACTGCAGAGTTAACTTTGAGGTTTCAAAATGAGAATGAAATAGAGAATAATTATGAAGTGATCTGTTGATGGTTTTTAAAATGATTTATTTCATTGATCAACGCCATTCATCTATCTTTGCTAAGAGCTCCAGCTTAAGATATGATTGTGGAATTCATCTTTAAAGTTGTATGACTAGATTGCGCTCTTTAGCGTACAAATTGAGCCATTTTTGGTATTATCAGTTAAAGCAAATAACCGAACCAATGTAATGTTTGAAAGTTCTAATTGAAAATATTTGTATCTCTAGTTCAACTAGAGTTATATTTATTTAAAATATGCGTGGTGAAGTGGTTTTCTATTGGGAAATGTGTTTCACTTTCTCATGAGAGAAAATATGATGGTTGTGTGGAAGTGGTTTGATTCCATGATCGGTTTTCTTTCTCTTTTTGAAATGATTTGCTTTGGTAAAAGAGATGATTTGTTCTGGTAAAAGTGATATGCATCCACAAAAGATTTATGCAGTGTTTCTCTTTTAAATTGACTTTTTTTCCCTATGTGAATTTCAGTGCCTTGGTTTTAAGGTGATGAAGTGGTTTATATTGATCAAGAGAGTCGAGATTTCATTTTCGTTCTGGCATGGGAAAAGAAACGGAATGATCATGGAATTTTTGTTGAAGTACAATAAGGGATTGTACTCTTTGTCGTTGTTCGTTGAGTGAAAGAATGTGGGGCGAGACCTTTATGGAAATAGAAGCCATGTGTGGGTTGCTAACAACCCAAGATCCTAGCCTTTGTTATTTGTTGATCCTTGATGGTTTTTGAGTAGTGAGTAATGGGGTTTTCGTGTCTCGGTTTGGAGCTTGTTTAAGCTTTAAAGTTGACCACTAGGAAGTTGGGTGTAATTAATTTCCATTTCGGTAGTGTGTCAGAATATTTGGTGACGTTGGATGTAGCTATTGTTATAATATTCAAAAGTGAATGGTTCTGTTGTGATTTTTTTTTAATTTCTTGGGTAGTTGTCCTTCGGAGCATGGTAGGCGTACAAAAAGATAGAGTAATTTTTTTTATATTGCGAATTTGTGGTGGAAAAAAAAGTGCCATAGTGGGATTTTCTTTTCGATAGTAATGATCCTTTGGTTAAAAGATTAAAAAATTGAGAGAGACAGAAATCTTTGTTTTGGTTCACAGGGTACCGTTTGGAACACAGTAGGTTCATGTCGGCGTATGATTTTGAGAAAGGGACCCATCGTTTGGATCATTCTAAATTCTTGTGTGGGATGCAACGTGTTTCTTTGTTAAGAAAAATCTTGCAGAATCTCAATCGCGAGGTTTTCATAGAGCTGTTGGTTGCTGACCCTAGGCACCTTGCCTTTGAGTCCTACCTAGGGTGGAAATTTTTGGGAGAGTCAAATCGGTATTAAAGCATTAAGCGTCAAAGTATGTTATAGTGATTTGGTCGCTTCTGTATGATTGGGAAGCAACTTTGGAGTTGGAGTCTCACATGCGTGAGAAGTATCCTGAGTTGTTCACTTCAGGTATGTGACGAGATTCATTCCCTTGTTTTAGTTATCGCTTAGTGGCGTGCCCAGATTCGGGGTCGAATCCTGTTAAGGGGGGAAGAATGTAATATCTAAAAAAAATTAACTCGAGTGGTGGTGGGCTGTTTTAGGGTTATTGTGGGTCTTGAGGGCTATCTTTGGGCCTCCGAGAGAGATTTGGGTTGGTGTGGGCTGATTCTGGGCTATAGGTGGAGCATCTTGGCCCATAGGGGGTTTCCCTAACCCTAGCCCACTCTCCCCTTTCACCCCCCAAGCCACCCTACCTCCCCTTCCAGCAGCCTCCTCCCCTCCCTGCGCCTCTCCTTTCCCTGCGCCCCTCCTCTTCTTGCACCCCTCCCCTTCCGAGTGCTCCCTCCCGACGCCCCTCCTCCCTCTGGCGTCCCCATTCAGTTTGAGTTATTTTGTGGATCTATTTTGGTGATTTAATTGATAGCATTTCAGGTTTTTGTGCAGTGATTAGATTGGTTTGGGGAGAATTTGTATTGTGGGGCGAGATCTGGGTTCGAGCAGTGCTGATCTGAATCTTAGGGTAGAGATTAAAAATAGTTCATTCGTTTCCAGAGGGGTTGGCTGTCGGAAAAGTTGTAGATAATCGTCTTAAGTTTATTTAGAGACCAAGATCATGAAATTTGGTTGGGTAGTTCAAAAGTTATGGCTGTTTTAGTGACTACTGTCCAGAATCTGTCTCTTCTGGCAACAGTCATGGAAAACTGAAGAGTAGGGCTATCTAGATGTTGAATTAAATTTTTTAATGACCAGATTAAGTTAGGAAATTTCCTGTAGATTTCAGAAATGTTATCCTTTACTTCATTTGGAATTGTATAAAATTAGTTATGCTATTTTGAAATCTGCTGTCCAGTGTGGTAGCAGATTGGGTTTCAGGGCTAAATATGAAGGGCTAAATGTTTTATTTGAGAGATTTGGTTAACATGTTTTTAGTGGGTAATTTTTTAGTAGTTTCATAAAGTTTTTGGTCCCTGAGGTTTGGTTTATAAGGGTGGAACTTATAACCTTTAGACCATCGGGACAACAAAGGCGGTTTTGTTTCTTTGGCGAGAAAGGAATAAAATTGGAGTAGGCGTAAGTTCGATGTCGCTAAACTTACTGCATGTGCTGTGATTGCATTGTGTTGAGATGTATGCAATTTATTTTCAGGTGGTGTGTCTACAGGAGTGGCCTCAATCTTGCGCCACTCCGCTCCTCGTGGTTAAGGCAAGTGTTTTGGAATGGGTAGTGTGTGGTAGGAAATTGTTTGAGATGCTGTGTGTGCCATGGACTAGTTGATGAGTGGTTTGTTATGTTGATGCTTATGTGATGAACGAGTAACTGATAGATTAATTTGCTATGTCTAATGTTAACCAGGATATGAGGACTTGATTCATAGTAATGCTATGCCAAGATGAGCTAAAATTGTTGTACATCTTGTTTTGGGTTACTAGTACATGTTGCATTCATGGCATGAAATTTGGCCAGGGCGGTGAGAAAGTCCTAACTAGTCCGGTAAAGCCGGTGAGAAAGTTATGACTAATCCGGAGAGCCATAGAGTAAGTCCTACATCGTGATTTCATTCACCGTGGCGAATGGAAGCGAGGAGTAGGCACCCTCCATCTACGGGATGCAAGGGGGAAGAGGGTGCACACCGACGGGTGTGCACTCAGCTATACCGGTATACGCCTTTGAGAGGACATGTGCATCGTATGGCATTGCATCTTATTCAAGGAGATGAGTACGAATTGTTAACGATATTATGAATATGAAAATGATGAATATGTTGTTGTTGGTGCTAAATGATTCTTTCACTCATTTCATTATGCTTGCTGAGTTTTAAACTCACTCTTGTGTTTAATGTTGTTTTTTTAGGTACCAAAAAGTCGGCATGCGGGATAAGGGATTAGCTACACCTCCTCACGTAGCATTTCACTTTAGGCAGTGTTATAATTTACGATTTGAATTCTTGGAAATAAGTAAAGGCAATGAAACTTGTTAAATGGTCAATTGGAGTGCTTAAATCACTCGTTGGGTTCGTTTTTTTTTGTAGTGAGATTGGATCTGTTAGTATGAGATTTTGTGGATGAATGCTGGGGTGTTACATATTTAGAATCAACAAAACCTTCAGGTTGTATCATGTATACATCCTCAGAAAGATTCCCATTAAGGAAGGCTGTTTTGACATCCATCTGCCATATTTCATAATCAAATTATGCAGCAATAGCTAAAATGATCCGGACAGACTTGAGCATGGCTACCGGTGAGAAGGTTTCATCATAGTCAACTCCTTGAACTTGTTTGAAACCCTTTGCCACCAACCGTGCCTTATAGATCTGAACATTTCTATCTACATCTATCTTCTTCTTGAAAATCCATTTGCATTCAATGGTTTTTACACCATCAGGAGGATCGACCAAGTTCCAAACTTGATTGTCATGCATGGATTGAATTTCGGATCTCATGGCTTCAAGCCATTTTTCGGAGTTTGGGTCCATCATTGCTTCTTCATAAGTCGTGGGCTCATCATTGTCCAACAATAATATGTCATTCCCATATCTCATAGGTACATGACATGGCCTCCCCGACCTACATGGGGCTGGAGTCTCTTCCACAGGTTGTACAACACTCTGTACATCTTATGAAGGTTCAGTGGTAGCTTGAACATATTCATGTGATTCTCGAACTTCATCAAGATACACATCACTCCTACTGAATTCTTTTGAAAGAAACTCTTTCTCCAAAAAGACACCATTTCGAGCAACAAAAACTTTGTTCTCGTTTCTTTTGTAAAAGTAATATCCTTTGTTTCTTTAGGATACCCCACAAAAAAGCATTTTTCTGATTTAGGTGCGAGTTTATCTGATTGTAAACGTTTTACATAAGCCTCACATCCCCATATCTTGAGAAATAACAACATGGGACTTCTCCCAGTCCATATCTCATATGGCGTCTTCTCAACGGATTTTGATGGGACCCTATTCAAAGTGAACACAGCTGTCTCTAGAGCGAAACCCCAGAAGGATAATGGCAGATCTGTTTGGCTCATCATTGACCGAACCATATCTAATAAAGTTCGGTTTAAATCGTTCGGACACGCCATTCCATTGAGGCGTTCCTGGCGGAGTAAGTTGCGGAACGATTCCACATTGCTTTAGATGATCACCAAACTCTTGGCTCAAGTATTCGCCACCACGATCTGATCGTAAGTGTTTTATTGATTTGCCAAGTTGATTTTGTACTTCATTTTGAAACTCTTTGAACCTTTCAAAAGTTTCAGATTTATGCCTCATTAAATAGATATATCCATATCTACTAAAGTCATCGGTAAAAGTTACAAAGTACTGAAACCCACCCCTAGCAGTCGAGCTCATTGGTCCACATACATCTGTATGTACTAGGGCCAATAACTCACTTGTTCTCTCACTAAAACCTGTGAAAGGGGCTTTTGTCATCTTGCCAAGTAAACAAGATTCACATATTTCAAATGATTCAAAAACAAATGAGGTTAGAAGTCCATCACCATGGAGCTTCTTCATGCGCTTCGCCATAAAAAGGTAGGGTTCAAATCATTAGGCCGATGCCTTTTTACATTAATGTTATAGATAGGTTTCTCTTCGAGTTCAAGGACGTACACCCATCCACCATGGGGCAACGACCATAATACATATCATTCAAAAATATTGAACAAACAAAGTTCTTTATTATGAAATCATAACCTTCATGTTCCAAACAAGAAGATAAAATAATGTTTCTACTCAAAGATGGAACAAAATAACAATTATTGAGTTCTAAAACTAATCCTGAAGGCAAATGCAATGGGTATGTGCCAACGAGAAGACTAGCAACTCTTGCTTTATTCCCCACGCGAAGATCCACTTCTCCTTTTGCCAAGTCTCTACTCTTTATCAGCCCCTGCATCGAATTGCAAATGTGAGCAACCGAACCGGTATCATATACCCATGAGCTGAGTGAAGAAGTAGCAAGATTAATTTCTATAACATTAATAACTGAAGTGGAAACCACATTTCCATTCTTCTTATCTGCCAGGTACTTTTCGCAGTTCCGTTTCCAATGTCCTGATTTCTTGCAATAGAAGCATTGGGTATCAGGTTGAGGGCCAACTTTAAGCTTCTGAAGCTTATTTTTGAGGCTTGCGATCTCATCTTGAGCCTTGCCCTTGCCCTTGCCCTTGCTCTTTCCCGTTCCCCCAGCCTTAGCCTTCCTCTTTTTGAATGCAGTTGTTTTCTGAACCATCATCACATGATTGGGTTTTTTCTTAATGCTTTCCTCGGCAGCCTTGAACATCCCATGTAGCTCGGTTAGGCTCTTCTCCATGCTATTCATATGAAAATTCATAATGAATGGCTCAAAGCTCTGAGGTAGAGACTGGAGAATAACATCTATGGCCAAACCGAGGCTAAGGGAAACTCAAGTTTTCAATCTCCCAATGTAACCAATCATCTTGATCACATGAGGGTGACGATGCCTTGACCGACTTACAAGCAAATAAAAGCTTTGAGATACCATACCTCTCAGCTCTTGCTTGATTCCCAAACATGCCCTTCAAGCCCACAATCATATTGTAAGCATCCTGGTCCTCATATTGCTTTTGGAGCTCAGAGTCCATGGTGACTAGTATGAGACAGCTGACCTCTACAGAAGCATTAACATGCTTTTCATATTCAACTTTCAAATTGCGAGGAGCATTTTCGGCTGGTTCATCAGGAATTGGATTCTCTAGAACGTAGTCCTTCTTTTCATGCTTGAGAACAATTCTCAGGTTGCGATACCAATCAACAAAATTAGTTCCATTAAGTTTTTCCCTTTCCAAAACTGATCTCAAAGCAAACCAGGTGTAGCAGGAGTAGGAGAAGGTGCCATTGAACTACAACAAAAACATGCAAAGATTCTAAGCACTATGTTTATGTTAAAATTTTATTAAACATTTTAATAAAAGACACTCCTATTTTATGTCCCTTTTATAGACACATAGTGAGTATTCAAGATCCATATTCATCAAACACTAGTGAGCTTTGGCATCACTGCTAGAAATTTAATGACATAGGTAAGCAACACCTTTGCTAATTACATCTTATGTAACTCCTGTTTGTTGAGTATGAAAACAAGTAATGAATGCCTCCGTCAACTTGACTCATGGCCAGGTCAACCTGCCCCTAGGGCTCACATGAGGAAGGGAGCACTTCCCGTATTCGGGTGCCAATTAAGAAACCTGCCTCATGTGTGTTTTCCTAGACACCAATTGTCTTGTATAGGTTCCTTCATTACTGAAATCAAATCCCAACCACTTATGTCCTCAAGCCCAAAACCGTTTTGATAGCTTGATTAAATCTACCACTGTTATGCGTGATGTGTCCAACACATCCCTATCATCTATTAAGATAGCCATTGATATACTACTTTGGCAGTCATATCAATAACGATCTAAATTCTTGATAGGTGCAACAATTGGATGGACATTTTGATTTAAAATTTTAACTATAGGGATGAACAAAATCTACTAAGAACATGGCATCACATGCAATGAGCTTAGAAAATAGCAAGGATTAAACACACATCCATAGAAAATCAAAATAAGCTGTGAAATAGCATGGCCCTTAGCATTAAGATCTCCATCATCATGCTTGTTTGTTCACCTTGCCACCTTGCTTGATTTGTTCACCTAGCCACCTTGCTTGATACCATCGTCTTCATCATTATGGATGCAACACCTTACAACTTTTGATAATGAATTTTACATGAGGGTTTGAAGCATCACAAGTCGACACGCAGGTCGTTATACAATTTAAATAGCCTTATGGCTTGACATGGCACGCATGCCATGTGGAAATTACATGCATCACATACACATAGGCCATACTATTTCACATAATTCCCTGCAAAAACGAGTTAAACAAAAGCAACACTACGACTCCGGGGTCCGAGGGGCATGTCTTCTAGAGGCAAATGTCTTCTGTTAACGGAAAACACCCTCAAAATTTCCACGGATCAACCAAATTGACCCAATCCGATCTAATCTGATTGGCTTGGTCCCATATGGATACGTTTCAGAAACCCTGATGGCGGTAACCCGACCGGTAAGGGTAACGTCGTACCATGAACGGACTCACCCAAATCAAGATTGAGTCGGTTTGCACTTTCCTCAAACCCTAAACCGATCGATCTCATCGATGGCTGCCATCACCAATTCATCACATGAACCAGCTGAACATGTAATAGATCCAATCTACTAATCTCACACATCATATGTGCAACATCCAGATCACAAAACTATACGAGATGGCTCTGATACCACTGAAGAGGAACGCGATATGCTACACTAGCACAAAAAAATCTTCGCGTAACGAAAGCTACTCGCAAGAAGGGGATCACGAGATAAGATTACCACTAGACGCGCGATTGCGGAATCCTTCGCGTCGATGTAGTGGATCGTCCTCGCCGCGATCGTTGCGTCGATGGAGTGGATCGTCCTCGCCTCGCCGTGGATCGTCCTCCCACGCCGCGATCGCGGCAGCGTCACCGCATGAGTCCACACATCCGAGGATGGAACGCCGTGCGTCGTCGTGTGCAAGCACACGTCGCTCGGCGAGGGCAACGAGAGAGGAGGCTAGGGTTTGGTGAATCACTTCTAAACCGTGGGAAAGCACACCTGCGCCCACCTCCTCCCCTCCTATATAGCCACGAGATGAAACCCTAAACCAAGGCCCATCGGCGTGCTAAACCCACGATGTCCATTAATTATGGATCCAATCCAAATTAATCGTCCCACCATTAAGTGTGTGACTGCGGGTTCACGTGCGTTTGGACATGGATTGAAAACTCCTTTTCAATCCAATAGTTGGTAGCGGCTCCTTGCAAAGTATGCCAACTCCCAAACATACTATGATCAAATCGGACAGAACCTATCAAAAGTACTCATGTAATAATCCCTTTGCCAAGTATATGAAGATTGAACTCAAGGTGAGAAGTATGTCATCCTTTGATGATTCAATCCATCTCTCGTATCCGTGATATATTAATAAGTTGTGATTGACTCCTCAATCACAGCATGGCCATGCACTTCCTTAATCATATGACACGAGTGGCCTTGTCATATATCTCCGTTTCATTGGAGTGGCAAATTCCATCTTGACTGCTCACTTCCCTCTGCACGTTTCATAGTAAACATGAAAGCTACCTTTATAACTATCTGGTTAGGAAGTAGTGTTTGATAGCCCCAAGGAAAACTATTACACGTGTAGGGAATATGACAATCTCAGGTCTAAGGATCATACATCTACTAGGTATGAGATACACTGATGACACATAAGAATGAAACATTCTCGCAGTGTCCAATTGCGGGTCTATCTAACCCATGTTCTTCAACATGCGTCCACAATGTATAGATGATATCTCTATATCCCATGATCTATGAAGCATGATCATTATCAATAAGTAAAGAGCTTCATAAGCAAGTCACATACTTGTTGATCAATACAATGATATACATTCATTGGACCAATAATCATATTATTATTCATAAACATAGTCATGTTACAATCATCTAAATGATTGCCTCAAGGGCATAACACTAACAGCAGGAACCTCATACGGGTGCTTTACCTTCTGCCAAATTAGGAAGCCTTGGGCAGTGATGTACGACTCCATTCGATAATTCCAGAAAGGAAAATCAACTCCAGAAAAGATGGGAGGCTTGGTGGAATATTTATCCATCGCCATGGGTCTTGAGACCGGTTAAGATCTATGGAAGAGCAAAACCTGGTTCTGGTACCAATCGAGAAAAAACACAAGAACTTGATCTTGGACTTGCTCGGGGGGTTTTGATGATGAAGATGATCTTGGAAAACCTCCCACTTGTTACAGCAAGTAAGAACTCAAGTCGAAAACTCCAGAAACATGATCTAGAAGAATGAATCACTCAAGAATATAAGATCGGTTTTTGCAACAAAAACACATATATTGCCTAGATGATTGGGATATGATTTGAAATAATATTCATCCAACAATCAACATCCTCAACATAAGATGAAAAAGCATGCAGAAGGAGGGGAGGCAAATCAAAATTGCATAAATGTAAATTGCAAGAATGTAAGTGCTGAATTTAAATTGTTGAATTTAAATGCTGAGTTTAAGACATAATGTAAATGCATAAATTAAATTCAAGCATAATGAAATGTGTTCTTGATTTCTGGAAGGGAGGTTTACAAAGCCTCACAACAAAGTAGGCAAAGCTCAAAGGAGCACAAAAAACCCAAAAACCTTCAAGAGGGGTAAGGCACCCCTAACCCTCTATTTATACTACTCTTGGGTCACCCTCCATCCTTGGATGAGTCCTTCAACCCTAAGGCACACCATCAAGGGCTAGGATTGACCCACTCACACAGTCATGCATGGGCTAACCCAAAACCCAACAAGCACATGGGTTTTTTTGCATGATTTTAAAAGCATACTAACTAGACCCGCTATCCTATCAACTAGACTGCGAACCGACGGCCCTCCTTGATCCACGCATTGTCTAGCTAGCATCCCATCCGGTCCTTGTCTTCTAGGCTTGCCATGACTCCGTCTCTGATCATCTTTCGGCGAACCTCGACCGTTTGAACCTCCGGCTCACCTCGTCTAGTGCCGATAATCCTTTGCCTCACCATGATCTAACATCGTCGACCTGCAACCATCAAAAATAAGGAACGACATCACATAGCATTGCCCAAAATGATATGCAATGACTTCATCAAAAATCATCCTCGCTCATAAGAGCCGGTGCGCTCAGTTCCGGTACTTACTCATATCCCATATTTAGATATTCGACATTAACCCCCGAACTCTGTTCAGTGGAGAGTCCATACAAGCGCTTGGTCGATTACTGCCAAACTTGGACTTGGTCAAGTAACGCCCCGCCAACTTGTGGTCGAATGATTCGAGTAGATCGGGAATCGCTATGTATCAAGTAGGGAAGTTGCCGGGTCGTGCGCCCGGCCATCAGCCCATGGTCGAATGATTCGAGTAGATTTGGAATCGCTAAGTATCGAGTAGGAATGTTGCTGGGTCGAGCGCCCTGCCATCAGCCCGTGGTCGAACGATTCGAGTAGATTAGGAATCGCTAAGTATCGAGTTGGAATGTTGCTGGGTCAAGCGCCCTACCATCAGCCCAACTCGAGTCCTTAGGCTAACCAATTGTTACTCGATGTCGTCTTATCGACTCTGGCAGCACTCCAACTTCTTCAAATTTTGATTTAAACTCCAAATCAACCTCAAACTCAAACACTATAAGCTTAAACAATGTTAATAACTCATCACAAACACGGGTAGACCTACATATGGTCTTTTAATCTCCGCCTTGATGAGTATATTGACAAACACCCAAAAGGCATAAAATTTGAGTTTGAAAGAGAGAAGACGAAGCTTTTGAAATGCAAAGCCAAACTTGATCCAAGAGAATAAGAAATGGGATCATGACCAAGTTGGGGAGAAGGTTTTTAGAGCAAATCCAAAGAAAGAATAAGTTTTCCACAAAAGCTCTAAAAATGCTTATGATCCTAAGAAATAGCAATTTTCACCATGATAATAGAACCAAGATGCATTCAGATTTTTATCTCTTAATGATGCCTTTTCTGCAATTTCTCCCCCTTTTGACAATATAGGCATCAAGATTTTTCATTTTTATCATGTATGCATGAAGTGCAACTAAGGAGCTTTGAAGATTATCCAAGTGATCACAATGACAAGATATGACACCAAGCTAGTTAGTTTTAGATTAAGCTAAGCTAAGACATGTCCAAGTGCAAATAACAGATTTAGCTAGCAAGTTTAGTTTTGAAGATGTCATTTTTAGCAAGATTTGACAAGTGGAACACTTAGCATTAGTTTCAAAAATAGAAGCAAAGCCATTCTAAGGATCAAATGGAAAACCTTGAGTTCAACCAACTCAACACTTTAGAGAATTTAGAAGTGCATACAAGGTCCTTCTGGCTCATTTATCAATTAATGCAAATTTTGCTTTAAGATCTCACAAAGACATAGCGGGGTGCAAATATTTGATATAATTTACATTCTTTACCTATTGATGTTTTTTTACTTGCATTTTTCTTTTTCGAGCAATGACTCAAGCCATAGTCAACCATCTCAAGAAGGAATCTTAAAAGGATGGTCTCGGTTATACACGATGCATTCCAAGTTCATCCCAAGTGCAATGAGAAGCTATTTTGTGAATGCAAGTTGTTAAGTCTAATGCGTACAAATGAGTCAATTTTGTTTAATTCTCATTTTAGCACATTGATTTGTGAGCAAATGAAGGACTCAAGTATGGATCAAACTAGTTTCACCAAGTTGCTATAGGGACTTAAGAGAACTCCAAAATTTCTCAAATTATGGCATAGACTTGTAGAGAAGAAACCTAGCAAGTAAAAGCAACATGTCTAATCAAGTTTTTCATTTAAGACTATAATTTTTCAGATTTTAACAAGCTTAGCAAGATAAATAAACTTGGACATATCTAAGCTAATGATTTTCTTCATAAGATGTAGCATAGTGTATAGCATGACGAATAAATCATTTGCATAATAGACAAAGCTCATAAAATGCAGTCTATATGCAATGTATGAACAGATTCTCAAACTCCCCTCACGAGATGATTCAATTTTAAGCACAAATCTGGTTAAATTGAGTTATTAGTAGAATTAGGCGCAAAGAAAACCAAATGAACTCAATAGAAAATGAGAAACACAAAATGAGGAGAAGAAGTCGAGAAAACTGTAAACTGGATGGCTAGAGAGCATAGAAAAGATATAAGAGAAACACTACGGCTCAGACTCGCTCTCATCTTCCTCAATGACTGACATAGGGAAGCTGACTCTAGATCTCACGCTAAGGAGAGCACAAAGACCTTGTCTACCTAGAGGGCCTAACACCTGCTAGACTTATAAGACTGTGAGGGAACTCATCCTAACAAGCATTTTAGCTACCCGGGGTTCGCCCTCGATGTCAACATACTAATGCTGATTGCAGGTAAATAACCCTCTGGTTCACTGGCTAACATAGTGTTTCTTGTGATTGACACTTCACTAAAAAAAAAGTTCCCGCTGGCCTTTTTTTAGAGAGACATATGGCATACATGAAAACTTCCGCCTGCAGCTTGGCCCCTCCCGTTACGTCATCGCTGGCATTCTAAAGTTTCTGTCCTTACCTCGATATAGATTTGAGGTGGATTATCTACCTTTATAACCAGGGAGAAATCTTGAATTGAAGTCACTGATTGAAAAATGTCATGATCATCCTTTTGATGGTAGCAAGGTTAGGAGAGGTATACAAATTGATGGTAGCCTTGAAGATAATTGGGTTACCAGGAAGGGGAATTTCTCGGCACTTTGGTCTGCAAACATGCTCAGGAGTTGCTTTCTCCAGTGATTGCGCCAAAAGCTCATCACAACGAAAGCAGTCTGGACTTGATTCTTGTTCATGTAAGTAAGGCTCAGATTATTTTGCTTCTTTGTTGCTTATTGGCTTACAATCCCTGCTCCAGGTAAGCATGCACCTTGGACCTGAAACTTGTCAGTTTTTGTTTTCCTAAAACTACAGCCATCTCTTAACCGTATTTAATCTACTGCTTGGCTTTGAAGATTGCCCAGTTAGGACATTACCTCCACTGATCCGTGACACTCGGTATTGCAACCACTTCTTGCAGGTAAAACAAGTAGAGATAAGGCCAGTTGGCAATACTCACAATGGTTGTGCTATTGATGGTGAGTTTCTTCAGGTGGAGGGCCAAGCGGAATGGCAGTGCTCTCTGCTCCCAGAACAAGGCCTTGATAGTTTAATCTACAACAACTTGCAGTAAACTATTGTAGATTTATGTCTACAAATTGCACATTAGGGATCTTACATATGGTTTTCTACCAACATTTTGCTATTTAGTTATATAACGTTAGATATTCAGCTCTTTAGCACAGACGGATCACTTTAGAAAGGGCTAAAATTCTTTATTTATTTTATACCACTAGCTAATTTCAATTCCTAAACTAAGTGGAAGTCAACCACATTTTGTTATTCAGGGCACCACACTATCAGTACCGCAGTCAACAAAATAGTAGAGCACAACTTACTAAGAAACTGCATCATAACTGGTGAGAAACTGCTTCCTTAACTAAATTAAGACCAACTCTACTCTAAAAAGAAAGGGATGAAGCAGCAAAAGTTGGAATCATGTTCTTTAGGATTACCAAGCTTCTTGGAGGTGAATGCGGCTTCCTTGGGGTGGATGAGTGCGTTCATGAGCGAGGGCTTGCCGACGTTAGATTTATTGCAGTTAGCTATTGTAGATTTACCTTTACAATAAGCACCTTAGGGATCTTGGCAATTCTTACCATATGTTGGATAAGAATCATCAGATAGTTTTATTAGTCTTTTCAACCTTCGCAACATTTCGTACGCGCTCCTTTATTTATGACTTCTCAAATAGATATAGGTTATCCTCACTTTATAATCCATATTGTTCTGTCATTGATTCGTGGTTAATATTTTTGGTTTCTACTTTATTCCGGGTACACTTGTATGCTGCTATTCGAAAAGATGAAATCGGTTGGGTCACCGCGTACATACAATTAGTGTGGTCGCAGCCGTGGATATATCCATTTTCCTGCCCCTGCAACAGAGACACCTCTTTTGGGTGAGTGCCTTTTTACCTGATTAGAGATGACTTTATTCGGTTCTGAAGTGATGATTACGTAATCATTTATTACTGCTTCAGTGTAAATGCAGAGTTACATGATATATTATTGTTGGTCACTGATGAGGGCGGTAGAACTGCTTTAAGCTTATTGAACCAATCGGTTGGACTTCTTTCATATTCTAACGAGTGACTTCTTTCAGATTCTAGCCAATGCTTCCTTATCAGACATGCTAAGCATGTAATAGGGAAGCTAGATTCGATGCGTCTCTTTCTACGCTTTCTGTATTGCTAAAATATCAAAGCTATGATTTCGTATAGTTATTTCCTTGAAAAAAAGATAGGAAGCATATATGCAGATGCTCCTTTTATAGTTAATGGCTAGTATTATTTGTTTGCACTAAATCCATTTGATGTAGATTAGTGAAGAAGTGAGCCAATTGTACTGCACAATTCAGTAATGTGGTTATTTTCTTTCCTAGGTTAGCTGTTTAATGAATTTGATTTACGCATGGGGATATTGCTCATAGGTTATCGCTATATAGAATACAGCTGGGTCTAGTTATAAAGTCTATTCCTAGCCAAATATTATAGCGCTTCATTCAGATTTGAGAACATGCAGGTGAATAAGTACATTGCTTCTGTTATTTCATTTCAATTCTTATGTGTTCTGCTTAATTGTGCTTGAAAGATACCATTATTCTAATCTTTGTTCTGTTTGGGCTATAGATATTGCTGCACTTTTCTCGTTATGATTTTAGATATCTGCAGATTTTATATTAGCCATGCTCCCAATACATAGAAATTTAAATAGCACATCAGTCCAGCGCATCATAGCGCGCTTCTCATCCTAGTATTTTACATTATGGTAGGGATTGGTGTTCCCTTGTAGGCCAATGCCAAACTAGAGATCCAACTGACTTTCTCTCAGCATATTATGAATTCTGAGATTGTTCTCCACGTGCTTTGATGCTTTCCTCTCCCATGCTAGATTGGGCTTTGATGATTCTAGTCGGGTTTTATGAGATGTTTTCTTTACAGAACGTGTGATGGTATCTGCTTCAGAGTTCAGAAAAATACTGTTACGGTGCAACCTTCTCGGGGAAGAAAACTCCTCCCCGAGCATGGTTATATATATATATATATAAAAGCCTTTTTCGTACTCTCACTTTTAACATATCACTTAAACGAATGTGTTATTACTCTTTTACCTTTTGTTATACTTAAATATTAATTCTAAGATACTCTAATCTCACATGGTGGAAAAAATATTATCGAACCCTTTTATTTTTTGGTATTTACCCTTTTCCATATATGAAAAGAATATATCTACAAATTATGCTATAAAGGGTGGACTTTGATGAAATTTCTCATAAAACTCAATTTAGAGTATTGTATATTCATTATTGGAGTATACTCAAAAGAATACAGATGTATAATTTTTTTGTTTAAGTGTGAGTACATACTTGGAAGTATGGAACCAATTTTATATATAGGTGGTGATGAGGACGTAACTCCTATGGATACAACTTTAACTCTTGGTCTAATAACACGAGCCTGAGCAAAACAACTCAATTACAAGGTGTGCTCGTTCTTAGGTAATAATACTTGTTCTAATGAGGGTGTGCTACAACATAATTTTCCTTGTGATGTGTTATTACTTAGGAGCATGGGAGAGGAGATGCTAACTCAAGGAGACCTTATACACAACTTGAACACCTACAAGCCACGTTCAACTAAAGTACAAGCCCAATTGATGTCGTCTGTGCAATTCAATTCGGACTGCAACTCGTCTCGGAGTCAGCCTAACAGCGTCGGACTAAAAAGGCCATAACTTCCTCATAAGAAGTCCGTTTGGGCTGAGCCACCACTCGTTGGAAAGCTTATTTCAAGACCTATTTATTGCATACAAGCCCACCTCCATATTCATTCGGGAAGGCCTCCAAATAGATGTGAAAAGTTGTTGCTGTTGCAGACTTCGAATCAGGACCGTTGATTGATCACTTTTTGTTACTCGCCCTTATATATACTTAGCCGCAGCTACTTTTAGGGTTAGGTTATTTGCTAAGTTTGTTCCCCATGCGTGTAAAACACTTGTTCATCGGAGTAGTGTCACAAGATCTGGTTTGGTGAAAGAGATAACCTCAACTTTGATCGTTTGAATTGTCAGATTATTTTCTTTCTCGTTCTTGCTCGTTTCTTCTACTGTGTGCAGGAATTAACCTTAGTGGTTAGGTCATCCGGGTGTGAGCATGGTTGATAACGACAGGTGCGTGGGTGTAGCGATTGCAAGGATTCAATCTCCGCTGATTGGAAGCCCTTGGAACGCGAACGTCTCCGTTCCGCAAAAGTATAACCTATCGGAAGATCGGGTTGTTGTCGCATCAGGTGGTATATCAGAGATGGAAGTAACTACTCTTGGAGGTAGAATGTATTTTTTCCCTGTGCATCATGGTGCATACATATACATATACATATATATACACACACATACATATACATATACATATACATATACATATACATATACATATACATATACATATACATATACATATACATATACATATACATATACATATACATATACATATACATATACATATACATATACATATACATATACATATACATATACATATACATATACATATACACACGCGCTATTCTGTAGCTGCGTGTAGTCTACGCGCCAGACTAACCGAGTCCACTTAACACAAACAAACCAAGTCATTCAATACTCTGTGCAACGAAATCTCCCAACTAGTAAATCACTAATAAATGCTTATTCTTGTTTGTACATGAATCTTTCTTTTTTATTTAGCCATAACTTTCAAATGGGATTAATTTTGGTCTTTAAATTTTATAGGGTTGTAGAATCTCACATCCTCTACGTATGGTAATTTTTTGAGAATTTTTGAAAAGATGTACATGTGTTTTTCATGGATTTTTGAAAACACTGGATATGTTGCCTTTTATTATTGAAACAAATAGCATGTTACTAGCCACTAACATCTTGTGTAATAACAAGTAACATGTTATTTCTTGGATAGTAAAAGGCAACATATCCAGTGTAAACCACACCTACCATGAAAATCACATGCACAAGTTCTAAATTTTTTCAAACAATTACCATACATAGGGATGTGCTATTCTACAACCCTATAAAATTTGAAGACCAAAACCAATTTCATTTGAAAGATATAGAAAAGACAAATTCGGTTAAATAGTGATTTTTCACTATTTAGCGCTTTGCCAATTTCATGTTTTTGGAATGTGATTTACTTTGGTCTTCAAATTTTACATGGTTGTAGAAGCTAATCTCCCTTACGTATGGTATTTTGTTTGATAATTTTTCAAATATTTTACTACATTACCGACAAACAGAACTAAATTCTTATTCTTGAAAACCACGTGTACAAGTTTTCGAAAATTCTCAAAAATTTACCATATGTAGGGTAGGTAAGATTTTACAACCCTATAAAATTTAAAGACCAAAATCAATATCAACTGAAAGATATGAGAAATCAATATCAGCTGAAAGTTATGAAAAAAGACAAATTCAGCTAAATAGTGATTTTTCAATGTTTAGCGCTTTGTCAATTTCATATCTTTCAAATGCGATTTTTTTTGGTCTTCAAATTTTATAAGAATGTAGAAGCTCACCTCCTATACATATGATGATTTTTAGAGAAATTTTCAAATATTTTACTATAGAGCCGACAAATAGAACTAAATTTTTATTCTAATAGTTCACTTCATTTCAGTATAGTAACATTTTGAGTAATATGTAGTAAAATTTTATTTTCTGGATAGTAAAATGCAATATATCATGTTTAAACTATCCTTATCGTGTAAAATTTATGAAAAATCACATATACAAGTTTTCAAAAATTCTCACAAAATTACCATACATAAGGGAAGCAAGATTCTACAATCCTATAAAATTTGAAGACCAAAATCAATCTCAGTCGAAAGATATGAAAAAGACAAACTCAACTGAATTATATTTTTTAAATTTCATATTTAAAAATGCAATTGAGTAACCTTCAAATTTTACAAGATTGTAGACGCTCTCTTCTCCTACATATGGTAATTTTTTGAGAATTTTTAAAATATTTTACTGCAGGATTGACAAACAGAACTAAATTTTTGTTCATGAAAACCACATGTACATGTTTTCAAAAATTCTTAAAAATTACCATACATAGGGGAGGTGAGATTCTATAACCTGTAAAATTTTAAGACCAAAATCAATTTTAGCTAGAAGATATGAAATAGATAAATTTGGTTGAACAGTGATTTTCAATGTTTATCATTTTGTCAATTTCATATCTTTCAAATGCAATTGAGTTTGGTCTTTAAATATTACAAGGCCGTAGAAGGTCACCTCCTCTATATATGTTAATTTTTTAAGAATTTTTGAAAATTTGTACATGTACTTTTCATGTTTTTTACATGATAAGAGTGGTTTACACTGGATATAGTAACATGTTGTGTAATAGCGAGTAATATGTTATTTTTTTGATAGCAAAAGTCAACCTATCCGGTGTTTTATAAAATTCAAGAAAACCATATGTACAAGTTTTAAAAAATTCTCAAAAAATTACCAAATGTAGGGGAGGTAAAATTCTACAACCCTCTAAAATTTTAAGACCAAAATCAATCTCATTTGAATGTTATGGTTAAATCAAAAAAGAAAGATTCATGTACAAACTAGGGAATGTATTTACTAGTGGTTGGTCACGTAAGTGATTGGTTTAGTAAACACACGGGCGTGCACACGTAACCAAATGGTTTGGATGCGGTTATCCAGGGTTACGATTGGCACGTAGTTTCATGCACGAGTAGAATAACGCTACCGTGTGTGTGTCTATATAGGAAGCCTCTTTTCTACTCCTGGGAGTAGTTACTCCCACCTCTGAAGTACCATATAAAAGAACATGACATACTCGTTTATCACTTTCAGTCTACTCATATACTAATTATAAGATATTCTAGTATGAACCACATGAAAAAATTGCAAGGGAGTACATAGTTTTTAGGTATTTTGCAAATACCTTTGTATACACACATAAAATGAAGTATGTTCGAAAAATATAAATACCACCTAGCTAGTCTTATACTGCATGTATATACACTTTGTTATGCAAGATACTCCCTACGTTATGAGATACGACATAATATGCAAATTTTTTAGATATACTCTTTTCTATGTGTATATATAAAGGTATTTATAAAATACACTAAAAACTATATACTCGCAATTTTTTCACGTGGTTCACATTAGAATATCTTATAATTAGTATTTGGGTGTGTCCAAAGTGATAAAGGAGTATTCAAGTTCATTTATGTGGTATTTTAGAGGTGGGTACTCCCAGGAGTAGAATGTATTTTTCATATATGTATATGTATAAATATGGATATTCCCATGAGTAGAATGCATTTTTCATATATATATATATATATATATATATATATATATATATATATATATATATATATATATATATATTGACTTTTAGCCTTTTAGGAGGGAATCATTCACGCACCACTTCGGCTTGATAATTATTTCCATCTTAATAATAGGTGTTATGAGATAAGAGATTTTGTAACCGTTTTTGGTTGGACTCTATCTCTATGTGTGGACGAATCCGAATTCATCTCCTGTTGTTTCCTTTATATATTGGGCATCTCCCTTGTACAATAGATCAATCTAATAAAAGCGAGAGAACTTTGCCCTATACTTTGTGTGTGCCCTAGTTCTTATTCTTGTGATTTCGTTGGCGTAATATTGATTGATCGCGGGTGAACGACTACGTTTTACAACACGTTATCAGCACGATGTTGTACTGAGGCCACCCATCGTGATTGTCTGCCTGCGACAATCGACACTACGCCGAATTTCATTATGCATCATGCGATCAACCTACATTAAGCCCTACGTAAGTTCAAACTATGAATGTTGATCGCATATGAACAGTAAATTAATCCTGCAAATTGTTTTCTGTTAATTAGAGTTTACTCGTTAGTCTAATCTAACATGGCAATCAAAGGTTATTGTCCATCCATGAAAAAAAATCATCAATCAGCGCATGGCGCTTGCGGTAGCACACTCATCGGCGGTGCCATTGGCGATGTTCTTGCTTGCCCCGAAGGCAAAGCCTGCGCACATCTTCATGGCCGCGCTACTCGCAGTGACGCTGCCCAGCCACGCCCCCAACCGATGCTTCGCTTTCACGCACCCGTTGCTCGCATTCTGCATTTGCCGATTCGTCTTATGTGCCGGTGGAGCTCGCACCCGAAGTGCCGACGGAGCTCACACCCGAAGCTAATGGTGGCGGCGGAACACGTGTTGAAGCGGCCAAGCACCCGCGGTCTACCTATGGCGGCACCCAGATAAATCCATCGCCCGTAGCGTCGTCCTTGTCGCTGCCATAGACCGCGTCGTCGGGCTCACGCCTGCCTCGCCACCATGGATCTGTGTTGACACGGCTCCGTGTCCATCGACCTCACGACCGAAGCGCCCCCACGGCCGCAAGCACCAGCGATGGTTCCGCGCCTGTAGCGACCCGCAGTACGCTACAAGCGCCTGCCGTGCCATGACCGTGCCGCCCGCTTCGGTAGCCACCGCCTCGTGCATCGCCACCACTTGGACCTCCGTGCACCTCAATCACGCCGACCAACGGCCCACAGCCATGCGCCGTTGTGTGCCTACAGAGCTTCATGCCCAGCCAACGACCCACAGCCGTGTGCCATCGTCACTTTGCCACCCGTCGCGGTGCTGTCCCGACCCCGCTTGCTACCCGCTGCGGTGCCTTCTCGGCCATGCGCGCCGCCTGCCAGAAGTCGAGGCGATGGCTCTACACCGCCTGCTGGAACCCCGTCTCAACCTTCGCCCGATGGAACCCCGTCTTGGCTTTCGCCCACAGTCGCAAACAACACCAATTGCGCCGGCAGACCAGCCCACCATCGCCCACAGCGATGACCACAGCCGCCGTGCCACTCGGCCTTCACGCCACTGAAGATCACTGACGGAAGATCGGCAGCATCAAGGCAGTGAACCCTTGGTGGCCAAGACGACTGCCTCCGCCGTAAGATGAAGCGGCCCTCGCGCGTAGAGACAGCGGTGCTAGTGGCTTAGGGCAGCGGCAGTAGTAGCTATGTGGCAACTAGAGAGGGCCAAACGGGCAGCCCGGCTCGACTAAAAAGCGGCACGACCCGTGTCAGCCCAGCTACTAAATGGGTCGTGCCGTGCCGACCCACGTGACGGGGAGGCGGCCTAAGCACGGCTCGCGAGGATAACGGACCGTGCCGTGTCGGCACAGGTCTGACGGGCCGAAACAGACTAGGTCGGCTCGTTAGCGCCAAAAAAATTCAAAACAATTAGAATTTTTTTAGAAAAATTAGAAAAATAGAAAAAGTATGAAAAAATTCAGAAAAATGGGAGAAATTTATAATAATTAGAAAAACTCGAATGATTTAGATTTTTTTAATATATATATATATTAAAAAAAACTAAAATACGAGATAAATTCTAAAATGAGACAAATAATTTGAATTAAATAATGAGCTTTATTGATGTTTGGCTGCCTCGTTAAAAACTTTGCCAAGTAAAACTCAACACGAGAAAACCTTAGCAAAGAAAAAGAGTACAGCCTATAGCTTAGTGATACAATTCTTCATCATTATTTAGATAAAGATTTTCGAACGTCTCTACTAGCTCAGCATTTTCTGCAGTATGTTGAACTTGTTGATCAGCTTGTTCCCAGTCTTTCACAATGAGGAGTGTTTCCACCATCTCACTTGTCAGATTTGTTCTTTTCTCCTTGATTATTCTTCCGGATAGACTGAAAGCGGACTCCGAAGAAACCGTGGAGACAGGAACTGTTAACACATCCCGTGCTAATATGGAAAGCACCGGATATGTTATCTTGTGCTCGTGCCACCACAGAAAAATACAGAAGTCCTCTTGCTGCTCTTGGTAGTTGACAGTGTCGCTGTTGAGATAGGTAGCTAGCTCCCCACCACTTGATGTGTTCGCACTTGTCGTTGATGTAGTCGAACTCCTTGAGGAAGAGCCACATGCACCCCATATCTTCCCCACACGGTTTTCTTCTTACCTGTTGTGGGTGCTGGTGGAGGTCGCTGCATGCGAACTCCAGCAAACTTCCGATCATACTTATCATAAACTTGAGATAAGTTAGCACGGACATTTGAAAAATAACTAGAATAATCAATACCTACCGCATCACATAGAAGTGAGAGAACATTAGAGAATCCTCGAACTTTAGCTCTAGGATCTAAAATAAATGCAAATGCATATAACATCGGAATTTCTTGCCAATATTTCAAAAATTTAGTTTTCATAGCATAAACAACTTCAAGCAAGATATTATCATTTTTGTGGCTCTTTAAGTGGGTAGCAATTTATAAAATATGATGCACAATTAAAGGAGAGGTTTCGTAATAAACTCTAGATAAAGCAACAGTAGATTAAAAAAAAGTTCTAAAAATGATATCAAGTATTTAGCAATATACCAATGTTGCTCTGTGAGTAGCGGTTGACCATCTCGTGTATGATAGTGCATGTTAATAAAAACAGAAAATGTGCTCTCATATGGTATGAGATTCTTAATCATCAAGTAAGTAGAGTTCCATCTAACAGGCATATCCAAACCAAACTTACGTAGACGCACATTCATTGAAATACAATAAGTCTTAAATACTGCTACTCGTTGATTAGAATAATTTAAGTAAGATATTGCAGTGCGAAAAGGTTCAAGATACTGCTCTAACCTCTTCAAATCAGATTTAACTATAAGATTAATAATATGGCAAGCACAACGCTGATGTAATAAGAAAGATTCAGCATAGGAATTGAAAAGCGGATAAGAATGTTCATGGTAGAAGTATTTGCAGAAGCATTATCTAATGTTATTGCAAAAATCTTATCACTTTAACCAAAATCTTCCACAACTTTTACAATACAATCAGCAATATTTTCTCTAGTGTGTGCAACATCAATTAATTTGAATCCTATAATTCTCTTTTCTATTTGCTAAGCATCGCTTACATAATGAGCAACGACACTAAGGTAATCCTCTTTAGCTCTACCACTCCATATATCAGATGTCAAAGACACAGAGAAAGTACAGGTACTAAAATTTTCTTTTAGATTATTGCGACATTTATTATAATATTTAATCAAATCTCTAGTTGTTGTCTGTCTAGAAACTGCAGAAAAACTAGGATTATGAGCAGTCCTAATATAGCTTTCAAACGCAGCTGACTCACCAAAGTTTAAAGGAAGATCTTGAGAAGCGATTAAACGACAAAGAGATTCACGAGCTACATCAGGATTGTAGTCCCAGTTACGTACCGTACCGTCAGGGTTTTATTGCAGCTGCGTTTGTCTCAAAGTCATCCCCGCTTTTTTCTACAGCTCTCAGCATGCCTCTTCAAGTGCCCCGTTCCACCTAAAGATTTCGCAGTTAATTTATGCTTACGATATTTACAAACAGCATACCTGCTCTGGACGTCGTCTGATGTCTCAAAAATCTTCTTGAAATCTTCCTAGACTCCCGATGTACCGTGTCTTGTTCTTTTCGCCCCTGTGCTTGCCGAGCAGTAGCACTTGTAGAGCCTGAGGATGGCACAACTCCTGCAGCTTCTTGCGCTTCATATGATGCAAGAAGCTCCTCACGTGAAATCCCGAAATCAGAAGGTGGGAACTACAAGAAATAATTACGCTATTAATACTAAAATATGATTTAAAATACTAACAAAATAAAAAAATAAATCACAATTATCACCTTGATTTCTAACAAAAAGAATTTTGGATTTTTGGCCAAACTATGTTGAATTTTGCCAAATTACCACTAAGAGCAAAAGAATTTCCACAAGAGAATGAATATAAGAGAATGCAAGATTGCTGATGTGGAAATGGGGGGCAGCCACCTATATATAGGAAAAAATTTGGAATTTTTTCGGATTTGTTTCGAATTTTTTAAGCCCCCAACGGCTATAAAATGGCTATTTTTCAAATTAAACGAGCTAAACGGGTCATGCTGGGCTAAACGGGCCGTGTGGTGCCCTAACCGTGCCATGCTGTGCTGTGCTCGGGCCGTGCCATTGTAGGATCAAGGATAACCGACTAGAGGTGGGGTGAATAGGAGGTTTCTAAATTTTTCAATTCTCAATTCAAACAATTTAAAACACTAGGCAAGAATTGTGATCTCCTTCACTTTTAAAAGTAAGTTCTATAGACAAATATCAAGTATTCTAGAAAATTTAGTATGAATAAGGTAGAAAGATAAACACAAATAATATACTTGAAGAACTAAAGATTAAGCTAAAACTAGAAGGGTAAATGCAAATCACAAGAGAGCAAGAGACAAGATTTTTAACCCGTGGTCTCGGAGACTTGCCGGTCTCCCCTACTCCACATTGAGGTGACTTGAACAACTTCAAGCCGGCTCCACCCGCTTGAGCCTTCCTCGATCACTAAGGTAGTTCTTCCCCGCTCCGGGTAGGCGAACTCCGACCTTCACAACTTGCCGTGGTTTCTCACAACCTCCGTTGAGAAGCTCACTGTGCACAATCGCCTCCTAGCCATCTAGGAGGCGGCAACCTCCAAGAATAATAAGCCTTCACGCTTGGTTGAGGTCAAATTTGAGTGTCTAAAGGCTCAAACTAAATGCAACACTCAAATTTTTCTCTTCTCTCTCTCAAATGAAAATTGAATGCACTTTTGGAGAGAAGAAGACTTACTAGAGCTCAAATATCATCAATGAGGACCAAGAGTTACTCTAGAGTGCAGGTGGGGGTGTATTTATAGCCCCTACCAACTTTTCTAGCCGTTGGAGCTCGAAATGTGCAGAAATCAGAATTTCCGGTACTACCGCCCATGTAGGACCGGTAGCACCAGGCTCCAACCCAACGGTTGGAATAGTGCATTAAATGCACTGCTAGAGACCGTTGTGCAGAGGGTCCGGTGCTACCGCCCAACTGGTACCGGTAGCACCAGTCGCTTTTTATTCTTCCTCGGCCAGAAAGAGCGTCTCTGGAATTTTTGCACCGGGCAGAGGGGCCGGTGGTACTGCTCGCTCGGTAGCACCGTGCTACCATGGGCGGTAGCACCGCCCTGCCTAGTCCAAAAAAATACCCTCCTCGGGTTTTTTTACACCGCTCAGGGGCCGGTGCTACCGCTTCCCCGGTAGCATCGGGCTACCATGGGCGGTAGCACCGGATGGCCCAAAATGCCTAAAAACAACCCTTCTGGATTTTTCACACCGGGCATTAAGGACGGTGTTAACGCTTGCTTGGTAGCACCGGATGGCCCAAAATGCCCATAAACAATCCCTCTAGATTTTTCACACTAGGCATTAAGGCCGGTGCTACCGCTTGCCCGGTAGCACCGCCCTACCATGGGCGGTAGCAATGATAGCCTAAAATGACCAAAAATAATCCCTCTGAATTTTTCACACCGGGCATTAAGGCCGATGCTACCGCTTGCCCGGTAGCACCGCCCTACCATGGGCGGTAGCACCGGACTTCCAGATGCTTCCCTTTAAAGTCTATAGAATTTTCAATTTGAATCTGGACTTGACACGATGCATGATCTTAAGCATGGAATTTGAGCCTTTAAACCCTAGATGACATGAAGATAATCGTCAATACCCCTCTTAATAGTACGGCCCTAATTCTAGCAATCCGATCTTTTCTCCAAACTTCGAGATCAGTAAAAGCAAAGAAAAAGGTCCTTAAATATTTATACCTTAGCCATTTTGTCTTGACACGTTGATCTTCTATTCATCAACTTCATGCTTTCATAAGCATCGAAACTTGGACCAACCTATTCTCAAAATGCTCAAATGAGAAATGTTAGTCCTTTAACCATAATTGTCATTAGTTACCAAAACCAAATCGAATTGGGGACCTAGATTCTTTTAGCCGTGTCAGGCCGGCCCGTAACGGGCCGTGCCGTGACGGCCCAAGCACGGCACAGGCGGGTGGGCCGTGCCGTGCTCGGGCCGGGCCAACAATACTGTGCCTCGGGTCGGCCCGTTTGGCCATCTCTAGTGGAAACTCTTGGGCAGTTGAGCGCGAGAAGAAGATGGCGGATAGGGTTTCTGAAACCCTAGCCACCGGTTTTAGTGGATGGTCTCTAGGCCTAGTGGGCCGATCCAACTCATGCGCCCATTTGTTTTTCCTTAGTAAAAAGGAGAATTCACTGTTTTGCCCCTCTTTTTTTAGTATTTTCGAAAAAGTTATTAAAATCTAAAAATTGGCTATAAATCCTAGAAATTAGTTTTTCTTGGTTATGGACTTCTGTAAAATTTTGATAAATCGATTTTTAGCACACATTGGAAGCTCCATGCACTGGGTTTATTTTATAGCATTATGCCATGTTAAATATGTGCTGAAATTTATTTTTCTGTCATTAAGTAATTATACAAATTGCTCAATCATTAAAGGAAAATTGTGAAAAATGCTAGAAAACAATTCTAGATAGCTTTTTGGGAGGTTCGTGTCTGTGCATTTATTTTTCTAGCATTATGCCATGATTCATTCATGTTGGGATTTATTTTTCTATTATTTAGTAATTCTGAAAATTGCTTGGAAATTAACAGAAAATTGCTAGGAAAATTTTATGTAGCATATTGAAAGCTCCATATCTTAAGATTTATTGTCCTAGCATAATTCCATATTGATATATGTTAAAATTTATTTTTCTTTTACATGGTAATTCTGAAAATTGCTGAATAATTAGCAAAAAACTTTGGAAATTGCTAGGAAAATTCTAGGAAATTTTAGATAATTATTTACTAAATAGATATAGACCAAGCTTTACTGATTGAAGAGTGAGCATGCAATATAATGATTTTACCAATAGTAAAAGTTATTCTGCATAAAAAGAAATAGGATATGTTGGAGCTACTGTTTTCCCAGCCTGAAGCTGGTACCCCTGCTCTTCCAGAATCCACCAGATGTACAGCTTTGCACCTCCTGAGACACCATCTTCATACGGACCTGAAGGCCAAATAGTTGATGAAAGATGACCAGCTAGTATTTTTGGATTCCTAGGAGGAAAAATATATAACCAGCAAAGATTTGTTATGTTACTAGAAGTACAACGCGAATGGATCCTCCCACGCTCTTAGGATTTTAAAGGCTGTGGTAGCATATAATTTTTTCCATACACAAGCTTGTCGCTGATCTAAGATTCTATAACCAGAAAGTTACTAATGCTAAAAAGATCGACAAGATATTGTACATATTCCACCCTAATATGAGGATACTGTTGTAACAGTATCGTCATGCCAAGTACTAGAAGTACTATGAGCTTATATGCTTTTTGCTAGAAGCAGAAAAACATGATGAACTCGTAGTGAAGAATCATCACGTACTTCCTAATGGTAATCTTGCAATGTCCGAAGCACATGCAAATGCTTAGCAGGCTAGCAATAACCATGGCCACAAAAAGGGCCAATGGAATAAAGGGGATAAGTGGAAGAATGACAGATCAGTAGGGGAAGAGGCAATTCACAGTAGGAAAGTAAAGGTAAAGGGCCAGGGGCTTTCAGAATTAAGGCTGCAAACCCTGAATAACCCTGTTTTAGGTATGGATACATTGGCCATTGGTCATACAACTATCACATCCCAAGCATATGGTAGATCTTTACAACCAATCCACTGAAAAGTCAATGAGACCCAGGGAGACAATGTTGAGTCATACTTCACCATTCAACCTGTTGTTGGCACAGATGCTGAGAAGTGTGATGAGATAGTTCTTGAAATTATTGAGATCGAGGAGTCCCAGGAGGAAACCTATGTCTCATATGGAGACTTGGATTAGTCTCCTAAATATCCCTTCACTATGCTAAGTCGATGTCACATAATCCTTATAAGTCTCCTTATCAGTTTAGCCCTAGTTCTTGAATGAACATTTGGTCTATGCTCCTGTTGAGTGATTATCATTCAAAAATTGAATAAATTGATATTTCACAGATATTTGATTTATTGTGCTATGCTTGTTCTATATTTTACATTTTGTTCCTGGTGCAACAATTGTTTGATTGTTAAATCATACTTCCAATATAGAACAAAACATAATCCGATGGCTGAGGAGGAAATCTGTCTAGAAGAATGTTGTACCCTACTAAGTGAATTGGAAATATTATGGCTATCACCAGAAGCGATGTTCTTATAGTTGGCACTGGAAGAATGACATATTATACCCTGAGTCCAGTCGTACTCTCTTATGTTTTAAAGACATTGGTCTGAATCGTTTTCATATAGAGACATGGAATGAGGATGGTACATAATATCTACTCATGACTAAGTTTAATGGGTGTAATAAATATGTAGTTGAGAAACTTCATTCATTCTCCTCCGGGTTATACTATGCACATATAAAAAAACTGAAGTTTGTGTTGCGATGAAAACCCAGAAAAATTTAAGATCTAGCAGATCAACTGGGTTATCCTAAGTTGAATATGAATGAGAAGAATAATTAATAATTCTGCTGGCCAAAGCATAAAAACTTTCCTAGACCTGAAGATTCCTTATACCCTGTTGTGCTAAAGGAAAGCTCATACTTAGATCTTCTTACCTAAAAAGTTAGGGAAGAATCACTGAATTTCCTAGAGAGAATTCAAGGTGATATCTGTGGACTTGTCCAGCCCCTGTCGGGCCCCTTTTAAGAAATTTTATGGTACTGATAGATGCTTCTACTAGATGATCCTATGTATGTCCTTTATCTACTAGGAACTATGCTTCTGCCAAAATTAATTGCCCAAATTATTAAGTTAAGAGCCTACTTTCCAGAAGAAAGGATCAAGTCTATTCGAATGACAATGCTAGCGAGTTTACCTCAAAAGCATTTAATGATTATTGTATGGCTCTGGGAATTAATGTAGAGCATCTAGTACCTTATGACCACACTCATAATGGCCTTGGAGAGTCATAATATTAATAGAATAAAACTTATTGTTTGGCCACTCTTGCGGAATAATAGGCTCCCCACCAGTTGTTGGGGCCATGCAGTGCTGCATACTATGGTATTAATTCAACTCAGACCAACTGCACATTGTGAAATTTCCCCGTTGTAGATAGTGCGTGGAAAAGAATTAAGTATTTACCATCTGCGAAAATTTGGCTGTGTTGTATACATGCCAATCTCTCCACCACATCGTACCACCATGGGACCTCACTGAAAGTTGGGGATCTATGTAGGTTATGAATCTCAAGGGATTTGTACACGGCTCGATATGCTGATTTTACTACGGACATTTTTCGGTATTAGGGAGAGATAAGTACCACATTAGAGAATATCGAGTCCTTAGATCCACGAACTATAGAGACCGAACTTGAAGTTCGAAGGATAATAAATCTGTAATAAATACAAATAAGCCAATAATCTACCAAATGCCTTCACTGATCAGAAGAAAGTGAAAAGATCTCATATACCTGTAGTATATGCACTTGAAAGAGTGGAAATACCCTAGAAGGATATTGAACCCACTCTTGACCCTCATAATAAAAAGAGGGGGAGGCCTCCAGGTGCATGGGACTCAATTCCATGGAGACGTCCGCAGAAGTAGAGAATCGAACAAATGAGAACACTACTCGTGGCAGTGGAAGAAGCTCAACCTAATGTTAAAAAAATCCCTGAAGTGAGCCATCCTAGAGATGGTAACATCCCTGAAGTGATCCATCTTGAAGATGGTAACTCCAGCATATATTTGCGCGCATAATCCAACGTTGGGAAGTTGGAACACCCAGACTCTATCGTTGTGAGAAATCACGAGAAGCTGGAAGAAATTAATAAAGAGATATCCCTAAAGTGATGCAGGAGAATTATATAAAAGAAAGACTACAATTGTCGACATATATTTTGCCTCTAAAATTGCTAAAAGTAGGATCCAGAATCAAAGTCCATAGCAGAGTGCCAGAAGCGCTCAAATAGGATCAAATAAAAAAGAAGCAATTGAGGCAGCGCTCACTTAATAAGAGGAAAGTTTTTGGTCCTGTTGATCGAACATCTCCTAAAGTGTTCCCTGTAGGATCAAATGGGTTTTTCATCCGGAAGAGAAATAAAAATATCCAGGTGGTGAGATATAAAGCAAGGCTTGTAGCACAAGAGTTCACGCAGAGACCTGACATCGATTATGATGAAATATATTCTCTTGTAAATAGGGGAATAATGTTTCAAATTTTAATATTAATGGCAATAAGCTTAAACTTATCAATACAGTTGATAGATGTAGTGACTGCATATATATGGGTCATTGGATACATATATTTATATGAGAATCCCTGAAGGAGTTACAATTCCGAATCCTAATAATCGCAACATGTATAGTGTCAAACTGAAGAGATCGCTATACAGATTAAAACAGTCAAGGAGAATGTGGTATAACCGAATAAGTGACTTCCTCCTGAAGAAGGAATATTGCCCTGTGTGTTAATAAACAAATCTCAGAATGGATTTTGTATCATCTCAGTTATATGTCGATGATCTGAATATCATCGAAACCACGGAGGAGATAGAGGAAGCAAGTGCTTACCTCACGACAGAGTTTTGGGATGAAAGATTTGGGTAAAACCAAATGTGCATTTCCTAGAAGGAATTTTTGTACACTAGTCTTCCTATACCGAGAAGGTATTGGAAAGATTTAATATGAATAAATTGCATCCGTTAAATACCCCCATGGTCGTAAGATTCCTTGAAGTGGATAAAGAGCCTTTTTTAGACCAAGGATGGAAAATGAGGAAGTCTTAGGGCTTGAAGTCCCATATTTAAGTGCAATTGGAGCACTTGTATTTAACAAATTGCACAAATTCTGATATTGCATCCGCAGTAAATTTGCTAGCAAGACATAGTGCAGCTCCGACCAGAAGATATTGAGCTGGTGTCAAGACTTTACTCATATACCTCCAAGGTACTCAAGATCTTGGATTATTTTTTCCAGAAGAACCAAGACTTAACCATGGTGGGATATATGGATGCTAGCTATCTATCTGATCCCCACAGTGCCAAATCTTAGACTGGTGTTGTATTTCTCTGCGGTGGTACAGCTGTTTCTTGGCGATCTTGTAAGCAGACCTTGGTAGCTACTTCTACCAACCACTCAGAGATCATAGCTTTGTATGAAGCCTCATGTGAATGTGTTTGGCTATGATGTGTGATTAATCATATCTAGAAGTTATGTGGTCTTAACACCGTCGATACCCCCACAATTATCTATGAAGATAATGATGGTTGTGTTGCACAAATACAAATAGGTTATGTGAAAAGCAATATCACAAAGCATATTGCTCCTAAACTTTTCCATCCTCATGAACTCCAGAGGAATGGTGAGGTAAAGATTTTGCAAACTAAGTCATGTGAAAATCTTGCAGAATTATTCACTAAGTCCTTGCCAAAATCTACATTCCAAAGATGTGTCAATGGCATTAGAATGAGACAACTTAAAGATATGCAAAGTTTAGGGGGGTAAATCCTGGAACCATGACCCTTTGCATGATCCTGGAGGTCATATTTTAAATCCTGAAGATTATAAGTTGTACTCTTTTTCCCTTAAGTGAGTTTTCCTGAAGTTTTCTCACATGAAGGTTTTTAATGAGGTAACTAGTGTGACACGGAGTAAGAGTACAATGTACCCTTTTCTCCATCCTTTTTTCCCACTAGGTTTTTGGGAGGAGTTTTTAAGAAGACATATGCATTACGCGGTATTCGCCCAAGGGGGAGTGTTATGAGATAAGAGATTTTGTAACCATATTCAGTAAGACTCTATCTCTATTTGTGGGCGAATCCGAATTCATCTCTTGTTGTTTCCTTTATATATTGGGCATCACCCCTTGTGCAAGAGATCAATCTAATAAAAGCGAGAGAACTTTGCCCTCTACTTTGTGTGTGCTCTAGTTCTTGTTCTTGTGATTTCATTGGCGTACTATTGATTGATCACAGGTGAACGATTACGTTTTACAACAATAGGAATATTATTGGCACTTGGCATAGTACGGTTGGTTTCAACAACTATGTAGGCGCCAACTGCTAGGCTGCTACCTGCTATTGCTGGAACCAAACTTGATCAGCCTATGAATAAATTGATGTAAGCCTGATCCAAGGAAGTTCCTCTTTGTTTATGTATGGTAACTGATTTTGTTTTTTTTTGGAAAAATTAGTCTATAGTGAAAGATCATCGTTTTTGCTATATACCAATGGTGGATGCACAGGGTGTGCTAGGGGGCTAGCGCACCCCCTCTGCCCATCGCATCCACCAAAACCACATAGGATCATCACCATATTTTTGCTGCTATGCGGTGGCAGAGCACCAGCTGCCGACCGCGGACAAAAGGACTGAGGAGGAGGTAGGGCAGCACCTTTGCAAGAAGCTGCAAGGGAGCGAGATTCAAGCCAAAGAAGGGAGGTTGAAGAAGAGAAGTATGGCCAGCCGTCTACAGTTCGGGTTTGGGTGCGGTTGCACCAGACCACACTAGCCAACTAGACATAGTCTCTCACTTAAACCTAAACTCAAATCAATCCCTATTCCCCGATTCTCCATCCTTAGATCCCTAATCCATCATCCATTGTCGAGCGAGAGGAGGACTCACCAGGTGAAGAAGGGGAGTCAAGCTCGTCATCGCCATGTCGATTGTCGGGTGAAGGAGGGCTGGAGGGGCTACGGGTGGAGAAGGGGCATCGGACTGGTTCTAGGCACCGAGTGGACGATGGGCGCCAAGCCGGTCTCCTGGTGGAGGAGGCCAGGAGGGGCGCCGGCTGGCCTCGCCGCATTGGGTGTGGGTGCCAGGGTAGGGCAGTGAGGCAGTGAGAGGAGGGGCTGGCCAACTGGGTGAAGGAGGGTTGTGGCCGCTGGGGCGGGGCTGTGACAAGAGGAGCGGGCCGGCCGCTGCCAGGAGGCAGTGGAGGCGTGTAGCCATGAGGGGAGCTGGAGGGACACGCTCTGAAGGAACCAAGGAAGACTGAGGAGGCCAGCCAAGAGGAACAGAGGATTTGGTAAGTAGGTAAGTTTTTAATTTTTTTAATTTTAATTATTAGTTTATTAGTAAATTGTAAAAATGATGCAATATAACTGTATAATTGCATATAAGATTATTGGCCAGAGGTGAGGGACCGAGCTACTACATCGCTAGGTGGGGGAGGCGCCGAGCTGCTACATCGAGCTAGGGGAGGCACCGATGGAGGGGCGAGGTTGGGGTCCTGGGGACAATGGGACGTGCCGAGCTGATCAGCTACTCCTTTGGTGCCTCAAAAAGACTGCCAGTGGGGAGAAGACTAAGGAATGGGGAGTCGCCGATGGATAAAGTAAGTTTTTGTTGTTTAATTAATTATTGGTGCTAAATTGATTATATTCTGAAATGTTCAGTACACAAACTCAACAAAAAATTCACCACATAATGACACTATATAGTTTAAATTACTGGTTGATTTGTAAATTATAAAAATGATACAATGTCACCATACTAATTGAAGATTATTCCAAAAAAATTAGAGATCAAGTGAGGCGAGCAGCAATGAAAGGGACCCCTTGGGGCTCACGGGTGACAATTCGCTTCATTGAGCATCCCCTCTATTTTTATCCTGCGTACGCCACTGCTATATAACAATACAATCCAAAAATAATACCTTTAAGTTTTTTACGGCATCGTAATGAAATTGTAGTAAAATCACAAAATTACCCATTGCTCAACAAACAAAGCCTGATGCCCTTTGTTTTGCTTCCATTGTTGCCTGTTGTCTCCATGCGCACGAGCATCTTTCCCCACATCCTCTAGCAAGCTCCTTTCCCCAACCTCCTCCTGCCAGCTTCCTTCCTTTGTCTCCACCCACAAGCTTCTTCATCCGCTGTCAAGCTCTTATCCAGCATCGAGCCAAGATTAGAGCCACATTTGCTCCAGATTAATTGGCGTTAGGGGTGGGTATTCGGTTTTTTTGGTTTAAAATTTTTTTGGTTTTTGAAAATTGCTAACCGAACTGAACCGAATAAATTTAAAAACTGAACCAAATTAACCGAAAAAAATCGGTTCGGTTGTTGGGTTCACCAAAAAATGACAACCATGCTCTCCACATCGATCTGTAACCATGCATCTTGCGCCTACCTCTGGCCTTGCTCTGTCCCACTACCAATGCCCTTGCAGTCCAGCCTAGCTCGTCCACTCTGGAAAGCAAGGTGCAAGCGTCCGGATCCAGCTCCCCTGTGTCACCCATGATGGAATTGAGCCATGGTCAGGCTATTCCATGGCAGACGTACAGAACACTGCTTCGGCATGACCACCGAGTTGCAGGAGAAGCATACCTCGGAGACATGGTACTTCGCACCGGAGAACTTCTCTACGTCTCCGGGGGCGAGGGCCGAGGGGGCACGACCGTGCAAGAGGGAGGCGGAGAATCGGAGATGGCCAGAGGGAGCCTCGTGCCGTCGCGCGAGAAGAGCCGGAGAGGGAGGAAGGCGGTGGGGGCAAGGGTCGAGGGGGTGCGGCTGTGTGAGACGGAGGCAGAGAATTAGAGATGGCGGGAGGGAGCCTCGCACCATCTTGCGGGAAAGGCCGGAGAGGAAGGCGGCAGGGGCGAGGGCCGAGGGGGTGCGGTAGTGCGAGAGGGAGGCAAGGGAGGAGGGAGGGGCGGGACCGCGGTCGTGGAGGGAGCCACCGAGCTGCACACGGGCCGAGGGAAGAGGGAGGGAGGTGGTGCACCGGCAACGACGAGGGAGGGAGGCGAGGGGGCAGAGGGAGAGGAAGGAGACGAGGCCATGAGGTAGGAGGTACCGTGCGGGACTGTGGCCTGCGGGGAAATGGGGAATGAACCAACGCTAGGCCGAAAGCCGGATGACTCATGACTGGGTGAGGTTATTCGATAGTTCGGTTAGTCGGTTTCCTAGATTGAAAAACCGAACCGAGTACTGAAAACCGAACAGAGTCGAAACATAAACCTAACCGAAAACCAAAAAAACTAATTTTTTCGGTCAATTTGGTTTCGGTTAAAAATTGCCCACCCCTAATTGGCGTTGTTTTCCATAGCAGAAGCCGGAGTGGTCAGGACGATGAAAGCGCGGGCCTATGAGTATGAGGACTTTGACTTGCTCTGGCTAGACGAGGTAGTGTTAATCTTAGATTAAGCTAATACAAGAACTAGCCTAAGCATGATCACAAAAGATAATGCGGAACTCAAAACGTTAGATTATACTGACCCAGAGAAGATGAAGACGCCATTAGGGATTCAGTCCGTGTAGGTGATTAAGTCGGTTAGAGCACCGATGTGTGATGAAGAAAAGGGCACTAAGATCCACTCGGTGATGGGGAAGGTCTTCGGTAGCCTCAGCGCCAAAACCCTAGATCAGATGGGTGTGTCAAGATCATTGTCAAAACTCAAGATTTCTGAAGGACCATGTGGAGGTCCATCCATGTTTTTGATGAGTATTTGACTTTATTTGAGCAAGGTGTGCTCAAGTTTGAGTTTGATTTGGATTGATTTTCAAAATGAAGCATTCTGAGTTGTCTCTGCCAGGAGTGGCAGTACCGGTCGTATGGACGCGGTAGTGATGGGTTGGATGGTTTATTGCACATCATTGTGGGCATTGCTATGTGAGGAGTTTCATTGTCTTTGATGGTTGCAGGACGACGGTGCTAGGTCATGGTGAGGCGAAGGACAACCGGGACTAGGCGAGGACGTCGGAGGTCCAGACGGTTGGGAGATCGCCGGAAGATGATCAGAGACGGAGTCCGGGCAAGTCAAAAAGACAAGGAAAGGAGTTGATGCTAGCTAGATACCGCGTGGATCAATGAGGGCCGTCGGATTGAGGTCTAGTTGATAGGTTAGCGGGTCTAGGTAGTATGCTTTGAAAATCGTGCAAGAAAACCCGGTATGTGTGTGGGTTTTGGGTTAACCCTTGCTTGGCTGTGTGTGTGGGTTAATCCTAGCCCTTAGATGAGTGCTCTAGGGTTGAGGGACTCATCCAAGGGTGGTAGGTGGCCCAAGAGTAGTATAAATAGGGGTGGAGGGGTAGCCTCCTTCCCTTGAAGGTTTTTGAGGTTTTTGATGCTCCTTTGAGCTTTGTCCACATGAATGTGAGGCTTTGTAACCTCTCCTTCCAGAAATGAAATGTTTCCTCATATCATTTCTTTTCTTTGTGCATTTACATTACGCATTTAAATTACGCAATTTACATTATGCACTTAAATTCCGCACTTAAATTCTACAATTAAATTCAGCACTTACATTCTTGCAATTTACATTTATGCAATTTGGATTTGCCTCCTCTCCTTCTAAATGCTGTTATTCTAGGATGTCTTAGGGTGTTCATTTGGTTTTACATCTTTCTTACACCCTTGGATAGACTAGAGATCAAGTTTTTTATCAAATTGCAAATCTGTCCAGAATTTGTTCTTCGCGCAGCAGTCAGTGGTTGATTTTTATAAAAATATAGAAAAATCATTTTTAAGTGATTCTTTTTGTATAAGGTTCAAAACTAATATATACATCTGTATAAAATTTCTTGAGTCCACTGGTTGCACCGTTTGAGAGCTATGAAGTGATAACCGAGCCTCAAACTTTCTTGTCGAAGTTCCTGACTGTCTGTATTGCTTGATTTTTCATTCTTATTATACAAAGCATTCTGAGGTGATTTTTTGGTGGAGTGGTTCACGTATAAACTGTTCAAAGGGACAAAATTTCCCAAAAATTTTATATCAACAAAAAGTCACCAACCACCTGTTCCAACTGAGGACAATTTCTGAAAATCTACTTTAAACTTTTCTGAAAAGAGACTTTGGTGTTTTAGCTTTATCTCTTTTAGAAAAGAAGTCTTTTGAATTGATTCCTCTTTTGTTTGGACACTTGACAACCAGGATTGTGATTAAAACCCTCACATGATTCATGGTTCTTATCCATGCAAGCTAGGGTACACATAGTTGTCTAATTGTTCGGATTTTTGGAGGGTGTGCGAATCGAGAAGCACCAGTTTGAACGAAAATCTTTGGGTGCTTTAGATTTTTATTGCAAGAGTGTTTGGAGTACTTTGAGTGGGGGAAATTTTATTTGGGATCATTCACCCCCTCCGATCGCCATTTCGATCTTTCAATTGGTATCAGAGCCGGTTTTGCTCTTCCATAGATCTTGACCGGTCTCAAGAGCCATGGCGATGGACAAGTATTCCACCAAGCCTCCCTTTTTTGCTGGAGTTGATTTTCCGGTTTGGAAATTCGCGGATGGAGTCATACATCACTGCCCAGGGCTTCCTGATATGGCAGAAGGTGAAACTTTCGTATGAGGTTCCTGCTGATGAAAATGTCACGGCCGGAAATATGGCTGACGTTGAGGCGAACGCTAAGGCAAGGAACATTCTCATACAGGGTCTTAGCCGTAGTGAGTATGATAGGATTTCTCACCTCTGTTCCGCTCACGAGATTTGGGTGACCCTCGATGCTTACCATGAGGGCACTACTCAAATCAAGACCGTGAGGCAGGACCAGTTCAAGCGTGAGTTCAACAAGTTTGAACAACACGCTGGTGAGAGTCTTGATGAGTGTTTTGGTCGGTTTACCAAGATTTTGAGCGATCTTCGAGCAGTTGGTTGCATATACCCTGACTCGGATAATGCTCGACATTTCTTGACCGCACTCGATTTGCGCGTTTGGGAGATGAAGGTGACCACCATCAAGGACACCACCGACTTGTCGACTCTGACTCTTGACGGGCTTTATTCCCACCTCAAGACTCATGAGATTGATGTCGTCTCTCGGAAGACAAAATCTCAGTCGATGGCCTTGGTCACCGATCCCATTGGGTCTTTCTCCGGACCGTCTCTTGACTTTGCTTCTGGTTTTTCTCTCTCTGCACTTTGCGACGCAAGTGATGAACTTCTGGAACGATTTCCAGAAAATGAGCTTGCTCTTGTCGCTCGCAAATTTTCCAACATCTACAAGAGGGTGAGAGAGAGAAAGAGAGGTGGTATGATCACTTGCATTGAGTGTGGTGGCCCCAACCACATTCGGGCAAATTGCCCTAAACTGGAGAAGACCAAGAACGACGCTGGCGGTTCGGCAAAGAACGACTACATCGATAAGAACTGCAACAAGAAGCCTCCAGTTCGTGAGCCAGCACGTGAGAAGAAGTACCGCAACTTCTCCAAGAACAAGAAGCTTTTCCATCGCGCGTCCTCGCGCGGCAGCGACATCAACCTCTCTGACACGGAAACATGCAGCGACGAGGGCGAGGATGATCTGCAAGAGAAGAATGGCGGCGACGACTTCTCCGGCATGTGCTTTATGGCCGACACCAACGGCATCAGCGACTCCGAGCTCTACAGCTACTCGGACGAGGTACCCGCCTATGACCAGCTCAATGAAGCTTTTTGCAAATTAGGAAAATTTCATGCTAGAGCTAGAGCTAGGTGTATGGAGCTAGAGAAGGAAGTAGGTACCTTGACTCGGGAGTTAGCTTCTCTTAGATCTTCTCCCTCTCGAGCCACTGATGATTGTTCCTTGTGTGATGCCGTGCTTGAGGAGTTAGAGAAACTAAGGACCATACATGATAGTGTGCTTGTTGAACTTGATGGTCTTAGGTTGAAGAATGCTAGCACTAGTTCTGTTGATGCTATTCCTGTTGAGGCTAGTTTTCTTCATGCTCACTCTACTCCTTCATGTTCAAATTGCCCTAAATTGCTTGCCGAAATTGATGCCATGAGCGATCACCTTAGAAAGCTTTCTTCTAGAAATGATGAACTTGAAATGCATGCTTCTAAGGAACCAGTCAGCTCATGTGAGGGCTGTAGGCAACTAAAACTTGACGATGAATTCTTAAATGTCAAGTGTGCTAAACTTGCTAAGGACTTACTAGATAAGTCACAAGAAAGTTGCTTGCGATGTTCTGTGATTGAGGGGGACTTGGATAAAATCCATGTCGAGCTTAGGAAAAAATTAGAAGACCAAGCCCATAGAATTAGAAATGTGTCTTGCGTTTCTTGTGAGGCCCTCAAGATTGAGGCAGCCGTGCTGAGGGAGAAAAATGCACGTGCTGAGAGAGCTCATCTTTCTGGTTCTTCTTCCTCTCCTTCCCCCTGTTCTTCTTGTGCTTCTTTCTTTCGAGATTGCCAGTATCTTATGAGCACTCTCGAGAAGTTTGTTGGAGGCAAGAAGAAGCTCAATCTTATCCTAGACCAATCCAAGATTAGTAGATTCAATCAAGGTCTAGGATTTGATCCCTTGGAGCATGCTCGGGCGCATCCTCCCACCATTGTGTGCGGCTCCAAGAGTGGTGAGATTGTGATAGCTCCCAGAGTGAGCACCACCGTGTTTAGGTCTGCTGGGGTTGTCCATGGGACTTCTAACAAGAAGGGTGTTACTCCTGTTGCTTCTGTCTCTAGCAAGGCGAAGTACACATGCACCTTCTGTAAGAAGGATGGTCACCTAGTAGATTTACCTTGGTAGCGCCAAAATCACTCGGCGTGGCGTGTTGCTGCTCTTAGGGTATTGGGGTCATCCCGGACTTTGAGTGCTCCTAAGGTACACACTGCTTCTAGACAGGTTAGAAAGTCGCCTGTTTTTGGGTAGCGTCCAGGACTCGGTTTTCATGCTGGTTCTTCGAGTTTTAGTCATGGAGCTGTTCGTAGTCAGTCTTTCTGCCGTACTTTTGATATTACTCGTTTTTCCCATCAAGGTAGATATCAGCGGTGTGAGGCGTTTTCTGGTAGGAGTTTTAGGCAGCTTCACTAGGGTGGTTCGGCTTTTGCACCACGGCAGGCCAACCCAGTTTCAGCTCCTAGATCATCTACTAGAGTTGCTACTGATCTTGTTAGGGTTAAACGTCGAGAGACACTCGAGTCCAGTCTTCTTTAGTGGCCGGTACTTCTGAGGCATCGAGTGGTTCAGTATTGGGTCCCCAAGTCTTCACTCTATCCCAGTACTGAGTCATCTTTCCCTCTTGTGTCAATTCTTTGTGTCATGTCTATGCGATGATGCTTTTAAGTGCCTTTTGCCTTTCTCATGGCATGAGTCGCTTGAGGCTAGCTTGAGGATGTGATCACTGCCTAGTGGAGTGGCCTTGGGTCATCTTGTAGACTTGTCCTTTCTTAGTTCGATTCTTAGTCCATGAGTTGTCCTGAGGCATCATCTTCGCCGTACATAAGTAGTGGACCTCGTTTTTTCTCGAGGTACCCACTCACGGCAAGAGTTGAAGGTAAGTATGTTGGTCATGTTGATCTTTACTAATCTCATCTAGGATCGGTTTGTTGCTTTTCAATGTTGGCACTCGATGTGAATTCCGAGTTGGCCTTTGCGGCTTGTCTCTAGAGGATTTGATCTTCCTGCATGACCATCATGAGCATCATGCTAACCTGCATGTACTTTCAACTTTGTTTGCCTCGTGTTTCGCTCTACAAGTGTTGAGCTTCATGATAACAGCAATGGGGACTTCCACTTCCATGATGAGCTATCTCATACCCTCATGTCGGTTATACTTGTGATCATCATTTCCATGACATGTTGTGATTGCTCTTGCTCCCATGTGTATTATATGTACTTTGCTAGGTCTTGTTAGTTTTTGTCTGTCTTGTTTTGTGTCATAGCATGTTTTCCCCAACCATCTTTGTGCTTCATGTATTATATCCTAAATTCATGAGCTCTTTCCCAGCATGTGATTTTCTTGTTTTTATCCTGTCCATGATATTGTTCATTTGGTATGAGCATTTGTGTTAACTATGGGCACGTGCTATATATCATTTACTTTATTTTGTCATAAGTAGTATCTAGGTTATATGACCCTGATTATCTATGACATCCATGATTAGCTTTGTTTAGACTTTGTTTGTCAGACTTTGTGCTACATGTGAATGTCTTTCATGAGATTAGGGTCATATGATATAGCTGCCGCTGTATGACTTATATTGTTCATGATCACCTTTTATTGTCCTTCATGCTTATATGCTTCATACCTATTTTTGAATGAGCTTGTGCTCTTCATTCATGGCATGTATTCATCATCATGCATAGAGTGTTGCCAAAAGTAGCTTCTCATCTTTGTGTCCATTGTCACCATTTACTTTCATGCTGTCTGTGTCCTCATGACCTTTTGTTTGGTCTTCTTTTGACGGGCCTTTTCGCAGCATGTAAATATTGTTATTGAGACTATGGATAAATGGATCTTGATGTTGCTAATTGGTTTGTTTTATGCATGATCCTCTTTGGTTGTCTTCATTCATCTTGCTCATGGTATATCTAGTAGCATGTTGACGAATACTCATACCAGGGGTACCCCAACGGCCCAGGGTGACGAGCAGGCTGCCTCAAGCACAGCTCAAGCCTAACAGGCCACTCCAGGCCCGCTACCGACCAAAGTACCAGCGGGGCCACACAGGACGCCCATTCCCGACCGATTGGGGTAGGCATCCCCGACCAAGCGGGGCTCCCGACCTCCGCTGGTCGGGATCCCCGACCCGACCAGCGAGGCTCCCGACCACGCGGCGGTCGGGATCCCCGACCCGACCAAGCGGGGCTCCGACCTCCGCGGCGGGTCGGGATCCCCGACTCGACCAAACCAAGGCAACCTCCGCCAAGGGCCGCGTGTCGGGCGCCTTCGTCGGTGGCGACCACGTGCCCCACTGCGGACGGGTCAATCGAAGTGATTATGCGGGATTAGGTGGCTCTTTCCTAAGATGGCATAAATGGCGCCAAAGTCAAGCTTCGATCCCATCAACCGATCCACGTACAATACGAAGGCGCGCCCTCGGCGGTACCAGCGTTGCGCCGCAACGTCAACCATCGTTAGATTCACGAAGCGAGTGCGCGGTTCCCGACGCAAGCGCTAATCGCCGCCACCCACTGCGTCGACCCAGCGTGGGCAAACCAGGCGACGACCCATCACCGAGGCGATTGCCCTCTCCCAACTTCCCATGTAACCTGCCCCCTCCAGTTGTATAAAGGGAGGCAGGAGCCTCTGGGAGAGGGACAACCGAAGAGATCTCCTCTTCTCGCTAGGCTTTTGCGAACACTCTTGTGCTCAAACTCTTTTCCCTCATTTGTAAAACGTTGTACACCTAAGGCAATACAACACCGCTACACGAACTGGAGTAGGGACATTCGGCCCGAACCAGTATATACTTTGGGCTCTCGAGTCTAACCATTCAGGGAGTGGGAACGTGCGGCCCCTTAGACTTACAAATTTACTTGCCGGTGCTCGAAACGCCGACAGTTGGCGCGCCAGGTAGGGGCCTTTGCGCGTCTCCGTCGACGTCTCCGGACTCCCGTTTGCCTCCCTGATGGCATTCTTCACCCGCGACAGCGCGGCTGCGTTGGGAAGCCAGATCCGCTTCGGCTCCCTCGACTTCGCCGCCACTTCGATGGGAGGGCTCGTGCTCATCCCAGCCACTTCCAGAGATCAGGCACCCGTCGGGAGCCTAAGCGCCATCTCCGGCAACCCCGCCAAACTCCGGCTTGGGGCACCCCAACAGGCCCCAAAGCCGGAACCCGAGGAGCACCTCGCCACTTCTGGCAATAGCTCCCGTGGGCTCGGGCAGGTGACCATGTCACCCCCCGCAGGCTCACACCTTGTGGCAATGGCCGGCTACATGCGGCCTCGTCCATGAGTTCTTGGAAGATTCTTCCAACCACGACTCCAGCCTCGACACGGAGCACCCTACCCAGCGGCACTCGCGAGTGCAACATGGCGAACACGATCGACGGACCGCAACCCCGCGACTACGGGGCCCCCATCCGGCGCACTAAGGCGCGGGAGGAGGAATACCAACACGAGCACGCTGAACGCGCTCAAGCTCGTCGCGGCGAGCTTCATGATGGCGGCAAGAGCCGAGGAGGAGGCGGTCGAAGCTCGACCAGCTCGAGCCAACTGGAGCGGGAGGAGCCCGAGCCCCACAGATGCTTAGCGGCGCGCTGGCGCCGCGCCAGTGCGCCAAGGCTGGTGGAAGAGTCGGCGACCCTCGGTTCTTCCCACGTCGAGTCGAATGTGGGCTGCGGTGCAATCTTTGCTCGAGGCTGCCCGAGCAGTGACCGGAGGCCAAAGCCACGTGCTGAACCTCAGAGGGTTTGGTGGAGCGCGCGACCATGCGGCACATCATGAGCCTCGGCTCCTACCACTCGGGTGCCACCTCGGGCCGCCGGGCCCATCTGCATTGCTCGGAGACGGTGGGCCGGCAAAGCAGCGCGCACCACGAACAACCCGGGCCTCACGCACCCCGGTGCACCAGCGCCTCGGCAACGCCTACGACGTCCGCGCCACCCTCGATGCGCGAAGAAAAGCGGTGGACGAAGCAGCCCACTCGCGTGTTGCGGACAGCAGATGCCGCCACAATCGCAGCCCAAGCCTCGATGGTCCGGGACCACGGGCCTTCTGCTAGGGGATTCGCCGTGCGGATTTCCCTGCCAGATTCAGGGTACCGACCAACATTGCCAAATACACCGGGGCCACAAACCCCGGCGTATGGCTTGAGGACTACCGGCTCGCGTGCCGGGCAGGGGGAGCAACGGATGACCTCTTTATCATCCAATACCTCCCTATCTACCTTGCGGACTCGACTCGAGCTTGGCTCTTGTACTTGCCAGCAAAGACCATCAGGAACTGGGCTGACTTGAAGACCCTCTTCGTCGGCAACTTCCAGGGCACATACAAGCGCCCTGGGAACTCCTGGGACCTGAAGAGCTGCAAACAGCAGCCGGGAGAAACTCTCCGGGATTACATCCAGCGCTTCTCCCGCCAATGCAACGAGCTCCCCAACATCTCTGACGCCGATGTCGTGGGGGCATTCATCTACGGCACCTCTTGCAAGGCCTTGGTGCACAAACTGGGCTGTGTCAAGCCCAGGACCACCAAGGAGCTTCTGGATATCTCCACCAACCACGCCTCCGGCGAGGAGGCTGTGGGGGCCATCTTCGAAGGAGGAAAGGCCCAGCAAGAGCTCGACGCCCGAGCCGGGTCCCCTTCCGACGCTCCGACAAGCGGAAGCGGCATGGGAAGCAGGTCCGCGAGGCCCAAGTGGTCGCAGCTGTCGACCGACCTGCCAAGCAGCAGGTGCGACCGACCGTCGCGCCCGACCACTTCGAAAAGTTGATGGACAGCCCGTGCCCAAACCACGGGTTCCCCGTCAAACACAAGTACCGGGACTGTGAGGTCCTGAGGCGTTTCCTCTCCGGCGCCCCCACGATGCCGCGGGGCAAAGGAAAGAAACCAGCCCCAAGGGTCGCGGAGAAGATGGCGGACGACGAGTTCCCGGAGCCCGACGGCTACCTCATGATCTTTGGTGGACCGGCATGCTACGCCGACAAGCGTCGGCTCAAGCTCGCCTACCGCGAGGTCCACACCGTCACGCCAACCGTCCCCCAATATCTTCGGTGGTCAGAATCCCCGATCACCTTCGATCGGACCGATCATCCCGACCATGTCCCGCAGCCTGGGAGATACCCTCTTGTGGTCGATCCCATTGTGGGGAAGAAGCGCCTCACAAAGGTGCTAATGGACAGTGGCAGTAGTCTCAACATCCTTTATGTTGAGACGCTCGACGCCATAGGGGTCCCCCGCTCGGGTCTCCGACCGAGCAAGGCGCCTTTCCACGGCGTCATCCACCAAGGCGAGCCCACCCGCTCGAGCGGATCGACACACTGTCACCTTTGGAGGACCGGAAAATTTCCGCCGAGACCCTCACTTTTGAGGTCGTGGATTTCCCCGGCTCCTACCACGCTATCTTGGGGAGGCCATGCTATGCCAAGTTCATGGCGGTCCCCAGCTACACTTATCCGGCAAGATGCCCGGGCGCGGGAGTCATCACCGTGGCCGTCCTTCCAGCTCGCTTACAATCATGAGCGGCGATTCTATGAGCTAGCATCGGCGGTCATCGCGTCCGCCGAGCTCGTCAACCTCGGAAGGAGGCCTCGAGTCCGCCTCGAGTCTAGCAAGTCGGGGCGGGATCCTTCAAGTCGGCGAGGACACGAAGAAGGTTGCGGTCGATCCGGGGATCGGACCAAGACCGTCGGAGTTGGAGCCACGCTCCGCTAAATAGGAAGCGCGCTCGTCGACTTCCTCCGCTCCAACAACGATGTCTTTGCATGGAAGTCCTCGACATGCCAGAATTCCAGGAAGTCGTCGAGCACTCCTTGAGCATCCGACCAGGCTCAAAGCCGGTCGCCCAACGCCTACGCCGCTTCGACGAGGAGAAGCGCAGGATCATAGGGGAGGAGATCGCCAAGCTTTTGGCTGCAGGGTTTGTAAAAGAGGTGCGCCACCCCGAGTGGCTCACCAACCCTGTACTTGTAAAGAAGAAGAGTGGGCAATGGAGAATGTGCATTGACTATACGAGTCTCAACAAGGCGTGTCCCAAGGACCCGTTCCCCTTGCCCCGCATCGACCAAGTCATAGACTCCACCGCAGGGTGCGAGTCCTTCTCCTTTCTAGATGCCTACTCGGGCTACCACCAGATAGCGCTGAAGGAGTCTAATCAGCTCGCGACCTCCTTCATCACTCTGTTTGGCTGATTCTGATACGTAACAATGCCGTTCGGTCTAGAAAACGCGGGCGCTACATACCAGCGATGTATGCAAACGTGCTTTAATGACCAGATCGGCCGCAACATTGAGGCATACGTCGACGACATCGTCGTGAAGACCAGGAAGGCCGACGACCTCATCACCGACCTAGGGGAGACCTTCGCGAACCTCCGGCGGTTCCGCATAAAGCTCAACCCCGAGAAGTGCGTCTTCGGGGTCCCCAAGGGGAAGCTCCTCGGCTTCATCATCTCCGAACATGGCATCGAGGCCAATCAAGAGAACATCTCGGCGATCATAAGGATGGGCTCGGTTGGCAACCTCAAAGGGATCCAGAGGCTAACTGGATGCCTTACAGCCTTGAGCCGTTTCGTGTCTCGCCTTGGCGGCGCGAATCTTGCCTCTGTTGTTTAAGAAATCCGACCGCTTCAGCTGGACCCAGGAGGCTTAGGAGGCCCTCACCCGCTTGAAAGCCTTCTTGTCCTCACCTCCGGTCCTGGTTGCCCCGGCGCCAGGTGAACCGCTGCTCCTCTACATCGCCGCCACTGCCCAAGTCGTCAGTGCGGCCCTTGTGGTCGAACGAGCGGAAGAGGGCCGAGAAATCAAGGTACAACGGCCAGTCTACTTCATCAGCGAGGTGCTTTCCGAGTCCAAGGCTCGGTACCCGCAGGTGCAGAAGCTTCTCTACATAGTGCTCATCGCCAAAAGAAAGCTCGTCCATTAGTGGTCACGGCATAACATACGTTCCTCGAACGGCGATCAAGTCACAGGCCCTGGTCGACTTCGTCGCAGAGTGGACCGAAGCCCAAGCGCCACCGGCGCTCGAAGACCCCGAGTACTGGACGATTTACTTCGATGGGTCCTACACCAAGAGCGGCGCGGGCGCAGGAGTTGTTATCGTTTCCCGCTCGGAACGGACTTCATCGCCATCGTTGCTCTTGATCGACCAACAATGTCGCCGAGTCGAGGCTCTCGTCAACGGTCTCGAGATCACTGCCGACCTCGGCGCTCGTCGACTCTACGTCCACGGGGACTCCAAGCTTGTCGTCGACCAGGTCATGAAAGCAGCGGAGCCCCGAGACGCCCGCATGGCAGCGTCTTCGTCGAAAGTGCGCAAGCTCGAGGAGCGGTTCAAGGGTTTCGAACTCCACCATAGCTACAGAGCGCTACAACGGTGAGGCGATTACCTAGCCAATCTTGCCTCGATGAGAGCCGATCCCACAGGATCTTCGTCTGCGACCTTCGCTTCCCGCCCGATTGAACCCGGTGGCGGCAGCCACCCGACCGCTGCCGCGCGGTTGCTCCGACCGCCCGCAGCGATCAGCGTAAATCCGGTCGGGTCGGGCCGCAGTGTACTAACGACTGAGTCCGACTGGAGGAAGCCCTTCATCGATCGTTTGACAGACGGATCGCTTCCCATCGACCCGACCGAGGCTCGGCGCCTCGCTCGATGGGCGAAATCTTTCGTCCTGGTCGGGCCAGACCTTTACAAAAGGAGTCCCTCCGGAGTCCTCCAGAAGTGTATCCTGGCCGACCAAGGAAAACAACTGCTGCTCGATATCCATGGCGGGGTCTGCGGTCACCATGCCGCGCCCCGGTCCCTGGTAGGAAAAGCCTTTCGACAAGGTTTCTCTCTTGGCGACCGCCGTGGCGGCGCCGAACAGTTATGCGCACTTGCGAAGGATGCCAATTCTTCGCCCGTGACGCATCTGCCCGGCTCGGGCCTTGCGGATGATCCCCATCACATGGCGTTTGCGATATGGGGACTCGATCTGGTCGGGCCCTTCAAGAAAGCGCCCGGGGGCTTTACTCATCTCCTCGTCGCGGTGGACAAATTCACCAAGTGGATAGAGGCCAAGCCGGTCATGAGCGTCACGTCGGTGCAAGCGGCCACCTTCTTCCGCGACATCGTCTTTCGGTTTGGAGTCGAACTCTATCATCACCGACAACGGGGCGCGAGTTCCGCGGGAAGGAGTTCCTCGAGTTCTCGACGACTTCAACATCCGCGTCGATTGGCGGCCGTGGCCCATCCGCGGACTAACGGTCGGTCGAATCGCCAAGCGGCATGATCCTCCAAGGACTCAAGCCACGGATCTTCAGTCGACTGAAGCATTTCGCGGGGCGATGGGTGGCCGAGCTACCCTCTATCCTCTGGAGCCTGCGGACCACACCGACTCGGGCAACCGGGTTTACACCGTTCTTCATGGTATCCGTGTGGGTGTCTTGCCATCCAGAGCACGGAATATGGCGCCCCAAGATTACAAGCCTTCGACAAGGCTCGGGGGCTCGCCTCGCAACAAGACGCCATCGACCAGCTTGGCGAGGCGCGCGATGTGGCCATCCTACGATCGGCCAAGTATCAACAAGCTTTGCGGCGTTACCACGATCGCCCGAGTTCGAGGCGATCCTTGGTATTGGCGACTGGTCTGCGTCGGGTCGAGACCAGCAAAGACAAGCACAAGCTCTTGCCGCCCTGGGAAGGCCCCTTTACCGTCATAGAGGTTCTTCGGCCTGGCACCTTTCGACTCAGGGACACGGATGGCCGCGTCCTCCCCAACACATGGAACATAGAAAAGTTAAGGCGTTTCTATCCCTAAGTCCTTTTCTTTTTCCTTGCGTCGTTTTTACTTCTCCTTCCGAGCACCTGGTCGCCGTGTGACGCTCGGGGCTGCCGTTAGCGCCCCATTCGGTATACGGTCGGCGCTTATCGGGTCGGTAACCCGGCCGGTCACGAGGTCTTTCCCAAGCGGTAACCCTCTCGACCCGAGTGCTACGGCCTACGCCCTAGCGGCTATGGTTGCTGAGTAGCACTTCGCGAAAGAAGGAAGTACCCAAGCGGAGTGACCTTTGGTCGATCGGGAACACTCCTCTCCCGTGCAAACACGGCTAACTCACGCGCTTATGCGGGTCGGTGACCCGACTGGTCACGAGGTCCTTCCCAAGCGGTAACCCTCTCGACCCAAGTGCTACGACCTACGCCCCGGCGGCTACGGTTGCGAAGTAGCACTTAGCGGAAGAAGGAAGTGCCCGAGCGGAATGATCGTTGGCCGGTTGGGAATATTTCTATCCCTCACAAGTGCGTGTAACTGCTGCGTAGCCAAAAGTTCCTATTCTCTTTGCCCCTCCCGAAGTGACCCGACCTACGCATAAGTGACCCCGGTGGTCCTTAAAGCTATGGCCGGTCGAACGCCCACCATAACACAAAAGAAGGCAAGAGACGTATTGGAACTCGCTAAATTTTAAGTTTATTCACATATGATAAGTCTTTTACAGCAAAGTGAGACATGTTCTGACTTCTTCCTATTTCATGTGGAGGACGTTCTGGGGGAAGATCCGGTCAGCAATCTCCCGGGCGTACGGCTCGACTTGGAGTTCGAACCGATCGACCTCCTCCTCGGTTCGGTTCCCCGCGATCCCGCTCCCAACGGTGCCAAGGTCGATTCCATCATAATAAGAAATGGCGTTGACAAGGGCCGATGATGCTCCAAGCACGGTCCCTCGCTCATGGCCGAGGGCGTCTTGCGAGCACTCCGGCGAGGCGGCGGCAGCGAGCTTGGGCCGGCACGACCCGAACGCCGTCGCATACCTCTTGGGCGGCCTTTCGGAGGGCCGCCGACTCGGCAGATAGCTCGGACCGCTCCTTCTCCGCCAACTTCTGCGACGCTAGAGCTACGTCCCGGGCTACGGTCGCCCACGTCCACGGCGTCCCACCGCCGCTTCGCGCTCAATAGCGGCCTTCAGATTCTTCTGCGGCTCTGCGGTTACAACATCTCGGATGAGCACGCCTTATGAGTCGTATTTGGCGGAATCGGCCGAGAGTTGAGACACTTACGGTGCGAGCTCGCCAAGTTCTTTGGTTTCCTCCTGACTACCTCGTATGAGGTCCTCAAGAACCCAGCTCCTTCGGCGGTCTCCGCTCGAAGCGTACTCGGTCGGCGTCTTTTGGGCGAGTCCCTCGTCGTCGAGAGACAGTCGCTGCGCTAAGCGTGGCCCCCTCTGCAGTAACGGCGGCATCCTTGGCGCTGGCAGCCTCCGCCAGGAGGGACTCGAGTTCTGCCACCCTCGCCCTTAGGGACTTGGCCCCTAGGCGCTCTTCGAAGAGGGCCTTCGTGGCCTGATCCAGCTCTTGGCGGGTCTCGCCGCTTCCGCCGGCCTGATGGCCAGAGCCTCTTGAGCCATGCGTAGCTCAGGGCGCAGCCGATTGCATTCCTCCACAGCAGCCACCCTTTGGTGTCCGGCTATGGAGCTCGGCCTTGCCTCGAGCGGGCTCGCGGATCTTTGCAAAATGCCAGACACTCTGTCAGTCTCGCCGCGAATTCATCAGAAGTTACGAGAAGTCGGGCTTTCGATCAACTTACCATGCTAACCAGTCGGACTCCCCCGGCCATCGCGTCCAACGCCCTGTCGGAGGATTCGAGAGCGAGAGCCAGACCCTTTCGGATCTGGTCTATCTCAGCCGGCGTCTGGCGCCTTCTTTGGAGAGCGGCCACCGCTCTCCTCCGCCGTCTATGGTCCCGACCTATGGGCCACACTCGGCACGAGTCCTCGGTCGCCCGTTCGGATGGGACGCCGCCCGACCTGGCCACCACGGGCAAGGGTGGTGGAATTGGCCCCTCGGGAATCCCCTCGGCGACCTGCGCTTGTGGGGCCTCGACCGATACCTCCCCTTGAGGCATGGGGTCGAGCGTCTCCAGCACCGGCACCGTCTCTGCCAGCGAGCTCGCGGGTAGCGTCGTCGATTCCCCCTCCGTAACGACGATCGCGCCACCCGGCGGCGACCCCGGCGGAGGCGGTGGGAGCTCCTCACCGACCTCGGCCTCTGAGCGAGGCCCGTCCCTCCGATGGCGGCGCGCCTCGGCGCGCCCGGTTCGCGCTGCGCCCGACCATCGCCAACCCGGTTGGCGTCTCGGCCTCGGCTGCGGCGCCCGCCGCCGTCGACTCCTCCGTGGCGAGCGGCGCCGTCCTGCGGAACCACCACGAGCGCGCGCCGCGCGTGCGGTCACACCCGTATAGGTGCTACACATCGCAAGCACTTAGGAGCTGTTCGGGTGGCTTTGTGGCAACAATGTTCAAACGAGGGAAAAAGGTACTTACTGAGCCAAGCGGGCGCGCGGCAAGCGTGCCCTCTTTGCCGGTCCCCCTCCAAGGGGCGGATCCGCCGGCCGCTTCCCCGAAACCGCCTCCACTGGAGGCACGACGACGACGTCGACCACATGGTTGCCCTCCGCTTTGGCCCCGGCGCGGTGCTGTCTGATCGCCCTCAAGCGGGCCCCTTTCGGGCCACCGCCGATCGGCAGTCGAGAGAAGAACCCACGGTATGGGTGACCAGGGCTGCCCCCGCTGCTGTCGGTGGAGGTCGCCCCCGCAGCGGTGGTCTCAGACTCGTCCTCACCACGCGCGGCCCTCGCCACACGCTCCTCCTTCTTCTTCTTCCTCTTCTCCTCCTTCCGCTTCTTGCGGGAGGAGTCGAGCTGTGCGGCCTCCGCACGAGCCGCTGCCCTCGACGCCTTCTCCCAGAACAGCGCCGGGAGACCATTCCCAAGAGCCTCTAGAATCTGAAACTCTTGGTCGGACCAGCGCCAAAGGCAAAGGGAAGAGAGAAGCGAGAAGAAGTCCGTTCAACCTACCAGATTTGGGGGCTGGGCCGTCGAGAATGGCTCCGGGTGGCCACCCGCAACTTCAGTAGCGCTTCCGCCCGTAACGGCGGCCACCCGGGCTTCGACCTCGGTCACGGCAAGCTCGGGCTCTACCATCCTCATTTTGTCAAACGACCCCTCATACCGGAACAGGGGGCGCGGCCTGTCCGTAAGGGGTTGTACGTGCATCCCCATGAAGGCGCGCACGACGACGTCCCCGGTGAGCCTCTGCTCCTTAAGAGCCCTGACCTGCTCCACGATCAGGGCCACCTTCTTCTTCTCCTTCTTGTCAGCACCCCAGGTCCATTCTTTCCCCACCACAGGAAGCTCGCCGGTGAAAGGCGGGGCGCTGTCTCCGACGTTCCGAATGTAAAACCATTCAGAACGCCATCCCCTGTTGGACGACGGTAGCTTAACATCGAGATACTCCGAGCTCCGGCCGGATCGAAGCTGGAGGGCCAGGCCACCGATGGGCGCCGTGGCGTCCGCTAGCTTGTCCTTCCAGAGCCTTGCGTGGAAAACGTACCTCCACAGCGCCCAGTGCGGCTCAATCCCCAAGAAGGCCTCACAAAGCGTGATGAAAATTGCGATGTGGAGCACCCCGTTGGGGTTGAGATGATGTACCTCTGCCTTGTAGTGGAAGAGCAGTCCTCAGACGAACGGGTGCAGCGGCAGGCCGAAGCCACGCTCGAAGAACGAAGCGGGCACTACGACCTCGTCGTCCCTCGATGAAGGGGCGGCGGCCCCCGTCGGCACCCTCCAGTGAGAGAGATCCTGCGCGAGGAGAAAGCCTTTCTTCACCAAGCGGCGCCGCGGCTGGCCTGGCGAGCACTCCGGCCACGACATCCTCGCGAAAAGACGGCGGAAAGGTGAGGAAGGAAGAAGGCTCTTTGTTGCTTTTTCTTGTCTTAGGCAAAGGGCTGGAAGATGAGGAAGGCAAGAGCGCGTGGTGTCAGCGTCCGACAGCGTATTTATAGAAGACGAGCGAGCGCCAACCGAACAGACACCCCCTCGAGCGAAGCATCGCGTACACCCTCGTCTCCCGCGCCGGGCGCCTGGTAACTCCCAGTTTCGATTTTCTCCCTGCGTTTTAATCCTGACAAGGCTGCGGAAGCCGTAAAGACACCGCCTCGAGCAGTGCATCCTGTGACCTCTCGGTCTCCGCCTTTAGGCCAGGACGGTTGCCGGGCGTGTCGCGAAAGGCGGCTGGGCGTTGCGGCCCCGAGCAGCGAGCTCGGCAGCTCGCGCTAGAGGCCCAGCTGAGAGCTTTGGGTTCTAAAGGCCTATTCCACCAGATGGACATAAGGCCGCCCTAGCGAAAACTGAGCAAAGGACGGGTATGAGGCGAGCCCCCAGTGGTCCCCACGTTGGGTCGGCTGATGACCCAATCGACTCTACTCGTGTCCGAGACCATACTTCACACTCTCCTGGGAGCTCATCGATCGGCGACAGCCAGCTGTGCCCTGGGTCGACGGATGACCTAGGGCCCGATACGGGATCGAGTAAAGAAAGATTTTTTTTATGGGTCGCCCCACGGCAGGGCCAGTACACCCTACTCTGGGACCGTCCGCTTGGAAGGGTCCCCCTTGGGCGGGACCTCCCAGGGCCCACTCGAACTACCTGTTATTAGCTCCACGAGCACGGCGTTCGAACCAACGCGGGTAAACGCGCGTCGCTCACCTCTCGGGTCCCACACCGCGGACGGGGTACGTGTGGGATAGGCGGCACCACTCCTCTCGCGGCTACCCTCGCGGGCGAGGACTCGGCATGGATGCCCCACGTCCGGCTACGGCGTAAAGCGAGCCACGTCCGGCTACGGCGTAAAGCGAGACACGTCCGGCTCGACGCTAAGCGAGCACTCGGACACCGAACCTCACGAAGAGGCATCCGTCGTCCTGCCGACCAAGGCGCGGTCTAGCTACGACGTTAAACAAGCACTCGGACACCGAACCTCACGAAGAGGCATCCGGTCATCCCTACCGACCAAGGTGCGGTCTAGCTCTGACGTTAAGCGAGCACTCGGACACCGAACCTCACGAAGAGGCATCCGGTCGTCCTGCCGACCAAGGCGCGGTCTAGCTACTGACGTTAAACAAGCACTCGGACACGAACCTCACGAAGAGGCATCCGGTCGTCCCTGCCGACCAGGGCGCGGTCTAGCTACGACGATAAGCGGCGCTCGGACACCCAAACCTCACGAAGAGGCATCCGGTCGTCCTGCCGACCAAGGCGCGGTCTAGCTCTGACGTTAAGCGAGCACTCGGACACCCGAACCTCACGAAGAGGCATCCGGTCGTCCCTACCGACCAAGGCAAGGTCTAGCTACGACGTTAAACGAGCGCTCGGACACCCGAACCTCACGAAGAGGCATCCGGTCGTCCCTGCCGACCAAGGCACGGTCTAGCTACGATGATAAATGAGCGCTCAGACACCCGAACCTCACGAAGAGGCATCCGGTCGTCCCTGTCGACCAAGGCACGAAAACGAGCACTCGGACACCCGAACCTCATGAAGAGGCATCCGGTCATCCCTGCCGACCAAGGCACGTTCTAGCTACGACGTTAAACGAGCGCTCGGACACCCGAACCTCACGAAGAGGCATCCGGTCGTCCCTGCCGACCAAGGCACGGTCTAGCTACGACGTTAAACGAGCACTTGGACACCCAAACCTCACGAAGAGGCATCCGGTCGTCCCTACCGACCAAGGCACGGTCTAGCTAAGACGTTAAAACGAGCACTTGGACACCCGAACCTCACGAAGAGGCATCCGGTCGTCCCTGCCGACCAAGGCACTGTCCAGCTACGACGCTAAATGAGCACTCGGACACCCGAACCTCACGAAGAGTTCGCACGTCCGACTGCTCGCATCAAGAAAGAAGCGATCACCTGCCGATTACCGATTCTCGAGGGCCAAGTTGGGAAATAATCGAGACAAACTCATCGCAAAGACATTCATAAAGGAAAAGGAGATTTCATTATAGGCCAACAGGCTCGAACTTTACAATGTTACATGAGGTGCCTGGCAGGCTCGAACACTACTCAAAGCTACAAGATATGGTGGAGCTATTTCTGCAACAAGTATCATATCTTGAGCATCAATGCGGCGTCAGTGCACTCACTGACGGTTGCTAACCGAACCGTCGGCGCGCCTCCGCCCGCCCGGCGGCGACCGTGCGTCGATTCCGCCACCACCGCGATGCGGCGACGCGCGCGCCATCGCCTCTAAGAGGGCCCTCCTTACCACCTTGAGCCTTGGAACGGCCTCGGCGTGGCGTCGGCGGCGATGTCGCGAGTAGCGCGTCGGCAGCAGCGATCGCGCGGCTGCGGTTTCTTCCTCCTCCCTGAGTTCAGCCATCGCCTGATCGCGCTCAGCCTAGAGCTCGGCCAGAGGATCTTCTTCTTCCACCACGACATCATCACCAAAGCTGAAGATTAGTGGGTGCCTCGAAGCCATTTCAAGGATTGAAAAAGAGGACTCTGGTTTAGAGATCGATCAATCAAACGAGCGGAAGCGCCCTTATATACCCAGACGGAGGGAGATCGAACGTCTCCAAAATAAATGCAAGCGTAGGAAAACGAAACGCCTCACCAGAAACCGAAGCAATCAAGAAGACGGGCTGGCAAGGCGCACCAAGCCATGCGCGGCACGCTGAAGCGATTAAAGCCCGTGGTTGAATGCCCCGACCAAGTCCCAGGGCAGCCGTCGAATGCGTTGAGCTACACCTGGCGGAAACCAGCCGACCTAGCCGGTCGAACCGACCAATCGGGCCCAGTCGCCATTCACTTTCAATCTCAACCCCCAACCGAATCTGCCGAACTAGCTCGGGGGTTCGGGGGCTACTGACGAATACTCATACCAGGGGTACCCCAGCGGCCCGGGGTGGCGGCGGTGCCTCAAGCACAGCTCAAGCCTAACGAGCCACTCGGGCCCTTCACAGACCAAAGTACTGCGGGGCCACAGGGCGCCCATTCGGCCGATTGGGGTAGGCATCCCGACCAGCGGGGCTCCCGACCTCCGTGGCGGTCGGGATCCCCGACCCGACCAGCGGGCTCCCGACCTCCGCAGCGGGTCGGGATCCCCCGACTCCGACCAAACTAAGGCAACCTCTGCCAAGGGCCGCGTGTCGAAGCCTTTGCCAGCTGGCAGCCACGTGCTCGACGGACGGGGTCAATCGAAGTGATTGTACGGGAGTAGGTGGCTCTTTCCCAAGATGGCATAAATGGCTGCTGAAGTCAAGCTTCGATCCATCAACGATCCACGTACAATCTGAAGGCACGCTCCTCGGCGGTACCAGCGTTGCGCCTGCAACGTCAACCATCGTCAATTCACAAAAGCGAGTGCGCCCGATTCGGTGTAGCGACTAAGCGCCTGCCCACGAGCGACCGACCTAGCGTGGGCAAACCAGGCGACGACCCATCACCGAGGCGATTGCCCTCTCCCAACTTCCCATGTAACCTGCCCCCTCCAGTTGTATAAAGGGAGGCAGGAGCCTCTGGGAGAGGAAAAACACCGAAGAGATCTCCTCTTCTCGCTAGGCTTTTGCGAACACTCTTGTGCTCAAACTCTTTTCCCTCATTTGTAAAACGTTGTGCAGCCGTCTGCACCTAAGGCAATACAACACCGCCACACGAACTGGAGTAGGGACATTCGGCCCGAACCAGTATATACCTTGGGCTCTCGAGTCTAACCATTCAGGGAGTGGGAACGCGCGGCCCCTTAGACTTACAAATTTACTTGCCGGTGCTCGAAACGCCGACACATGTTGTTGTGCTTCATTGTGGTATTTCTTCATTTACATGCTCATTGCCATGTTTAGTGTAGTATCTTGATCCATGTATTTCTAGGCTTGCACATGATCCCAGCTAGCATTTTGTTGCTATGGTGCATCTTGCTTAGCTATACACTTGACATGATGGTGCTATGATGCACCTTCTTTGTTGTTTATCATGTGGATATGTTTTCACCGTTGTCTATGGATATATGGATCTTGATGCTATCTTTAGCTTAGTTGTGATCATGATCTTACATTACCTTCGCATCATGTTCATGCTCTAGATGATCATTTGCCACACTTTTCTGTATCTTGTCCATTCGTGCCTAGGAACTGGATCCGCTAACTTGATTTAAAGCATAGATTTGTTGGATGCATGTGTAGGCTTTCTAGTGGGAGACCATCATCCTAGGAAAATCTCTAAGTCTCCTTCCTCTGCTTTTGGATCCACTTGGTCATTTACCACTACTTGCACTACTGCTGCAGTAGGTAAGTACCTCTGAAAATGTTGATGATAGTGATGGGTCTCTTAGGAGGTTGTGGTTCTTTTGTAGGTAGAGCTTGTGTCCTGTTTGTCTAGAGTCTTTTGGTTGGACTTCTAGCATAGTTAGGTTGCTTCTTACCTTAAGCCATCTTGCTCCTTAGAGACCATGTGGTTTTAGATCTTATCTCTTCTCCTCTAGCTTTCTACCTATCTCTTGTGAGGTGAGAGTTTTAGAGTGTGCCTCAAGGGAGTAGAGTGTGTTGAGGGGATTTGAGCTTGGGTTTATGAGCTCATATGGCATATCTTGAGGGGAGCGATCTGTATTATATGTATATATTTTCTTCCAGCATTTCCTTTCTTCTTCTGGGTGACTTTGGGCTTGTTTTCTTGAGTTGAGTTCACTCACTTAGACTTCTGGCATGCCTTCCATAGACCTCTTATCTTGTGCTTTAGGTTGCTATCATGTGTGATTAGCTGTTCTCTCTTCTCTCTAGGTTGAGTTCCCTCACAGTCTTATAAGTCTAGCAGGTATTAGGCCTCCTGGGTAGACAGGGTCTCTGTACACTCCTTAGTTGGGATCTAGAGTCAGCTTCCCTATGTCAGTCACTGGGGAAGATAAGAGCGAGTCTAAGCTGTAGTGAGTCTCTTCTATCTTATCTATGCTCAATAGCCATCCAGTTTTGCAGTTTCTCGACTTCTTCTCCTCATTTTGTTTTTCTGGTTATTATTGAGTTCATTCGTGTTTTCTTTATGCCTAATCTTGATAATAACTCAACTTTAACCAGATTTGAGCTTAAAATTGATTCATTTGTTGAGGGGGAGTTTGGGAATCTGTTCGTGCATTGCATATAGACTGCATTTCCTGTTTAATGAGCTTTGTCTATTATGCAATTGATTTCTTCTTCATGCTATACACCATGCTACATCATATGGAGGAAATCACTAGCTTAAATATGTCCAAGTTCATTTAACTTGCTAAGCTAAAAAAAATGAAATAAGCCTTAAATGAAAAACTTGATGAAACTTGTTGCTTTTACTTGCTAGGTTTCTTCTCTAGAGGTTTGTGCCATAATTTGAGAAATTCTGGAGTTCTCTAGAGTCCCTATAGCAACTTGGGTGAAACTAGTTTGATCCATGCTAGAGTCCTTCAATTGCTCATGAATCATTGTGCTAAAAATGAAAATTAAACAAAATTGACTCTTCTTGTGCACATACGACTCAACACCTTGCATTCACAAGACCGCTTCCCATTGCACTTGGGATGAACTTGGAATACATCGTGTTTGACCTAGACCATCCTCTTAAGAGTTCATCTTGAGATGGTCGCATATGGCTTGAGTCAATTGGTTGTCAAAAGAAAATGCAAATAAATTAAAAACAAAGACATGTGGGTAAAGAATGCAAATAATGTCAAACATTTGCACCCCTCTATGTCTTGTATGATGATAAATCAAAATTTGCATTAAGTGATAAATGAGCCCGAAGGACCTTGTATGCTCTTCTAGATTCCCCAAAAGTGTTGAGTAGGTGGAACTCTAGGTTTTCCTTTTGATCCTTAGAGTGGCTATTCTTCTATTTTTGAAACTAAAGCTAAGTGTTGCACTTGTCAAATCTTGCTAAAAATGAAATATTCAAAACTAAGCTCGTATTTGCACTTGGACATGTCTTAGTTTAGTCATCTTCCGAAATTGACAAGCTTGGTGTAATATCCTTCCATTTTGATCAATTGGATAATCTTCAAAGCTCTTTCGATTGCATTTCATGCATACATAAAAAAAATTGATGCCTATATTGCCAAAGGGAGAAAAGCGTAGAAAAGGCATCACTAAAAGATAAAAATGTGAATGTTTATTTGGTTATTATGATCTTTGTAAAACTATGCTACTACTTCTGTTGGATCATAATCTCATAATCACATTTGACATGTTTAGTTGGATTTTAGAGTTTTTGTTGAAAACTTGCTCTTTCTTAAATTTAACTCTAAAATCTAAATTCCTCTTCGTCAACTTGGTCTTGGTTCTAATTTCTATCTTTGGACCAAGTTTGACTTTACAACTAAAAATTGATTTCTTCTTCATTTTCTTCAAACTCAAATTTATGCCTTTTTGTGTGGTTTGTCAATATACTCATCAAGGGGGAGATTGCAGGACCATGTGGAGGTCCATCCATGTTTTTGATGAGTATTTGACTTTATTTGAGCAAGGTGTGCTCAAGTTTGAGTTTGATTTGGATTGATTTTCAAAATGAAGCATTTTGAGTTGTCTCTGCCAGGAGTGGCAGTACCAGTCGTATGGACGCGGTAGTGATGAGTTGGATGGTTTATTGCACATCATTGTGGGCATTGCTATGTGAGGAGTTTCCTTGTCTTTGATGGTTGCAGGACGACGGTGCTAGGTCATGGTGAGGCGAAGGATAACCGGGACTAGGCGAGGACGTCGGAGGTCCAGACGGTTGGGAGATCGCCGGAAGATGATCGGAGACGGAGTCCGGGCAAGTCAAATAGACAAGGAAAGGAGTTGATGCTAGCTAGATGCCGCGTGGATCAATGAGGGCTGTCGGATTGTGGTCTAGTTGATAGGTTAGCGGGTCTAGGTAGTATGCTTTGAAAACCGTGCAAGAAAACCCGGTATGTGTGTGGGTTAATCCTAGCCCTTAGATGAGTGCTCTAGGGTTGAGGGACTCATCCAAGGGTGGTAGGTGGCCCAAGAGTAGTATAAATAGGGGTGGAGGGGTAGCCTCCTTCCCTTGAAGGTTTTTGATGCTCCTTTGAGCTTTGCCCACATGAATGTGAGGCTTTGTAACCTCTCTTTCCTGAAATGAAATATTTCCTCATATCATTTCTTTTCTTTGTGCATTTACATTACGCATTTAAATTACGCAATTTACATTATGCACTTAAATTCCGCACTTAAATTCCGCAATTAAATTCAGCACTTACATTCTTGCAATTTACATTTATGCAATTTAGATTTGCCTCCCCTCCTTCTAAATTCTGTTATTCTAGGATGTCTTGAGGGTGTTCATTTGGTTTTACATCTTTCTTACACCCTTCGATAGACTAGAGATCAAGTTTTTTATCAAATTGCAAATCTGTCCAGAACTTGTTCTTCGCGCAGCAGTCAGTGTTTGATTTTTATAAAAATATATAAAAATCATTTTTAAGATATTCTTTTTGTATAAGGTTCATAACTAAAATATACATCTGTATAAACTTACTTGAGTCCACTGGTTTCACCGTTTGAGAGCTATGAAGTGATAACCGAGCCTCAAACTTTCTTGTCGAAGTTCCAGACTGTCTGTATTGCTTGATTTTTCATTCTTATTCTACAAAGTATTATGAGGTGATTTTTGGTGGAGGGGTTCACGTCTCAACTTCTCATAGGGAAAAAAATTGCCAAAAATTTTAGAGTAACAGAAACTCACCAACCACCTGTTCCAACTGAGGACAATTTCTGAAAATCTGCTTTTAACTTTTCTGAAAAGAGACTTTGGTGTTTTAGCTTTATCTCTTTTAGAAAAGAAGTCTTTTGAATTGATTCCTCTTTTGTTTGGACACTTGACAACCAGGATTGTGATTAAAAACCCCTCACATGATTCATGGTTCTTATCCATGCAAGCTAGGTGTACACATAGTTGTCTAATTGTTCTGGATTTTTGGAGGGTGTGCGAATCTGAGAAGCACCAGTTTGAACGAAAATCTTTGGGTGATTTAGATTTTTATTGCAAGAGTGTTTGGAGTACTTTGAGTGGGGGAAATTTTATTTGGGATCATTCACCCCCCCCCCTCTGATCGCCATTTCGATCTTTCAATTTCTCTAAACTCTTTGAGTGCCAGCCTCTCCCTTTTAATATGGCGCTAGCTATCGAGACCTAACCAAATTTTTTTTGGAGAGCTCCTGATCAGAGCGCGTGATGGTGGGTCTAGCCCCATAATTTCCGTTCTGTTAGTTCTAACTGAAGATCACAACCAACATTCTCCCACTTGATCGAAAGGCTAATGTCATAAGTCTATACTCAACAGAATAGCACACGAAGATAAAGTATTACATCGGTTAATAAAGATACTGCTGAAACCCTAGTATCTATAGTTCATCATTCTATCTCGATAGGATAATTACTTATTCTTAACGGGGGTTAGTTTTGTTCTTATGGTCTTAATTTCTAGAATCAAAGGCTTTCCAATAAACCCATGTCGGCAACATGCTCTCGAAAGAGACTGGGTGGTAAGCCTTTAGTGAGTGGATACGCAAGCATAGACTTAGTAATTATATGCTTGACATCAATTGTCCGATCCTGGATTCTATCTTTCACAACATGATACTTAATGTCAATGTGTTTGGCAGCACCACTTGACTTGTTGTTACTCGAATAGAAAACTGCGGCCAAATTATCGCAGTATATAGGTAGTGGTTTAGATATGCTGTCTATCTCCGGGATAAAATTCTTAAGCCATACAGCCTGTCTAATAGCCTCATAACATGCCACAAACTCATCCTACATCATTGATGATGCAGTAAGGGATTGTTTGGAGCTTTTCCACAAAATGGCTTCTTCTGTAAGTGTGAAGATATAACCTGATGTGGATTTCTTAGTATCAACACAACCTGCAAAGTCAGGTCTGAATAGCCCACAACCTCAAGGGTATCAGACTTCTTATATGTGAGCATGAAATGCTTAGTGCCATGCATATAACGTAAAGCTTTCTTAACGGCTTTCCAGTGGTCCAGTCCTGGATTTGATTGATATCTACTAAGCATCCCGATTACGAATGCTAAATCAGGGTGAGTACAAACTTGAGCATACATAATGCTTCGGACAGCTGAAAAGTAAGGAATCCCCTTCATATGATCAGCTTCTAATTGATTCCTTAGATATTGGAATGTTCCAAACTTATCGCCCTTAACAATAGGAGCGGGCTTGATAGAGCAGTTACGCATATTATATTTCTTAAGCACTCTGTTAATGTATGCCCTTTGGGATAGGTCTAATATTCATTTGGACCTATCTCGGTGAATCTCAATGCCCAAAACATAAGAGGTATCACCAAGATCCTTCATGTCAAAACTAGCGGGAAGAAATCTCTTAGTCTCATACAACATATCCTTATCGCTGCTAGCCAATAAGATATCATCCACATAAAATACTAAGATAGTAAATTTTCTTCCCTTAGTCTTAATGTATATGCAATTGTCCACTTAATTTTCTTTGAAACCAAAATTTCTTATGGTCTCATCGAACTTAAGGTACCATTTGTCTAGGCACTTGTTTTAGTCCATAGATGGATTTCTTAAGTCGACATCCTATATGTTCCTTGCCTTCCATGACAAAACCTTCTAGTTGAGCCATGTAAACATTCTTATGCAAGTCACTATTAAGGAAATCAGTTTTAACATCCATCTGATGTAACTCTAAATCATAATGAGCAACAAGTCACTATTAAGTGACATAACAATGCTTAGTGAATCTTTTTTTGAGACGGGAGAGAAAGTATCAACATAATAAATCTCTTCTCTTTGTGTAAAACCTTTTGCTACAAGCCTTGCCTTGAACCTTTCGACATTTTCCTTAGAGTCATGCTTAGTTTTGTAGACTCATCTATAGCCTACTGTTTTGACTCTATCAAGAATTTCTACTAGATCCCACACGTCATTAATGCTCATAGACTTTATTTCATCCTGCATGGCCTCAAGGCACTTCGGTGAATCCTTAATCATCATGGCCACCTTAAATGAGGTAGGATCGTCTACCTTCCCTATGTCATTTACATCTTCATTAAGGTATATGACATAGTCATTCAGGATTGCAGACCTTCTATTCCGCTGTGATCTCCTTAGTGGTTCATTAGTTATCATAGGAGGCTATTGAGGCTCATCATTAGGTGTTGTACTGTTCATCCTAGAATCCTCAGGGGGGCTCAACTTCAGGATTCTCAGCTAAAGGTGTAACTGTATGAGTTACAGGAAGAATAGTCTTTGGATTATTGGTAATGGCACATAAGTCCGAATCTTCTCAAGATCTACCTCTGAGCTCCCACTGATCTCATCATTCTCTAAGAATACAATATGTTGGGTTTCTACAAACTAAGCGATACGATCTGGACAATAAAATCAATACCCCTTAGATCTTTCAGGATATCCAATGAAATGGCAATTTACTATCTTAGGATCTAATTTTCCAATATGTGGATAAAAGACTTTAGCTTTAACAGTACAACCCCACACACATAAGTATCTTAAGCTTGGTTTCCTCCCAATCTATAATTCATAAGTTGTCTTAAACACTAATTTACTGGAACCCGATTAAGTATATGTGTGGTTGTCTTTAATGCTTCAATCCACAAACCAATTGGTAAACTAGAGTAACTCATCATGCTACGCACCATATCCATAAGGGTGTGATTACGTCTTTCAGCTACTCCATTTTGCTGAGGTTCACCAGGTGTTGAATATTGGGCAATTATGCCATTTTGTGAAAGAAACTTAGCAAATGGACCAAGAATTTGTCCATAAGGAGCGTGTCTCCCATAATATTCTCCTTCATGATATGATCTTACTACCTTAATTTTTAAATTATGCTAATTTTCTACTTCAGCCTTAAATATTTTAAACTTATCGAGTGACTCAGATCGATCACGAATGGGAAAAATATAACCATAACAGGAGAAGTCATCAGTGAATGTGATACAGGAGTCATACCCATCCATTGAAGTTACAGGAAATGGTCCACATATATCAGTGTGGATTAATTCTAAGATTCTTGTGCTTTATGTAGCTCCTTTCTTAATTTGTTTTACATATTTCCCCTTAAATACAATCAATACAGTAGTCCGAGTCAGAGAAGTTTAATGGGTGGAGTATCTCTTTCTTAATGAGACGTTTTATTCTCCCCTTCTAAATGTGACCTAAATGATAGTGCCACAATTTCGATGAAGTCTCATCACCTAAACTTCTCTTTAGCTTATTGGTGGCATCACACACATTCATTGACACAGGGAATTTTAGAGAGAGAAAGCATATAGAGTTTGTCTCATCGAGTCGCGAGACCAACATTACTAGAATTAAAACTTTCAATGCACTTATTGTTTCCAAAAATACAAATAAATTCATCATCATCTAATAGAGAAACTGAAATAAGGTTCCTCCTCATAGTAGGAACATAAACAACATTATTCAAATGAAGGGTGAAGCCACTATCTAATATTAATGGTAGTATGCCAACGGCTTCAACTTCAGCCTCTCTTCCATTTGCAACTCTAAGGCTTCGCTCCTCCTTTCTTAGTGTCCTCATGGTAAGGAATTCCTACAATGAATTAGAAATGTGTACAGTGGCACCAGAATCAATCCACTAGGTATTAGGAGAAAAATCAGTATAAAGGGTTTCATCAACAGTAGAAATTATGTTATTACCCTTCTTAGCGAGCCACTTCATGAAGCCCACACAATCCATCTGAATGTGCCTACTGTTTTTGCAAAAGCGACAAATGGGCCCATCAGAAGAAGCAGAGTTAGGTGCAGCAGAGGCCTTCTCCTTTGTCTTTGATTTACTTGATTCAGGCTTGGAAGAGAAATGTAGCTTCTTCTTAGACTTAGAATCCCCTTTGAATTTTCTTTTGCCATGACCAACATGGTTCTTCCTCTCGGCCTTTATCCTCTTCTCCTGGACACACATGGCGATCAACTCGCACATGATCCACTGCTTCTTCTGAGTATTGTAGTTAATATTAAATGCATTATACTCATAAGGGAGGGAGCTCATAATGAAATGGACCAAGAAACCATCAGAAATAGTCATATCCATACTCTTAAGCTTAGCAGCTATATCTGTCATCATCATGATATGCTCACGAATGCTGTTGCAGCCATCATACTTAGTGGTGAGCATTTTCATAATTAAAGTGCTGGCATATACTTTTGAAGAGCCCTTGAATTGCTCCTCGAGTGAGGCCAAGTACTGCTTAGCATTATCAGATTTAGGGATTGCTCCACTTATCCCAACAGAAATTATGCTCTTCATGATTATTAGGGATGTGCGGTTGGACCGCTCCCACTTCTCCGTTGTTAAGTCATAGAGTTTCTCTTTCTCAGTGAAACTCTCATCATCAGCAGAAGGAGCTACGAGAGCGTCCTTATGTAAGGCATAGTCCAAATCCATGACTCCAAGGATAATTAAAATTCTCTCTTTCCAAGAGGGAAAATTTATCCCAGTCAGCTGCTCAATGTCGTTTAAGTAAGCGACAACATTAGTGTTGTTCATGGATGAATCAAAACAAAATATAATCAGTAAATATTAGAGAAAATAAATGTCTTACATGAAAATTAACCCTATGTTGGTCTGATTAATAACATGCTAATGACAGGAAAATTAACAATTCTAATTCGCATCACTGTTGGGCAGAAATGAAAAAGAACTAAATTATCTTATAGGTGACACATGTTCATAAACAACTTTGGTCAGTATGTGATCATGGCCATGACATAATCCCAATTTTAACATGAAACAATAATCTCTAACCAAAACTTTAGTTCCATTTTAATTAGAGATAATGCTCAGAAATAATCATCACATGAAAAGAAATTAATAGCCACATTAATTAATTTGCCCAGAAAATTAATCATGAAAATAATCTGAATATTAATGCCCAGGAAATAATAATTGAACAATGCTTATTGCTGGATATTGGAAGACAGAATAAATACAAAATTGAAAAGGGCTAATACTAGAAAACTCCGGCCTAAAACCAAAAAAAGGCCCAGCAGCCCAAAACGTAATCGCGCGGCCCGCCAACATGTCTGCGACCCATCTGCGACGCGCAGTCCACTCAGACGCGAAGCAACGGCCCAAAACGTGAGCGGCCCAAACGAACGCGCAGCTCGCACTGAGAAGAAATCTCGGCCACTGATCAAGAACAAATGGTTCAGATGCCACACGAGCAAGAACAAAACATGACACGGCTGTGAAACCCTAACCCTAAATCATTCGTCCACATCGCCTCGAAAAAATTGCTACTAAGGCGACAGAGTGGAAGAGCGCACTGGCGAATCGGTGGCAACGACGGCGCACGTGCGCGTGCGGCAAATTGATGCCTCGGGACTCCAGTGAGGCAAAGACAAAAACTGTCACACACGTGAGCGGTCGCACCCGTAGGCGAAGCACAGGCCCACGACGGCGATGGCGAGCAAAGGCGAGGCGCCCAGAGAGGCCGACGGCAACAAGGACGGGAACGGTGACGACGACGTCTGGCCGAGGTAAGCCCGAAACCCTCCCTTAGATCATTAGGGATTCTTAATTGGATTTTTGGGGAAAAATTTGGGGATTAGGGTAACCGACGAACGATAGATCTAAACTGGGCTAGATTAAGAGGATCAAGCTAAGACTAGATCTGCTCTGATACCAAATGTTAATCTTAGATTAAGCTAATACATGAACTAGCCTAAGCATGATCACAAAAGATAATGCGGAACTCAAAACATTAGATTATATTGACACGGAGAAGATGAAGATGTCATTATGGATTCGGTCGGTGTAGGTGATTCGATTGGTTAGAGCACCGATGCGCGATGAAGAGAAGGGCATCGAGATCCACTCGGTGATGGGGAAGGTCTTCGGTAGCCTCAGCGCCAAAACCTTAGATCGGATGGATGTGTCGGAATCATTGGCAAAACTCAAGATTTCTCTAAACTTTTTGAGTGCCGGCCTCTCCCTTTTAATATGGTGCTAGCTATTGGGACCTAACCAAATTTCTGTTGGAGAGTTCCCGATCAAAGCGCGTGATGGTGGGTCTAGCTCCATAATTTTTGGTCTGTTAGTTCCAACCCAAGATCACAATTAACAGGTAGTGGTGGTGGTAGCGATGGGCGCCGTCGACTCAAGCGGCAAGCAAGGTCACCCCGTTGCCCACCTTTCCAGTTGCTTGGCCACAAGAGCCAGAGAAGAGAGGTGGAAGGGAGGTAGATGCAAGACTTGATAGCGAAATAGACAGTGGTAAAAAGTTACTTTCCCCAAAAATGGAGTGGTAAAAAACTTTACGGTCTTTAAATGGTAGTATTAAAGTGTAATAGTTCTTTCAGTAGTATATAGCAAAGGTGGAGATCTTTCGACGCTAAAGAACCAATTTTCATTATTTTTCCTTGTAGGAACGTATTTCAGTTTTGTAGGTTCGTTATGTTCGTGTTAGGTAGTTCGCCTTGCATTCTCACGGACATGTTCTAATTCATCGACTCTCCGAGACCTTACTCCGATCGTTACAAGAATACGAACGTTAGAAGAGACTTGTTTGTATGTATTTCTAGTCAATACAAGCTATATAAATCTTAAAATAAACAAAATGGTAAACAATCACTATCTACTCTTTATTTATACATTAATATTTATGTATTTTTTTTAAAAAATGCATAGAAGCACCTCCGCTAAAAATTATTCAACGAAAAATTTCACGACCATTTAGTCAAAATAAGAGCTTTCGTATCCTCGTGAAAATGATAAGAAGACACCAATCTCAACAATTTGTGACCTACCGTATGATTTGTTAAGAAGTGGGTGACCAAAACTTATCTCTTTGCCGCCTCACCTCGCCTGGAAGCAACTATCACTGTTGCAACTTAGATGGAAAGGCTGAAAAAATCAGCTTAACTTTGGTAATAATAAACCACTAGAAACCTATATGCGGTGTGCCACGCCGCGGACGCCGCTCTCCACGCGAGCAAATCGAGAAAACGCGCGATCGACGCTCCACACACGAGTAAATCGAGAAAACGCGCGAAAAAGACCTAAAAAGGATTTTGTGTTTTCCGCAAAAGGGCTTAAACGTAATGCTAGAAAAACGCAACAAGGATCTAAATGCGATGTATATTTTTTTAAAAAAAAAGGGACCCAAACGATTTTTTTTCTCGAAAAGGACCTAATCGTAATTCCATTTTTTGATAAAAGGACACAGAAAAGTCCTAAATGCGATGTATATTTAAAAAAAAAAAGGACCCGAACGTTTTTTTTCTCGAAAAGGATCTAATCGTAATTCTATTTTTTGATAAAAGGACCCGAGCGCAAGCCTTAAAAACACATAAAGGACCTAGACGTAATATCTATTCTTTTTCGGAAAAAAAGACCTAACCGTTATTTTTTTTCGAAAAAAGGACCTATATGTAATTTTTTTTTCGAAAAAGAACCCGATTGTAATTGTTTTCGGCCGGCTCGGCTCGAGCCGCGAGCCGAGCCGACTCGCTCTACGGCTCAAACGCACGACGAGGCAACAATCCTTCCGGGATTGGGAAAGGTTTGATTCACAACCACACTGGCACCACCAAGCATGTCACAGCGAGCGTGCTCTGCGACACCATTGCGATCGCATCTGCAAGACCCCCAGAGCTCGACGCCCTGCAGGTCCTCGCTGACGGCATCCAAGACGACGTTAGCAGCTTCATGCGCTTGGTCATGCCGTACAATTCAATCTTTCTTAGACTCCAAAATGGGCCAACATCTTCTAGTGATTATGGTATGGACTACAGCTAGGGGTGAAAACGGTCGGAGACGATCGGAAAACACTGAAACTATTTTTGTTTTCAACTACGGAAACGAAAACGGCATCGGTAATTCGAAAATATCGAAAACGAAAATTCGATACAAAATATATATCGGTAACGATCGAAATCCGAAAAAGAGACCGGTAACGTCGTAACGACATGTACCACCAATTGACTTCAAAAAATTCACACAAATCGTACATCCACATAGAAATTAGTAATAAATAAATATTTACAAATTTATGATGAACATACATTACCAATGTAAATGTATATAATAGCATAACTAGTCTAGAAAATCAATATCTCATAACGCATAACAGCATAAGCATTAAGCAACAGATTCACATAGCACATAAAAGCAATACCTTATAAGCATTTACAGTTGACGATATCACACATTCCATACAGGCATACATAGCATAAGATAGTCTCCACACGAGCCTTTACATCACATAGCATAAGATAGTCTCAATATCTCATATCAAATAATACATCTCTCCACACGAGAATTGAAATTTATTAGTCACTTGCTACTAGACCGACTAGACCCTTGCGGCGCCAAACCGGAAATATGATATACAAAGACATGCACATAGATAATCGGAGCTTGGAGCACATAGATAATCACGGCGATAAATCGATAATGAAGCATTGGAGATACGAAAATAAAAGCAAAAAAAACATGTGATACTGGCAGAGTAGTTATTATCGCTCATCGACATCGAGAATTCGACCAATGAAAACGAGTGATGGGCATAGAAGGCATAAGCTTCTAAACGAGTGACGGGCATGAAAGGACTGATCTCATAAGTTTTTGGTTTATTTACAAATGTATGTGGCAAATGAGGTGTGCTTAATTTGATATTAGAGCATGTGATTAGAATTTGCAAATATGTTTTGTAAAATTGTTTTGATCATGAGTTGATTATCACATGGCTAAATATTTGATCTTATTGATTCTTTCGAGCTTGTAGTCATGCCCTTGATCAAGTCTATGTGAGGGATTTCGAAAAATCAGATTTTAGACTTGAATAACTACATTAGAGTTTTATTTTTATCATATTTAAAAATATATATTGTTGCTTAAATTATGAAAATGGGTGGAGATTGTAGCCCTCGTGATAAGCTTCGCATATAGTCCAAGATCACCTAAATCGGAGTTCGGAGTAAAAACTTATAGGCGTTTTAGTGGCTGAAGGAGTGTGATCTGTGGGCTGGGCGATTCCGGTAATTACCGACGGAATTTACCGATTTTTTCCAGAAACCGAAGGAAACGGTCGGAACTTGTCAAAACCGTTATCGTTATCGTTTCCGACAAAAATTTTCGATTTCAATTCCGATTCCGAACATTACCGATACCGACACGTCCGGTCGAAAAATTCCGGAAACGGTTTCCGGAATTCCAGGATTTATCGATACCGTTTTCTACAGCCTTGGGGATATAACCGTGATTACAATTGACACTACAATGTATGGACATTTGGATCTAGGCTTAGGCTTTTGTTTGGGCTTGAGTTGGACCTATGCTTCTTTGTTTTAGGTCTGGGCTAGATTAAATCGAAGAAATCAAATACTAAACTGGACTAGACATGTGCTGAGCTTTGATCCATTAGCAATCGTAGCTTGACAGAATTGCCCACTCTCGTCGCTTTTCCCCTAGAGAAAGAGCCCAAGAAGAGTATTTGTTTTTTTTGAAAGATCATAGCCGGAGAAGAGTCAAACACGTGTTTTTCTGCGCCCGCATGTCGGGAGCTCGACTCGAGCTGGTGGTTTGCCTACGTGGCGTCGTTGTGGGCCCAAAAAGTGAGCCCGTGGCCAGCGCAAGTACGCATCTTATCCGTCGCTGCCCATCTACCGCTTTGGCTTCGGTCGCTTCCTGCCAACTTCCAACCATCCGACCGAGACAACAGTAATAACGTGGCCAGCTTCCATTGCTATCAGCAAAGCTACCCAATTGTAACATATCATAATGCCTCTCTCTCTCTCTCTCTCAACAAAAAAGAAAAGAGACCACAATGGAAGAAAAGAGGCCATGATTTGTCATCTTAAGTGTATACTTCGGCATCACGAAATAAAAAGAACTACACAACATTTCGGCTAGATAGGACCTTATTTGGTATAGAATGGTTGTGATATATAGTTTATCCACTATTTGCTGATCTTTGTGTAGGGATAGCCTATCCATTATTTGTTGTTCTTTATGTAGGGAACTACAGCACAAAATCAATCACGTTCAAAGAGAAGGCAGTAAACCAGCGGTCTATTTGGAGCGATGGAATTTCTAAATTTCACAAGGAGTAGATGCATTTGCAAATATCTGACAAACAGGCATTAAGACCAGCACTCGTATATAAAGTATAAACCAAGCCAAACATGTTTCTCTTTAGAATATGAATATGCATTTATTATTTGATTTTGACCGAAGAAATTTCGGTCCGAGCAAGCATAAAAAGCCCTTAATAACGACCAAAAAAACTTCAAAAGGAAAAACGAAAGGTCCAAAACGGCAACACCTATGCTTCTCCAGCCAATCCCCGCCGACCTCGCCGGCGCCGCCGCTCGCCGGAGCTTCGCCGACACTCTCTTCCCTGTTCCTCCTCCAACACGCCTCCGCCGCCGCGTACTCAGCCCCATCCGCGCGGACTCACCCCCGATCTCCCTCTCCTTCTCCACCTCCACCCCCTCGCGGCCGGCGAAGCCGCCAGTATGCACCGCGGACGAGCTCCACTACGCCCCCGTCTCCAGCGCCGGGTGGCGCCTCGCGCTCTGGCGATACAGGCCTCCCCTTCACGTATGTCCCAGCTCGTTTGATTCATCTTCTTGGAGTTGTTGTTAGAGTCGTGTTTGATTTGGTGATGCATGTGCGTGTGCAGGCGCCGGTGAGGAACCACCCGCTGATGCTGTTGTCTGGAGTCGGGACGAACGCCATCGGATTCGACCTCTCCCCCGGGGTGAGTAGAAATTTCTTTTCTGCTTCTCTTTTCTTAGAAAAAGTTCCTTGCCTGAAATGAAAATGGTGGTTAGAGCTTGGAATGTGATCGTCATATATTGTTTAGCTCAAGTGTTCGGAATCTGATTTGGAATTTGGGGGTAATGGTGATTGATCAAGTTAGTTTAGTTTGGAATTTCTCTGGAAACGCTGAATTCAGAAGCATATTGGCTGTCATGTGCTAGGTTGGATGTATATGGCATGATACAGAATGGACGATATGGCTATATGTGTTGAAAAAGTTGGAAGTTAGGCTTATCTTTCCAACTTAAACATTAGTTGCACATATCCAACTACAAAGTGATGAAATCAGTATGATCCCATACGAACTATAGTTTCATAGGTTAACCAAGAGTCGTCGACATTGCCAAAATAAATCCACGGAGTTCCAGACAACAACATAACACAACGTCAAACAAAGAAAGCTAACAATATGTAGTAGCATCGTGATCTTTGCTTTGTCCTAGATCAGCACATTCATTGTCTCCAAGCAAGATGTTAGTGGCTTGAAGGATGCCAGCCGAAGTCACCTGCTTCCAAGTCCCAATGCTTCTTTACATACTGTTTACATAATGAGAAGAATCCAAACAAGAAAATGCAACTTTTTGCTGGAACAAAAAAGGAGATATCTTGTTTATTTTTCAGCAGAAAACAAAAGAGCGTTGATCATCTAGAATAGCCAAAATAGAAAAAGACAAACAGCAAAGAGCCCATACCTTGGCTGTAGTTTAGAATTTAGATTGGGGACTTGGGTAGCTGGAGGTCCCAAACTTGGTGAGAAAGAAGCCAGATGGGAGATGCAAGAGGTGAGGGCAAACTCAAGGGTGGGTGAGAGTGAAGGGAAACACAAGGTGCAGTATCCTATTGTGATAGAAATGGTCAAGATGTGAGTGCTAATGTGCTCGGGATGGAGGGAGTGACGGTAGGGAAGGAGGAACTGAGGAAGGGCTGGTAATGACTTCCTATGGGCCGTGTCCTAAAATGTTTCAGGTTGATACGGCCCGAATTGCCAACACCACTTTAGATTGTTTTCTTTTTGTCCAAATCAAGATCAAAGAACAAGATGGTGTTGTTTTGAGCAAGAAAGAACAAATCAAGCACGTGGCAAAGAGGGAGGTGAGGGAGGAAGCCAAGGGAGGATATATTGTGCTGGAAATGCGTAAATCATACGGAGGAAACACATATGCTAATGTGCTAGCTATGGTTGCATGGTCTAGCCAAGTGCATGGCTGCATGGGCCAAGGCGCTATGGCCGCATAGGCTAGCCAAGGGCATGACCACATGGGCCAAGGCTGTATGGGCTGCATGAATGGAGGGTGTGTGGGCTTGCACGTGATTTGAGAAGAGAAAAGGAGCTAAGTCATGGGAGAAAAGGAAGGATAGAGTCCAACTCGGTTTGGAAAGAAAGAAAGAAGTCAACTCGAATTGACGGCACATGCTGAATTGAAACGTCTATAATTCTCACGTCCGAGCTCGGATTGTGACTTCTTAGACTTTTCTAAAGCTTAGAAGTATCTTTATATCTTTCCATTGCGAGACGTTACTATTTTGTTTCCTTCTATCTTTAATCTGGCCGACAAGTTTCAACTTGCTAGTTGACCGAATTTAAGTTTTAACTTGTAATCTCTTTTCATGCCTTAGAGTCTAAGTTGTATACGTTTAGGAGCTAAGTTTGAGTTGGTTTTAATGTGTTTGGCCGTGCATGAGCACCAATATAAGGCCAACGGGTGTACCCCATGTAGGGAGAGATTATAAATTATGAATTGAGTTATATGAAATAAAGAAAAGCCTTTGGGCACCATGATTGGTGTGATTGCCGTGAGTTAATAGAGAGGGAGAGTTGCTGCACAAGAGAGAAGAGGGATAGAGTTGATTGCACAAGTTGAAGACTCGTCATTTTCAAATTGTGCCGAAGGAAGTCTTTGCAATTCTATCTTTTCAGATTGGTTTACAAGTTATCGTGTGTGGTACCGTGAAATATCGGGCATCTCACGTATTAATTAGCGATTCCCATTAGTTGATCCGTATCACAGGTGGTGCCCTAGCATGTCCAAATGGAAAAATCAGTTTTAATCATCTGGTGCACCACAGTCATGTAACTCAACCATATGAGAGCAATGTCTGTGTACAGCACATATGGCTGGGCTTGGCTAATTTTCTTTTCTCATGAGCTATTAAAATTCCATCCTACACAACAGCTCTTCTACTTAAACAACATTAGGCCCTGTTTGGCAGAGCTCTAGATCTTAGCTCCACCTCAGATCTGGAGTTTGTAGGCTAAAATAAAGTGAATTAAGTTTATATTTTAGTCTAAAATGTAAACAATATGACCCACCTAAACACTCTTAATGTACCTACAGCTGCAGCTCTATAAACTTCTGGAGCTAGGAATACCCTGCTCCACCAACTCCACGGATTTTGGTGGAGTTGGAGCTGGAGCTATGCCACACCCCCCCTTAGTTGAACGAAGTGGGGAGCTGTTCCAGCTGCAAAATAGTAGGGTACCAATGATTGAAGAAGTAAGGATACCCTTGTATTCTACTAACAAGTTACTAAGATTAGTGTTATATAGCATTTCTTTTATCTTGTTCTTTTGGTACTAGGATTCTGCTTTCTCGCTGTGTGTATGCGTGTATGTGTGCGTGCGTGTGATGTTGATATTAATGTTGTTCATCAATTATTTTCAGGCCTCATTTGCCCGTCACATGTCTAACCAAGGATTTGATACATGGATAGTTGAATTAAGAGGTGCTGGTCTGAGTATACGCGAATATGATAATTCTACTGCATCTGGGTCTGGGTTAGCCACTTTTGAGGATATTTCTAGTGGAATTCTACCTCTTGATAAACAGAGCACATTGGAGGTTGCTTCACTTCAAAGTTCTGGTGGCTCTGCTATTGATTGCGATGACCTTGGAATAGTTGTTTTGGATGAACCACCTTTACTGACAGAACTGTCTAATTTTTTTGATCGAATCTCAAAACTTCTGGAAGAGGCTAGGCTAAATAAAAATTTTCATGAGATTACTGAAAAAATTTCGGTTCTCTCAGAAATGGCAGAAAGCTCTGCCATTATTGGTCCAATGAGAGAAGAAAGCCTGCGTCTTCTGAAGAATTTTCAAGAGCAGATCGACTCATGGGAACGCTTTGTGGCAACACAGATGCACCTGACTTCTGAATATAATTGGGATTTTGATCACTACTTGGAGGAGGATATACCTACTGCGGTGAGCTGACATGTCCTTTTGTAAAGTAAATTGTTGAATAGTAGGCGTGGTTAATTTTAGGTTCATCTGATGAACTCAAACAGTTTTCTGGTTTTTTTTAATTGCTCCATCTGATTATTTCATAATTGGTGTAGCTATGATTGTTTTGTGGAATATCGCTTGACTACATATTTACTACAGGTGGACTATATTAGACAATATAGCAAAGCAAAAGATGGGAAGCTTCTTGCCATTGGACACTCAATGGGAGGAATTTTGTTATACGCAATGCTGTCAAAATCCGGTGAGACATTGCACTGTAGTTTGCTATTTTACTGTTTGTCTGACCTTTCCTAATCCCTTTTTCTTATGAAAGTATACTTCTTGTGCATCGGCTAAACACGAGAACCACATTTTCACAATTTCACTTATCACATCTGATGGAGTATTGTGCTCAGTACTAGATTCTCAAACTCATATCTTATTTATTTTTGCCCCTAATCACCAAGGTTTTGAAGGAGTTCCATCAAGTTTAGCAGCTATTGTTACTTTGGCTTCATCTGTTGACTACACAACGTCCAATTCATCACTTAATATGTTACTGCCTCTTGTAAGTTAAAGTTAATTGGCAGCTTGAGAAAAATGCTTAGTAATGTTCAATTTTGATGTGCTTCCTTCCTTTGTTCTCATCGCTTACAATAGGCTAATGAGTTTGTTTGTCAGGTGCATCCTGCACAAGCTCTTAATGTCCCTGCTGTTCCATTGGGTACATTATTAGCAGCAGCATATCCCTGGGCATCTGGTCCACCATATCTTTTTTCCTGGCTTAATCCTCAAATATCAGCTCAGGACATGATGCATCCGGAGTTGTTGTCCAAGCTTGTTTTTAACAACTTTTGTAAGTAGTCTTTCATACCACCCTGCATTCTCTACATGTGATGATATCTACACATAGGATTTCTTCTGAACATTATTCTTTCATAACACTTGCGTTGTCTACATGTCATGATATATAAATACATGATTTCTGCTCTCCAGAATTCTTGCATAACACACTGCATTATCAACATTTCGTCTTATCTAAATATGGGATGTCTGCTCTCCAACATCCAAACAAACTACTCTCTATTTTACAAGTTGCTTCAGTAAATTTCACTAATTCTGATAGTTATTACATGGGAATCATTGTTATCAAGTCGTGCGATTAGTTGCCAAGTTGGCCTTGTAGCACGACTCGACTTGACTATTTGCCTAACTGAGCAACTTGGAATCCAAGTCGACGACTAATTGCAATTAGTCAAGTGACTTAGCCTGTCAACTTGGTGCCATGGAGAAGAGGTGAAGGGGAGCGGGAGGAGGAAGGGGGGAACCGGGGAATGGAAAGGAGGAGGAAGGTAGTAGGTAGTAGCAGCAATAAGTAGTAGTAGTGGTAGAAGGCAGGTAGTTGTAGAAGCAACCCGCAAGTAGTAGTGGACTAGTTGAGGATTAGTCGTGACTAATCGGCAAGTCGGAAGTATGGTGACTCGACTCAACTTTACAACTTAATAATTATGCATGGGATGCATCTTTGTGATTCTTGTCAATGGGGGTGCATATGTTCATAGAAGTTATCATAAAATTTGCAGGTACAGTGCCTGCAAAGGTTGTGCTGCAACTTACCTCCGCTTTCCGGGAAGGCGGGCTATGCAACAGAACTGGTACTTTCTCATATAAGGATCATTTGCGAGAGTGTCAGACCCCAGTCTTGGCACTGGCTGGAGATAAGGATCTCATCTGCCCTCCAGAAGCTGTTTACGGTAGGGCGTGTACATTACTTCTGCCGTCTGCTAGCTCAATTGCTTATAAGCATATTGCTAGTCTCATTTTGGTCTCATACTCTCATCTGGCAGAAACTGTCAAACTCATTCCTCAGCGCATGGTTAACTATAGAGTGTTCGGAAAGCCAGAAGGTCCGCATTATGCACACTACGACTTAGTTGGAGGCCGTCTGGTATGTATTCTCAGTCTCTTCACACCCAATTGAATCTGCTCATACTCATGTCACTTAATAATACATGTTGTCTCCCCTACAGGCAACGGATGAAGTTTACCCGTGTATCATAGAGTTCCTTTCTCGCCATGATCAGTCGTTGATTTAATTATAGAACTCAAATTAAAATGTAATACTGAATAACTGATGCAACTTCATGTTCATCTCAGAACGTTTTTAAGTTGAGCTGAACAACAAACTTTTCCAAGATCTGTATCTGACGCAAAAAAAAGTAGGTTAATTTACACAGCTCGTAGGATGTACTACTGTAAACAAGTGTACCATGTGTCAGTGTGTCTTCTGTTATGCGGAAGCTAGAAATATATCTGTAAATTACATCTGCACCAAGAAAAAACTGAGGTCCAAGAAATTGTATCCTGGACCTCACTCATCCTTTTTTCAAAATCAAAGGTGGGATAGACATGTAAGGATGTAAGACACTACATTTATGTTGTACGATTTTAATGTATCATTCGGGAAGTAATGGAAGGAGCATTCCTTGTGCATGTGATTAACACAATCTGTGAGATGGCACCCTGATATGTACATTAGGACATATATTGTTGTGGATGTTTCAAGGGTTGTCTGACATACCGCATTGTTATTATCATCTATGAATATGATCTGTGTGATACTCTGATGAGCAAGCAAGCAATATCTTCCATCTCAAGTACCTCTTGCTGTGTCTTTTGTTGCAAAGCACATTGCTAATGCTTTATGCTCTCCCAGGGAAGGGGCCCCATCCCATCCTCGATATAATTAATGATAAGGTACCACTAATAATAATTGTGATTAGGCTTTTGTTTCTGTTCTTTTTCACAAGAATGATGCTACCCAGCCACAAAGCTTGGAAAGTGATATGACATGATGGGCAGTTTGGTCTCCTATTTTGCTTTGCTATTTTATATTAAGATCGAGATCCTAGTTGACTGATGGCCTACACAAAAGGACGCAGCGTGGCCTTGCCCTGTCATGTGCGATGCCTAGCTCATGCTGTCCGTTGCAATCATAAGAACCATTATGCGAATGGTGGATTTGTCTTCTGCCCCATATGGGTACGTTCTTACCGTACTTCAGAAAATAGTCCATTCCAAGGTAGATGTTTGAGATAGAAGTGAAGTGAATGAGCAATCTGAAATGTAAACACCGAAAGGCTATTCCATAGACTTGCATGGGTGGCATATCTAGTATCTCTTACATGTGCGTTTTAGATTAAACTACAAGTTTCAGAAATGTATTCCAAGACATGTCTGCTGAATAGATAATCCAGCTAAGGCCTATTACGTTTGAACAAGATTTTGTGGTGTTAAAAGAGTAGAAAAAGTTTAAAATCACAAGAAGACGTACAGAAAAAGGAGAAGTACAAAAGAGTAGGATTGGTGTAGACTGTCCAGCCAGTTTTGAATTGCAGGGAAGTAATCCTTTTGTGTTAGGGATCGATGCATGGCAAAATAACTGGAGACAAGATTTAACGTGAAAAAACCCTTATGGAAAAAAATCACGGGAAACAATCCACTATAATGCTTCAAGATTACAAGTACCGGGGGTTGGCTTATATAGCCAAAGAGTCCTAGTTGTAGAAGATTTGACTCCTAACAAACTATGGATAGAACCAAAAGATATGGCAGTTAGAGATATTGAGTTATCTCCAACAAACCTCCCCTTAACTCAAAAATCTATAACAATGTTGTTTCCGAAAAACCCTGAAGGTAATTAAGCACGAAGAATACAAGTGCATTAAAAGTCCAAAGGACTACTGAACGAGGAAGACTGGAACAGTCAAGCCAAACACTTGTAGTGCGAAATATCAACAAGTGGTATCAGAGCTAGGGTTCATCAATCTGCACGGCACCGCCACCGATCCATCTACCTCGGCTTCGCCCAGGCCCCCGCACTGACTGACTCCGCCGACTCCGCCTTCGGGCCGTCACCCGCCTCGCGTCGATCGCCGGCTCATGACGCTTTGGCTCTAGCCGGCCCCTGCTCGCCTCCGATCGCCCGCCTCCGAGGCCCGCCTGGCGTCGTCCTGCACTCGCGCCGGCCTCCGTCGCTCCTGCGTCCTCACCCGGTCAGCCCGCCTCCGGTCAGCGGCTCTCGCGCTTGTCAAGTCGCTCGTGCCGCCTCCGGTCCACGTCGCCTTGATCGCCGATCGCCGAACAGATCGAACCCGCCTTGCTATTAGCTCGTGAGCTCTTATTAGTGCTTGTTCATCTGTTTGCTATTTGATGTTTGCTTCGTGAACTCCAAGTGCAAGGAAGTCTGCCGACTAGTAGACCCGAGTGGAACTTATTTGTGGAGTCTTTGCTCGTGGAAGCCAGAGACACGGCCGGACTTGATTTAGATCCCAGAGGGGATTTCAACTTTTTCCGTTCCGACTCAGGTCTCAACCATAGAAGCGACTCGGCCCATTTCTTGTGGTCGCTTCAACTTTCAAGCAACATCTCGACTTCACTTCGAGCAATGACTAGTGCTTTTGATTTTCAGCAGGGAATTATGCTTATTATTTTGTGCTCATATTATTGGCGGATTTTATTGCAATTCAGGCGGAATTTATCACTGGAGATTTATTCGACGTTACATCGTCAACTTTGGAGAAAAAAAAATAATGTCAGTTGAGGAGACAACTGCATTTGGTGTTTATTCACCGTTTATTGGAACTTGGTGTTTCATCACAGAAAAAATAATGTCAGTTGAGAAGATAAATGCATTTGGTGTTTATTCACCGTTTATTGGAACTTGGTGTTTCATCACCATTATTTTGCTATATGGATGACAATGGCAAACTCAAGTTTGGAGTTCGTTTTCCAGCTGTCCATTGTTGGATCGATGCGGTCTAACACTGTACGATTTCGCAAAGTTCAGATGGTCCAGCGGGCTAAACTGGTAATTTCGATGTAAAGTAGTTACTGCGAGCATTGTTTCAACTTTCGAGTCCCCAGGAGCTTCTAAGCCTGAAAGACGAGCTTGTTGATTGGGACAATTTCCAACATGCTAATTTCGCGAAGTTTGTTCTCCTTTTGATTTAGTTCACGTGCAATCCAAACATCCCTTGGTTTCTTACTTACACATGATTGTAATCCTAGTGATTAAATGAAGAGAGTTGCTCTCGGTCAAAAGGAGGAGGAGGTCCAACATGCTTGAGCAAAATGGTATTTGTGATCTTATTTTCTTTTTTGAACTTTGAACTCGAGTATTCGTAGACTTGTTGCACCCAAGACAAGATGTTCTTCCATATTTTGAGCTCAAAGGGCCTCGTGACAGAGGTGTTATAAGCTAGGGACCTGTTTGAGGAGCCTGGCATCCTATGGAAGCCCATTTTTTTTAAGAAAAAAGAAGCCGGTGGAAAGAGATGCGGTTTAATTTCAGTACAAATAGCTCTTAAGTTCTCGGTAGAAACTCAAGAGCCACACCCCATTTGTACGAGGCCGTTGAAGCTCCTTGAGGCATGTTTGGAACGCGTGAAACAAAAGAATAGATGAATATAATGTCATATCCTCTGAAATCCTACATGAACTTAAAGCACAAAAAAAGAACTTCAAAATGGAGTCTCAAAGGAGCCTGCAGGAGTTAGTAGGGGGTGCAAACAGAGCGGAAAGTTTCTGTCCGACCACCCAACCGAAGGCTTACCGAGCAAATATGGAAAGGAGAAATGGGTATATGACACTATTGGTGTTCGGCTCTGACTCCGAGAAAAAAATACGGAATAGGACACAGCGAATCTAGCCCTTATGTGTATACCATGTTAGTCCCACGATCAATTGTTACCACATACATCTAACATTGATATATCATATTGTTTGCACCAAATTTTGGTCAGTATAGCCGATTTGGCAGATGGAGTCCAAATTTGGATAATTCCAGTATGGAAATTGAAGATTTGGAAATATATGACTAATTTTAGGAAGTAGGTCAGATTTCTATGTATAGCCAACATAGGTCCAAATAAGGAGTCATATCTGCAGGAGGTGGAGGCCGATACGGGTCATGTTTGGCAACGCATTGGAGAAAGATATAATCAGTCTTCATGCAATAAAAGGAAAATCAAGGGCGAGCTAAAAAACAATCAATTAAAGAACTCACATCTACTTTTTATCTACTTTTTCCTGTCAACTAGGAGTAGACTTATAATTTAGATCTCTTGTAATTCGTCATTGATCAATAAAGTTGCATCGCCAATTATTGATCTTCTCCTATTACGCCAGGTTTGATTTTCTCTGATCTTATTGCGCATCGCCTTTTTCGGGAAAATCTACCTTTATCAACCATCTAATCAGCTCTAACAAGCTGTTTAGACTTATCGTCACTTGCAATTTAATCAGCTTTGAATACCTATTTAAATTCTTACAGATTATCACATTAGATCGGCTTTGAGCATAATTTCTGATGAGGCTAATGGAGGCCTGATCTTTTGGTGAGATGGATAACTATCGATTAGTGGAGATGACCCTCACGATCTAGGTTACGACCGAAACACGACCGACACTAAGCAATTGCTAAATCAAACTCCGAATTGTTATCAACCGTGCCAAAACCCGGTTGACCTGATCATGAAGATCAATTCCTGCATGCAATCGAAGAACAAGCAAGAACAAAGAAAAAGCAATCTAAAATTGCAAATATAATTGAAGTATTCATGTGGGGTTCCGAAGCACGGTATTGATGTTAATCTCGTCGAACAAGAGAATACCAAATAGTTTCGTAAAGGAAAACTACGACTAAACAAAACCCAAGTAATTTTGAGGGACTCCCTAGCTATATATAGGTAAAAAAGAAGGGAGATTCGGCCAGCACAAAGGAGTGACCGAATAGGACTCTTACAAGGCCCAAGACCCAAGACCCAAGTTTGACTCGGATTGGAAAGTTGACCCGACTTATTTTAGTGATTGCGGAGTGCTCCGATGGAATTTTTAGGTGGGGTCAAATCCATTGGAAATATCTCGAAGTAATCTTTTAATCAAATGCAAGAACTTTCAATCGGACGCCGTATGCAAAAGTTTTGCTCGTTTTACTTCATACTAGTATCTGGAGGCCGAATTGGATTCTAGGTCGTGATGTATTTGATATCTCTCTCCTTGGACCATGGATGATGTGTTGGACTTGGTCCAACCAGGTGTGGTCGTATCCGTAGTAGTGATGTCCTCATCAATTTCTATCCATCTTGCCGATTGCAGAATCAAATCAGCTGGCTCGCCTCGAACCTGTTGAACCCGGTGTTCGTGTGTGTTTGTGTCGATCAATCCGTCATTATATTTTTTTGTGCCAACACACTTTTGGCATGCCCGGTGGGACACGATGTCTTCTATGGGAAAATTAATTCCGCCGTCTGATCTCAACACCAAAGCTGTAATCATCCTAACGATGGATGATTTAACACCATAACAATGTAATGAGACCGAGGATCGGAAGGCCACGCTCGAGGAGATGATGCTGTGTTGTTATCAGAAAACTCGACATGGTGTCACCCAAAAGACCGCATTATCGTCAGTCAACCCCCTCGGCGACACCGGGATTACCGATACATCGATAAGTCGATAAATGCCTCACAAGTATCTGTTATGATTAAATAATCTGTGCACCATGCTTTGATCAATCATTCGTCAGCATTGGTAATGACTCTTAAGCCGATGATCACCAACAGTGTTAAAAACATAGCTCAAGATTTGGCATCGGCTGGAAGTCTGATCGGTCCAATGCAAACCCTGCCAAATTATCCAGCCTATTTGGTAGCGCCAAGCACACAAAACCCGGTGTTAGTGGCCGATCCTAAGCCATCGGCTACAACTCCTACCATGATGCCAACCCAACCGACTAGTGGGGTTGTGCATTATCAAGCATATACCGATGCCGCTAAGTTGGATGCACTAGTCAACTTACCGCCATCGGCTCCGTTTTACACCTTCCCCCAATCAGTTCCATAGCCGGTTGAAACCCCTATACGCCCACAGTACACCGAGCCAATTCCGTAAAGGAATAAGGCCCCATACAAGGTTGTAACATACTCGAAACCCTTCATTCCAATATCACAGTTGACTTCTAGGGGAATCAACGTAGGTTACGAGCAGCCTCATCGACTTCCATCATCTCAAGCAACCTATCAACCCGAGCTTACACTCAGGGGGTAGAATGAAAACTACGAATGTAATTAACAAACTTCTAACACTTTATCGGCCAATACAATGAATTGGGCAAATCAGATTGATGTGGTACTACGAAACCAATTCGGCATACAACATAAAGGGAAGGTTACTGGTTATCGGAAACCGTACCTTGATTATATTGATCGAATGCCTTACCCTAATAACTTTAAAGTTTTTGATTTTTCAAAATTGTTAGGGGATGACTCCATCACCACTTTGGAGCACATTGGACATTTCATCGTGCAATGCGGTGAAGCTGCTCAGTCCGATGGATTAAAGATTAGGTTGTTCCCGCTATCTTTGTTAGGAACTGCCTTTACATGGTTCACAAGCTTACCCCAAATTCAGTCAATTTCTGGACCGATTTGGAAAGCCGGTTCCATGAGTACTTTTTCTCGGGAAGCTTAGAGCTTAGGATTTCTTATTTAAGTTCTGTCCACCAAAAATTTGGGGACTCGGTTACACTTTATATTAAAAGATTTAGGGAAATAAGAAATCAATGTTTTAGTGTCACTTTGCCCGCAGTTAGCTGATTTAGTTTTCCAAGGGTTAATTCCCCAGCTGAAGGAAAAAATTCGACGGGCAGGAATTTACCGATTTGAGTCACATGTTGCATAGGGTATCAGCTCAAGGAAGCCATTTTACCAATAATAGAGGCTTTAGGGATAAATTTAAAAATAATAACAACAATAAGGATAAGGATAAAGCAAAGGTTAACCTCGTCGAATACGGCTCGAGCGATTCATTGAAAGACGATGAAGCTGAAATAAATATAGTCAAATGGGTTAAAAGGTCCAAAAAATCATTAGTCTGTTCGTGGCTTAAGCTGATGGAAAATAAGTGGGAAGTAAATTATGCTTTTGATGTCTCTAAATGTGACCGTATTTTTTATCTATTGTTGCAAGAAAAAGTAATACGGTTGCCTGAAGGACATACTATACCATCGGTTGAAGAAATTAAGAAGCAAAGGTATTGCAAATGGCATCATACTTTTTCTCATAATACTAATGATTGCAATATTTTTCGATAGCAGATACAATCGTCTATAGAAGATGGTCGACTCAAATTCGCAAAAGAGGCGACTATGCAGTTGGATGCTTATCCCTCCCCGATCAACATGGTCCAATGTTCTGGAAAAGGAAAAGAGCCGATACAAGACATAGGGTCAAAGGTTCCACATCATGTTGATGTTGAGTCAAGTTCTAGTGGCAGAGAGACCCTGAAAATCATAGTAGGCTCACTTCGAATAGAAATTGACTATGAAGGGAAGAATTCAAGTACTATCAGGCCAAAGGGAGACTTGTAGATCGGCAAGTGGTACAAGGTTGAGAGAGCGTCGCCAGAACGAAAGCTGACTTACAATCCAAAGCCAACTTCCTCCTAGCTATTGGAGATGTATGAAAGAAGAAACAATAGGCCACGTTATCCTACACGTCGCCCAGATAATATGTATTGGCCTGACAACCTTGAAAAGGCTCACCAACAGTGCCCTTTTTGGCAGTTTTGTTGAGAGAGGGGGTCAGCTTTATCATCACCGTACACATGTCAGATGGAACACTACCCGCGTCAAGGTGATTGGCAGCGACGGTCTGTTAAAGACATAATATCTGAGCCGATACAAGGCCGTCGTGATGAACAGGTCAATAAGGGATCGGTTCATAAAAGGATTTCTAGGCCGATCCAAGAGCAAACACGACCGGATGAAGGGTCAAATTCTACCGCTAAGGTTGATCTGGCAGGTAAAATACATGAGCCAATCAAACCGAAGCACAGGTGGTGTCCTCTAGGTCTTAGCCGATCACAATGCAGACAACTTCAGAGGCTAAGAACCCAAGATATGAGGGAAGTTGAGCAGGAAAAATAGAGGGATGAGACCTTTAGTGCACTCCGGCCAATGAAAATCGCTAAGAAAGAGTGGAGGGAAAAGGAACCGGTCGAGGATGAATTTGACTTAGGTGACGATTTGGATTCACCTGTGATTTGAGATGACTCTCCACCTATGTTGGACATTAATATGGTGTTCACTCGATCGGCCAAGTTCAAAATAAGTACTGTATCGGCTAAGGGAACTTTTGCTTAGTTGTGCTTGGGGGCTCAAGATGCAATTTTTTAGAAGCCTCAAGAAGATTATCGGCATCTGAAGCCATTATATTTAAAAGGGCATATCAATGGCAAGCCAATATCAAGGATGCTTGTTGATGGAGGAGCAACTATCAACTTGACACCCTACACTACATGCATAAAGATGGGTAAGTCCGATGAAGATCTGATTAAAATTAATAAGGTTTTGAATGACTTCACAGGTGACCCCATAGAAGCAAAGGGGGTCATGGTGACCGAACTCACAGTCGGCAATAAAACATTGCTGATCGCATTTTTTGTGGTTGATGCTAAAAATAATTACAGTGTTTTATTGGGGCGATATTGGATTCATGCCAACTACTGCATCCTGTGACCATGCATCAGATGCTTGTTCAATGGAACAGGGATGAAGTAGAAGTGATTCAAGTTGACATATCAGCTCATATAATTATGGCCAGTTCAGATGCAAATCGGCAACATGATGAGACCGAGTGCATATCGGGTAAAGTCCTAGATGATTGTGATTTTATTTGTATCAACAAAATTGGTCTCATTCTGATAAATGTAAGGTCAAGTACACTTGATCGAACAGGCAAAATTTTACGCCGATGGACCCCAAATCGACAGTAAAGGCTTTACAAGATAAAATACAAAGCTATCGGCAGACAACAGATAGCTATGAGGCAGTAGAAGATTTTCAAAAAATCGAGAAATTAGGCTAAGGTTTCACATCGACTGATTTATTGGATGAAGTCGACATAGGTGATAGTGATAGAAAAAGACCAACTTTTATTAGATCAAAATTAGCCACTAATTATAAAGAGAAGTTGGTCAAGATGTTAAAGAATTATAAAGATTGCTTTGCTTGGGAGTATCATGAGATGCCCGATTTAAGCTGACAACTTGTTGAACATCGGTTGCCAATAAAATCAGGTTGTCGGCAATTCAAACAATATCCTAGATGATTTAATCTGGCCACGTATAATATAATAAAAGAGGAAATTGAGTAATTCTTGGAGGCTAAGTTTATCAGGCTATGCCGATATGCTGAGTGTGTTTTTAATATCGTTCCTGTTATGAAGAAAAATGATAAACTTAGAGTGTGTGTTGATTTTAGAGATTTGAATAAAGTTACACCTAAAGACAAGTATCCGATGCCTATAGCCGATATTCTTGTCGATGCTGCATCGGGGAATACGATTATTAGCTTTGTTGATGGTAATGCCGGATATAATAAGATATTCATGGTAGAAGCCGATATACCTAAGGTAGCTTTTAGGTGCCTTGGTGCCATAGGCCTGTTTGAATGGGTGGTGATGACATTCGGCTTAAAAAACGCTGGTGCAATGTATCAACGTGCCATGAATTTAATCTTTTATGATTTAATAGGTCGTGCTGTGGAAATTTATATTGATGATGTTGTTGTAAAATCAAAGGAATATTTGCAGCATCTAGCCAATTTGGAGACAATGTTCAAGAAGACAAGGGCACACGGTTTAAAGATGAATCCATACAAGTGTGATTTTGGGGTATCGACTGGATAGTTTTTAGGCTTTATGATCCATGAAAGAGGAATTGAAGTTAATCAAGAAAGGGTAAAAGCTATAGCTAAAACTAAGCCACTAGCCTGGAAAAAGGATTTACAGAAGCTTATCGCCAAAATTAATTATTTATGGCATTTTATTTCAAATTTATATGGCCGAATCAGTTCATTTACCCTGTTATTGAAGTTAAAGGAGAATCAAGAATATGTTTGGGGAACAAATCAATAGAAAGTTTTTGAGAGCATTAAGGAGTATCTGTCTAGGCCTCTACTCTTGGCCGCACCTAGGAAAGATGTGCCATTTAGGTTATACATATCAGCTGAGGAGACAACAATTGGAGCTATTATTGCGTAAGAGATTGACGGTAAAGAGCGGGTTATTTTTCTACTTGAGCCGATGGTTAATTGACACAGAAATCAGGTAACCTTTTGTAGAAAAGCTCTGCTTGTCATTATATTTTGCTTGCACTAAGTTAAGGCATTATATTTTAGCATCAGTTTGTATTGTTTGTAAATCTGACGTTATACAATATATGTTGTCTGCTCTAATTTTACGAGGTCGACTTGGTAAATGGGCGTATATGCTCATCGAGTTTGACTTAACATATGTATCGGCTAAGGCCATCAAAGGTTAGGTGATTGCTGATTTTATGACAGGACATGAAATTGGCATGAGTACTAGTCTAGTATCTGTTGCCCCTTGGCAATTATTTTTTGATGGTTCGGTATGCCGAAAGGGCGATGGTATTGGAGTGGTATTAATTTCACGAAAAGGGTACAGTTTTGAGTTTGCATTTTGGCTAAATTGCAAGTGTTCTTATAATTAGGCCGAATATGAAGCATTGTTTGAAGGCCTACAATTACTCGACAATATCGGGGTCGACTCTGTTGAGGCTTATGGTGATTTTTTATTAATAGTCTAACAAATTAGTGGAGAATATAATTGTTATGATGAAACTTTAAGCCTATATTTAGGTGAATGTCTTAAGCTTATTGGCTCATTTGGTTCTTTTAAAATTCACCATGTTCCTCGTGAAATGAATATTAAGGCCAATAATTTAGCTCAACAAGCGTCAGTTTATAAAATTTTTGACTGTTTAGAGGAGTGTGAACCAATAGAAAAAATGATCATGTGCATCGCCACAGGAGATTGGAGGGCAAAAATAAATGATTATTTAACTGACCCTTCAAAGCCTGTCGATCGGAAAATTAAGAGACAAGCCCTAAAATATGTCTTGTTCGATGATGTACTCTATTATCAGACATTAGAGGGTTTATTGCTAAGGTGCCTTGGAGCTGAAGAAGCTATGGTAGCAATGGGTGAAGTACATAAAGGTATTTGTGGAACTCATCAATCGGCTCATAAGATGAAGTGGCTACTTAGGCGTACTGGGTATTTTTGGTTGACAATGTTGGAAGATTGCTTCAAATATTGTAAGGAATGTCAAACTTGTCAGAAATTTTGCAACTTACAATTAGCTCCAGCATCGGCTTTGCATCCAATTATCAAACCTTGGCCTTTCAGAGGATGGGGAATAGATGTAATTGGACAAATATTTCCTGCGTCATCTAAAGGCCATAACTATATTTTGGCTGCGACTAATTATTTTCTAAATGGGTTGAAGCAATACCTTTCAAGAAGGTTACAAGTGTAGAAGCTATCGAATTTGTTATGGAACATATCGTTCATTGGTTTGGAATTCCTCAAACTATTATGACTGATCAAGGCACTGTGTTTATGTCCAATGAGTTTCAAGGGTTTGCTAGAAGTTTGGGTATAAAATTGTTGAATTCATCACCCTATTATGCTCAGGCTAATGGTCAAGCCGAGTCGTCAAATAAAACGTTGATTAAGTTAATCAAGAGAAAAATTGAAGAGAAACCAAGGAAATGGCATGTGACATTATCCGAGTCTTTATGGGCTTAACGGATTGCTTGTCATGGTGCAACCAAGCTGTCGCCTTATCTGTTGGTTTATGGCTAGGAAGGTATGTTGCCTGTGGAAATTAACATCAATTCGATAAGAATAGCCAAGCAAAATGGATTGTCGGCTCAGGACTACATGGAGTTGATGATCGATAATTTAGATGACTTGTCAGAATTATATTTCCATACGCTAGATTGGCTTAAGAGAAATAAAGAAAGAGTGGCGAGAGTTTACAATAAAAATGTGAAGCCTAAGTCGTTTAATGAAGCTAACCTTGTTTGGTAAATTGTATTGCCTGTCGGCTCTAGGGATAACCGATTTGGCAAATGGTCTCCAACGTGGGAAGGACCATATAAGATTCATCGGTTTGTAGATGGAAATTCTTATATTTTGGAGATATTGGAAGGAGTGGTATTTCCTAAGGCGATTAATGTAAATACTTAAAGAAGTATCACCCAAGTATTTGGGTTGGTTCCTAATCGGCTAAGAGTAGCTATCAGTTGTAAAAAGCCAAATTAACTCGTTGTGGTTAATTCTGAATATCGACTATAACAGCAAAAGTAAACTACAGCCGATTAAAAACATCACACTTGGCAGAAATAAGATTAAAAACTTTAATCAGTTAAATAACCGATTATAAATATTCTTACAACATGTTTCAGAAATTCAGCCGAATTACAAACATTCCATCATTGTTTTTAAAAGCCGATCATATCCTAGAGTTGTTAAGCTTAGCACCAAGAGCCGACAGTGCAGCAGCAACCTTGGCGATGGTCTGTTCCACGTCATCATGAATCTTGTTATCTTCTTCTGAGCTGGGGACGGGAACGACTTTGGTCAATTGCTTTTTCACTAAGGCTATCACCATGCCCAAGTCTACTTTCTGATTCTTTCAGGCCAATGATGAAGATGTTAACTTCTCCTCGGCCTCGGCCAGTGAAGCATTGACTTTGGCTAGCTCTTCTTCCAAGGATTTTTTGGTCGACTCAAGCTTGCGTACCATTTCCTTGGTGGCCTTCAGGGATTAGGACTCTTCCTCATATCAGACCTTGAGGGCTTTAGTGTTGGCCACTAGTTTGTCGAATAGTTTTTGATCTTCATGCTATGCTGCCCGATGAGCGATTCTTGCCTTGGTCACTTCCACCGCTTCTTTCCTCTCATCGAGATGGCATACGTTTAGCAATGCAGCCATAGCCTCCTCCGGTAGATTGGCTTGCACTGTTGCTATGGCATCCCTGAGAGGATGGGTATTTTCGTGTAGGGTAGCCGATGGATTGAGGAGCAGCCTGAAGAAATTGTTCAGTTTTTCTGCCATGCCCTGGGTCGAGGTTACTTGAGCCGATGCATACTTTGAAACGGCCAAGATCTTTTGGATTTCTTTTGGGAAGTTGTCCATGCCCAGATCGACCTCATCCTCCAGATCGGACCAATCGAATCCTAGGACATTGCTCACAGACTCGATTGGCTTGGTGCTTGGCCTCATAGTAGCAGTAGGAGTGGCAGTGATGGATGGTGCACATTGGGGGATTGTAGCTTGGGGTGTCGGCTGTGATGGAAGAGGAGGCAAGTCTACTTCGGTAGGAAGGTTGGCCAGGACATCGGCTACGGATGCCGGTGGAGAAAGAGCAGGCTGCAAGAGATGTCGTAAGTCTTGTTAGCCGATTCAGTGAATGTTTCGTTGCAAATCAGTATAAAAAAGATTTGACCTAATCATTTCCTAAGGCATGCGGGGAACTTTCAGTTGATTGCTCTTGCTACCGACTACCTCTACTAGCCAATATCTTCTTGTTAGGTCAGCCACGTTTCTTCTCTGTTAAATAATCGGCTAAAAGGTTAGTTAACAAAACAGGTGACAAAAGTGCAAGATGAGACTGGCAGGTACTTACTCGGCTGTTGCATGTACTTCCAAGTCCGACAAGGATGGTGTAGGAGCGCTCAGGGTGGCTGATGAGTAGCCGGCTATCGCAATTATGATGTCTAGGAGAGGCCGTTTGCTCGATTGCCTCGTGCCCAATGATACTCTAATGGTTTTCTTGCCGGCTTGTTTTCCCTACAACATAACTCAAGCTGATCAGTAAAATTGAAGGAAAGAGGAAAATGTGAGGTATTAAAGTAAGCTACATTAGCCAATTCCTTGTCAATCGTATCGATAGAGTTTAAGTTAGTCTAACCCAATGAATCAGCGTCACTCCTAGAACTCGTACTAACGGATTCAGAAACTATTGTCGGTTCTGGTTGGTAATCTGGTAGAAAATCAGATATTACGGCCAATAGTGTACATTCTTTAGGATAAATCCTATTAGAGATTATTGACCACCATTGCTTGAACATCTCGGATTGACATTGATGAAGCAAGAAATGAGGCAAATGTTGGAGTTGCATGTCATCGGCTAGATGTATGGCTATTTGAGCAATTGATTCATGGCACACTCTGTCCCTCAGGCGTAGCCTATTGAAGAGGTAGAAGTTGGGAGGGACTTGGCCAAACCCAAATTGCCTGGTATAAACTGTAAGGTGGTAAAACTCATATGATGGTTGGAATGTCCGACCATTGGCATGTAAGCCGATAGAGAGTATGCACGGAGATAAGAAGATTTTATATAAGTCCAGTGTTTCTTCAGGCATATCTGAACTGTCAGTTGTCGGATGTAGAAAAGAAGGATAAAGATATCGATCGGCATCCTTGTATCTAAAACATTCTTTTGATGGGTAATCTTGGCTATCTAGTTCGAAAAAATGATAAATACTTGGCTACCCCAGATGGAGTCATCTTTGTGTTCGATGAGCAAAGGATGAACCATTCACCAAATGATCGACTGTCTCTAAAAGATTTAGTCTGATGCTCCAAATAGTCTTCACAAGGGGATAAAGTCGTCACCGATAAATCGATCTGAAATTGTTGGTTGAAAGCAGAATAGAGCCAAACTTGTATGAACTATAGTGGACTGCCAACATTACCGACAGAGTATTGGCCTAGTCCGATGAAGAGTTGACTTCTGATGATGTGCATCATTTGATAAAATGCACCCAAGAATAATTTTCCTAAGGCAAGCCGATGTCCTTCTACGAGTTGCTCGGCTATGACTTGATAGACTTGTGTTGGCCCAAGAGAAGCTTCGCAGAAGATGTATCGGTCAAGCCACATATTTAAGAAAGTAGCATGCTCTTTTTCCGATACAGGGCCAATCCCTTTGTTAATTTGGATATACTTGCTCTAGCCTTCTCCCTTGATTGAGATCAGTTTATGTTGTGGATTGGCGCTGAAGGGCAACAACTGATTTTCGTCTGGTTTGAGGCAGCATAACTGAGCCACGTCCAGGAGTGTTGGGCCGATTGGACCTGACTTGAACATAAAGTCGTTCAGAGTGTCCAACCAGAAATAGCATATCGTGGCCACTAAAGGCTCATTGGCTTCTGGATCGGCCAAGGAAAGAGGAAGGTACTCCGATATGCCCCTTTGCTCCCACAAGGGCATTTTTTTCATGTCTACTCTATTATACCAGTCGCGCTAGCCCTTTAAAGTCGTCATCCAAGCTCTAAAACTTTTACTCCATCCATTGATATTGTACTCAGGAGCATGAAGAGGAAGCCTAGGTATATTCCGTTCTATGATAGCCGATGGATCTAGGTTGCCTAACGGACCTAGGTAAAACTGGTTTTCACTATCGAGCACAGGGATAAATTCCTAGTTTGAGTCCATTGTCCTTGAGCTGATGAGATGAAACACTAGCAGAGGAGTCTTGAAAAAAAGGAAAATGAGTAAGCAAGCTGACGATGAGGGGTGCGAGAGCTTAAACGCATGATAATGATGGGAGAATGGGCCCCATATTTATAGGGAGTGAAAGGAACAATAAAAGGTGGGAAAATTTCCCGAAGCGATGGTTGCGGTTTTGGTGAACATAGTGCTCTTTAAAGAATTGCGGCATGATTAATGGAGGCGTTACCAAGGGTGGCAACAAAAATAATAAGATTAAGCCGATCATGGTTAAGCCGATAAAGGTGATTTTTGGAAGATAACATGTTATCTCCGAAAAATAGGGGCATATGTTTGCACCAAATTTTGGTCAGTATAGCTGATTTGGAAGATGGAGTCCAGATCTGGATAATTCCAGTATGGAAATTGAAGATTTGGAAATATATGACTGATTTTGGGAAGTAACTTAGATTTCTATGTGTAACCGACATCGGTCCAAATAAGGAGTCTTATCTGTGGGAGGTGGAGGCCGATACGGGTCATGTTTGGCAACGTATTGGAGAAGGGTATGATTGGTCTGCATGCTATAAATGGAGGATCAAGGGCAAGCCAAAAAAAATCAATCAAACAACTCGCATCTACTTTTTATAAACTTTTCCTGTCAACTAGGAGTAGCCTTGTAATTTAGATCTCTTGTAATTCGTCGTTGATCAATAAAGTTGTGCATCGCTGATTGTTAATCTTCTCTGATTATGCCAGGTTTAGTTTTCTCCGATCTTGTTATGCATCGCCTTTTTGGGAAAAATCTACCTTTAACAAGCATTTAATCAGCTCTAACAAGCTGTTTAGACTTATCCTCACTTGCAATTTAATCGGCTTTGAGTAGCTATTTAAATTCTTGCCAATTATCACATTAGATCAGCTTTGAGCATAATTTCTATCCATTTTGCCGATTGCAGGATCAAATTTGCTGGCACGCCTCGAACCTCTTGAACCTAGCGTTCATGTGTGTTTGAGGCGATCAATCTGTCGTCATATTTTTCGACACCAACACATATACATACTCGATAAATAAAAATTCAAAGTAGCACATATGAGTAGCATTTAAACATAAGTCTACGTGACCGATTTTTACAACAAAAGGGGCCGACCGGCCAAATAGTTTCACAATTAAAAAACTTCACGACGGGTGTAAGAGTGAGAAGGCAACAAGATCTAGCTAGTATGCCTCTCCCATCCACAGGCAATTGACTAGGGTAGGATCCTTAGCAATTGGTATCATTATCACATAAACCCGTGGCGTAAAAGTATCCATACGATGGGTTCTGTTCCTCATCTATTGCATATGTTCAACAAGCAATGGTGAGTATAAAAATCATACCCCACAACAATTTTAAGCAAACGTTATGTAGCATTCAAGGCTATGTCAATGGAATGGCTATCCTTCTAGGTTTTCCAATGTTGCATAGAACAAGCTTTCACTTGCAATATTGAAGAGTAGATTGTATTTGGAAAGTTGTAAAAGCATTTGACATTTGATAACAAGTAGTAATAGAGCATATGTAACATGAATAGATGGTTGGCTTGCTGCCATAAACATTAAACCATGGCAAAATCCTTTTTGTCGGTCAAACTACGCATGAACTCCCTACCCACACACTTTCCAAACAATTTTTTAAAACATAAAACTACTTATTGTGGGATATAACCAAGCGATGTCCGTAACCAGGGTGTATGGATATTCAAATAGATTACATTCTGTAGAGGTTGTACAACTTTAATCACACGACAAAAACATCCCATCATGCTAACCATGTCACTTGATATCGGAGGCATCCGTTTGAGAGTGACAAAGCTTTTACATTGCCAGTTACAACAACCATCACCCTATGATCTGCATCTTAAGGTGTGGAGAGCTCTCCACCCTCAATAGCTTATAGTTGTGTTAGTAAGCTTTGCGTACCTTGCAAAAGCCCCTATGAACATGGAGGTCCTTTACCATGCTCGCACTAGCCCAATTTCCACGTATCAATTATCACCCATGATTAAACTTCTAGAACACAACAACTTACTATGCTGGTGCCTTCCCATAAAGGATAATATGGTTGTATCAAAATATTTGGGTCTATGGCACAATAGATCAGTCCTTAGCGACCTAGGTGAGACTATCACTATCCCACCTCTCATGCAACTGCACCGATCTCAACAACCAATCACCCAAGTATAAAGTATGTGAAGGACCATGTGGAGGTCCATCCATGTTTGTGATGAGTATTTGACTTTATGTGATCTAGGATAGATTAGATTTGAGTTTGAATTTAAAATGGATTTCAAGTTGGAAGTATTTTTGTGCCGGCATGATAGGTTACGCCAGACCAAGTTTAATCGGTTTCATATTTGCGTCGGACCAAATGTTGCATGAGTTGCATTTGCGCCGGACCAGGGTAGAAATGATTTGTTTTGCGCCGGACTAAGTTAGGATATACTTCACGTTTGCGCCGGAACAAAGGGAAATGAGAAAACAGAGAGTTTTCCTTTTGCGTCGGACCAAGGGAAATGACAAACAGAGAGTTTTCCATTTGCTCCGGACCAAGGGAAGAGGGAAACAGAGAATTTCCCAGTTGCGCCGGACTGATTTTTTCGCGCCGGACCAAGTCTCAGTGAGTTTCATGTTTACGCCGGACCGGTTTTGACAGCCGGCAATATTTAGCATTTTTGAAGGTCTTTCCTTGCTCAAAAAATTATTTGGTCTAAATGAAAATTGTAGAGAATTTCAAGATGCATCTTTTCCATGTTGACAAGTTTTTCATATGAGCAACATAAAAAATCATAAAAAATTAAGAAGATTACTGCTGTATTGAAAATAGGATGAAGTGTTTTGGTCCGTTTTGGTCTGTTAGAGCTGGGTCCATGGTGGAACCAAGAAGGGTTTTATTTTCTTTGTGGATGTAGGACTTCATTTGGTGGTCATGGTGAGGCGAAGGGAGGCTAGAACTTGGCATGGGATGGCCGGAGGTTCAAGTTGGCCGGATCTTCGCCTTAAGATGGCTGGAGATGAAGTCGTTGCAGTCCCAAGAGACGAGAGATCAGTGGAGAAGCTAGCTTATCACTACTTGGATCAAGGAGAGCTGTTGGGTTGCAGTTTTGGAAGATAGAGTAGTGGATAAGTGTAGCTTGCTTTGAAATATGTGCAAAATCCTTTATGGTAGTGGGTTTTGAGTTTACCTGAGAGTACCTGGGAGTAGTTGAGAGTGGTTGAGAGTGACAGTGTGGGAACAAACCCTGGCTCTTGGAAGTTAGCTTAGGATTGAAGCAAGACATCCAAGGGTGGGAATTGATCCCAGGACACTATAAATAGAGGGGAAGGGGTAGCCTCCCCTGTGTGGAAGTTTTAAGAGAAATTGTTGTTGCTCTCATGAGCTTTGCCCACATGTTGTAAGGCTTTGTAAAATTTCCATCTAGAAATTACAAAGATCTTTCTCCCTATTCTGAATTTAAATTCTGCACTTACATTGTGTCTTTACTTCATGCAATTTAAATTCAGTATTTACATTCTCGCTTTTACCTTATGCAAGTTAGATTTGCCTCCTCTCCTTCTACTTGCTTCTGGTTCTTGTTGCCAAGAATGAGAGATTGATTGGATGAATCTTCACTCAGATCATATCCCAATCCTCTAGGCAATCTTGGTTCAAGTTCTGCAAGAAACAGATCTTTTGTCCCTTCATGATGAATTATTGATTGATCGAGTTTTGATGTTTATCCTTGTCATTCCTTGCTTGCTGTGACTTGTGAGAAGGCATTCAAGTCTATCTTGAACATTAGAATCTCACGAGCAAGTCTAGATCACAGATTTGCTTTTTGCTTATTCTTGGTGGATTTTCCTTCTCAGGGAAAAAGGGCGGAACTTTGACGTTGATTCTCCAAATCGATGGTTGGAATAGGTTCCTGACATCCTAAGGATCACATCTACGAAGTTGCATGGCCACTGGATCATTAGATTCAAAATCCCACTGATTTTGCTTTTGAGGTCGTGCTGTTTTCAAAACACAGTTTTTACTGCGTTTTGTTTTCTCTAGTCTCTGTTCTTTTCAAGTAGTGCTTTGTTTGGGTGGTATTTATACAAGTGGTGGGAAAATTTGTTTTGGGATCATTCACCCCCCCTCTGATCGCCATTCCGATCTTTCAATTAGTATCCGAGCCGGTTTTGCTCTTTTATAGATCTTGACCGGTGTCAAGAGCCATGGAGATGGACAAGTATTCCACCAAGCCTCCTATTTTTGTTGGAGTTGATTTTTCGTTTTGGAAATCGCAGATGGAGTCATACATCACTGCCTAGGGCTTCCTAATATGGCAAAAGGTGAAACTCCCGTATGAGGTTCCTGCTGATGAAAACGTCAAGGCCGAAAATATGGCTGACGTTGAGGCGAATGCTAAGGCAAGGAATATTCTCATATATGGTATTAGCCGTAGTGAGTATGATAGGATTTCTCACCTCCGTTCCGCTCACGAGATTTGGGTGACCCTCGATGCTTACCATGAGGGCACTACTCAAATCAAGACTGTGAGACAGGACCAGTTCAAGCGTGAGTTAAACAAGTTTGAACAACATGCTGGTGAGAGTCTTGACGAGTGCTTTGGTCGGTTTACGAATATTTTGAGCGACCTCCGAGCAGTCGGTTGCATATACCCTGACTCGGACAATGCTCGACATTTCTTGATCGCACTCGATCTTCGAGTTTGGGAAATGAAAGTGACCACCATCAAGGACACTACCGACTTGTCGACTTTGACTCTTGATGGGCTTTACTCCTGTCTCAAGACTCATGAGATCGACGTCGTCTCTTGCAAGACGAAATCTGAGTCGATGACCTTGGTCATTGATCCCACTGGATCTTCCATTGATCTTTCTGCTGGTTTCTCTCTTTCTGCCCTTTGCGAGCTAAGCGATGACCAACTGGAAAAATTTCCAGAAAATGAGCTTGCTCTTCTTGCTCGCAAATTTTCACATGCATACAAGAAGGTCAGAGAGAGGAAGAGAGGTGGCATGATCACTTGCTTCGAGTGTGGTGGCCCCAACCACATTCGGGCCAATTGCCCTAAACTGGAGAAGGCAAAGAACGACACCGGCGGTTCGACAAAGAACGACTACATCGACAAGAACCGCAACAAGAAGCCTCCAGTTCGCGAGCCGGCACGTGAGAAGAAGTACCGCAACTTCTCCAAGAACAAGAAGCTCTTCCACCACGTCCTCGTCGCGCTTGACGACATCAACCTCTCCGATACGGAGACATGGAGCGACGAGGGCGAGGATGAACCGCAAGAGAAGAAGAGCGGCGACGACTTCTCCGGCATGTGCATCATGGCCGACGCCAACGGCATCAGTGACTCCGTGCTCTACAACGACTCGGACGAGGTACCCTCCTATGACCAGCTCAATGAAGCTTTCTGCAAATTAGGAAAATTTCATGCTAGAGCTAGAGCTAGGTGTGTGGAGCTAGAGAAGGAAGTAGGTACCTTGAATCGAGAGTTAGCTTTTCTTAGATCTTCTCCCTCTCGAGTCACTAATTACTGTTCTTTGTGTGATGCACTTCTTATGGAGTTGGAGAACCTAAGGACTATGCATAATAGTGTGTTATCTGAACTAGATAGTTTTAGGTTGAAGAATGCTAGCGATGATTCTGTTGATGCTATTGCACTAGATGCTAGTTTTCTTCATACTCACTCTACTCCATCATACTCTAATTGCCCTAAATTGCTTGCTGAAATTAATGCCATGAACGATCACCTTAGGAAGCTTTCTTCTAGAAACGATGAACTTGAAATACATGCCTCTAAGGACCAAGTCAGCTCATGTAAGGGCTGTAGGCAACTAAAACTTGACAATGAATCACTAAATGTCAAGTGTGCTAAACTTGCTAAGGACTTACTAGATAAGTCACAAGAAAGTTGGTTGCGATGTAATGTGATTGAGGGGGACTTGGATAAAATCCATGTCGAACTTAGAAAGAAGTTAGAAGACCAAGTCCATAGGATTAGAAATACGTCGTGCGTTTCTTGTGAGGCCCTCAAGATTGAGGCAGCCGTGTTGAGGGAGAAAAATGTATGTGCTGAGAGAGCTTCCCTTTCTGGTTCTTCTTCGTCCTCTTTTTCCTGTTCTTCATGTGCCTCTTTCTTCCGGGAGTGTGAGTATCTCATGAGCACTCTCGAGAAGTTTGTAGGAGGCAAGAAGAAACTCAATCTTATTCTAGACCAATCCAAGATTAGCAGATTTAATTAGGGTCTAGGATTTGACCCCTTGGAGCATGCTCGGGTGCATTGTAACATCCCGAAAAATGCAATAATATAAAAATTCATATTTTGAATTTGAATATATTTATTTCTGATTTTTCCTAACATGATTGGAATTTATTTGGATTTCTTTGGATTTTTGTATTGAATGAAAAATTAAAGAAATGGAATTAAAGAATGGATAATGGTAAAAAGATAAAAAGATAAGAGATAAATTTTGGAAAAATTACCATGGAACCCTAACCACTTTGGTAACTCAGTAAAATCAACAAGTAAAATTTTATGCACAGAAAAAAATGGGTAAATAACATTAATGTCACCTCTTTTTGACTAGAAACAGTGCTAGTCAGAATTAATGAAAAATATTCGAAGATTATCTGGATCTGGAAAAATTACCAAAGCACCCTCAGTACAGTGTTTACACCTGGTAAAAATCTTAGGAATTGATCATGTCGGCAGAGCCCTCTAATAATTCAAAAACAGAAACAATTAAAAGCTGGAAATCTTCATGTCAGATTTTTAATAAAATAAATACCCAATGTTTTGATTTAAAAATTTTACAGAGACATCCTTGACCTATTTATAACCCCTCATAAAAGTTTCAAAAATAAATAATAATTTTTGAACCTTTAAATAAATACAAAACCGAAATTCAAATCCTGTAAAAACCTACAGTGTCAGAATTTTTATAATTTAACCATGTGGTATTTTAATCTAAAATTTTTAATGAAGGTTAAAAACTGCCAGTATAGGTCGGTCAAAAAGTTTTACAAAATTACACACTGATTTGATAGCGATTTGAATGATCACATGGAGCTGTCTCGCTGAAGTTTATCCTCTGCCTCACTTTCACTCACCGACGTGTGGGCCATCCCCTTGTCCGTAACGGCTCGTTGGAAGGAACGGAAAAACCGGTCTCTCTCGCTGCCGGTGGCCCGGGGTCCACTCGTCACCCCCGATTTCACACCTACTCCCTTCTCCTTTCTTTCTCGCAGACTCGAGCCCTCTCACGCCCGAGACTTCACCGTCTCTGCGTCTCGGCATAATTTGTGTCGCCTCGAGCTGGTTGTCGCTGCCACGTCCATCCTCGAGGCTCGTCGCCATGCCCCGACCAGTGAGTCTTATCTTGCCGACAAGAGACCGTGCGCTGCTTCGCCCGATCGACACAGAACCGCCGCAATCGGAGTCCGCGTTCAAATACTGTCGTCGCTATCCGCACTCGCCTATAAAGATTGGATGAGCACCGCATTTAGTCTCCTCATCCCTTAGCCGCCTCTAACTTGAACTCAAAGCCAGAACCCTCTTCCTCCGCCATTTTCGTCCAGAGCTTAGAAAAGGGGGGAGAACCCGATTCCGGCTTCTCGGTGAGAGACACTCAAATTCCTTGAGCATAGCTTGTTCTAGTAGGCCCTTAAGCCCATCCCACGATTCTATTTCAGTCTCCATCGCTTATAGCGTCACCACCGCACTTGCTTTCTTCCCCACGGCCGGCGCACGGTGGCGGCCCAAACCACCGCGTCTCCGAGCGAATCGACTGCAAAAATGGAACCCCGGCGTCACGTGGATGCTTAGAACGCCACCGATTCCGCGGATTCGCTTCTATTTCTTCGCCGACGAGCTTCACTTTCTTCCACCGCCGGTCGCGGTGGCGGCTCGCTCGACCATCCCGCCGTGAGCGACCCCACCCACGTGTGCGCCGTGACCCCTCGGTGCCTTCGTGCTACCCATCCGCCGAATCCCGCCGAGCTTCGTCGCCGTCGACCCTAATCGCCGCCCTGCTTTGGTCGCTGCCGTGGGACCTCCTTGTCGATCGGCCAAGCAATCTCGATCTGATGGTAAAAGACGTTTTCAACTCGAAACGATTTCCAAATTCGATTAATCTCCAAAACCGAGCCGTTTTCAAATGTTTGTAGATTTTGCGTTATAGCTCCAATTTAGATGAAATCAGTTTCTATATTCATGTAAAATCAAGTAGTTTCAGAATATGCAATAGCATTTTGAAAATGTCTCGGATAAATTTGAAATTCAAATTTAAAGAAAAGGTTTAAAGAAGTGCTTCATATTAAAAAGTTGTAAACAAACTTAAAAATAAATGGAACCAATTTTAGTGAAAAACTCATGCTTCCAGAAGTTCAAATATATAAAAATATTTAAGTTTCATTATTGTTTGAATTACCTTCTAGTAAAGATTATAATCAATGTATTAGAAAATTCAAATAAACATAATTTGAATAAAAGGAACATGAAATAAGAAAAATTGATATCTAAATATTAGCATGGCAGTAGAATACCTTACTTTGCCAAGATAATTAATAAATGAACTTGATTTGAATTAACTTGAAAAATATGAAAAGATTTAAAACATAAAGTGCATGTATATATGTATAGAAAGTGGAATATTTAAAATAAGTCAAATGAATTCAAATAGTAACCAAACCAGTTTTATTATACCTCTGTCATTGCAAGGATCTCAGATATAAAATAATATTTAAATATTATTACATAAAACAATAAGTGATAAATAATTAAAGTGTTAATAATTGCATAATTGGAATAGTTGTAGCTATCGCGAATAAACTTCAAATTTGATAAAACCAAATCCTATAGCTCTGAAAAATAGTACCCTTACTGATTAGGTAAAAATATCTTATGTTAGTGCTAGGTTGAAATAAAATAATGTTAAACCCTAATGATCGTTTATAGGAAAAAAACATTGCGGATAAAAGCCAATGGTCGTAAAACCAACTATAAACCACTTCTAATATCATACCCTGTTAATGCCTGAAAATGAGTAGATTATCCTAGGCGGTGTAGTCGCAATCTAATATCAAAAGCTGAACCCTTATCGAGTAATAAATTGAACTATCAAGCTTTTTCATCAATCCGTAGAACCCCTCGTCTAAATGCAAATGTATTAGAAATAAGTTTAAAAATAATATTTGGGATATGTACTACCATATTCTAGAAACATATTTCATTTACAACTTACGTTTCAATTAAATCTTGCTAGTGAATACCCCTAAAAGTATGTTTGTCATAACCCTTAATGTCACATAAGCGTTTTCAGTTTTGAAAAGAATATCTCGTTTAAACACTAAAATGTATGATATCAGCCTAGATTTGTTCACCAAAGTATATGCTATCCAATTCAGAAGAAATAACCTTATTCCTTCATGTTTTGCTTAAAAACTTTAATAGTCAAATAACCCTTAGTTGTATGTTTAATAAACCTTGTCATAGCAAGAATAAGTGATCCTAGTAATAAGGAATTTGTAGTTAATAAATTTGTATCACCGAATCTTCTTAAAACTATAAATAAATCTAATTAGCTAGCTTATCACTCATAACCTATTAAGAACCCTTCTTATGCAAATCTTAAAGCTAAGTCTTTGTTAGCGTAACCTTAACTAGTATTTTAATTCTTTTAATCCAAATAATTTTAGCATCTATAATTCAAATCGTAAATACTAGAATTCATAATTTTAGCCTCTTGAATTAAGTAATTCAAGAATAGATAATCTCTAAAGAAAACCTGTTTTGTTTATCATGAAGTCATTAAGTTTAAGAATAAAGTAATTGCTTAAATAATTCAAACTCTAAAGTATTCTGTTTTACGCAATGAATCTTTATTTGATTTTACATCATCTTCTTCTTTTCGTCCTTATTGAAGTTTATTATTTGCTATATTTTCCGATCGATCGACGTAGAATTCGACGTCCCTTCCTTCGTCGTGCCTCCGTCGTCTGCGATCGCGTCTTAAATCGTAAGCGATATATAAGCAAGGCAAGCACCCCTTTGACCATCTTGATCCCAGATTTAATTTGCATTGTGTTTATTAAAATGTTTCATGCACGCGTTTACTTTTTGTAAATTGCTATTTTGTGGTCTTGGTAGTTATACCTTTTGTCTCATGAAACTTCCTTGATAAGTATCAATATGTGAACCTTGATAACCATAGATTAAGCTTAGACAATTACTTAATGTCGCCTGGGTATATCGATTACTTTTATCCATGCTTAGCCATGCTTTTAGAACAACCGAGAATGATGATCGATCAAAACTTGTTTCTTAAGAAATGGAAAATGTTGGAAATAAAGTGTTGGTTATGGGTATGTTGATTAAAACCCAAAATAAAACTATGGTTTTGATGCGGCGATTATTGGCAATAGCCGGAGGTGCAGAGGATTTGCACGTAGTTAGGGTGGAGTATCGCCCGTGTCGGATTAAGGACCGAGCAATGGGGCGCTATAGATCCAAGATTTTCGTACAACCACGAGGGCTTGTATGGGCGGGTCTTAGCCTATTAAGTTGTTTAGGTGTGGCTTTGCATCTAAGGAAGGCGGGAGTTATGCACGAGCATTCGGTTTGAGTCTGTCTGTAGGGGTTTACTTACCAATGCAGCGGTGTACGCCTTGCCGTGGGCGTAAACGTGGTGTTGGGTGTGATGTGAAAGGAGCCACGTCTTGGGTGAGTGTTTCGTTTCTATGGCGAGGTCAAGCGTCCGGGCTGGTTCAAAGCCACATCTAGATAATGTAACGGCTCTGTATGATCTCCTTGCCGACACACCAAAGGAAGTGTGTTAACGATCGGCAAAAGAGGTTGATCATTCCTTGTGGGTAAAGTCGTACACCTCTGCAGTGTAAATCTAATCGATTAGCCGTGTCCACGGTTATGGACACTTGGTGAAGTCATTCCAATGTTAGAATGCTTTGGTATTTTCCAAAATTGGGTTTTGGTTTGGAACCTGTTTTATCAGCTTTTGTTTCATGTCAAAGGATCGACATTATTGGATTCCATTTCTAGATTATTCGATATTCACGATGGGTTGTGAGTATTACTTATGCTTTACTTATTTCATATCAGTCAATTATGCTTTTACAAATTCCGTTTGCAAATAACTTGTTTTACAATGTCAATTCTGCTTTATGCAAATTAACTGTAGTAGCCTCCTTTGAAATGGCCTGCATATATTATAGGCTTTGCTCAAGTCTTGCGGAGTACGAAAGTACTCACCCTTGCTTATATGTTGTTTTTAGGTGGATAATTTAGCGAAGCTTCGAGGATTCCTTTTCATCGCAGGTTGCGGGATTTTCTTCATCGAATCTTTCTAGGGATTATGCCTTGTCAGTTGCCTGCGGGTTTTGGATGGGCACACTACAAGACCTTGCTTCTTTTGCTGCTATATCTCTGAGTTGTAAGATTTTCTTTAAATAATAGCTTCCGCTTAATATTATGTTGTATGGTTGTGATTCCAATTGTTGTAAACATGTGAGTGCTAGCTCTTGATCCGAGGAATGGCACGAGAATCACATGGAGGTTCTGTTCATCGAGCGGGTCTCACAAAGACATTGGTATCGAGCTATCTTGTTGTAGGATAAACCCTAGATAGAATGGTCGTTAGCATTGGGATAAGCAAATTCAAAATCTTATGTTTCAAAGTTATCATATTTGCAAAATGTAGATTTTGCTATTCTCTCCTCATTCTTAAGATCTTATTCTTACCACTACTTTCATTTTGATTTGTAAACAAATTCTTCTCATTCCTTAAAGATAGTTTATCCTCGCTATTGTTTCTGAAGATGTCTGAGGTATGTCACTATCTTGCTTGCAAATGAAGGCTACATGGTTTACGCCAACAATCTTATTGGAGCCGACAACGCTTCACTAATCTCGACAATGCAGAAGCAAAGCTCAAGAACCTCTCATGAAGAGACGACTTCACCTAGCGATAAAGTGCAGAAGGATAGAATATATTATGACTTGCCTTAAAATAGGAACCCTTATACATATAGCATATTATTTCGCTCTAGTTATATAAAGCATTTTAATGTGGTATTTATAACTTGCTATTTGAAAATTGGTTTTTATTTTGGTTGTTAGGACTGATTTATATGTGAACTTAACCGCTAGGTTAAAGTTTCACAATAAGTTGTCCTCATGTATAAATATGTAAACTTAACCCATAGGATAAATTGGAAATCATAAGATAGCTTATCTCTTCTTTCTATAAAAATTTCTTCCAAACTTATCCTTTCTTTACGTAGAACTTCTCACTTGTGAAACCATTATGGTTAATCAAGCCTCAACAGATTAATAGTATAGTCTCCATGCCATTTCTGGCATTTCCAGAGATTACACTATCCGTATATAAATCAAGGTCAAGATGCTATTAACGACCAACTTACCTAGGTCACTTTTGGCTAGTTAAAATTTAATTTTTCCAATAATAATTCTTAACCATTTACCTCATTACATTGTCTAGATTATATACCATGAAAATGAACTATAACCCGAGAAGTTCTATACTTCTAAATAGAAACCTTGAGATGGTTGTAAAAAAAAAATAATAAAATAAATAAATAAATAAATTGAAAATCCTATTTTCTAATAGGAATATAAAAGAGCAAGACATTAATTGTAGATGTACTTTTTCCATTTGTGAGATTTAGTTTCTTTATCTGTACACCCTTCCTTTTAATGGATAATTCATATACCCATTTCTTCCTTGTAGAATTTTCTCTCTTCACTTCTAGTTATCCTATCTAGAAGAAACTCTCTCCTTATGCTTAATAAAACTACCGACAAATCTTTTGAAAACAATTACGTAATAAATCAATAAGCGTAGTGACGTCTACATCAACAACTCGAGAATAGGGAAGTAACAAAGTGTCACAACCATTGACTTCATGGAAGTTTTGGAGTACTAACATGTTGCAAGTAGTATAAAGATTAAAAGAAAGTCGTCGTCGAATGGCTTATTTTAAAAATAGTACTATCCAAATGACACATTATTCTAATGCATAGTAAACCTCTTGTGCAGAGATACATATGGTTAGGATAAAAAGAAAAAAACTTAGATACCCTCCGCATACTAAGTTGAGCATATATATATATATATTTTGTGTTGTTGCAATTTTAAGTTTTGAAACTTCAGTATTGCTTTTGGGTTACTCTCGTAAATGTTAAACCATTAGGTGGAAATTTACGATGTGCCAACCCTTATTTAATAAGAAAATCTAATTAAGAAAATTTTAAGGAACGAAAAGTTGCCTTATGAACTAATAACTAACAAATAACCAACCTTGAAACAATGTTTTAAGGAATGAGACACTGCCTTATAAATTAACAAGCAATTGCCAAACCCATATATAGGCTATTCTCAAAATAATATTTTAAGGGACGAAAAGTTGCCTTGTAACCCAACAAGATTGCATCTAAGTAACCTGGTCCTAATAAATATCGTTGCAGGATGCCTGCGGCACAATCCATTAATGCATCCGCAAAAAGTAATGAGTTTTTCAGCCTTTGTAATCGACTTTCGGCTCTTCCCAAATAACTCTAGTTGAGATGTATTCTTTCAGTCGTCTCAAACGTTTTAACATACTGTGTACCTCACCTTAAGTTAGCTTATTTTGCTAAAGATTCTCGGTGTAAATTGCTAGCACTCCTCATTCACTTTGTGAAAACCAGCAGAATTCCATCTAAATAACTTTTTCATAATAATCATTGTTGCAGGATGCCTGTGACAAGATACCTCAGCAAAACTATGGAAAGTGAAGCCATGCTAAGCTTTCAGCCATCAAATGATAATCCTGCCTTAGTCCTACCAAATTCCCAACATCTAGAGCAGAACATTTCCAACTTTGGTGAAATTCTCGCCAGAAGAGGAAATGGTTTAGATCAGAAACCTACTCCTACATCACACTCGACACCTAAACGATGTTCTTTGAAATGTTACCAACCCAGCCAATCCGAAGATCGTGCTTGCATTCGCTGTGGAGAAATAGGACATACTGCTGATGAACATGCAATCAATTGTTCTAGCTGTGAAGGAAATCATTCTCCTGGAAAATGTCCTATGAGCAATATCACTTATTACCTTTGTGAAGGTCATGACCATTGCCCAGCTCAATGTCCCCTAGATCCGATAGTTGCCAATACAATTCAGCATCAGCGAGAGAAATTTCGAGCCTTAGTTGCTCAAGATTTGGCAATCAGAAGAGAAAAACTAGCTACACAGAAAATATTGCCTAAGGAGTTAAAGAAACAACACATAGACTTTGATCACCTTCATCCAGGAAGTAATAAATGGCCATCGCCATCAGCATGTTTCTTGTGTGGTGAAAAAGGTCATTGGGCAAGGAGATGTCCGCAAGTTGAGATTAAAAAGGAAGGTGGTATTGAGAATCCAATCATACCCATCAAGATGCCACAAGAGAAGCGTGAGTGCTTCAACTGTCACAAGAAGGGTCATCTTGCTAAGCGATGCCCGCAAAAAGAACAAATATTTCCTGCAACTATGGTCATACCAGAGGCTACATCAGTTAAGATTATAACCCCCAAGAGTAGGAGGAACAAAATCTGAATCAGTTTACTCGAAGAATCAGTTAAAGAAAAGACGCCTGAATGAAGACGCTTGCCCCAAAAGCATCTGCTCAATTCCACCTCAATTTCAACCATCATTTGTTCATTCCTCCAACAACATCGGTGAACACCGTCCGGTGCTCAAGACCGGGCAATCACATTATTTGCTTTTGCTATCGTGAACGTGGACATTATGCCAACAAGTGCCCAAAGAAGAAGCAAAATCCACCTCAACCCCATGAAGCCAAACAACAGCAGTCGCAAAGTCGACATCAAGGCCAGCAAGACCCTATTTCTGCATTCACTCCAACTCAAGACATCAATCATGGCATACGACACAATGCGGTACATCTCATATAAATATAGTTTACGTCGAACTTAGATTAATTTGAAATCATTGTGTCTAATCTTAAAGTAATATTTCGATAAGCGGAATATTGCCTTATGAATTTAACTGAACTCTCATCAAAATATATCTTATCTTAATCCTTCCAAATAGCCGGTAGGATGTTAAGTGTCAAACTTTCGTTTTCATTTTTAACCATTGTCCGATCAATCCTCCATCTATTTTATAACATCGGTGAATAATCTTTCTATTGTTTGAATAAGATGGACAACGTCGCTTTGTGTCAATCTAGAAGAACCTCATCACTTCGCCAACACGACCAAGAAGAGTTCATCATCTCATCAAGGGTGAAATCAGTGATTTCAAAGTTATATCAAAGACCTAGGAAGCGTCAAGTACCTAGAACAACCCCGCCTCGATGTCGGGCTTATGTAAAGATCTTCCTTATGTAATTACACCGACACTTAATATAATATCAAAACGTCCTTTATATGTGCAATTCCATAATCAACCCTTTTCGCTTTGTACATTATATTCTTTCATATTTGCCAAATGCAAAGAAAATCAAAACCCTTTGTCTATCAAGATGATCAAGTAAGTTAAATCGTCGGGATCATTTTATAATCCTCTTACCTCAACCTAAATTCTTGACTTATCATACTTTGTTTGCAATCTAAAGACAACCTAGAATAACATTCATTCTCATCTAATTTAAATCAACTTGTTGTTAAATCGTGCAGATCAACCATTATATTCAAATATCATTTCTTGATGATAATATTTAAATTCTTCCCAAATGAATCAAGTAACAAACATTAATTCTTTCCCCTCAAATGTTCTAAACATATCACGTGTCACTCTTTAAATTAGATTATCATTATTAACAATCCTAGTTATGCAATCAAAAGAGATATTTAGTAATATTCCTCATCTGCTTACGCGAAAACCAAATAGAAATCTTCTCCACTCTAGTCACATCACCTTGGAATCGCAAGAACGATGTTTTGCAAAGCAACTATACTGGAAACAAGAAAATGAGGAAACAACAAGACCACATCCGAGAAAGAATTTCCTAACCCATTTAGTCCTTGCAAATCTCGGGGACGAGATTTCTGTAAGGGGGGTAGATTTGTAACATCCCAAAAAATGCAATAATATAAAAATTCATATTTTGAATTTGAATATATTTATTTCTGATTTTTCCTAACATGATTGGAATTTATTTGGATTTCTTTGGATTTTTGTATTGAATGAAAAATTAAAGAAATGGAATTAAAGAATGGATAATGGTAAAAAGATAAAAAGATAAGAGATAAATTTTGGAAAAATTACCATGGAACCCTAACCACTTTGGTAACTCAGTAAAATCAACAAGTAAAATTTTATGCACAGAAAAAAATGGGTAAATAACATTAATGTCACCTCTTTTTGACTAGAAACAGTGCTAGTCAGAATTAATGAAAAATATTCGAAGATTATCTGGATCTGGAAAAATTACCAAAGCACCCTCAGTACAGTGTTTACACCTGGTAAAAATCTTAGGAATTGATCATGTCGGCAGAGCCCTCTAATAATTCAAAAACAGAAACAATTAAAAGCTGGAAATCTTCATGTCAGATTTTTAATAAAATAAATACCCAATTTTTTGATTTAAAAATTTTACAGAGACATCCTTGACCTATTTATAACCCCTCATAAAAGTTTCAAAAATAAATAATAATTTTTGAACCTTTAAATAAATACAAAACCGAAATTCAAATCCTGTACAAACCTACAGTGTCAGAATTTTTATAATTTAACCATGCGGTATTTTAATCTAAAATTTTTACTGAAGGTTAAAAACTACCAGTATAGGTCGGTCAAAAAGTTTTACAAAATTACACACTGATTTGATAGCAATTTGAATGATCACATGGAGCTGTCTCGCTGAAGTTTATCCTCTGCCTCACTTTCACTCACCGACGTGTGGGCCATCCCCTTGTCCGTAACGGCTCGTTGGAAGGAACGGAAAAACCGGTCTCTCTCGCTGCCAGTGGCCCCGGGGTCCACTCGTCAGCCCCTGATTTCACAGCCTACTCCCTTCTCCTTTCTTTCTCGCAGACTCCCGAGCCCTCTCACGCCCGAGACTTCACCGTCTCTGCGTCTCGGTATAATTTGTGTCGCCCTGAGCTGGTTGTCGCTGCCACGTCCATCCTCGAGGCTCGTGCGCCATGCCCTGACCAGCTGAGTCTTATCTTGCCGACAAGAGACCGTGCGCTGCTTCGCCCGATCGACACAGAACCGCCGCAATCCGAGTCCGCGTTCAAATACTGTCGTCGCTATCCGCACTCGCCTATAAAGATTGGATGAGCACCGCATTTAGTCTCCTCATCCCTTAGCCAGTCTCTAACTTGAACTCAAAAGCCAGGAACCCCTCTTCCTCCGCCATTTTCGTCCAGAGCTTAGAAAAGGGGGGAGAACCCGATTCCGGCTTCTCGGTGAGAGACACTCAAATTCCTTGAGCATAGCTTGTTCTAGTAGGCCCTTAAGCCCATCCCACGATTCTATTTCAGTCTCCATCGCTTATAGCGTCACCACCGCACTTGCTTTCTTCCCCACGGCCGGCGCACGGTGGCGGCCCAAACCACCGCGTCTCCGAGCGAATCGACTGCAAAAATGGAACCCGGCCACGTGGATGCTTAGAACGCCACCGATTCCGCCGGATTCGCTTCTATTTCTTCGCCGACGAGCTTCACTTTCTTCCACCGCGGTCGCGGTGGCGGCTCGCTCCGCCATCCCGCCGTGGCGACCCCACCCACGTGTCGTGTGACCCCTGGTGCCTTCGTGCTACCCATCCGCCGGAATCCGCGGAGCCGTCGCCGTCGACCCTAATCGCCGCCCACTTTGGTCGCTGCCGTGGGACCTCCTTGTCGATCGGCGAAGCAATCTCGATCTGATGGTAAAAGACGTTTTTCAACTCAGAAAACGCATTTCCAAATTCCAGTTAATCTCCAAAAACCGAGCCGTTTTCAAATGTTTGTAGATTTTGCGTTATAGCTCCAATTTAGATGAAATCAGTTTCTATATTCATGTAAAATCAAGTAGTTTCAGAATATGCAATAGCATTTTGAAAATGTCTACGGGATAAATTTGAAATTCAAATTTAAAGAAAAGGTTTAAAGAAGTGCTTCATATTAAAAAGTTGTAAACAAACTTAAAAATAAATGGAACCAATTTTAGTGAAAAACTCATGCTTCCAGAAGTTCAAATATATAAAAATATTTAAGTTTCATTATTGTTTGAATTACCTTCTAGTAAAGATTATAATCAATGTATTAGAAAATTCAAATAAACATAATTTGAATAAAAGGAACATGAAATAAGAAAAATTGATATCTAAATATTAGCATGGCAGTAGAATACCTTACTTTGCCAAGATAATTAATAAATGAACTTGATTTGAATTAACTTGAAAAATATGAAAAGATTTAAAACATAAAGTGCATGTATATATGTATAGAAAGTGGAATATTTAAAATAAGTCAAATGAATTCAAATAGTAACCAAACCAGTTTTATTATACCTCTGTCATTGCAAGGATCTCAGATATAAAATAATATTTAAATATTATTACATAAAACAATAAGTGATAAATAATTAAAGTGTTAATAATTGCATAATTGGAATAGTTGTAGCTATCGCGAATAAACTTCAAATTTGATAAAACCAAATCCTATAGCTCTGAAAAATAGTACCCTTACTGATTAGGTAAAAATATCTTATGTTAGTGCTAGGTTGAAATAAAATAATGTTAAACCCTAATGATCGTTTATAGGAAAAAAACATTGCGGATAAAAGCCAATGGTCGTAAAACCAACTATAAACCACTTCTAATATCATACCCTGTTAATGCCTGAAAATGAGTAGATTATCCTAGGCGGTGTAGTCGCAATCTAATATCAAAAGCTGAACCCTTATCGAGTAATAAATTGAACTATCAAGCTTTTTTATCAATCCGTAGAACCCCTCGTCTAAATGCAAATGTATTAGAAATAAGTTTAAAAATAATATTTGGGATATGTACTACCATATTCTAGAAACATATTTCATTTACAACTTACGTTTCAATTAAATCTTGCTAGCTGAATACCCCTAAAAAGTATGTTTGTCATAACCCTTAATGTCACATAAGCGTTTTCAGTTTTGAAAAGAATATCTCGTTTAAACACTAAAATATATGATATCAGCCTAGATTTGTTCACCAAAGTATATGCTATCCAATTCCGAAGAAATAACCTTATTCCTTCATGTTTTGCTTAAAAACTTTAATAGTCAAATAACCCTTAGTTGTATGTTTAATAAACCTTGTCATAGCAAGAATAAGTGATCCTAGTAATAAGGAATTTGTAGTTAATAAATTTGTATCACCAGAATCTTCTTAAAAACTATAAATAAATCTAATTAGCTAGCTTATCAGTCATAACCTATTAAGAACCCTTCTTATGCAAATCTTAAAGCTAAGTGCTGTTAGCGTAACCTTAACTAGTATTTTAATTCTTTTAATCCAAATAATTTTAGCATCTATAATTCGAAATCGTAAATACTAGAATTCATAATTTTAGCCTCTTGAATTCGTAATTCAAGAATAGATAATCTCTAAAGAAAACCCTGTTTTGTTTATCATGAAGTCATTAAGTTTAAGAATAAAGTAATTGCTTAAATAATTCAAACTCTAAAGTATTCTGTTTTCGCAATGAATCTTTATTTGATTTTACATCTGTCTTCTTTTCGTCCTTATTGAAGTTTATTATTTGCTATATTTTCCGATCGATCGACGTGTAGAATTCGACGTCCCTTCCTTCGTCGTGCCTCCGTCGTCTTGCGATCGCGTCTTCGTCGTAAACGATATATAAGCAAGGCAAGCACCCCTTTGACCATCTTGATCCCAGTATTTAATTTGCATTGTGTTTATTAAAATGTTTCATGCACGCGTTTACTTTTTGTAAATTGCTATTTTGTGGTACTGGTAGTTATACCTTTTGTCTCATGAAACTTCCTTGATAAGTATCAATATGTGAACCTTGATAACCATAGATTAAGCTTAGACAATTACTTAATGTCATACAGGTATATCGATTACTTTTATCCATGCTTAGCCATGCTTTTAGAACAACCGAGAATGATGATCGATCAAAACTTGTTTCTTAAGAAATGGAAAATGTTGGAAATAAAGTCGTTGGTTATGGGTATGTTGATTAAAACCCAAAATAAAACTATGGTTTTGATGCGGGCGATTATTGGCAATAGCCGGAGGTGCGAGAGGATTTGCACGTAGTTAGGGTGGAGTATCGCCGTGTCGGATTAAGGACCGAGCAATGGGGCGCTATAGATCCAAGATTTTCGTACAACCACGAGGGCTTGTATGGGCGGGTCTTAGCCTATTAAGTTGTTTAGGTGTGGCTTTGCATCTAAGGAAGGCGGGAGTTATGCACGTGCATTCCGGTTTGGTCTGTCTGTGGGGGTTTACTTACCAATGCAACGGTGTACGCCTTGCCGTGGGCGAAACGTGGTGTTGGGTGTGATGTGAAAGGAGCCACGTCTTGGGTGAGTGTTTACGTTTCTATGGCGAGGTCAAGCGTCCGGGCTGGTTCAAAGCCACATCTAGATAATGTAACGGCTCAGATGATCTCCTTGCCGACACACCAAAGGAAGTGTGTTAACGATCGGCAAAAGAGGTTGATCATTCCTTGTGGGTAAAGTGTACACCTCTGCAGTGTAAATCTAATCGATTAGCCGTGTCCACGGTTATGGACACTTGGTGAAGTCATTCCAATGTTAGAATGCTTTGGTATTTTCCAAAATTGGGTTTTGGTTTGGAACTGTTTTATCGACTTTTGTTTCATGTCAAAGGATCGACATTATTGGATTCCATTTCTAGATTATTCGATATTCACGATGGGTTGTGAGTATTACTTATGCTTTACTTATTTCATATCGATCAATTATGCTTTTACAAATTCCGTTTGCAAATAACTTGTTTTACAATGTCAATTACGCTTTATGCAAATTAACTGTAGTAGCCTCCTTTGAAATGGCCTGCATATATTATAGGCTTTGCTCAAGTCTTGCAGTCGAAAGTACTCACCCTTGCTTATATGTTGTTTTTAGGTGGATAATTTAGCGAAGCTTCGAGGATTCCTTTTAAATCGCGAGTTGCGGGATTTTCTTCATCGAATCTTTCTAGGGATTATGCCTTGTCGGTTACTGCGGGTTTTGGATGGGCACACTACAAGACCTTGCTTCTTTTGTTGCTATATCTACGAGTTGTAAGATTTTCTTTAAATAATAGCTTCCGCTTAATATTATGTTGTATGGTTGTGATTCCAATTGTTGTAAACATGTGAGTGCTAGCTATTGATCCGTGGAATGGCACAAGAATCACATGGAGGTTCTGTTCATCGAGCGGGTCTCACAAAGATTGGTATCGAGCTATCTTGATTGTAGGATAAACCCTAGATAGAATGGTCGTTAGCATTGGGATAAGCAAATTCAAAATCTTATGTTTCAAAGTTATCATATTTGCAAAATGTAGATTTTGCTATTCTCTCCTCATTCTTAAGCTCTTATTCTTACCACTACTTTCATTTTGATTTGTAAACAAATTCTTCTCATTCCTTAAAGATAGTTTATCCTCGCTATTGTTTCTGAAGATGTCTGAGGTATGTCACTATCTTGCTTGCAAATGAAGGCTACATGGTTTACGCCAACAATCTTATTGGAGCCGACAACGCTTCACTAATCTCGACAATGCAGAAGCAAAGCTCGAAGAACCTACTGCATGAAGAGACGACTTCACCTAGCAGTAAAGTGCAGAAGGATAGAATATATTATGACTTGCCTTAAAATAGGAACCCTTATACATATAGCATATTATTTCGCTCTAGTTATATAAAGCATTTTAATGTGGTATTTATAACTTGCTATTTGAAAATTGGTTTTTATTTTGGTTGTTAGGACTGATTTATATGTGAACTTAACCGCTAGGTTAAAGTTTCACAATAAGTTGTCCTCATGTATAAATATGTAAAACTTAACCCATAGGATAAATTGGAAATCATAAGATAGCTTATCTCTTCTTTCTATAAAAATTTCTTCCAAACTTATCCTTTCTTTCTGTAGAACTTCTCACTTGTGAAACCATTATGGTTAATCAAGCCTCAACAGGATTAATAGTATAGTCTCCATGCCATTTCTGGCATTTCCAGAGATTACACTATCCGTATATAAATCAAGGTCAAGATGCTATTAACGACCAACTTACCTAGGTCACTTTTGGCTAGTTAAAATTTAATTTTTCCAATAATAATTCTTAACCATTTACCTCATTACATTGTCTAGATTATATACCATGAAAATGAACTATAACCCGAGAAGTTCTATACTTCCAAATAGAAACCTTGAGATGGTTGTAAAAAAAAAATAATAAAATAAATAAATAAATAAATTGAAAATCCTATTTTCTAATAGGAATATAAAAAGAGCAGCATTAATTGTAGATGTACTTTTTTCCATTTGTGAGATTTAGTTTCTTTATCAGTACACCCTTCCCTTTTAATGGATAATTCATATACCCATTTCTTCCTTGTAGAATTTTCTCTCTTCACTTCTAGTTATCCTATCTAGAAGAAACTCTCTCCTTATGCTTAATAAAAACTACCGACAAATCTTTTTGAAAACAATTCTGGTAATAAATCAATAAACCGACAAATCTTTTTGAAAACAATTCTGGTAATAAATCAATAAACGTAGTGACGTCTACATCAACAACTCTGAGAATAGGGAAGTAACAAAGTGTCGCAACCATTGACTTCATGGAAGTTTTGGAGTACTAACATGTTGCAAGTAGTATAAAGATTAAAAGAAAGTCGTCGTCGAATGGCTTATTTTAAAAATAGTACTATCCAAATGACACATTATTCTAACTGCATAGTAAACCTCTTGTGCAGAGATACATATGGTTAGGATAAAAAAGAAAAAAAAACTTAGATACCCCTCCCGCATACTAAGTTGAGCATATATATATATATATTTTGTGTTGTTGCAATTTTAAGTTTTGAAACTTCTGTATTGCTTTTGGGTTACTCTCGTAAATGTTAAACCATTAGGTGGAAATTTACGATGTGCCAACCCTTATTTAATAAGAAAATCTAATTAAGAAAATTTTAAGGAACGAAAAGTTGCCTTATGAACTAATAACTAACAAATAACCAACCTTGAAACAATGTTTTAAGGAATGAGACACTGCCTTATAAATTAACAAGCAATTGCCAAACCCATATATAGGCTATTCTCAAAATAATATTTTAAGGGACGAAAAGTTGCCTTGTAACCCAACAAGATTGCATCTAAGTAACCTGGTCCTAATAAATATCGTTGCAGGATGCCTGCGGCACAATCCATTAATGCATCCGCAAAAAGTAATGAGTTTTTCAGCCTTTGTAATCGACTTTCGGCTCTTCCCAAATAACTCTAGTTGAGATGTATTCTTTCAGTCGTCTCAAACGTTTTAACATCTTGTACCTCACCTTAAGTTAGCTTATTTTGCTAAAGATTCTCGGTGTAAATTGCTAGCACTCCTCATTCACTTTGTGAAAACCAGTAAATTCCATCTAAATAACTTTTCATAATAATCATTGTTGCGGGATGCAGTGACAAGATACCTCAACAAAACTATGGAAAGTGAAGCCATGCTAAGCTTTCACCATCAAATGATAATCCTGCCTTAGTCCTACCAAATTCCCAACATCTAGAGCGAACATTTCCAACTTTGGTGAAATTCTGCTTGAGAGGAAATGGTTTAGATCGAAACCTACTCCTACATCACACTCGACACCTAAGCGATGTTCTTTGAAATGTTACCAACCCAGCCAATCCGAAGATCGTGCTTGCATTCGCTGTGGAGAAATAGGACATACTGCTGATGAACATGCAATCAATTGTTCTAGCTGTGAAGGAAATCATTCTCCTGGAAAATGTCCTATGAGCAATATCACTTATTACCTTTGTGAAGGTCATGACCATTGCCCAGCTCAATGTCCCCTAGATCCGATAGTTGCCAATACAATTCAAAGATCGTGAGAGAAATTTCGAGCCTTAGTTGCTCAAGATTTGGCAATCAGAAGAGAAAAACTAGCTACACAGAAAATATTGCCTAAGGAGTTAAAGAAACAACACATAGACTTTGATCACCTTCATCCAGGAAGTAATAAATGGCCATCGCCATCAGCATGTTTCTTGTGTGGTGAAAAAGGTCATTGGGCAAGGAGATGTCCGCAAGTTGAGATTAAAAAGGAAGGTGGTATTGAGAATCCAATCATACCCATCAAGATGCCACAAGAGAAGCGTGAGTGCTTCAACTGTCACAAGAAGGGTCATCTTGCTAAGCGATGCCCGCAAAAAGAACAAATATTTCCTGCAACTATGGTCATACCAGAGGCTACATCAGTTAAGATTATAACCCCCAAGAGTAGGAGGAACAAAATCTGAATCAGTTTACTCGAAGAATCAGTTAAAGAAAAGACGCCTGAATGAAGACGCTTGCCCCAAAAAGCATCCTGCTCAATTCCACCCTCAATTTCAACCATCATTTGTTCATTCCTCCAACAACATCAGTGAACAGCCGTCCGGTGCTCAAGACCAGGCAATCACTGTTACTTGCTTTTGCTATCGTGAACGTGGACATTATGCCAACAAGTGCCCAAAGAAGAAGCAAAATCCACCTCAACCCCATGAAGCCAAACAACGGCGATGCAAAAGTCGACATCAAGGCCAACAAGACCCTATCTCGCATTCACTCCAACTCAAGACATCAATCATGGCATACGACACAATGCGGTACATCTCATATAAATATAGTTTCATCGAACTTAGATTAATTTGAAATCATTGTGTCTAATCTTAAAGTAATATTTCGATAAGCGGAATATTGCCTTATGAATTTAACTGAACTCTCATCAAAATATATCTTATCTTAATCCTTCCAAATAGCCGGTAGGATGTTAAGTGTCAAACTTTCAGTTTTCATTTTTAACCATTGTCCGATCAATCCTCCATCTATTTTATAACATCAGTGAATAATCTTTCTATTGTTTCGAATAAGATGGACAACGTCGCCTGTGTCAATCTAGAAGAACCTCATCACTTCGCCAACACCTGACCAAGAAGAGTTCATCATCTCATCAAGGGTGAAATCAGTGATTTCCAAAGTTATATCAAAGACCTAGGAAGCGTCAAGTACCTAGAACAACCCCTGCCTCGATGTCAGGCTTATGTAAAGATCTTCCTTATGTAATTACACCCGACACTTAATATAATATCGAAAACGTCCTTTATATGTGCAATTCCCGCAATCAACCCTTTTCGCTTTGTACATTATATTCTTTCATATTTGCCAAATGCAAAGAAAATCAAAACCCTTTGTCTATCAAGATGATCAAGTAAGTTAAATCGTCAGGATCATTTTATAATCCTCTTACCTCAACCTAAATTCTTGACTTATCATACTTTGTTTGCAATCTAAAGACAACCTAGAATAACATTCATTCTCATCTAATTTCACAATCGTTGTTAAATCGTGCGAGATCAACCATTATATTCAAATATCATTTCTTGATGATAATATTTAAATTCTTCCCAAATGAATCAAGTAACAAACATTAATTCTTTCCCTCAAATGTTCTAAACATATCACGTGTCACTCTTTAAATTAGATTATCATTATTAACAATCCTAGTTATGCAATCAAAAGAGATATTTAGTAATATTCCTCATTCGCCACGAAAACCAAATAGAAATCTTCTCCACTCTAGTCACATCACCTTGGAATCGCAAGAACGATGTTTTGCAAAGCAACTATCTGGAAACAAGAAAATGAGGAAACAACAAGACCACATCAGAAAAGAATTTCCTAACCCATTTAGTCCTTGCAAATCTCGGGGACGAGATTTCTGTAAGGGGGGTAGATTTGTAACATCCCAAAAAATGCAATAATATAAAAATTCATATTTTGAATTTGAATATATTTATTTCTGATTTTTCCTAACATGATTGGAATTTATTTGGATTTCTTTGGATTTTTGTATTGAATGAAAAATTAAAGAAATGGAATTAAAGAATGGATAATGGTAAAAAGATAAAAAGATAAGAGATAAATTTTGGAAAAATTACCATGGAACCCTAACCACTTTGGTAACTCAGTAAAATCAACAAGTAAAATTTTATGCACAGAAAAAAATGGGTAAATAACATTAATGTCACCTCTTTTTGACTAGAAACAGTGCTAGTCAGAATTAATGAAAAATATTCGAAGATTATCTGGATCTGGAAAAATTACCAAAGCACCCTCAGTACAGTGTTTACACCTGGTAAAAATCTTAGTAATTGATCATGTAGGCAGAGCCCTCTAATAATTCAAAAACAGAAACAATTAAAAGCTGGAAATCTTCATGTCAGATTTTTAATAAAATAAATACCCAATGTTTTGATTTAAAAATTTTACAGAGACATCCTTGACCTATTTATAACCCCTCATAAAAGTTTCAAAAATAAATAATAATTTTGAACCTTTAAATAAATACAAAACCGAAATTCAAATCCTGTACAAACCTACAGTGTCAGAATTTTTATAATTTAACCATGCGGTATTTTAATCTAAAATTTTTACTGAAGGTTAAAAACTACCATTATAGGTCGGTCAAAAAGTTTTACAAAATTACACACTGATTTGATAGCGATTTGAATGATCACATGGAGCTGTCTCGCTGAAGTTTATCCTCTGCCTCACTTTCACTCACCGACGTGTGGGCCATCCCCTTGTCCGTAACGGCTCGTTGGAAGGAACGGAAAAACCGGTCTCTCTCGCTGCCAGTGGCCCCGGGGTCCACTCGTCAGCCCCTGATTTCACAGCCTACTCCCTTCTCCTTTCTTTCTCGCAGACTCCCGAGCCCTCTCACGCGCGAGACTTCACCGTCTCTGCGTCTCAGCGCAATTTGTGTCGCCCTGAGCTGGTTGTCGCTGCCACGTCCATCCTCGAGGCTCGTGCGCCATGCCCTGACCAGCTGAGTCTTATCTTGCCGACAAGAGACCGTGCGCTGCTTCGCCCGATCGACACAGAACCGCCGCAATCCGAGTCCGCGTTCAAATACTGTCGTCGCTATCCGCACTCGCCTATAAAGATTGGATGAGCACCGCATTTAGTCTCCTCATCCCTTAGCCAGTCTCTAACTTGAACTCAAAAGCCAGGAACCCCTCTTCCTCCGCCATTTTCGTCCAGAGCTCAGAAAAGGGGGGAGAACCCGATTCCGGCTTCTCGGTGAGAGACACTCAAATTCCTTGAGCATAGCTTGTTCTAGTAGGCCCTTAAGCCCATCCCACGATTCTATTTCAGTCTCCATCGCTTATAGCGTCACCACCGCACTTGCTTTCTTCCCCACGGCCGGCGCACGGTGGCGGCCCAAACCACCGCGTCTCCGAGCGAATCGACTGCAAAAATGGAACCCCGGCGTCACGTGGATGCTTAGAACGCCACCGATTCCGCCGGATTCCGCTTCTATTTCTTCGCCGACGAGCTTCATTTTCTTCCACCGCCGGTCGCCGGTGGCAGCTCGCTCCGCCATCCCGCCGTGAGCGACCCCACGTGTCTTGCCGTGACCCCGGTGCCTTCGTGCTACCCATCCGTAGAATCCGCGGAGCTTCGCCGCCGTCGACCCTAATCGCCGCCCACTTTTGATCGCTGCCGTGGGACCTCCTTGTCGGTCGGCGAAGCAATCTCGATCTGATGGTAAAGGCGTTTTCAACTCGAAAACGCATTTCCAAATTCGATTAATCTCCAAAACCGAGCCCTTTTCAAATGTTTGTAGATTTTGCGTTATAGCTCCAATTTAGATGAAATCAGTTTCTATATTCATTTAAAATCAAGTAGTTTCAGAATATGCAATAGCATTTTGAAAATGTCTCTGGATAAATTTGAAATTCAAATTTAAAGAAAAGGTTTAAAGAAGTGCTTCATATTAAAAGTTGTAAACAAACTTAAAAATAAATGGAACCAATTTTAGTGAAAACTCATGCTTCCAGAAGTTCAAATATATAAAAATATTTAAGTTTCATTATTGTTTGAATTACCTTCTAGTAAAGATTATAATCAATGTATTAGAAAATTCAAATAAACATAATTTGAATAAAAGGAACATGAAATAAGAAAAATTGATATCTAAATATTAGCATGGCAGTAGAATACCTTACTTTGCCAAGATAATTAATAAATGAACTTGATTTGAATTAACTTGAAAAATATGAAAAGATTTAAAACATAAAGTGCATGTATATATGTATAGAAAGTGGAATATTTAAAATAAGTCAAATGAATTCAAATAGTAACCAAACCAGTTTTATTATACCTCTGTCATTGCAAGGATCTCAGATATAAAATAATATTTAAATATTATTACATAAAACAATAAGTGATAAATAATTAAAGTGTTAATAATTGCATAATTGGAATAGTTGTAGCTATCGCGAATAAACTTCAAATTTGATAAAACCAAATCCTATAGCTCTGAAAAATAGTACCCTTACTGATTAGGTAAAAATATCTTATGTTAGTGCTAGGTTGAAATAAAATAATGTTAAACCCTAATGATCGTTTATAGGAAAAAAACATTGCGGATAAAAGCCAATGGTCGTAAAACCAACTATAAACCACTTCTAATATCATACCCTGTTAATGCACGAAAATGAGTAGATTATCCTAGGCGGTGTAGTCGCAATCTAATATCAAAAGCTGAACCCTTATCGAGTAATAAATTGAACTATCAAGCTTTTTCATCAATCCGTAGAACCCCTCGTCTAAATGCAAATGTATTAGAAATAAGTTTAAAAATAATATTTGGGATATGTACTACCATATTCTAGAAACATATTTCATTTACAACTTACGTTTCAATTAAATCTTGCTAGCTGAATACCCCTAAAAAGTATGTTTGTCATAACCCTTAATGTCACATAAGCGTTTTCAGTTTTGAAAAGAATATCTCGTTTAAACACTAAAATGTATGATATCAGCCTAGATTTGTTCACCAAAGTATATGCTATCCAATTCCGAAGAAATAACCTTATTCCTTCATGTTTTGCTTAAAAACTTTAATAGTCAAATAACCCTTAGTTGTATGTTTAATAAACCTTGTCATAGCAAGAATAAGTGATCCTAGTAATAAGGAATTTGTAGTTAATAAATTTGTATCACCGAATCTTCTTAAAACTATAAATAAATCTAATTAGCTAGCTTATCGGTCATAACCTATTAAGAACCCTTCTTATGCAAATCTTAAAGCTAAGTGCTGTTAGCGTAACCTTAACTAGTATTTTAATTCTTTTAATCCAAATAATTTTAGCATCTATAATTCGAAATCGTAAATACTAGAATTCATAATTTTAGCCTCTTGAATTCGTAATTCAAGAATAGATAATCTCTAAAGAAAACCCTGTTTTGTTTATCATGAAGTCATTAAGTTTAAGAATAAAGTAATTGCTTAAATAATTCAAACTCTAAAGTATTCTGTTTTACGCAATGAATCTTTATTTGATTTTACATCTGTCTTCTTTTCGTCCTTATTGAAGTTTATTATTTGCTATATTTTCCGATCGATCGACGTAGAATTCGACGTCCCTTCCTTCGTCGTGCCTCCGTAAATCTGCGATCGCGTCTTAAATCGTAAACGATATATAAGCAAGGCAAGCACCCTTTGACCATCTTGATCCCAGTATTTAATTTGCATTGTGTTTATTAAAATGTTTCATGCACGCGTTTACTTTTTGTAAATTGCTATTTTGTGGTCTTGGTAGTTATACCTTTTGTCTCATGAAACTTCCTTGATAAGTATCAATATGTGAACCTTGATAACCATAGATTAAGCTTAGACAATTACTTAATGTCGCCAGGTATATCGATTACTTTTATCCATGCTTAGCCATGCTTTTAGAACAACCGAGAATGATGATCGATCAAAACTTGTTTCTTAAGAAATGGAAAATGTTGGAAATAAAGTCGTTGGTTATGGGTATGTTGATTAAAACCCAAAATAAAACTATGGTTTTGATGCGGCGATTATTGGCAATAGCCGGAGGTGCGAGGGATTTGCACGTAGTTAGGGTGGAGTATCGCCCGTGTCGGATTAAGGACCGAGCAATGGGGCGCTATAGATCCAAGATTTTCGTACAACCACGAGGGCTTGTATGGGCGGGTCTTAGCCTATTAAGTTGTTTAGGTGTGGCTTTGCATCTAAGGAAGGCGGGAGTTATGCACGGCATTCCGGTTTGGTCTGTCTGTAGGGGTTTACTTACCAATGCAGCGGTGTACGCCTTGCCGTGGGCGAAACGTGGTGTTGGGTGTGATGTGAAAGGAGCCACGTCTTGGGTGAGTGTTTCGTTTCTATGGCGAGGTCAAGCGTCCGGGCTGGTTCAAAGCCACATCTAGATAATGTAACGGCTCTGTATGATCTCCTTGCCGACACACCAAAGGAAGTGTGTTAACTGATCTGGCAAAAGAGGTTGATCATTCCTTGTGGGTAAAGTGTACACCTCTGCAGAGTGTAAATCTAATCGATTAGCCGTGTCCACGGTTATGGACACTTGGTGAAGTCATTCCAATGTTAGAATGCTTTGGTATTTTCCAAAATTGGGTTTTGGTTTGGAACCTGTTTTATCAGCTTTTGTTTCATGTCAAAGGATCGACATTATTGGATTCCATTTCTAGATTATTCGATATTCACGATGGGTTGTGAGTATTACTTATGCTTTACTTATTTCATATCACCAATTATGCTTTTACAAATTCCGTTTGCAAATAACTTGTTTTACAATGTCAATTTCGCTTTATGCAAATTAAGCGTAGTAGCCTCCTTTGAAATGGCCTGCATATATTATAGGCTTTGCTCAAGTCTTGCAATGCGAAAGTACTCACCCTTGCTTATATGTTGTTTTTAGGTGGATAATTTAGCGAAGCTTCGAGGATTCCTTTTCATCGCAGGTTGCGGGATTTTCTTCATCGAATCTTTCTAGGGATTATGCCTTGTCAGTTGCCTGCGGGTTTTGGATGGGCACACTACAAGACCTTGCTTCTTTTGCTGCTATATCTCTGAGTTGTAAGATTTTCTTTAAATAATAGCTTCCGCTTAATATTATGTTGTATGGTTGTGATTCCAATTGTTGTAAACATGTGAGTGCTAGCTACTGATCCAGGGAATGGCACAGTAATCACATGGAGGTTCCTGTTCATCAGAACGGGGTCTCACATGCATCCTCCTACCATTGTGCGTGGCTCCAAGAGTGGTGAGATAGTGGTAGCTCCCAAAGTGAGTACCACTGTGTTTAGATCTACTGGGGTTGTCCATGGGATTTCTGATCAGAAGGTTGTTACTCATGTTGCTTCTGCCTCTAGTAAGGCAAAGTACACATGCATCTTCTGTAAGAAGGAAGAACAGGACCCTGGTAGAGATGGCCAGGATGATGCTAGACGAGTACAGTACTCCTAGGAAGTATTGGGCTGAGGCTATAGCTACTGCTTGCCATGTTTCTAATCGTGTATTCTTGAGAGCACATTTGCACCACACTTCTTACGAGTTGAGGTATGGGCGAAAGCCCAGTGTTTCTCATTTTCGTGTGTTTGGTTGCAAGTGTTTTATTTTGAAGTCTGGTAACCTGGATAAGTTTGAGTCTCGTTCTTCTGATGATATCTTTCTGGGTTATTCGACTTCTTCTCGTAGCTATAGGGTCTGGAGTTGCGATGCGCATAGGATCATAGAGACCTGTGAAGTGACCTTTGATGAGGCAAGCCCAGGAGCTAGACCTGACATTTCAGGCTCTTCTTCCTCCGAGACCATCTTTGTAGAGGATGAGGATGATGGAGATGATGGTGTTCCACCTGATCCAGTCCCCTCTACACCTGATGTGCCTCCTGTTTCCATTTTTGCACCTCAGGAAGGCCAGCCCTTGCCTTCTGACTCTCATGCAGCTAGTGGCTCTACTCCTACCTCTTCTGTGCGTGAGGTAGAGACCACTTCTGCTTCTGGACCTCCTCGTCATATTCAACGTTCTCATCCACCTGATCAGATCATCGGCGATCTGTTTGAGCGAGTCACTCGCTCAAAATCAGGTTTGTCCAGTTTCTGCTTTCACTCTGCCTTTGTTGCCTCGTTTGAGCTGAAGGATGTGACTCATGCATTATCTAACGAGTCTTGGACTAATGATATGCATGAGTAACTTGAAAACTTCGAGTGGAACAAAGTTTGGCAGCTTGTAGAATGTCCATCTGGTCATAATGTCATTGGGACCAAGTGGGTGTTCAAAAACAAACAGAGTGAGGATGGGGTTGTCATTCGCAACAAGGCTAGGCTAGTTGCATAGGAGTTTTCTCAGGTTGAGGGTCTTGACTTTGAGGAGACCTTTGCCCCTGTAGCTAGACTAGAGGCTATTAGGATCCTTCTTGCATTCTCTGCATCCCGGGACTTCAAGCTCTATCAAATGGATGTCAAGAGTGCATTCCTCAATGGCTATATTGAGGAAGAGGTTTATGTCAAACAACCTCTAGGATTTGAGAACCTCAAGTTTCTGAGTCATGTATACAAGCTTTCCAAAGCTCTGTATGGACTCAAGCAAGCCCCCAGAGCATGGTATGAGAGGCTCAAGTCTTATCTTCTCAGCCATGACTTCAAAATGGGTGTAGTAGACAAGACTCTGTTCATCAGACATCATAAGTCGCATTTTCTTCTCGTCCAGATTTATGTGGACGATATCATTTTTTGTGGCTCATCTCATTCGCTTGTGTCTCAGTTTTCTGAGGGAATAAGGAAAGAGTTTGAGATGAGTATGATGGGCGAGTTGAGCTACTTTCTTGGCTTCCAAATCAAGCAGAATCGGGAAGGTACTTTCTTGTATCAAGGCAAGTATACCCGTGACCTCCTGAGGCGTTTCGACATGTCTGATGGGAAGCCGGTGATGATTCCTATGGCCACCACTGCTGTCCTCGAGCCCGATGAGGATGGTGAGCCTACTAATCAAAAGGAGTTTCGGAGCATGATCGGCTCCCTCTTGTACCTCATTGCTTCGAGGCCGGACATACATTTCGCTGTGTGTTTGTGCGCTCGATTTTAGGCCTCTCCTCGCACCTCTCACAGCCAGGTGGTCAAGCGCATCTTCAGGTACCTTTGTGCTACCACTGATTATGGTATTTGGTACTCTTCTTCTTCTTGTCTGTCCCTTTGAGCCTTTTCCGATGCCGATTTTGCTGGCTGTAGGATAGATAGGAAGAGCACTTCTGGCACTTGCCAATTCATTGGCACTTCTCTTGTTTCTTGGTCATCTAAGAAGCAGTCCGGAGTTGCACAGTCCACCGCTGAGGCCGAGTATGTTGCTGCAGCCAGTTGCTGTAGCCAGGTGCTCTAGATGAGATCGACCTTACGGGATTTTGGATTAGAGATAGAGAGTGTGCCACTTTTCTTTGACAACACTTCTGCTATTTGCATTGCTAAAAACCCAGTGCAACATTCCCGGACCAAGCATATTGATATTAGATATCACTTCCTTAGAGACCATGTGGAGAAGGGGGATATCACGCTTCAGTTTGTAGAGAGTGACCTCCAGTTAGCCGATATCTTCACCAAGCCTTTGGATAGCTCCAGATTTGTTGCCTTGAGGAGTGAACATGGAGTCGTGAGCCCTTATGGCCTATCGTGAGGGGGAGCTGGTTTGTATATTATGCATACTATGTTTTTTTCCAGCTTTCCTTTTCTTTGTGTTTCTTCTGGGTGTTTTTGTTCTTATTTTCTTGAGTCGAGTTCACTCACTTAGACTTCTGGCATGCTTTGCATGGATCTCTTATCTTGTGCTTTAGGTTGCTATCATGCATGATTAGCTGTTCTCTCTTCTCTCTAGGTTGAGTTCCCTCACAGTCTTATAAGTCTAGCAGGTGTTGGGCCTCTTGGGTAGACAGGGTCTGTGTGCACTTCTTAGTAGGGATCTAGAGTCAGCTTCCCTATGTCAGTCACTAGGGAGATAAGAGCGAGTCTGAGCCGTAGTGAGTCTCTTCTATCTTTTCTATGCTCTATAGCCATCCAGTTTTGCAGTTTCTCGACTTCTTCTCCTCATTCTGTTTTTCTGATTGTTATTGAGTTTATTTGGGTTTTCTTTATGCCTAATCTTGATAATAACTCAACTTTAACCAGATTTGAGCTTAAAATTGATTCATTTGTTGAGGGAGAGTTTGGAAATCTGTTCATGCATTGCATTTAGACTGCATTTTCTGTTTTATGAGCTTTGTCTATTATGCAATTGACTCAATCTTCATGAAATACATCATACTATATCTTTTGAATAAAATCACTAGCTTAGATATGTCTAAGTTCATTTATCATGCTAAGCTTAATTAAAATCTGAAAAACTTGAAAGCTTTAAATGAAAACTTGATGAAACATGTTGCTTTTACTTACTAAGTTTCTTCTCTAGGGGCTTTTACCATGAATTGTGAAATTTTGGATTTCTCTAGAGTCCCTATAACAACTTGGGTGAAATTTGGTTTATCCATATTTGAGTCCTTCGAAATTGCTCATATGTGCTAAATTGAAATCAAGAAAAATTTGACTCTTTTGTGCAAAATTGATCTTAACACTTTATCTTTGCGAGATTGCTTCCCATTGCATTTGGGATGAACTTGGAATATATTGTGTATGACCAAGATCATTCTCTTAAGAGTTACTCTTGAGATGATCGAAAATGGCTTGAGTCAATCAATAAAAAAATGCAAATATCAAACACATAAGTGGGTAAAGAATGCAAATAATGTCAAACATTTGCACCCCGCTATGTTTTTCAAAGTCTTAAAGAAAATTTGCATAAATTGAAAAATGAGCTCAAAGGACCTTATATGCACTTCAAAATTCCCCAAAGTGTTGAGTAGGTTGAACTCTAGGTTTTCCATTTGATCCTTGAGTGGTTTTGCTTCTAGCTTTGAAACTTTGCTAAGTTTTGCACTTGTCAAATCTTGCTAAAAATAACACATTTTCAAAACTAAGCTTATGAGCAAAATTTGTTATTTGCCCTTGGACATGTCTTAGACTAGTCTAATCTGAAATTTATAAACTTGGTGTCATATCTTGTCATTATGATTATTTGGATAATCTTCAAAGCTCTCTTAGGTTGCATTTCATGCATACATAAAAAGGGGGGAGAAAATTCCATTTTGATGCCTTTATTGACAAAAGGGGGAGAAAACGTAGAAAATGCATCATTAAAAATGTAAAAGCTTATTTGGTTCTTATGATCTTTGTAAAATTTTGCTAATTCTTATAGATCATAATCACATAATCACATTTGGCACTTATGATTGGATTTTAGAGCTTTTTTGTGAAAAACTTGCTCTTTCCTTGATTTAGCTCTAAAATATGTCTTACCAACATGGTCATGTTCTCAGTCTATTCTCTTTGAACCATGTGTGGTTTTACAATCAAATTGCTTTCTTCTTCTCTTACTAAAAGACCGAGATGGCGATCAGAGGGGGGTGAATGATCCCAAATTAAAAATATATCCCCTAGGAAGATCACAAATGCAGATTTTCACCTAAAGAAACCAAGCCAAAATCCTTGAATATCAAATGGTAGCAAAAGAGTCAATTTTCATAAAAATCAGCCTGAGGCAGGTGCTACCGCCCTACGGGGCCGGTACTACCTGGTTACTATAGCTACAGTGAAATCAGGCATATGAACATCATTTTCAGCACAAGTTCAAATAGGAAAATTGATGTATCTTTTGATCCGTTGATCCAAACTCAACCAAACTTGGTAAATAAGGTCCTTCGGATGTCAGAAACTTATTCCAACCTTCAATCACAAGGATTGATGCCAAAGTTCCAACCTTTATGCCTGGAAATGAAGGACATACCAAGTTTCAATAAAAACCGAAAGAACTTCGATTGAGGCTTGCTCGTGCGTTTTTGATGATCAAGATAATCTTGAATGACTCCCCACACATCCCAGCAAGCACAAGATCATGAAGAAACTCAAGGTAACGCAATCTATAAGATCAAGCACTGAAGAACGCAAAGAATAACTTCTTGCAAGAAGAACGCATGGATTTCTTAGATGATTGAGAACATAAATTTAGAAGAAGAATCATTCATCAAACATCAACCTCAATAAAGATTCATAAGCATGTAGAAGGAGAGGAGGCAAATCCAAATTGCATAAATGTAAATTGCAAGAAAGTAAATGCGGAATTTAAATTGCGTAATTTAAATGCGTAACGTAAATGCGTAAAGAAAATAAAACATGAACATAAATGAAGAACATTTCATTTCTGAAAGGAGAGGTTACAAAGCCTCACATTCATGTGGGCAAAGCTCAAAGGAGCATCAAAAACCTCAAAACCTTCAAGGGGGGAAAGCTACCCCTCCACCCCTATTTATACAACTCTTGGGCCACCTACCACCCTTGGATGAGCCTCTAAACCCTAGAGCATCCATCAAGGGCTAGGATTTACCCACTCGATCAGCCATGCAAGGGTTCACCCAAAACCCACAACACATAATGGGTTTTCTTGCACGGTTCTCAAAGCACACTAACTAGACACGCTAACCTATCAACTAGACCAAGATCCAATGGTCCTCATTGATCCATGCAGCGTCTAGCTAGCATCTCATCCATTCCTTGTCTTCACGGCTTGCCACGACTTCGTCTCCGATCATCTTCCGGCGAACATCCAGCCATCTTGAACCCCCGGCCATCCCATGCCTAGTTCCAGCCTCCCTTCGTCTCACCATGACCACGAAATGAAGTCCTACATCCACAAAGACAAGAAAACCCTTCTTGATTCCACCATGAACCCAGTGCATCAATTCGATCATGAATTGGGGTTAGAACAGACAAAAACGGACAAAAACACTTCAACCAAATGCAAACACCCTGTTTCAATACAGCAGTAATATTCTCAATTTTTTATGATTTGTTATGTTTCTCAGATGACAAACTTGTCAACATGAAAAAGTTGTGTTTCGAAATTCTATACAACTTTCATGTAGACCAAATAATTTTTTGAGCAAGGGAAGACCTTCAAACACGCTAATTACTGCCGGCTGTCAAAACCAGTCCGGCGTAAACGTGAAACTCACTGTGACTTGGTCCAGCGCGAAAAAATCAGTCCGGCGCAAATGGGAAACTCTCTGTTTCCCTCTTCCCTTGGTCCGGCGCAAATGGGAAACTCTCTGTTTCTCATTTCCCTTGGTCCGGCGTAAAAGGAAAACTCTCTGTTTTCTCATTTCCCTTGGTCCGGCGCAAACGTGAAGTCTATCCTAACTCGGTCCGGCGCAAAAGCAACTCACGCAATATTTGGTCCGGTGCAAACATGAAACCGATTAAACTTGGTCTGGCGTAACCTATCATGCCGGCACAAAAATACTTCCAACTTGAAATCTATTTTAAATCCAAACTCAAATCTAAACTATCCTAGATCACATAAAGTCAAATACTCATCACAAATATGGATGGACCTCCACATGGTCCTTCACTTACTCAAACTCAAATTTATGCCTTTTGTGTGGTTTGTCAATATACTCATCAAGGGGGAGATTGAAGGACCATGTGGAGGTCCATCCATGTTTGTGATGAGTATTTGACTTTATGTGATCTAGGATAGCTTAGATTTGAGTTTGGATTTAAAATTGATTTCAAGTTGGAAGTATTTTTGTGCCGGCATGATAGGTTACGCAAGACCAAGTTTAATCGGTTTCATGTTTGCGCCGGACCAAATGTTGCATGAGTTGCATTTGCGCCGGACCGGGGTAGAAATGATTTGCTTTTGCGCCGGACCGAGTTAGGATAGACTTCACGTTTGCGCCGGACCAAGGGAAATGAGAAAACAGAGAGTTTTTCTTTTGCGCCGGACCAAGGAAAATGAGAAACAGAGAGTTTCCCATTTGCGCAAGACTGATTTTTTCGCGTCGGACCAAGTCTCAGTGAGTTTCATGTTTACGTCGGACTGGTTTTGACAGCCGGCAGTAATTAGCGTTTTTGAAGGTCTTCCCTTACTCAAAAAATTATTTGGTCTACATGAAAGTTGTAAAGAATTTCGAAACGCAACTTTTTCATGTTGACAAGTTTGTAATCTGAGAAACATAACAAATCATAAAAAAATTGAGAAGATTACTGCTGTATTGAAAACAGGATGAAGGTGTTTTGGTCCGTTTTGGTCTGTTCTAACCCCAATTCATGATCGAATTGATGCGCTGGGTCTATGATGGAACCAAGAAGGGTTTTCTTGTCTTTGTGGATGTAGGACTTAATTTGGTGGTCATGGTGAGGCGAAGGGAGGCTGGAACTAGGCATAGGATGGCCGGAGGTTCAAGTTGGTCGGATGTTCGCCGGAAGATGGCCGGAGATGAAGTCGGTGCAGTCCCAAGAGACAAGGGATTAGTGGAGAAGCTAGCTTATCACTACTTGGATCAAGGAGAGATGTTGGGTTGCAGTTCTGGAAGATAGAGTAGTGGATAAGTGTAGCTTGCTTTGAAATATGTGCAAAATCCTGTATGGTAGTGGGTTTCGGGTTTACCTGAGAGTACCTGAGATTAGTTGAGAGTGGTTGAGAGTTATAGTGTGGGAACAAATCCTGGTTCTTGGAAGTTGGGATAGGATTGAAGCAAGACATCCAAGGGTGGGAATTGATCCCAGGACACTATAAATAGAGGGGAAGGGGTAGCCTCCCCTGTGTGGAAGTTTTAAGAGAAATTGTTGTTGCTCTCATGAGCTTTGCCCACATGTTGTGAGGCTTTGTAAAATTTCCATCTAGAAATTACAAAGATCTTTCTCTCAATTCTGAATTTAAATTCTGCACTTACATTATGTCTTTACTTCATGCAATTTAAATTCAGTATTTACATTCTCGCTTTTACCTTATGCAAGTTGGATTTGCCTCCTCTCCTTCTACTTGCTTCTGGTTCTTATTGCCAAGGATGTGACATTGATTGGATGAATCTTCACTCAGATCATATCTCAATCCTCTAGGCAATCTTGGTTCAAGTTCTTCAAGAAACCGATCTTTTGTCCCTTCATGATGAATTATTGATTGATCGAGTTTTGATGTTTATTATTGTCATTCCTTGCTTGCTGTGACTTGTGAGAAGGCATTCAAGTCTATCTTGATCATTAGAATCTCGCGAGCAAGCCTAGATCACAGATTTGCTTTTTGCTTGTTCTTGGTGGATTTTCCTTCTCAGGGAAAAAGGGCGGAACTTTGACGTTGATTCTTCAAATCGATGGTTGGAATAGGTTCCTGACATCCTAAGGATCATATCTACCAAGTTGCATGGTCACAGGATCGTTAGATTCAAAATCGCATTGATTTTGCTTTTGAAGTCGTGCTATTTTCTGAACACAGTTTTTACTGCTTTTTGTTTTCTCTAGTCTCTGTTCTTTTCAAGTAGTGCTTTGTTTGGGTGGTATTTATCCAAGGGGTGGGAAAATTTGTTTTGGGATCATTCACCCCCCCTCTGATCGCCATTCCGATCTTTCAGCATGTTTTCTAATTTTATGTATACCCAAAATATCAGAGGTGCCTCCTCTGGACCATATCACAAGTATTTCTCATTTTAACCATTATCCAAGCTAATTGGTCTAATATTGGTATAAGCATGGTAAGCATCTATTGTATCGTTCATCCAGAATCCCATAGTTGATGGTATAAGTAAATGATAGATATACTAGGGAGAAAATAGCCAAGGTAACAATTTATCAAGGTAGGGTAGATACAATAATTGGACATATCTACCATCCCTATAAATACAGCAACTTTTATCGAAATTACGCACATGCATACTTGTTTTAAATGCAACATACATAATAGTGAAAATATGGGATCAAATATGATCAAAGGGGGTGCTTGCCTTGGTCATTGAACTCCTGGTTTTGCTCCAGATCGACTTTAGGGATTTTAGAAACATCGGTATCTACACACGAAATGCCGAATAGTACAATTAAGAGCCAACAGAATAAAAACAGAAACAAAATTCAAATTATAAAAAAAATTAGAAATTGGTTTCACTCAATTTGGAGTTCTAATTCAAAAGATATAATCATTTGATGTTTTGTCAGGAAAGAAAATGCTGAAAAAGAAAAGGGAGGGATAGATGACATTGAAGGCATATTTCGCTAATTTATGCTTTTTAATGGAGATGTCGTACTCTCTAAAAGGCTGTGAAGGACCATGTGGAGGTCCATCCATGTTTGTGATGAGTATTTGACTTTATTTGAGCAAGGTGTGCTCGGGTTTGTGTTTGATTTGAATTGGAATTCAAAAGGAAGCAATTTGAGTTGTGTTAGCTTCTTGTGGTACTACCGACCTGTGGCTGGCGATAGAACCGACTGATAATTGAGATATAATTAATTGTGAGCATTTGTGATGATTGAACATTGCTATGTGAGGTATTTCCTTATTTTTGATGGTTGCAGGATGACGATGTTAGATCATGGTGGGGCGAAAGATGACCGGGACTAGGCGAGGAGCGTCGGAGGTCCAGACGGTCGGGGATCACCGGAAGATGATCGGAGACGAAGTTGTGCCAAGCCATGAAGACAAGGAACGGATGAGATGCTAGCTAGACGCTGTGTGGATCAATGAGGACCATTGGATCTTGGTCTAGTTGATAGGTCAGCGGGTCTAGTTAGTGTGCTTTGAGAACCCTGCAAGAAAACCCATTATGTGTTGTGGGTTTTGGGTGAACCCTTTCATGACTGGTTGAGTGGGTTAATCCTAGCCCTTGATGGATGCTCTAGGGTTTAGAGGCTCATCCAAGGGTGGTAGGTGGCCCAAGAGTTGTATAAATAAGGGTGGAGGGGTAGCCTTCCCCTCTTGAAGGTTTTGAGGTTTTTGATGCTCCTTTGAGCTTTGCGCACATGAATGTGAGGCTTTGTAACCTCTCCTTATAGAAAATACAAAAAATTTATTTACCTTATTGTGAATTTAAATTGCGCGTTTACATTATGTCTTTACTTTACACAATTTAAATTCAGCATTTACTTTTCCGCATTTACATTCTCGCAATTTACTTTCTCGCAATTTGGATTTGCCTCCCCTCCTTCTAAATGCTATTCTTCTAGGATTTCTTGAGGGTGTTCATATGGTTTTACATCTTTCTTGCACCCTAGGATAGACTAGAGATCAAGTTTTTATCGAATTGCAAATCTGTCCAGAACTTGTTCTTCGCGCAGCAGTGATCAGTCTTTGATTTTTATAAACATCTAGAAATATCCTTCTTAAGTGATTCTTATTGGAGAAGGTGCGCAACTCATATATCCGTTTGAGCGCTATGAAGTGAAAACTGAGCCTCAAACATTCTGGTCAAAGTTCCTGACTATCTGTAATGCTTTATTTTTCATGTTTATTCTACAAATCGTTTAGAGGTGATTTTCACGGGGAGAAAATTTTCCAAAAATTTTAGAGCAACAGAAACTCACCAACCACCTGCTCCAATTGAGGACAATTCCTGGAAAATCTGCTTTTACTTTTCTGGAAAGAGACTTTGGTGTTTTAGCTTTATCTCTTTTAGAAAAGTAGTCTTTGAATTGATTCCTCTTTGTTTGGACACTTGACAACCAGGATTGTGATTAAAAAATCCCTCACATGATTCATGGTTGTAACACCCCAAATTTTTGCTTTAAAATCATTTTATTGGTTATTTGTCCATTTTATGTTTTTCTGGAATTTATTGGATTTTTCTGGATTTATTTGAATTTACTTTAAATTAAATATATTGGTCGTTTGTTGAAAACTATTTAAAAATATGCAAAGTTAAAATAAAGTTTTGCCAAAAATATTTTATTTGAGTTCAAAAGGCCTCAAAGTATTTTTGAGAATTTTCTTGGATTTTTCCTGATAATTTTATTGCCTGAAACAAATTAAATGAATTTCTGTGATTATTTTAAATCAAAAATCCTTTTAAAAAAATGGATGAACAGTATTGGGCTTGGCCCGTATACTGTGCGTGAGTGGCCCAGAGTTGCGCGGCCCGTTTAGCCCGTTTTCTAGAAGGTTTAATCGTCACCGTTGGATCGAGATCGCACGATGGACATTAAGGCGTATAGGTTCGGGACTCGTTGGATCAGCACCGTTGGAAAGATATCGCGGAAGGTTAGGATCGTGCCGCGTCGGGAGATCTTCCGGGCCGTTGGATCGCCATCGAACGACGCTGCGTCATCGTCCTCGCCCAGGACTCGGAGCCATGGCCGCCGTGGACTCCGTGTCCGAGTCGCCGCCGGAGAGGGGTAGCACGGCTATAAAAGGGGGGCACCCGGTTCGCCTCTCTGCCGCAGATCAAAGCCCTAAGCTAGCCTCCTGAGCGCGCCGCCGTTCGTCGTGAATTCGTGAAGATTTGTCGAGCGCCGCCGCATCGAAGAATCATCGATTCGCCGTCGTTAAGCCGCCGCAAGGTCCGAGACCGATCGCATCTGCTTCGCCTTCACCCAGAGCACCTCGTGCGCGTGTCCGTTCTGCCATAGCGCCGCCCGAGAGGGAGATCACCGAGAAGCCGTCGCCGCCGAGGAAGAAGCCGTCGCCACCGTTGAACTAGTACCCAAATTCCAGATCCGTTCGCGTCAGAAGGTAGGCGAGGTCGCAAGCGTGCCGTAAGTAGCTGGGCCGATCGCCGTCGACGACCCTAGGTCCCCGTGCCGCCGTCGGCGTTGTTGACGCCACGACGCCGTGTCGCGCTGCGTGGGCAGCCGCCCGAGGTGGCAGCGTCGTGGCGTCGCATGTGTTCTGCGCTGGTGTCGAGTCAGCGACGCACGGGCCCACACGTCAGAGAGATGTGGTCGCATGGGCTGGGTCCACGCTGGACCAGATCGAAACCGTGAACCGGGTCCATGGACCGTGGCACGTGTCACCGTAAGATTGGCTGACATCAGGGCTGACGTCAGCGTGACGCAGTTAATCGGTTTTCGATTTAAAAATAATTCGGTTAATTCTGATTTTCTAATTTCTGTAATTTCAGTACTTATTCAAACTTCAAAAGGCTATATCTTTTGCATTTCAACTAAGTTTTGAGTGATTCAAATTTCTAAAAATTTGTAAAATTGAGATCTATTTAATGGTGAATTTTATTTGATTTTTTGAGTTCACTTTATCTCTCTTTTGGTATTTATTTGCTTTTCTTTTTGGTACGCGTAGACGTTGAATTGTGCGACGCTTCGAAAGAAGATCCAGCAACTCAAGAGCAAGCTCCAGATCAAGATCAGGACCTATTCCAAGGTAAGTTGTGCTTTGATCATGTTGAACCCATATTTATACAAATGCTATATTATTTTACTCTATTGCATGGTATTTCAAGTATACAATTGTTTCAACTTAAATTGGGATCTTGTTAAGCTACCAATTTGATCTATACCCTACCTTGTCATTGTATGCCATGATCTATTGTCACCCTAGATTGGTTCATTATAGTTGGTTAGTAATGATAATCAACATGGGATGGTTAGACCGTATTAGTTGCTTAGCCATGCCACGTCATCACATGTGTTGTAATCATTGATAATTAATCTTGACTAATGGAATATGGAACAATGTTATGAACTTGTGTGTCATGTGGGATCACACGATGAGATTGAGTTGTTTGTGGCGAGTCATGTCACGCAACGATGTTGAATTGTTGATGGCACGTGGTGCTTGGTAATCTACATGGGTGATAATCACTTAGATTGGGGCAAGTGACAAGGGGCGAGTATGCCAAGGTGGGCCCGATGGGCAGAGGGTATGTGGATGTCTTGCCTTGATCACTCTAAGGACTTAACCTTGCAAGCCTTTGACCTGAGTCAATCATGCAACCACATGTCTGGTATGGGCCAGCCTAGCTGATTAATTTGCAATGTCTTAACTTTGGTACTATCTTGGTCGGTGTGAGTTCCCGAGTTATGGAGTAATTCACATGGCGCAAGAGGGGGCCTGGATGTGGTAACCATCCACGGTGTTGAAACCTTAGCGGGTGGTACCGGGTTACGTCAGCGCATTGTAAAGGCTTTGTTATAATCACTCGCCTTTGTGGTGTACGGTTGTATCGCGTGGGTAAAGTGCATAACCTCTGCAGAGTGTAAAACTATTCAAATAGCCGTGCTCACGGGATTGAGCAATGCTCGGGAATTACAGTTAAGGGTTAGCTTAATTAAATGGAAAACTTGGTTGGGATGGCAGGATGCCATGGGAGTTGACAATTGACTTAGGATTGGAAACTTGGTTTACTTGAGGGACACTGAAGCTATTATTTACTGTTATTTGATTTACAATCTTTATGATCTATTTATTGTATTTGTTCGTAAATGCTGCTTATTGCAAAATAGCCATGAAAGCCTATCCTTTGGAATAAGCCTTGCATATAGTTACATAGAATTGCATTCTGTGCACAACTTGTTGAGTGCTTTAAGTACTCACCCTTGCCAACAACAATAATCAACAGTTGAAGAATCTACACCTGTGTTGGAGGAGGAGCTCCAGGAGGACATGAGTCATTAGGGTCCGAGCCTTGTCAGTTGCCTGTGGTAAACTGATGAGCTATCTACGTTTTCTACTTTCCGCTGCTTAATTCTTAGCTTATATTTCAAGTCTTGCCCTGCGTGGCTTAATAATGTAAGTTGGTCATAAGATCATACACTTAGCTATATCAATAAATGGAGTATTATTCTATTATCGTTAAGTACGATGTGATATGTACCAATGTTGAGCTGTGTGCACTAGCGTTGATCCTGGGACTAGTGCAGTAAACATAGTGGGTTCGAATCGGTGGATTCGGGTCCTTACAATAGTTCTCATCCATGCAAGCTAGGGGTACACATAGTTGTCTAATTGTTCGGGTTTTGGAGGGTGTGCAAATCTGAGAAACACTAGTTTGAAGGAAAATCTTTGGGTGTTTCAGATTTTTATTGTGAGATTGTTTGGAGTACTTTGAGTGGGGGAAAATTTTATTTGGGATCATTCACCCCCCTTTGATCGCCATTTTGATCCTTCAGGCTGAAAGTATATTTTTATTTAAGGAACTTATTTATCTCTCAAAGAGGCTGATAGGTAGGTTCCACGCGATAGATTTTTTATTATTTTCACGAATCTGACAGGTGGGGTCATGCTATCAGTGACACATAACTAAATATTGGTTTGAGTATAAAATGGCACTTAGCCTAACCGAGCCCACATGTCATCAACTCATTACACATAACTAGGCTTAACTAATTTAACTATCATCATTAACGCTAACCACTGGGCCTACTTTAGAAAGAGAGAGAATGAGGAAGGGAGCTGAGCACTGTGATCGAGCTCATTCCTAAGCTCAGTGGTGGTGAGGCAACAACTAAGAGGCCAAAAATGGAACTAGTGCACTCCGACGAGACTCTAGGTAACGAGGGCAGTCGGAATGGTGAATGGAGACGGCGAACAACGGCGATAGGCGGTGAAAGTACTCGGGTCCGTGGTGGCTTTCATGAAAGAGAGTAGAACTGGATGACTGGGTCATCACACTGGCTAACTAAGACCTAGGGGAAGCTACAGTGATTGGTGCGAAGACCAATGGAGACCTACGTGAAGCTATGGCAGTGACGACGCTAACAGAGCAACGACGACAACATCGCATCCTACTAACACGGATCTAAATAAGCAATGCACAAGCATCAGGGGCTTACCACAGTCACAAAGGTGAGGTCAGCAACGATGGAGGCAGTGGGAGATGGCTGGATGACAAAGAATGACGGCGACGACATTAGAGTCCTTGGTGATAGCGAGCTATGGTGGAAGATAAGCTACAAGATGGTATTCATTAGCTTGCGGACATGAAGGCGATGGTTCAAGAGCAAGGAATCGACGAGGGGCTCACCAGGTGTAACACCACAGTACAATATGTGCATAAGATATTACCACCACTTACATTTTTCCCCACTTTTACCACCTAAGCACTTATCACCACTACTAAGCCATCAATAGCAATAATTTGCATAATCACATAAACAATAATAAAACTTGGAACCATGCGCCAAAGCATGCCCAAGTTTTTGCACTTGGGTACGCCCAAATCACATGCATCTGAGAGCGACCTTCACCTTTTGACGACGACAACGAACAATATTATGTAAACAATAGATAAATAACCACACTTCTCAATTTAACAAAGATAACCGACTAAGTTCACATATTCATTATTGCAACTATATGATTCTGTCATCTAAATATAGTTAAGTACTTCAACACTAAAACTAAATAATTGTGGGAGATGAAGTGATAAGTCACATAGTGGTGCTACTCCCATCCCATGCATGTTGCCCTAAAAAATAACCCAAAAACATTAAAATAATCAAGGATGGGTACACAACTCAATAAGTACATAATAAAACAATAGCAAACCATTTTTCACATCATCTCATTATTCATCTTTGGGTGAGTCCACGACTCAATAACATAACTATTTATCATATCCATCTTATTAACCATCTTTTATCATTAGTGATACAATGCAAATATGTCTACATACTCATATGTTCATCACAAAGCGTATACCGGTATCGCTTAGTGCACACCTATTGATGTTGAACCCTCTCATACACTCTATCCCGTGGAGGTGCCTACTGAAGTAGGTCTTTCATACATACACTCATAGAGGTCCACACATGTCACCTCTTTCCATCATGAATGCACACATGAAAATGACATGAGTTATTAACATATGTCATCATTGTACCATGCACTTGGCTTTTTAACCATGACGGAATGGTGAGAGGTTGAAGTCAAACTCGGAATCATGCCTCCTACAGTAGTTAAACTCATCTGAAAATCATACTATAATAGTACATGCATCAAACATAACAACATCGCACCTATCCACAATCCTGAACTTAACTTTCCCGCTGGACAGGTTTTCCCTTGCTGTCCTGGTAGTCAAAAGGCCATAGCTCCCAACTCAGGAGCCCAAACATAGAAAACCATATGTTTTATACAAACTACAGAAGATTACCTATATTTTTCTAGTTATAGACATTTTCCAATTAATTCATTTAACTTCTCATTTCCAGCCCTAAAGACCAATCTATTGTTTTAGTGGACACTAGACTTCACAATTTTAGAACTATTTTTATACAACTCTAAATATAGTAAACCATAGCATATCTAGAATTTAGGGAACATTATCTAGTTAATTTAGCCAATAACTAGCCTTAATCTGCAAAGTACCATGATTGCTCTTAGTAGGGACTGATTTCAGGACAGTAAGATTCTACATGCCATAACTTTCAAACCGTTTAAACAAACTTTAATTTTTATACTCTAATGAAACTTTATACAATAAACTACATTTTGCATAACTTTCACAAGCCATGAAACTTATCGTAGGTACCCTAAAACTTGACCCGAAGACATAAACCATTATTAAACAAGTACCGATCTCCCCGAAACTCCATCCTAGTGCTCTCCAATCAACACATCTACCATACAAACTATCATACATCACTCCAGTACATCGCCAACATAAACAACAACAATCTAAGGTTTATACTAGCGTTGTGAAGATCCACCAAAAACGGCAATGTCGGTGATCGTCCTTGGTTCCCGCATGTTCCTCACTTCTTCATGCTTCCCAAAACTCTCGCATCATGTCCTCCAAGACCCTCATCACAAGTATTAACAAAAGATACGAAATGGAAGAATGACATTGTAAGGTTGCGTCCTGGCTGCAGGCACGCCCCAGAGAAGTGCAGCCGGTGAAGTCACAATGAGAGCTCACCTTGGTGTCAGCTAATGACCAACAAGGCAATGGCAGGGCAGTAGGCGGTGGTGCATAGCTGTGGATCATGACGGTGCAGCGTAGGCAAGCGCTAGTGGCGATGGTGTGTAGATGGGGGTGACAGTGCTTGCATAGAGAATGTTGGCTAGAATAAAGTGCTGGCTAGAATAAAATGCTAGCTAGAATAAAGTGCTGCAAAATTCTCTAAAATAATTTCAAACTTTCACAAAGGCACGATGATTTCATCGCAAAAATAAAAACCAAGCGATTAAGGAATCATTCTTTGGTAAAGGTAGAAAACTTAAACCATAATAACTTTAGACCTGCACAAAACTTTAGAAACTTCTTTTAAAATCAAAAACTGATAAACACATCAAAAAGACAATAATTTTCTCTAGATAGCAACAAAAAGATAACCAACGAAATCAATCACCTGTGATTGTAGTAAGATGAACCAATAAAGACTCATCGATAAATCCATCTGTTCTCTAACTGTTGACGACATAATGGAAGCATCCTTATCGAGAACCTCTCCGATCAATGACGTATTAAGCACTCCCCTGTAAAAGGTTACTAAACCTCAGGTGATGGCTCTACTGTAACACCCCAATTTTTGAGCCTTTGAAATGTTTTGAAATTTAAAAGAACAATTTTGATTTTTCTCAAATTAAATAAAGCATAAATAGAATTTTCATAAAATGAAAAAAATTAATTTGATTAAATTATACATTAAATATAAGAAATTTAGTTTTGGTTGGGTTCCTTGTGCTGCAAGAAATTTTTCTGCATTTTTTTGAATATTTGATATTTTCTTAATTTGGAAAACAATTCCTTTTTTTCAAAAATTCTTTCAAGTTTAATTTTAGCTGGCCCGTTTTCTTTTATTGGGTCGTCGACTTGCCTTGGCCCAGCTGCTGTAACATCCCAAAAATCTGCCAAATATTATTTTATTTGCTTAATTGTGCATTTGTGATTTTCTGGAATTTATTTGGATTTTTCTGGATTTATTGGAATTAAATTCAAATCAAGTTTATTGCCTTTTATTCAAATCTATTTAAATCTGTGCTAAGTTAAAATAAAGTTTTGCCAAAAATATTTTATTTAAGTCCAGAATATCTCAAAGTATTTTTGAGATTTTTCTTGGATTTTTCCTGATTGTTTTGTTGCCTAAAACAAATTAAATGAATTTCTGGAATTATTTTAAATAAGAAAACCTTTTGGAAATCTTCGGAACAGTGATGGGCTCGGCCCGTGCACTGTGCACGTGTGGCCGGTGAAGCGCGGCCCGTTTGGCCCATCTCGGGTAAACCCTAGGGCGATTGATTCTGCGCCGTTGGATCAGGATCGCACGGGTGAGATCATTTCGTACCGATTCAGGACTCGGGAGAATCTTCGCCGTTGGAAAGAAATCGCGGGCGGTTGAGATTAGATCGAAGCCGTGTGATCCTGACCGTTGGTAGCAGATCGAACGGCTGTGGGTTGTCGTCTCCGACGCGAACTCGGAGTCCGCCGCCGACACGACTTCGCCGCCGTACCGACCTAGGGTTCCGTTTTTAGCGCGTTCGTCGAGGCTATAAATAGGAGGGGTAGCGTTCCGAGGTTCCCCGTGAGCCGCCGCATCTTTTCTCTGTCGCGCCATCGCCCGAGGAACTCGTGGAAGCCGCTCGACCTCGCCGAAGTGGAACACCGAGCTGCCATGGTTTTGCTCGAGTTCGCCACGGCGTCGGTTTCGTCGCTTTGATTCAAGATTTGGACTCGTCGGTGTGTGCGCGTCGACTCGCCACTTCTTCATGACGGAACACGCCGAACGCCGTCGCCGAGTCTTCTTCTTCGTCTCGGTGACTTTCTTCGCCGCCGCCGTGAGCTTGGGTGAGTTCGTGACCGTTGGATCTCGGGCGAGCGGAGGATTGAGCCACGTTGCATCGTTTCTGTCACCGTTCGATTAGATCGGGCTATAGATGCGCGCCGCGTGTCATGCATCGGAGGGGCGGCGCTGCGACCAATCGAGTCGAGACGCGTGGCGCTGCGGGTACCGAGGCGTCGTGCGCCGGGTTCACGGTGGACGAGAGGAGGTCTCGTGGACCAGGTCTATGCGCCGAGGCCACGTGTCGAGTTCTTGATTGATTCAGTCCAGCGCTGATGTCACGCTGACGTCATGCTTGCGTCATAATCATATTTTCAATTGGAAAAATAATCCGATTGGAAATTCGGTGATGATGACATCATCATGAGGTCACGCTGACGTCATAAATCGCTTTTTCAGAATAAAAACAAATCTGTTAAATTCAATTTCTGATTTTCTGATTTCAGTATTTATTTTAAACTTCAAAAGGCTATATCTTTTGCATCGTAACTCGGTTTGAGTGATTCCAGTTTCTAAAAATTTGTAAAATTGAGATCTATTTAATGGTGAATTTTATTTGATTTTTGGAGTTCAATTGCTCTCTGTTTTGGTATTTATTTGCTTTTCTCTTTCGGTACGCGTAGACGTTGAATTGTGCGACGCTTCGGAGGAAGATCAAGCAACCCAAGAGCAATCTTCAGATCAAGATCAGGACCTATTCTAAGGCAAGTTGTGCTTTGATCATGTTGAACCCATGTTTATAAAATTGCTATGTTTGTTCTACCCTATTGCATATATTTCAAATATACAATTGTTTTAAATTAAATTGGGCGTAGCTAATATACCAGATTGATCTATACCCTACCTTGTCATTGTATGCCATGATCCATTGTCACCTAGATTGGTTCAATATAGTTGGTTAATAATTATGATCAACATTGGAGGATTAGTCCGTATTAGTTGCTTAGCCATGCCACGTCATCACATGTGTCGGAATCATTGATAATTAATCTTGATTAATGGAATATGGAACAATGTTAATAACTTGTGTGTCATGTGGAATCACACGATGAGATTGAGTTGTTGTGGCGAGTCATGTCACGCAATGATGTTGAATTGTTGATGGCACGTGGTGCTTGGTAACCAACTGGGTGATAATAATTTAGATTGGGGCAAGTGACAAGGGCGAGTATGCCAAGGTGGGCCCAATGGGCGAGGGTATGTGGATGTCTTGCCCGATCACTCTAAGGACTTAACCTTACAAGCCTTTGACCTGAGTCAATCATGCAACCACGTGTTGTAATGGGACAGCCTAGCTGATTAATTTGTAATGTCTTAACTTGGTACTATCATTGGTGGTGTGAGTTCCGGGTCGTGTGTAATTCACATGGCGCAAGAGGGGGCCCTGGTTGTGGTTTCGGACCCACCGGTGTTGAAACCTTAACGGGTAGTCTTGGATTAAGCCGAGCATTGTAAAGGCTTTGTCATGATCTCTCCGCCGACACACCAAAGGAAGTGTGTTAACCCTAAGGCACCAAGAGACGATCATGTCACGTGGGTAAAGTGCATAACCTCTGCAGAGTGTAAAACTATTCGAATAGCCGTGCTCGCGGTATTGAGCAATGCTCGGAATTACTGATTAAGGGTTAGCTTAATTAAAATGAACAACTTGGTTGGGATGGCGAATGCCATATGGAAGATGGGATTTGACTTAAGATTGGAAACTTGGTTTACTTGAGAAAAGATGAATCTATCATTATTGTTATTTGTTTTACCGTCTTTACAATCTATTTATTGTATTTGTTCAGTAAATCTTTGCTTTGTTGCAAAATAGCCATGATAGCCTATCCTTTGGAATAAGCCTTGCATATAGTTACATAGAATTGCATTCATGCACAACTTGTTGAGTGCTTTAAGTACTCACCCTTGCCAACAATAACATCACCAGTTGAAGAGTCTACATCAATCTTTGGAGCAAAGATTCCGTGAGGAGACGAATGTTTAGGGCGCAAGCCTTGTCGATTACTGTGGTATCTTGAGGGTTATCTACGCTTCCATTTCATTGCGCTTTAATATATTATTCACCTTGCGAGGCATAGTCATGTAAGTGGACCATAAGGTCATTCAACTAGTAGTATGTATCATATGATGTCTTTCATAATATTTCCGCTATGTATGATTGTGATATTTATCGATGTTGAACTTTGTGTGCACTAGCGTGATCTGGACTAGTGCAAGATACACAGAGGGTCCGGATTTGCATATTCGGTCCCGGATGTATGGTATCGAGCCATCTTGATGTAGGCCTTGACCCTAGATAGTCTGGTCGTCTCTATAGGAACTTCAAAATTATTTTCTAAAAGAAAAGAATTAACTTGGAAGAATAATATGTTCTTAACTTATCTTATTCTTCTATTCCTTCCCTAGTCAAAATTTCTCTCTTTTCCCCTCTTCAATTTCTTTCTCTCTCCTTCTTTGGATCGAGTTAAAAACCTTATCTCGAGTTGTCTTGGTAGTTGACGTGCCACATCATAGAAGAAAGTATCAAGTGCTTGTTTGTCAACCCGGAAATCATGAAGAAGGGATCATCGTGCTCAAGGAAGGAGTAGATCCATGAAGCGTTCAAGAGCTAGAAGATCTATGCTTGAGTAGTTAGTTGGGACTCGGTGTGGGAGTCGCGTCCGCTTAAGATAGAAGTGTTACCCCAGAGGCGGTAGTTTTGTGTGTATAGGTTGAATTGGTTCTTCCTTGATTCTTGAGTGTGCGATGTGTTGCGAGCTTTTAGGCTTATACAAGCAACCATACCAAGTTATTAATATTGTTTGCTTAAGTTATTGGGTTAAACCTATCTCCCCGCTTTAGGATTCTCTTCTTACCTATGCTATTTTCCTCTTCCCTATTCCAAGTGAAGCAATCAAGCGGAGGGTTGATTCGTGGAAACAACATAATCGATGGCGTGAAAATCAATCCAAGGAGAATCTCAATAGTGGATTAGTTCTTCAACCATCGATGCAGATGGATATGCAGAGTTTCGAGAGTTCTTGACCGCTCGGACTCGGTTGATGCATGCAATGATGAAGCGGATCTGAGAATATGACTGACCCAACTAATGTCAACCAAGTGTCCCAAGTCGCTACCAATGATTTTCGTTCCTACTTAAGGTTATCGAATTCATAAGGACTCGTCCGCGACGTTTCGAAATGAGTTACCCTCGAAGTAGATGATTGGCTCAAGACCATTGAGAGGAAGCTGCTCATTGCTCGGTGTGAAGACGATGAGAAAGTCTGTATGCTTCTTATCGATTACAAGGAATCATTCTTTGAATGGTGGAAGAAATATTGTGTTGCTCATGAAGCCCATGAGTATCACTTGGAATGAATTTGTTGTTGCTTTTAAGTAATCTCTTTGCTTCACCTAGAGACAAGATGGTCACGATAAATACGAGCGAATACTATTCTTGCACCTTGTTCAACATCTAAGAGTTGCTCTCGAAGTCTCACAACCAAACAAATCGGAAGATCGTGCGTGCATTATTTGTGGAGAGATAGGACATACCACGACGAGCATGCGATTAATTGCTCCAATTGTGAAGGAAGTCATTCTCGGGAGAATGTCCTATGAGTGACATCACATGTTACCTTTGTGAAGGCCGAGATCATGGTCCACTCAATGTCCTCTGAATCCAATAGTCACCGTGTAATTCAAAGATCGAAAAAGAATCTTGAGCCGTAGTTGCTCCAGTCGTCAAGAAGAGGCGAACGTCGGTTGCAAAAGTGGTGCCACTCGAAGAGCTAAGGACACAATACCTTAATCTGTTGACCCTCATCAAGAAAGAAGTAATTGGCGATCACCAACAAAGATGTTTCTGTGCGATGAAGAAGGCCATTGGGCTAGTGAATGCCCTATGAAGCAACCATTCGACGCAACAAGAAGACAACAATGTACCAGTAGTCTGCACAACAATGAACACGGTGTGTTATAAGCTGTCATGAGGAAGGCCATTTTGTTAAGAAATGCCCGCGAAAGAATCTAGAGTCTCCTACTGACGCGGTCCTTCCGAAGTTACCTCACCAAGTTCATAACGCCAAGAGTGAGCGATAAAGTCGCAAGAGAAGTTTGTACGAGAATCGGTTGAAGAAGAGGCATCCGAATGAAGACACCGCCTTAGTCGACAAATGCTCAAGGAAGAGAGGTGGACCTAAGCTTTGTTACACTGCAACAAGCACGGGCATTTTGCTAACAATTGCCCTCATAAGGAAGTGATCGCACCAAAGCAAGTCAATCTCAATTGCTTCGATCAAAAACTTGAACCAATACCAATCGAGGAAGTTTAGATCGATGATTTTAGCCTATGCAAGTGTCATACCCTCGTTTGTAAAAGAAAAGTGACTAGAGGTGAATTCCATGTAAAGATTTTCGTGCCTAAATAAATAAAGTAAAGATGGTTGAGAGGTTGATATGCGAAGTGTTGGAATAAAAGCATTAATGATAAAGGATGTTTCGAGTATTCCCTATGTTGACGGTTCACTTGAAGATGTTGCGTGTGCAACGATGATCGATTGATGGTGTTTGTAAAGATTGTCACTTGAGGAATTATCATGGTCGTAAAGTACACTATTGCCCGATCTAACCTAGAATGTGATGGAGTTAAGTTGGAGAAAAGTTTCTAGCGGCGATATTGGATATCAAACACGAGATGCTACTCCCGAAATGAATTGGTCGTCCTGACATAAGGTCATCCCGAGTTTGGTCAAAGAATTGTGTCCGCTAAAAGCCCCGAAGCGGAAAATGGAATTTCAAATGACTACAATTCGTGTTGGTCGTGGAAGGTCAATAGTGTGGAAGTTGTCGACTTTGAAGAGGTATCGCTTGTTGGAGAGTATCAAGATGTGTTTCAAGAATCCCACGGATCGAGAGATCAAGTGTGTGATGGAGTTAGTCCACGTACAACGCCAAAGTAAAGAGACCTCATCGAATGCCTATTGATGAGCTAGTTGAGATGAAGAAGCGCATCAAGAGTTGCTAGAAAGGTGGTTCGCTAGAACCAATTTGTCACCATAGGGAGCGCTGTTCTATTTAAAAATGGGAGCTTAGGGAGGTGTATCGACCGTCGAGCATTTAATGAAGTGATGATTAAAAGGGTAAGTATTACGCCGGGATCGTAATTTGTTTGATCGGTTAAAAGGAGCCGAGTGTCCTCAAGAATAGATCTTGATCGAGTTATCATTAGTTGTAACACATGCGAGAATGTTCTTAGGTCGAGTTTTCTCGCAGTATGGACGAGATGAGGTTACGAGGTGTCTGCTAGAATGATCAATGCCATTACAGAATTTATGGACATGACGAACGGAGTTCCATGGGAAATTGGTCAAGCTGTTATGGTGTATAGGTGGGATGTCTTTGTTGCTTCAAGTCAAAAGGAAAGTATGCAGAACAGTTGGGATTAGTGTTGGAAAGATGGCTAGACCCACGGCTGTATGCTAAGCTTAGCAAATGTGACTTTTGGAAGGAGAAAGTTGAATTTCTTGCCAGAAGATGTCTGCTAAAGGAGTTATCGTGGATCCAACAAAAAGCGATGTTACGTGGGAGCAGCCGAGACCGCTTAGGCATGTAGGAGAAGTGTGCATGGACGCCGCAGTGCGAAAAGAGTTTTCTGTGATTGAGGAAACGTTTGACGATAGCACCTGTCTTAGTGTTGTCAGATGTGCAAACGCAGTTGTGATATATACTATGATGCCTCAAGACAAAATCTTGGATGTGTGTTAATGCAGAAAGGTAAAGTTGTTGCCTATCGTCGGAGACGCTTGAGGCCACATGAAGAGAACTATACTACGCATGAATTGGAAATTGCTACCGTAGTGCATGCTTTGAAGTCATTGCGTCACTATATTATTGGGGATAGGTACAGACCATAAGAGTTCGAAGTGCAGACCTTGATATAAAACGAAGAGGATGGTTGGAGTGATTAAGTATTATAAAGGTCGGATCTGTTACCATCCCGTAAGGCTAATATGGTATCCGATATCTTAAGTCGTAAAGGCCATAGTACCAATACATCAATGTCAAGTGATCAATAGAAATTGTGCAAAGAGTTTCAAAAGTTGAAATTAGAAGAGGTTTCACAAGGATTTATAGCTGCTTTGAAAGTTAAGCCAATGCTTGAAGATCAGATCGAAGTGGGTCAGAAGGATGAAGGCTTAGCTGAGGATTTTACCAGGGATAACCAAGGAACCATACAGTTTAAAGGTCAAAGCTATGTATTGAATAAGAAAGAGATTAAAACAGTTGATTTTGGAAGAAGCTCATGATTCTGAGTATTCAATTCATCCAGGAAGTGCTAAGATGTACCAGGATTTGAAAGAGGGATTTTGGTGGCCTAATATGAAGCGTGAAGTAGCTGAGCATGTTGCTTTATGCGACGTATGTCAGAGAGTAAAAGCTATGCATCAAAGACCCGCTGGTTTATTGCAGCCGTTGAAAATTCCGGAATAGAAGTGGGAGGAAATCGGAATGGATTTTATCACCGGTCTACCTAAGACTCAGAAAGGTTACGATTCCATTTGGGTTATTGTGGATCGTTTAACCAAGGTCGCTCATTTCATCCCAGTAAAGACCACTTACTCCGGAGATCGTTTAGCAGAATTGTACATGTCGAGGATTGTATGTTTGCATGGAGTGCCCAAGAGGATTGTGTCAGACAGAGGTACCCAATTTACCTCGAGATTTTGGAATAAGTTGCACGAAGCAATGGGAACCCGTCTGAATTTTAGTACAGCATATCACCCACAGACAGATGGTCAGACTGAGAGAGTAAATCAGATTTTAGAGGATATGTTGAGAGCTTGTGCTTTAGCTTATGCTACCTCTTGGGATAAATGTTTGCCATGCGCAGAATTCAGTTATAATAATAGTTATCAAGCTAGCCTACAGATGTCACCATTCGAGGCGTTGTATGGACGTGCTTGTCGTACCCCGTTGAATTGGAATGAAACGGGAGAACGTTTGGTTTTTGGGCCAGATATTCTCGAAGAGGCAGAAAGTCAAGTTGCAATGATCAGAGAGAGGTTAAAGATAGCACACCAAGACGAGAAAAGCTACGCAGATAATCGTCGTCGAGATTTGAGTTTGAACCGAAGATCATGTGTATCTCGAGGTTACCCCTCTTAAGGGCGTTAAGAGATTCCACGTTAAAGGAAGCTTGCACCAAGATATGTCGGTCCGTTCAAGATTACGAGCCGTCGAGGAGAGGTGGCTTATCGATTAGAGTTGCCTCGACCATTGGCGAGTGCATGATGTATTCCATGTATCGCACTTAAGAAGTGTCTCGAGTGCCAGTGAGCAAACCCGTTGGATGCAATAGAGTCGCAAGAAGATTTGACTTATAAAGAGCAACCGATCGAATTTTGGATGTTATGGAGCGCAAGACCGAAACAAGTCTATTCGCTTTGCGAGTTCAATGGAGCAATCATTCAAAGTGAAGCCACTTGGGAGCGAGAAGAAGATTTGAAGTCGAATTCAGAACCTATTCTCTAGTTAGCCACGAATCTCTGCCGAGATTACATTAAGGGGAGGTTTGTAACATCCCAAAAATCTGCCAAATATTATTTTATTTGCTTAATTGTGCATTTGTGATTTTCTGGAATTTATTTGGATTTTTCTCGGATTTATTGGAATTAAATTCAAATCAAGTTTATTGCCTTTTATTCAAATCTATTTAAATCTGTGCTAAGTTAAAATAAAGTTTTGCCAAAAATATTTTATTTAAGTCCGAATATCTCAAAGTATTTTGAGATTTTTCTTGATTTTTCCCGATTGTTTTGTTGCCTAAAACAAATTAAATGAATTTCTGGATTTATTTTAAATAAGAAAACCTTTTGGAAATCTTGAACGATGATGGGCTCGGCCGTGCCTCGTGCACGTGTGGCCGTGAAGCGCGCCCGTTTGGCCCATCTCGGGTAAACCCTAGGCGATTGATTCTGCGCCGTTGGATCGGATCGCACGGTGAGATCATTTCGCATCTGATTCGGGACTCGGAGAATCTTCGCCGTTGGAAAGAAATCGCGGTTGAGATTAGATCGGCCGTGTGATCCTCGACCGTTGGTAGCGGTCGAGCGGCGTGGGTTGTCGTCTCCGACGCGAACTTCGAGTCCGCCGCCGACACGACTTCGCGCCGCATCGACCTAGGGTTCCGCTTTTAGCGCGTTCGCCGAGGCTATAATTAGAAGGGTAGCGTTAGAGGTTCCCGTGAGCCGCCGCATCTTTTCTCTGTCGCGCCATCGCCCGAGGAACTCGTGGAAGCCGCCGACCTCGCCGAAGTGGAACACCGGGCTGCCACGGTTTTGCTCGATTCGCGCCGGTCGTCGGTTTCGTCGCTTTGATTCAAGATTTGGACTCGTCGGAGTGTGCGCGTCGACTCGCCACTTCTTCACGACGGAACACGCGAACGCCGTCGCCGAGTCTTCTTCTTCGTCTCCGGTGACTTTCTTCGCCGCCGCCGCCGTGAGCTTCGGGTGAGTTCGTGGCCGTTGGATCCGGGCGAGCGGAGGATTGAGCCACGTTGCATCGTTTACATCACCGTTCGATTAGATCGGGCTATAGATGCGCGCGCGTGTCATGCATCGGAGGCGGCGCTGCGACCAATCGAGTCGAGGCGCGTGGCGCTGCGGGTACCGAGGCGTCGTCTTGCCGGGTTCACGGTGGACGAGAGGAGGTCTCGTGGACCAGGTCTATGCGCCGAGGCCACGTGTCGAGTTCTGATTGGTTCAGTCCAGCGCTGATGTCACGCTGACGTCATGCTTGCGTCATAATCATATTTTCAATTGGAAAAATAATCCGATTGGAAATTCGGTGATGATGACATCATCATGAGGTCACGCTGACGTCATAAATCGCTTTTTCAGAATAAAAACAAATCTGTTAAATTCGAATTTCTGATTTTCTGATTTCAGTATTTATTTTAAACTTCAAAAGGCTATATCTTTTGCATCGTAACTCGGATTTGAGTGATTCCAGTTTCTAAAAATTTGTAAAATTGAGATCTATTTAATGGTGAATTTTATTTGATTTTTGGAGTTCAATTGCTCTCTGTTTTGGTATTTATTTGCTTTTCTCTTTGATGCAGCGTAGGCGTTGAATTGTGCGACGCTTCGGAGGAAGATCAAGCAACCCAAGAGCAATCTTCAGATCAAGATCAGGACCTATTCTAAGGCAAGTTGTGCTTTGATCATGTTGAACCCATGTTTATAAAATTGCTATGTTTGTTCTACCCTATTGCATATATTTCAAATATACAATTGTTTTAAATTAAATTGGGCGTAGCTAATATACAGATTGATCTATACCCTACCTTGTCATTGTATGCCATGATCCATTGTCACCCTAGATTGGTTCAATATAGTTGGTTAATAATTATGATCAACATTGGAGGATTAGTCCGTATTAGTTGCTTAGCCATGCCACGTCATCACATGTGTCGGAATCATTGATAATTAATCTTGATTAATGGAATATGGAACAATGTTAATAACTTGTGTGTCATGTGGAATCACACGATGAGATTGAGTTGTTGTGGCGAGTCATGTCACGCAATGATGTTGAATTGTTGATGGCACGTGGTGCTTGGTAACCAAGCTGGGTGATAATAATTTAGATTGGGGCAAGTGACAAGGCGAGTATGCCAAGGTGGGCCCAATGGGCGAGGGTATGTGGATGTCTTGCCCCGATCACTCTAAGGACTTAACCTTACAAGCCTTTGACTGAGTCAATCATGCAACCACGTGTTGTAATGGGACACCTAGTGATTAATTTGTAATGTCTTAACTTGGTACTATCATTGGTGGTGTGAGTTCCCGGGTCGAGTGTAATTCACATGGCGCAAGAGGGGGCCACAGGTTGTGGTTTTCGGACCCACGGTGTTGAAACCTTAACGGGTAATCTTGGATTAAGCGAGCATTGTAAAGGCTTTGTCATGATCTCTCCGCCGACACACCAAAGGAAGTGTGTTAACCCTAAGGCACCAAGAGACGATCATGTCACGTGGGTAAAGTGCATAACCTCTGCAGAGTGTAAAACTATTCAATAGCCGTGCTCATGGTATTGAGCAATGCTCGGAATTACAGATTAAGGGTTAGCTTAATTAAAATGAACAACTTGGTTGGGATGGCGAATGCCATATGGAAGATGGGATTTGACTTAAGATTGGAAACTTGGTTTACTTGAGAAAAGATGAATCTATCATTATTGTTATTTGTTTTACCGTCTTTACAATCTATTTATTGTATTTGTTCAGTAAATCTTTGCTTTGTTGCAAAATAGCCATGATAGCCTATCCTTTGGAATAAGCCTTGCATATAGTTACATAGAATTGCATTCATGCACAACTTGTTGAGTGCTTTAAGTACTCACCCTTGCCGAAGAATAACATCACCAGTTGAAGAGTCTACATCAATCTTTGGAGCAAAGATTCCGGAGGAGACGAATGTTTAGGCGCAAGCCTTGTCGATTACTGTGGTATCTTGAGGGTTATCTACGTTCCATTCCGCTGCGCTTTAATATATTATTCACCTTGCGAGGCATAGTCATGTAAGTGGACCATAAGGTCATTCAACTAGTAGTATGTATCATATGATGTCTTTCATAATATTTCCGCTATGTATGATTGTGATATTTACTGATGTTGAACCTGTGTGCACTAGCGTGATCCTGGACTAGTGCAGTATACACAGAGGGTCTGGATTTGCATATTCGGGTCCCGACAGCTGCCCACCCGGTTGGGTGGCCCATCTCGCTCATCTTGCGTCGCGCGTGTCGGGACCGGATGTCCAAATCCGAACCCTTTTTGTATAACCTGTGCTAGTTCAGGAAAAGCTAGCACACACAGTGGAAACAGTGATGACAACCCATCCATATCACGAATTAAATAATATTAATTAAGCAAAAAGGTATCAGCCTTTTGGCTAATTATTACAAACAATCAGCCTCATAGCTTGAGTTCAATAACGTAGCAGCTGAAACGAATTAACAGTAGCAGGATAAGCCCATCCATTTGCCCAACAGGCAATTGACTGGGGTACGCGTCCTAGCAATCTGGATCACCTTCATCGTAACCACAAGCAAAGAACTCGTAGTCACCTTCAGCTTCTACGCACTCCTCTATGGAAAGTTGGGATGTTGCAAAGGTGAGCACAAAATGTACTCCACAAGTCTTGGAAACATAATGCATTATAACTATATGCAAGGCTAAACAATTGAAGGCATAATATGGCTCTTTTAGCATAAAGCAAAATTTAACTTTAAATACAACTAGTAATTCTACAAAGCATTATTTGACTAAAATGTAATAGTATAATAATTGAATTTGATAAGATAACTATAACAGGTTCTATCTACCCGACTGGCTCCATCTGCCAAACCATAACCCGAGAGTTCCATCTACTCACGGATTCCCAAATCATCATTTTCATTTAAAATAAAACCATAAAAATTTACAATGTGCAATATTACCTCGCTTGCCCTTGACGGTGGGCACGACTAATTAAGTAGTTTTAACTCTGCAGAGTGTGTACAAATTTACCCACAAGACATAATCATATCTTATTTCCAAGCTATTAACACACTTACTTTGCTGTATTGGCAGAGAGATCATGACAAGGCCTTTACAATGTACAACCCTACTATTAACCTCGTCCGCTAAGGTTTCATCGCCGAAGGGTTCATTCTACCTAGTCGGAAGCCCCCTCTTGCTCCTGCCTTCATCTGGCACCCACCAACTGGCGAAGCGAATAATGAGATGCACAAATTAATTAGCCAAGTCATACCTATATAGACATGTGGTTGTACGGTAGTACTCGATCCATGACAACACATGCTTCGCTCCTTAATTGACTAGGGCGAAACATTCACTTTTAAGGTCTCGTGCTTCCTGCACCCGCCAAATATCCATCCGCCCTGGTCTAAACTATTTTTCCTCTTTATTTCATTTAAATAACAGCAGCAACACCAAATACCGTAACTTCACAAATAAGTTTAAACAATGTTTGAAATGATTCCAATAATGGCATAATACCGAAACGTTTAAGCTGGACTAAGTAATTCTACCGTCCCGTGCTACTCTACTGGTTGTCACCAGATAAAATAAGCAATAACATCTAGGGTGACAAAGGTTCGACATAATCAATGCCAACGAGGGTATAACAAATTATGGTATTTAACTATATCCTAAAACAATATTTAAAGTACATTGCATAAAGTAAGCATGCATAATTTAAAACAATATAAGCATTTTATAAATTTGGGATCAACATGTTCAAGGAAGACTTGCCTTCACTGCCTCCTGCTGGTTCTACCTCTATCCGATGATTCGACTGAGCTTCAACTGCGTCGCCTACACAAGAAACAAGAACAAATAAAAAAACCAAATAAAAAAATTCAAAAATTGAAAATAATTGTACTGGAAGGTAGATCTTGATTTTAGATGAATTTATAAATTTGAATCACTGGAATTGGAGCACAAATGAAGGAGAACGGGCTCCTCGAATATCCTCATATCACAAATTCAGAAAAAGGAAAAGGGCGACACGTGGCATGACGTGATTGGCTGAATTTTTGGATTTTCTAAAAAATAGGAAAAAGAAATGAAATGCCGACTGACACGTGGGGCCCACACATTAGTGGCTCGGCCCACAGTGGATTGGAAGCACCGAGGGCATTTGGGGTGACGTGGTGGACCCGGGTGACAGGGTGGCCACACGGCAGGCTAGGGAGGATGTGGCAGCCGACACGGCTGCCACGCGACAGGTGATGCGGCGCTGACGCTGGAGTCGAGGTGACATAGACGCTGTGGAACGCGAGGTGATGTAGTGCTGAGGTGGCACGCACGATGGGCGATGCGTGGCGCTGACAAGGTGCTAGCGAGGCACAGGTGGTGCGTCACATCGGAGCCGGGGAAGATGAAGCAGCTACGGGGCAAAATCGTGGTGAAACGGCTCGGGCTTGCAAGCAAAATGGAGCGCGTGTTGTGAGGAAGTTGGAGGTGCAAACGAAGAAGGCTGAAGCTCACCGGAGGCGACGAACGACGGTGAGAGAGCTTCATGGGATGGCAGCGCAGCTCAAGCGCTAGGGTTGAGGTTTTGGTGGTTGAAACGCATGGCGAAGATCAGTAAAAGGAAGAGGGGAGGGCAACAACATTTATAGGCACGGAAGCCGAGGGTTACCAACCCGGATGAGGCATGGTCGGCGAGGAAAAACACGGCGGTGGTTGCGGAGTTCGACGCAGCGGTGAGAGTCCGTGCGGGAGATGACGGACGCGGTGCAACGCTTTCCCAGCCGTCCACGCGATGCCGATCGAACGACCAATAGCATGCAGTTACACGGCTTGATGACAACCACCCAATCGTGATCCAAAGGCCAACCCCTAGGGTTTTCGATGGTGGGCTGGGATGGTGCGGCGCGCAGAGAGGCGGCCGGGCCGATGGAGGAAAATGGAGGTGGACCGACGGCGAAAAAGAATGGGCCGAGTGGACGGGAAATGGGCCGATGCAAGGAAAATGGAGGTGGGCTGCGGAAACAAATTTGGACTGAGTGAAATAGAGGAATTAAAAAGGGTTTTATGATTTTAAATAATGCCAGAAAATCAAAAAGGCTGAAATAAATGTTAAATAAATGCGAGAAAATTCAAATAATTCTCAAAAATACTTTTAAGCATTTGAAACCCAAATAAATTATTTTCAACTCATTTAAACTTATAATCTTGATTCAATTTGATTTGATTGCACTTGAGAGCTCAATTTAAATTCACAAAAAATTAAAACTTAAGGAATTTTTTTAAATGCTAAAATTTGGAATGTTACAGCGCGTGCCCCGACCCAGCCCAGTTGCTGGCCAAAACCCTAGCTGCCACGCCATGTCACATTCACGTCCGCCACCGACATGGAATCAGGCCATGCCACACCTCCTAAGGCTATAGAAGCCCTCAGGATCCTCAAATTGGATATCTCGTCTCTCGCCACACCCGTCGCTCTCCTCGCCTTCACCCGAGATGTCGTATCCATCGCGCACGAGCTAGCTGGAGTTGTCTTCAATGTCACCACCACCCTTGAGTTCTTCTCCTTGCCTGATATCCTTCTTCGGTGAGTTCGTACCATCCCTGTTGCCTTCTTCAGGTTCACCACCTTGTCCGCGTCAAGTTTTCCCAAACCCCAGCGTCGATCTGTCGCTATAGTACCATCGGCCACATTGTCTTTCCCATCGCCGGCTAGCCCAAGCCATCAGAGCCAAAGCCCTGCTGACATCAGCAGTGACATCATCAGCCGAGCCCCCGCTGACGTAAGCCACCACATCATCGGCTGAGTCAGCATCCACATCAACCATAGTTGCTCGGTTAGTGCTTGCGCGTGTGCCACATCAGCATTCTGTGGGGCCCAGTTGTTAGCTACCCAGAGTGTGAACCCGGTCCACTATGGACCTTAGTCTTTCCATGGGCATAGTCTATAGACCATGGGCCCACATGTCAGCCTAATAACCTTTTTCCAAATTTATTTTATTTTCAAAAATCAGCCGCTGACGTCAGCATGATGCAATAATCCAGATTTTCCTTTAGAAAAATAATTCCAAAATTTTTAGAAAATCCTTTCTCTCTCAATTTCTTTGATTTTAATCTTCTGGAATCCCGTTCTCTTTCGTACAAACTCCGATTGAGTCGATTCAAGTTTCTAAATTTTTCTAAAATCAAGCTCTTCATTCTAGAGCCATTTATTTTCAATTCATAGTTTGTTTGAGTCTCTGTTTGTTGTTTATTTGTATTTATTGCTTTCTTTTCCGGTAGATGTTAATCCCCAGGGTGTGAACGGAGGATTTGAAGATCAAGACTCAGCAACAATAGTATATCAACAAGGTAAGTCGTAACCTTGGATCCTATTAAACCTATATTTGCAAAAGTACTTTTGTCTTATACAATTTGTATGCTATTTGTGTACCAATGATTATTTGATGTGAATAGCTAAATACCTAATTGTCATTATGCTACCTTGATTATTGAAATGCCATGTATCCATTGTTACCCTAGGCTGGGACATTTTTAGATGGACATAATTGTATACTAACAATTGGGTTATAGTAGTTATTCTTAGACATGCTTAGATGTATGATGGGTTCATGTCACATGATGAATATTGATAATCTTGACTCAATGAGATATGGAATTGTGGCTGGTGGCCACTATTATAAAATTTGTTGTGTTATGGCAGTGTATGCCATTGGTCTTGGTTAAACAAAGTAGTTTTCCCTCGGGCAAGTGATAAGGGGGTGTGGTTAGTACATTTGGGATGTGTATGTCTCGCCCGAAACTATTTAAGGACTTAATCTTGTGCACCATTGGACTGGGCTTAATCGAACAACCACATGTCTGGTATGGAACAGACCTGACTGAATAACTTGTAGTATACTTGTGTCACTTTGCTTGGTTGAATTGGAGGGGTACTCCAATGGGTGTGGAGCAGAGGGTTACTCTGACTCGATGAGACACCGGATGCACGATGCTAATTGGAGGGTTACTCCACTCTCTCTCACAATGGTGAGCCTCTCATTAAAGACGTGAAATGCATACTTGGGGTAGACCGACTAGGTCACATCCCAGGGTTGAGGGGATATAATCACTAAGCAGGGTGGTGCTAGTGTGCAGCAGTGTAAAGGCCCTATCATGATTTCTTCGCCGCACACCTAAGGTAGTATTTTTATCATGTGGAAATATGAGATAATCATGTTTTGTGGGTAAAGCACTGCAACCTCTGCAGAGTGTCAAACTATTCAAATAGCCATATCCATAGTCATGGACATGGCTGGGAATTTCACATGAGATATAGAATTTTTTTCATAAAAATGTTGGAAAGTGAAATTGTTGGGATGTGAACGAGGAATTCATTGTTCATTTTGATGTCTAAAGTTAACACTGATGAGTTAAGTGGTTTGATGATTATTTTAGATGGTGATGGGTGAAGCCTCACCAATCTGTTCATATTGTCTACCATTGGTTTACTAGCTATTTATTATCTTTTCATAAATATTTTTTGAATATATTTATTGTATTTAAATTCAATTTATTGCTTTCTGCAAAAGAACCATATGACTATTCCTTGCATGAATATATTTGCATCATTTCCGAATGGCTTACTGAGTACATTTCTCATGACTATATGCCTTTGTTGACCAGTTACTGAGAAAGGACTAGGGAATACAGAGTTCTACGAGGAAGAGTACTATGAAGACTACATAAACTAGAAAGGTGTTTCCCCAGACGATTGCTTGTGGTATGTCAAATGGCCTAAGTTATCTTATTTTCGCTACAATAATTTATTTGTTTATTAAGCCCTTAAGGCATAGTGGTGTAAACTTCGACCATATGGCCCGTTGTTACTATTTAATAATAATTTGCTACTTTCTTAGTTATTTTGTTGAATTGAATGGTATTTCATTTATGTTTCCACTATGTGCACTAGCGTGATTCTGGACTAGTGCAGTATACACAGAGGGTTTCGGATTTGGTAATCTAGGTCCCGATAGAGATTATATCAGAGCTATATCGATTGTAGGTTGGAATATGTGAAACCAGGTATTTCCATGACCGGCCCAATGTCACCTGAGGAAAAGACAGGCCCAAAGGCTGTGCCCCGCGCCAAGCTTTGCTGCCGTATGGAAGGGGGGTCACATCCTATAGATAGTTACGTATATTTAGATATAAAATATATAGTTGTGATCCGAGTCGTTGATAGGGTAGACAAAGATGTAAACTCTATCCTATAACCGACTAGAATCTAATAACCGTTCGAAATCTCCTAATCGATCAGGACTCTATAAGTCACGCCACCCCTGGTATATAAGGGAGAGGGCGGGCAACAACAAGGCATCAAGCCATAGAGCATAGCACCCTTCATATCGCCCAAAGCACGTTGTGCTTTGAGCAATCTCAGATCCAAGAGATCCGTATAGTCCCAGCACACAGGATTAGGGTATTACCTCCATCGCTGAGGGCCTGAACCTGTCTAACCCCTTGTCTTGTGTGACCTTCGAGTTTGAGATCTAGCGCCTGCCCCATAAATTTATTGCCGATTACAAAAGTCGACAATTGGCGCGCCAGGTAGGGGAAGCGCTATAATCTTTCCCTACAGACTCGATGGCAACAATCGGCGGATTCATCGCCACCTTCATCTCCGGCCAAGCCTTCCGCTTCAGAAGTTTGGATTTCGTCGCGGATACGCGCGGAGAGCTTGTATGCCTGGTCCAAAGCCAGATCCAATCTGGTGAAGATCAGACCAACCCATCTCAGGTATGCCGCACTGACTCACTCAGAAAACCAGTCGACATTGTGAAGAATTGCTGCGATTTTCGTGGCATCTTCGCGATTGAGGAGCAGGGGACCGATCTCCATCAAGAAGACCAAGAGGCCATGGAGGAAGATCGCCTTCGTAAGGGTAAGGAGGTGCAGGTGCGATCTATTCGATCGCGCGGCCACAATGTCCGCGAGGATATCCTGCAGTTCAGGTTTGGCGACCAATCCGTCTTCCGCACGCCGATGCAGAACGTCGTCGCCTGCAAGACGCTTCTCGACATGTTGGACCCGATGATTGCATCGGATATCCCGACGGCCCCAATCGTGGCCCAGATCAAGGCCATGGTGACGGCGGCAGCAATCCAGCAGAATCAGGAAAAGCCGGTAGGTGAAGCACACTCGCGCTACCACGCGGCTACTCGTGTCGCCAGCAGTCGGACCGCAACCAGTCGGAATACCGGCAGTCGGCGCCATACGCCACCTCTCGGTGATGCACGCCAAATTATCAACGGCGACCTCTGCCAAGACATCACCGCTAGACGGCAGGAGCGGGACGAAGAAGAGCGACGCGGGCACCACCACGACTATGAGCGTTTCGGCACCGGTCGTGATCGACGAGGCGATCAGAGGTACAACGACTGTGACGACCATAGGGACTATCATCGCCGGGGTCGGGACAATGACGACCGTCGAGCCATGAGCTTGCCGCGCCGAACTCCACCCCAGCACGTTGACGACCATCGCTGAGCCAGAGGCTCGCCACATCGGACTCCCCCTCATCATGATGAGAGATCTATTGACGGGATCCGAGCGTTTACTCCTCGGCTGCGCCGAGTGGTATGGCCCGATGGATTCAACCCCAAGGGCATCGTAAAGTTTGACGGGGAGCGAGATCTAGAAGCTTGGCTACAGGTCTACGCCCTGGCGGTTAAGGCCACCGGGGGCAATCAAAACGTGATGGCAAATTATCTACCGGTCAATCTCACCCCCTCAACTCAAGCTTGGCTCACAGGGTTACCAGCGAACTCAGTGGACTCCTGGAGTGATCTCTGCGAACAATTCATCGCGAACTTTCAGGGAACCTACGAGAGGCCTGGCACCCCGTGGGACCTCTACCAGCTTCATCAGAAGAAGGACGAGACACTGAGGGACTTCATCCGGCGTTTCATGCAGAAGAAGAACACCATCAGGGATGTATCTGAAGCGGTGGTGGTAGCGGCCTTCCAGAAAGGGGTAAGTGATCCTGATCTAATCAAGAAAATGTCCAGGAAACCCCCGACATCTGTGAAGGAGATGTTCGCCCTGGCTGATCGCTACGCCACGGCCTCAAACGCCCTGGCTGAGTGCCAAGAGGAACGCCCACATCCGAAGAACAAAGGTGATAAGCTCGAGTCCTCCAAGCACAAGGACAAGAAGCGAAAGGGCGAAGAGCTAGTAGCGGTGGGCGAGAGCAGCCAGCCCTAAGCCATGCGGAGAGAGGCGCCCGACTACAGCACCGTCATGAAAGTGATCTGTCCCTTCCACCCTAAAGGAAAGCACGTCGCCAAAGACTGCTTCACCTTGAAGCGCTTTCGTGGGAAAGCAACAAGCAGCCAGTTCCAGCAAGGGACAAGGCGGCAAAGAAGAGGGACTTTCCAAACGAGGATGACTATCAAGAGCCCGAGCACGAGCTAAACTACATTTACAGGGGCTCCACCGGATACGAGTCCAAGCGGAAGCAAAAGCTTACCGCTCGGGAGATCAATGCGATGGAATCAGTCGTCCCACAATATCTAAGGTGGTCCGAGGTTCCAATCCCCTTCGACTGATCGGATCACCCCAACCGGGTTCTACATACGGGTAAGTTCCCTCTAGTGCTCGACCCCATAATTCGCAATGTGAGGCTCAAGAAGGTCTTAATCGATGGAGGGAGTGGACTCAATGTCTTATTCTCCAAAACTTTCAACGACATGAACATTCCTCGCTCTGAGCTGAGGCCAAGCACTCAGCCATTCCATGGTGTAATCCCGGAGCGTCATCGCTTCTGCTCGGGCAGATTTCTTTAACCATCACCTTCGGCACCAAGGACAACTACCGGACCGAGTACATAAATTTCGAGATAGCGGACTTCGAGATGGCGTATCACGCTATCTTGGGAAGACCCGGATCGGCTCGGTTCATGGCCGTTCCGCACTACACCTACTTGACGATGAAGATGCCGGACCAAGGAGCGTCATCACGGTCCGCAGCGACGTCAAGCGGTCCCTGGAGTGCGACCGAGAGAACCATGAACTTGCCGAGTTGTAGGAGGCAGCCGACGAAAGAAAGGAAATCCAAGCGGAAGCGGTTACATTGCAGGAAGAAGGCGACGTCCCGTCCAAGAAGAAGGCCACGTCAGGAATGAAGCCTGGCGAAGGAACCAAGAGAATCAACCTCGACCCGTCCGACTCATCCAAGACAACTCTGATCGGGACAGGGCTCGAAGGTAAATAGGAAAGCGCGCTCATCACCTTTCTTCAAGCTAACAAAGACATCTTTGCCTGGAAACCATCTGACATGCCGGGTGTTCCTAGGGAGGTGATCGAGCACTCCTTACACGTCGACGAAAAAGCAAAACCTATCAAGCAAAGGCTTCGGCGATTCGCTCCAGATCGTCAGAATGCCATCAAGCAGGAGATCACCAAGCTATTAGTCGCAGGTTTCATCAAAGAGGTGTATCACCCCGATTGGTTAACAAATCCTGTACTAGTTCAAAAGAAGAATAAAACTTGGCGCATGTGCGTTGATTATACTGATCTCAACAAGGCATATTCGAAGGATCCCTTTGGGCTGCCCTGAATCAATCATGTGGTTGACTCGACCGCCGGGTGTGAAATTTTGAGTTTTCTCGATGCCTACTCAGGTTACAATCAGATTCGCCTAAAGTCGAAAGATCATATCAAGACTTCGTTCATCACGCCTTTCGGAGCCTTTTGCTATACCACAATGGCGTTCGGGTTGAAAAACGCTGGTGCAACGTACCAGCGCGCAATTCAGCGTTGTTTTCATGCCCAGCTCGGACGCAACGTGGAAGCATACGTGGACGATGTTGTGGTAAAAACTTGGGAGAAGAAGGACCTCATCACCGACCTAACCGAGACATTCGAGAGTCTAAGGACCTTCAGCATGAAGCTCAACCTCGAGAAGTGTGTTTTCAGAGTGTCTTCGGGAAAACTGCTCGGGTTTATCGTATCGCAGAGAGGCATTGAGGCCAACCCAGAGAAGATCAGGGCCATATCAAATATGGAACCGCCGACTTGCCAAAAGGACGTCCAAAAGCTCACAGGATGCATGGCCGCACTCAGCAGGTTTATTTCTCGATTGGGTATGAGAGGTATGCTATTCTTTAAACTCCTTAAGAAGCAGGACAAGTTTCAGTGGACTCCAGAGGCACAACAGGCGTTTGAGGATCTGAAGACCTTCCTGACGACGCCCCCGGTCTTGGTTTCACCGATGCGAGAAGAACCTCTGCTACTTTACATCGCGCAATGACTAATGTAGTCGGTCGCGGCGGTCGTCGTAGAAAGGAGGAGCGGACCACGTGCGTAAGATCCAACACCGGTCTACTTCGGCCAAGTCTGAGTGAATCAAGGTGCGGTATCCGCAAATTCAAAAATTATTGTATGCCGTGCTCTGGCGTCGCCGCAAACTCAAGCACTACTTCCAAGAGCACAATATTTCGGTGGTCACTTCCTTCCCAATAGGAGATATACTTCACAATCAAGAGGCCACTGGGAGAATTGCAAAGTGGGCGGTTGAGCTCGGAGCTTTCGATATTCTATTTAAGCCTCGCACTGCCATCAAATCCCAAGCGATCGCCGACTTCACAGCCGAGTGGACAGAGCTTCAAAACCCGGCGATTGCCAAAGAACTCGAGTATTGAACGATGTACTTTGATGGTTCCCTCATGCTCAGCGGCGCAGGGGCTGGAATCGTGCTCATATCACCAAGCGGAGAAAGGTTGAGGTACATTCTCTAGATACTTTTTCTCGCTTCAAATAACGCCGCCGAGTATGAGGCACTCATCCATGGGCTCCGTATCGCCATATCACTCGGTATCCGACGTTTGGCGGTTTGCGGAGACTCAATGCTCGTGGTCAACCAAGTGCAAAAAGAATGGTCCTGCATTGAAGACAACATGGCAGCCTATTGCCAGGAGGTACGCAAGCTAGAAGGTAACTTTGACGGCCTGGAACTTATTCATGTGCTCTGCCGTGACAACGAAGCGGCCGACGAGCTAGCAAAAATGGAATCCTGCCAATCTACAGTGCCCATGGGAGTATTCGTCGAAGAAATTCCCAAGCCCACGATTAGCACTCGGTCGAAGATAAACGCCCCAGCCAAGAAGAGCGTAGAAGCAGAAGTCCTACTCATTACCCCCGATTGGACAGCCCCATATCTGGACTATTCGATGAAGCACGAGTTACCTGAAGATCGCGTGCAAGCTGAACGAATAATGCGCCGAAGCAAGAGATATATGGTGATCAGGGCAGAACTCTATCGCAAGAGCTCCTCAGGTGTACTGCGATGGTGCATATCAGAACAAGAAGGGAGAGATCTTCTCAAGGAAATCCACTTGGGAGTTTGTGGGAACCATGCGGCGTCATCAACACTAGTCGGCAAAGCCTATCGTCAAGAATTTTTCTGGCCAACTGCGGTCACTGACGCAGAGGACATCGTCCGGACATGTGAAGGTTGTCAGTTCTTTGTGCGTCAGATGAACAAGCCGCACAGAATGCGCACCATCCCCATAACCTGGCCGTTTGCGGTCTGGGGGCTCGATATGGTGGGACCTTTAAAAAAGGCTCAAGGTGGTTACACCCATCTTTTCGTGGCCGTTGATAAATTCACCAAATGGGTGGAGGCCAAACCAGTCGTGACAATAACAGCAGCAAAAGCCAAAGAGTTCTTTAACGAAATCGTGGTTAGGTTCGGAGTTCCAAATCGAATCATCACGGACAACGGCACCCAATTCATAAGCGGCGTATTTCAAGACTGGTGTGTCGAACTCGGAATAAAAATCTGCTTTGCTTGATGGCGCACCCGAACAGCACGGCGGTCGAGCGAGCCAACGGCATGGTGTTACAAGGCCTGAAGGCAAGAATTTTAGATCGGCTGAAGCCATACGCCACTCGGTGGGTGAAAGAATTGCCTTCGGTACTCTGGGGGCTACGAACCACCCCCAGTAGAGCAACCAGGCAGTCACCTTTCTTCCTGGTGTACGGCTCGGAGGCGGTCCTCCCCACCGAGCTAGAATTCAGATCCCTGCGGGTCTGGAGCTATGAAGAAGTTGCCTCGAAAGAAAGACGGCTAGAAGACCTCGACCGACTGGAAGAAGCCAGAGAGGTCGCAACGATTCAATCAGCAAAATATCTCCAAGGCTTATGGCGCTATCACGATCGCAATGTGAGGAGCTGCGCATTCTCCAAGGGAGATCTGGTCCTTAGAAAGAATCAGAAATACGAGCATAAGCTCTCCCCAAACTGGGAAGGCCCTTACGTCGTCCATGAAGTGGTACACCCCGGGACTTACAAGCTCAAGCGAGAAGACGGCACGACAATCAGCAACACTTGGAACATAGAACAGCTACGTCGTTTCTTCACTTGAACTTTGTAATTCAAATTGTTCCTTTATGAATGAAAAAGATCGACATTAAAGTTATTTTTTGCATAATCTTCTCGAGATTTACGCGTCCGAGTGCCTCGCTCCTACAATTTTTTTTAGACTCTGAGACATGCGTCGCAAACCATGCCTCAGAGCCTGGGGGTTGGACTAGTCGGACACGATATGTCGAAACCACTCGGGCAAATATGCATGTTTGAAAAGATAATGCAAGAGCGAGGAAACGCCTTTATATACATTCAATTTACAGGTCTAAAGTTTCTACAATGGACAAAGAGGTGTCCTTGACTTCCTCCCAGAGCTCGGCGGCCCGGTCCTCATCTACGTTGCAAGCATAGCCTTCCTTAATGGCCTCAAGATCCACTCGGGGATAAAGCGACTTAGTGATCGCCAAAGCCTGGCTAGCACCATTGGTCGCTGTCTCCTTCAAGAGACTCTTGAGCGCCTCGAGGGCTTCCTCCAGCTGAGAGATGACCTGGTCCTTGCTGAGTGGCCTCTCACCCTTGGGATGAAGCGAACTCAGCAGCGGCTCAAAGGCCTCCTGAAGCTTGGCGCAAGACATCTCAAGGGCCTCAACCCTCTCATTGAAGACAGCATACTGCGCCCGTGTTTTGAATTTATGGTCTGCAAGACAGAAACATTAGAGAAGGCAACGAAGACATAGTAGGGCCAAGTCGCCAGTCATACCTTCAAGCTCCTTCTCCGAATTCGTTCCGGAAGCCTCCGCGGCTTTAAGTTGTTCTTGAAGTTTCGCGGCGGCGGAATCCCGAGCTGACATGAAGATAAGAAGATCAAGAAACCAGATGATTAAATTAAAAGCACGGGGTAGCCTAGGAAATAGCTACCTCGAAGGGAGCAACAACGTCCAGCTTCTCCTGGCGCAAAGCCTTCTGCTCCTCTCGCAGCGCTGGACCTCGACCAAGAGATCGTAGCTCGGCGCGTGCGGCTTTGTCGCTCAATTGACGGATATTCTGGCGTGTTCGAATTTCAGAGAGCATCTTCTGGAAGTATTTGGCCTTCTTTTCGGAGCGCTCCCCTATTTTCTGTAATCATCACGGGGAGAGGTAACTACGTGACAAAGGACGGAAGTAGGAAGATGGCAAGTGCAGAGAAATGCTTACCCGGGCCAGGCGCGCGCAAGCCGTGGCATGACTGTAAAAGTAATTTCTCTCCTTCTTCTCCTCCTCCGGATCGTCCAGGAGCTTCAGGCCTTCCTCCTCATCAACCCACGCAGCTTGCATTCTGAGCTGGGGGCAGGCAGGGGTCGGCGGAACTCGGAGGATCTCCTTGATCTCGGGGGGCGGGTGAGAGGCCAGCTCCGGAACAGCAGGACCCGATCCCGAAGCAGGAGGAGTCGGAGATGGCGCCTGGGGCTCGGAGATGCTGCCAAAGTGACTGGATGGGTTAGCGGGAGATGGCATGAGGTCGATCAGTCTAGTTGGCTTGGGCGCGACTACATGGGGCAAGCAGCGAACTTCTTTAACAGTGAACAGGGGTAGCGATGTGTACTTCAGAGTTTGCAGCGGGGTCCCATAGGTCCATTTATTGTTGGCGAGATGGAGATAGGGCGATGATGAGCACGTTTGCACACGAGCGCTAGAATGGACACTGTGGTGAGGAGAGCGGGCAAGAGGTGGACGAAGGGGTTCAACAGGTGAGATTGGCTATCAACAAGAGAGAAGAGGAGAGGAAATATGGGTAGGCGACATTATGTTTTCGCGTTAAGGAAAATGAATTTGGTCGACGGCTTCACGAGGACTGTGCGTAGACCAAAAATGGGCCAAAATAGCGATGGACCAGGTCGGCCACAAGAGGTTCAGCCCACCAGCAAAACGGATTCCGAAAAACATTTTCCAAAATCTTTAAACACAGAAATCAAGTTTTAATTTTTAAAATTCACAAACCAAGTCCAACAATTATGGAAAATTTTGGAGAGGCTCTTGAGAATATTTATAACCCAATTAAAATATTTCAAAGCTCTGGTAAAATTTTAATATTTTTTAACATTTAAAAACAGATGCAAGAAAATAGAAAAAACATTTTATTTTATGTAATTTTTTTGGAAAAATCAAGAAAATGAAGCAAATAAAATTTTGAAACATCGCATGTATTTTTTCAGGGTATTTTGGGATGCTACAATAGGATGAATGATATGCATATGTATCCTCTGATTGCACTATACTGTCTTATGTCAAGGCGCAAAAGAAGCAAATAATTTCCATCCACTTGGGTCTTGTGACCCTAGTGACCTCGGCATAATCCAAGGTAGAACTCTATATATGCAGGACATGACCCTAATTGTCCAAGTGATATTAGCATGTAGTGACACCAATAACCCAATTTCTTGGATCCACTTATGTTTCCGTCCGTCTGTTGGACCGAAGGCTTGTGGAGCAAATACGGAAGGTAGAAATGGATATCCTACACTATCCATGAGTATCTCACTATATCCGTGTCCATGTTCAACTCTGAGGGAAAAAATGTGGAATAGAATACAAGACGAGCGATAAAAGTCAAAGCCACTCTGATTGCACCTGTAGGAGTTAGGAGCCGTTCCTTTGTCCAAAACACGTTCATAGCAAACTTTTCTTGTGGAAATCGTTGGATTTTTCTTTCTTGAGAACCCAGTGAAAATTGATCTTTTTCCTACGGAACTCATTCATTGCAAATAGACTCTTGATTTTCTCAAAGAAAAGTAGACTCTTCATTCACCGAAATCCCTCTGTTTTTCATATGTGCCAAATGAGGCCCAGAATTAGGGAATTGTCCAAATGACTATATGAATCATTCATTAGGGTTTACCGTCTCCTAGATTCTAATCTAGCATATATCCCTCTATAGGATCAAAGATAACGGACTAGAGAAGGGTGAATAGGAGGTTTTTAAAATTCTTCGACTCTAATTGCAATAAATGATCAAGCAAAGCTAGAATTAAGATTTTTGACAATTAAAGCCTAAATCGTCTAGGTTTCACTATGTGCACCAACAAGCTATGTCTAAGTAAACTAACAATCCTAAGACAAGATCAAATGATATGACAACTAGGAAAGTAAAATGCCCAATTTAAATACAAGATATCAAACCACAAAGAGATGAACAAAAATTTTATCCCGTGGTCTCAGAGACTAGCTGGTCTCACCTAATCCACATTGAGGTAGCTTGACCAACTCAAGACGGCTCCTTGCGCAAATGAGCCTTTCTCGATCATTATTGGTAGCTCTTCCCCGCTCCGAGTAGACGAGCTCTGGCCTTCACAAGCCACCGGGCTTTCTCACAAACTCCTTTGATAAAGTCACCGGTTCTCATGCCTCCAAGCCGTCTAGGAGGCAGCAACCTCCAAGAGTAATAAACCTTGACGCTTGCTTGAGGTCGATCAAGTGTCTAAATGGATCAAACTCTAAATTCAACACTTGAATGCTCCTAACTCTCTCAAAATGAGAATTTAATGCACAAAGAGGAAAGGAGACTTGCTAGAGCTCACAAGGTATTCAATGAGTGTCCAAGAAGAGCTCTAGATGCAAGTGTGGGGGTATTTATAGCCTTCACCAACATTTCCAACCGTTGGGGATAAAATCCATAAAAAAATAGCAAATCTGGTACTACAACCCATGTAGCACCAGTACTACCGGCCCCCAACTCAATAGTAAGAACAATGCATTAAATTCACTGTAAGTAGCCATTGCTACAGAGAGCCGGTGCTACCACCCAACTAGGACCAGTAGCACCGGCCTCAAATTTTTCAAGTCTGCCAATTTGAGTGCTTCTCTGGAAAAATCATTCCGCCATTTGGGGCTGGTACTACCACACCTACGGTAGTACGACTCCCACATGGCCAGTAGCACCAGCCGATGGAAATTTGCCAAAAAGGCCTTCTCTAGAAAAAAAAATGTACCGCCCTTTGGGCCGGTACTACCGCACTTGCAGTTGTACTGCTTCCACATGGGCAGTAGCACTGGCCATGTTGAGACCAGAAAATCGGCTTTCTGTTAAAAACACACCGGCCTAACACCCAATGCTACCGACCTTGCGGTAGCACCGCTCTCACATGGTCGGTAGCACCCGGCCTTCACAACATATCTTCTGAATTTTTAAAATGACTCAATGAACAGCAACTACGACTTAAAGTGAGCATGATTTGAGCCATTAGACATTATCCACATTAAGCTACTAGCCAAGATCCCCCTTAATAGTACTGCACCTAATCTAGCAACCCGATCTTTTCTCGAAAACACCAAGATCGACAAAAGCTATGAAAAGGTCCTTAAGGTTTATAACTTGGCAATTGAGCTTGATGCATTGACCCTCTTTGAACTTCATTTCCTTCCTTCATTACGTGCCATGTTTAGGACCAATCTATTTTTACAATCTCAAAGAAAAATGTTAGTTCTTTAATCATGATTGTCATTAATTATCAAGACCAAAACAAATTAGGGGCCTAGATGCTTCAATCCCCATTTTTGGTAATTGATGACAACCTCAACACATATAATGGAATTGAATTTGATTTTGAGTATGCAACAAGTCAAACATGTTGCATACTGTAGGATTTTTTCTTTAAGTGGCATTTTACTCCTTTGAAGTGAAAGAGAGAATGAATATTGAGTAAAATGCTATTAAAGCCACAATACTTAGTTGAAACTCCCCATAAAGGTGTGCAATTAGATAAAGAGTTGAGTTTGTGCGCACTTATGGAATTTTTTTGAAATTTTGGCGGAGTTTCCTCTAAATATTGAATCCGAGGAAAATATGATATTGAGAGAAATGAATGAGCAATGAATATTATCAATATACATGCACATAATACATGAATAAAAAAGATTGATCATAAGCATAAGTATCCAAGTAGACAATAGAATTCAATAATCAACACAAGGTCCAAAAGCATTAAATAGCATAACATCCCTCTAAATCCAAAAGAGGTTCAATTAGCTTACATACATAGTAATACTCATAAGCTAATCCTTTAAACTACTAGCTTCTTCCAATTCTTGCACTTCTTCATTCTTCATGTCTTGTTCGCTCTTCATGTTTTGCTCGCACTTATCCCCCTTTGGCATCAAGTACTAAAAACTTGGGCATCTTCAAAGATACTTAAGATGGAGGAGCACGGAGACCACGTCCATACCGATGAAATGCAAGTGGAGCCTGCTCAGTGCGAAACTGCTGGAAAGACGAGTTTAGGGCATCCAGGGTTGTATCAGTGAATCCATGTGGCCCCTCACTTCCTCCACTATCTGACAAGTCTGGGCTTGATATTCATCCATTCTTGCAAAGTTACTCATCATGTCATTTCTTAAACTAGCTAGGCTCGCAAGATTGGGATCCTGTGGTACCGCATGAGCCTGCTCTTCTTCCCCTCTTTCTTGCTGTTGCTGAGGCTACTGAGACTACTGAGGCTGCTGAGATCGCTAACCAAGAGCTTGAGGCGGCACCTCACAGGGCTTGTAGGGCTTATGAGAACTATCACATCCACCTCTATACTCTGTTACCCTCTTGATAATCACTATGATTAAGGGGCAAAGTAAATCCTCTTGCCACGATCACAAGCTAAGGAGGCTAACTCCCTAATCATGAAATTCACCACATCAAATTTCTGCTTATGCATGATCTTGTTCATGATGTTCCAAGCATAGCCACGGATTTCATCAAAGTTATCACTCTTTGGATAAACGGTAACTCTAATAATCCTATTGATCAAGCTAGATGTGGGAAGGAGATTGGCCAATTTACCTGGCCTCATGACACTCGCAGTGGGATCATATAACTCAAACTGCCTGGATAGCCCACAAACTCGGTCGTTGTGAATCCAAGGATGTCCGCTATGAAAGATGCCCCAAGCATGCTCAATCTCCTCCTTGGAAGCTGTGTATACTACAGTGTCTATCATCCAAGTGATCTAGTCATAAGTGTTAGGTACGTGGAGAGTGGCGTAGAAATGACGCACCATATCATCCACATAATCATATCTTCTGCTGACATAGTCCGCTAATCCTGCCCTTTGAAATAACTCAGGAACTCCAACAAATAGCGGCACCTTATAGATATGCTTCTAGTTAACCCACTTTTGGTCAGCAAACTCATTGTTCATATAAATTTCATAAAACACTTTCTGCTAGAACAAGGTCCTGAACTTGTCCTCAGTTGCACTTCGATGCAGGAGATATTGATCTGCTTGCATCAATGCATAATACTTTTCTCCCTTGATTTCTCTCAAATCCTTTGAGGGATCAAAGTCATCAAAATTATCTTGTTCTTCTAACTCCTCACTTCCACTTTCATTTTCTTCCTCGTCAACATCAATTTTAACATCTTCATCTTCTTCTTCCTTCTCACTCGATTCTGACGCAACTTGCTTTCCTTTAGCCTAAGAGCTACCCCTAGATCTTCTTGCACAAGCTTCCTTACTTCCAAATCTTTTGCGGCAAGTGCTTGTGAATCCTCATTGTCACTGTTACCATTGCGGGGAATAGGAACACCTGCATTCCTAGTTGATTTGCGAAGAGATCCCCCGCTGTGAGGTTTGAGAGAAGATTTGGCCCTTGGCATGATTCTGAGCAATAAATGGTAAGGAAGGAATGAGATCAAGGAATTCTTTCCCTAAACATAGAATTTGATAAAAAAAACTAACTAATATATGCATTTTGGGTGCAAACCTGGTAGTACCGCCCATGCTAGGTCGATAGCACCGATCATGGGCGGTGCTACCGCTCCTGTGGCTGGTAGCACCGGCCGCAAGGGCACCAAACCCTAATTTAACGAAAGCTAGGTCATTTGATTAGATTGGGCAATGGAATGCAACCGAAGACATCACAAGTCTCCAATCTACTCAATTTCACTAGAGATTTCAACATATTTTACATATATTTGCTACATTTTGCACCAAACCCCAGAAATGGAACCTAGGGTAAAACTTGAAGAAAACTAGGGCAAAAATTTCAAAAGAAAAGCAATAGGAGATTAGGGATGAGAGAACCTTGTATGAGAAGGAAAACTTCAGATTGAACTTGAACCAAAGAGATTTACTTGGAGAATTTGAGTGGAGATGAAAGAGAGAGAGAGAGAGGGAGCTCGGGTGAAAAGAAGAAGAGAAACGTAGGGACCAGCGGTTAAAAGAGCGGTTCAACCGCAACCCAGCCTTAATCGCCGAACCCAACAAATTTGGTGCTACCATCCTCGGGCCGGTAGTACTGCTTCTCCAGTGCTACCAGGTGCACAACACAGGTAATACCGCTCCTGACAGCCCAAAAAGTTGAAGAAGATAGAAATAAGTTGAGAATAGCTCTAAAGTGTTCATCTCTCAATGATAAACATGTATGGGCACTCCAACTTGATAAAATAAGCAAGGACCCAAATTTTTAAATAGTTTTTATCAAAATAGGCTTTTGAGAGAATACAAATGATCATTTTGGAAATTTAAACACTTGAAAGAAGAAGTATCAATTTTGTTGGCATATTTGAGTTTCAAAATATGCAATTTGGCCTCCTTGACTGAGGATGTTCCCTGATGGATTTCCAAGAGGGTAGTCCAAATCTTATGAGTGGTGTCAAGATTGCTCACTCGATTGAACTCATCCGCGTTCAAGGCTCTAAATAGAGCATTCATAGCTTGAGCATTGAGATGAGAATTTCGCTCTTCTTGATCAACGGTGAGTGTGGATTTAATCCCGTAGCGAAACTCTCATCTACAATTCTCCATATGCTTGGGCTCATGGCCTTGAGATAAACGAACATGCGTGTTTTCCAATACGCATAATTGGTGCCATCAAAAAAAGGTGCTTTGCCTATAAAAACCCCATCACTAGCCATCATTTACTCTCTAGGCGGTAAAGCCCCAAAAGAGAGTCCAAACTCTGATACCACTTGTAGGATCAAGGATAACCGACTAGAGGGGGTGAATAGGTGGTTTTTAAAATTCTTCTAGTCTAATTGCAATAAATGATCAAGCAAAGCTAGAATTAAGATTTTTGACAATTAATGCCTAAATCATCTAGGTTTCACAATGTGCACCAACAAGCTATGTCTAAGCAAATTAACAATCCTAAGACAAGATCAAATGATATGACAACTAGGAAAGTAAAATGCTCAATTTAAATACAAGATATCAAACCATAAAGAGATAAACACAATTTTTATCCCATGGTCTCGGAGACTTGCCAGTCTCCCCTCATCCACATTGAGGTAGCTTGACCAACTCAAGCCAACTCCTTGCGGAAATGAGCCTTCCTCGATTACTATTGGTAGCTCTTCCCCACTCCGGGTAGGCAAGCTCCGGCCTTCCCAAGCCACCGAACATTCTCACAAACTCCTTTGAGAACGTCACCGGTTCTCATGCCTCTAAGCCATCTAGGAGGCAGCAACCTTCAAGAGTAATAAACCTTGATGCTTGCTTGAGGTCGATCAAGTGTCTAAATGGCTCAAACTCTAAATTCAACACTTGAATGCTCCTAACTCTCTCAAAGTGAGAATTTAATACACAAAGAGGAAAGGAGACTTGCTAGAGCTCACAAGGTATTCAATGAGTGTCCAAGAAGAGCTCTAGATGCAGTTGTGGGGTATTTATAGCCTTCACCAATATTTCCAACCGTTGGGGATGAAATCCATAAAAAATCAGCAAATCCGGTACTACTGCCTATGTATGACTAGTAGTACCGACCCCCAACTCAATGGTCAGAGCAGTGCATTAAATGCACTGTAAGTAGCCGTTGCTATAGAGAGCTGGTGCTACGGCCCATCTAGGACCAGTAGCACTGGCCTCAAATTTTTTAAGTCTGCCAATTTGAGTGCTTCTTTGGAAAAATCATTCTGTCATTTGCGGTCGGTACTACCGCAACTACGGTAGTACCGCTCCCACATGGTCGGTAGCATCGGCCGATGGAAATTGGCCAAAAAGGCCTTCTTTGAAAAAAAAACATACCACCCTTTAGGCCAGTACTGTCGCACTTGCGGTAGTACCGCTTCCACATGGGCGGTAGCACTAGCCATGCTGAGACTAGAAAATTGGCTTTCTGTTAAAAACACATCAGCCTCAAACCCAGTGCTACCGACCTTGCAGTAGCAGTACTCTCAGATGGTTGGTAGCACCGGCCTTCACAACATATCTTCTGAATTTTAAAATGACTCAATGAAAAGCATCTACGACTTAAAGTGAGTATGGTTTGAGCCATTAGACATGATCCACATTAAGCTACTAGCCAAGATCCCCCTTAATAGTACGGCACCTAATCTAGCAACCCGATCTTTTCTCGAAAACACCAAGATCGACAAAAGTTATGAAAAGGTCTTTAATTTTTATACCTTGGCAATTGAGCTTGATGCGTTGACCCTCTTTGTCGGGACCCGAATATGCAAATCCGGACCCTCTGTGTAAACTGCACTAGTCCAGGATCATGTTAGTGCACACAGGCTCAACATAGATGAATATCACAATCATACACAGCGGAAACATAATAAAAGGCTTAATATATTAAATATTAAACTGTTGATTGACCTTACAGTCAAACTTACATGACTATGCCTCGTAAGGCAACTGATAACAAGTTAAACTGCAGCGAAAAGAAAACGTAGACAAACCCCTCAGTATACCACGGGCAACTGGCAAGGCTCAAACCCCAAACATTCGTCTCCTCCTGGAACACCTCCTCCAAAGCTGGTGTAGATTCCTCACTGGTAATGTTGTTGTTGGCAAAGGTGAGTACTTAAAGCACTCAACAAGTTGTGCGCAGAATGCAATTTTATATAACTATATGCAAGGCTTATTCCAAAGGAAAAGGCTAACATGGATATTTTGAAGTAAAGCAGCATTTATGAACAATTACAATAAGTAAATTGTAAAGACAGTAAAACAAATAATAGTAATAGTAATTTTTAGCATTTCCAAGTAAACATGGTATCATCCCTAAATCAAATTCCAAACCTTCCTTTAACATCCAGCACTCCCATCCAGGTTTTCATTTTATAAAGTTTAACCCTTTATTGTAATCCCTTAGCATTGCTCAATACCGTGAGCACGGCTATCCGAATAGATTTTACACTCTGCAGAGGTTATGCACTTTACCCACACGACATGATCGTCTCTTGTTACCATACAATTAACACACTTCCTTTGGTGTGTCGGCAAAGTGATCATGACAAAACCTTTCAGAAACCTTTATTCGGACACTGACCCTCCCGGTAAGCCATACACTATCCCTTCCCTCAGCGGAGGTGAAGGCTAGGACTGACAAACCGTTAGATTGATGTGTGACCGCAGTACACCACATCCTCCACTATAACTACACTTCCATGTAAGCATGCTTCTGTGAGATTATCCACCTGAGGAATCTCATGTTAAGATGTCGGTAATCCTACTTAGTTAGGTCCGTTCCATTTCAGACATCTGGTTGCATGATTGACTCAGTTCAAAGGCTCACAAGGTTAAATCCTTAATTGACTAGGGCAAGACTTCTACATACCCTCTACCATTCTTGGCCCACCTTAGCACATTGCCCCTTGCCACTTGCCCCAATCTAAATTATTTACCACCCCAGTTGATTACCATGCACCACGTGCCATCAACAAGTCAACATCGTTTCGTGACATATGTCACTACAACTCAACATCATTGTGTGACATCACCCGACACACCTTTCATAAACATGTTCCATATTTCATTAGTCAAGATTCACTTTTGATATTCCAAAAGACATATTGTACGTGGCATGGCTAAGCATACAAAACACGGTCTAACCAACCCATATTGATTGCTAATAATAACCAACTAATAATGAACCATCCTAGGGTGACAAATAATCATGGCATACAAATGACAAGGTATAGGTTATAATTTAATTGGACTGATTAACTAAATCCCAATCTAACTTGAAACAGTTGTACACATAAAATATCATGCAATAATGTAAATCAATATAGCAGTTTTTGTAAACTGGGTTCAACATGATCAAAGCACAACTTGCCTTAGAAAAGCCCTTATTCTTGCTCTGTACCTTGGTCTTAAATCAACGATTCCTCTTCGGACACTTCGCACAATTCAACGTCTACGCGAAATGAAGGAGAACACAAAATAAACACCAAAATAGAGAGAAAATAAACTCTAAAAATTAAATAAAATTCACCATTAAATATATCTAAATTTTACAAATTTTTAGAAATTTGAATCACCTCAATCGGAGCTCGTATGAGGAAGAACGGGCTTGTGGAAGATTCAAAAATCATAAAAACTTAAAAATTGGAAAATATCGGATTAATCAAAATATTTTTATACTGAAAAAGATGTTTATTACCTCATCATGACATCAGGGTGATGTTAGCATCAGCTCGGCCAATGCGGAGCCGACACGTGGCATGCTATGATTGGCTGCGATGCGCGGTTTGATCTGGCTTGTGGAAGACAGATCGGACGCCGCAGATCACACACAAAACGGCAGCATCTCGACCGTTGATTTAGATCCAACAGCACACGCAAGATGATAGGGTTTACTGCTGATGTAACGACGTGCCGTGATCTCGATCGTTGGATATTGATCCGACGGTCGAATGCTTCTCGTGATGATGATGGAGGCGTGGCTGAGTTTCTTTAGTGGCAATGAAGACAACGACCTTGGCGACGACGTGGCGGCAACGGAACGGTGACAAGAAACGACAAAGATCGGCGTGGCGCGACACGAAGACCTCAAATCTAGAACCAGTGCAGCGAAAAGCGGCTTGATGGTGGCACAACAGCGGAAAAACGAATGGCGGTGCTTGCGGCAACTACGGCGAGCTCCTGAGCGTGTTCTATGGCGGCTTTTGCGAAACGGCTCTAACCAAAAGCTGTGGCATCCTTAGGCGAACCCCTGAGAGGCTATGGCGTCCTTAAATAACCCTCGATGGTCACTATGGTGCTGGGAAACCCAACCGATGTGGCGGCGGATTCCATCTCGACTACGACGATGGCGCTTCGAGTCTCGATCGGAAACGACAATGGAGAGTCGTTCGATCCTCGACGAACGACCATGATTCAAGCTAACGCGGCGCAATCCTAAATTTCCCTAATGGTTTGGCGGCCGAGATCTAAAGGACGGGACCAGCATGGTCCAATCTAAGTCGCCAGACCAAAATCCCACGGTGCACAAGCTCTAGGGTTTTAAGACCTCAACTTCAAATCACAACCATCCATCTTTGCACCGATGGCTTACGATCAAGCTTAAGGAAATCAGGCCTAACAGGCCACACTCGCACAGAATTGGGCTTCGGCCCAACACTGTTCAAACTGGTTTTCTCATATTTTCTTAATTAAAATAATTCTAGAATATAGTTTAATTAGTTTTAAGCAATAAAAATATTTGGAAAAATTCAAGAAAATTCCCATAAATACTTCGAGACATTTTGAACTCAAATAAAATATTTTTTAGCCAAACTTTATACCAACTTTATATATATATATAACTAGTTTTCTCAAAAAGGCCAATATACTTAATTTAAAATAAATCCAAATAAATTTAAAAAAAATCCAAAAAAATCACAAAATGCATAAATAACAATAAAATAATATTATAGGCAAATTTTGGGATGTTACACTCTTTGAACTTCGTTTCCTTGCTTCATTACATGCCATGTCCACCACCAATCTATTTTCATAATCTGAAAGAAAAATGTTAGTCTTTTAATCACGATTGTCATTAATTACCAAAACCAAAACGAATTAAGGGCCTACATGCTTCATCCTTTCAAGGTACTGTCTTTGGTCATAAATAGTTGTTGTTTTGGACATCGACACGGTCTTCAAAATATAGCTTTGACTACTAATTTATAAAACCCAATATAATTATAATATTATGAAAGTATTTTTTGAGAAAAATCTACACATATGATCTTCATGTATCTAATTTAAATGTTTAAAAAAATATTGACAGTCAAAGTTTCAAAAGTTTGTTGCACCTATACCAAAATGACAACTATTTGTGACTAAAGGGAGTAATTGATAATATACCGCTCTTTACATTAAATCAATGATTATACGAGTGAAGAAACAAAATTGCCCTTGACCTGGTGCAGTTTTGCTCGACGCATCTAGGGCCTATTTGGGAAGCTGTAGCTTTTTTGAAAAGCTGTTTTTTGTTTGTTTTTTTGGTTGAAAAGTACCTGTAGCTTTTTAGAAGAGACCGTTTGACAAACAAATAATTTCTCTCAGCAATAAGCTGCAAAAGCAGGTCCCACCCAGCTTTTGGCTTTTGCTAGTTATATGTGTCTTATAGCTTGTATCAAAAATCACTTAAAAGCTAAGCTATTTGAGAGGCTTAATAGCTTTTCAAAAGCTAAAACTGACTTAAAGCCCTTAAACACGGCCTAGGTCTCACCAAATAGCACTGGCTTGACCTGAACGCATCACTTTTAGATGCATCCCCCCTCGTGTCCGACAATTAGGATCTGCACGCCTAGAGGTGGGCATCGTCTTTATCTTTGGGCGGCCGCACTGACGGACCCATTGTGCTTCGGTCGAACTGGTGCCGGCGCGACGGCCCGTCGTGCCCACGTGTCTTGGGCCGGTTAGCCTAAGTCGCCTTCGGCGAGCCCAGGCACGACCCATTTACGCTTCGTGCCTACTTCGTGCCGTGCCAGCCCAGGCCCGGTCTATTTACACTATTGCGACGAGAGGAAATTACTCGAATTTGCTTGTAGTAGCATGCGTACGCGATGCTACGGTGCAGCGAATGTATAGCCACCTTGATCAAAGAAATATGTAAATCTACAATCGAGCAACACGCATTCACTTAGATCATCCAAAATAAAGTGGGGCTAAATGAAAGCATGCGAAAGAAACATTCTGTGTGGATATCAGTATTGCTAGCAATGGACACAAATATTGGGGGGAAATAAGTAAATTTTATTAAATCCTGAACATGTACAGAGTTACTACCTCGTTAAAAACCTTACTCCCCGGTGTGGGGTACCCCCGTTAAGGAAAAGAGTACAGTAACTACATTTATATACATAGACTATCCGAGGCTGAGATTGTCAAAGTCGGCCCCAGCTCCCCTCCGGCCTTCCTAATGTGGAGATCGTAGCACCTTCCTAGGACAATCTTTTCTGACAGCGATTCTATCTCGCTATGGTTGATACTGGGAATACGGCTCATTATCTGAGCGTAGGTGTTTGACCTTATATTATAACTTATGTAGAGAGCACCACCGGCGTAGGTACCCCCCACCCTTTCCCCTGTGCCCTCTACCCACCATTATAATCTCTATATTAACACATCCACGACTCCATTCGTGGACAACCTTAACACACACCACCATTTCCAAACCATATTTCCAAGTTACCAACATCACATTACCAATTTCCAACTTCACAATACCAATTCCCACTTCACCATACCAGATCCATCAACATACCATAACACCTCAACCACCCAACTCCAATTCACATTCCCATTTTGAAATTAAGTTTTTCATGCAGTGATGATATGATTCAGTATATAAAAAGAATTAAAACATTTAGCAAAGATGTTCAAGGATCTTGCACGGAATAAAATCGATGGTTAAACTTCGCTCGAAGGTAGGTTCTGATTGGTGGGGTGGTTCAGGTCAAGACCTGAAACAACATAATATTTTAACTAGGCCGTTTAAGAGTCAATTATTTATTTTGGTGTCCAACTGATTTGTCTAATCTGTCGTTCAAATTTTAGCTAGCAACAAATTAAATGAGTTCACTTGACGATTTTTACGCGATCCGCAAATCGATTCCAAAATTGACGCGGTCCGCGGACAATCTATTTTTCTACCTCTCCATCTTTTTCTCTCCTTTCCTTTTCTGTTCTTCTCTTCTTCTTTCCTTTCTTTCTTTCTCTTTTCTTTCCTTCCCTCTATTTCTCTCGGCTCCCTTCTTTCTTTTCTGGCCGAAGGCCATTCGGCCTCATCGCCTCCTATATTCCCCTCGCGCCTGCGCCTCCACTGGCCGGACTCCCCGCCGCCACTCCTTCGCTCGCCTCCCGCTCCCCTGCGCCTTCCGCCAGCCGGCCTCCTCTCCTCGAGACCTTCGCCTCCAGCTCCCCTCCGGCCTCCCCATGCGCCGCGGCTGCTCCCTCTCCCCTTCGGCTCCCTCCGGCCTCCCCGCGCGTCGCCGCCCTCCCTCCCCCTCCGGCAACCTCTGGCCTCCCAGCGCGCCGCCGCTCCCCCTCCCCTCCCCTCACTCGCGGGCGTGGGCGCGTGCTGGCCGCGCAGCGGCGATGACAACGACGACGCGGCGAGGCCAAGGCGACGACGACAATGACGCGGGCGTGGCGAGGCAACGACGCTGGGCGACCGAGGTAGAGGCGAAGACTACCCGTGCTCTGCGTGCCTGCCTTGCCGTAGGGTGTGCCACGGGCGCATGCCGCCGGCGATGTCGTCGCCGCGTCGGCCAAAGACGGCACGCCCAAACGGCCGTACCGGGCCGTGCCACCCGTCGTGGCCCATTTTTGGGTCCGGCACGGCCCTCTAACGTGCCGGGCCGGGCTTGTGCCGTGCCGTGTTCGTCGTGCCTCGGGCTGGCCCACCAAGGCACGGCCCATGTGCCCACCTCTATGCACGCCTGGCCGAGAGATGTCTAGAGCCGTCATGCGACTCGCGTCTAATGACGACTCCAGGTCCAGGAGGCTCTTGGCCATCAAGTTGGCCGGCACCGTTGGTGCAACACAGCTGCGGTGCGTGGGATGCGCGTGTTGTCCGGGACTCCGGGCTCTGCTCCGTACACATCGTCCCCTTCCTCGGGCTCTGCATCACCGTGGGTGGCGAGTACGAACTCATCCTCGAGTTTGCAGCCAGCGGGTCACTTGCCTACCTGGCCACATGGAGCAGGGGCTGCCTCTCGGAGGCCGCCATTCAGGGCTACGCGAGGTCGTTGCTGCACGAGGACATCAAGGCAAGGAATGTGGTCGTTTAGCGGCGGAGCCAGCTCCTGGACTCGGGCGGGCGTCTGTTCGAGCTCACTGGCGCGGCGTAGTGCACGTTCTCCCACCAAGCCCCGGCGCCTAGCTCACGCGGACGTGCATGCGCGTGGCTGCGTTCCCTGGAGATAGTAGACAGCGACGAAGCTTGAGGTGAATCGATCGGCCTCAGAAACTGACTCTCGGTGGAACTGAATCTCGATGCATGTTTATTTCAGTACACCTTTTTTCTAGCTTAGGTTTGTGATTCCTATGGTGTTGAAATTACTGTAGTTACAAATCATGGACCTCATACAACAGCTTGTTCCTTAGGGAGTTCATGCTTTCCGATTGGGACATGTTCCACTCTCCACCCGGCAGGCGACTACCACGGCTCGGCCCGGGCAATCAGCGGCGGCCCCGTCTATGTCAGGTTGTTCAATTCGTTCCTACCTTAGTTCAGAATTCAGACTCCTAAGTAATTGTGATGCCTGTGTTTGCCAAAACATGTACCTGAATTGTGTTCTCGGTGATGACTAATGACTCTGCAATGATGCCCCTGGAAAGTATAACTTTGAGCTACTGAAGAAGATGGTCTTGCAAGGTGGCTCCGTGCTTCGCGCACAGCTACCGCCGCATCCATGGCGATGTGCCGTTGGAGATCCGGGAGTGGCGCACGGCGACGAACGAGTCCGGCTAGGAGTTCGTCGACATACTCTACAAGCTTGCTCATGCTCTTAAATTTTCCTGACTATGTGTTGGTGTAAAAAACTTGATGTAGGGTTTCGACGGCGAAGACACCGCATTTAACACCGTTCAAAGCGTGCGGTCGATTTGACACGAATCGACAAGGTAAAAAATATAAATTTACTTAAAGCTGATCGTGAAGATCAATCGGCTTAAACTCAACCAGCTTGAAGCCGATCAGATCGAGGGTAACGATAAGTCTAATTAGCCGATAGTGAAGATCAATCGGCTTAGATTCAATCAGCTCAAAGCCGATTAAATCGAGATAAAAAAGGGTAAATCTAACTAGCCGATTAAGGCTAATCAGAGGATAAAGGCAGATCAATTCTGAAGAAGGCGATGCGCAACAAGATCAGAATAAATCAAACTCAGGCGAATGGCGAGGATGATCAACAATCGGCGATGCGCAACTTTATTGATCGAAACTGAGTTACAAGAATCTAAATTACAGAAACTACTCCTAGTCGACAAAAAAGTAGATGAAAAGTAGACGCGAATTGGTTGATTGGCTCTGGGTAGCTTTTCTAATCACCTCTAGACCTCTTTTATACCCATTGGCCAATAGAGTCCTGGTACAACACGTTAGGAGTAGAATCTGTATCGGCCTCTATTTGGATGGTGCTTTCCTTAACAACCTGTTCCGTTTCCAAATATCTTCAATCTGTATCCTGGTCGTATCTTGTTGATCTTGGACTGCTGATTCTGACCCTATCTGCCAAATTTTGGTGCAAACATATGCCCCCCATTTTTGGGAGATAACATGTTATCTTTCAAAAAAATTCATCATCGGCTTGAACATATAATTTCTTATCGTAGCCAAGATTTTAACTACATCGAGTTAATTTGGCTTTCAGGTCGGTAATCGGCCAACTTGTATATTCGTAGTTGAGTTTTAGCTAATCAAGATCCATCCAGTTCCTTAGACAAACCGATACACACTATACAATCCCACGTTGATCGCTTACCAAATCGGCTATCTTTCGAGCCGACGGGTGGTATAATTTTTCAGACTAGATCAGCTTCGTCGAACAAAAATCATCGGCCGAAACCGGTTTTTTCTTCATCCACTCTTTTCTCGCAATCTTAATCGGATAAAGCTCATTAAAAGTTTTATCCCTTCGTTTTTCTTGTTCAGCTTCCCTCATCTCTTGGGTCCCTAGCCGCTCAAGCCTTCTTCTTTGTGATCGGCTTAAACCTGGAGGACACCATCTCGGCTTTGGTTCGATCGACTTACATATTTTTCCTACGGATCTATATTAGCCGATGCTAGACCCTTCATCTTGATCCTGTTTCTGACTTATGGTCGGCTTAGAAATTCTATCTTTAGCCGACCATCACTGCCTATCACCTTGACATGGGTAATACTGCATCGGACATGTGTTTGGTGATGGCAAAGCTAATCCCTTCTCCCAGCAAAATTGCCAAAAAGGGCACCGTTGGTGAGCTGTTTCAGGGCCGCTCGGCCGATATTCATCAACTGGCCGATGTGGAGGACTTCGTCGTGGTCTTTCATTCCTCTTTTCATATTTTGCTAGTAGTTGGGAAAAAGTGGGCTTCGACTTCTGTATCAGCTTACGTAGTAGCAATGCTCTCTCAGCTTGATATCTCTTTGGTGTGATTGTTTTAAAAAAATTTCCTTCACGGTCGACTTTTATTTGTATAGAGCCAACAGTAATCATGAGTGTTTTATTGCCATTAGAATTTGATTGTACATCGGCTTGACGCGTCATTTTATAGCCGATGATATATGAATTTGACCCTTAGGCTCTGCATCTTGTGTCAGCTTTTCCTTCTTTTTAGAGCAATGGACCATGTTAATTGGAAAAGGATTAGCGTCCAGCTGCATCGTGTGCTCTTCTGCAAATTTTAGTTGGTCATCCTTTATAGCCGATTGTATCTTGTCTTTGTTATTATTCAATTCATCTTTGAAGCCCTTATCATCAGAGAAACGGCTTTCTTGAGCTGATACTCGTTGTAGGAGATGACTTAAATTGGTGAATTCCTGCTCGCCGAATTTTTTGTCTTAATGGGGGTATCAACCCCTGGAAAGCTAAATCGGCCAACTGATTATTAGGTAGGGTAACACTAAAACACCTATTTCTCACTTCCCTGAATCTCTTAACATAATCATTTACCGATTCCCCAGACTTCTGTTGGACAAAACTTAGATCTGAAATCCTGAGTTCTAGACTGTCGGAAAAAAAGTACTCATGGAATCGGCTTTCCAAATCGTTCCAAAAATGAACCGAATTTGGAGGTAAACTAGTAAACCAAGTGAAAGCAGCTCCCGATAAAGACAATGGGAATAATCTAATTTTTAGCCCGTCGGACTGAGCTGCCTCGCCACATTGAGCGATAAAGCGTCCGACGTGCTCTAAGGTCGTGACCGAATCATCCCCAGAAAATTTGGCAAAATCAGGAACTTTGAAATTATGTAGATATTGCATGCGATCTATATAATCCGAATACGGCTTTCTATAGCCGATGACTCTACCCTTTGGCTGTAAGCCGAATTGATCTATCAACACGGCAGAAATCTGGTTAGCCCAATTAATGTTATTAGCCGACAAGATATCGGGGCTCTGCCAATGATCATGACTAGTATTCTGCCCCCCGAGTGCAAACTCGGGCTGCCGGTTAGACTGAGCCGACGGATTTTGTTGGTTTTGATCATACCCATCGTACCTCCTAACTGGTGGTTCTCGTATAGGGACAAAGGGCTCTGCGTAGGTTATTACCTTACGAGGGACCGGATTCCTGGGCAGAATCGGCTCTTGGTACTGGACGTGCCTAATTTGTTCAATCGGCTGTGAGACCGATTGTGGGAAAATATTAAATGGAGCTGACGACGGCAAAATAGTCGACACGTTTATCTTAGCGGCATCAGTGTACGCCTGATAATGTGTGACCCCGCTAGGGTGTGAGTCTCGCTGTAATATGACCGTAGGTTGAGTGGGCATCATGGTTGGGGCTGAAGTTATAGCCGATGGTTTAGGATCGGCTGACGTACTCTGCGTATTTTGCGCTATTGAAAAAACAGGATAGCTTGGCAGAGCTTGCATCGGGTTAAGCAGACTCCCAGATGAAGCCAATTCTTGAGCGATTGTCTTCACACTATTCGCAATCATCGGCTTCAGCGTTGTAACAAGAGCCGATGATTGGTTTACTAGTGCGTGATGTATAAATTGATTAATCATAGCCGATAATTCGGCTTTAATGGGTAGGTATGAACTTACCGGACCATCTGTGACGCCTGCATCGCCAAGGGCGTTAACCGTTGTTAACGCGGTTTTTTTAGTGACACCCAGTCTAGTTTTCTGATAACAACTTAGCATCATCTCTTCAAAAGCGGCTTTCCGATCTTCGATCTCTCTACGTTGTTCTGGCGTTAAATCGTCCATCGTCGGGACGATTATAGTTTCAGCGTTGAGATCGGATGGTGGAATCGACCTCCCTAATGAAGACATTGTGGTCCCACCGGGCGTGCCAAGAGTGTGTTGGCGTAAAAAACTTGATGTAGGGTTTCTGATAGCAGCACACCAGACGAACACCTGGTTCAGAGCGTGCCAGTCGATTTGACCTGGAATCGACAAGGTCAAAAATATAAAATTTACTTAAAGCCGATCGTGAAGATCAATCGGCTTAAACTCAACCAGCTTGAAGCCGATCAGATCGAGGGTAACGATAAGTCTAATTAGCCGATAGTGAAGACCAATCGGCTTAGATTCAATCAGCTCAAAGCCGATTAAATTGAGATAAAAAAGGGTAAATCTAACTAGCCGATTAAGGCTAATCAGAGGATAAAGGCAGATCAATTCTGAAGAAGGCGATGCGCAACAAGATCAGAATAAATCAAACCTGGGGCGTAACTGAGGATGATCAACAATCGGCGATGCGCAACTTTATTGATCGAAACTGAGTTACAAGAATCTAAATTACAGAAACTACTCCTAGTCGACAGAAAAGTAGATGAAAAGTAGACGCGAATTGGTTGATTGACTCTGGGTAGCTTTTCTGATCACCTCTAGACCTCTTTTATACCCATTGGCCGATAGAGTCCTGGTACAACACGTTAGGAGTAGAATCTGTATCGGCCTCTATTTGGATGGTGCTTTCCTTAACAACCCGTTCCGTTTTCAAATATCTTCAATCTGTATCCTAGTCGTATCGTGTTGATCTTGGACTGCTGATTCTGACCCTATCTGCTGAATTTTGGTGCAAACACTTTGCCACTGTGGTCGTTGGTGGCAACAACTGGGCAAGGCTGACTGACTTCGGTTGCGCGAGGGCCATGGATTCCTTGCGGTCGATCGGCGGCATGCCGGCCTTGGTGGCACCGGAGGTGGCGTGCGGGAGAAGCAAGGTCTGGCACCCGACGTCTGCATGCTGGGCTACACTGTCATCGAGATGGCCACTGGTCACACCCCATGGTGAGACATGGACGACATCCTTGCCACGGTCCAACGGATCAGGTACACGGATTTCATGCCGGACGTGCCCAGGTGGACATGCACGATGAGAGCTCCGTGGTCCTGACACGTTGCGAGCTAACGAGGCAGCCAACACAAACTACTTCATCGAGCGCACTATTTGGTGCGAGAGTGCGACCCAGACACGTCGAGTAGCAGCATCGGACCAGGCCGAGGAGGCAATTTCGTCTCTTAGCCCAACCAAAATGGGAGAAAAGAAAGAAAATTAATTATTAAATAATACAAATATGGTATATAATCAAGGATTCTGTTAAGAAAAGAGTATATTGTTACAAAAACGATGTGTCCGTCCTTTATCAACCACGACGCACCAATAAAATAGTAAGTATGAATAAGGAGCACACACGATGTAGAAAGGCAAAAACTATTTTCTCTCTTTATTAGATTGATTCTTTTGTACATAGGGGGTGCTATATTTATAGGAGAAGGTAGCAAGAGATAGATTCGAATTCGCCCGTAATGAGATATAATACAAACATATTTAGACAACTAGGACTCAGAGTCCAACCATATTTCAACTCTCCTCCTTGGGTGAATACCGTGTAATGCACATGTCTCATCAAAAACTCCTTCCAAAAACCCAATAGGAAAAAAGGATAGAGAAAAAAGTATATTGCACTTGCATACTATATTTCCTTAGTTGCTTCATTAAAAACCTTCATGTGAGAAAACTTCAGAAAAACTCACTAAAGGGAAAAAAGTGTAACTTTTAATCTTTTGGATTTAAAGTAGAATCTTCAGGATTATGCTAAGAGTCATGGTTCAAGGATTTACTCTCCCTGAACTCTGCATATCCCTAAGTCATCTTATTCCAATGCCAGTAACATATCTTTACAAACTAGATTTTGGCAAAGAGTTAGTGAATTAATCTACTAGATTTTCACATGACTTAGTTTGCAGTATCTTTACCTCACCTTCTTTTGGAGTTCGTGAGGATAGAAAAGTTTAGGAGCAATATGCTTTGTGATATTGCTTTTTACATAACCCATTTGTATTTGTGCAATACAAGCAGTATTATCTTCATAGATAATTATAAGGGTATCGACAGTATTAACACCACATGACTTCTAGATATGGTTAATCAACATACTCACGTGACACTTCATATAAAGCTATAATCTCTAAGTCTACTAGGGTCTGCTTAAAAGAACGCCAAGAAATGGCTATACCACCATAGAGAATCACAAAACCGGCATGAGATTTGGCACTATAGGGATCAAACAGATAGCCAGCATCCGTATATCCCACCATGGTCAAGTCTTGATCATTCCGATAAAATAATCCAAGATCTTGTGTACCTTGGAGGTATCTAAGTAAAGTCTTGACACCAGCTCAATGTCTTCTCGTTGGATCTGCACTGTGTCTTGCTAGCAAATTTACAGTGAATACTATATCAGGCTTTGTGCAATTCGCAAGATACGTAAGTGCTCCAATGGCGCTTAAGTGTGGGACTTCAAGTCCTAAGACTTTCTCATTTTTTATCATCGGTCTGAAAAGGTCTTTATCCATTTTAAGGGATCTTACTACCATGGGGGGTTTTAAAAGGAGGGGATTTATCCATATTAAATCTTTCCAATACCTTCTTGGTATAAGTAGAATGGTGTACAAAAATTCCTTCTGAGAAATACTCTATCTGCGGGCCTAAGCAATATTTGGTTTTACCCGAATCTTTCATCTCAAACTCCGTCGTAAGGTAAGAACTTGCTTCCTATATCTCCTCTGCGATTCCGATGATATTCAATTATTGACATAAACTGAGATGATACAAAATCTATTCTGGGATTTCTTTATAAACACACAGGGGCAATCATCATTATTAGAGTATCACTTCTTCAGGAGGAGCTCCCTAAGTCGGTTGTACCACATTCTCCATGACAGTTTTAATCCGTATAGCGATTTTTGCAGTTGGACGCTATACATGTTGCGATTTCCTTTATTAGGATCCAAAATTTTGACTCCTTTAGGGACTCTCCTATAAATATCCATATCTAATGACCCATATAAATATGTGGTCACTACATCCATCAACTGCATTGATAACGTTAAGCTAGCTTCTATTGATATTAAATATCGAAACATTATTCCACTCATTATAGGACAGTAAGTTTCATCGTAATCGATGCCAATTCTCTGCATGAACCCTTGTGCTATAAGCCTCACTTTATATCTCACCACCTGATTATTTTCATTTATCTTCCGGATGATAACCCATTTTGATCCTATAGGGAACACTTTAGGAGGTGTTCAGTCAACAAGACCAAATACTTTCCTCTTATTAAGCGAACGTAATTCTGCCTCAATTGCTTCTTTCCATTTGACCTAATCTGAGCACTTCTGGCACTCTGCCATGGACTTTGATTTTGGATCAAGTTCAAGAATTTTAACAATTTTAGAGGCAAAATATATGTCAACAACTGTAGTCTTTCTTTTATATAATTATCCTGAAACCATATAATTAGTGGATATCTCTTCATTAATTTCTTTCAACTCCTCGGGATTTCCCACAACGATGGAGTCTGGGTGTTCCGATTTCCCAGTGTTAGATTGTACACGCAAATATCCGTTGGGGTTATCATCTCCAGGATATGTCACTTCAAGGAAATTACTATCTTCAGGATGACTCACTTCAGGGATTTTCTCAACATCAGTTTGAGCTTCTTCCACTGTCTCAAGTAGTGTTCTCACTTGTTTGGTTCTCTATTTCAGCGGACGTCTCCACAGAATTGAGTCCAGTGCACCGTAGGTCTCTCCCTCTTTTATCGTGAGGGGCAAGAGTAGGTTTAATATCCTTCTGGGGTATTTCCACTCTTTCAAGTGTATTTACTGCAGGTATATAAGATTTTGTCACTCCCTTATAATCAGGGAAGGCATCTGGCAGGTTATTGAATTTTTGTTGTGGATTTATTATCCTCCGAACTTAAGTTCAATTTCTTTAGTGCATGGGTCTAAGGACTGAATACCAGTGACATTCCAATCTATTTCTCAGCATTCTTTAGTGTGGTACTTTCCTCCCCCTAATACCGGGAAATTGTCCTCATAAAAAATACATCAGTATACCGAGTCGTATAAAAATCTCCTGTTAAAGTCTCTAGGTATTTAATAATTGATAGAGATTCATTACCTATATAGATCCCCAATTGCTGGTGAGGGCCTATGGTTGTATGTTGTGGTGGAGAGATTGGTATGTATACAGCACAACCAAATTTTTATATATGGAAAATGTTGGAAATATGCCCTAGAGGCAATCATAGAGATGATTATATTTCCATAAATGTTCATGAACTATGAGATTGTTCTTTGAATAGCATCATGGATATTGATTAACAAAGTGTGTGACTTGTTTGTGAAACTCTGTATTCATCTTTATGATGTTCATTCTAAAAGGGGTCCCTAGTCGATAATCATATAAGGATACATATGAGTAGACTATCATATGTATTGATTGATGACTATGTTTCACGGGTCATAGATATAGATATATCAAACCAATAATATGGACACATGTTAGAGAACATGGTGTTGGACATCAACCCACTATGAGACACTGTGAGAACGTTGTTTTATTTCATGTCATCAGTTCGTATCATATACGATGTGTATGCTATATCCTTCAACTTGAGATTATCACATGTTCTCAATATGCGTAATGGCTTACTTAGTTGTCGTCAAACGCTACTCCGTAACTGGGTAGTTATAAAGATGGCTTTCGGGTTTGTCATGAAACATGCTGCAAGGCATGGTCGATCAAGATAGGATTTGCCCCTCCATACAATGGGAGAGATATCTCTAGGCCTCTCGAGTGGTCGGATTCCAGAAACGCATGGCCAGCTACTCGAGTAAAGAGTTACTCGAGTCTAGTTAAAGAGTTAACTCGATGTATTCCGGTAATCTGAGTCATGGCATCGAGAAAAAGTGGTCGAGCCATCCAAATAAGGATGACAACAACTTGCCTTGGGTTTTACCAATTTCGTGAGGCAAAAGGAAATGCATATAGGACATTGTTGAGGTTCGTTCGATATTTACATGTACTCGGGAGTCGGTAAGTCCTGCTAGGGGCCGCTATCGACTATTGGTCGATTACTCGATGGTCGAGTAGGAATACCCGATGGTCGAGTAGGAGTACTCAACGATCGATAGGGGTACTCCAGCCATGTCCGAGTGCACGTGAACCTAGAGAGCCGCACGCTTAAGGGGTTGTAACCAATTCGGATAGGGATCCGAGTTGTAATGGGCTTAGAGTTCCCAATTGAAAGATCGAGACGGAGAACAGAGGGGCTGAATGATCGCAACTTAAAATTTCCCCCCAAAAATAATCCAAACAAGCCCACAAAGAAAACACACAAGAGGAGCCGACCAAAATGAGCCTTTTGTGCTGTCTGGCCGGTGCTACCACACGAGGGCTGGTAGCACCGAAGACCGGTAGTACTGTAGGTAGAGCGGTAGCACCGGGCTCAAGAACAGCTCAAGAACAGTCTGAAAAACAGCACGACCTAAAAGCAAATTTCGAGGAATCTTTTGATCGATTGGACAAAAACTCACAAAACATGGTAGATATGATCCTGGGTATGTTAGGAACTCATTCCAACCATCAATCACGTGGATTGACGTCAAAGTTCTGACCTTTTTGCCTGGGAAGGAAGAACACACCAAGTTTACGTAAGAACCCAAGAAATCGACTCAAGGTTTGCTCGTGAGATTTTAATGATCAAGATGATCTTGGATAGCTTCCCACAAGTCATGGAAAGCAAAAGCACAAGTCTCAACTTCCACAAACGCGATTTACAAGATCATTCATTCAAGAATTCAAAAACCGGTTTCTTGCAAGAAGAATGCATAGATTGCCTAGATGATTGGAATATGATCTAAAGAGATATTCATGCATCAATCAACATCCTCATTTTCTGTCTCCATATAGAAATCATTCAGACAGATGTCTTTAAAACTTAAGAGAGTGTGACTGGACTCAAGGGATAATAGGGCATTCTCTATTATTATGTGTGGAATATATGAAACCAGGTGTCTTCATGACCAGCCCAGCATCGCCTGAGGAGAAGACAGGCCCAAGTAGAAGGCCCAAAGGATAAGCTCCCCGCCAAGTTGTGTTGCCGTACGGAAGGGGGTACATCCTATAGACAATTGAATATGTATTTAGATATAAAAGATACAATTGCAATCATAGTCGTTAATAGGGTAGATAAAGATGTAAACTCTATCCTGTAACCGACTAGTATCCTGTAACCGATCGGAATCCCTTAGACCGATCAGGACTCTGTAAACCGCCCCACCCCCATTATATAAGGGAGAGGGCGGGCAACACCAGAGGTATCGAGCAATCGCCTCATCACAACACACATCGCATATCGCCTAGAGCATATTGCGCTTTGAGCAATCTTAGATCCAAGAGATCCATATAATCCCAGCACACACGATTAGGTTATTACCTCCACTGTCGAGGGCCTAAACCTGTCTAAACCCTTGTCTTGTATGACCTTCGAGTTTGAGATCTAGCGCCTGCCCTATAAATTCATTACCGACTACAAAAGTCGACAGTTGGCGCGCCAGGTAGGGGAAGAACTATAATATTTTCCTAAGACTCGATGGCAGCAATCAGCGGAATCATCGCCACCTTCGTCTCTGGCCAAGCTTTCCGCTTCGGAAGCCTGGATTTCGTCGCAGATGAGCGAGAAGAAATTTTCTGCTTAGACCTAAACCAGATCCAATCTGGTAAAGGTCAAGCCAATCCATCTCAGGTATGTCGCTCTGACTCGGCTAGTAAACCAGTCGGCGTCACGAGAATTTGCTGTGATCTACGTGGCATCTTCGCGATAGAAGAACAGAAGACCGATCTCCAGCGCCAGCAAGAGACTCAAGAAGCTGCGGAGGAAGATCGTCTTCTTCGTAAGGGTAAGGAGGCACAGACGCGATCACTTCGATCTCGCGGCCGCAATGTCCGCGAGGACATCCTGCAATCTAGGTTGGGAGACCAAGCCGTCTTCCACACACCGCTGCAGAACGTCGTCGCTCCAAGACACTTCTCGACACGCTGGACCTGATGATTGCATCTGATAGCTCAGCAGCCCCCATCGTGGCCCAGATCAAGGCCATGGTGATGGCGACTGCGATCCAGCAGAATCAGGAAAAGCCGACAGGGGAAGCGCACTCGCGCTCCCACGCGACTACTCGCGTCGCCAGCAGCCGGACTGCAACGAGTCGGAATACTGGCAGTCGGCGACACGCGCAACCAGTCGAAGACGTCCGCCGGAATCTCAACCGTAACCTCCGCCAAGATATCACCGCCAGGAGACAAGAGCGGGACGAGGAAGAACGATGCGGGCGCTACGATGACCACGAACGCTTTGGTACCGGTCCCGATCGACGAAGCGACCAAAGGTACGATGACTACAATGTCCATAGAGACCATCATCGCAGGGGACAGGACGACAACGACGACCGTCGAGACATGGGCTCGCCTCGCTGAACTCCACCCCGACGCATTGATGACAATCGTCGAGCCAGAGGCTTGCCACGCCGGACTCCTCCTCATCAGGACGACAGATCTATTGATGGAATCCAAGCGTTCACTTCTCGGCTATGCCGAGTGGTATGGCCCGAAGGTTTCAACCCTAAGGGCATCGTTAAGTTTGATGGGGAACGAGATCCAGAAGCTTGGCTGCAGGTCTATGCCCTGGCAGTTAAAGCGGCCGGGGGCAATCAGAATGTAATGGCAAATTATCTGTGAGTCAATCTCACCCCTTCGACTCAAGCATGGCTCACGGGACTTCCAGCGAACTCGGTGGACTCTTGGAGCGATCTTTGCGATCAATTTATCGTGAACTTCCAGGGAACCTACGAGAGGCCCGGCACCCCGTGGGACCTGTATCAGCTTCACCAAAAGAAGGATGAGACGCTGAGAGACTTCATCCGGCGTTTCATGCAGAAGAAGAACACCATCAGGGATGTATCTGACGCTGTGGTGGTGGCAGCCTTTCAGAAAGGGGTAAGTGATCCTGATCTAATCAAGAAAATGTCCAAGAAACCCCCGGCCTCCGTGAAGGAGATGTTTGCGTTGGCCGACCGCTCATACGGCCTCGGGCATACGCCCGCCGAGCGCCAAGAAAATCGCCCACAACAGAAGAGCAAAGGCGACAAGGCCGAGTCCTCCAAGCATAAAGACAAGAAGCGGAAGGGCGAGGAGCTAGTCGCGGTAGCCGAACGCAGCTGGCCCCGAGCCACATGGAGGGAGGCACCCGATTACAGTACCGTCATGTAGGCAATCTGTCCTTTCCACCCTAAGGGAAAGCATGCCGCCAAAGACTGCTTCACCCTGAAGCGTTTTGCGCGGGAAAGCAACAAGCAGCCGACTCCAGCGAAGGATGAAGCGGCCAAGAAGAAAGACCTTCCAGATGAGGACGATTATCAAGAGCCCGAGCACGAATAGAACTACATATACGGGGGCTCCACCGGATACGAGTCCAAGCGGAAGCAAAACCTTACCGCTCGGGAGATCAATGCGGTGGAACCAGCAGCCCCCCAATATCTGAAGTGGTCTAAGGTCCCGATCACCTTCGATCGCTCGGATCACCCCAATCGGGTTCTACATCCGGGTAAGTTCCCTCTGGTGCTCGACCCTATCATTCGCAATGTAAAGCTCAAGAAAGTATTGATTGACGGAGGGAGTGGACTCAACGTCTTATTCTCCAAAACCTTCGACGACATGAACGTCCCCCGCTCCGAGCTAAGGCCGAGCTCGCAGCTGTTCCACGAGGTGATCCCCGGGGCGTCTTCGTTCCCACTCGGGTAGATTTCTTTGCCCGTCACTTTCGGCACCAAAGACAACTACCGGACCGAGTACATAAATTTTGAGGTAGCGAATTTCGAGACGGCGTATCACGCTATCTTGGGAAGACCTGGACTGGCTCGGTTCATGGCTGTCCCGCACTACACCTACTTGATGATGAAGATGCCGGGACCTATAAGCGTCATCACGGTTCGCAGCGACATCAAGCGGTCCCTGGAGTGCGACCGAGAGAACCACGAACTTGCTGAGCTGCAAGAGGCAACGGGCGAGGGGAAGAATATCCAGACAGAGGCGGCCACGTTGCAGGAAGAAGGCGACATCCCATCCAAGAAGCAGGCCACGTCAGGGATGAAGCCCGGAGAAGGAACCAAGAGAATCATCCTTGACCCGTCCGACCCATCCAAGACGACTATGGTCAGGACAGGGCTCGGAGGGTAAATAGGAAGGCGCGCTCGTCACCTTCCTCCAGGCTAACAAGGAAATCTTTGCCTGGAAACCATCCGACATGCTGGGTGTTCCTAGGGAGGTGATCGAGCATTCCTTACACATCGATGAAAAGGCAAAGCCAATCAAGCAAAGGCTTCGGCGGTTCGCTCCAGATCGCCGGAACGCCATCAAGCAGGAGATCACCAAGCTTTCAGCTGCAGGTTTTATCAAATAAGTGTATCATCCCGATGGTTGGCAAACCCTGTACTAGTTCAAAAGAAGAATAAAACTTGGCGCATGTACGTTGATTATACTGATCTCAACAAGGCATGTCCGAAGGATCCCTTCGGGCTACCTCGAATTGATCAAGTAGTTGATTCAACCGTCGGGTACAAGATCCTGAGTTTCCTTGATGTCTACTCAGGGTACCACCAGATTCGCCTAAAGGCGGAAGATCATATCAAGACTTCATTCATCACGCCCTTTGGAGCCTTTTGCTATACCACGATGGCGTTCGGGTTGAAGAATGCTGGTGCGACGTATCAACGCGCGATACAACGGTGTTTTCACGCCCAACTCGGACGCAATGTGGAAGCATACGTGGACGACGTCATGGTGAAGACTCGGGAGAGGAAGGACCTTATCGCCGACCTGACCGAGATGTTCGAGAGTCTAAGGGTTCTCAGCATGAAGCTTAATCCCGAGAAGTGTGTTTTCGGAATATCTTCGGGAAAACTGCTCGGATTTATAATATCCCAAAGAGGCATTGAGGCCAACCCAGAGAAGATTAGGGCCATATCAAATATGGAGCCGCCGACTTACCAAAAGGACGTCCAGAAGCTTACAGGGTGCATGGCCGCGCTCAACAGGTTTATTTCCCGACTGGGTATGCGAGGTATGCCATTCTTTAAACTCCTCAAGAAGTAGGACAAGTTCCAGTGGACTCCTAAGGCACAGCAAGCGTTTGAAGATTTGAAGATCTTCTTAACGACGCCCCCGGTTTTAGTTTCCCCGATGCCAAAAGAACCTCTGTCACTTTACATCGCGGCAACGACTCATGTAGTCAGCGCTGTGGTAATTGTAGAAAGAGAGGAGCCGGGCCATGTACAGAAGATCCAACACCCGGTCTACTTCGTCAGCGAGGTCCTGAGTGAATCTAAAGTGCGGTACCCACAAGTACAAGAATTATTATATGCCGTACTTCTTACATCTCGCAAGCTCAAGCACTACTTCCAAGAGCATACTGTTTCGGTGGTCACCTCCTTCCCAATAGGAGATATACTTCACAACCAGGAGGCCACCGGGAGAATTGCAAAGTGAGTAGTCGAACTTGGAGCTTTTGATATCCTATTCAAGCCTCGCACCGCCATCAAGTCTCAAGCGCTCGCCGACTTCACGGCCGAGTGGACAGAACTTCAAAACCCGGTCATCAAGGAACTCGAGTATTAGACGATGTACTTCGATGGTTCCCTCATGCTCAGCGGCGCGGGGGCTGGTATAGTGCTCATATCACCAAGTGGAGAACGGTTGAGGTACGTTCTGCAAATACATTTTCCCGCATCAAACAACGCCGCCGAGTACGAGGCACTCATCCATGGGCTCCGCATTGCCATATCACTCGGAATCCGACGTTTGATGGTTCATGGAGATTCAATGCTCGTGGTCAATCAGGTGCAAAAAGAATGGTCCTGCATCGAAGACAACATGGCTGCTTATTGCCAGGAGGTACGCAAGCTAAAAGGTAACTTTGACGGCCTGGAACTTGTTCATGTGCTCTGCCGGGACAATGAAGCGGCCGACAAACTAGCAAAAATGGGATCCTACCGGTCTACAGTGCCCGCGGGAGTATTTGTCGAAGTAATCCATAAGCCCACGATTAGCACTCGGACGAAGTCAGAAATCCCAGCGGAGAAGAATGTAGAGGCTAAAGTCCTAGTCATTACCCCCGATTGGACAGCTCCGTATCTGGACTACTTGACGAAGGACGAGCTACCCGAAGACCACGTGCAGGCCGAACGAATAATGCGCCGAGGCAAGAGCTATGTGGTGATCAACGAAGAACTCTATCGCAAGAGCTCCTCTGGTGTACTACGACGGTGCATATCAGAACAAGAAGGAAGAGATCTTTGATAGCATCTAAGCCCCCTCAATTTTATTATTGTGTTTTATTATAGTTTTGGTATTGATGACTAAATTAATAATACTAAAAGGCTTTGAAGAACATATGCTAGAATCAATGATGGAGCAAGTTGGACGAACAAGATTAAGGTGCTTAGTTTCTAGTTTGTGACTTGGGAGATGATTCAAGTCAAATAGTTAGGATTGTTTTTCTTTTGGTTGTCTAAAGAGGGACTTTGCACAAGCTAGTGAATTGGATCATAAGGCAAAGACAAAACTAGATTTCTAGAGGCAAAAGACACTTTGACATTGACCTTTTAATCATATTTTTTAGTATACAATAGATCAAATTTTAGCTATCCTTTTCTTTAGTCACTTGCATACACAGCATATTCTTTTGAAGTCAAAAAGATTCTTTGGTCCAATCTTGAAACTCTTCTGCGTCAAAATTTCCATCAGAATACCTGCTCATAGGACCAAAACTCTTGTTTTCATATTCCTTCATCCTTGGTAAAAACCTCCTTGAAAAATCATCTGATAGCCAAGGGATTGCCTATGTAGGACGGACCAAATTATTTGGTCCAGTGTACATGTTATAGTCTCTTCTCTTTGAAGGACCAAAATGTTCTCCGTTTTCCATTTACAGCGGACCAAATATTTTGGTCCGGCACTCTTTCAGTTCATAAACCTTTGGTCAGACCAAACTTTGAAGTCCAAATTATTGAAACCTTAAATGGATATTCTTTATCATTCAAAAGGATTTTACTTTGACAACAGACCAAACATTCTTGCTTAAAATTTTAGTCCGTTGCTAAAGTAAATCGCTTGGATAAAACTTATCTCTGTTGAAAAAGGGTCTTTGGCTACTAATCTTTAAATCTCCATGTATGACGGACCAAAACATTTGGTCCGACATACATGTGTCTCTATGCCAGACCAAACTCTTTGAAAAGCCCATGCACAACGGACCAAATTTTTGGTCCGACGTACATGTATCTTTCTCAGTTGTGCGGCGGACCAAACTCTATGTAAAGCCTATGTACTACGGACCAAATTATTTGGTCCGTCATAAATATTCAAATTTGGTCCGTCATACACATGTCCAGTATCGCTAGGCACTGTTACTTAGTCCGTTGTACGTGTACTTTTCTGATATTTCTGACACCTGACACGTCCAACGGCTACTGTTGCAGGTGTAACGGCTGGCTATATTCATTCCAAATGGCTATATAAGCATTTCCTGAGCCATCTACCAAAATACTGATCGAACTCCTTCACATTTTAGCATTGAAAATAGCTCTCATTCTCAAAAGGAGTCTATGCTTCACCTTCAAACCAAAAATTATCAAACATCTTTAAGTGTTTTAGCTCCAAGCCAAAGTCTAGCTGTGTGAGTTGCGAAGTGAACCAAGAGACAGAACTTGTGCAAAGTTTATTACTCTTGGGTCTTAGTGATCCTAGACAGCTTGGAGAAAGTGAACAGTGCGACCTGTCCAAAGGTGATTGTGGAAGGCCACTGTGATTGTGAGAGGTTTGGAACTGACCTCACTGGAAAAGAGAAAGAGTTATCTGAGTGATCACCGGAGCTACTGCGACTAGCTTTGGAGAAGCAATACTTCGAAAGAAGTGCTTCAACGTGGATTAGGAGTGCGGCTCTGAACCACGGGATAAATTTCTGTCTCTTTTGTGCTCTATTTATCTTTATTGCTTTTGCTGTAATCATTGTTTGTTTCTACTTCAGTTCTGTGCTTTTTTCTCATAAAGAATTGTGAATTGTTTTGAAGAAGTCAAAATTAGTAAAAGTCACCAATTCACCCCCCCCCCCTCTAGGCCAACTAGATCCTTCAATCTTCTCAAGGAAATCCACTCGGAAGTTTGTGGAAATCATGCGGTGTCATCAACCCTAGTTGGCATGGCTTATCTTCAGGGATTTTTCTGGCCGACTACTGTCACTGATGCAGAAGACATCGTTCGGACATGCGAAGGATGTCATTTCTTTGTGCGAAAGATGAACAAACCGGCACAGGAATTACAGACCGTCCCATCACCTGGCCGTTTGCGGTCTAGGGGCTCGACATGGTGGGACCTTTGAAGAAGGCTCAAGGCGGTTATACTCATCTCTTTGTGGCCATCGATAAATTCACCAAATGGATTGAGGCCAAGCTAGTCGCCACAATCACAGCTGCAAAGGCCAAAGAATTCTTCCATGAAATCATGGTTAGATTCAGTGTACCAAACCGAATCATCACGGACAATGGCACCCAATTCAGAGGCGGTATATTTCAGGACTGGTGCGGCAAACTCGGCATAAAAATTTGCTTCGCGTCGGTAGCACACCCCCGAAGTAATGGGCAGGTCGAGCGAGCCAATGGCATGGTGCTACAAGGCCTAAAGGCGAGGATTTTCTATCGTCTCAAACCATACGCCACTCGGTGGGTCAAAGAATTGCCTTCGGTACTCTGGGGGCTGCGAACCACCCCCAGCAGAGCAACCGGGCAGTCACCTTTCTTTCTGGTGTATGGCTCAGAGGCGGTCCTCCCCACCGAGTTAGAATTCGGATCCCCGCGGGTTCAGAGCTATGAAAAAATCACTTCGGAAGAGAGCCGGCAAGAAGACCTCGACCGACTGGAAGAAGCCAAGGACGTCGCAACAATTCAGTCGGCAAAATATCTTCAGGGCTTACGTCGCTATCACAGACTCAATGTAAGGAGCCGCGCATTCTCTAAAGGAGATCGGTCCTTAGAAAGAATCAGAAGTGCGAGCATAAGCTCTCCCCAAGCTGGGAAGGCCCTTACATCATCGATGAGGTGATACGCCCTGGGGCTTATAAGCTAAAGCGTGAAGACGGCACAACTATCAGCAACACCTGGAACATAGAACAGCTACGTCGTTTTTTCGCTTGAACTTTGTAATTCAATTTTTTCTTTATGAATAAAATGTTTGCCCTTAAAGTTGTTCTCGTATAATCTTCTCGAAAATTATACGTCTGAGTGCTTCGCCCCTACAAAGTTTAAGACTCTGAGACATGCGTCATGAACCATGCCTCAGAGCCTGGGGCTGGACTAGTCGGACATGATATGTCAAAAACCACTCGGATGGGCTCATTAAGCATAATAACATTTTTTAAAGAAGACTTGCAGGACCAAAGAAACATTTTTATAAATTTCGTTTACAGCTCCAGAGTTTCTACAACAGCCGTAGAGGCATCCTTGACTTCCTCCCAGAGCTCGGCGGCCCGATCTTCATCCACATTGCAGGCATAACCGTCCTTAATAGCTTCAAGATCCACTCGGGGATAGAGCGACTTGGTGATCGCCAGAGCCTGGCTAGCACCGTTGGTCGCCATTTCCTTCAGGAGTATCTTGAGATCCTTGGGGGCTTCCTGCAGCTGGGAGATAACTCGGTCCCTGCTGAGCGGCCTCTCGCCTCTGGGATGAAGCAAGCTCAGTAATGGCTCCGGGGCTTCGCAAAGCTTAGTACAAGACGCTTCGAGGGCTTCAACCTTCTCGTTAAAAACGACGTATTGCGCCTGCGTCTTGAACTTATAATCTGCAAGCAAAACAAGTTACTAAGAAGTACCAAGAAGACGATGGAGGCAAGGGAGGGCCAAGCCACTGAACATACCTTCTAGCTCCTTCTCTGACTTCAAATTGGAGGCGTCCGAGACCTTGAGTTGTTCTTGAAGCTTCGCAACAGTGGAATCCCGAGCTATCACGGAGATAAGGAAATCAAAAGACCGGACGATTAAACAAAAGCATGGGGTGGCCCAGGAAATATTTACCTCGAAGAGAGCCAACGATGTCTAGCTTCTCCTGCCGCAGGGTTTTCTGCTCTTCCCGCAACGCCTGGACCTATGACCGAAGAGCTCGCAGCTCGGCTGCATGACCAGCCTTGCTCCAATTCGACCAGATATTCCTGGCGCGTCCGGACCTCCGGGAGCATCTTCTGGAGGTACTCGGACTTCTTTTCAGAGCGCTCCCCTAATTTCTGTAATCATCACAGGAAATGGTGACTACGTGCTAACCGACATAAGCGAGAAGGTGGAGAGAGTAGAGAAAATTTTACCCGGACCAGGCGTGCACAAGTGGTGGCGTGACTGTAAAAGTCATTCCTCTCTCTCTCCTCCTCCGAGTCGTCCAGGAGCTTCAAGCCGTCCTCCTCATCAACCCACGCAGCTTGCATTATGAGCTGGGGGCGAGCAGGAGTCAGCGGAACCCGGGAGATCTCTTCAACCTCGGGGGATGGACGGGAGACAGTCTCCTGAGCAGCAGGGCCCGATGCCAAAGCATGAGGTGTCGGTGAAGGCGGCTAGGGCTCGGAATGCGCTCCTGTGTCCCCGGGCGAGGCCCCCTCAACCAAGACATAAACCTCCGGGGGACCAGACTCTTCAGGAGCCCTGGACGGTGTCGCGATAGGAACATCATACGAAGGATTCCTACAAGAAGAATGATCGGTGAATAAGCCAGCGAGATGCGTCAGATAAAGAGTCGATAAGATATCCAACCTGTCGGACTTCTTTATTTTCATTAGAGGTTTCTTTCGGGTGGCAGAGCTACTCCCGGAGGGACCACTCGGGGCGCTATTAGCTGGAACCCTGGGCTCCTCCCGACTGCCCGAGTCTCTCAGAAGAGGGCTTGGCTGTACCACGGGCTCGTGGGGGAGGGGGCCGAAGGCACTGGGGCTCACGCTGGAGGATCCTGAATCTTGGGGCCACCAGTCGGGCGTCGGGGCTTTGCAGGGTCCTTGGTCATTGCTTTCTTCCCCTTCTTGGCGGCGGGGTCTCCGGCCGGGGAGCGCGCGGGTCATTTGAAGGGAGCGCCCTTATGAACGGGCATCTCCGGGAGAGGCGCGTCACTGAAAAAAGCCTGGTGATCCTAGAAAGGAGTGTCACAACTGTTAAAAGACATTCAGAGAACAATGTCAGAATCTATCAGCCAAACTTGCTTACCTCAGGAGGGGGGTGTGATGCGGTGAAGGATTTCGGGCATCTGATGGTGGATATATCAACGCTCGGGATAAAGAATTCGCCTACCCCAGCACATACCTGCTCCTTCGTCAATGTTTCGGGCAGTTTCCGGGTCGGATCGTCCTTTCCTTCAAATGCGTACCCCATATGAACTCGCTCCTTCAGTGGCTGTACCCGGCAAGCAACAAAATGAAGAGCTAGGCCAACTCCCGTCATGCCGTCTTCTTTCAACTTCTCGATCAACGCCAGAAGATCATACACTTGGTCCATGTCGGCATTATTGGGGGTGGATACCCAGGAAAGGGACACCTTAGGCCGACGCCAGACAAAGGAGGGAAGAGCAGGTTTAAGATTGGCATAATAGAACCATTCTCGGTGCCAGCCTTTGTTAGAGGTTTTGAAGGGAATGGTAAAGTAATTTTTCTTTAAGCCCTCCCGCAACTAAAATACGGCTCCCCCAATAACCTTGGGGTTGCTCTTTGAGGGATAGGGCTTCAGAAGGTAAAAATGACGAAAAAGACTGAAATGAGGGCGGATGCCCAAGAAGGCCTCACAAAGATGAACAAAAAGGGAGATCTGAAGGATGGAGTTGAGATTCAAGTTCACCAACTCGATATCGTAGAAGAAGAGAAGGCCGTGAAGAAAGGCGCAGGCAGGAGGCTCAGCCCGCGCTGGAAGAATGATTCAAAGACTACGACCTCTTCAGAACGGGGGGTTGGGATGGATTCACCTGCGGCCGGTCGCGCAGAGATCAAAGTAAGGGCCGGAAGAACCCCGTCATTCACCATGAATTGAAGCCGTTCCATCGTCGTGATCGAAGTGGTCCAATCTTGCGGCGAAGGAGGTGAGGAGGTGTCTTTGGAGGAATGAGAAGACATTTTTGGAGGAAAAGATCAACAGTGGCACAGGGATGCGATCGCAACAGCAGTTAACCCTAGCGGCGGAGAAGGCGGAGAGACAAAGGAAGCAGAAGAGGCAAGAATGCGTGATGGGAAAAATGAACCGTCGGCTTAGTCTTTAAAGGGGAGAAAATCAGGTTTTCGCCAAGACAGTGGGAAAAAGATTGCGGAACCCCTAGCCCTACTCTATGCTTCATAATGATTTGCTAGCCCGGCGTTCTGACATATGGGAATAGTCGTGGTTTGACCAAGTCATGCTTGGGACAAGTTGTTCCCCGCGGTGGGATGTTTCATCATTTACCGTGCCAAGCGGGACGTGGATATCCTCTAGTTTGGACTAAAAATATCTTCTTGTGATATGCCCCACGCCGGGTCGCTAGGTGGTTACCGCATGACGGAATCATATATCACGAGTTGAGCCTAAACGGGCATGAATGCAATGGTGTGCCCCATGGGGGTCGTAAAGCTGTACGTCGCAATAAACAAGTGCGGATACCATTCGGATAAACCTTGATATGTCCCAAGTTGGACCAGAGCTATATCCTACACCAGTCGGATATAGGTATCACTCGTCCCTGAGCCAAGAAAACCCCTGATAAGCTCCAAGTCGAGCCTAAGCTATATCCTACAGTAGTCGGATATGGGTATCACTCGGCCATGAGCCAAGAAAATTTTGATATGTCCCAAGACGGACCAGAGCTGTATCCTACACCAGTCGGATATGGGTATCATTCGGCCAAGAGCCACGTAAGCATGATACGCTCCAAGCCGAGCCTAGGCTATATCCAACAGTAGTCGGATATGGGAACCACTCGGTCGAGAGCCGCATAAATCCTAATATGTCCCAAGTCGGACCTAAGATGTATCCTACGATAAATGGATGCGAATATCACTCGACTAAGGAACCATGCAAGCTTCGATATGCCCCAAGCTGGGTTCAAGCTACGTCCAAACGACAATCATGGAAAAATGCTTGGAAAAGGTACTTCTTTATTACATATAAATTCCCCAGGCATTATGCCTGGGAAAATATTACATTTACAGATATTTTACACCTCTCCGCGGCGAACACGTCCGAGCGCTTCCATGAGAACCTCCTTGACCTCATGAAGGGCGGGGAAGATCTCTAGGAAGGCGTCGACGGCGGTACGGTCGACGGCGGCAGCGTCATCCTCCACCAATTCAGCCACGGCGATCTCGAAGAGCACCCATAATTCAGCAAGCGTAGGACCCTGGCTGGCCATGCGATCCCTCGTAAAGAAGATGAAGTTTGGTGTAAGAAAATGGAGAACTAAGCGCGAGAAGATAAATTCTGAAAGCTCTGGTTCGCCTTTTATAGCCGATACGGCAAGGATGAAGTAAATAAATTGGAAGCCGAGGTGACTTGGAGTTAATATAGTTTCAGAAGCCAAAGAGGTTTTCAGAAATTGGGTTTACACAGAAAACCAAAGCAGCCTTGAAGACTGTCCAGTATTGATCCGCAAAGAGAAAAGATATAAAGGTTTAAACCGGCGGAAGAGGTATCTAATCCACATCTGAAATTTGGGTCAGATTCATGAAGTCGCCTACAATAAACCTGTCAGACAGAAGATTATAATCAAAAATGGGAGTTATATTCGAGTCCTTCATAACCCCCTTGCTGCAAAGGAAAGCGCTCAAATCAAAAAAGAAATCAGTCGGAGGTCTACGCTGGAAGCTGGAGATGTTGATCTAGAGTCAAGGCCCGGATAAAAATGTAGCAATCGGATCATGAATCACTCGGGGGCTACTGTGGAATATATGAAACCAGGTGTCTTCATGACCAGCCCAGCATCGCCTGAGGAGAAGACAGGCCCAAGTAGAAGGCCCAAAGGATAAGCTCCCCGCTAAGTTGTGTTGCCGTACGGAAGGGGGTACATCCTATAGACAATTGAATATGTATTTAGATATAAAAGATACGGTTGCCATCCGAGTCGTTAATAGGGTAGATAAAGATGTAAACTCTATCCTATAACCGACTAGAATCCTGTAACCGACTAGAATCCTGTAACCGATCGGAATCCCTTAGACCGATCAGGACTCTGTAAATTATCCCACCCCCATTATATAAGGGAGAGGGCGGGCAACACCAAAGGTATCGAGCAATCGCCTCATCGCAACACACATCGCATATCGCCCAGAGCATATTGCACTTTGAGTAATCTTAGATCCAAGAGATCCATATAATTCCAGCACACAGGATTAGGGTATTACCTCCATCGTCGAGGGCCTGAACCTGTCTAAACCCTTGTCTTGTGTGACCTTCGAGTTTGAGATCTAGCGCCTGCCCCATAAATTCATTGCCGACTACAAAAGTCGACATTATGTGAGTACCCACAGGGAGAACTATGATGACTCTTCCAGTGCCAATGATGAGAGCATCACTTCTGACGATGGTCATAATATTTTTAGTTTTTTAGTCAAAGAATGGAAATATTTAGTCTCCCTAAGAATTAAATTTGTGGGGCAAATGTCTACAAGATAGATATCCTCCTCCGCCATTGGATTATACAAATGTTCTATATTAAATAAATGGATGTAATCAAACAATTGCTACATCAGGAACATATTATAAAAATATAGAACAATCATAGCACAATTAAACAAATATCCTAGGAAATAACACTTTATTCAACAAGAGCGTAAACCAATGTTCATTCAGGAACATAAATACTAGACTGTTAAAATGTGACTCTTTACTCAAAAAGGAAAAATGTGACATCGACTATCTAAAGAAAAGAGTAACAGGGAGACTACTGCAAGTCTCCATATAAATCATTTATGTCCTTCTGGGAATCATTTGTATTCTTTAGGAATTCTTTGAGCTCAGTTCCAAGAAGGTCATCTTCATCCCTGGGAGAGTCCCCATATCCAAGAAGACCCTCTTTGAACTCTGTAGGATCAAGGACTTTATCATCATTCTTCTCGATTTCCTTCTCAATAATAGATTGAGCGATGAAGTGTGCCTTAACCTTATTTCCTCGATTCTTTTGAAATTTCCCAGTGGATTGAATGTAAAGGTCAACTAAATGCTTTAGGTGCGGCAAGTGCGTGACCAATGACTAGTGCATCCACACCTGAAGCATGGTTGTGCATGGTTTGCAATCTTGTTGGTTGGGACTTGCTTTTAGAAGCTCCCTAATCCCTTACTTTTAACTTTTCACTAGGGTTTGCCACTTCCCTTTTGTGTTCTACCATTCTTCCATTTATCCTCTTTATACCTTTGGCCCTTTCCACGGCCTCGACTATTCCTAGTCTACTGAGCATCATTTACATGTGCTTCGGGCGCTGCTTGACTCCCATTAGGAAGGACGTGATTATTATTCATCATTAGTTAATCATGCTTTTCTTCTAGCAAAATGTATATAAGCTCAAAATACTTCTGGTACTTGGCATCACGGTACTATTGCTACAGTATCCTCATATTGGGGTGGAAGGTGCACAATGTCTTGTCGATCATTTCAGCATCGGTAACTTTCTAGTTACTGAATGTTAGTCTTGCGACAAGCTTGTGTACGGAAGAGTTGTATGCTACAACGATCTTAAACTCCAGAAAGTGTAGGAGGGTCCATTCACGTTGTGCTTCTAGCAATAGGATAGATCTTTGCTGGTTATTTCATTCCTTCAAGGAATTCTATAGTGCCAACGAGTCCTCCTCTATCAAATATTCAGCCTTCAGGTCCGCATGGAGATGGCGTCTTAGGAAGGGTAGAGCCTCACACTTGGTGGCTTGGAGAAGAGCAAGGGTGCAATCTTTAGGCGGAGTAATAGCAGCTCCAAGAGATCGAGCTGTCAGGTTAATCTTGGTATCCATTGCCTAGGTGAGGTAATTGCTACCATTCATTGCGAGTTCAGCAAATTCTCTCTTGGCGATGTTCGACATATCCAATATGCAAACAAAATCAGAATTTTACTACAAGCAAAATATTATTTTATATACATATAATTGAATGAGTAAAGTTTGGTCTATATCTATTCAATAGATAATTATCTAAAATTTAGATTTTTCTAGTATTTTTCATAATTTTCTGCTAATTGTAAGCAATTTTTCAGAATTACCAACTAACAGAAAAATAAATTCCAGCATATATAAACATGGAGTAATGCCATGCAAAATAAACCCAGAGATATGAGACTTCCAATATATGCTAAGTCTAAGGTTTAATAAATTTATAGAAGCCCATGTACCTAAAAAAATCAATTTCTAGGATTTAATATAAATTTTTAGAATTTAAATTTTCCTTTTTCTGATTTTTTTTTTGGAATTGCTAGATGGGCCACACGACCCGTGCTCCGTGCAGGTGGTCTGCCGACCCATGTGACTTGTGGGCCGCGCACACGGGTCGGCTTCTGTCCACCGGTCATTCAGCCCAGGTGGCTTGGCCCAGGCAGCACAACCCATTGATGGCAGCGACTAGGGTTAAAACCCTTGCTGCCATTGCCTCGGTGGTGGCGCGCGATGGGTGCGAAGACGGAGGGGCCCACGGCGATGACGCACCGAGCGTAGGAGCGGTGGCGCACCGGTCGTAGGCGGCTGGCTGCGAGCTAGACGCGAGGTCCGCAAGACAACAAGCACGGCAGTTGGTGTGGCTGTTCAAGAAGGCAGCGAGCGCGGGCCGTGTCGCAATACAAGGAACTGTGAGCTCAGTGCACCGGCCGACGGGGCTCAGGCGAGAGGAAAAGGCGGGTGCAGCGTGCGCGGGGAGCCGCTGGTTCAACATGCTGGCCGACAGGGCTCAGGCGCGAAGAAAAACACAGGTGCGAAGCTCGCGGGGAGCCAGGAGCTCAGGCTGCTACCGACGGGACAGTCGGTGCGGCGGCGCGCCAGTAGGGCAGCCGATGGGGCCGCGGCCATGGGAACCAGCAATGGAGGCCGGCAGCTGTGGCATCGACATGGGGGTGCGGATGCCAACAGCTGCAGCGCCGACACGGGGGTGTGGAGGCCGGTAGCTATGACGTTGGCACAGAGGCAGGCAGCATCGGGCCATCGACGCGGTTGCAGCCCATTGGCTCACGGGTCCTGGCCGAAGGGAGTGCACGGCGGCGGCCGGGAGTGGTGCACGGTCGACGGCACGCAGGGCCGGCCTACCTTGCGGCCCGTCGGTTGTGCTATAGTTTCATCCGATGGTGAAAATTCTTTTTTTGGTTAATGAACAGTACATTGACGAACCCTAATTTGCCGATTTAATCCAAGATGACTAAACTAGGAAATTAGGGACAAATAATCTACATGATTAAGGGACTATTAATGTGCGGTTAACTAGTGCTCCCCCTTCCACCAGTGTGTAGCCTTCCGCACGTGATACCTAGCATCTTAGAAAAACCATCTCGTACTAGTATAGTACCTTATCTCCCGATTTCCTTTTATCAACACGCAATATATGGTCTTTTTCTTTTCTAGAACGTTTGTTTCCTTTTCCTTAATTCCAGGATATTTGTTTCCTTTTCCTTGAGACTAGTATAGTGCACATGCTAACGCTTCTGACAATGATACACCCGCTTATCAATTAAGCGAGAAGATAAGTATGAATACAACACTTAATAATAAAAGAGAAATTTAGAATTTTAAATGAATTTAGAAAGAAAAACGGAACTAAATGGAGGTTGAATGGTAGAAAATAGGCTCCCAAAGATTTTAAATCAAGAAAGAAAAGAAAAAGAATTTTACGATTTTAGATTATTTTTGCGGCTTCCACAAAACACAACGTGCTCTCTGGGCTTAACCAGCGCAAGGGAGGAAGGCCGGGGTGGCGGCCGGTCGTAGTGGGTCGGCACCTTGGTCTTTGCGAGATCGCCCGGCACCGTCTGTGAGGAGAGTCACGGTTGCGGTGAATTTCACGGGAAAGATGACGGTGATGGCTTGGGTTACCTCAAAATCCGGTGATCTTTACAAGAGGAGCACTTGGGGATTTACATGTCTGATGGGGTGGAGGAGAGCTCGCGGCTTTATAGCCCGAAACAAGCATATTTATGGAAACCATAATTTGGGATCAAATCAGTTAGGAGAAATTTTGGCAATAAAGCATGAAATTTGGGAATTAACACCATAGATGGAAAGAGGAGATTTGGTGCGGGATTGATGGAGCTTTGGAGCTTCTTTCTTGCTTTAATGGAGGGAGGAAGAGAAGAAGCTTCTGCAGTGCAGGGCTCTGACTAGAAGAAGCTACAGTGAGTTGCCTTTATTTTTTTAATATAGAAGGATTTTTGAAAAGATAGCACATTAGGTTAAAAAATTCTAGAAAAATCTCAAAAAACTTTCGATTATTTTGTACTTAATAAAATTATTTTCAAAAAATTTAAATTATAAATTTGCGAGAGACGACGGCCATGAGGTCGTGACCGACAACCTCGCCGCATCGGCAAAAACCACCGATGGCGACCGTGGAGCCATTGCAGACCTGCATTCTCCGGCCATTGCCCATCTCGGTTTCCTTTTCCCGGCCACGTAATGTATGGTCCTTTCCTTTTCCAGAGGTTTGTTTTCTTTTCCTTGATTCCAAGGCGTTTGTTTCCTTTTCCTTGTTGATCTTTGGAGGTGAGGAAGGTGCATTTGTAGGCTACTGGGATGATTTGAAAAAATATGGAAAAATAAATGCGCTCGCCGACCGCTAGATCCGCAAGGAAAAAGATAAAAATTAAGCAGATGCTCGCGGTCATTGGTTCCACGAGAAAAAATTGAAAAAAATTAAGCAGCACTCACAGACCGTTGGTTCCTTAGATAAAAAATAAAAACAAAAATTCAGCGCTCTCCGTGCGCTAAAATTAGGCTCTATGGGGCTAGATCCGTAAAAAAGTCTCGAGAAGGGTCATATTCGGAAAAAAAATACGATCACAATGCCAGGACAATAAAAAATTCAAGTCTTGTTTCCTTGCATGCGGATCCTCCTTGTTTATTTTCTTGTTTGATTCACCCTCCTTCCAAATATGCAGTACATACAATTTTGGCTAGTAAAAAATTCAAGTCTGGTTTCCTTGCATGCGGATCCTCCTTATTTCTTTCCTTGTTTGATTCGCTCTCCTTCCAAATATGTAGGTGGGGGAGGTCTGTTGTGGGCCACAGGGATGATTAGACACACTAAATAATGGCCATCGGATTTGGGTGAGTAAAACTGAGGAAAGATTTGAGACGTTCAATTTGATGAATGCAAGTTTCTGGGGACGTTTTGCTGGGTACACGAACATTGGGCCATCTCTAATGAGGTGCATTATTTAGGGTGGAGGTAGAAAAAATTGCTTAGGTGTATTATAAAGGGGTATAGATGATGCTGGAGGTGGGGGGAGATCTGTTGTGGGCCACAGGGATGAGTTAGACACATTGAACAATGGTCATCGGATGTGGGTGAGTAAACTTGAGGAAAGATCTGAGAGGTTAATTTTGATGGAGGCAAGTTTCTAGGGACGTTTCGCTGGGTGTATGAAGGTTGGACCATCTCTAGTGGGGTGCATTATTTGGGGTGGACGTAGAAAAGAATGCTTAGGTCATTATAAAGGAGTATAGATTAAAAAACGGACCTCAAATAAACCGAAAAAACCAAAACTGCTCTATCTATCCACTTCACCGTCTCCACTCGCACATTCCCCTCCTGAACTCCTGAGGTCTGGCGCCCCTAATGAGGGAGGGGAGGTCGAAGTCGCCACATTGAGGACGTCTGCCACAAGATCCGAACGAAGGATGCTTCATTCGCCAGATCCAAAAGGAGGAGGGAGGCTGCTGTGGAGATGGCGGTGGGAGGCCGTGGCCCCGGAGATGGCAGAGCGAACGATGGGGAGAAGGCGTGCAGCAGCTGCCAAGTCGCCGTCTTCCCCCGTCCGTCCCCAAGACCACTCCAAGTCACCAAACCGTTCCTCTTCCCTCCTCCCCTTCCCCCAAAGCCTTCGCTCCTAAGCTTCTGGCATCCAAGCTTCGAGTTCTTTTTTCTCACGTGTGAGAAAGCGATGGAGGCGGGAGGCGAGCGCACGCGGTCGTGGTATCTCAGCAGGGAGGAGATTGAGCGCGGCTCACTGTCGAAGCGAGATTGTGTCGGCGTGGCCAAGGAGGCCGAGATCCGAGTGACCTACTGCTCCTTCATCGGGACATTGGCATCAGACTCCGATGGTAAGTGCTCACCTTCTTCTTCTTCTTCTTCTTCTTCTTCTTCTTCTTCTTCTTCTTCTTCTTCTTCTTCTTCTTACTCTTTTCTCCAATCGCATTCAAGCATGTGCTGTTCAGTATAATCTCGAGTTAAGATGTTGTTACGATATTATGTATGGAATATGGTAATATTGGGGAATTTGAAAGTAAAGTCTTTGTATTTTACTGCTTGATTTTGCTGTTAATTAGTGTTGGGATTTCGTGATGAAAGCTGCCATTTTGTTGTTTTTGTTGCAGGTCCCAGATTACAATCGTGACATAACGAGTGGCAGGTATTGCTATTGCTATGTATGGATGGATACACACATACCCCACTCTTTTCTCTAAGGTTATAGTAACCCTGGTAATTAAAGCTAACAATGTGCTCCCTCCAACAGTGAACGATGCTATAGCATACGGACTAGCAGAGAAAGGTATTATTTTGTTTATTGTGCAGGACCTGGTTACTGGTTAATTAGCTAGCACTACGCCAAAACCTGCAATAGGTGACGGTCTATTTGTGACGGTTTTTTTGAACCGCCACAAATATAATTATCAGTGGCGGTTCTATACTGAAAATGGCGGGAAGAATATCAGTAGCGGTTCTATCCTCCAACCGCCACTGATAATGAATTATCAGTGGCGGTTGGAGGATATCAGTAGCGGTTCTATCCTCCAACGCCACTGATACTATTGGATTATCTGTGGCGGTTCTAATCAGTGGCGGTTCGAGGATAGAACCGCCACAGATAATGTTATCAGTGGCGGTTCTAGTTAACAACCGCCATAATAATATTACCTATAAATAGGTGGTCGATGGCGACCTTTGGTCTTCTTCCTCCCGAGAGCAAACCAAAAGTTCTAATTTTCAGATTTCGTTTTCTTCAATTTTTGTGCTTGTACTTCCTCTAGTTGTTCCTTGGTGAGTTATTTTTTCTCCTCTCTTGATTTTTGTTAATCTTGTTTCAATTTAATTTTTAAACCTAGTTTAATTAAGGTTTATATGTAGATGAGATGAAAAGTTTAGATTTTGTTTATTTTTATTTACCTACCATTTTGTAGTTGATGAATTTATTTCCTAGCTAGGTTCATTAGATGATGTTGTGTTCCTTTTATAGATGATGAATTATGATTAAGCATATATTTAATATAAATGAAATTCTAGTTAATTTGGTGGGTGGGTGCTCATCATTTTTAGATGATGAATTTATTATCTAGCTCCTTTAGATGATAAGTAATTAGATTAGTTTTTTAATTACTATTAATTTGGTTCCATTAGTGAACGGACATATAATATACATCTTGCATATATTAAATTTATTTATTTAAGATTAGTGGATATTAATATACATGAAATTTTAGTTAATTCGGTAGGTGGGTGTTCATCATTTTTAGATGATGAATTTATTATCTAGCTCCTTTAGATGATAAATAATTAGATTAGTTTTTTAATCACTATTAATTTGGTTCCATTAGTGTGGACATATAATATACATCTTGCATATATTAAATTTGTTTAATTAAGATTAGTGGATATTAATATACATGAAATTTTAGTTAATTTGGTAGGTGGGTGCTCATCATTTTTAGATGATGAATTTATTATCGAGCTCTTTAGATGATAAGTAGTTAGATTAGTTTTTTAATTAATTTTTATATGTTAATTAATTTTAGATGGACCGGAGATGGATGTACAATGCGAACCGTTACAGCCGAGATTACATCGACGGGGTATCTGCTTTTCTAAGAGCAGAGAGAACAAGTTGCACAAGAAGGCGGAGTACATACCTTGTCCATGCATTGATTGCAAGAATGAAAAATATTTTTAGGACAAAGAGCACATCCACTTGCACTTGATTCGAAGGGGTTTTGTACTTGGCTATACACGTTGGACAAATCACGGTGAAAAGGAAAACATACATGAAGGTGATAACGTATTGGATGATGGAGAAGGCATTATGGCAGCTGACATCGGTTATGGATCTGATGAGGATAGATTGGACATTCATGACGATAATAATCTTGCTCAGATGTTGCGCGATGCAGAAGGGAACTACACTAGTTAGAGAGAGTTTAATCAATTCAAGGGTTTGTTGGACGACTCGGACACACCTTTGTTCCCGGGTTGCAAGGAGGAATACACAAAGTTGCACACTATGCTTTCACTTCTAAAATTGAAGGCAACCAATGGTTGGTCCGATAAGAGTTTCACGGCGCTATTAAATCTCTTAGCGGACATGCTTCCAGATGGAAACGTATTGCCGATAACCACTTATTTAGCTAAGAAGGTTGTATGTCCATTGGGATTGGAAGTAGAAAGAATACATGCATGTCCAAACGATTGTATACTCTATCGCAAAGAGTATCTGAGACATGCATGTATGTCGATGTGCAAATCATCGCGATACAAGCGTAAAGGCCATGGCAGCGAGGGCACCGTGGTGAAGAAAGGAGCTCCCGCTAAAATGGTGTGGTATTTACCAGTAATACCTCGGTTGAAGCGTTTATTTGGAAACAAAAAGCATGCCCAATTGATGCGATGGCACTCATAAGAGCGTAAAAAGGATGGAAAGCTGAGACACCTGCCGATTACGCGGTGGAGAACCATCAATAGGCTCTTTAGGAAGGACTTCGGGAATGAACCAAGGAATATAAGGTTTGGGTTGAGTACAGATGGAATGAATCCTTTCGGTAACATGAGTAGTATTCATAGCACTTGGCCCCTGACACTCTGTATCTACAACCTTTCTCCTTGGTTGTGTATGAAACGAAAGTACATTATGATGTCGTTGCTTATCCAAGGGCGAGACAACTGGCAATGATATTGATGTATACCTACAACCATTAGTGGAAGATCGTGATGCTTGTGGAGCGAAGGTGTGCAGTATGGGATGAGTACAAGCGAGTACTTCATCCTCGCGCATTGTTGTTTTGCACCATCAATAATTTCCACGCCCTTGGTAACCTATCTGGTCGTCTTGTAAAGGGGCCAAAGCATGCCCCGATGCATGGATGAAACCGCTAGTGTGTGGCTCAATAACTCGAGGAAAACGTGTACATGCATCACCGTAGGTTCCTTGCAGAATCACCCTACCACAATATGAAGAAACAATTGACGGGACAAAAGAGGATGGTATAGCTCAAGACCTCGTCGTGGGAAGAGGTATATGAAATGGTTAAGGATATTAATGTTGTACTTGGAAGGGAGATAGTAATAATAAATCGAGGTCTCGTCTTGAGAAGACCACGTGGAAGAAGAGATTGATATTTTGGAACTTGCCCTATTGGAAGGACTTAGAAGTTCGACCTTTGCATAGGCGTCATGCGTAGAGAAAAATGTATGTGACGACTTGATTGGTCTTTTCTTTGAACATTCCTAGCAAAACTAAGGGCTGATTGAAGGCACGAAGGGACTTGGAAGATATGAAAATCGAGTGAGCTACATCCTCAAGACAGGAAAGGCGACTTTACCTTCCCGACTTGCTACACTCTATCCAAAAGAGAGACGGACATCGCAAATGCTTGCATGGTGTGAAAGTTCCGTCGATTACTCATAAGCATCAAGAAACTAGTCTCGATGAAAGATTTGAAGTTAACTGGAATGAAGTCTCATGATTGTCATGTGATGATGACACAAATGCTTCCCATTGCAATTAGAGGTATTTTGCCTGAAAAGGTCCGAGAGGCAATCATGAGGTTGTATTTCTTCTTCAACACGATTTCACAGAAGGTTATCGATCCCATCGGACTTTCTGAACTGCCGAATGATGTGGTCAAGATACTATGCCAGCTAGAGATGTATTTCCCTCCATCATTTTTCGATATAATGGTTCATCTCATTGCTCACCTTGTGAACGAGATAAATGTATGTGGCCCCGTATTCCTGCATCAGATGTACCCGTTCGAAAGGTACATGGGTATCCTGAAGAAGTATGTACGCAATCGATCTCGGCGGAGGGCTGCATTGTGGAAGGTTATGCAAGCGAGGAGGTTATCGAGTTTTGCGTGGATTACATGGAGGGTGGAACGGTAGGAGTGCTGTATCTCGCCATGAGGTAGGCTAGTGGGAAAGGGACGATTAGAAGAAAATCAACAAATTCTTACGATCATGGATTGTTCGAAAAAGCTCATTTCACAGTCTTGCAACAGTCAGTTGAGGTGTCCTCGTATATAGACATACATAAGGATAAGCTACGAGAGAAAAATCGTGGACGATCAGAGGTTTGGGTAACAAAAGAGCATAATCGTTTGTTCAATCATTGGTTCAAAGAGCATATGACTGGGAAAGAAACGAGTGTTATGTTGAGGTGGTTGGCAAAGGGCCATCGGTACAATCTTGATATGGCAAGGATCGACATAAATGGATATACCTTTTACGAGATCTCGGGATAGCAAAAGCACTTACGAAAATAGTAGTGTCCGCATAGATGCCTATGACAACACAGGCAGTAAGAAGAGTAGCTTCTATGGGTTCATAGAAGAGATTTGGGAGCTCGACTATTGTATTTTTAAGATCCCGATGTTTCGGTGTCGTTAGGTCAACTCCCAAAGGGTGTCAAGGTGGACAAGTACGGCTTCACTACTGTGGGCATCGAACATGTCGGATACAGATACGAACCATTCGTACTTGCGAAGCAAGTAGCACAAGTCTTCTATGTAATCGACCCAGCAGATAAGAAGCGCCATGTAGTTCTTTAGGGAAAAAGAAGGGTCGTCGAAGTAGAGAATGTCGTGGATGAGGATGAGTACAACCAGTTGATGAGTTGCCTCCTTTCGTAGATAGCAACATCAGGCTCGAGGAAGAAACCACTCAGGAAGCTACCTATCATCGCGACGATCATGAAGAAGGGCAAATTGTGAAAGAAAATAATTAGCTATATACGAGTAATGGCAATGTGATGTAAACAATATGCATTTGTATGGAGTAATGGAAATGTGGTGTTATGCATTTGTGTGGAGTAATGGAAATGTGGGTCATTACTATATTAGGATTATATAGGGTATATAATATTTAGTAGGATTATATAAGGTATATAATATTTATTAGGATTATATAGGGTCATTAATATATTAGTATTATATAGGGTATATTACTATATTAAGATTATATATGGTAATTAATATAATAGGATAATTATATCATTGGCGGTTCTTCACAAGAACCGCCACTGATACACTATCTGTGGCGATTCTTCACAAGAACCGCTACTGATACACTTATCTGTGGCGGTTCGTATAAAGAACCGCCACAGATAATGTATGTATTAGTGGCGGTTCTTTATACGAACCGCCACGAGATAAATATATCGATGGCGGTTCTTCTTAAGAACCGCCACAGATCTTATGATGGCGGTTCTTGTGAAGAACCGCCATCGATAATATGCTCCATATATAAAATGAATCTGATCACTCTTCTCACCAAGTGCCTAAACCTAAACTCCTAAACTCCGTCGCCCCGACGCCCAGCGCTCCGCTCGGCGCGCCCTCCCGGCAGCGCTGCCCCGCCGATGCCCTCCCCACCGACGCCGCCCCCGGCGCCCTCGCGCCGACGCCACCCCCAACGACGCCGCCCTCCCGACGACGCCGCCCGTCGGCGCCCTCCCGACAGCGCCCCCGACGCTCCGTGCCCGCGCCCGGCGCCGCCCCGACGACGCCGCCCTCCCGACGATGCCGCCCGCGAAGCCCTCCCAGCAGCGCCACCCCCGCCGACGACGCCCTCCCGCGCCTGACGCCGCCCAATGGTATAGTCAAAATCTTTTTCAGCTGATTTATTTCGTACTGCATTTTTTAGGTGTAAAAACCCACGAAATGTTACCTATAGTATATTGGGAATTGTCTGTCTATTTCCGTTAAAGAACCATATTGACCAACTCAAAATTTATAATATATTAGGACGTTAGTATCGATCTTCCTGCTGTGTGCTTCCTAGACGGATTAAACCCTGAACCACATTGCAAGGATATTGACACCAAGAGATATCACCAAATTTCTTGTTGTATTTGACCGAGGCTTATGTATGTTCTGCGTTCCTTTTAATTGTTCACTAAAACCTGGGGATTTTTCTTGCTCCTGTTCTAAGAACTTTGTTGATTGTTGAAACCTGAATATTTTTCTTGTGGCCTGTGAAGACAACATTTTGCCGCTTTTGCCGTGATCAAGTTCATGGCTTCAGTAATGCTTGCTATCAGAGCTACCGGACTCGGAGTGTTTGCTGCTTTTGCTATCAGACAACATTTTGCCGCTTTTGCTGCTTTCGAAGTGTTCACTTTATTGCCCTGTAACTTTTTTAGATCTAGCTAATGTGCAAAAAATTAGCAAATCTCAGCCTACCACGAGAGCTAGATTTATAATAAACGGAGAGCTAGGTGACTATATACGTGACCATTTCTGCTTTCAAGGCATACTTTGCATGAAGCTTTGGTATTTTGTCACAAGGTCGAAATCACCGAGGAAAGACATTGTTATCATTGTCCATTTTTTTTTATTCTTTATGTACTGCACAAAGTAATGTAGCCATTACTGTATGTAACATCCCAAAATTTCATTTCAAAAATAGGATAAAAAAAAATATTTTAAATTATTATTTTTATCGGTTGCCTCAAGTTTATTTGTCTCCTCTTTATTTTCTGGATTTCTCTAGAGTTTAAAAGAAAAAGACTTTTGCCTATTTTTAGAAAAAATTAAAACAATTTCCTTAAAAAAAATAAAAACTCTATTTAAGTTGGAATTAATTTTTTTTTAAATATATCACAAGGATCTTCGGTGAATTTTCCCATTATTTGTTAAAATCCTGATTTCAAAACCTTTCCAAAAGTCTCATCAATTAAAAATATAGTTTGGAGACAAAACAAAAGATTTGATTTTGCTAAAACAATCTTATTTAATATAAATAAATCTAAGGGAATTTCTGCGAACTTTCCTACATTTGTCAAATTATATATTTTCTAAAGCCTTTCCGAAAGCTTTAACAAAATAAAAATATATGTGGATATAAAAATAAAATATTTTGTGGTACCAAAATATTTTATTTGATCTCAAAATGTCCTAATTAAACTCCCTGAATTTTCTTAGAATTTTTGGGGCTGTTTTAGTATTTTCCAAATTAAAAAGATATTAAAAACAATATAAAAGTATTTACTGTACACGAATAAAATTATTATTTTATGTAATAATATTTTATTTGAGTTACTAAGGCTGTGGGTCACGTTCCAGATTTTTTTTTCCCGGATTTTTAAACTGTTGTTTGATATTTATTTCGATTTTATGGGTGATACTTAATAATTCGGATTAAATAATCAGTAATTGCTACAGTAACTCCGGAAGTTTTCAGTCATAACTCCGGCGAGCTCTCCTGGTCACTCCCGATCTTATTTTGATCTGAAATTTTTACCAGAGCTTCCTCTTGCTGTCCTCTACATCCAGTAAAATCAGATTTTGTAAATGCCTAACGGAGCACCTCCGGCAACCGATTTTCTTCCCAACTCCGGCGAGCTTTTCCCGTTGATCCATTGCTCCTTTGTTGCTGAGAATTGAACCATAGACGCCTCTCCTCATTCCCCACATCATACTCAAAGATCAGCATCAGAATCGCAACAGAGCTCCCTCGGCAAGCCTTTTTCCCCAACTCCGGTGAGAACTTCGGCGAGCTCTACTGGGCGCTCCCGAACTCCGTTCATCCTCAAATTTTTTGTGGAGGACCCCCATGAAGGTTGAAACACCTCTGTAAATCAATTTTAGAAAACTCCAAACAGAGCACCGCCGGCGACCGTTTTCTCCTACAACGTCGACGAGCTCTCCCGGGCACCCCTCTCGTCGGCTGGTTTTGGCATCTCGTTCCTCGCCGGCTGAATGAGTTTTTCTAAGATACAATCGAGTCAACTCGTGCCTAATGGTCAGATCTATCTCTCCACCAAATTTCGTGCAGTTCCATCCGCGGAATCAAAAGTTACGGCCGTTCTAATAACAAATCTTGCTGTTGCCCATTCTCCTCGGTTTTTTGCGAGTTTGACCGTCAATTTTTTTCTGTAGACTCCTCTTGATGTCCTCTACACGGTGCTCACCCTAACTTTGGCCCGCTGGGTTTGTGCAGAAAAATCAATCCTTCCCGATCAGACTGCGTTCCAACGGCAGAAAACTTCGTCGCGTGTTCCCCATTGATCCAGAAGGTAAAACTCAGATCCGTTCGCGTCCTGTGCCAAATGGTCCCAGATAGCTCTCTGTAAGTTTTGGTTAGGTTTTATCCATTATTTTAATAGTTATGATCGTTTGATCTATTAGCGTTAGCAGCCGTTCATCGGTAGTTTGTGATCTGTCTGTTGGGTTGCCGCCAAATCCGCTTATATCGTTGAGGTTGTCTCGCCACGTTCTACATGGTGCTCACTTCCCCTCTGCTGTTCCATCCTCCGAAAATTTTAATATTCGTTACCGTCGCCTTTTTGCCACCGCCGCGCGTCGTTTTGTGCCACCAACCATTTTGGTTGGTCGTGGCCATGTCATTGTGTCCAGAAGATCATTATCCCCTGTTTTGCCCACCGTTCAAGTTCATTGATCCCCGGTTGCCGTCAAAGCCATGTTTTAGAATCTACCCGACGACTTTTGGCCTAGTCCTTCGTGTCGGTGCGCATTTCGGTTCGCCATCTTTGGTAACATTTAATCGCAGAGCCAACCCTACCATCCTACCCTATGCCAAGTGTATTCATCCTTGAATCGTTTCGCTCAAACCCGGACTTAACCCATGGTTCAATTTGTCGTTGCGTCACGATATGTGTACCTCGCAGATCTCAAACCAAATTTGAGCCATGTCATGACCTCGCTGCCCTTAACGTCCCGCCGTTAACGTCCCGCCGTTAACGTTCCGTCGTTAACGTCCCGCCGTTAACGTCCCGCCGTTAACGTTCCGTCGTTAACCTTCCGTCGTTAACGTCCCGCCGTTAACGTTCCGTCGTTAACGTTCCGCTGCTAACGTTTCTTCGTTAACGCTTTGCTCTCGCTTCGCTATCATCGCATACGCGCATTCCAGCAAGAGCGTAGCGCGATGTCATTATCCTTTCTATCATCCTATCGTGATCTAACCCCATTCCTTGTGAGTCTGGCTTTATCTTTCTATCATCTGCAAAGCAGGACCAAAACCTAACTTAAGACCGATTCGATGGGCTGAGTTCATCGTGAGCCGTCTTCTTGGTATTGCGGTTTTCCTCGTTGTGTCCACCGTAGTAAGATATTTGTACTGTCTTACTACATATCGTCATCGCCCTGTTATCGTCAAGTCTCTTCTTTGATGTATGACTGAACCCCAGATCGGATCGCACCGAATGTCGATTCCATTCGTCCTTGTGTTATCCCTGAAAATCTAATCTGCCATTAACCTAGAATTCATTCGTGGATTTGGTTGATAGACCATTGGCCATATGTCATATCCTGGTGCCATATATATTCTATTAGTCTATCTTTCTTTTGTTTGACTGTGTATTTATTTAGTCAACAAAAGTCAACATAAAGCATCAGTTTAGTTCATCATGAACTAACATATCTTTATGGACCCGATCTATAGATCAAGAGCCCATATGTCAATATCTGTCCAATCGAGTTAATTAATCTCAAAGGATATCCCCTGGAATATACTCCGTCTTTCCCTAATTATCAGTCGTAACCTTCTCGATAAATCTTCTGAAAGCCTGTTCTCTTTCATCCGATCTTCGATCAAATCTAAGTTCCTAAATTCAATCCCTTCCGTTCAGTACCAATCTAATATTAAATTGGAGTTTATTTGAATTGCTTTTGAGTTTTGTTGTATTTGTGCTTCTTTGTCGTTAGACGTGTCGTCCAGAAGTTACCCGAAGTAGCTGAAGGACGAGGAAGTCGAACCATTCGATTGAAGAGCCAAAGGTTGAGGAAGCCAAAGATCAATTAAAAAGAGTAAAAAGCAGTTTATAGCAAGTGCCAGGCAAGTTGTGCTTTGATCATGTTGAACCTACAATTACAAAAAACTGCTATATTGTTTTACTTTATTGCATATTATTTGACACGTACAAATGTCTTCAATTAAATTTGGGACTTAGCTATTATACCCAATTGATCTATACCCTACCTTGCCATTTGTATACCATGATATATTGTCACCCTAGATTGGTTCATTATAGTTGGTTAGTAATAATAATCAACATGGGATGGTTAGACCGTATTAGTTGCTTAGCTATGCCACGTCATCACATGTACTTTAGTCTTTGATAAATAATCTTGACTAATGGAATATGGAGCGATGTTATGAACTTGTGTGTCATGTGTGGTCACGATGAGATTGAGTTGTGGTGGCGAGAGGATGTCACATAGCGAGGTTAAATTCTTGATGTACGTGGTGCTTGGTAATCAAGCTGGGTGGTTATGATTTAGATTGGGGCAAGTGGCAAGGGTGAGAATGCCAAGGGGGCCCGATGGGCGGGGTATGTGGAAGTCTTGCCTCGATCATCTTAAGGACTTAACCTTGCAAGCCTTTGACTGAGTCAATCATGCGACCACATGTCCGGTATGGGACAGACCTAGATGATTAGGGTTACGATATCTTTCCTCGATACCTCGGGGTGACGACACGGAAGTGTATACGTGTGGGGCGTACGTGCTACGGCTTGGTGCCCATCCAGCGGTGTTGGCTGTCCTATACTTGGCTCGCGTGAGAGGAGTAATAGTGAAGGCAATACCGGAGAGGTTCTTTGGATAAGGTAGAGGTTCTGAAAGGCTTTGTCGTGATTTCTCTGCGGCACACCAAAGGAAGTGTGCTAATGGCGAGCACAAAGAGAATATCACGTCGTGTGCGTAAAGTGCATAACCTCTGCAGAGTGTAAACCTATTCGAATAGCCGTGCTCACGGTATTGAGCAAAGCTCGGGAATTACTGATTAAGGGTTAGACTTTTGAAATGAAAACTTGGAATGGGATGGCGGGATTGCCATGAAAGGTTGGAACTTGACATAGGATTGGAAACTTGGTTTACTTGAAATCTTGAATCTATCTATTCTTTGTTATTTGTTTCTGATCTTTACAATCTATTTATTGTATTTGTTCATAAATCTTGCTTATTGCAAAATAGCCATAATAGCCTTTTCCTTTGGAATAAGCCCTACATATAGTTACAAAGAATTGCATTACATGCACAACTTGTTGAGTGTTTTATGTACTCACCCCTTGCAACACAAAATCATTAGTTGAGGAGAAGACTACAACTTGAAGGAGGAGAAGTTCCACGAGGGCGAATATCTAGGAGTTGAACCTTGTCGGTTGCTGTGGTATATTGATGGAATTAAATCGGCGTTCTTCATTCCGTTCTTTGTTTATTTATTTTGAGTTGAAGCCACCAAGGCCTCACAAGTGTAAGTTTGACCTTAAGGTCGTTCAATAGTTCTATACTAATAGATGAAGTCTTTATTTATTATTCATTGTGTATGATTGTGATATTTCATCTATGTTGAGGCTGTGTGCACTAGCGTGATCTGGACTAGTCTTTGAATACACAGAGGTGCGAATTTGCATATTCGGGTCCCGACAGAGGTGGTATCAGAGCCATACTGACTGTATGTCTTGACCCTAGATAGTTTGGCCGTTCCTTAGGAGCTTCAAAAGTATTTTCTAAAAGTGAAAATTTAACTTGAAAGAATAATAAGTTCTTGACTTATCTTATTCTTCTAGTCTTTCCCCTTTTGCTAAATTTTTTTTTCATCTTTCCTCACTGGTTTAAATAAAAATCTTACCTGCGTTGTTCTAAGTAGTTAACGATGCCTCACACTTAAGGAGAAAGTACTGGGTGTCTCGTTGCTAAACCCTGAAGATCATGAAAGAAGAAATCATCGAGATCAAGGAAGGAGCAAATCTACTAAGTGTTTATGAAGCTAGAAGACCCAGTGCTTCGAGTAGCTAGTTGAGACTCATGTGTGGGAGTCACGTCCTCTTAAGCTAGAATGTCGCCCTTGTAGACGGTAGTTTTGTGTTCTAGGTTGATTGGTTCTTCCTTGATTGCTGAGTGTGAAGTATGTGTTGCATAGCTCTTAGGCTTATATAAGCAACCATACCAAGTTATTAATATTGTTTGCTTAAGTTGTTGGGTTAAACCTATCTCCCCTGTATTAGGATCATTATTCCTTATCTATGCTATTTCCCTTTTCCCTAACCCTTTGAAGCAACCAAGTAGATGGTGCAGTCTGGTGGAACCAGTGAAGTCAGTGGAAGTGGAAATCAACTCAGTGAGAACCCCAATGATGGATTAGTTTTGCAACCGTCAATACAGATAAATATGCAGAGTTTCTGGCTGCTCAGACTCAACTGATGCATACAATGATGAAGCAAATGAAGAATATGAACAATCAAGCCAATGTCAACGTAGTGCCTCAAACTACCATTCAAGATCCTTATTCCTGCTCAAGGTTATCAGAATTTATAAGGACTCGTCAGTCTATATTTTTGAAATGTTCTTCCTTGAGCGGAAGATTGGCTCAAGATCATTGAGGAGAAGTTACTCATTGCTCGATGCAAAAATGATGAGAAGGCCTGTATGCTTCTTATCATTTGGAAGGAATTCTTTGCGGAATGGTGGAAGAAATATTGTGATGTCCACGAAGCCCGCAGAGTATCACAGGAATGAGTTCGTTGATGCTTTTCGTTATTCCTTTGCTTGATAGAAGATGGTGTGATCATGACAGATTGGATCAAAATGCTACCTCGCATCGATTCAAGATCTAGGCGTTGATCTTTGAAGTGTTGTTAGCGACAAGTCGGAAGATCGTGCATGCATTCACCGTGGAGAAATAGGCCATACCACCGATGAGCATGCGATCAATTGCTCGATTGTGAAGGAAGTCATCCTTTGGAGAGTGCCATATGAACAACAACACATGTTACTTATGTGAAGGTCGAGATCATTGCCCGACTCAATGTCCCTTGGATCCAATAGTTCTTGAAGTGACTCGGCATCGTGAGAAGAATCTTGAGCTGCAATTACTCAAGAATTGTCAAAAGAGGGTAATATCGGTTATGCAGGAGACACCACTTAAAAACTAAAGATGCGACCTCGATCTTGGTGTCTTCATCAAGAAAGTAGTAAGTGGCAATCGCCAACACATGTTTCTTATGTGATGAAGAAGGTCATTGGTCTAGAGAATGCCCTCTGAAGCAATCAACCTTTGAATTACGGAAAAACAATAATAAGCATACATTTATACCCAACAAGGCTGCTGATGCAAGCGTGTGTGCTACTATTGTCGAAGGAAGGTCATTATGCTAACCGATGTCCACACGAAGACAATTATTTTACGCAACCGTGGTTATTCGAGTTACTTGATTAAGTACATAATGCCAAGAGTGAGTGGTGACACCGTAAGAGAAGTTTACCTAGAGAACCAGTTGAAGAAAAGATGTCTGAGCGAAGACACTACCCCAGTCAGCAAATGCCCAAGGAAGAAAAATTTCCATAAACTCTGTTATACCTGTCGCAAGCCTGGACATTTTGCCAACAATTGCCCTTGGAAGAAAGCAATCACGCCGGTTCAAGCCAATCTCAACTCTGCCACAGTCAAAACCTCAGTGTCAACGCCAATCAAGGAAGTTCAGATCAACGATTTCACCCTGAGCGAGTGTCATAACTCATTTGTAAAGTGAGGAGATTAGTAATGAATTCCATGTAAAGATCTCCTTGCAAAAGAAATAAAGTAGTGATGAATGTTATGTTGGTATGAGAAGTTTGAAATAAAAGCATTAATAGTAAATGAAGGATCAGATATTTCCCTGGATATTGTCTGCAATGGTGGTTCAATTCATTATCATTTAGCGTGAAGCTTGTCTGCAGAAGATTTGTCATTATTAGAAAGTATTCGGTTATGCTCGATCTAACCCAGAATTCAAAATCAAAAGTATTAATGGCAATAAAGGATTGGATATGTCCTTGAGCATTCACTTTACCAGATAATGTTCATGTGTATGTTGGTCATAGAGCCTGAATTCTCAGTAATGTGATGTAGAGAAAAAATTTGTTGATTTAGCATATTGAAGATCAGTACCTTTACTTCAGTGATAATTGAAGCATTAATTCGTTATGGAAAGAATATCTAGCAGATATAGAACTTCCAGTCGCTACTTGAGAACCAAACCGACAAAGATAGTATCGACCAGCGGATCAACAGAGTGGTATTTTTATCCATGCTTTTGACAAGTCCAATAAGCTAAAACTAATTCAGAATCTTCAGAATTCCATGACTCAGTCGTGATGTTAAGAGTTGCCATATTCAATTCGGTCAATGTCCCTTACTCCGAAGGTCATTGGTAGTGAATTTGCAAGGATCAAGGAATCGCTCAAGACTTTGAATTGCAGTGAAGCAATTATCAATCAGCTTGAGTTCCTCAGATCAAGAGCTATTCTCAAGAACCAACTCAACAGAAATGATGCTCAATCTTCGACCAAGACCGCAGAATAGCAAGTTGCTCTCGCCGTCATGTGCAGTTGCCTGCAAGTGCAGAAAGCTTCGAAGGTCGAGTCTCCCCGAACCAATTCTATAACCAGCCTAAATCTCTGGGACGAGATTCTGTTAAGGGGGAGGTTTGTAACATCCCAAAATTTCATTTCAAAAATAGGATAAAAAAAAATATTTTAAATTATTATTTTTATCGGTTGCCTCAAGTTTATTTGTCTCCTCTTTATTTTCTGGATTTCTCTAGAGTTCAAAAGAAAAAGACTTTTGCCTATTTTTAGAAAAAATTAAAACTATTTCCTTAAAAAAAATAAAAACTCTATTTAAGTTGGAATTAATTTTTAAAAAAAATATATCACAAGGAACTTCGGTGAATTTTCCCATTATTTGTCAAAATCCTGATTTCAAAACCTTTCCAAAAGTCTCATCAATTAAAAATATAGTTTGGAGACAAAATAAAAGATTTGGTTTTGCTAAAACTATCTTATTTAATATAAATAAACCTACGGGAATTTCTGCGAAATTTCCTACATTTGTCAAATTATATATTTTCTAAAGCCTTTCCGAAAGCTTTAACAAAATAAAAATATATGTGGATATAAAAATAAAATATTTAGTGGTACCAAAATATTTTATTTGATCTCAAAATGTCCTAATTAAACTCCCTGAATTTTCTTAGAATTTTTGGGGCTGTTTTAGTATTTTCCAAATTAAAAAGATATTGAAAACAATATATAAGTATTTACTGTACACGAATAAAATTATTATTTTATGTAATAATATTTTATTTGTGTTACTAAGGCTGTGGGTCACGTTCCAGATTTTTAAACGATTGTTTGATATTTATTTCGATTTTATGGGTGATACTTAATAATTCGGATTAAATAATCAGTAATTGCTACAGTAACTCCGTCAGATTTCAGGTCATAAATGCGGCGAGCTCTCCTGGTCACTCCCGATCTTATTTTGATCTGAAATTTTTATCAGAGCTTCCTCTTGCTGTCCTCTACATCCAGTACAATCAGATTTTGCAAATGCCTAACGGAACACCTCCGGCAACCGATTTTCTTCCCAACTCCGGCGAGCTTTTCCCGTTGATCCATTGCTCCTTTGTTGCTGAGAATTGAACCCTAGACGCCTCTCCTCATTCCCCACATCATACTCAAAGATCAGCATCAGAATCGTAACAGAGCTCCCTCGGCAAGCCTTTTTCCCCCAACTCCGGTGAGAACTTCGGCGAGCTCTACTGGGTGCTCCCAAACTCCGTTCATCCTCAAATTTTTGTGGAGGACCCCCATGAAGGTTGAAACACCTCTGTAAATCAATTTTGTAAAATTCCAAACAGAGCACCGCCGGCGACCGTTTTCTCCTACAACGTCGACGAGCTCTCCCGGGCACCCCTCTCGTCGGCTGGTTTTGGCATCGCGTTCCTCGCCGGCTGAATGAGTTTTTCTGAGATACAACCACGTCAACTCGTGCCTAATGGTCAGATCTATCTCTCCACCAAATTTCGTGCAGTTCCATCCGCGGAATCAAAAGTTACGGCCGTTCTAATCTCAAATCTTGCTGCTGCCCATTCTCCTCGGTTTTTTGCGAGTTTGACCGTCAAATTTTTTCTGTAGACTCCTATTGATGTCCTCTACACGGTGCTCACCCTAACTTTGTCCCGCTGGGTTTGTGCAGAAAAATCAATCCTTCCCGATCAGACTGCGTTCCAACGACAGAAAACTTCGTCGCGTGTTCCCCGTTGATCCAGAAGGTAAAACTCAGATCCGTTCACGTCATATTGTGCCAAATGATCCCAGATTGCTCTCTGTAAATTTTGGTTAGGTTTCATCCATTATTTTAATAGTTATGAACGTTTGATCTATTAGCGTTAGCAGCCGTTCATCGGTAGTTTGTGATCTGTCTGTTGGGTTGCAGCCAAATCCGCTTATACCGTTGAGATTGTCTCGCCACGTTCTAAATGGTGCTCACTTCCCCTTTGTTGTTCCATCCTCCAAAAATTTTAATATTCATTACCGTCGCCTTTTTGCCAGCGCCGCGCGTCGTCTTGTGCCACCAACCATTTTGGTTTGTCGTGGCCATGTCATTGTGTCCAGAAGATCATTATCCCCTGTTTTGCCCACCGTTGAAGTTCATTGATCCCCGGTTGCCGTCAAAGCCATGTTCTAGAATCTACCCGACGTCTTTTAGCCTAGTCCTTCGTGTCGGTGCGCATTTCGGTTCGCCATCTTTGGTAACTTTTAATCGCAGAGACAACCCTACCATCCTACCCTATGCCAAGTGTATTCATCCTTGAATCGTTTCGCTCAAACCCGAACTTAACACTTGGTTCAATTTGTCCTTGTGTCACGATATGTGTACCTCGCAGATCTCAAACCAAATTTGAGCCATGTCATGACCTCGCTACCGTATCTTTCAACCGACGGTTACCACCTTATAATCTCTTAAGTGTTCCGTTAACGCTTCACCTTCATCGTTAACATCCCGTCGTTAACGTCCCGCCGTTAACGTCCCGTCGTTAACCTTCCGTCGTTAACGTCCCGCCGTTAACGTTCCGCCGTTAACGTTCCGTCGTTAACCTTCCGTCGTTAACGTCCCGCCGTTAACCTTCCGTCGTTAACGTTCCGCTGCTAACGTTTCTTCGTTAACGTTCCGCCGTTAACGCTTTGCTCTCGCCGCTATCGCCGCATCGCGCATTCCGGCAAGAGCGTGGCGCGATGTCATTATCCTTTCTATCGTCCTATCGTGATCTAACCCCATTCCTTGTGAGTGCGGCTTTATCTTTCTATCATCCGCAAAGCGGACCAAAACCTAACAAGACCGGTTCGATGGTGAGTTCATCGTGAGCCGTCTTTGCCGTATTGCGGTTTTCCTCGTTGTGTCCACCGTAGTAAGATATTTGTCTTGTCTTACTACATATCGTCATCGCCCTGTTATCGTCAAGTCTCTTCTTTGATGTATGACTGAACCCCAGATCGGATCGCACCGAATGTCGATTCCATTCGTCCTTGTCTTATCCCTGAAAATCTAATCTGCCATTAACCTAGAATTCATTCGTGGACTTGGTTGATAGACCATTGGCCATATGTCATATCCTGGTGCCATATCTATTCTATTAGTCTATCTTTCTTTTGTTTGACTGTGTATTTGTTTAGTCAACAAAAGTCAACATTAAGCATCAGTTTAGTTCATCATGAACTAACATATCTTTATGGACCCGATCTATAGATCAAGAGCCCATATGTCAATATCTGTCCAATCGAGTTAATTAATCTCAAAGGATATCCCCTGGAATATACTCCGTCTTTCCCTAATTATCAGTCGTAACCTTCTCGATAAATCTTCTGAAAGCCTGTTCTCTTTCATCCGATCTTCGATCAAATCTAAGTTCCTAAATTCAATCCCTTCCGTTCAGTACCAATCTAATATTAAATTGGAGTTTATTTGAATTGCTTTTGAGTTTTGTTGTATTTGTGCTTCTTTGTCGTTAGACGTGTCGTCCAAAAGTTACCCGAAGTAGCTGAAGGACGAGGAAGTCGAACCATTGGATTGAAGAGCCAAAGGTTGAGGAAGCCGAAGATCAATTAAAAAGAGTAAAAAGCAGTTTATAGCAAGTGCCAGGCAAGTTGTGCTTTGATCATGTTGAACCTACGATTACAAAAAAACTGCTATATTGTTTTACTTTATTGCATATTATTTGACACGTACAAATGTCTTCAATTAAATTTGGGACTTAGCTATTATACCCAATTGATCTATACCCTACCTTGCCATTTGTATACCATGATATATTGTCACCCTAGATTGGTTCATTATAGTTGGTTAGTAATAATAATCAACATGGGATGGTTAGACCGTATTAGTTGCTTAGCTATGCCACGTCATCACATGTACTTTAGTCTTTGATAAATAATCTTGACTAATGGAATATGGAACGATGTTATGAACTTGTGTGTCATGTGTGGTCACGATGAGATTGAGTTGTGGTGGCGAGAGGATGTCACGCAGCGAGGTTAAATTGCTTGATGTACGTGGTGCTTGGTAATCAAGCCGGGGTGGTTATGATTTAGATTGGGGCAAGTGGCAAGGCGAGAATGCCAAGGTGGGCCCGATGGGCGGGGTATGTGGAAGTCTTGCCTCGATCATCTTAAGGACTTAACCTTGCAAGCCTTTGACTGAGTCAATCATGCGACCACATATGCGGTATGGGACAGACCTAGATGATTAGGGTTACGATATCTTTCCTCGATACCTCGGGGTGACGATGCGGAAGTGTATCTGTGTGGGAGCGTACACGTGCTACGGCTTGGTGCCCATCCAGCGGTGTTGGCACATCCTATACTTGGCTCCGCGTGAGAGGAGTAATAGTGAAGGCAATACCGGAGAGGTTCTTTGGATAAGGTAGAGGTTCCTGAAAGGATTTGTCGTGATTTCTCTGCCGGCACACCAAAGGAAGTGTGCTAATAGCCAGGGACAAAGAGAATATCACGTCGTGTGGGTAAAGTGCATAACCTCTGCAGAGTCTAAACCTATTCGAATAGCCGTGCTCACGGTATTGAGCAAAGCTCGGGAATTACAGTTAAGGGTTAGACTTTTGAAATGAAAACTTGGAATGGGATGGCAGGATTGCCATGAAAGGTTGGAACTTGACATAGGATTGGAAACTTGGTTTACTTGAAATCTTGAATCTATCTATTCTTTGTTATTTGTTTCTGATCTTTACAATCTATTTATTGTATTTGTTCATAAATCTGCTTATTCCAAAATAGCCATAATAGCCTTTTCCTTTGGAATAAGCCCTACATATAGTTACATAGAATTGCATTACATGCACAACTTGTTGAGTGCTTTATGTACTCACCCCTTGCAACACAAAATCATCGGTTGAGGAGAAGACTACAACTTGAAGGAGGAGAAGTTCCACGAGGAGGCGAATATCTAGGAGTTGAACCTTGTCGGTTGCATGTGGTATATTGATGTTATTAAATCGGCGTTCTTCATTCATTCTTTGTTTATTTATTTTGAGTTGAAGCCACCAAGGCCTCACAAGTGTAAGTTTGACCTTAAGGTCGTTCAATAGTTCTATACTAATAGATGAAGTCTTTATTTATTATTCATTTGTGTATGATTGTGATATTTCATCTATGTTGAGGCTGTGCACTAAGCGTGATCTGGACTAGTCTTGAATACACGAGGGTCCGAATTTGCATATTCGGGTCCCGACAGAGGTGGTATCGAGACATCTTGTTGTATGTCTTGACCCTAGATAGTTTGGCCGTTCCTTAGGAGCTTCAAAAGTATTTTCTAAAAGTGAAAATTTAACTTGAAAGAATAATAAGTTCTTGACTTATCTTATTCTTCTAGTCTTTCCCCTTTTGCTAAAATATTTTTTCATCTTTCCTCACTGGTTTAAATAAAAATCTTACCTGCGTTGTTCTAAGTAGTTAACGATGTCTCACACTTGGGAGAAATCTTTGGGTGTCTCGTTGCTAAACCCTGAAGATCATGAAAGAAGAAATCGTCGAGATCAAGGAAGGAGCAAATCTACTAAGTGTTTCTGAAGCTAGAAGACCTAGTGCTTCGAGTAGCTAGTTGAGACTCATGTTTGTGAGTCACGTCCTCTTAAGCTAGAATGTCGCCCTTGTAGACGGTAGTTTTGTGTGCTAGGTTGATTGGTTCTTCCTTGATTGCTGAGTGTGCAGTATGTGTTGCATAGCTTTTAGGCTTATATAAGCAACCATACCAAGTTATTAATATTGTTTGCTTAAGTTGTTGGGTTAAACCTATCTCCCCTGTATTAGGATCATTAATCCTTATCTATGCTATTTCCCTTTTCCCTAACCCTTTAAAGCAACCAAGTAGATGGTGCAGTCTGGTGGAACCAGTGAAGTCAGTGGAAGTGGAAATCAACTCAGTGAGAACCCCAATGATGGATTAGTTTTGCAACCGTCAATACAGATAAATATGCAGAGTTTCTGGCTGCTCAGACTCAACTGATGCATACAATGATGAAGCAAATGAAGAATATGAACAATCAAGCCAATGTCAACGTAGTGCCTCAAACTACCATTCAAGATCCTTATTCCTGCTCAAGGTTATCAGAATTTATAAGGACTCGTCCGTCTATATTTTTTGGAAATGTTCTTCCTTCGGAAGCGGAAGATTGGCTCAAGATCATTGAGGAGAAGTTACTCATTGCTCAGTGCAAAAATGATGAGAAGGCCCTGTATGCTTCTTATCTGTTGGAAGGAATTGCTGCGGAATGGTGGAAGAAATATTGTGATGTCCACGAAGCCCCGCAGAGTATCACCTGGAATGAGTTCGTTGATGCTTTTCGTTATTCCTTTGCTTCGATTGAAGATGGTGTGATCATGACAGATTCAGATCAAAATGCTACCTCTGCATCTGATTCAAGATCTAGACATTGTTCATTGAAGTGTTGTTAGCCTGACAAGTCAGAAGATCGTGCATGCATTCACTGTGGAGAAATAGGCCATACCGCTGATGAGCATGCGATCAATTGCTCCAGTTGTGAAGGAAGTCATCCTTTCGGAGAGTGCCCTATGAACAACATCACATGTTACTTATGTGAAGGTCGAGATCATTGCCCAGCTCAATGTCCCTTGGATCCAATAGTTACTGTAGTGACTCAGCATCAGCAGAAGAATCTTCGAGCTGCAATTACTCAAGAATTGTCAAAAGAGGGTAATATCGGTTATACAGAGACACCACTTAAAAACTAAAGATCGACCTCGATCTTGGTGTCTTCATCAAGAAAGTAGTAAGTGGCAATCGCCAACAAAGCATGTTTCTTATGTGATGAAGAAGGTCATTGGTCTAGAGAATGCCCTCTGAAGCAATCGACCTTGAATTACGGAAGAACAATAATGAGCATACATTTATACCCAACAAGGCACAACGATGCAAGCGTGTGTGCTACTCTTGTCGAAGGAAGGTCATTATGCTAACCGATATCCACGGAGAAGACAATTATTTTACGCAGCCGTGGTTATTCCAGAAGTTACTTCAGTTAAGTACATAACGCCAAGAGTGAGTGGTGACACCGTAAGAGAAGTTTACCTAGAGAACCAGTTGAAGAAAAGATGTCTGAGCGAAGACACTACCCCAGTCAGCAAATGCCCAAGGAAGAAAAATTTCCATAAACTCTGTTATACCTGCCGCAAGCCTGGACATTTTGCCAACAATTGCCCTTGGAAGAAAGCAATCACGCCGGTTCAAGCCAATCTCAACTCTGCCACAGTCAAAACCTCAGTGTCAACGCCAATCAAGAAAGTTCAGATCAACGATTTCACCCTGAGCGAGTGTCATAACTCATTTGTAAAGTGAGGAGATTAGTAATGAATTCCATGTAAAGATCTCCTTGCAAAAGAAATAAAGTAGAGATGAATGTTATGTTGGTATGAGAAGTTTGAAATAAAAGCATTAATAGTAAATGAAGGATCAGATATTTCCCTGGATATTGTCTGCAATGGTGGTTCAATTCATTATCATTTAGCGTGAAGCTTGTCTGCCAGAAGATTTGTCATTATTAGAAAGTATTCGGTTATGCTCGATCTAACCCAGAATTCAAAATCAAAAGTATTAATGGCAATAAAGGATTTGATATGTCCTTGAGCATTCACTTTACCAGATAATGTTCATGTGTATGTTGGTCATAGAGCCTGAATTCTCAGTAATGTGATGTAGAGAAAAAATTTGTTGATTTAGCATATTGAAGATCGGTACCTTTACTTGGTGATAATTGAAGCATTAATTCGTTATGGAAAGAATATCTAGCAGATATAGAATTTCCAGTCGCTACTTGAGAACCAAACCGACAAAGATAGTATCAGACCAACAGATCAATAGAGCTGGTATTTTTTATCCATGCTTTTGACAAGTCCAATAAGCTAAAACTAATTCAGAATCTTCAGAATTCCATGACTCAGTCGTGATGTTAAGAGTTGCCATATTCAATTCGGTCAATGTCCCTTACTCCGAAGGTCATTGGTAGTGAATTTGCAAGGATCAAGGAATCGCTCAAGACTTTGAATTGCAGTGAAGCAATTATCAATCAGCTTGAGTTCCTCAGATCAAGAGCTATTCTCAAGAACCAACTCAACAGAAATGATGCTCAATCTTCGACCAAGATCGCAGAATAGCAAGTTGCTCTCGCCGTCATGTGCAGTTGCCTGCAAGTGCAGAAAGCTTCGAAGGTCGAGTCTCCCCGAACCAATTCTATAACCAGCCTAAATCTCAGGGACGAGATTCTGTTAAGGGGGGAGGTTTGTAACATCCCAAAATTTCATTTCAAAAATAGGATAAAAACAATATTTTAAATTATTATTTTTATCGGTTGCCTCAAGTTTATTTGTCTCCTCTTTATTTTCTGGATTTCTCTAGAGTTCAAAAGAAAAATACTTTTGCCTATTTTTAGAAAAATTTAAAACTATTTCCTTAAAAAAATAAAAACTCTATTTAAGTTGGAATTAATTTTTTTAAAAAATATATCACAAGGAACTTCGGTGAATTTTCCCATTATTTGTTAAAATCCTGATTTCAAAACCTTTCCAAAAGTCTCATCAATTAAAAATATAGTTTGGAGACAAAATAAAAGATCTGGTTTTGCTAAAACTATCTTATTTAATATAAATAAACCTAAGGGAATTTCTGCGAAATTTCCTACATTTGTCAAATTATATATTTTCTAAAGCCTTTCCGAAAGCTTTAACAAAATAAAAATATATGTGGATATAAAAATAAAATATTTAGTGGTACCAAAATATTTTATTTGACCTCAAAATGTCCTAATTAAACTCCCTGAATTTTCTTAGAATTTTTGGGGCTGTTTTAGTATTTTCCAAATTAAAAAGATATTGAAAACAATATATAAGTATTTACTGTACACGAATAAAATTATTATTTTATGTAATAATATTTTATTTGTGTTACTAAGGCTGTGGGTCACGTTCCAGATTTTTGCCCGGATTTTTAAACGACTGTTTGATATTTATTTCGATTTTATGGGTGATACTTAATAATTCGGATTAAATAATCAGTAATTGCTACAGTAGCTCCGGCAGATTTCTTTCATAAATCCGGCGAGCTCTCCTGGTCACTCCCGATCTCATTTTGATCTGAAATTTTTACCAGAGCTTCCTCTTGTTGTCCTCTACATCCAGTAAAATCAGATTTTGCAAATGCCTAACAGAGCACCTCCGGCAACCGATTTTCTTCCCAACTCCGGCGAGCTTTTCCCGTTGATCCATTGCTCCTTTGTTGCTGAGAATTGAACCCTAGACGCCTCTCCTCATTCCCCACATCATACTCAAAGATCAGCATCAGAATCGTAACAGAGCTACCTCGGCAAGCCTTTTTCCCCCAACTCCGGTGAGAACTTCGGCGAGCTCTATTGGGCGCTCCCGAACTCCGTTCATCCTCAAATTTTTTGTGGAGGACCCCCATGAAGGTTGAAACACCTCTGCAAATCAGTTTTGGAAAATTCCAAACAGAGCATCGCCGGCAACCGTTTTCTCCTACAACGTCGACGAGCTCTCCCGGGCACCCCTCTCGTCGGCTGGTTTTGGCATCGCGTTCCTCGCCGACTGAATGAGTTTTTCCCAGATACAACCGCGTCAACTCGTGGCTAATGGTCAGATCTATCTCTCCACTAAATTTCGTGCAGTTCCATCCGCGGAATCAAAAGTTACGGCCGTTCTAATCTCAAATCTTGCTGCTGCCCATTCTCCTCGGTTTTTTGCGAGTTTGACCGTCAAATTTTTTCTGAAGACTCCTCTTGATATCCTCTACACGGTGCTCACCTTAACTCAAGGTTTGGCCTGCTGGGTTTGTGCAGAAAAATCAATCCTTCCCGATCAGACTGCGTTCCAACGGCAGAAAACTTCGTCGCGTGTTCCCCGTTGATCCAGAAGGTAAAACTCAGATCCGTTCGCGTCATGTGCCAAATGGTCCCAGATAGCTCTCTGTAAATTTTGGTTAGGTTTTATCCATTATTTTAATAGTTATGATCGTTTGATCTATTAGCGTTAGCAGCGGTTCATCGGTAGTTTGTGATCTGTCTGTTGGGTTGCCGCCAAATCCGCTTATACCGTTGAGATTGTCTCACCACGTTCTACATGGTGCTCACTTCCCCTCTGCTGTTCTATCCTCCGAAATTTTTAATATTCGTTACCGTCGCCTTTTTGCCACCGCCGCGCGTCGTCTTGTGCCACCAACCATTTTGGTTTGTCGTGGCCATGTCATTGTGTCCAGAAGATTATTATACCCTGTTTTGCCCACCGTTGAAGTTCATTGATCCCCGGTTCCCGTCAAAACCATGTTCTAGAATCTACCCGACATCTTTTGGCCTAGTCCTTCGTGTCGGTGCGCATTTCGGTTCGGCATCTTTGGTAACCTTTAATCGCAGAGCCAACCCTACCATCCTACCCTATGCCAAGTGTATTCATCCTTGAATCGTTTCGCTCAAACCCGGACTTAACCCTTGGTTCAATTTGTCGTTGCGTCACGATATGTGTACCTCGCAGATCTCAAACCAAATTTGAGCCATGTCATGACCTCGCTGCCCTATCTTTCAACCGACGGTTGCCACCTTATAATCTCATAAGTGTTCCGTTAACGCTTCACCTTCATCGTTAACATCCCGTCGTTAACGTCCCGTCGTTAACGTCCCGCCGTTAACGTCCCGTCGTTAACCTTCCGTCGTTAATGTCCCGCCGTTAACGTCCCGTCGTTAACCTTCCGTCATTAACGTCCCGCCGTTAACGTCCCGTCGTTAACGTTCCGCTGCTAACGTTTCTTCGTTAACGTTCCGCCGTTAACGCTTTGCTCTCGCTTCGCTATCATCGCATACGCGTATTCCAGCAAGAGCGTAGCGCGATGTCATTATCCTTTCTATCGTCCTATCGTGATCTAACCCCATTCCTTGTGAGTCTGGCTTTATCTTTCTATCATCTGCAAAGCCGGATCAAAACTTAACTTAAGACCGGTTCGATGGACTGAGTTCATCGTGAGCCGTGCCGCCGGTATTGCGGTTTTCCTCGTTGTGTCCACCGTAGTAAGATATTTGTACTGTCTTACTACATATCGTCATCGCCCTGTTATCGTCAAGTCTCTTTTTTGATGTATGACTGAACCCCAGATCGGATCGCACCGAATGTCGATTCCATTCGTCCTTGTCTTATCCCTGAAAATCTAATCTGCCATTAACCTAGAATTCATTCGTGGACTTGGTTGATAGACCATTGGCCATATGTCATATCCTGGTGCCATATCTATTCTATTAGTCTATCTTTCTTTTGTTTGGTATGTATTTGTTTAGTCAACAAAAGTCAACATTAAGCATCAGTTTAGTTCATCATGAACTAACATATCTTTATGGACCCGATCTATAGATCAAGAGCCCATATGTCAATATCTGTCCAATCGAGTTAATTAATCTCAAAGGATATCCCCTGGAATATACTCCGTCTTTCCCTAATTATCAGTCGTAACCTTCTCGATAAATCTTCTGAAAGCCTGTTCTCTTTCATCCGATCTTCGATCAAATCTAAGTTCCTAAATTCAATCCCTTCCGTTCAGTACCAATCTAATATTAAATTGGAGTTTATTTGAATTGCTTTTGAGTTTTGTTGTATTTGTGCTTCTTTGTCGTTAGACGTGTCGTCCAGAAGTTACCCGAAGTAGCTGAAGGACGAGGAAGTCGAACCATTCGATTGAAGAGCCAAAGGTTGAGGAAGCCGAAGATCAATTAAAAAGAGTAAAAAGCAGTTTATAGCAAGTGCCAGGCAAGTTGTGCTTTGATCATGTTGAACCTACGATTACAAAAAACTGCTATATTGTTTTACTTTATTGCATATTATTTGACACGTACAAATGTCTTCAATTAAATTTGGGACTTAGCTATTATACCCAATTGATCTATACCCTACCTTGCCATTTGTATACCATGATATATTGTCACCCTAGATTGGTTCATTATAGTTGGTTAGTAATAATAATCAACATGGGATGGTTAGACCGTATTAGTTGCTTAGCTATGCCACGTCATCACATGTACTTTAGTCTTTGATAAATAATCTTGACTAATGGAATATGGAACGATGTTATGAACTTGTGTGTCATGTGTAGTCACACGATGAGATTGAGTTGTGGTGGCGAGAGGATGTCACGCAACGAGGTTAAATTGTCGATGGCACGTGGTGCTTGGTAATCAAGCCGGGTGGTTATGATTTAGATTGGGGCAAGTGGCAAGAGGCGAGAATGCCAAGGTGGGCCCGATGGGCAGGGGTATGTGGAAGTCTTGCCTCGATCATCTTAAGGACTTAACCTTGCAAGCCTTTGACCTGAGTCAATCATGCGACCACATATGCGGTATGGGACAGACCTAGATGATTAGGGTTACGATATCTTTCCTCCGATACCTCGGGGTGACGGTGCGGAAGTGTATCGTGTGGGGCGTACACGTGCTACGGCTTGGTGCCCATCCAACGGTGTTGGCCTGTCCTATACTTCGGCTCCGCGTGAGAGGAGTAATAGTGAAGGCAATACCGGAGAGGTTCTTTGGATAAGGTAGAGGTTCCTGAAAGGCTTTGTCGTGATTTCTCTGCGGCACACCAAAGGAAGTGTGCTAATGGCGAGCACAAAGAGAATATCACGTCGTGTGCGTAAAGTGCATAACCTCTGCAGTGTAAACCTATTCGAATAGCCGTGCTCACGGTATTGAGCAAAGCTCGGGAATTCTGATTAAGGGTTAGACTTTTGAAATGAAAACTTGGAATGGGATGGCGGGATTGCCATGAAAGGTTGGAACTTGACATAGGATTGGAAACTTGGTTTACTTGAAATCTTTGAATCTATCTATTCTTTTTATTTGTTTCTGATCTTTACAATCTATTTATTGTATTTGTTCATAAATGCTGCTTATTGCAAAATAGCCATAATAGCCTTTTCCTTTGGAATAAGCCCTACATATAGTAGGGATGGCAATTTTACCCATGGGTTTGGATACCCATGGGTACCCGACCCGATAAGAGCGGGTATGGGTAGCACTTCAGACCCATGGGTTTACGGGTTTGGATACCCGATAAGCCCATAGGATGGGTGTGGGTGTCAATTTGTACCCATGGATACCCAATGGGTATCCTACGACATGTGGACCCACTTTTAGAGATATATTAGAAAAACAAACTCACTGATTGCTCGACTAAATCGGCTCCTCCCTAATTCCCCTCGCCCCCATCTCCTCCCTCCCCTTGCCCCATCGCCTGATTGCCTTGGTCTCCCTCCCCTCGCCTCTGCCTCGCTCGGTGGCCGACACACGCTCCTCCCCTCGCCTCGCCTCACTTGAAACCGGCTCCTCCTATTGCCTCCCTCCGCCCCAGGGCGCACAGTGCCCAAAAGAAGAGAGAGAAAGGAGAGGCAAGAAGGAGATAGAGGGAGAGGCGACCCCTACTCACCCAGAACGCACTACCCCCTGCGCGTACCCCCGAGGTTTAGTGTTCCGACAGAGCCAAGGCAAGCCCGCGACTGACCAGAAGCGACGGCGTCGTCGGGACAAGGCAATCTGGAGGAAGCTCTGCGAGGTCCGCTTTGACGAGGAGTTTGTGAGGCGCCGTGATAAGGCGACGCCGCGAAGCTCATTACCTACATCACCCTACTCGAGTCTGAGGTACCTCTCTCCCCTTGCTCCTGTGGTGCGGTTGATGCGCCGGATTTTGGTTTCTTAGTTCAATGGTTTGCCATTTTTGGTATATCGGAGTAGTTCTTGGTGGGTTTCTTTTGGGGAGAGAGAAGAACAATAGGCGAAAAGAATTGATTAATCATCATTGGAGAATCACCCCCTGCCTCGTCGGTGTTGTCTCCTCCTCCGCCATGGCCACCTCCCTTGGCCTCCGGCGTCCGCGAGAGGAGAGGGGAGCATCATCGCTGTGGCACCCCCACCTCTTCGCCTTTGCCCTTCGGTGCTTGCGTACAGATCTGTGCCCGTGGGTACCCATTGGGTATTGGGTACCCATTGGGTTTGGGTATGGGTACAGATCTGTACCCGTAAAGCTTAGCGGGTTTGGGTAGACGGGACTTTATTTGGGTTTGGGTTTGGGTTTGGGTTTAAGGCAGTGGTACCCAGAGGTACCCACCCGATTGCCATCCCTAACATATAGTTACATAGAATTGCATTCTGTGCACAACTTGTTGAGTGCTTTATGTACTCACCCCTTGCAACACAAAATCATCAGTTGAGGAGAAGACTACAACTTCGAAGGAGGAGAAATTCCACGAGGAGGCGAATATCTAGGAGTTGAACCTTGTCAGTTGCATGTGGTATATTGATGGGATTCGTCGACGTTCTTCATTCCGCTGCTGTTTATTTATTTTGAGTTGAAGCCACCAAGGCCTCACAAGTGTAAGTTTGACCTTAAGGTCGTTCAATAATTCTATACTAATAGATGAAGTCTTTATTTATTATTTCGCTGTGTATGATTGTGATATTTCATCTATGTTGAGACTGTGTGCACTAGCGTGATCCTGGACTAGTGCTGAATACACAGAGGGTCCGGATTTGCAAATTCGGGTCCCGACACTGTACCACTTGATCATGCCATCCTGTTGTATTAGTTGTCATGTGAACACTTGAGCTGTGGTTAAATAAGAGAGATATCCACTATAAACTATTTTTATCATGTAAACTCTGTGAAAATCATATACATAAGTTTTAGAAAATTCTAAAATAATTATCATACGTCAGGGAGGTGAGCTTCTACAACCTTGTAAAATTTGAAGACCAAAATCAATTGCATTTGAAAGACATGAAATTGACAAGCAATGAATACATGTTTATGTTTGTCCCCACTTGATTCCAGTTGGGAGAATATGCCAACATGAAAGCAATCATCAATGAATATATAAACTCTTTAGGCATGTTATTACATTTACACGTATAAGTGGCACTATGACTTGCACATAAACTTAGTCGATGCAAGTAATTAGACAAAAGAGTTATCAATACTGCTGCAAATATTTGAGTGCCATCTTTTCCGGATATGTAAGTCACATTATGTGTAGAGCCATTCTTGTAGAACCATCTGTGATGTGTAGTCATCACAGACGGCTCATCACAGACAGTTCTTCTAAAAGATAAGTTTTTCTATTGAAAGCCCTATTTCTCGATTACTCTCATTTCTAGTTTTGAGTTAAACTTCCGTACTTAACCCAAATGACCGCCAAATTCTAATGGTTCCATACTTTACCTCTTTCGATTCGCACATCTAAAGGTCGATATGGAGGAGCAATCCATCCGAGCACGAGCCCTAGCCCTAGCGGGTTCCTCAACCTTCACCCAACCACCGCTGGTGCCGCCGATCTTGGCGTACCGTGGCAAGACCTCGTGGCGAGGAAGAAATAAAAGCCAAGGCGGTATACCATCTCGAGGTCTCGGATCTTTGGGGCCCTATTGCACCGCCAAAGTTCGTAGCAAAGTCTGAGAATGACTGCGGGTATATCGCAGGAGAGAGTGCCAATCACCTTTTGGATTGGCACGAGTGCCCGATACCATCAAAACGGATCTATGGACGGAGCTCAAACAAACCTTCGAATTCCCCGAAGAAGATGAACACCGTGTGCGTCGGGATGCGTTGATGACAATGGATGCGGCATGGAGGAACTTCAAGGCCAGGCTGAATACTAATTATGTGAAGAAAAACCGGTCGGCCATCGGGGACTACCCAAACTTAGAACCATATTGGAATGAATTTGTGTCGATGAAGCAAAGTGAAGTAGCAAAGAAGTCCAGCAAGGACCACATAAACATCGGAAGGAGAAACATCCATCCACACAGACTTGGTACGGGTGGGTACGCTGGTAAAATCCCTCAATGGGAGAGGCAGGAAGCAGAATCACTACAATCGACTGGTACAAGTCAATTGGCCGGACTATCAGACCGAGTCAAGCACTATGTGCTAGAGAGGGCAAGTGTCACGTCTGGTGGGGGCTTATCCTTCAGAAATAGCGATGACGAAGCAATGTCGCAAAGGGTCCAGGAGCTGTACATCGAGTCTTCCCAAGGAACATTCCACCCGGATAGGGAGAACGATGAACTAACATGTGCCCTGGGAAACAAGGAGCATCCTGGACGGATACGAGGTGTCGGGGTTAAGGTTCCCTGGAAGACAGGATTCCCAGAGCACCTCCACACTTACAAGAGTCGAAAGAAAGCTAGAGAAGCGTTTGCTGAAATAGAAATGATGAAGAAAAAGATGATTCGAGAATTGCAAGGCACAATAGAACAACAAGTACAACGACAAGTACAACAAGCCATGAGCCAGTCGCAAGTCGAGAACATTGTTACGACCAGCCCTCCGAATCGTCGCAGCAGTTGCGCATCCGCCCCACTTGTAGAATAGGGCATGGGCCATTATCCTGTGGACGACATACATGACCCCACACCGTGCCAGCTCACTTTGCCCGTCATAAACATATTCATTCAGGCTGGTACAGACATAGCGTACCCATGCCTAGAAGGAGGTGTATTGCACAACTCTGCGATAGCGTCGGGTTATGCAAAGGTCCAGGACACGGTTAATCCCGCCACAACCTCGGGCTAGAAATGCCCCGAGCAGCGAGGTTACAACTCTAGGAAGTGCCGTCCACTCATTCATCGATGGCGCAAACATGACATCGTCTTGGACCATCATGAAGTGCCTACCCTTCCCGAGGTGAACCTGCCAGCCCCTCCTGAGGTGACCATGCCGGCCTCTCTGCGGTGAACTGCGGGTGTCCCACATAAACCTCGCCTGATCGTCACCAATACATCAACGTACAAAAGTTACTGCGACAACTTCGGTTGATCGACTTAAAATCCTACTCAAGGCATGGCGAATAGACAAGCCATATCGGTAGTCGGTGGCGAGAAAAGAGTATGATGTTGTGCGCGAGAAAAGTAAGGGTAAAGCGGTCTCCAAAGGACAAGCTGCTGAAGAAAGACTGAAATTCGAATTGGGGAAGTCGTTTGTCACCCCTTCGAAGCTTGATAGCCTAACAGTGCAGCTAAGGCGATTACATGAATGGTATATGGAGCGATCTAACCAAGATGTACTCCCGAAGGTGATCACTGCCATTTACAGAGAGGAACATTTCCACCATGAGGGGACTGGCTGCTTCATGATAGAATTCAGCGAGTTGCACAACATGTACTATCAAGATGCCCTCGACGTGTCTCTTATGAGAGGCTGGTCAATGTAAGTGTCCAATATAAAAATCATTGTCTACATTCATGTAATACCAATAAATTTTATGTTTAAATCATTTCTTATGTAGATACGAGTTGGTAGAACTAAGAAAAACCAAAGGGCCAGTGGCATTCCTCGATCCGGGAACGGTTTGCTAGCCGAAAATCAAAAGAGTACCAAAGGAGGTCGAGGAATACGTATATAACGCTTTCATCAAACTCCAAGACAAGTTCATACTTTTTCCATACAATTTCAAGTAAGTGGCTCACTAGCTAGTTCAACTACTTGTTGATCTCGTTCTTTGCTCAGCTTAGGACTAATGACTACGGCATCATACATGTGTATGTAGTTTCCACTGGATTCTCGTAGTAATTACTCCAGATAAAAGCAAAATGCTGATCTTGGACCCGCGGGACAAAGATCAAAAAAACTACAAAGATATGACAAGTCTAGTGAATAGGGCGTTCCAAGCATATTGTAAAAAGAGCTCGAGACACCGTCCTTTCCATAAATCACTGACAATCCGTACTAAATTTTCGGTAAGTATAAAAACAATTTTCCTATATCGCACCTTGTAGTCAATAACTCCTTCAATGTCGTATAAGTTTATTCAATTTTTGCGGTGCCTGGCGGCCGCCAGCTAAATTTATGTGGGTACTTCGTGTGCCAATACATGCGCGAAATCTTAGGCTCTACAATAGTAAACAATGACGTAGAGGTTTGCCACGCTAACATCACACATCGATTCGTACATCTCATTCTCTATATAAGCTCTTAAGATAAACTTTTTCTATTTATAGCGTCTGAAGTTGCCTACGGGAGGACTGGTTCCAAATGAAATCCAAGGCATTCAGGGACAGCTCGCCTACTTCATCATGAAGGAAGTACTCAACAAGAACGGCGAGTTTTATGACCCAGATAATAACGATGAAGTCTTCCATACTCATCTACCACCTCCTGAGGCCCCTACCAACACTGAAGACTCGTAGGCTTATAGTTTAGAAAACTAGTTAATTTTTTTCTTACGGTGGTGTAAACTGATGTTTCATTGAATGTCAAGTTTAGTATTGGATGGCATGGCTTGCACATGTTCTAATTTCTGTCATTTGATTTAAGAAGTTGTGATTGATCTGCCTATGTGTTGTTGCCCTTCTCCCGTGCGTGTGGGTGTGTGTTCATGGGTGGTGTGTGTGTGCTCTAGACGAGGAGCGCTCCCTCTATTGCTTTTCTCCGTGCCCTTTCATGATGGCTAGTAGAGCTTTTTATAGACAGTGCAACTTGCCGTAGTATGTTCCAGTCGACTAATTCTATTTCATAGCGGTGGGATTCATTTTCATTTCTTGCTTTTCAAGAAAAAAATGGTCCAAATAATCTGTAGTGGTCCATAATGTAAGTATACAAAGCAATCCACTTTAGGAGCAAACCCGCTGAAGTAAAGGGAACCGGTTAAGTAGCAACCTTGGGAACTGGTTAAGTAGCAACCCCAGTAAGTGAACCTTTTGTATCATTTTGCTTATATTTAGCTGTTCGTTTTGTAAATGACCTTAAGTTATTTTTCACATTCTTTCTACAGGTAATTGCAGATATTGACAAAGATGGTGTACATGAAATGGTGATTGCTGTATCCAAAAACAGCTTTAAGCTGAGTTGTCGTTTCATATATTGTGTATATATATCTAGTTCCCATAGCATAAAGTTTCTTGACTAGAATAATATAATTTGTTGGTGTAATTAAGTAATAATCAGTTTTTACCATGCTATTTTTTGTTTTGGAAAATAAGACTGTAATTCATTGAAATCCTTACTAGAAAACAATGAATTCCCACCATCCTTTATACTTGTACCTTTGGCGCACCGATCGCTACTTATGTGTAAACATCCATGTGTCTACTTATGTTGATGTTGTCAATTTAGGTAAGGATAGGAACAAGTTCCCACTTGAGATGGTGAGATCCATGCACCACCATTCTTTGCAGACATCAATGATGATGGGAAAATCGAGATGGTTCTTCTGATGCCCATTGAAATGTAGCGGCATGGACTATGGAGGAGAAGAAATCGGAAAGTGCATCGAAGAGTCTTATTCCACGCACAAGTTTCATCCATTTATTTTGTATGTTGTTAACAGATTGCTTATATAAATAGATTGTCTATCCACATGCAAAGGTAATACATGTCTCTTGACAATCTATACACAGCTATTGCTACATGTGTTGAAGCTGCTTTCTTAGTTTAGCTAACGAGAATACATTCATCCATAATCTTGCTTAGATCCATTACTTAGAGATTCTACCATTCGGGCTTCATCTTGTGCTATTACTATTTTTGGTGATTGATTGAGAACATTATAACTTGGTTATAGTGAAAATGAAGATACCACGTACTTTCACCACAAATTTTCTTAGTTGTATATTTCTTTGTTACTAGGCTATGTTTTTATATGCAATCGATTGTCATTATCATATGATGACAATGACCTCTGATTGGTGATGTTAATGGAGATGGTCACACTGATGTTGTGGTCCCAACTGTATCAGGAAACATATATGTTCTCAGTGGAAAGGAAATGATGAATCCAAAATTCTACCTTTTCCGTATAGAGCACATGGAAGAATCATGAGTCCAGTTCTATTACTCGACATGAGCAAACATGGAGAAAAGCCACAAGGGCTAAACCCTTGCTAGAAGGTTGTTTTAGCAGTTAGCAACAAATTCATCATTTCTTTCGCACTGGTATATTGTTGTTGTTTGATCAAATCGATATATTGTTTGTACATTGTAATTGTGTATATGCAAAATCTGTTATTGATGTATATGTTTCAGAGGGCATGGCTAGCAGCACCTGAGGCTAGCCTAAAATGCGGTTTTTTATTTTTTCGATCAGGTACTATCTGTGGCGGTTGGTGGATAGAACTGCCACAGATAATATTATTATCTGTGGCGGTTGGTGGATAGAACCGCCATTAGAAAACCGCCACTAATAATCCTCGATTATCAGTGGCACTATATCTGTGGCGGTTCAATAACCGCCATTGATGGCAGTTATGAACCGCCACAGATAACCTTTTTCAGTGTAGTGTAGGTCTATTTTCCCTGAAGAGTACGACCCTTGTTGCTTCCAAAATCCTACTGAAAAGTGAGTAATGTTTCGCGCAATGGCTCGAATGTACCTGTAGCATCGATCCTATTCACATGATCATAACTATTCCAACCTATGAAACAATGTATCGGAAAGACCCTGATGATGCTCACATAATCCACTAGAATGTACTAAAGTTTTTGCTTTTCTACTATTACTTCTGATACAGCCTGTTATTTGTGATATTTCTAGGCTCTAAACTTTTCTAACTAAAAGCAGGAAGTTCTTGAGAAGCAGAAAGCCCTATTTTTGGTAGGGGAGACACTATTGCTTTCAACAATTAGGTTTGATTTCAATATACAGCATCCTTATGAGCCACTAAAACTCGCTTTCAATAATCTGGGGATCTCCCAGAAGGAAGTGAAACAAGTTGCTGTAAATCTCATAAATGATACCTAAGTTATTTGTGCTTTGGGCTTGCCCTATTATTTCTCTTCTCAAATTTTGCAATCTTGTTGTTTCTAAGCTGGTTCTACACCTTTATATGCAGGCTTCAGACTACTTTGCTTGTATAGTTCAAATCAAACTACATAGCTGCTGGATCCCTCTTCCTTGCTGCTAAGTTTCACAACATCAGACTTCTTTCTGAAAAAGGAAAAGTACGGTGGCATGAGTTTGATGTTGCTCCCAAACAGTTACAAAAGTGCAATTTTATTTTTTGTAAACACGTGATATGATTTGATTATTTGATTAAAAAATATGTTTTCATTGCAACGCACGAGCACTTCACCATATCTCTATTTCTACTAATATAAAATGGGAGTTTGTACATTGTCCCCTCCCTATGCACAAAGTACATCATCCTGTCCCTACGCACAAAGCACACGTTCAAAAAAACCTGGCTCACATTCAGCAAAACCTGATCTCAAATAAACCGAAGAAACTGCGACCGCATAACATCCTCCTCTCCCCTGTAAACCCGTAGTCCAAATCTGGACCCATTGTTCCCTACATTGTAATCTTCAGTTATATATTTAAGAACTATTCTGCATTCTACAATTGTGTACCAAGTGTGAATGTTGCATTTACTCTCTTAATGATGCAAAAGAAAAATCATGCATGCTATATACATGTGTTTTCCCATTGCAACGCATGAGCACCTTACTATATTTATTAGTAACTATGTGATTTGTTTGTGAAACTCTATATATGACCTTGTGATGATTATTCTAAATATGATCTCTAGTCGATAAACATATGAGGACACATGTGAATAGACTAGCATAAGTATTGGTTGATGACCATGTTTCACGGGTCATAAAAATGGAGATATCAAACCAATAGTATGGACACATGTTAGGGAACAAAGAGTTGGATTGACCCACCTTGAGAGCGTTGTAATCTTACTTGTCATCAGTTGGTCTCATATACAATGTGTATGCTATATCCTTAAACTTGAGGTTGACGCATGTACTCAAGATGTGTATTGACTTACTCAAGGGTTGCCAAACGCTACTCCATAACTGGGTAGTTACTCAGGGGTTGCCAAACGCTGCGAGGCATGGTCGATCAAGATGGGATTTGCCCCTCCATATAACGAGAGATATCTCTAGGCCTCTCGAGTGGTCAAATTTTGGAAATGCATGGTCATGCTACTTGCGGTTAAAAAGTTAACTATAGTTGAGGATTTCGAGTCATATAATCGAGAAAGAGTGGTCGACCTAACTAAACAAGGATAGCACATACTCGCCTTGAGTTTGATCGATATCATGAGGCAAAGGAAAATGCATATAACTAAGCATTGTTATGGTTCGTCTAATGTGATCTTTACATATACTCAGGAGTTAGCACATTCTACTAGGGACTACTACCGATTAATGGTCGATTTAGAGTACTTGGGACATGTTCAAGTACAACTGAACCTATAGGGTCGCACGCTTAAAGGGTTGGGACTTAATTCGGATGGTGATCCGAATTCTGATAGGCTTAAAGTTCTTAATGGGCCTCTAATGTAGAGAACTATTGTGGGGCGTCTAAGGGAGGGGTGGTGGCTTTAGGGTTAAGAGAAACCATAGGAATTCGGAATTCCTAAAACCCTAGCCACCACACCTCCTTTGCCTAAAACCGCATAACTGGCGCTAGCACTTTGGCGCGTGGTATTTCTGTCCCGTACGTGTGGATACCTTGGAGGCGTTGCTACGAGGCTTCAATGCTAGGACGATCCGCAAACTGTCACGATTACGAGGAACTGTTGGATAAGGCGCGAGGCTAGTATGACTATAACCGTATCAATGCACTATATTGACTCTACTTCCGCTAAGGATTTGCGCGTCTAGTGGTAATTCTGTGATTTATAACTTACAGTGGTTCCTTGGTTACGCGGTAGGAAATTTTGAATTTATACTAGAGTAGCCTACTCGTTCCCCTTCAGTGTTGCCAGTTGAACTTGGTAGAGCTTCGTGCTGATAAAGTGTTATAAAACGATGTCGCCCGTCCTTGATTAACGACGACTCACTAATTGAATAGTAAGCATGAATAGGGAGCGTGCACGATGTAGGTAGGCAAAAACTATTTTTCCTCTTTATTAGATTGATTATCTTTTACATAGGGGGTGCTATATTCATAGAAGATAGTAAAAGATAGATTCGGATTCACCTATAATGAGATAATATCTAGATTCGAATTCACCTATAACGAGATAATGTCCAAACATATTTGGACAACAAGGACCGAGAGTTCAACAATATCTCAACCTATATTATCAATTATCTTGGGAATAAAGACATATGCTAAGACTAGGAAGATAGCAACCGAAGAGAGAGGGTATTTAATGCATTCCCTCTCCGAAAAAACATGAGGTTGGGCTTGGTTGCTAACTGGTCCAACTTTCACGAAAGCCCATCATCTCCTGCTTGTTCCTTGTTCATTATTCCTTCTTCTGGCTAGTGGCTCACCCCCCAGTCCCCAGGCCCCAGCCCCCAACTCCCGCTCGGCGCAGTTCCGCCCCTATCAGCGGCGCGCGGTAACGCGATCTGCCCGCAGCTCCGACTCCGGCGGCTTGATAGATATCTCAAGATTCCAGGTGCGTATTCTCAAAGCTTGCCCCCACGAACACGCTTTCCTTTCCTTTTTTTATGTTTCCTGTGGAAGATTCTATTGCAAATTGCGCTTGTGTGAGCGTTGTTCTTGGTCTTTCCTGGCAGAATACGAGGAGGCGCCGATCTGTGGTGGCTCGCGGCGCGAGCTCGAGGAGCCGTTGGTATCTCACCGCAGGGCCAACAAACCTGTTGGTTCTTGGTTTCTTTTCTGTTACTTTTTTGAAAAAGAAATTCGTGGCTTTCTGTGAAATTTGTGGGATTAGCTCTTCTTGCGCTTTGTCTCGAAAATTTTGATGCATTTATACTTATAGTGCTCTGTTTAATTTCTGTGGTAAAGAACTGCCTCCTTTTTTGGTTTATTGGGTTGTTCTTCTGGGGGTAGTTTTGTACTTCAGTATGTTGGGCGGTTTTATCTGTCGGAAATTGTCCGTCCTAAATTTACTCGAAAGTCCATCCAGATCGAGACCAGTATAACCAGACATCGGACACCTCGAAATTTGCAATGCACTTCAAATAACAACTCAACCCGAATTTGCATAGTGGGATTACCCGTGTGAATTTTGCCACCTAAAGTTTAGTTGAATGATTGATGGGCCACATGGGCTTCTCCCCCAAGTTGAAACAGTGAGGGAGGGAGCAAAAGAGTGGCCGCCATGGAAGTATGACAGGAAGCTCTGCTGCAGAGAAGTCCATGTGGGTCCACTCATCGTGTCACAGGCAAGGTTACAAAAACCGCCGAAATTCGGCGAAATCTCGCCGAAATCTCGGATTTTGGACCCCAGCGAGTTTGCATAGACCGGCCGGATGTAAAAAATCCGAAAAAAATTTGAAATTGCTACAGATATTTGGATTTTTATTTTTCAGCGAGATTTAAAAAACCGCGAGATTTGAATTTTAAACCGGATTTTGAAGTTTTTGGCGGATCGTAGGAATTATATCAATAAGTTCTCGAAGTGATCTTCAATGATAATGTTTGAAAAAGTTTATTTTTAGACTTTTTGGCACTTCTAGAAAACACGTTACAATTTTAAAAATTGAGAATGCATTTTCATGCTATGAAAAATTTATGGGAGTATCATAAGATATGTAGGATAATACATAAAATTTATGAAAATATTTTAACATCATTTGTTATGTTTTAAAAATAAAAATCGAAATAGGATAAAAAGTCGGTTCACGCCGGACCACTTGGAAGTAGTCCGCGTGTGAACGACCTTTTGCCGGACTACTTCAAGTGGTCCGCGTGAGCAAGCTATTCTTGCGGATGGAAAAATCCGGAAAAAATTGAAATTACTACTGATAAATTTCGAAATTTTTATTTTTCGCGAGATTTCTAAAAAGCTAGAGATTTGAATTTTAAACAGAATTTGAATTTTTTGGCGGATCGTAGGAATTATATCAATAAGTTCTCGTGAAGTGATCTTCAATGATAATGTTTGAAAAAGTTTATTTTTAGACTTTTTGGCATTTAGTGAAACACTCTCTCAATTTTAAAAATTGAGAATGCATTTTCATGCTATGAAAAATTTATGTGAGTATCATAAGATATGTAGGATAATACATAAAATTTATGAAAATATTTTAACATCATTTGTTATGTTTTAAAAATAAAAATCGAAATAGGATAAAAAGTCAGTTCACGACCACTTGGAAGTAGTCCGCGTGAACGATTCTTATGCGCGGACTACTTCCAAGTGGTCCGGCGTGAACGAGGTTTTCTGTGGGATGGAAAAATCAGGAAAAATTGAAATTGCTAAAACTTAGGTAAAAACTTAGGTAAAAAGCAGAACATTTAAAACTTTGTTCTAAATGCAACTTAGGTAAAAACTTAGGTAAAAATCTTAGGTAAAAACAGAACATTTAAAACTTTGTTCCAAATGTAAGCATTGAACTTTGTTTGTTATATTATATTTCTAAAAACAAAAAAAAAAACATAAATGGTAGTGTCCCTTGTAAGAATTTTATAAATTCAACTGAGTGTGATCATGAATCAAAATTTTTATGGGATATTAAGAACTTCCTTATCACCATTCTGTAAATTTTAAAAAAATTAAACTTTTTTCTTGCTAAATCAAATCTATGTATTGATCATCGACTTTTATCGGGGCGTAGCAATCATCGAATTTTCAAACATTATTTGAGAATGCTCATCATCTAAAAATTTTAAGAAAACATTAATGTTATATCAGGACCATTCACAAAAATTTCAAAAGTTTTTAACATGGTTTACATAATTTTTCATGTTTTCAATTTTACTGTAAGCATTTTAACAGGCGATGAGACCAGTAGTACTGTTAGAATTTTTAAAAATTCATACAGTTTGATCATCATCTGAAAATTTTATGAGAGCATTATAGATACATCATAACCATGAAAAAAAATTCAAATGTTTTTACCATGGTTTGAACCATTTGCATTCGGTTCAAAATTACGGTCATTTTATCTGGACAGTTCTAATGTTTGAATTTTTAAAATTACACACACTTCATAATAATCTGAAATTTTATGGAAACATAATAAATGTGTAATGACTCTTCAAAAAAATTTGAGCAGTTTATAACTTGATTTTTACCATTTTTCGTTCGGATCAAATTTGTCGGTCGGTGTTTAATCAGGACAGTACCACTCTCTGAATTTTTAAAAATTCCTCAGATGTGATAATCAGATGAAATTTTTATGAGAACATCATCAATGTGTCAGGAACCTCCAAAAAATTTCAAAATTTTTCGTTAACGTTTGGACCACTTTTACGCGATGCAAAAAACCGAAATTTCGGCAATTTCGCGAAATTTCGCCCAATTTCGCGAATTTCGCTATTTCTCGGTTTCAAACAAGCCGGATTCAAATTTTAAATTTGAAATTCGGGCGAGATTTCTCGAAATTACCAATTTCACGAAATCTCGATGATCCGCCCACGACGGTATTTTATCCGAAAACGAAATCCGAAACCCTGGTCACAGGTGCAATACCCCTTGCGAAACAGGATTAGGATGTTATTTGAACCGGACTGTACAGTTTGCGGGGTTAGATGTCTAGTTCATAGTTCAGGATGCTGGACAGATTTTTGAGTGTTATATGCACTTTTTCCTTTATCGTTAGATTTTTGTAAACAACAGGACAAGTTTTGGTTTAAGTTTGTTATTTACTTTTTGGTGGATGTGGTTTGGACTTGTGTGACGTGGGGTGGTCAACTCTAGATATTTTGTAATCACGTCAAATAATATTCCGTAATTTGTAGTTTGGTGATTCGTCTAACGTTGGATTCAAATTCAAAATATCATATGACTCGTGTTTTTGAATCAATCCTGCTAACGTTTTATGGTGCCCTTGTTTTGATTGTTTATACATGTACTCAACTAGTATCAATCCATTTGACAAAGATCAAACGGAATAAAGATGATGAGCTGCTTACTATTTCAAATGAGGGGAAATTTTAATCGGCCATTCGCATCATGACATCAATAAAGAATTCACAGGTTAGGTGGCAATGAGGTGGCTGGTTTAGTTTAGAGGTTGACTGAGTTACTGCAATAGGTTAGCTAGCTTTGTAGCTGGGTTTAGACTGAAACTGAAATGGATGTGCCAATTGCCGGCTATGCCGAAGATTGTGCTGTTCATATTTTTTTGTCAACCTCCCAGAACCTCTAGCCTTTGTAGGTTTTCTGATTTCACAACAGTTATAATTATTAGAATCTTGAACATAGTTACCAGAAACGCGGTCTGTTCGAGTCGCGGAACGGGGTTTGGGTTCGCGGTTCGCCACTTTTTCTTTCAATTTCCACTATGAACACAAACCCCTTACCCTAAATCGGTTCGAGTTCGACGAATCCGGTTCGCGATTCGCAGGGGTTTACAGCGAATATGGTAACTATGATCTTGAAGCTTCTATTGTGTCAAGCTTTCCAAATAATTTGCTCTCTTTCCAAAGTTGCAAGAGATAGTACTTTTCATGGATCCACATCAAACCCTTTAAATTCCAACCTGTATGTAGGATACTTTTTCTGAAGGGATGAAAATAGTTAAAACTAGTTTATAGAACAAGGCTAAACCATGGAGAAAAGGGTTGCCGCTTGCCACTACTTGGAGTTGGACATAGTCCTTAATTTTTAGTTCTACGTAACTGAACATGGATATTTGGATTTTAGGACTTGTGCAAAAAGTTTTGTTCCATTTTCTGTGCCTTGTATATGAATAGATTGGATGAGTTCTGCAGCTTCCAATTTTTTTCCCCGAAACCACAATGTTGTTGAACCGTTTTTCACTTTTTTGATGGCTACTAGCGTATAGCTTCCATTTTTAAAATTTAGTGTAATATATGCTCAAAGTCAAAGAGCTTCTATCTTATAGATATACATGCTTTATTGGACCAAAATTTGTATGCTTTTTGAAGACTGATACTAGTATATGATTTCAGTCAACACTGAGATCTTCGGTTGTTTTCTTTCTGTTTCTTTTCATGTTCCTAACACTGCTGAATTACATCCACCACCTCCATGGTAGTTTAAAATTTTCTCTCGCTGATTATGAATTCCGTTCTGTTTGTTTATAGGGGAGAATGGCTGATATCCAGTTAGGATGCCACACTATAAGGTCCCATGGCACCAAAGTGGCAAGACTCCACATGTATGACTGGATAATACTTGTCTTTCTCGCTGTTGTTGATGGACTGTTAAACATAATTGAGCCTTTTCACCGCTTTGTTGGACGTGACATGATGATTGACTTGAGTTATCCACTAAAGGGCAATACAATTCCATTTTGGGCTGTTCCAGTATGTTCTGGCTATGACACTTGAAATTTTCTTATGACTTAAATCTTTTGAGTTACTTTTGTGTTATGCATAATGTGTTTTTGAGGCATGTAATTTTTTCTTGATTTACAGCTGATTGCAATTGTGCTGCCCTGGATTGTCTTTGGTGGAATTTACTTCAAAAGGAAAAATGTCTATGATTTACACCATGGCATACTGGGTATTTGGTATTTTCATTAGTAACTATGTTACCTATCAAAGGGACAACTTCAGTTCATGTGTAACTGCAAAAATTGTACAGGGATTCTATATTCGGTGCTTATAACTGCTGTGATTACTGATGCAATTAAGGATGGTGTTGGTCGCCCTCGCCCAGATTTCTTTTGGCGTTGTTTCCCTGATGGAAAAGCTGTAAAATCCTTTGTCTAATGCCAATTTTTTTTCCTTACACAAGTTCATTCTTATTGACATGTTCTGAGTTCAAACTTCAAACCTCCTGTCTTATATGTGAAAGTCATTAAATCATTTTGTTTCAGAATTATGACAATGTCACCACTGATGTCATATGCCATGGAGAAAAGAGTGTCATCAAGGAAGGTCACAAGAGCTTTCCAAGCGGACATTCTTCTTGTAAGAAAGAAAATATCCTGGTAGTTTATGTCTGATGCGCGAAAATATCCTGGTAGTTTATGTCTGATGCGCTCCTTGTGGTTATTTTGACAAGTTAAATGTAAATAAGTTGTTCATCGGTTCACTATCGCACAATGCAGTTATGTCATAACTGATGAGTTTCTGTTTTTTTATATTGCTTGTGATTGCATGAGTACATGAGAGACATTCTTCTGATCCTTTCTAGTGTCCTTTGGTTAATTTCAGCCCATGTTTATGTTTAATCTTCTACTACATTAATCGATATTACGAATAGTTTGTTTTGTTGGAATGCTCCTGTATAAGAATTTCGGAGATATGTTCTTGTCAGAGAAAAAAAGTTCAGAATTTATTAATGAAATCTCAAATCTGCCATCAAACTAGTAGTAATTTATTCTGTATTTTACATACTTTTTAATTTATTTCCCACATTTTCCTCGTCATTCACTTGGTCAATGTATGACATTCTTCTTTGTAGGAAAAGTAACACATGCATATTGCAACCTAAGCTAATAAGACATGATATAAACATCAGCAATTCAATAAAACATAGTAAGCATTAGGAAGCACTGAAGCAAAGTTCAATGATTTTGTTGCAGTACTGAAGGAAGTATTTTTGCACACGGATACCTCTAGCTCTGAATGTGGTGCTGGACCTAAATTTGTATTTCTCCTTTGATTTGAGATTATCTTGTCATTTTTCTCCTTGCGTATTAGCCATATACTTGGGAGGATTTGAGGTATCTTGGCAACTATCCTCTGTTCCATGAAGTGCTTTGGAATTCCTGCTCCTCTTCCTAACACAGTTCTCCATATTCTTGATGAGTACTACATCTGTGAATTAGATTTTTAACCTTTGGTAGAAGTCCATATAACACCCAAAACTTTGGTCGAAAGTTACATGTAGCACCCCAAACTATGAAATCGGACATTTGACCTTCCGGATTTTGCAATCCAGTTCAAATAACACTTTGACCCGGTTTCGCATAATGGTATTGTCTGTGTAGCACAATGAGTAGATGGTTTTACCATGTAGAATGGTACCTTGGTCAAGTTAGGTCAATGACAGGTTAGACCACAATGGCTTCTCAGCTATCATTTACCTGAACTTGCTTAGCGTGTCATTCTACATAGCAAAATTCCCACTCATCACGCCGCGCAGGTAAAGCTTAGAGGATTAAATGTCCGATTTCATAGTTCGGGGTGCCGAACGGACTTTTGAGCAAAGTTTAGGGTGTTATATGGACTTTTTCCTTAACCTTTCCACCCTTTGTGTGATGTTGCAAGCCTCTATTAGCAAATTGTTCATTGTTAGTTTCTTCTTATGCATGAAACTGTACCAATGATTTACATAGTATCATAGTTACTGGATTCGCTATAAACCTCGCGAATCACGAACCGGATTCATCGAACCCGAACCGGTTTAGAGTACGGGGTTCGTGTTCGCTGTGGAAATTGGAAGGAAAGTGGCGAAGGTTGTCAAATTATATATTCAATTTCTAGCATGCATCACCATATGAGCATTTCATTCTGTATATGGCTTTGAGAATCTCTACTTGGTGACCCTATTGGCCAATGGCCAAAATATTTTACCTTTCCCTATGGTTTTGGCAGGTAATCTGATGTATCTGTTTCGGTTCTCTCACCTATTGCAGGTTCTTTTGCTGGTCTAGGTTTTCTTGCATGGTACTTGGCTGGCAAACTTAAAGCTTTTGATCGGAAAGGCCATATTGCAAAACTATGCTTGGTATTTCTGCCTCTGCTTGTTGCATCACTTGTGGCAGTCTCTCGAGTTGATGATTACTGGCATCATTGGCAGGACGTATTTGCAGGCGGCACCATAGGTTTTCTATTTCAATGTCTTTCTGTAGCAACCATTTAGAACATCTTCATACTCTGAAAGTGTAGATGGGTAGTTTTGTCATTCTTCTTTCCCTTTTTCAGGTCTTACAGTTGCTTCGTTTTGTTATCTGCAGTTCTTCCCATATCCTTTTGATGCTGATGGTACCTTTCCCTCCTATATATTGATGATATTTTGGACCTTGATATACACTTTACAAAGTGTTTTTGTTCCTTTGCATTTGCAGCTATATGGCCTCATGCATACTTTCAACAGCTAGCTGAAACACACAGTAACGGTAATGCAAACTCGTACGGCATGAGACCAACAGAGATTGAACCTGTCGCTGAGGGCCATGGTGCCATTACCCTGAGAGACACGAGCCCTATATTAGACTCTATGGAGTCTGGCAGGAGATCGTGAATTATGTGATGACAAGTATCTCAAAGGTTCTAGTTCTCTCGTTCTGAGTTTGAATTCTGTCAACATGACTACTTGTGCGTTTGTTTGATGTACACGGCAGATAAGAGTTGTTCCTACGCCTTCGAGCTTCCTATGATCATGGTCACCCAAGAGTTTCTTGTAACCGGGCAACTGGCCTTTATACCCGAGTCCCTGACATAAGTTGTGGATGTGCTGTAAATTACTCTGTTGAAGTTTGTATTCTCAATGATATTGTGAATATGTTTGTGGACTGTAGTGGTTTGCTAATTTTTGCTCAATTGTACCCTATTGTTGTGTTGAAAATTTTCGTATCCTGCATGCAGTGCTTGTGTAATTTTTAGTTGCTCCAAGGATATTGTAAAACCAGATTTGTTGGTTCTATTGAAGCATGGTAATGCATAATAATAATGTAACCGTCATTTTCATCTAGATGATTTCTCAGTTGCAGCAGGCCAGCATGTAAAATTCAGGGTCCGTTTGGTTTGTGGAATTGGAGCTCTACAATTCTCCACATAACTCAGTATAACCTTTATCTTTTTTTAAAATGCAAATGTTCATGCACTTCTCTTCCTCTTAAGCTTATATTGGTATAGCGGAGTGTTTTTGTTCTTTTTTATACGGGGTTAGGTCTTTCATCTTCCCATCCCCGTAGGATCGCCTACACATAATACACTATAGATACTATTGGGATCTAAATATGTAAATTTGAACCCTGTGTATACTGTATTAGTTTAGGATCGTGTTAATGCACATAGTGACAACATAGATAAAATAGTACAATCATACACAGCAGAAACAAAATAAAAGACTCTATTTATTAAATAGAAGACAATTGATTGATCTTATGGTTGACTTTACATATTATAACACACAGGGCTCAAACTCTAAAAAATAAAGTAGCAACGAAATAGAAACTTTGTACATAACCTATCAATATGCCTTAGGCAACTAACAAGATTCGCCCCCCCTAGTAACTCGCCTCTTGGTACTCCATGGCAGGTGTCTCCTCTTCAACTGATGATTTTGTTGTGACAAGGGTGAGTACATAAAGCACTCAACAAGTTGTGCACAAAATGCAAGTATAATATAACTATATGTAAGGCTTATTCTAAATAAATAGTTATCATGGTTATTTTGCAATAAAGTAGCATTTTCAATTGAATACAATAATTAGATTAAAATGATAGTAAAACAAATAACATAACAATAATAAAGCTTCATGTATTTCTTGAAGTAAACTAGCACACAACCTAAACTATATTCCATCTCTTCCATTGGCACACAACATTCCTTCCCAAGTTTATTTTATAAAAACTAACCCTTGATTGAAATTCCCGAGCGTTGTCCATTGTTGGCGACACGGCTATCCAAATACATTGACACTCTGCAGAGGTTATACATTTTACTCACAAGATATGATCATCTTATAATGTCGGCTATTACATGTACCCATCGACATGCGACTAAGAAGATCATAAGAAAACCTTTCAGAAACAATATTCGAACATAGACTCTCCCAACAAGCCTGATCTCACTATTCATCCCTCACACAGAGCAGAAGAATAAGAGGGACTCATCGTTGGACTAGAGCCAATTATTATTCAAGATGTGGAGCCACTGCATGTACACCCTTTTCAACCGTATACACAGTTTGGTTATCCTCCTGAGATATCATATGCCAAGACTTAGTAGCTTACTGAGTTAGTTCTAGCCCAGAACAGACGTGTGGTTTTATAATTAGCACAGTTCAATGGCTTGCAACACTACTACAGGAATGTACATCACAATCTGTTCTTTTTCGTCATCACAGTTGGTTTTGGTGGCGATACAAAGTCATTAGACAATGATAAGAAGGCGCTATCACAATCGATTTTTGTCCGATTGTGATAAATTATCATCACAATCGGTTTCAAGATAGAACCGATTATGATGTGCGCTAAAAACAACAGATTACACATAGTATGCATCGAAAACTACATAGTCATAATATGCATATCACATTCATAATATATATATATATATATATATATATATATATATATATATATATATATATATATATATATATATATATATATATATATATATATAATATTTTACAATACACATTACACTCGTTCATAATATAGAACACAAACATACTCAACAGTCAGTACACATATCACATGATATAATATCGCTTACATATGGACTAGTAAGCATCAGTGTACCCTAGTGATCCCATTTTACCAGCTAATGACGATGGAGATTGGTCGGTGAGGTCGGCCACCGTGCGCCTGAGCTGAGGAAGAAGAATGGTATTGCGGAGGTGCTTTGGTTGATCTGTGCTGAAAATGTAGGTGGCAAGGAGCTCAGAGATGCACTAATATTCTCTAGGCTCGATGAATTGGAAAAACTCTTACCTTAATCAGATTCTACTTCCTTTTCTGGTTTAAGCTGGCAGCGAAGAAGATGATTGTGCAAATGGGGTGGAACTCGGTTTGTGGGCTCCCAGTGAAGTTGTGGGGGTAACCAGGAAGAGATTGGCCAGTATTTATAGGCAGAAGGGGCGGTGTAACGGAGTTGCTTCGGCTGGAGCTGTGGTGTGAACCGTAGCGCGAGCATGTGGTCGTGGAAGCAATTTGGCCGAAGATTTGACAGCCGTGGCAGCAGAAAACCAGGGACTTGACGGCTGTGGAAGAGGCACGGCAAGGCATGGGAAGCACTGCTGCGCTGTGATTGCTCGGCCGTGCGGTGGCAAGGATTGGGCAGACGAATTCCTGTCGCGGCAACAGATGGCAGTGAGGCGGCTGCATTTGATCGCGTGAGAGTTGCGGTGCCTCTACAGGAGATGGCATGGCCGGCTGTGCAAAATGCGGAGGTGGCAGCAGCGTGGCAGTGACGACACCATTGTGGTCTTGATTGCCGTGCCATGACATCGCTGGTGGGGAGGAACAGAGGAAGAACGGCTAGCTACAGGGCTCCAGTGTGCTGAGGAAGAAGGAGATGAGCTGCGTCTATTGCGTGGGCCCGAACAGGAGCAGAGCCCCACCGGTCAGCAAGAGATGAATGAATCCTTGAGTTTAGACTGTGAACTGAGCTGCTTTGGATTCATTAAATGAACTAGTAAAAGTGTCCGAAGATTTTTGATAATTTTTTCCAGTGGTTCTTAGATTTTTTATTATTATGTGAAATTTTCAGGTTGAAATAATATGTTTATAATTTATATTAATTTTGACAATCTATTGTGCTCAAATTCTTGTTTTCTGATTTTAATTTATTTGAGGGCTGATATTTTATCAAAAAAAAAACTTTTTATAGGGATTCCTTATGGCTATAATATTATTTTTAAAAAATTTCAACTTAATATATTTTGTATTTAATTTATAATAATTCTGAAAATTGAGATTTTCGAATTTTCAAGCTTTCTATTTTTAAATTTTTAAATGCATAAAATTCATTATTTATTTTTTATATTCCATACTAATGATTTTTATATCCATTCAGAAGATAAGGTAAAATTTTCAACTCAAGATAATGTAGGGATATTTTTATTTAAATCTTACCGTCTTACTATTTCTTGTCAAATTTCATGAAACAACCTTTCTTTTCATAAATAATTGTGTTCACATGACTTTTAAATACAGAAATGGGGTTCTAGAGATTTATTAGGATTAAATATAATTTTTACACATTTTATCATTATAAACCTTTATTTTGCTCATTTATCTGCCATTTAAATCAATATCAAAAATGGTTTTCTTTCAGAGAAAAAATCAAGAAAAGTCAAGAAAACTCAGAAAAAGACAGAAAATACAGAATTAAATATGTTCAAATTTTAAGATTTGATTTCTTATTTTAGTTAAATTTTGAGGATGTTACAGACAGCAAGTTTTTTTCAAATATTGAGACATTATTTAATTACCTTTGCAAAATAGAGCACGGGTTCTAAGATATATAATTTTACTCTCGGTACCTTCTTCTCTAGTTAAGAGCTTTCAATTCTCTAGTTAGGAGATATACATTTAAAACATCAACAATGATATCGAATTACCTAATGCAGTAAGCTTGCTATTCTTTTGACTTCAATGAAAGAAAATAAGGGTGGAAGCTTAACAAAGTTAAGGAATTGATTGATCTTAAAAAATGTTTATCTGTTGACCAACTAAGTAGGCACCAACAATGACTCCTAATCTCTAATTAGGTTAGGTCCTAATCCCATTCGATGATATGTGGTTCGAGCAAAATCCTAAACTGTTGCACAACTTCAGAGAAAATTTCGACAGTATCTCCCCGCCGTTCTCCAAATACACGTCTCAACAACAAGTCAAGAAGGTGTGTATCCAAAGAATACCAAGGAGATACTGCCGAAACTTTCTCTGGAGTTGTACAACTACTTAGGAACTTGCCTGAACCACATATCCTCGAATTGTCCAGAAAAACGTAAATAATTTGAGACTGTTTGTTTATAAATATGTCATTTTATTATATTTAAAAACAAGCACTCTCGAACGGGAGACGTAAGTTATGCAACCTAAACTCTAATATTGATCATATTACAGCAACAATAAAAACATGTAACACATTCACCAAATCAAAATCGAATTACCTAGTGCAAAATTGAAGATATCGGAAGGAATGCTCATCTTTTGAAGAAAACACAAATGAAGGAAAATTGAAGAGAAATCTCCTTAAACTAGGCCTACAACTTTACCCTCTTAACACCCATATATCCTCGAGGATTTCATAATTTCTCACCTAAGTATTGTTTCCAACCAAAGTATGTTTTGTTTTTTGGGGTGGCAGCGATTTTTTTTTGCCTCTAAAACAACAACGGATGAGAGTTCAGCTCAAAGGTTATATAAGCTAGCGAGGGACATCTCAATCAGTTCTAAGCTCAGAACCTATTGTGATGTACGATGACACATCACCATCGGTTCTCATATTAGAACCGATTGTGATGTACACGTGTATATCATAGTCGGTTCTTATGTTAGAACCGATTTGTGATGTACACGTGTACATCACAATGGGTTCTCACCGATTGTGATATGCCTAATATTGCATCACAATTGGTTCTAACCTAGAAACCGAGTCCTACTAATTATTAAACCATCGCCGAAACATCTATCACAATCGATTTTTTTCCTGAAAAATTAGGAACCGATCCAGATAAAGCGATAGTATTGTACCATTATGTAGCAGTGTGTAGAACCACCTACAAGAAAATTTTAGATAATCACTTCATCATCCAACAGCCTTTCGCGGCTTCAGTAAACCTTGTCCTGACTCCTATAAGCTGGCCGTCAAAATAGACATGCTATAGTTGTATACAAAAAACTTAAAATAACATTCACTGACATCTAGGGTCAGGCTATAATTCCATTTTTTCGATTTCTCTATATGGAAAAATCCATAAATCCCCAGAAGTGAACTCTTTTTTCGATCCCCCTTTCTCATTCTTGTTTATTTTGCCCCATAGGTTTAGTTACTGTGCAAACACCCTTACCGCGCAGGTTAATGATATTTCTCGTAGTTTTTATTATCTTTTATACTTGATTCAATTATTTGAGCACTTCTTAAAGTGGTTTAAGTACTTCTTTAATGATTCAAGTGATTTCTATCCTCGAAATACATTATTTCAGTACTGAAACATTAGTATTGAAATCATGTATTACAAGTATTCAAATTACTAAAATATTTGAAGAAAGCTCCGAAATAATTGAAACAAGTATCCAAGATAATGAAAAACCGAGAATATAGCTTGAAGGGCAACCTGAGAGGTACTGATATATCTCCAAGTGCTACATCAATTTGAAGAACTACAGGTCCTTTTTGCAAAAATAATCGCTGAAGGACCTGTAATTTTAGTTTTTCTAGAGGGCCACCTCATGAGATCGATGACGTGGCATGGCCGAGGAGCCTCCAATCTCTTCAACATTAATAGATAAGTTATAACTCATTATTCTTAGGAGGAAAGGTTGCCAGCCGACCTCCTCGCCACGTGCCCCATGTTCACTACAGAACTACAGTGAACAGGAACAATGCTACAGTGATTTTAAAAATTTTTGAAAAAAATTAATATATTATTTAGATATTTTTTGTTTCTTTTTTGAAGGTATTCTCGAAAAATATTTCATTTTTCTGTTAAAATCTCTGCCTATCTCAACAATTCTTTCTACCTGCAGCAATGCGTAGGCTCGTTGCGCATCTAGTAACTCACTATTGTTGGGGAGGTACTGTAGCCAGCTGACCTCCCCGCTGCGTGCCTTGTTCTCTGTTGATTCTACACTGAACAGGAACAATAACTGCTGCAGTATTTTTTAGAAAAAAAAATCCTAATTTTTTAAAAAAATAAATATACAGTTTTTAGATTTTAAAACTTTTTGGAGTTTTTTTTCCTTTTTTTAAGGTATTCCATAAAAATATATGTTTTTTGTTCTTTTTTTAGGTGTTTCAGAAAAATATTTTCTCTCTCTGTTAAAATCTCTGTCTATCGCGAGGTATTCTATAAAAATATATGTTTCTTGTTTTTTTTTGAGGTATTCCAAAAATTTTGCTCCTTTTTTTGGTATTCCAGAAAAATATATGTTTTTTGTTTTTTTTGAGGTATTTCAGAAAAATATTTCCTCTATCTGTTAAAATCTCTACATATCTCGAGATATTTTATAAAAATATATGTTTTTTATTCTTTTTTTTAAGATATTTTAAAAACATATTTTCTCTCTATTAATATCTCTACCTATCTTAATAATTTTTTTCGCCTACAGCAACGCGCGGACCGTTGCGTATCTAGTTAAAGAGAAGCCGAGGCAGGCGGTCGTGTGTGTGCGTGCATGGATGAGGTGGCCGCGTACGCAGTGCGTGCCTGGTTGTTGCATGCGAATGTGGTGTGCACGCACGCGTGGAATCAGAACAGGAGATGGACTCAGAGACAAAGGGTCTACAGGGTAGATCTTGTTGGGAAACCACGTGCCCTATGAAGTTCCACGATGGTTTCTTAGTCGAAACTCTAGGTGACTACTATATAAGGAGGAAGGGGTCTCCCATTGTACAAGGAATCACAAAAAAAATAAAGAATTCTGCCGTCGTTCCTCCCAGAACCTGTGCCTCTCTTTCTCTCTCTGTTCTCCACTTCAGATCTGTTCGGGAACCTTGGACTATTCGATAGCGAGGTTCCTTAACACATTATCAGTACGAAGCTCTACCGGCGAATGAATTGAAAACGTGAGAAAAGGTGAGAATCGGCGATTGAATCTAAATGCTTGTTGATTCTATGCATGCATCTAACCTGCGCATCTCGTACTGTCCGTCACGTGGCAAGAAGCTACAACGACATAAAGTTAAAGTACACAAAGCTACTGTTCATTCGAAAAAATATATATTGGCAGCATGGTGCCCGAAGCGCCGCCGCCGCTGCCTCCGCCGGCTGGCTGCCGAAGCCGCCGTCGGCGCGTCGCGAAAGCCGCCGCCAAGATCGCGCTCGGCGCCGCTACCACCGTCTTGGCTTACGCGCCGCCGCGTGTGCGCCGCAGCACCGCCACCTCCCGGCTCCGCCGACACGCTGCTCGGCGCCGCCGCCGTGTCGTCGCCGCTCAAACGCCAGAGCCGACGCGTGTGCCCGCGCGCCGCCAACTCGCCTCGCTCCGCCGTCGTGTGCCACTCGCGCCACACGCGTCGTCGCCGCTGCCGCCGCCGCCTCGGCCGGCACCGCGCCCGGTGATGCTACCGCGACGCCGCACGGCGCGTCTCGCCGCCATCTCGGCCTCGCCATTCTTTGCCTCGGTTGGCACCGTGCCCGGCTTCTTTGCCGCGCCTCCGCGCGGCGTCGCCGCCGCCGCTGCCTCGGCCTCGCCGTTCTTGCCTCGGCCGGCACCACGCCCGGCACCGCCATCGCAGCACACCACCGCTGCCGCCGTGCGTGTTGTCGCCCGGCTTGCGCGCCGCAGATCGCGCCACCGCTACCGTCGTCGCGTGCTCGTCGCCGCCGCTGCGCGCTCTTTTTCCCTCCACGCCGCCGGCTCGAAGCGCGCACCGCCACCGTGAGAATCGCCCGGCACCGCCTCGCCTCGCTCGCCGCCATGTGCCTCGGTTTCTCCGCTCGAGGCCGCCACCGTGCGCGCCGGACGAAGCGTGCTCCCGAAGCGCCGCCGCCGCTGTCGGCTTGCGCGAGGGGAAGCCGGAAGGGCGGGAGGCATGGTGGCGTGTGGGAGGAGGCATCGCATCGGGCGGGCGTGCTAGCGGCTAGGGCTTGGGAACCCTAGCCGCCAATCTTTTATGGGCCGAAAGAAAGGCCCACGTGGCCCAAAGGCCGTTCGGCAGGGAAAGAAAAAAAATAGAGAGAAAGAAAGAAAAGAAGAAGAAAAAATAGCAGAAAATTTTTGGAAAATTGTTAGAAAAATCCAGAAAATTATTTGGCTTTGTTTTAATTTTTCTAGCTTTATTCTCTGCATTTATGAATATTCTTTATGAATTTTGAATTCATTGCTTTATTTAGTATACTAGAAATGCTTGGCAATTTTTTTTCTGCACTTTATGTTTTGCAACCTTTTTCTATTAGATTACACGCAGTAATTTAATGACGGAATTTTGAAATCATGCAGATGTCCGGCATCGTGAACCGTGAGTTTGAAGAACTGGCCCCGCACAGTCAGAACTACCTCACTTGGGCATCGGATGTAAAGATCGTACTTAGGGGCAAGAAGCTCTATGCTGTGATCGGTTTAGGGTCCTCGAAAGACACGCAATCTACCGCCGAGCAGAACAATCAAGCATTGCACTTTCTCAGGCACCACCTCTCAGCCACTCTAAAGAATGAATACATGGCTGAAGAGAGTGCACTTGAGCTCTGGATTGCACTTCAGAAGCGGTTTGAGAAGCTCAAGTACGCCATCTTGCCCCAAGTACAGCAAGATTGGGTCCGCCTAAGGTTTGCAGATTACAGAATAGTGGCCGAGTACAATTCAGCCTTGCACAGAATTTGTACCAATCTCTCCTTATGTGGCAAGAAGATCACTAACGAGGAGAAGATTGAGAAGACTCTCTCCACTTTTCACCCAAATGCTATTCAAAGTGCCCGCAGCTATCGTTAGGACGCATACAAGGAGTATAGCGAACTGATTGATGTCATGCAAGTTGCGGAGTCACAAGATGATGTTCTACACAAGAACTTCGTCTCACAGCCATCTGGAAGAGGCATTGGCACAGAAGTCAATGCCAACAGCTATAAGGTGAAAAAGCCCACTCATAGAAAGAAGGGCAAGCAAGGTGGAAAAGAGAGGTATCAGGCCAAGGGAAAGTCCAAAACCCAAGTGAAGAAGGATGACAAGGAAAAGGCGCATGCTAAGCCATATGGACAGCAGATTCAAACGTGCTTCAGGTGTGGCACTTGGGGACACTGGTCAAAGATATGCCGAGAATCCAAGGAAGTGATCAACTCATATCAGGCTAAGAAGAAGGCAAAAGAAAACGCCCCAGTAGAGGCGCACTTCGCCAAGATTGGTGATAACGATGCCATGGATGAGGATACCCCACTTGTCTCATCCTCACAGACTAGCCTGGACATCGATGCTGCAGCCAATCTTATGGCAAATAAAGAGAAAACTTCTGTCGATGACATAGAAGTAGAAATTAATGCATATTTTACAGGTTCTGTTTAATGCATGAATCGCATTAATTTTTTTTAGATTATGGTTGTTAGCAAATTTCTTTGAATAATTAATTGTATGCTCTAGAAGAGCATACTTTTCTCATGAATAAATATGCAATTTATTCCTCATTACAGTATTCTTTAATTTGCAAGCAATGTTTGAATTATTTTGCCACTGTTTGATTGGAATTATTTTTCCTTTTTAGAAATCGTGTAGCGCCCAAATGAAAGAGATATGCATTGTTGATAGTGGCACAACAAATACCATCTTAAGAGAGTCCAAACATTTCCAGTCGATCACGAAGAACGCTGAAAAGATTACTACGATCGCAGGAAGCGATTCATATATAATAAGCTCTGGAAGAGCCACAATTATATTGCCTATGGGTACAACTTTGGTAATTGAAAAAGCCCTTTTTTACCCTGAATCAACGCGCACTCTCTTAAGTTTCAAAGACATCCGCATCCGCGCCAATGGTTTTCACGTAGAAACCAATGAAGAAAATGGCAAAAAATACTTGTGCATTGTGAAGCACGCGGTATGTGGAAAAATGGTATTAGAAAAATGTCCCTCATATGAATCTGGGTTGTAATGCACGAATATTCATGCACCCGAAGTGTATACTTCCTTGAAGACTGTCTTTAGAAGCTCTGAGTTATTTTCTTTATGGCATTGTAGATTAGGTCATCCTGGTTTTAGAATGATGAGGAATATAGTGAACAACTCACAAGGTCATGGCATTAATGTTAAAAATTTTCCTAATCATGAAGATTTCGTGTGCCCTACATGTGCCACCGGGAAATTAATAACTAGACCCTCTGTCATGAAAGTGCAAAGTGAAATTCCTGCATTCCTGGAACGCATCAAGGGGGATATTTGCGGCCCGATTCAGCCCTTGTCAGGGCCGTTTCGGTACTTTATGTTGCTCATCGATGCTTCCTCGAAATGGTCGCAAGTATGCTTATTGTCAACAAGAAACCATGCTTTTGCAAAGCTGATCTCGCAGATCATAAGAATTAAGGCCCTGTTTGGTAGAGCTCCAGATCCTAACTCCATCTCAGATCTGAATCTTATAGGCTAAAATAAATTGAATTAAGTTTATATTTTTAGTCTAAAATGTAAATAAGATGACCCACCTAAACACTCTTAATATACCCACAGTTCTAGCTTCACGGATCTATGAAGCTAGAAATACCCAGCTCCACCAGATCCACAGATCTGGTGGAGCTGGAGCCGTACCAAACACACCCTAAGAATGCTTTCCCTGATCATCGCGTGAAGTCCATTAGAATGGACAATGCTGGCGAATTTGTTTCAAAGGCATTTGATGATTATTGCACTGCAACAGGGATAGTACTTGAGCACTCCGTACCGTACGTCCATACGCAGAATGGACTAGCTGAAGCACTAATAAAGAGGATTAAATTTATTGCCAGACCACTTTTGCAGAGTTGTAACTTGCCCAACACTTGTTGGGGACACGCAGTCCTGCATGCAGCAGCTCTCATCAATTTTAGACCTTCGGCCTACAATATCTATTCCTCTATGCAACTGGTGCACAGGGTCATCCCAAAAATCTCCTATCTCAGAAAATTTGGGTGTATGGTATATGTTCCTATACCACCCCTCAGCGGACTGCAATGGGCCCTCTCCGCAAGTCTGGGATATATGTTGGTTATGAGAGTGCATCCATAATCAGGTATTTGGAACCCATGACTGGAGACTTGCATACAGCCCGATTCGCTGATTGCATTTTTGATGAGGATCATTTCCCATCATTAGGGGGAGGAAATCAACCTTTGGATGAAAAATGCCGGGAAATCATATGGCATTCCACTGGGATCCCCACACATGACCCCGCACTAATGAAGCAAATCAAGAAGTCCAGAAGATAATTGATTTGCAGAATTTAGCAAATGAACTGCCTGATCATTTTTGTGATCTGAAGGGCGTGGTTAAGTCGCATGTACCCGCAAGAAATGCACCGAGAGGGTGGGAATACCAAAGAAAATGAAGGTATCCTCATCCTGCTCAGAGGCCTCAAAGAAAAGAACAGAAACTGCCTCAAACCCAAAGTACCGAGACGTCTGGAGAAAATCAAGCAGAGGAGTTACCACAACCAATCACGAAAATACCCCAAGGAAAGAAGGGAAGCCAGTTGAGACCTGGCACTGGAAAGAAGCCAACGAAAAAGGCAATTCTAGACTTGAATCTTCCACTGCAGGAAGCCACCGGAAAAATGTGTGCGCACACATGGGCGATGAAAAGCTAAAGGAACTTACCCCTGCGATGGGAAATAGCAGCGAAGAGCAAGTAGAAGTGCATGAAGCACCCCATGATGAAATGGCCATAAACTTTGTAATAACAGGAGAATCCCTGAATAGAACAACAACCAATGTTGATGCATACTTTGCAAAGAAGATTGCCTCGGTCATTGATCATGATCCCGAGCCTGCATCTCTCGCGGAGTGCAAGAAAAGGCTAGATTGGTAAGAATGGAAGAAGGCAATCACTGCAGAGTTAGTCTCTCTGAACAAGAGAGAGGTGTTTGGGCCCGTATACCGCACACCTCCACATATAAACCCTGTAGGTCACAAATGGGTCTTTGTACGGAAGAGGAATGAAAACAACGAACTTGTAAGGTACAATGCAAGGCTTGTAGCTCAAGGTTTCACTCAACGTCCTGGGGTTGATTATGTAGAAACCTATTCTCCGGTCATGGGAGGGATTACCTTTAGATATTTGATCTCAATGGCAGTCAACTTGAAGTTGAAAATGAAGCTAATGGATGTTGTCACAGCATATTTGCATAGAGACTTGGATTCGGAGATATACATGAAAGTACCGGAAGGTATTCCTATCCCGAACCAAGACAGAGCAAATAGAAACCTGTACATTGTGAAATTAGAGAAATCACTGTATGGGCTAAAACAGTCAGGAAGAATGTGGTACAATCGCTTAGCGACTTTCTCTGCAAGAAAGGCTACACGAACAGCGAAGATTGTCCATGCGTGTTTATACAGTGATCCCCGAATGGATTATGTATAATCTCCGTCTATATAGATGACTTGAACATCATTGGGACGGATGAAGAAATTGAAGAAGCATGCTCATACTTGAAAGTCTGAGTTTGAAATGAAGGATTAGGGTAAAACCAAGTTCTGTTTAGGCTTGCAACTTGAGCATGTCCAAGGAGGAATCTTGGTACACCAATCATCCTACACGTAGAAAGTGTTGGAAAGATTCGGCTTTGAAAAGGCATATCCTCAAAGACTCCAATGGTCGAAAGGTCACTCCAAGCAGACCTAGACCCATACAGACCTAGAGAAGAGGGGGAGGAAGTCCTGGGAACAGAATTCCCATATCTGAGTGCAGTTGGAGCGCTCATGTACATTACGAATAGCACCAGGCCGGACATTGCGTTCGCCGTGAATTTGCTAGCCCGGTACAGCGCAGAACCCACCAAAAGGCATTGGAAAGGGATCAAGGACATCTTCCGTTACCTCTAAGGAAGCAAAGATCTCGGTTTGTTCTTCAAAAGAAACAATGAACTGAATTTGGTTGGCTACGCCGATGCTGGGTACTTATCAGACCCGCATATTGGCAAGTCCCAAACTGGGTATGTTTTTCTATGTGGAGGAACAGCAGTTTCCTGGAAGTCGTCCAAGCAGACTCTTGTCTCGACGTCGACAAACCACTCGAAAATCATTGCTTTGTATGAAGCCTCTCGTAAATGTGCATGGCTCCGAAGAATGGTTCACCACATCCAGAAGTCATGTGGCTTGAACATCGAGCAAACTCCCACGATCATCTATGAAGATAATGCAGCTTGTGTTGCTCAAGCACAGATGGGTTATGTGAAGAACAATCTCACGAAGCACATCAACCCCAAGTTCTTCTATGCTCACGAATTGCATAAGATGAACGAGATCAAGATATTGTATACTAAGTCATGTGAAAATCTTGCAGATTTGTTCACTAAATCACTCCCAGCATCTACCTTTGAAAGGTGCGTAAAAGGGATTGGGATGATGAGACTTAGAGAAGTGCAGATTTCAGGGGGAGATATTTCACATACTCCCACATAAATCTTAAACATGAGGTTTGAGTACCCAATATGAATTTCGAAGATTAGCAATTGAAGTTCGGGTGAATTGTACTCTTTTTCCTTAGCAAGTTTTTCTTGCATAAGGTTTTAATGAGGCAATTCGTGCAACGCAGTAAGCGTATGCTATGTACTCTTTCTCCAAGTATTTTTTCTACTGAGTTTTTCTGGAGTTTTAAAGAGGCATATGTATCTCGCGGCAAAGGGCCCAAGGGGGAGTGTTGGGAAACTACATGGCCCATGAAAACCCACGATGGTCCTTTAGCCGAAATCCTAGGCGACTATTATATAAGAAGGAGGAGGTCCCCCCATTGTACAAGGAATTACAAAAGCAATAAAGAATTCTGTCGTCGTTCCTCTCAAAACTTGTGTCTCTCTTTCTCTCTTTGTTCTCCACTTCAGATCTGTTCAGGAATCTCGGACTATTTGATAACGAGGTTCTTAACAGATCTATGTTTGTTCTGTGTTGGTGCCAATCGGGTCTGCTGCCTGAGTCAGAAGCCAAGTTAATTTGGTGCTTGCAATCTCTAAGTACGTACTAGCGCCAGTAATCTTCATTTATTTTAAGTCAGTTCGGATAGGCCATGGAGTTTGAGTCGATTATATATGGTAGTGCAACCAAATCAAGTTAGGGACTAGTGTTTCTTGAGAGGGGATTATATGTTTTTTTTAACAGTCGTATAAATATTAAAGTATAAATAAATGGTAGATGGTGATTACTTATCCTTTCATTTGCTTCAAGATTTATGCATTTATATTAAAAGGAAAAACATTGAAGTACTGCTAGTGTTTCTTTGTTTTGGGTCGAGTTGGAGCTGCAAAGGAACTAAATCCGAGTCATGAGTCAGGCCGAGGCCATGAGTTGAATGCGTGGGTTATATAGGGTTATAGGGTATAAAAGCTAGTCCGGCCCCTCATGTATCTTTGGATCAGTTTTTGCTGACTTTAATAAATAAAAAAATTGCCATTTCATGGTAGCTAAGTTGGCCATCGTGTTCTTGTGAATTCTTGAGTTAGTTTTCACCTAGTCGATCGAGTTGATTTCCGCTGGTTGCGAACGTAGAGTTCTTGTTCGCACGTTGAGGTGTGTGCTGGCGAGATTCATTTATTTGCTGCTGTCCTGGTTGACGTGAGAAGATAGAAGCCGTGCTGCTAGCTGCCGGGAGGAGATGACGGGGAGAAGCTGCTGCTAGCAAAAAGTACCATGAAAGATCGGATCAATGACACGTGTCCACTAGAGATTACTAGTTGGGCCATATCATGTTTTTGTTTATAGGGGATGGAGTGAAAAAGCATGTGATTTATAGAAGCTCGAATGCTAAGAGAAACGGTGGTATCAAATAACCAGATCAACGAGATATACAAAACTTTCCAAAATCTCTTCCAAGAAGAAGAATCATCCATTACAAATACTGTTAATTCCTTTCCTCTAATGTGAATAAAGCATGCTACAATGAGATCTACAATTAATTTAGCTCCAAAATGTACATGACTAGCTGCAATCGAGTAACTAAAACACCAATTTCATAGCCAGAAGCTTATCTAGTAGACTAGGACTAAATGGATCACCAAAAGGCATCCGCTACAAAATGAAAAAAGACCCAAAAACAGAGAAGAAAACTGAAGACAAAACGAACTCAAACAAGGAGACCTAATTATGTGATGGATTTGATTTGCTTGAGGGCACCCTCTTCAAGCTTTCAAATACCGCCTTCGGTGTCTTGTAGACCCGATCAAACCCGTCCAGACGCGTTGAACACGTCCTCGCGCCACTGCATTGCGACAACAGCCTTCTACTCCTTAGAACAAAGGATTGTTCTTCATGAGGTGACGATGAAGAGGTGCAAAGAAGGAAGAACAGGAGAAGCAAAGCAGAAAGGATGGCTACAACTGGCCTGGCACAACTAGTCTTCATGGTTCCTTTGTGAATTGAAGAGAAGGGAGTTAGGAAATATTGTGTATGTACAATATTTATAGTAGCTTCTTTGAGGCATCGATCTCATTGATCTCATGTGCAAGTCATATGTATGCCTTGACCATCAAGTACACACACCAAGAAACAACTACCATTTCAATGAGAGAATGGTTGGAAGCTATATAAAGTTATTCCTTCTTATATGATCAAGTAATTGTCCATTCCTAGTTGTTAACTTAAATATATATTTAATTACTGTGAGGCCTGATTTGTCAAAAGCTTAAACGAGTGACCTTTCCTACCTAGGCCACAAGGCAAGTGAGATGAAAAGTGCATTGGAGACAACTAGAGGATAGTACATGGTTGTAAAAGCTAATGAGACACTTGAGAGGAATAATTTAGCCGAGGGAAAGGGCTAAAGCTGCATCTAGTAGTCATGTAGAGGTTATTCATGCCTCCACATGAGAGCTCTGAACAAACAGCATGGCAATTGTACCACATGCATGCATGCGCACCAGCAAGGCTCCCCAGTCACCACCAACCAACCCGGCATGTCAGCGCGTGCGCCGCGGGGAGGAGGAAGATCTGAATGCGTGCTGCGCCGCGCCGCTCACGGACTCCGGTGCACGTGACGGCGAGGAGCACGAACATGCGCTCTCATAGCTGGGCAACTCAGTGTCTCAGTGCAGCATGGTTGATTCAGCAAGGTGTGTGTCTTGATAAGCTGCCAAGATTTGCCGGGTTTTTGTGCCGCTGTATTCTTTATACGCAAACCAAACATTGGAACTTAACAAGATGCCATACATGAAGAAATGGAAAAATGCTTCAGTTAGAATGACATTATTTTTTTCTATCCGTTACAATTTTTTTACTATAAGGAAGTACGTACACACATATGCATACATGGGTACATCCCTAACACACATCTAATATGAAGTAAACCGCTCGATTATCAGTGAAAATTAACTGATTTTTGGTGAAAACCGATCGATTTTTAATTTTTTAAATTTATTTCAAAAAGTTTGATTTTGAAACCCTTTGGTTTTTTGCAATTTCGAAAATCGGTGTCAACTGGGATTCGATTTTCAACCTCGATTCGGTTTTGTAAACTTGCTACACACCACTGCCTTCACAACAACAACAACAACAACAACAAGCATCCAGGTACGGAGAATCACGATGACACCTAGCTTCTCAACTGAAGGGAATGACTCACCTGTAAGGAAAATTAAGGACTATATATTTGCTTTCGAAATACCGGCAATAAGATCCCGTAAGGCACAACCATGTATGACATTTTCACATATCTTTCCAAAATTATCTTATGTTTAGTTTGTACTCTATTATTTGGCTTTGGTTAAGTTGTGCAATCCTTGTTCATAGAAGATCATCACATAGAGCACCAGGACACATCAGCAACTCAAATATCATATGCGAGCTCAATAAATGATGAGATCATGAAACTGCTGATAATTCTGCAAGGACGAACAGAGGTGGCTGGTCACAAGATTCCTCATTTGACCGTGCCATGCATCATTCATCCCTTTTCCTCACTAGTGAGTAGCGAGTGATCACAATCTAAATCTCCCTCTTTAGGCCTAGATTAGAAAAAAATACTTATACTCACTCATCATGGATGCATGTGACTCGGGTCACCTGAGTGGAAGTTGCACAAATGCATCCACAAATCACATGACCCCATTGATTTGTACCTTCAAAAAATATCTCTTCTTTACATGTGCAGTTTTGTTTACAGTGCTACTGTCAGTATGAATCTGAAGCCTGTAGATGTACAATGTAATTATTACTATTCTGCCTTCCTGCGGGCAAATCAGGAGTTCGGAATCCTTAAAACTTATTGTGAATTCATCTGAAGGTTCTGTTGATGGAATTGGACCCAGAATCGTCACTTCTATATCCAATTCTGCAACATTCAGTCAGCTGTCATCTGATAAAATTTATCTCTGGTCTAGGTGCTGGTCCTGTTGAGATTGTAATTAATCTTGGCTAAGAAAAGGATCTACCATTGTCAGTAGTCAGTTATGTTCAGATCCAGATCGTAAAGGACATAATTGAGCTATTGTTTAGTTTTCTGTGGTCCTCAGATCTGTCATAGGAATTTCCTGTTCTCCACTGATGCAGCAGGCCTTCACTGCAATGTTCATTTCTTTTCATGTGAAAAAAGGTAGAGGGTATTTTACAGTTTTTTTAATAAATAATTTTAATAAAATAATATCAAAAATACAATTACAAAAATACACCTCTGTTACCAAATAAATTGGCAACATATCAAGTCAAATCAATCTGTCGACCAAATGAATTAGCGACAAAACAATATGTCGGCCAAATAAATCAGCGACAAAACATACATCTGTCGCCAAATGAACAATTGATGACAGAAGCCTAAATCAGCCTGTCGACCAAATGAATTAGCGACAAAACAATATGGCGGCCAAATAAATCAATGACAAAAAATACATCTGTCGCTAAATGAAATAGCGATAGATGTGTACTTTTATAATTGTTTTTTCGGGGTATTATTTTTGTAAAATTATTTTAAAAATGTATTATTTAAAAATTCCTATTTTACACATGTCAAAGGACATCTAGTAGCCACTTGTGCCACCAAAATATAGAATTTTCATCATCGTACCCAAATTCTCTAATACTTGCTTCTATACAAGTGAACTATTTGGCACCACATTGTTACATGGCTACAGACATGCTCTGTACGCGATTTGAAATTAAACCATATTAACAATAGTGTAGTCGATGATGTGCAATACGATGGCATGTTGACCAAACATTTTCAGTGAGTACAAGAATTTCTTGATGGAAATGGACATGGGAACATTAAATGGAATAGTTCAACAAGACCAGAATTATTCAACTTCTTCAAGAGTCCCCAAAGATGAAATGGCACCAAGTACTGCATGAATAAAATTGCCAATCAACCTAATTTACATCTATATTACAACAACATTTTTTTGTTTGCATGTGCATGAAAGCATATGATGCTGCGTTTCAGACTACAACCATCAGAAGCCAAAACACAAAAGGGCAAAACTTTGACAATACTAAAATCATATGCAAATTAGTGAAAGAAGGAAAAGAAGAAACATTTTGTTTTATATTAGCAGAAAAGGGAATTGCATAAGTCGCCAATGTGTGTTTCCTATGTAGTCTCTGAGATAAGACGAACCTCATATAGATCATCATCACCTTTTCCTGGATCATCAGAATAATAATAGGAGAGTGGGTGATGTAGACTATACCAAACTTGATAGTCTTATGGAGCTAAAGAAAAACCAACACAAACTCACCAATTTCTGCCTTAATCCCAGGACCAAAAAAGGAGGTGAATTTTGCCTGCGCAAGAAAAATGTTTGCACGGACTCAATACTCAGATAATCTTACATATTTCACTTTTTTTTGGATTATGGGTACAAATACAATATGTATTGTTATCTAACAGCTCAGCTATCCAAGAAATCCAAAACTAATCAAAACAAGCAGTAATACTAAGCATCATTCTTATACAACAGCAGTATTTTGATCAGGCTTATGTTATTTGTGCATGAAGTTTTGGACTAAACTTTCTTCTAACTGCAAATTTTTGGGGCAGTTGAAAAATCTGAGAAACTCATCTTTCACACAGACTGAAACTGCAGCTAAAAATCCCTGTACTTATAACACAAGATTGGTTTTATTTTAGTGCTTGAGACTAATACAGGTAACTAGCTCTGACCACATAGGCAAATCACATGCATTTTAGTCAACAGTGACAGCCATGCTACATTATATTTAGAAATTAGGAACAAAAAGGAGGAAATTCACCTGTCTCTTCTCAAAATCGGATAGCTCCAACGCTTTGGCTTCAAATACTAGTATTAAACAGTATTTCCCATCCTCAGTTACCTACAAGGAAAATATAATTGCGAATCCTTCAACCAATAATTGCACCCAGCAAATTGAGCTGCCCTTTTGTAACTGATGGAATGATTTTGTAGGGTAAAACATTTTGGAATGAATGAACAGAAGATATCAATGAACAAACATAACCCATATGAACAGTTGAAAGAGTGGCTTAAATTTCCTTGTCCAACAACCATTTATGAATTCAGTAACAAGCTATATGTATGATGTTTAAGGTACATCAGATAAAGAACAACTATTAATAAGGAAGTGTTAATTAACATGTAATTGAGCCACCAACTATATTTTTCATAGGGAGCACAGTGGCTTCATTAAATTTGAGAAAATAATTATTTTTCCATTAATCAGACTGGGTAGAATGAACTATTGGGTCTAAGGCTCATCTCAAAATAAAGAACAGTCCAAGGCCTCTTGAGGTGTACCACTTTATAGAAAGGAAAAAGGTTGAACTTGTAATTTTGAGAAAACACAATGTGGTTCTTAAGTTCTACATAGAGCATGGTCATTGTGCCCAAGGGCATCCGCGCCCCCAGATGCAGCTCCTTGTCAGAAAAATCTGGGCCTTTGCCTTGGGTCTGCGCTAACTGGGGGACTAACAACAATCTGTTAAAAGCTGCAACCATTGACAAAGCAAAACTGTAATGCTCTGCAAATGGCATTTGATGGTAGTTTTGAAATTGGATTCTTTTAGTGGACAACTAGATGTACAAGCACTGTGTTCATCTGTTTAACTAGGCTGGTGCTTGTTATGAATAGCACTTGTATTCAATATGAGGCCAATAGGCCAGTATATATACATGTCCAAGAGGGTATAGAAGGAAAGCCTATATAAGGCAATATCTATACAGGGCAACTAGCAATCTCTTATATAAGGTAACAAGGATACTGTCTAACACTCCCCCCCTCAAACTCATGGTCGATCAACAACACTGAGTTTGGAGAAAAAAACTATGCTGAGCTCTAGTCTGTGTCTTCGTGAAGAAATCTGCCAACTGAAGCTCTGAAGGCACATACTGAAGTCACAACTTGACCTTGTACCTGTGAGCGCATGTAGGAAGCATCAACATCGATATGCTTGGTGAGCTCATGCTTCATTGGATCTCGAGCAATGGTAATAGTACCTGTACTGTCAGATAAAAGAGGAGTTGTTGTAGAAACAGAAACACCAAAATCCTCAAGTAACCACCGTAGCCAGGTAACCTCCGCTGTCAAAAGAGCCATAGCTCGCAACTCAGCCTTACACTCGAACAAGAAATTGCTATCTACTTCTTAGTCTTCCAAGCAATGAGAGAACCACCAATAAAAATACAGTAAGCAGAAAGAGACCGACGATCGTAGTGATCTCTAGCCCAGGTCGCATCAGAGTATGCCTGAAGCTGTAAAGAGCTGGAGCGTGGAAAGAAAAGACGGTGAGAGATAGTTCCACGAAGATATCGCAGAACACGAAGAAGATGACTATAGTGGAGCTGTGTGGGAGCAGAAACGAACTGACTCAAGACATGAACGGGATATGAAATGTTAGGACGCGTGACACCAAGGTAAACAAAACTCCAAACAAGATGAAGATAGCGAGTAGGATCCTCAAGAGGCTCACTATCAGTAGGTCGAAGGTGAACATTGAGCTCCATAAGAGTCTCAGCTGTGCGCTGATCAGTGAGAGAAGCATGATCAAGAAGATCCTGAATATACTTTTCTTGGGAGAGAAAGAAGCCATCAGGTGTAGAAGAGACCTCAATCCCAAGAAAGTAGTGAAGAGGACCCAAATCAGACATAAGAAACTGCTCGTTAAGACGTGCCTTCACAAAGGCAATATACCAAGAGTCATCTCCAGTAATGATCATATCATCAACATAAAGAAAGTCCGTCCACGAGGTGAAGTGTGAACAAAGAGCACAGGATCATGAGAACTAGCAGAAAAACCAGCAGCAGTGACCACAGAAGAAAAACGCTCAAACCAGGTACGAGGGGCTTGCTTAAGCCCATAAAGAGAGCGACAAAGGCGACAAACCATGCCCTCAGGGACAGAATACCCCGGTGGTGGCTGCATAAAGACCTCCTCACTAGCTCACCATTAAGAAAGGCATTCTTGACATCAAACTGAGAGATAGACCACTCGCGAACAGAAGCCACGGCAAGAAGAGTGCGAACAGTGGTCATATGAGCCACAGGAGCAAAAGTCTCATCATAATCACGACCATACTCCTGCTAGAAACCACGTGCCACGAGATGAGCCTTGTAGCGCTCAAGAGAACCATCAGACCAAGTCTTAACCTTATAGACCCACTTGCATGTAATGGGACGGACACGTGTAGGAAGGGGCACAAGATCCCACGTGCCAGTGTGCTCAAGGACAGCAAGCTCCTCTGCCATCGCATGCTGTCATTCCTGATGAATAACAGCCTCGCGGTAAGAAGTCAGCTTGGCAAGAACAGCACCAGCAAAGCCAAGGCACTCAGGAGGCCGAATAGACTGACAATCGCGAAGAGCGTAACAAGGAGGCACGGAAGAAGAGGACTCAAGAGGAGAAGATGACACATCAGAAGAATCCTCAACTCGTGGACGACGAGTGTAGTATAGAGGATAAGAAGGAACAATATCAGAAGAAATAGGTGGAGAAGGCATAGGAGGTGAATACTCCTGTGGAGAGGCTGGCAAAGGAGACGCCAACCGTGGAGAAGGAAAAGTGACAACATGAGTATCAGGAGAAGTCAAGAAAGAAAACGGCTCGACAAGAGATGCTGAAGTGGAAGAAGGACGAGGGTAGAAAGGGCGAGACTCATCAAAAGTAACATCCCGAGAGATCTGCATCCGTTGGCCAACAGGATCCCAACAGCGATATCTTTTGTGCTCAGCACTATATCCCAGAAAAACACACTGAACAGATTGAGCAGTCAGCTTGGTGTGTTCACGAGGTGCAAGGAGGAAATAGCACACACACTCAAAGAGGCGAAGACTAGAGTAATCAGGAAGCATGCCACAAGGACACTCCACCAGAATCTCACCCTGAAGAGCAGAAGAATGCTGAATATTAATCAAGTGGCAGTGGAAACAGCCTCAGGCCAGAAATGAGGTGGAACAGCGGAAGCAAGTAAAAGAGCACGAGCTGTCTCAAGAAGATGTCGATGCTTGCGCTCAGCCACACCATTCTGAGTATGAGCATCAGGACATGAAAACTGAGAAAGAGTGCCCTGTGTAGCAAGAAAAGCAGGAAGGACATCGGGCAGATACTTCCCTGCTGAGTCAGCACGAAGAACTCGAATGGAGGAATCAAACTAAGTATGGATCATAGTGGCAAAATTCTTATAGATGGATAAAACCTCGCTACGAGAAGATATAAAATATATCCAAGCGTGGCGAGAGAAATCATCTATAAAAAGAATATAATATTTAAGACCCCCTTTTGAAACAAAAGGAGCCGGACCCCAAACATCAGAATGAATAAGATCAAAAGGACACTGGGATACAGACTCACAGGAAGGATAAGGGAGTTGTAGCTGTTTACCAAGCTTACAATCTGCACAATCTAAAGAAGTATCACCAGACACAGAACCTAAAAGACCACGACGAACTAAAGAAGACAGACATGACCCACAAAGATGCCCTAAGCGGTAATGCCACTGAGCAAACGACCCGGTAGAAGATGCAACAGAGGCGGAAGCAGTGGAGATGAAAGATTGGCAAGGCCAGCGGAAGGAAGACGAAGCCAGTCAAGATCCCAGACGCGCTGAGAGTCACAGCGGCGAGGGCCAGTACCAACCAGAGACCCCGTCCGGCGATCTGAACATAGCAAGAGTTAGAATCAATGATAACATGACAGCCATGATCAGTGAGCTGGTCAGCAGATATAAGCTGCATAGTTAGTTTGGGAACATGAGAAACAGCAGGAACATGAAAAAAGGAAGACAAAAGAGTTCCTCGTCCTGCAACAGAAAGAGAGGTACCATCTGCGGTCTGCACAATGATAGGAGCAGCAAGCGGACCAATAGAATGGAGACTCGTGAGATCAGATGTCATATAAAAAGAAGCTCCAAAGTCAAAAATCCATGGTGTGATACCTGATGAGGAAGATGGTCTCTCACTGGAAGACTGAGTAGCAGAACTTGCAGAACCTGACGGTGCAGAGGCAACCATGCGACGTAGCAGCGTAAGAATCTCGTGAGTAGAGTCAGAACCAGCAGAGGTCTGTTGAGGAGAAACGCCCAGAAGTCCAGTGCCCTTAGAAGGGTGTCCACCTCGACGAGCAAGATCCTTTTTCCTCCGGTAGCAGAGCTACTTCACATGCCCGTTCTTGTTGTAGTAGGTGCAGTGAAGCCCTCCACCCCTATTAGTCGACACTGGAGTAGGCGCCATTGATGGATGAGTAGCACGAGGCATTGCCAGAACTAAAGGAGATACTAGCAGGCCCGCACCACGAAGACGAGTCTCCTAGTACGAATAGCTACAAGGGCCTCCAACAAGGTCACATGAGGATGACGAGCAAACAGCTGAGCACGAATCTGCTCAAATTCAGCCCAAAGACGTGTCAAGAAGTTGTAGATGCGATGAAGCTCCAAGTGAGAGTGCTGACGCTGACAGCATTGACAGGTGCGGCAAACCTCCGATCCAAGAGAATCAAGCGACGCCACACCAAAGACAGTTGTGCATAGAACTCATCCACAGTAGAATCACCCTGCTGTAACGACTGCTCCTGTCGTACAACAGCAAGGTACAAAGAATCGCCAGCAGGCTCATAGCGGTCGCGAAGATACGCCCACATCAACTGTGCCGAAGACAAACCAACAATATCACCAGTGAGATGCACTTCCATGCTAGCAACCAGAATAGCAGAGGCACGAGCATCTTCATCAATCCATATCTTGTATGCAGCAAATTGAGTCTGAAAAGACTCGACAGCATCAGCATAGTCATCGGAGGCCTTCTGTTGAGCAGTAGTGTTGAAGTATAAGTGAATTGCCCACCTTTCCTCATCAGCTTAAGCTTTTGGGTGAACTGGTTGGTGCATGCAACTCAATATGGTATCAGAGCCAAGAGGTCTCGAGTTCAAAACCCGATTGGCGTAATTAAAAAAAATAATTGCAGCCCACTTCTATTCCACGTCCTAGGCCTGAGGGAGCCGTACGTGAGGGGGAGTGTTGAAGTATAAGTGAATTGCCCACCTTTCCTCATCAGCTTAAGCTTTTGGGTGAACTAGTTGGTGCATACAACTCAATAAATAGCATCAGCCTCCTTAGGAATAACAGGCGCGTCAAGGGGAGCAGGACGAGGCGGACATGATAGCTCGCCAGTAAGAAACTCCCACAGTCGCTGACCATGCATATGAAGAATCCAGTCTCGATAATTAAGACCATCGAAAATTGACGGTGCTCGAAGAACCTGCAAATGACGACATTTTTTTATCGGAACCACTTAAATCCGGTTGAATCTGCTAGATTGGATTCACGTCCGAACAAAACCTCACACCAAAAACACTTGGCGACCGGACTCCAGGCTTGCGTGAGCTGCCGGCAAGGAGGAGGCGATCGGCGGCACACCAGAGCCGGAGGCCAGGCACGAAGGCGCGGGCCAAAGACGCGCGCGGGCCGACACAGACCGGCGAAGGCAGCGGTCGGGCTTGCTTCGGGGCTAGCAGGAGCGGAAGCGGCGACGTCGGCCGGTCAGAGGAGCTGCGGGCGAAGGAGGCCGACTAGGTGGCGGACGGGCCTGTGGAGGCGTTGGCCGACAGACGTCGGACGGAGTGAAGGCCGGCCTCGAGCTCGGGCTGCTGGCGTTGGGCTGCCATGATAAGGCACGGAGGGAGCAGATCTGACGGCACGGAAGGCCACGAAGGAGGCGAGAGCGCTGGCGGCCGGAGATCAGGCACGCAGAGACGCGGGCCGGCTGGAAAGTGTGCGGGCCGAAGGCGGCCTACTCGAGCACGAGAAGGCGCGGAGAGCGAAGATCCGGCGAGCGGCCGGCAAGATGCACGAACAAGATCGACGAAGATGAGTCGACCGACGTCAGAAGAACAAACGGCGCAAGTGCAACGCAAAAAAATAACCTAACTTGGCTCTGATACCATGTTATTAATAGTTTGGCTCTGATACCATGTTATTAATAGCACTTGTATTCAACATGAGGCCAATGGGCCAGTATATATACATGTACAAGAGGGTATAGAAGGAAAGCCTATATATGGCAATATCTATACAAGGCAAACAATCTCTATATAGGGCATGGTTATCACGGCGCCCCGGCGAGGCGAGTCGCCTCCGGGGCGCCTGGACGCCTAGGCGCCTCGCCTAGGCGCCTAGGCGAGGATTAGGCGACAAATAAAATCATTTAAAACTGTATTTCTCTCAAATTCAGCCAATAAGAGTAGGCCCAAACCAACCGAGCACCCAAAATCCTCTTCTTCTCAAATTTCACCACGAGCCACCCATCCCCTCTCCTCTCTTCTCTCACCATTGCCGAGCCACCCATCCCCTCTCCTCTCTTCCTCTCCTCCGGTCCCTCTCCCCACCCGATGGCAAAGTGCCGCCGCCTCCACTCCTCCTCTCCCTCTCCTCTCCCCATCCGATCCGTTCGTTGCCGCCGCCTCCACTCCCTCTCTCGCTCCGTCCCTCCCGGTCCATTCGGCGCCGCTCCCTCTCCCCGAGCCGCCCGTGTTTGGCGACTCGGCGTGGCGACGCAGAGGCCGGCGGTGGAGGCGTCTGAAGGGAGGCGGAGTTAAGCGGCGCCAGCAGCGAGCTCCTTGCCCTCTCTGCATGCGCCAAGTATTCCTTCTTCCGCGCCTCCTTCCGGCCAGCGAGGCGACCGCCATGGCGGGCAACATTGGCGGCCGGGCGCCTAGGCGGCGACTAGGCGTCGCCTAGGCGACGCCGTGATAACCATGATATAGGGCAACTAGCAATCTATTATATAAGGTAACAAGGATCCTGTCTAACAGTGCTTACGTTTTCTTTTGTGAACGATTAAGTATACCCATTTCAAACATATTTGGATTAAATATACATGTGCCAAACACATTTTTAATGTACCCATTTCACACACATTTTAAATATGCTCTTTCAAACACATTTCAAACAAATTTGTATCAAATATACACATTTTAAATACATTTTCAAATACCTGAAATAAAAGAAGGTTACAACGTTCTAAACACATTTCGAGTATACACATTTTGAAATACGTTTTGATCAACAATGTTTCAAACACATTTGGATTAAACATACACATTCCAAACACATTTTAAAAATTCTTATTTCAAACACGTTTTTAATACATTTGGATCAAATATATACGTTTCAAACACATTTTAAATATGTTTGGATCAAATATATATGTTTCAAACATGTTTTAAATATACTCCGTTTCAAACATGTTTGGATTTAGTGCTCGCTATAAAAAAACCACAATAATGTAAGAATCTGCATTTAAGTGATGGCTTGGCATGATTTTACTGCTTGCACGAAAAAGGCATTAGCCATGCAGAGAGGCAGGATGTTTGGATGGACACGCATGATGACGAGGACGCGGAGACACCAGGGCAAGAATGGATTTCCCTTCTACTTAAAGAACACATGTTCGCAATATCTGTTTTCATATCTAAATTTCCTGCCTCTTTTTCATGAAACTAAAATTCAACATTGGCACTGGCCTTTATGTTAGATAAGGTCTACAGTCTCTCCTAGTATGCATAGTGACATGTTGACAGCCTGATCGATGCACTAAGCAGCAGTTGGCTGCTTAGTGCTGCTTAGAGTAAACGAGTCTAAGCACTAAACTTTTTTACTTCATCTTTTCTGTTCTTTTACAGGCAAGTTTTTTTAGTCATTGAAATTTGCTTGAAGTAACTGCAAGAGTTATTTCAGGAAAGTTCTGTAATGATACCAGTGCCAAATCAACATTGAATTGCACTATACACATTGTGTGAACAGTCTGAAGCCATCTGGGATCACATAGACATATTCGGTAGATCAGTACATGATTAGTTGGTTTAGTTTGACCGAAGTTTTGATATGGGGCCAAAAGATTATTTTTACATGTACATGGTCAGTGGAGATGCCGAAGAGAGGTGAGAAACAGCTAGTGTCATGGCACAGAATGAGGGGCGAGCCATGTCATCCCATGGGTGTCTTTGACCCAAAACTACTCCCATGTATACTATTCATACCTTGAAAGATGACTTTTTTTTTCTTACCACATGGAATGGTTTACAAGGATTAAACTTGTTCTCATAGTAACTTTCGAAGTGAAAATTGTACTTTTGTACTTCAAATTAACATGTATCATATCATATGTGTTCTCTATACTCCCTTCAGTCACAAATATATGTCGTTTTGGACATCGACACGGTCCCCAAAAAGCAACTTTGATCACTACTTTATATTGCAATATATTATACAACCCAATAAAATTATAATATTATGAAAGTACTTTTCGAGACAAATTTTTATATATGATTTTCATGTATCCAATCAAAATATTTTAAAACATATTGATAGTCAAAGTTTTGAAAGTTTGAGTGCACGCAATCTAAAACGACATATATTTGTGACTAGAGGGAGTATGTGTTACCAATGACACATAAATTATTTATCAAAATTGCTGAAGCATTAATCAATATACGCATCCTAAGTTCTAGTACTAGTCTGTACTGAGTCTAAAAGAAAATTTAACTTAATGCTTTTGCATCGAATCAGTCAACAAAAGCTGGAAGGTAGAAAGAACATTAGTTAGCATCATTATACTTTTCCTTATTTTCCATCGTCTTGTGCTTTAATTATTTAATGATATTATTATTTACTTCCTTGTTTGTATGAAGTGCAAAATCCATATTAACCCAGTACAGTCATTGGTAGCCTATTGCCTAGTCAAAGGTAATAATAGATATTAACCATTCGATCACACAAAATCAACGGTTCATATTAGTGTGGGTGTGCTGTAAACTTTCCTCGAAAGATAAATTGTCAAAATGAAATGTTTGATTTACAGTAAGTAATATATGGAAAAGACTACTTCACATAATAAAGCAAATAGTGGGAACTTACTTCTTCTCGAATCTTTTGTAATATAGGTGCACTACGCCTTGGAATGCCACCACCCTGTCAGTTGGATGAAAAGAAGGCAGATCAGTAAGTAGGATAAAGCAGAAAAGTCATTCCAATGCAAAGAGAGCCATTTAGTAAAAATGATCAATAGCTGAACTTGAAATTATCGATATAATATGAATCAAGTAAAATAATGTCCAATTCATGAAAATTAGCTGAATGGAGGAAATACCAAACCATATTGAAAGATTCGCTTTAGCGCTTCATCCAGGTGCTGCTCATCACCATATCTATAACGTGTAACATCACTCCTGACCTAGAGGTAAGCAAAGCTGCAAGATTAACAAATTGTACTGTAGATGTTTGCATTGTCTTAACTCCAAGTTAAAATTAAACAAATAGGCATTGAAACTTAGTAAAGCAAACATTCTTCCAGAAATATCACAACTAGAAACTTGCAATGATTCAGGTTTGACCTGTCTACAGGAAAAAAGAATTATATTGTCAGGTCAATCACAATATTCTTGACTTCTTTCGTGCAAATATATGATATTATTATTTTTTAAAAAGGACAAAGCTAGCTCTAGTGAAAGAGCGTTAAAAGGTAAAACATTATTGGCAAAGCACAGACTGAACCATTATGTTTGTGGTGATAATTCCTCATTAGTATTGATTATGGTGTGATTATGTATGCAGTCTGCTTTAATCATTGGTCTAAGTACCAATGTGCACCTGTATCAGAATCCAGCAGATCAATAGGATGTCATCAATTGTTCAACTATAGTTTCGGCTCAAGTGCATATAAAGCTCTGGCTGCATCAACTAATTATTGTATCAAGATTGTGCATATAATAAGGGATTGCCTATATCAGTATAATGCATCATGAAGGGAAATAATCATGTGTAAATGGTAGAACTTGTTTTGAAGGAGAATAATTGATAGCACTTCAATAGAGGAAAACTTGATCAAGGAGTCATCTCTTTGCCTTCCATGTAGCTTGCTCGAAATTAACTAAGAATCTAAGTGTTCCTCTTTTTTCTTTAATAGCCAAGATCAAAATGTATGAGATCATGCTGCATTTTGATGTAGAATGATAAATTATGCAGATGGAAGCAGATTCTTATAAAAAAAAATACACTATGTAAATGTCAAGTCATTAATCGTAAATACTTAAACTATGTAAATGTCAGTATTTTCTTTTCCAAATCCACAAATTCTAGAATAACTTAGTATTATTATTCCCTAACACCAGTATTTAGACATATCCTTCTCTTAAATTTTTTAACATTTAACGCCTCCTTTCAATTCCCACTCATGGTTAGAACTCTTCTATCAGCAAATTACTCATAACGCAGCCTAATTTTCCTATGAATGAGATGGGAATAGGATTAATACATATCACATCAAACATAAATAGTTACATTTGGGAAGATGTAGCAGAAGAGTCGATTGTGTGTCCTAGAGCACATAAATGAATATTACCTGATTGAGGATAGGGGTAGCACACTTTTCTCTTAGAGCAAGAGCATCAGAATAGGTTATGCACGGCACCGGTTTCAGTTCAGCATACTGCATGTAGACAATTCGGTAATCAAAAGTTCAAAACATACTGCAACAAAGAAACTGAGGAATGAGAACCTTCAACCTAAACTCCTAAAGAATGACCACTCAATTGAGTAAACTGAAACGTGGGACTTATTGTCATGTACGAAACAACAAGGTGCAAATTGTAGGAAAGGCCAATGACTGCGAAAGGCACTCGCAGAGACTGGAACTAACAGGCACCTTCCTGAAGATGTCTTCCACTAATTATTAAGGAAAACAAAACAAAACATATACAGTGTGTCTTCAGATGCCAAATGCCTCCTGCACATGTAACATAGAGGAGAGTTCATGCCTTCAAGGCCATGCCGATGATTGTGAGGGGAAATCCGTAGGTTAGCATCAGAGCCGACCACTCTGAACCGGGAAGAAGGTTGAAATACGCCCCAAATCCGTACCTGAGAAGCAAGAACACATCAGCCACACCTGCAATTTTCAGGCAAAGCATCCTGAATCTCTTCGATTGGCACAACAAGATTGCACAATCTGAGCTTACGACAAGAGGGTGCCGCCGACCCCTAGCCCAATCACACCAAAGGACACCTGCAGATAGTGAGGAAATTCAGCACCAAACGCTCGTCACGTCCCAACAAACGGCGCTACCGCTTGCTTGTTGCTGCTACCTTTCAGGAACCAAGAAAGCACCTGGACCGCTCACCTTGGCGAGGGAGAACTCGTCGTCGGGGACGACGGCCCTGCCGCGGGTCGACGACGCGGGCGACGGCGGCGGCGAAGAATCGACCGCTCGGACCGGCGCGACGGCGCTACTTGGCCGGCAGGGCAAAAGGGATACATGGCTCGCCAGGCGGCGCGGGGAGGCCGGCGACGGGAGCGCGGCTAGCGCCCGGACCACGTGCGCCGTGCACTGCACAGACATCTCCGTCTCTCTCCCTCCGCCGCAAGCCAGAGAAGTACTACTAGCGTGTGATTCTCGAGGATTTTTCGTTCCTGCGAAGTGACTGTCTTTCCCGGAGATTTAGGTGGGAGTGGGAAGCAGAGGAGATGGTGGCTAGTGTTTTGGCGCGTGGAGAGGACAGAGAACGAGTGGATCACCCATTTCACGCGGACGAACGGAGGCCAGAAACCAAATAGCACGGTTTCCAGAGTTATTAACTTATTTATTTTCTCAACCTCGGATAATCGTCACTCGTTGTTTTGAGTTTTGACTAGTATAATGACTTGTCTTTCGGTTTCCTTTTCCCAGCACGTAATATATGGTTTTTTCCTTTTCTAGAACGTTTGTTTCCTTTTCCCTAATTCCAGGATATTTGTTTTTTTTTCCTTGAGATGATGCTGGAGGTAGGGGGAGATCTGTTGTGGGTCACAGGGGTGAGTTAGACATATTAAACAATAGCCATCGGATGTGGGTGAGTAAAGTTGAGGAAAGATCTGAGAGGTTAATTTTGATGGAGGCAAGTTTCTGAAGACGTTTCGTTAGGTGTACGAAGGTTGGATCATCTCTAGTGGGGTGCATTATTTGGGGTGGACGTAGAAAAGAATGCTTAGATGCATTATAAAGGGGTATAGACTAGCGGATAGTGTCGTTTTCCAAACAGCAATGATTTCAATAATATACTCCATGAAAAACATATCAGTATCATTTTCAGATATCAAAATTGAAAAAGATAGACGCATGTGTATTAATGACACCTGAGTATTATAGGTGTGTTCCACGGTAAGCATGAACGTTGTTCGATTTTCCCCAACAGGCCGATATGCAGAGCATACTCCATGAAGGGAGACACATCTTCACAGGCATTTCAGAACCGTACAATTTAGGACAAGCACAGCAATAGTCTTATAGCAGTTCAAATGGATCAGACATAACTGATATATTGTCATATCTGAATTATAAAGATATATAAATAACTGTGATGGATAATCTCGTTGGGAGTTTAATTCCATCTTGTTCATTGCCTCCTCATCTTGTTGCTCATATCAGCATCCTCGACAGGCTTCAGGATGTAGTCCTTAGCTCCTCCATCCAAGGATTCAAATTCCGTGTTCGGATAAAATACCGTCTAGGACCGGAATCCGAAATTTCAGCGAAATTCAGATATTTCGGACAAATCTCGTTCGAAATTCAAAAACCAAAATTCAAATCCGGTTCGTTTTGTACCGAGAAAAAACGAAATTCGCCGAAATATACCGAAATTTCGGGTGAAATACCCGAAATTTTGGCATTTTTGCAATGGAAAAAAAATGGGTCAAACGATGTCGAAAATTTTTTAAATTTTTTTTGGAGAGTCCTGACATACAGCTGATATTTCCATAAACATTTCAGATTATTCTGAAGTTTTAGAATTTTCAAAAATTCAAACATTGCTACTGTCCTGATAAAACACTGACCGGCAATTTTGAACCGAATGCAAAATGGTTCAAACCACGTTATAAACATTTGAAAATTTATTTGCATGGTTATGATGTATCTGTAATGCTCTCATAAAATTTCAGATGATGATCAAACTGTATGAATTTTTTAAAATTCGAACAGTACTACTGCCCTGTTAAAAGGCTTACGGGTAAACTTGAACAAAATGAAACATTATCTAAACCATGTTAAAAACTTTTGAAATTTTTTGTGGATAGTCCTGATGTAACATTAATATTGATTTAAAATTTTTAGATGATGATCATTCTCAAATAATGTTTTAAAATTCAGACAGTGCTACGTCCTGATAAAAGCCTGATGATCAATACATAGATTTCCTTTAGCAATAAAAAAAGTTTAAAATTTTTGAAAATTTTACAGAAGGGTGATAAGGAATTTCTTAATATCTCATAAAATTTATGAATTATGATCACACACCAGTTAATTTATAAAATTCTTACAAGGCACAGTACCATTTATGTTCTTTTCTTTTTGATTTTTGAAATATAATATAACAAACGAAGTTCAATGCTTACATAGATTTTATTGACCAAACAAACAAAGTTGAAATTTTTTAAAACTTTTATATAATGGTACTATGGCAATTATTAATCTCTCAAAAAACATTTAGATCATAATCACACTCAAGAAAATTTATAAAATTCTGACAATGTAACTGTCCCAATTATGTTCATTAAGTTTTTGATTTTTTAAGGATAAAAAATTAAGTTAAATTATTTTTAAAATTTTCATGTATGATACTAAGATACTAAAAATAGTACTATAAAATTTTCAACTCATTATCAAGCTTGTACAATTTTATAAAAATCTGATAGTGTTTCTGCCAAAATTTTAAAATGTCTCAAAAATTCGGTTTTTCAACAAATTTTCATAGGAGATGACTTTCCTAAGGTTTATTGGAACAAATCCGGCCTCAAAAGATTTAAAACCGACCAAAAAACATGAAATTTCGGCGAAATTTCGCTAAGAAAAATGAAATTTCGGCTTACTATAGCAATTTCAAATTTTTTAAATTTTTTTTATCCGACCGGCAGTTTAGATTTCGGGGTGGTCCAAAATCCGAAATTTCACCGAAATTCGACAAAATTTTGAACCCTGCCTCCATCCAAGCACCTATACACACAAACACAGAGAATAGAAGATAAGACTTACTTTTTGATGCTTTCATATATGTTGTCAGAGGATGCAATTGTTAGATATTTAGGCAGAATTCGGTATATTATAATCCAGAAATTTAGTAAAATAAACATGACATATACGTGTGATTCTATGATTCCAATTGCAGCAATAGCAACACACAAAGTTACTAAAGCAAAGTTCAGAGTTTTAGAGATATACCTAGGGACAGGACCAGTGCTGGAGGCACCGGTGGTGTCGTTCTGATCAGTCATCATGATCAGCTGCTCGAAGTAGTCGATCAAAGTCGGTGCAGGAAGATGTTGACGCAGTGCAGTCCCGCGAACAATTCTCGAACCAGGAAGAAGACGAACAATAGCGAGCAGTCGCGCAGATGTGCGCTCCACAAAAACCTGATCGCCCGCCTATCCGTGCAGACAATCGCAGCGGACGTGGTTTCGGAGGCTTGCTCTCCCAGAGCCTATGCACGCAGGCGTGTGGGATGGAGATGTTGAAGCAGCAGCAACAGGAAACGTGTGGTGGTTTGGTTCTGGTTTGTGAGCACACCGAAGATAGAGGAGAGGCCCTCCTTATATATGTAGGCGTTAGAAGAAGAGGAAAGGCCAAAAGCCACCATGATGAGCCACCAGAAGATGAAGTGCCAAGAGACACTGTCATAATGAGCCATCAGAAGATGAAGTGCTAAGAGACGCCGTCATAACGAGACACCAGAAGCCTAAAAGCCAGGAGTCACCATTATGGCCGGCTTCCACCAGTGGTCATTACTTCAGGCAGCAAAACCATGCACCGCACAAGCACAGCGCAGCGCGTCACGTTGCGGCTCGGCTCTGCCGCAGCGCGCGCGTGTGGCTCGCCTTACTCCTTTTCAACCTCACAACAGGTGTAGATGAGATCCACCTATTTAAGTTGAGTAAAACTCCTCTAGACTTCCCATGTGGTATTATTCCACCTAGCATTAATTGCGGGCTTGGGATTTCCTTGTTTTATTATTGGAAAATGGGCAAGCCCAATTTATATCCAACAACCCTCACCAAATGCCAAGACACACAAGAAATGCTCTCAGTTCCACTGTTGTTTGATATACCAGTATTTTGATGGAGACTGTTAAGTTGAACATCCACCTAGGGCAGAGGCTAAACTCATCCACAACTGAACAATGGACTAAGTCTTGAATTGTCAGTCTTGTGTGAACAAGCTTCACCTAAGCCCTCTACTGATACTAGGCTGCCAGAAGTATCCCCGCGGTTTGGAGCATATAAGTCAAACTCTTGGCCTTTTCATGAGTATCTAGAGATCATCCAATCTCATAGAATGTGACTAGCATTCGAACTCACATAGGTGTGATCCTCATAAGATGTTCTGCAGGACAACATCTATGCTTAAGTAAGCCACTCGGATCACATTAAGGAATAAACCAACCTGCCATGCAAAATAGAAGAAAAATGCATCTCCAACGGAATGAGCCTTTTACAAAGGTTCTCTTCCCTCAGTCAACCAATAGCTTGTTTTGCCATTCTACTTCACGGGATCTCCGATCACATAGAACAGGTTACCACTATGACTGACTCATGTGGGTCTCAAGCCCAATTCCCTTAATGCATTATCTATCACATTACGTGAAAGATCCTTTGTGAATTGATCTGCCAGATTCTTAGCCGTCTGGATATAATCCAAGGCTATTACTCCGGAGTTTCTCATTTTCCTGACAGACTTCAAACGCCTCTTTACATGCCTCGACGACTTCATGTTGTCCTTAGAACTGTTTACCTTGACAATCACTGTTTGATTATCACAGTTCATTAGGATAGCCGGTATCGATTTTTCAACAACCGGTAAATCCATTAGGAGTTCACGAAGCCACTCAGCCTCAACAGTGGCGGTGTCTAATGCTATAATTTCTGCTTCCATTATTGACCTCGTTAAGATGGTCTACTTGCAAGACTTCTATGAAACAGAGCCACCTCCAAATGTGAACACATATCCACTTGTGGCTTTTATCTCATCAGCATCAGATATCCAATTAGAATCACTGTAACCCTCTAGTACTCTTGGGTACCCGGTATAGTGAATACCAAGACTCATAGTACCATGTAGATAGCGCATCACCCTTTCAAGAGCATGCCAATGATCATCTCCCGGGTTTGAGACTAACTGGCTCAGTTTGCTGATAGCAAATAAGATGTCAGGCCTCGTAGCACTAGCGAAGTACATAAGAGAACCAATTATCTGAGAATATCTCAATTGATCTCTTGTTATCCTTTTTTTTTCCGTAGAATCACACTAGCATCATAAGGTGTTGGAGCTGACTTGCAGTCACTAAAACCAAAGCGACTCAAGACCTTTTCCACATAGTGGGATTGCAAAAGTGTAACCCCACCATCACCTTCTCTCACTAGCTTTATGTTTAGGATAACATCAACTTTTCCCAGATCTTTCATCTCAAAGCTTTTGGACAAAAAGTCCTTGACTTCCTTAATCTCATTAAGACTAGTCCCAAAGATCAATATGTCATCGACATATAAGCACAAAATCACTCTCTCGCCCCCACCAAGCGATAGTACACACATTTGTCAGCTTCGTTCACAACAAAGCCAGCAGATGTCAAAGTCCTATCGAACTTCTCATGCCATTGCTTAGGTGCTTGTTTAAGACCATATAGAGATTTCAACAATTTACACACCATACCTTCTTAACCTTTTGCTACAAACCCATCTGGCTGATCCATATAGATCTCCTCATCTAACTCTCCATTTAGGAAAGCTGTCTTAATGTCCATCTGATGAACGAGAAGACCATGGGACGCTACCAGAGAAAGTAGCACTCGAATGTGGTCAATCGAGCAACAGGTGAGTAAATATCGAAGAAATCCTCTCCTTTCTGGGTATAACCCTTAGCCACAAGTCTTGCCTTGTACTTTTCAATCGTACCATCAGGCCTAAGATTTTTCTTGAACACCCACTTGCACCTTACAGGTTTGCACCCATAAGGTCGTTCGACAACCTCCCAAGTTCCATTAGACATAATAGAATCTATTTCACTCCGTACTACTTCCTTCCAATAGTCAGCATCAGGAGATGAATATGCCTCTTCAATGGTTCTTGGAGTGTCGTCCACGAGGTATACAATGAAATCTTCACCAAAGGACTTTGTAGTCCTCTGTCTCTTGCTCCTTCTAGGAGCTTCATTGTCATCCTTCTCAGGATTTTCTACAAGTGTTTGTTTATCAAGTTCTATCGAAACAAATGGTTCGAGAGACAACAATGATTCTTCACTAGAAATGTTAGGCATCTCTCTTATAGGAAACACATCCTCAAAAAATGTACCATCTCTGGACTCGATAATTGTACCAACATGCATGTCAAGTACTCCAGATTTTACTATTAAGAACCTATATCCCACACTGTGAAACATATAACCAATAAAGACACAATCCACGGTTTTTGGTCCAAGCTTACGTTTCTTAGTTATTGGCACATTAACCTTGGCCAAACAACCCCAAGTTCGCAAGTACGAGAGATTTAATCTTTTCTTTTCCCATTCCTCGAATGGTGCTGTTTCTTTATTCTTTGAAGGAACTCTGTTCAGGACATGACTCGCTATCAATATAGCCTCACCCCACCATTCTTTGGAAAGTCCCACAGTCTCTAACATGGCGTTAACCAAATCAGTTAGAGTGTGGTTCTTTCTTTCGGCAATCCCATTTGATTGAGGTGAATATGGAGGTGTCCTCTCATGAACTATACCATGTTCCTCGCAAAATGAAGCAAACTCATTTGAAAAGTATTCTCCACCACGATCCGACCTTACCCGCTTGATCTTTCTCTCAAGTTGGTTTTCTACTTTAGCTTTATAGATCTTAAAAAATGCAACGCTTCATCTTTTGTTTTTAGAAGATACACATAGCAAAATCTAGTGCAATCGTCAATCAACATCATGAAGTACCTCTTACCACCTTTAGTCAACACACCGTTCATCTCGCTCAAATCGGAATGAAAAAGTTCTAATGGTGCCAAGTCCCTCGCTTCCGCAGCCTTGTGAGGCTTGCGAGGTTGATTCGATTGCACACACACATGGCACTTAGAACCTTTGACCAAAGTGAATTTCGGGATTAAACTCAAACTTTCTAGCCGCATCATAGAACCAAAATTAACATGACAAAGTCGTGAATGCCAAACATTAGACTCATCAATATTACTAACACGGTTCACAAGGTTATTACACATATCAGACAAAGACAAGCGGAACAAGCCTCCACTATCATAATCTTTTCCAACAAAGGTTCCAAACTTAGACAATACACATTTATTTGATTCAAAGACTAATTTGTAGCCATCTCTACACAGTAGAGAGCCACTGATGAGATTCTTCTTGATAGATGGGACATGCTGCATGTTCCTCAGCTGCACGATCTTTCCCGAAGTAAGCTTCAGATCGATCGAACCAACACCAAGTACACGAGCATGTGATCCGTTTCTCATCAACAAGGAGCCAGCCCCGCCGACCTGATAAGATGAAAACAAGGAGATGTCAGCACATACATGAATATTAGCACCTGTGTCAACCCACCACTCAGGTGAATGACAGACTGAAAGAACAGTAGGTAATGAATTACCATACCCCGACGTTCCAGCATCAGTCTCACCAATAATCATGTTTGCAGACTTTTTGTTCTGCTTCCATTTGCGATCCTTGCATTCATTGGCCCAATGTCCAGGCTCGCCGCAAACGAAGCAGTTACCCTTCTCCTTGTTCTTCTTCTTCTTAAAGGTGGTTGTTTGCTTAGTCTTTTTATTATTGTCTGGCTTGTTCTTATTTTTCTTGAAGTGGGAGGCACTGAAGTTTTTCTTCTACACCATATTGGCACTAGAAGACCCATCAACTCCTTTTCCGCGAGTGTCTTTTGCCCTTGCCTTCTCCTCAACATCCAGAGAACTAATGAGGTCAGCCACGCTAAACAAGAGTCTCTTATATTTTAGAGAAGTGGCAAAATCCCTCCAAGTAGGTGGCAGCTTAGCAATAATACATCCAGCCACAAACTTATCGGGTAACACACATAGGAAGTTCTCAAGCTCTTTCGCGAGCGACTGAATCTCATGAGCCTGTTTGACTACAGAACGGTCATCAACCATTTTGTAGTCATGAAACTGCTCCATGACGTACAGTTCACTACCTGCGTCAGAAACTCCGAATTTTGCCTCAAGCTCATCCCACATATCTTTACCAGATGGAAAAGACATGTAGACATCCAACAGGCTTTCAGCAAGAACGCTTATCACGGCACCTCGAAAGAGGTTATCAGCAGCCTCGAACGCTCTCTCCACATATGGAGAGAGTGTTCCTTCAGGCTTACCCTTTCCCACGTGATAGATGTTCATAGCTGTCAGCCAAAGGATCATCTTAGCGCGCCACCTTTTTTAATTCGCACCATCGAATACATTAGGTTTCAATGCAAAGAAGAAAGCCATGAACCTAAAAATGCCTATCAGGTTTTTGGATTGTTAGATATTTAGGCAGAATTCGGTACATTATAATCCAGAAATTCAGTAAAATAAACATGACATATACGTGTGATTCTATGATTCCAATTGCAGCAATAGCAACACACAAAGTTACTAAAGCAAAGTTCAAAGTTTTAGAGATATACCTAGGGATAGGACCAGTGCCGAAGGCATCGGTGGTGTCATTCTGATCAGTCGTCATGATCAGCTGCTTGAAGTAGTCGATCAAAGTCGGTGCAGGAAGATGTTGACGCAGTGCAGTCCCGCGAACAGTTCTCGAACCAGGAAGAAGACGAACAACAGCGAGCAGTCGCGCAGAGGTGCGCTCCCCAAAAACCTGATCGCCCGCCTATCCGTGCAGACAATCACAGCGGACGTGGTTTTGGATGCCTGCTCTCCCAGAGCCTGTGCGCGCAGGCATTTGGGATGGAGATGTTGAAGCAGCAGCAACAGGAAACGTGTGGTGGTTTGGTTCTGGTTTGTGAGCACACCGAAGATAGAGGAGAGGCCCTCCTTATATATGTAGGCGTCAGAAGAAGAGGAAAGGCCAAAAACCACCATGATGAGCCACCAGAAGATGAAGTGCCAAGAGATACCGTCATAATGAGCCACCAGAAGATGAAGTGCCAAGAGACGCCGTCATAACGAGCCACCAGAAGCCTAAAAGCCAAGAGTCACCATTATGGTCGGCTTCCACCAGTGGTCATTACTTCAGGCAGCAAAACCAGGCACCACACAAGCGCAGCGCGTCGTGTCGCGTTGCGGCTCGGCTCGGCTCAGCGGCGGCACGCGCGTGTGGCTGGCCTTACTCCTTTTCAACCTCACAACAGGTGTAGATGAGATCCACCTATTTAAGTTGAGTAAAACTCCTCTAGACTTCCCATATGGTATTATTCCACCTAGCATTAATTGCGGGCTTGGGATTTCCTTGTTTTATTATTGGAAAATGGGCAAGCCCAATTTATATCCAACAGTAATCACCCCAGGGAGGTGCTCCAGGTGAGTTGATTTTTAAATGCAAATAAATGAAATAAGGATTATTATATAACAAGATTTTCTAATAGTGATAGAACTTGGGTAAAATGTATGACATTTACAAAATGAAATGCAATTTGTGAGATGATTCTACCTTCACTTCCATAAGCAAGTCAAAGCCAATCATCTCTGGCATACACTAGTCACTGGCAATCATGTCCACATCATGTTCCCGTTTCCAAAGATGGCAAAGACAAATGCATGAGTGTAAATCATTTAAACAAACTTCAACCACTTTAAGAAGTAAGCATGTTCTAGTAGAATAAAGCTGATATAAACTACATAAAACTCCTAATTTAACGATTCCAAGAATTTCAATGATTCCTTAACTCGTAATGCTGTCACTGCAGACACCAAGCATCGAAACTAGCTAGTTGACAACAACAGAAAAGAATGGAAAGAAGGACAAAATACTTTATCATTAACTATATATGATATTATCATGCAAAAACTATTGATTACATATCATTTGTTACATAAATAGTTTCAATGCTTCAATGCAATTTCCTGTTGATTTAAACCACAAACAAAACTAGATGAAACCTGATCATCTTCCTTACATATTTTAGTAAATTTCTTTACTAGTAACATTGTGTAAGAACAAAGTGCTCATTGTACATATCCTAAATCACCATTATAATATTCTCTATTGGCAAGATTTAAATTCTTTAACTTTTTTACAAGAAAAGAGGAAATTTATAAGTCATCACACCTCAAATGTTTGAGCGTTTTAAGACCCTAGAAACAATAAAGCGATCAAGAAGGGTATCATCGACAACGAGAACATGAGAAGAACACCTATCATGACCTCCTCAGTAGCCCCTTTGGGATGTTTCCAACCTTATAGGTTGACATTTCAAACATTTGATCTAAAGTTGTAGTTTACAAAGTTGCTGAGGGAGATGAAGCTACAATAGATGCATCTATAGTGAGTAATGACGATATGTCTAAGATATGAAATCAATGAACATATGACAAATCTGGCAGTCATATCTCACCTGGTCAAAAGTCAGCATATCTTGCATAAATTTTATATCATATATGCTAAATACAGTTTTGCAGATTTGCCCGCCCTATTTTCTTGATTTTATTGAATATATAACAAATATGCAAATTAATATTACATTATTTTCATGTTCTCAATGCATCTACAATCAATAGCGGCCATTTTCTATTAATATACAAAAACCATTTATTTGCATGACTTGATCACAATGCCCGAGCTAGAAATTAATACAAAGAACGAGGTGTGTTGGAAGGCTGGTCTGGTAGGAGTTTTATTGTGCTCAAAGGGAGTTGAGCCTGTATGCATGCTGCAAACATGCGGTGGATGGGTTGCCCAAGAAAATGAAGGCATTGGGCCTAGGGTTTGAAGGGGGCATATAAGGTTTGGTGATTCGAGCCCCTCTTGAAGCCTGACAGCTTGGATAGTAGGTCCCTCGTTTTAGGATCTTTGTATAGCACTTAAAAAGGAGTAGGCGGTGATGGTTCGTCTGCCATTCTCCTCTTACAAAATGGAGCCTCCCAAAATATGAGCCAGGAGTTCCTCGCGCTATTTATTCTCATGAAATCGGGTGAAAAATCATGTGGAGGTCTATCCAGATTTGTGATGAGTTATTGAAAGTGTTTGAGCATATGGTGCTTAAGTTTGAGTTTGTTTTGAATTCTATTTTGAATTTAAAGCAATTTGAGGTGTTGTTACGTCAAGGGTGACACTACCGACCATGTAGGAGCAGTAGTGCAGACCAAGCGGCACTACCGGCCTGGGATGGTGGTATTACCAGGGGTGCGGTACTACAAGTCTCCAGTGACGGTAGTTATATTCCAAAGAGGGTTCTCTCAGGAATTCTCAGTGGGAGTGGAACTACTGGCTAACTAGGAGCGGTAGTACCGGGGGTGTGGTACTACCGGCTCTGGGTGGCGGTAGTGGCGACTTTACTACAAACTTGAGCTTAATGTTTTCATTAATTATTGATTAATGCATATTATTATGAACATTGATATGTGATGTGTTTCTTGTCTGTGTGGTTGCAGGACTGCGGGGCTAGTCATGGTGAGACGAAAGCGAGACCGGGACTAGGCTAGAAGAGCTGAGGTCCAGATGCGTTAAGGGACACCGAAAGATGATTGAGACCAAGAAGTGGTTGCAAGATGGGAAGACAAGGAACTGGAGCATGATGCACTAGTGATGGATATGGCGGGCAAAGGCATGAATCGGGACTAGGCTCAAGGAGGAGTTGAGGTCCAGAAAGATCAAGGAAGTCGATAGCCATAGTGAAGCGGTCAAGGACACGTGGTGCGACAAGTAACTTGGGCCCGTTTGCAAGCGAGGAAGGTTCGAAGGAGTCCGGATGCGTGATATGCTTGGCAGCAAGTTATTGGGACCACGTGCAAAACAATGAAGCATGGGCAATGCTTCGAGGAAAAGGAAGACCAGTCATTGGAGCAAATTGTTAGATTTATCCAATACCGGCGGACGAGGCGGTTTGGAAAACCGTGGCGGTGACCTAAGTGGTTTAGGTCATGCCAAAGTGCTTTTGACGTAAATTCGGGCTCGCATAGTGGATTTGGCATCAATGTAATAGCTGCTTTGAGAAGCGTGCTTATGTGAGTGGAAAATCTATTAAGAGTGTTGGGTTTTGGGTTAGTCCATGTAAATATGGAAGGTATCCACTTATTTGTCAAGGTCTAGGGTTAGGGTTACTTCCACTATATAAGGAGATGTAGAGGGAGGAGAAGCCTTCAAGTCTGTAGACTCTAGATTAGGGCTTCCACAAGATTTTGTTGTTATTGTGTGGGTGTGTGAGTGCTTCTTGAGAGTTTTGTCCTCAGATGAGAGGCTTTGTAATCATCCATCTTACTTTGAAATAAAGATCAAATTGTATTCAAGTTTTTGCCTCAAGTTTTGATCTTCTTCTTGCTTTACTCTTGATCTTTCTTGTGGTTTCTTTCTTGCTTGATCTTGTGCTGCCAAGGATGAATGATTGATAGATATATCATATGTAGATCATCTCTCAATCATCTAGGTAGGCCTCTCTTCTTGGTCATCCAAGTTTCTTCAAGAAACCGGTTTTTGGGTTAAGAAGAAAGATTTTGAGGTAGATCTTGATCTTGGACATTTTGGAGCAATTTATTTAGTGTCCTTGCTTGCCAGGACATGTCAGAGGTCATCTAGGATCATCTTGATCATTAAATCCTTATGAACAAGCTCAGGTTGAAGTTTTGGGTTTTGACCTGGTTTTGGTGCAACCTTCGGTATTTTTGAAAAAATGCAAAACTTTGACGCCAATGCTTTCAATTGAAGGTCGGAATTGGTTTCTAACATCCTTTGAAAGGTGCGTACAAAGTTTCACGAGTTTTGGATCATCCAATCAAAATCTACATCCTTTTTCGAATTTGAACTCATGCTAAAAATACTATTGATTGCCCTATTTGTACTGTTCATCCGACACTACAGCTATAGTAACCTGGTACTACTGATGTTACTGTTCATCCCGGTACTACCGGCCATCTAAGAATATTAGTGCTGCCCTAGAGTTGATTTTCTCTTAAAATTTGTTCTTCTTCGCATATTTGACCTTCAGAGCCTTTAGCTTGGTTCTTTGGAGGTAAATTTTGATTTGTGATCATTCACCCCCCTCTGATTGCCATTTCTGGTCCTTCAATTGGTATCAGAGCTCAGTTTTGCTCTCTTTAGATCTTGACCAGTCTCAAGAGCCATAGCATCGGACAAATATTCTACCAAGCCTCCAATCTTTTCTAGGGTGGATTATCCTTTTTAGAAATCCAGGATAGAGTCATACATCACTGTCCAGAGTTTCATAATATGGTAGAAGGTGAAGCTCCCGTATGCTGTTCCTGTCGACGAGAACGTTAATGCAGCGAATATGGTTGACGTCAAGGCAAATGCTAAGGCAAGGAACATCCTCATCAGGGGCTTAGCCACAGTGAGTATGATCGGATCTCCCACTTACAATCTACACACTAGATTTAGGTGATCCTCGATGCTTACCATGAGGACACCACCCAATTCAAGACATTGAGGAAAGATCAGTACATGTGTGACCACAACAAATTTGAGCAGCACGTTGGGGAGTCCTTGGACAGCTACTTTGGTCATTTCACGAAGATCCTGAGCGACCATCAAGTAGTTGGTACCACATACCCTGACTCGGATAATGCTCAGCATTTTCTAACAGTAATCGATCTTCGAGGTTGGGAGATGAAGGTGTCCTCCATCAAGGACATAACAGACTTGTCGACGATCGGGACCGTCAACCGCAAATAAGGGGGAAATGATCGTGCAAAGGGGCGAGGCCCAAAGTCATGTTCGTTCGAGGGAGAAGAACAAGCGAACAAGGGACACAGCGTTTATACTGGTTCGAGCCCCCTGGGTCGGGTAATAGCTCTACTCCAGTCTTGCCCGTAGGCGAAAGGTGACTAAAAGGCTCCTCGGGGAGGATGAACAGGGAGCTCGACCTCGGGACCACTTGGGGGCGGTGGTCGAGGAGAGCTCGGCGAGGTGGTATAGCGTATGAGCGTGTATCGTGTTTCTTGTTGCATTTTTCATTGTGTCTTGGTACTGCCTCCTTGTGTTTTTCGTGTTGCCGTTCTCTCCTCCCTTTTCGGGTCGGGGTAGCTCAGCGCTTTATAGGCCCCCGGGTGTTGATCTTGAGTGTTGACGTCGGGGCGATGCCTGTGAGCCTGACGGGGGTAGTTAACTCTAGTTCCCACGCAGGGGATATGACAGGAGCGACTGGCCCTGGTTCCCACGCAGGGGATATGAAAGGAGTTGCTGGGCCCTAGTTCTCACGCAGGGGATTTAGACAAGTGTTGCTGAGCCCTAGTTCCCACGCAGGGGAGAGAGGTCATGCTAGAAAAAAGGAATACTATGCTGGAGATTGGATTGAAGGCGCCGAGGTCGGGGAGGCTTGCGGGGCCAGCACGGACCCGAGGACAGCCTTGCCCGAGCTCGGGACAATCCTTCGAACTCGGGGATGCCTCTGCCCGAAATCGGGAACAAGCCTCTCGAGCTCGGGGAAAGAGCCCTAAAGCACCGGGGGGGGCCCGGACACGTGTCAGGATGACCGATCCCCGACAACCAGCCCCCGAGGCTCAAGAAACGGTCTGAGACCTCAGGCGTTCTTGAGTTGAAGTCTTCTTTGAGGAGGTATCATCACCTCGGTCGAGCTCGAGAATTCCTGAGCTCCTTTCAGGATCCGACGAAGGCCTTTTCTACGTGGTCGTTCTTGGAGATATTCGAGCTTCAGCGCTTCATCACTAAGCGGGCTTGAGGGCGTCTGGGACGTTCGGGCTTCTCTGCTGCTCGGGTCACGTGGGTGGAGAAGTCAGATGGTCGGGCTAGTGGGCGTTGAAGAGACGCGTCTGTACAAGGCTTTTGAAAGGCCACGATGCCTTGGTTACCGCCCACTGGCTGCGGGCGCGCCTTTTGAGGCAACAATAATATCGGCAGTCGAGGCGTCTTTAAAACCGGGACCCGGCATCCTTAGAAGCCTTTCTTCCCCATTGCTCACGCTCTCTGCCCTTTGCTTCCTGCTCATTTGCGCTGTCGCGGCTACCCTCCTTCTCTGATTCCACCCCTCCAACTCCATGGCGAAGTTCAGGAAGAGCACCCTCACCGTGGACCGGATGAAGGACATGGAGACCTTGGGGCTACTGGACCCGTTCACCTGGCGACTCCCAGCCGGGGAGAACGTGCCGCAGCCTCGAGAAGGCGAGGTCGTGAGCACGGAGCAGTACATGCACTTCGGGCTGCGAACCCTGGAGAGCGGCTTCTTGACTGCGGTCCTCGCGTAGTGCGAGATCGAGCTCGTGAACCTGGTACCGATTCTCTTCTCCACCTCTCCATCTTTGCTCATATTTGTGAGGGGTTCTTGGGCATCCTTCCCACCCCCTCGTTGTTCTTTCACTTCTATTCCTTGTCCCGCACCGCAAAGGACCCTATCGTCGGGTGCCTCTATTTTTGGCTGCGAGCTGGACTCCCTTGTTCCTTTCTCCAGATCCTGACCCGGGACTCGCTCGGGCCGTGGTCGGAGAAATGGTTCTACTTGAAGAAGGGTGAGGGGAGCGACCTCGCCTACCATGGCGCCACGGTGGACGGCAAGCGGGAGACCCCGGAGCCCGAGGACTCGGCGGCTGTCACCCTCATCCACATCTGCGCGACGTGCGGGTTGAAGGGGCAGGCAGTTGTTTACGACTACCTGCGGAACCAGGTGTTTCCTCTTCGAAAGAGGCTGCACCCTTTCTTCGAGATCACCGGGAAGCACGACATCACCCGGGAAGGTCCCGAAGGTAAGCGTAGCTTAGCCTCAAACTCCTCCGTGCCCGATCAAAGCTTTCTTGCTTTTAATCGTTTCTTTCGGCCTCTCGCAGCACTGAAGGCGGCCTGGATTGCCTCGAGGATGCAGGAGATCTTTGGGAAGGCCACCACTACCTACGACCTCGGCGGCGATGTCCCCAAGAATATTTTGGGGCGGAGCAGCGAGGTAACGCCCCTTGCCTTGACTTTGGCCCTGAGAGTTCGGGCCTAGGTGCTAACCATGACGAGCTCGTGCAGGGGACCCAGGAGCTCCGGGACACGGCCAAGCAAATGCTGCCGCTACCCGGGCTAAGCAAGGGCAAGAAGGGGGGCAAGAGGCCGGCCCCGGATGTCCCGAAGCCGGTCGCCAAGAAGCCCCACATCGAGTGGGGCAATCGGGCCGTGGTAAGTTGAATGCCTCACGCTCGGGCGCACTCGAGCTCGAGGTCGCTTCTTTGATGCTTCCTTTCAGCCTTTCCTTTACCGATCCTTGTTTTTCTGCTAGCAGCGAGAGGCGGCTGCCGCCGCGTGAGCCTCGGATGCGCAACCGGAGCAACGTCCCCTGACATTAAGCACCCGAGGGAGAAGTCTCCCCGCAGCCACCGCGGAGACGTCGCGTCAGGTGTGGTCTTCTTTCGCTTCCCGTCGTTCTGTTCCGCCGCGGCGCCCAAGCGTCCGAGGGGCACCGACCTTTCCTGTGGTCCAGGGCGAGGCCGAGGAGAAGGATGAGGACGACTTCCGCCTCGTGCCACGGTCCAGGGCGCGGCGAGTCCCGCTCGCCACGGCCGTTGAGGACGACTCGGCCGAGGAGGGCACGTCCGAGGCGGGCGCAGCCGAGGGGAGCGCGCCGAGGTCGGGTGGCCAAGGCAACGCCGCCGAGGAAAGCGCGCGCGCGGCGGGCGGTGCGATCGAGGCAGCTTCCGTGCGGTGTGCGCAAAAAGCGACGAAGGAGACCCCAGCCGACGCCACCTTGGGGTTCCGGCCGCGATCGAGGGCGAGCCCGGTCGGGTCGTCATCACGGGACGGGCGAGCTCGGCCGCCACCATCGTGGCCGACGCGGGTCGAGCCGAGATGTCTGGGGATGCCGGTGCAGCAGGCGGCGGGGGTCCACAGAGGAGGAGGCTCCTACGACTGCCGGGGGCGATGGCGCCATCGATCTGCGCAGTCTTTGGAGGACCGGCCGGCGGCGGAGGCGCGTTCGCCCTCAACTCGCCCTCTTTCTTCTCCTTTTCCTTTTAACCGTGGAGATATTCCTTGCTTCGCAGGATCGCGCCGATCTCCCGAGTGTACGGGTCGTCGGCGCGGCACGTGCTTTGCTTTCAGGCCCTCTGGGACGTGATCGAGGCCAACCAGAGGGACGCCGCCCGAGTCGAGGCGTCGGTGTGCCCGGTGAGGGGAGGTTGAGCGGTTGAAAGAGGCCCAAGCCCTCGAGCTCGCGCGAGCCGCTGAGGCCGGCGGGAGCGCTTGAGTCGGAGGTCGAGCGGAGCTCAACGTTGAGAGAGACCTCGCGCGCAACCTCTCATAGGGCTTTAAGGAGGAGCGGAAGAAGGCGGAGGAGACCCTCGCCCGCGTCCGGGAAAAGGCGCAGGTGGCCCTCGACGAGCACCGTGTGAGCGCGTCGGCGACGATCCAGCGCCTCGAGCTCGAGCTCTCTGGCTCTCGCTCGAGGGCGGAGGCTGCGCAGAAAGAGGCGCGGGAGCTCGGGCGCCTCAAGATCTCTTATGGCCCGTGAGGAGAGCTACGGATTGCGCTGCTCGTGCTTGAGGACTTTGTGATTGCGCGGAAGGAGGTGGAGGGCTCGCGTCCGCTGGAAGACTCCGCCGCCACAAGACGCAGAGGCGAAGACCGCCGCGTGAGGAGGCGGTTGGCCTTGAGCGCGCTCAAGAGCTCTTCGTCTCCGGGAAGGCCTCCGTCGAGCTCGAGGTCGAGGTAGCCGAGCTCAAGGCCAAGGCGATAGACGTCGAGGCGAAGGCGACTGAGCTCGAGGAGACGACGGCCGAGCTGGAGAAGAGGGCCACCGACGCCGAGGCGAAGGTGGCCGAAGCGGGCGCGAAGGCTGTGTCGTCCGAGGCGAGGGTCTTCGGGCTCGAGAAGAAGCTGGCCCGGGTGGCCCAGGCGGGGAAGGGTGCCTTGGCTCAGCTCCAGAGCAACCGTGACCGGGTCACTCAAGCCGAGGCCGAGGTGCTGGCGCTGCGGAGAAGGGTTTCCGACCTCGAGCAGGAAAAACTTGCTCGGGATATGTCTGTGGATTAGATAAATAGGTCAAGACATAGATAGGGGGCGGAATGTTCGCACCCCTTATAAAGACAATGTATTATATTGCCGCGATTTATAAAGATGCCTTTTTTAGAAGACTTAGCTTGTTTCAGAGGAGTCCGAGTAATGTCGGATTGCGATCGTGAGAGCAAAATAGCCGAGGTGTTTGCTTGGGTGAGTTATTGATCTCAACTCGAACCATCCGGATTAGGTTGATCGAGCCCGGGGACACTCGATGTCAGATTTAACCGAGGCTGAGCCCGAAATACTCGGGCTCTGGGCACAACTCGATCGCCGGCACGAAATACATCGCTCGGGCCAGTTTAGGCCGGATCTGCCTGCGAGCTCGAAATGCTTTGAGCTCGTGGGCTCCTCGAGGGCGGTTTAGAGACTCTAACCTAGCCGCAGCCCGCGGGGAATGGTCGGCTTATTGCGACTGCCGGTTTATCGCGACCGAGGTTAACCCCGATGGTGAATTTAGAAACTGCGACCTCCGAGCCTGGGAATGCGTCAGGCTCGGCGCCTCGAGGCGTTCAATGGTCGGCAGCACAGGGGAATAGCTGGCTCATTCTGATAAAGATCGTCTTACTGCGGCATCCGAGCCCGGGAATGCATCAGGCTCGGGGTATCCTCGAGGCGAACCTAGAGAACGCGACCTCCGGCGCTGCAAAACAAAACACACAAAATGCAAACATAGGCACCCCGAGGTCCGAGGGCTGCTCTGCGTGACCTCTGGTCCGGACCTGCGACGGGAGGAAGCTCTGTGGTGATGAGAATCGGCTTACATCAGTAGCGTCGACCTCCAGGAGGCGGTCCTTATGGTCACGCCGTGAGATCATATTGCTCGAGGCGCAAGTATCAATGGACAAGGGAGCAGACCTTACCTGTGCCTTTTAGGTCGAACTAGCTGCTTGGCCGTGGGGGAGCGGTCGGCTTATTGCGTCTGTCGGCTTATTGCGACCGGAGTCACCCCTATTTTAGAAACCGCGACCTCCGAGCCCGGGAATGCGTCAGGCCCGAGGCGCTTAACCGAGGTCGGACCTGGAAATGCATCAGGCCTTGGGCACAACTCTGACCGCGGCCGAAGTACATCACCTCGCACCGTGTTTAGGCCTCGGATCCAGCCCGACAAGCTTAGACATGCTCAAGCTCAGGACGGGCTCCCTCAGAGGGCGGTTTAGAAATTCGAACCTGGCCACTTGGCCACGGGGGAAAGGTCAGCTTATTGCGACTCCCGGCTTATCGCGACCGAGGTCATCCCCGGTGGTGAATTTAGAAACTACGACCTCCGAGCCCGGGAATGCATCAGGCTTGGGGCGCCCTGCGGGATGTTCAATGGTTGGCGGACGGGGAATGGTCGGCTTATCCCGATAACGATCGCCTTATCGCGACCTCCGAGCCCGATGCTCCATCAGGCTCGGTCATCCCCGAGGCGAACCTAGAGAACGTGACCCTCAGCGCTGCAAAACAGAACACGCATGGACGTCTCAAGGGGGAGCTCGCCGCGTGATCTTATGGTTCCCCTTATGGTCACGCCGCGAGGTCACGCCACTCGAGACATCCTATGGGAAAAGAAAGAACTTTCGGCCGAAAGAAAAGCAAAAGGAGCCCCGGGCCCGAGGTCTTCGAACGGTTTGATCTTCGACGGAAGGACCTGCAACTTGGGACCGTGGCCTGACGCCACGTCCCTCGAGAGGCAAAAAGAGGTTAGTATCAGAAACGAAGGAGAATCTTCATCATGAGGCCAGATCTGGGCTGGTTCGAAGTATGACGTCATAAAATTTGAAGACCCGGATGCCCCTGAAGCGGGGACGACCTCGAGCTCGATCCCTACGACAGGGGGAATGGTCGGCTTACTGTGATGAGAATCGGATTACTGCGCCTTTCGTCCCCCGGATGCCGATCCCTCGCGTCACAACCTTCAGACACATTCGCCTGAGACAGGGAAAATCATAAGAGGGAAAAGGAGACGATAAAGCAGCATAATTTAGCGTGAGGAAAAACTAGGCCGAGGCCCTTAGCTCGAAACCCTTACCGACGATGGTCCCGGGCACAGGCCCTGCGACGGGGGGATGGTCGGCTTACTGCGATGAGGATCAGCTTACCGCGTACTCGACCCCCGGAGGTGGACCACGGGACCATCGTGCTAGCTTGAGTAAGGGGCCTGAGGACCGAAACTCGAGTATCTCGAGGTCAGCGAGCCCCCGAGCATGGCAGCCGGGACAGAAACCGCGACGGGGGAAGGGATAGCCGACTTACTACGATGAGGATCGGCTTACCGCAGATTCGACCCGGAGGCGGTGTCCGAGCCACGGCCCGGTCTCGCTTGCTCGAGATACGAGAGACAAGTGTGAAAGCAAAGAAAAACATCTTATCTCAAAACAGGAGGGGGAGCATTAGGCATAAAACCTCCGGAGCTAGTCTACATTCCACGAGTTAGTGAGCTCCCTGCCATCAGGGGTTGCTAGACGGTAAGCTCCCACGCGACCTCTTTGAGACAATCCTATAGGGCCTTCCCATAGCGGGACAGCTTTTGGTGTTGGACCGGTCTGGATTCGCTCTTAAGACCAGGTCCCCGGTGTGGAAGCCCCTAGGCCATATCGCTCGGGCGACGTGCTGCGGAGATCTTGCAGGTAGCGCGCCGAGCGTAGGAGTGCGCGGCACCTTGCTTCCTCCGCCAAGGCGAGGTCGAGGGACCGCTCGCGCTCGAGGTCGACCTGGTCGACCGAGCTTGCCCTGATGGAGCCAAGCATAACCTCCGGTGGCAGGACGGCCTCACTCAAGACGAGCCGAAAGGGCTCGCCCCGTCGCCCGGCTTGGAGAGGTGCGGCGGACCAAAGGACGGGAAGCTCATCCACCCAGTGCTCGACCGCTACCGACCGAGCTCAAGAAAACTCATTTCTTGACGCCTTGGGCCGAAGCTGTCCGCTGGCGCGCCGACCGCCCGTTGCTCGAGGATGGCCTATCGACGCATAGCGCACCTTGGTTCCCATGTCTCGCAGAACTCTTGGAACAACTCACCGTGAATCGCTGCCCCGTTGTCGGTGATGATCCTGTAAGGGACTCCGTACCTCGTGACCATGAAGGAACGGAAAAACCTTACCATGGCTTTGGCGGTGATAGCAGAGACCGGCTCGGCCTCGATCCACTTCGAGAAGGTGTCGATGGCGATGAACAGGAATTTCTTCCCCCCAACCGACCTCGGGAAGGGGCTGAGGATGTCGAGGTCCCACGTCGAGAATGGCCAGGAGAGGGGAATGGTTTGCAAGGCGTAGGCCAGTTGCCGGGCCTTCCGGGCATGGAATTGGCAGGCCTGGCAAGCGCGGACGATGTTTTGAGCATCCCCGAGCGCTGTCGGCCAATAAAATCCCATCCGGAACGCCTTCCCGACTATTTTCCTGAAAGAAGAGTGAGCGCCGCATAGGCCAGAATGTATGTCATTGAGTAAGTACTTACCCTCCTCAGGAGTGATGCATTTTGACGAATGCCCAAGGTCCCCCAGCGGTAAAGCTGCCCGCCGACGATCCTGTATGAGCTTGAGCAGCGTCGGATCCTGCTCCTCTCGGCCGGGGTAGCGGGGAGCTCCCCCGGTAGAGGAACTTGGAGATCGGGTCCATCCACGAGGGGACATTTTTGAGGAGGGCCACCGGGTCTTCCTTGTCGACGACGGACGGTGCGGCCAAGGCCTCAAGGATGACGTCCGATGGGAGCTCATCACCGGACGATCCGAGCCTGGCCAGGAGGTCGGGGTGGAGTTGTCCTTCCTTGGCACGTGCTGGATCTTCAGGTTTTGGAACCATCTTTCCATCTTGCGCACCTCGGCGAGGTACCTGGCCATTAGCGGGTCCAAACATTGATAGTCCTTGTTGTATTGGTTGACGACGAGCTGGGAGTCCCCTTTGACAATTAGACGACGGATGCCTAGGGACTTGCAAGCTCGTAGGCCAGCCAAGAGGGCCTCATACTCGCCGTTGTTGGTCGCGGAAAACCAAAGCGCACCACGTACTTCAGGTGGTCGCCCTGAGGGGTGATGATGAGAACGCCAGCCCCCGAGCGCTCGAACGACCTCGACCCATCGAAAAACATGGTCCAAGGGTCTTCGACCTCGACATCGGGCTCGGGGGCAGGCTCGATCGTTTGCTCGACCACGAAGTCGGCCAATGCTTGCGATTTGATGGCAGTGCAGGCTATGAAGCGAAGGTCGAACTCGGCCAGCTCCATAGCCCACTTGGCGACGCGATCCCTAGCTTCCGGGTTCTCGAGGATTTCCCGCGTGAGCCCGCGGGATAACCATTGCATGTGCTTGGAAGTAGCGCCAAGCTTGCGCGAGGCCATGAAAAGGGCATAGAGGAGCTTACGACCATAGGGTAGCGCTCTTTGGTCCATGAAGCACCTCGCTGACGTAGTAGATCGGGTGCTGCCGTCCGACCCGCTCGACTACCAGGACCGCGCTAACGGCCTGGGTTGCGGCCGCGAGGTAGAGCAACAGCACTTCGTCCTGCTATGGAGTTGTCAACAGAGGTGGGCTTGAAAGGTATGCCTTGAGCTCGTTGAAGGATCGCTGGGCTTCGAGGGTCCACTCGAAGCCCCCGTGCGTGCGCAGAATCCTGAAGAAGGGCAGCCCCCGCTCACCGAGCCAGGAGATGAAGCGGCTGAGGGCGACGATGCGGCCGGCGAGACTCTGGACTTGTGTCGCCGAAGTCGGGGCGGCCATCTGCTCGATTGCCTCGATCTTCTCCGGGTTTGGGCCCACGCCCGAGCCCCCAATCATGTAGCCGAGTACCTTCCCGGAGGTCGTGCCGAAGACGCACTTCTCGGGGTTAAGCTTGATGCCGAACTTGTTTAGGCTGGCGAAGGTCTCGGCCAGGTCACTGACATGGTCGACTTCAGAGGAGCTTTTGACGATGATGTCGTCGACGTAAACCTCGAGGTTCCGGCCGATCTGCGGGCCGAAGGTCTTGACCATTAGTCGCTGGAACGTTACGCCCGTGTTACGGAGACCAAACGACATGGTCGTGTAATAGAAGGTTCCAAACGGCGTGATGAAGGCGTTTGTCCTCGCCTTCCACGACGAGCTTAATCTGGTGATAGCCGGAGTAGGCGTCGAGGAAACTCAACATCTGAGCGCTGGCGCGGAGTCCACAATCGATCTATGCGTGGAAGAGGAAGTTGTCTTTGGGACACGCGCGCTTAAGCCCGTGTGATCGACGCACATTCTCCATTTCCGCCTTTCTTTGTACGACATAGGTTGGCCAGCCATTCGGAGTAATTGACCTCGCGAATGAAACTGGCCTTTAGGAGCTTATCGAGGTGCTCCCTAATGATTGCTGCTTTCTCCGAGGAGAAGCGCCGCAGTTTTTGGCGCATGGGCTTGCAGCAAGGTTTTGTTTGCAGTTTGTGCTCGATCACCTCCCGTGGGACCCCCGGCATGTCCGCGGGTTCCCATGCAAAAATACTCTTGTTATCTCGAAGGAAGGTGACGAGCTCGTCTTCCTATTTCGGGTCGAGCTGAGCAGAAATGTAGGCACACTTGCCCGAGCCCTCCTCTTCGAGTTGCACGGTCTTGGTAGGGCCGCCGGGCTGGATAGTTGCCTTCCGGCGAGCGCTTTTCGGGGTCACCTCGGGACCCTGCTGAGGCAGCATGCCGGCGAGCGCCAATGCCTTTTCTCGCAATGGCGCGCGCGCCTTGAGGTCGCCGCGGACCGTTATGATGCCACCGGGCCCCGGGAGCTTCATGCACCGGTGCCCGTAGTGATTTGTGGCCATGAACTTGATCAGGGCCGGCCGCCCGAGGATGGCGTTGTAGGGGAGGTCGTCATCCACGACCTCGAAGGTGATCAGCTCGGTGCGGAAATTCGTCGAGTCGCCGAAGGTAACGGGCAGAACCACCTGCCCGAGCGGCATGGTTGAGCTTCCTGGCACAATGCCGAAGAAGGGGACCGCTATATTCTTGATTTTCGCCCAGGGAATCTGCATTCGGTCCAAAGCGCTCGCCAAGAGCAGGTTGAGGGAGCTTCCCCCGTCAACCATGACTCGGCCGACGACGGCGTTGCTTATGGTCGGAGCGACGACCAGGGCGGTCTTGATGTCTCGTGACATCCCCGGGGGAGCATCGTCCCGGGAGAAGGTGATGGGGACACCATCCCACCTGCAGGGTTGATCGATGGGCTTCCCGACGGTGGCTTGGTACACAGTGCGGGCGGCGTCTTTCAGCTCGTGCCGGGACCGATATGCCGAAGAGCCACCAAAGATGACGTCCACGCGACGGTCACCTTGTTGGAACTCCAGGTCGGGGCCTACTTGGTCCTCGCCGGCACCATTTTCGCGGGCGCCGCCGCCCCTGGAGTGTGGGCATCTCTCCGTGCTCTATAAAGGCGCCCACTTCATCGCCCATGCCCCGCAACTCGCAGCCGTGGCCGTGGATCCGATGGAACGGACGAAATTTGTCGGCCGGGCGGGGCTGTTCTCATCGCCTCGTGGTCGGGCGTCCGCCGAGGCCCACCCCCACCGCTGCTGGGACGGCGCGGCTTGCTTTGTGGCCGTGGTGATCTCGCTGGGCCGAGGCCCTCGGCGGTCGGGCTGGCACGCTCCTGCCCCTGCGTGTCTGTTGTCGATTGCACGGCGACCACGCGGAGCTGGCCGCCTCTAGAGCCACGGTCTTTCCCCCGCTTCTTGTCGCGTGGGGCTGGACCTCCTTCCTTGGCGCCGACGATCCCTCCGCCAAAGCGAGGCCGAGCTTGCCTCGGTCGTAGTCGCGCTTCTAGCGACGGGCATCGTCCGCGGCCCACATACCGCTCGCCATGCGAATGCCTTGTTGACGGTGAGCTTGGCGACTATCTCAAGGTCCTCCGTGAGGCGTCTGTTGTGGACGCCGAACTTGAAGGCCTTGATGACAGTCTCGTCGGAGATATTGGGAATCGAGTTCCGTGCGCGGGTAAACCGACGCACGAAATCTCGAAGGGGCTCACGCTTCCACGGATGACTCGGTCCAGTCCCTTTCGTCCGGGTTGCTCGTGAGCGCTCGAAGTTGGAGTGAGAGCGCCCACACCGGGCGCTATGACCGGAAGGCGCCGGGTGCCTGGTTGAAAAGCTAAGTGCGGGCGGCCCCGACCAGGATGGTGGGGAGATAGTTGGCCATTGCGGCCTCGTCCCCGCCGGCTGCCAAAATGGTGGTGGAGTATATGGAGAGGAATTCCGCGGGGTTTTTGGTCCCGTCGAATTGTTTCTATTATCGCCGGCTTGAACTGGTCGGCCAACAAGACTCGACGGAGGTCGCTCGAGCACGCCGGCAGCCGTAAGTCGAGAGACCATTGTCGCCGCCGCTAGCGCCGGAGTTGCCGTCCGCCGGCAAGGAGAACTCGAGTCGGCGGCTTACCCCGCGCCGGCCACGACGGTCAACAGGGGCATCGCTAGGACGGTGGCGTGGGTGGTCGCGAACCTTTTGGCGCCTTGGTGGAATGTCCGGGGAAAGGCCTCCGAGCGTTGTTTGCTGAGCGGCGTCCATCGTTGCTCTGCGCCGCGGGCATGCCCTCGCACCACGCCCCCGGCGAGGTGGAAGGGATGGTTGTAAGATCGAGGATGCCGACTAGAGGGGGGTGAATAGACGGTTTTAAAAATACTTCTCACTAAATACACGCTCTATTGATCTCTATGTCAAAACCTAAACAATAATCAATGCGGAAACGATAAACTAAGGTTTTGACAAATAATAGCCTAAAACAACTAGGCCTACTAAGAGCACTAGCTAATTATGTCTCTACTCAAGAATATACAATCCTAAAGACAATCAAGCAATTTAATTCTAGGAATGTAAATTGCAACAATGTAAATAGAGAATTGCAAGAAAACATAAAGAGACACACCGATGTTTTACCGTGGTGTTCGGAGACTTGCCGGTCTCCCCTAATCCACGTTGAAGCAAGCCCAAACCACTTTGGACCGGCTCCACGAATTGAGCACCCGCCGATTCCACTAGTGGTAGCTCTTTCCTCCTCCGGTAGGCGAGCTCCGACCTTCATAACTTTGCTGGGCCTTCTCACAATCTCCTTAAGAAGGTCACCGTACGACGCCTCCACACGCCGCCTAGGTGTCGGCAAACAACAAGAGTAACAAGCCAAGCCCTCTAGCTTGAACCTCACCAAGTGCAACACATGCACAAGGATACTCAATCCTTCTCTAGATGCAACACATGCAACTAGAGGCTTCTCTCCTTGCTCACAAAGTGCAACACATGCACAATGTAGAGGAGAGGCTCATACTAGCTCAAGAGAAAGCAAATCAACACCAAAGAGATTCTACACAAGAAAATCTAAATCAAATTCATCTCAAATCACTCAAATATGGCTCTATGAGCTCTTGGGGTTTTGCTCTCACAAGAATACCTCAAATGGGTGCTAGAGCAGCTACAAAACCCATCTAGCCCGGCCTCTTTTATAGCCCTCAAGAAAACTAGCCGCTCGAGGGTAGAATGGGGTAAAAATACAGCAAACCCGGTGCTACCGCCCTACTAGGGCCGGTAGCACCGGCCTCTAGGCCAACGGTCACTTTCGTGCATTAAAAACACCAAAAACTAGCCGTTGCTACAGTACCCCCGGTGCTACCACTGTCAGAGCCACTAAAACGCTCATAACTTTTTACTCCGAACTCCGATTTAGGTGATTTTTGATTCTATGTGAAGCTTATCACGAGGGATACAATCTCCACCCATTTTCAAGATTTAAGCAACCATATATATTTTTAAATATCATCAAAATAAAGACTCTAATGTAGTTATTCAAGTCTAAAATCTGATTTCTCAAAATCCCTCACATAGACTTGATCAAGAGTGTAACTACAAGCTAGAGAGAGTCAATAAGATCAAATCTTATGCCATTTGGTGATCAACTCATGATCAAAACAATTTGCAAAATATATTTGCAAATAAACCGAGAACCCATGAGATCAATCCTCTAGCCATGTAAGGATCAACACATGATTCCGACACTTTGCAAAACACATTTGCAAATGCCAACACATGCTATAGGATCAAAACCATAACCTCTAGATTATTTGCAAAACACATTTGCAAATATAAAAATCATAAACTTTACTTAGCCTTGTGATGATCAACACTTGATCAAATCACAAGCTAAAACACCGATGCATGAGCTCTCACCTTTTGCAACACATGCAAAACTTAGCTCCATACAAAAACCACATAAACCAAATTACATGAGCTATCTCCCTTTTGCAACACATGCAAATCCATAGCACCATGCAAAAACCAAATCGATTAAGATTCAATAAGAAGCGAGCATGAGTTCTCTTATTTGCAACACATGCAAATACTTAGCTCATGCAAGAACCAAATAGAGAGTGAGCTAGAGTGAACCGGATTGAGTTCATCAACACATGATGAAGCTCAAGCTAAAATACTTAACCCTCTTAATAGTACAGCACCTAACTAGCAACCTAGTCTCACATCCAACACCGAGACCGGTAAAAGACTAGGAACACATCCTTAGCCCTAGCAAGTTATACCTTTGCCTCTAGCACATCCACTTGGAGCTTTTATTATTTCCATCATCTTCTCTCCAAGTCGGGATCTTCGTCTTGTTCATCAACACATGATGAACTCCGCTTGTCTTAGCTTCGGGATCCTCTCTTGATGCTCATCAACACATAATGACGTCCTTTTCTCGTTCATCCATCTCAACCTTGCACTTAACCTATTTCAAACTCATTGAAAGTGTTAGTCCAAAACACATGGTTGTCTCAATCATCATTGCACTCCATTAACACATAATGGATGCTCCCAAGATCCTTTGATCTTTCCCTTTGATGATTGACCACAACCCAAAGACAAATGATTGAAAGATTAATTGTGTCTTGAGTATACTTATGCAACTAATGCTTCATATACTCAAGAACTTTCGATTGCCCTAGGATCAACAAAGTGAACCATCAACACATGACTAGTTCTTTGTTGATTGAATGGCAACCGAACACAATTTAAATTGTATTTAAATTATCATGAGTATATATTAACTACACAAGTTAAATATACTCAAACGATTGTTTCAAAGTCTTGATCCTTTATATGTTATTTAGTAATAAGACATGGATCAATACTATTGAAACAACAAGTTAAATTATGAACTCCCTCTAGATGTGTGCATTCATGTAATATATGAATTAGGAACATAATGCACATATTTGGACTAAAACAACGGAAGAGTTCATACTTTAACTTGAATCCTAAGTATGCATTAAGACGATAGAGTGAATACAAGTGCATACCTTAGGTTTTTCATTTTCCATCCAAATATGAGACTAATAAGAGTTAAGCTCACCAAAAGAGTTAGTCTTATAAAAGACTTGTCATTACTTAACAATTGAGACTAATCAATATTATGATCATCAAGAGAGTTAGTCTCAATATTAGATTTGTCATTAACACCAAAACCAACTTAATGGAGCTTGAACTTTTAATGGTGACGGGGTACGTGCCCGCGGGTAGGTAGTCCAATGGAGGAACGGCCGACGATCGCGGCGGCAGTAGCGCCGCTGCCGCCAAGTGGCGAGACTCGAAGCCCAGGGGCCTCTCTTGCCGCGGAGGTGCGACGTCGTCGGTCGCCCTATTGAGCTCTTCGGCGAGGGACTGCCGGAAGAGGGCTGAGCCGGCCCACACTGGGTCGGCCATGACCCGGGCGATGACCCGCAGGGGCTCTCGGCCCGGCTCGTCCGGGCGGGGAGGGCTGAGCCATCCGGACGGAGAGCGGGCCGCCTCGCGGTCCTCTCGCCGGATGGCGGTGATGGCTTGGTTGATGGCGACCTGGGCGAGGCGACGTGCCTCCCGGGGAGTCTCCGGGCCACCGTCATCCGCCCCCGGAGTCGCCTCGCAGCTGCCGGCCATGAAGACCCGGCGCTCGCGAGGCGGCAACGAGGGAGAGAGCACGGAGGTAGAGTATTGGCATTCAGGAACCGCGTCCGAGCCCAGGCTTGCTGATCGCGACATGTTGTCGGTGAAGCTGGAGGTGCTGACGGCGCTGAGGCGATGAACTTCGGACGAACGAAACCTCGGGCCCCACGGTGGGCGCCAACTGTCGACGATCGGGACCGTCAACCGCAAATAAGGGGGAAAGGATCGTGCAAAGGGGCGAGGCCCAAAGTCATGTTCGTTCGGGATGGAGGGAACGCCAGCAGGCACACAGTTCGAGGGAGAAGAACAAGCGAACAAGGGACACATCGTTTATACTGGTTTGAGCCCCCTGGGTCAGGTAATAGCTCTACTCCAGTCTTGCCCATAGGCGAAAGGTGACTAAAAGGCTTCTCGGGGAGGATTAACAGGGAGCTCAACCTCGGGACCACTCGGGGGCGGTAGTCGATGAGAGCTCGGCGAGGTGGTACAGTGTATGAGCGTGTATCGTGGTTCTTGTTGCGTTTTTCATTGTGTCTTGGTACTGCCTCCTTGTGTTTTTCGTGTTGCCGTTCTCTCCTCCCTTTTCGGGTCGGGGTAGCTCAGCGCTTTATAGGCCCCCGGGTGTTGATCTCGAGTGCTGACGTCGGGACGATGCCTGTGAGCCTGACGGGGGCAGTTAACCCTAGTTCTTACGCAGGGGATATGACAGGAGCAGCTGGCCCTGGTTCCCACGCAGGGGATATGACAGGAGTTGCTGGGCCCTAGTTCCTACGCAGGGGATTTAGACAGGAGTTGCTGGGCCCTAGTTCCCACGCAGAGGAGAGAGGTCATGCCAGAAAAAAGGAATACTATGCTAGAGATCGGATTGAAGGCGCCGAGGTCGGGGATGCCTGCGGGGCCAACACGGACCCGAGGACAGCCTTGCCCGAGCTCGGGAACAAGCCTCTCGAGCTCGGGGAAAGCGCCCTAAAGCCCTGGGGGGGGGCCGGACACGTGTCAAAGATGACTGATCCCCGATAAGACTTGTCGACCTTAACTTTTACTAGGAGTTATTCCAGACTCAAGAATCATGAGATTGACGTTGTCTCTCATAAGATGAAGTCGTAGTCGATGGCCTTGGTCATCAATCCAACTTATGAGAGTTCTTTTGGTTTTTCCCTCTCCGCTCTTTGTGAGATGGGTGATGACCATCTGGAGAGATTTTCAAAAAATAAGCTCACCCTCTTAGCCAGAAAGTTCTCCCACGCATACAAGAGGGTGAGAGAGAGAGAGAGAGGAGGAGAGGTGGATCGATTTTTTGCTTCGAGTGTGGTGGCCCCAACCTATTTGTGCTAACTACTCCAAGCTGGAGAAGAGCAAGAACGACTATGACGGTGTGACCAAGAACGACTACTCTGACAAGAACCCCAACAAGAAGGCTCTAGCTCGTGATCCTGCACGTGAGAAGAAGTACCGCAAATTCTCGAAGAACAAGAAGCTTTTCCGCCACATCCTCACCGCACTCAATGATATCTCCCTCTCTTACACCGAGATATGGAGCGATGATGATGGAGAGGATGATCCACAAGAGAAGACCAAGGCGACAATGACTTCACCGCATGTGCTTCATGACCGATGAGAACAACATCGTGACAAAGGACCTCTAAAGCGAGTCTAATGAGGTACCTACCTACGATGAGCTCAATGATGCATTCTGCAAGCTAGGAAAATTCCATACTAGAGCTAGAGCTAGATGTGTGGAGCTTGAGAAGGAAGTAGGTAGTCTGTCATGGGAGCTTGCTTTACTTAGATCCAGACCCTCCTGTGACGCTGATGACAGTTCTTTGTGTGATGCTTTGCTTCTGGAGCTAGAGAACCAAAGGAATTTGCATGACAATGTGCTTTCTGAGGTTGAGGTTCTTAGAGAGAAGAATGCTAGCTTGAGTACTACTGATGTTGTTCCTGTTGATGCTAGTCTTTTTTATGTTCCTATATGTGTTTCTTGTGACAATTGCTCTAAGTTGCTAGCTGATATTGATGCCATGACTATTCACCTTAGGAAGCTTTAAGTTATAAATCAAGAACTTGAACAATTTACTTCTAAGGACATAGTCAGCTCATGTGAGAGCTGAAGGCAACTAAAACTTGACAATGATGTTTTGAATGTCCAGTGTGTTGAACTTGCTAAGGACCTACAAGCTAAATCACAAGTTGCTTGTGCTAGATGTGTTGAGATTGAGGGCGACATGAGTAGAATCCATGATGAGTTTAGGAAGAAGCTAGAGGCCCAAACCACTATGATTAGAAATGCCAAGTGCGTATCTTGTGAGGCCCTTAAGATTGAAGCAGTCGTGCTTAGGGAGAAAAATACACGTGTAATTCGTTTTTCCTTGTCTAGATCTTCTTCCCCTGTTCTTCATGTGCCTCTCTCTTCCAGGAGTGTGAGTACCTTATGAGCACTCTTGAGAAGTTTGTAGGGAGCAAGAAGAAGTTCAATATCATCCTAGACCAGTCCAAGATTAGTATATTCAATCAAGGTCTAGGATTTAACTACTTGAAGCACGCTCGAGCGCATCCTCCCACCATTGTTTGTGGCTCCAAGAGATGAGAGATCATGGTAGCTCCTAAGATGAGCATCACAATGTTTCGCTCAGCTGGGGTTGTCTATAGGATCTCTGACAAGAAGGTTGCTCTTCATGCAGTTTCTGCCCCTAGCAAGGCAAAGTATTCTTGCACCTTCTGACAGAGGGATGGACATTTAGCTAAGTTTTGCTTCAGCCGTGCAAAGATTACACGGTGTAAGCGTGGTCGTGCTCTTAGGGCTATTTAGGGTCATCCCTAGACTCGAGCTGTTCACGATCGCCTTTCCGCGAACTCTTAATATTCCTCATTTTCCCATCGAAGTGGATATCGGTGGCATGATTTTCCTTCTACCAAAAGAATGTTTAGGCAGCGCATCGGGATAATCCGCCTTTGCACCTTAGCGGACCAACCCAGCTCTAGCTTCTAGACCTTCTGCGGTGCTACTTCTTGATTTATGAGAGTTGAGCCATGGAGAGATGTTCGAGTCTAGTCTTTTGTTCATGTGACTAGAAGTTCTGCTCGTCGTGTGATTAGTATTGGGTTCCCAGATTTGCACTTATTTACTGAAAGATCATGTGGAGGTCTGTCCTTGGGTGTGATGAGTAATTGACGAGTTTTGAGCTTGATTTGATTTGAATTGGATTGGATTTGAAGCAATTTGAGTGTTGGTTGCTCTTCTTAGTGCTACCAGCCTAGGGGTATTAGCACCGGACCATTGAGAGCAATTATGATCGATTAATGATTTTGGGATAATCATTGAATATCTTTGTGGGCATTGCTATGTGAAAGGTTTTTCCTTGTCTTTGATGGTTGCAGGGCGACAGTGCTAGGTCATGGTGAGGCGGAGGATGACCGGGACTAGGCGAGGAGCGTCGGAGGTCCAGACGGTTGGGAGATCGCCGGAAGATGATCGGAGACGGAGTCCGGGCAAGTCAAGAAGACAAGGAAAGGAGATGATGCTAGCTACATGCCGCGTGGATCAATGAGGGCCGTCGGATTTAGGTCTAGTTGATAGGTTAGCGGGTCTAGGTAGTATGCTTTGAAAACCGTGCAAGAAAACCCTTTATGTGTGTGGATTTTGGGTTAGCCCTTGCATGGCTGTGTGTGTGGGTTAATCTTAGCCCTTAGATGAGTGCTCTATGGTTGAGGGACTCATCCAAGAGTGGTAGGTGGCCCAAGAGTAGTATAAATAGGGGTGGAGGGGTAGCCTCCTCCCCTTGAAGGTTTTTGAGGTTTTTGAATGCTCCTTTGAGCTTTGCCAACATGAAAGTGAGGCTTTGTAACCTCTCCTTCCAGAAATAAAAGTTTTATCCATCCAACTCTGAATTTATTTTGCGCATTTACATTATGTCTTTACTTTACGCAATTTAAATTCAGCATTTACTTTCCCGCAATTACATTCTCGCAATTTACTTTCACACAATTTGGATTTGCCTCCCCTCCTTCTAAATGCTGTTGATCTTGGATGTTTTGAGTGTGTTCATATGGTTTTACATCTCTTTTGCACACTTGGATTGAGTAGAGATCATCTTTTCTTTCAAGTTCCAACTTTGTTCAGAACTTGTTCTTTGCGCAGCATTTAGTATTTGATTTTTATAAAAATATAAAAAAATCCTTTTTTAGTTATTATAATTGGAGGAGGTGCGGGACTCTAATATCCACCAGCAGAAAAATTTTGGAGTTCATTTGTGGCACCGTTTGGGTGCCATGAGGTGAAAACCTAGCCCCAAACTTTCTGCTCGAAGTTCTTGACTAACTGTGTTTTTTGATTTTTCCTGTTTTTTTTGTAAGGATTTTTGCAGAGAAATTTGGTGGATTTCTTTAGGACTCTTCTTATCATAGGGAGAAAAATTCTAAAAATTTTGTGAGCTGCATAAACCCACCAACCTCCTGTTCAAATTGAGGACAATTTCTGGAAATTCTGCTTTTGCTTTTCTAAAAGTGACTTTTGTGATTTGAATTGATCTCCTTTCTAAAAGCAAGAGTTGGATTGATTCCTCTTTATCTTGGACACTAGACAACCAGGATTGTGACTCAAAAATCCCCACATATTTTATGGTACTTATCCATGCAAGCTTGGGGTACACATAGTTGTCTAGTTTTTCGGGTTTTTCACGATTTCCTTTGAGCGATCTTGTCGAGGTTTTTGTTGGAGTATTTTGGGAGAAAATTTATTTGCGACCATTCACCCCCCTCTGTTCGCCATCTCGATCCTTCAATTGGTATCAGAGCCGGTTCTGCTCTTTCTAGATCTTGACCGGTCTCAAGAGCCATGGCGACGGACAAATATTCCACCAAGCCTCCCATCTTTAATGGAGTTGATTTTCCTTTTTGGAAGTCCTGGATGGAGTCATACATCACTGCCCAGGGCTACCTGATATGGCAGAAGGTGAAACTCCCGTATGAGGTTCCTGCTGATGAAAATGTCACGGCCATCAATATGGCTGACGTTGAGGCGAATGCTAAGGAAAGGAACGTTCTCATACTGTGGTCTTAGCCATGTGAGTATGATAGGATTTCTAACCTTCGCTCCGCCACGAGATTTGGGTAACCTCGATGCTTACCATGAGGGCTCTACTCAAATCAAGACGTGTGACGCAGATTCAGCCAAGCGCGAGTACAACAAGTTTGATCAACGCTACCGTGAGAGTCTCGACGAGTGTTTTGGTCGGTTTACAAAGATCTTGAGCGACCTCCGAGCAGTTGGTTGCATATACCCTGACTCGGACAATGCTCGACATTTCTTGACCGCACTCGACCTTCGGGTTTGGGAGATGAAGGTGACCACCATCAAGGACACCACCGACTTATCGACTCTGACTCTTGACGGGCTTTATCCCCGCTTCAAGACTCATGAGATCGATGTCGTCTCTCGGAAGATGAAATCTCAGTCGATGGCTTTGGTCACCGATCCCAACGGATCTTCTTCTGATTCTTCTGTCGGTCTCTCCCTCTCCACCATTTGCGAGCTGAGCGATGACCAATTGGAAAATTTTTCAAAAAATGAGCTTGCTCTTCTTGCTCGCAAATTCTCTCATGCATACAAGAGGGTGAGAGAGAGGAAGAGAGGTGGCATGATCACCTGCTTCGAGTGTGGTGGCCCCAACCACATTCGGGCGAACTGTCCCAAGCTGGAGAAGGGCAAGAACGACGTTGGCGGTTCGGGTAAGAACGACTACACCGACAAGAACCGCAACAAGAAGCCTCCAGTTCGTGAACTGGCGCACGAGAAGAAGTACCGCAACTTCTCCAAGAACAAGAGGCTCTTCCACCGCGTCCTCGCCGTGCTTGACGACATCAACATCTCCGACACGGAGACATGGAGCGACGAGGGCGAGGATGATCTGCAAGAGAAGAAAGGCGGTGATGACTTCTCCGGCATGTGCTTCATGGCCGACGTCAACGGCATCAGCGACTCCGAGCTGTACAGCGACACGGACGAGGTACCCTCCTATGACCAACTCAATAAAGCTTTCTGCAAATTAGGAAAATTTCATACTAGAGCTAGAGCTAGGTATACGGAGCTTGAGAAGGAAGTAGGTACCTTGACTCGGGAGTTAGCTTCACTTAGATCTTCTCCCTCCCGAGTCACTGATGACTGTACTTTGTGTGATGCTTTGCTTGTGGAGTTAGAGAACCTAAGGACTATGCATGACAGTGTGTTGTTTGAACTAGATAGTCTTAGGTTGAAGAATGCTAGCAATGAATCTGTTGATACTCCTTCTGTAGATGCTAGTTTTCTTCATGCTCACTCTACTCCCACTTGTGCTAATTGCCCTAAATTGCTTGCGAAATTGATGCCATGAGCGATCACCTTAGGAAGCTTTCTTCTAGAAACGATGAACTTGAAATGCATGCTTCTAAGGACCCAATACCATGTGAGGGTCAGAGGCAACTAAAACTTGACAATGAATCCTTAAATGTCAAGTGTGCTAATCTTGCTAAGGACTTACTAGATAAGTCACAAGAAAGTTGCTTGCGATGTTCTATGATTGAGGGGACTTGGATAAAATCCATGTCGAGCTTAGAAAAAATTAGAAGACCAAGCCCATAGAATTAGAAACGCGCCTTGCGTTTCTTGTGAGGCCCTCAAGATTGAGGCAGCCATGCTGAGGGAGAAAAATGCACGTGCTGAGAGAGCTCATCTTTCTGGTTCTTCTTCTTCTTCCCCCTGTTCTTCTTGTGCCTCTTTCTTTCGAGATTGCCAGTATCTTATGAGCACTCTCGAGAAGTTTGTAGGAGGCAAGAAGAAGCTCAATCTTATTCTAGACCAATCCAAGATTAGTAGATTCAATCAAGGTCTAGGATTTGATCCCTTGAGCACGCCGGCGCATCCTCCCACCATTGTGCACACTCCAAGAGTGGTGAGATTGTGGTAGCTCCCAGAGTGAGCACCACCGTGTTTAGGTCTCACTGGGTTGTCCATAGGACTTCTGACCAGAAGGGTGTTACTCCTGTTGCTTCTGTCTCTAGCAAGGCGAAGTACACACGCACCTTCTGTAATAAGGATGGTCACCTAGTAGATTTCTGCTTCAGGCGCGCCAAGATCACTCGGCGTGAGCGTGTTGCTACTCTTAGGGGTATTCAGGGTCATCTCCAGACTTTGAGTGCTCCTAAGGTACACACTGCTTCTAGACGGGTTAGAGAGTCGCCTGTTTTTGGGCAGCGTCCAGGACTCGGTTTTCATGCTGGTTCTTTGAGTTTTAGTCTTGGAGCTGTTTGTAGTCAGTCTTTCCGCCGTACTTTTGATATTCCTCGTTTTTCCCATCGAGGTAGATATCAGCGGTGTGAGGTGTTTTCTGGTAGGAGATTTAGGAAGTCTCACTGGGATGGTCTGGCTTTTGTACCACGGCGGGCTTACCCAGTTCCAGCTCCTAGATCATCTACTAGAGTTGCTACTGATCATGTTAAGGTTAAACGGCAGAGAGACACTTGAGTCCAGTCTTCTTCTGTGGCTGGTACTCTGAGGCATCGTGTGGTTTAGTATTGGGTTCCCAAGTCTTCTCTCTATCCCAGTACTGAGTCATCTTTCTCTCTTGTGTCTTGATCAGGTTCGTCGGATGGGGAAGGGAGATGTTTGGATTGTCGACTCCGGTTGTTCTCATCATATGACCGAAGATTCTTGATGGTTCTCTTCCCTAGTCCGAGCCCCCGGATGAGTTGATCACTTTCGGGGATGCTTCTTCAAGTAGAGTCATTGCTAAAGGTACCATTTGCATTAATGACAATTTCATTCTTAAAGATGTTGTCTTAGTAAGTAAGCTGCAATACAATTTGCTTTCTGTTTCTCAGCTTATTGATGACTCTTTCGAGGTGAGTTTTAAGAGTAGCGCCTATAGAATCCTCGATTCTTCGGAGGGTTAGTTTATGGATTTCTAGATATGGGAGAGTCTTTTGTGCTGATTTTTCTGCTTCTTCTAGAGACTCTCTCCGTTGTTTGATTGCTTAAGAGTCCCGTGATCTCTCCTTCTGGCATAGGAGGCTTGGTCATATTGGTTTTGATCATTTGACCCGAGTTAGCAGCCACGATCTCATTCGGGGTTTGCCCAAACTCAAGATGGTCAAAGACTTAGTTTGCTCTCCTTGCCGACATGGCAAGATGGTTACTACTTCTCATCCTCCAGTCACCGTAGTGATGACTGATGCACCAGGACAGCTTTTACATATGGACACGGTTGGTCCAGCTAGAGTGCAGTCAGCAGGAGGGAAGTGGTATGTTCTTGTCATCGTTGATGATTTTTCTAGATACTCTTGGGTATTCTTCATGGCCTCAAGGATGAGACTTTTCTCACTTCGGGGTTTGGTCAAGAGGTTGTCTATTGAGCTCCTGTGTGCATTACGAGCTATACGCAATGATAATGGCACGGAGTTCAAGAATTCCTACTTTGAGAGTTTTTGTGTGTAGTCCTGTTTAGAGCATCGCTTCTCTTCTCCCTACGCCTCAGTGAATGGCGAGTGGAAAAGAAGAACATGACCACAGTTGAGATGGCCAGACGATGCTAGATGAGTACAAGACTCTAGGAAGTTTTGGGCTGAGGCTATAGCTACTGCTTGCCATGTTTCTAATCGCGTGTTTTTGAGAGCACATTTGCATCGCACTTCTTATGAGTTGAGGTATGGGCGAAAGCCAGTGTGTCTCATTTTTGCGTTTTCGGTTGCAAGTGTTTCATCTTGAAGTCTGGTAACCTAGATAAATTTGAGTCTCGCTCTTCTGATGGTATCTTTCTAGGTTACTCGACTTCTTCTCGTAGCTATAGGGTCCAGGAGTGTTGATGCGCATAGGATCATAGAGACTGTGATGTGACCTTTGATGAGGCTAGCCAGAGCTAGACCGATGTTTGTGCTCTTCTTATCCCTCCGAGACCATCTTTGTAGAAGATGAGGATGATGGAGATGATGGTGTTCCACCGGATCCAGCCCCTCTACACGAGGTGCCTCCTGCTTCTATTTCGCACCTCGGGAGACCACCCTTGCCTTCGACTCTCCTTCAATGAGTGGCTCTGCTCCTACCTCTTCTTTTCAAGAGGTAGAGGCCACTCGCTTCGGTCCTCCCGACATATCCAGAAGCTCATCCACCGATCGGATCATTGGTGATCCGCTTGAGCAGTCACTCGCTCAAAATCAGTTTGTCCAGCCTGCCTCCACTCTGCCTTCGTTGCCTCCTTTGAGCCGAAGTATGTTTCTCATGCATTATCCGATGTGTCGTGGATTAATGCTATGCATAAGGAACTTGAGAACTTTGAGAGGAACAAGATATGGCAGCTTGTCGAGCCCCCATCTGGTCAAAATGTCATTGGGACCAAGTGGGTGTTCAAAAACAAGCAGAGTGAGGATGGGGTTGTAGTTAGAAACAAGGCTAGACTAGTTGCACAGGGCTTTTCTCAGGTTGAGGGTCTTGACTTTGAGGAGACCTTTGCCCCTGTAGCTAGGCTAGAGGCTATCCGAATCCTGCTTGCATTTTCTTGCATCCAAAGGCTTCAAGCTTTATCAAATGGATGTCAAGAGTGCATTCCTCAATGGCTATATTGAGGAAGAGGTTTATGTCAAACAACCTCCAGGACTCGAGAACCCCAAGTTTTCGAGTCATGTATATAAGCTTTCCAAAGCTCTGTATGGACTCAAGCAGAGGCCCCTGAGCATGGTATGAGAGGCTCAAGTCTTATCTTCTCACCATGACTTTAAAATACGATAGTAGACAAAACTCTGTTCATCAGACACCATGAGTCTCATTTTCTTCTTCTCCAGATTTATGTGGACGATATCATTTTTGGTGGCTCCTCTCATTCTCTTGTCTCTCAGTTTTCTGATGTGATGAGTACAGAGTTTGAGATGAGTATGATGGGAGAGTTGAGCTACTTCCTTAGCTTCCAGATCAAGCAGACTCGAGAGGGCACTTTCTTGCATCAAGGCAAGTACACCCGGGACCTCCTGAGGCGCTTCGACATGTCTGACGGGAAGCCGGTGTTAACTCTTATGGCCACCACTGCAGTCCTCGAGCTCGATGAGGATGGTGAGCCCGCGATCAAAAGGAGTTTTCTAGCATGATTGGCTCCTCTTGTATCTCATCTGCGAGGCCGGACATACACTTTGCCGTGTGTATGTGCGCCGATTTCAGCTTCTCCTCGTGCCTCTCACTATCGGCGGTGAAGCGCATTTTCCAGTACCTTCGCTACCATTGATTATGGTATTTGGTACTCTTCCTCCTCTTGTCTGCCTCTTAGAGCCTTTTCCGATGCCGACTTTGTTTGTCAGAGGATAGATAGGAAGAGCACTTCGCACTTGCCAATTCATTAGCACTTCTTTTGTTTCTTGGTCATCTAGGAAGCGATGCAGGGTTGCACAATCCACCACGAGGCCGAGTATGTTGTCGCACCCGCTTGTCAGAACTGTGTTCTCTCAGATGAGATCGACCTTGCGGACTTTGGGTTAGATATACAGAGTGTGCCACTTTTCTCGTGACAACACTTCGCTATTTGCATTGCTAAAAACCAGGTCAAAGATTCCGACCAAACACATTGATATTAGATATCACTTCCTTAGAGACCATGTAGAGAAGGGGGATATCGTGCTTCAGTTTGTAGAGAGTGACCTTCAGTTAGCTGATATCTTCACCAAGCCTTTGGATAGCTCTAGGTTTGTTACCCTGAGGAGTGAGCTTGGGGTCGTGTGCCCTTACGGCCTTCTGTGAGGGGGAGCTGGCTTGTATATTATGTATTATATTATTTTTCTTTCGGTTCTTCTTTCTTTTGTTTTGTTCTAGGTGCTATGGGTTTTTCTCTTTAGAGTCCTGAGTTCACTTCACCTAGACTTCTAGCATGCTTCGGCATGGACCTCTCATCTTATGCTTCAGGATGCTATTCTTTTCTTCTTCTTGGTTGAGCTCACTCACAGACTTATAGGTCTAGCAGGTGTTGGGCCTCCTGGGTAGACAGGGTCTGTGTTTGCTCCTGTGTTGGAGTTCAAGAGTTAGCTGTCCTTTGTCACCATTGGGAAGATGAGAGCGAGTTTGAGCCTAGTGTTCTCTGCTATCTTTTCTAAACTCTATAGCCATTCAGTTTGCGCTTTTCAATCTTTCTTCTTTTTTTGAGTTTTTGGCTTCAATTGAGTTCATTTGGTTTTTTCTATGCCTAACTCTGCTAATAACTCAATTTGTGCTTAAAATTGACTCACATGTTGAGGGGGAGTTTGAAAATCTGTTCATGCATTGCATATAGGCTGCATTTTCTTTTGTTTTATGAGCTTTGTCTATTATGCAATTGATTCAATCTTCATGTAATGCACCTTGCTACATCTTTGAAGAAAATCAATAGCTTAGGTCTATCCAAGTTCATCTATCATACTAAGCTTGTTAAAATCAAAATTGAAAATCTTAAATGAAAAACATGTTGCTTTTTCTTGTTAAGTTTCTTCTCTAGAGGTTTTACCATGAATTGTGAATTTATGGAGTTCTCTAGAGTCCCTATAGCAACTTGGGTGAAACTTGCTTGATCCATATTTTAGTCCTTCAAAATTGCTCATATGTGCTAAATTAAGAAAAATTTGACTCTCTTTTGTGCAAAATTGAACTCAACACTATATATTCTTGAGACGCCTCCCATTGCACTTGGGATGAACTTGAAATATATCGTATGACCAAGATCATTCTCTTAAGAGTTACTCTTGGGGTGATCGAACATGGCTTGAGTCAATCATTAAGAAATGCAAATAACAAAAACATAGTGGGTAAAGGATGCAAATAATGTCAAACATTTGCACCTGCTATGTCTTTCAAAATATCAAAGAAGAAGAATTTGCATGACTTGAAAAATGAGCTCGAAGGACTCTATATGCACTTCAAGATTCCCCAAAGTGTGGAGTAGGTTGAACTCTAGGTTTTTCATTTGATCCTATGAGTGGTGTTTGCTTCTAGCTTTGAAACTTTTGCTAAGTTTTGCACTTGTTCAAATCTTGCTAAAATAAAATCTTCTAAACAAAGCTTGTGAGCAAAATGAATTTGTTCTTGGAGACATCCTAGTTCACCATTTTCTAAATTGACTAGCTTGGTGTCATATCTTGCATTTATTATCACTTGATAATTCTCAAAGCTCACTTAGGATGCATTTCATGCATACATTATAAAGGGGGAGAAAATAAAATAAAAAATTCTTGATGCCTATATTGCCAAAAGGGGGAGAAAATGTAGAAAATGCATCTTCAAAGGAAAAATGTTAATCCACTTTGGTTCTTATGATCTTTGTGACAATTGCAAATCTTTATGATCATAAGCATATTCGAGTGTTCCTTGTGAGTTTTATTGGATCTTTTAGAGCTTTTGTTGAAAACTTGCTCTCTCTAAAGTTTAGCACTAAAATCCCTTTTCTGCCAACTTGGTCATGATCTTATTTCCATATTCTGGACCAAGTTTGGCATTGCATTCAAATTGCTTTCTTCTCTCTTATTCAAACTCAAAACTTATGCCTTTTCATGTGTTTGTCAATATACTCATCAAAGGGAGATTGAAAGACCATGTGGAGGTCTATCCTTGGGTGTGATGAGTAATTGATGAGTTTTGAGCTTGATTTGATTTGAATTGAATTGGATTTGAAGCAATTTGAGTGTTGGTTGCTCTTCTTAGTGCTACCGGCCTAGGGGTAGTAGCACCGGACCATTGAGAGCAATTATGATCGATTAATGATTTTAGGATAATCATTGAATATCTTTGTGGGCATTGCTATGTGAAAGGTTTTTCCTTGTCTTTGATGGTTGCAGGGCGACGGTGCTAGGTCATGGTGAGGCGGAGGATGACTGGGACTAGGCGAGGAGCGTCGAAGGTCCAGACGGTTGGGAGATCGCCGGAAGATGATCGGAGACGGAGTACGGGCAAGTCAAGAAGACAAGGAAAGGAGATGATGCTAGCTAGATGCCGCGTGGATCAATGAGGGCCATCGGATTTAGGTCTAGTTGATAGGTTAGCGGGTCTAGGTAGTATGCTTTGAAAACCGTGCAAGAAAACCCGGTATGTGTGTGGGTTTTGGTTAGCCCTTGCATGACTGTGTGTGTGGGTTAATCTTAGCCCTTAGATGAGTGCTCTAGGGTTGAGGGACTCATCCAAGGGTGGTAGGTGGCCCAAGAGTATTATAAATAGGGGTGGAGGGGTAGCCTCCTCCCCTTGAAGGTTTTTGAGGTTTTTGAATGCTCCTTTGAGCTTTGCCCACATGAAAGTGAGGCTTTGTAACCTCTCCTTCCAGAAATGAAAGTTTTATCCATCCAACTCTGAATTTATTTTGCGCATTTACATTATGTCTTTACTTTACACAATTTAAATTCAGATTTACTTTCCCGCAATTATATTCTCGCAATTTACTTTCACGCAATTTGGATTTGCCTCCCCTCTTTCTAAATGCTATTGATCTTGGATGTTTTGAGTGTGTTCATATGGTTTTACATCTCTTTTGCACTCTTGGATTGAGTAGAGAACATCTTTTCTTTCAAGTTCCAACTTTGTTCAGAACTTGTTCTTTGCGCAGCATTTAGTATTTGATTTTTATAAAAATCTAAAAAATTCCATTTTAAGTGATTATTATTGGAGGAGGTGCGGGACTCTGATATCCACCTGCCGAAAAATTTTGGAGTTCACTTGTTGCACCGTTTGGGCGCCATGAGGTGAAAACCGAGCCCCAAACTTTCTGCTCGAAGTTCTTGACTAACTGTGTTCTTCGATTTTTCCTATTTTTTCTGTAAGGCTTTTTGAGGAGAAATTTGGTGGAGTTCTTCATGACTCTTCTTCTAATAGGGAGAAAAAATTCTCAAAATGTTTTGAGCTGCAAAAACCCACCAACCTCCTGTTCAAATTGAGGACAATTTCTGGAAATTCTGCTTTTGCTTTTCTGAAAGTGACTTTTGTGATTTGAATTGATCTCCTTTCTAACAGCAAGAGTTGGATTGATTCGTCTTTATCTTGGACACTAGAAAACCAGGATTGTGACTCTAAAATCCCCACATATTTTATGGTACTTATCAATGCAAGCTAGGGGTACACATAGTTGTCTAGTTTTTTGGGTTTTTCACGATTTCCTTTGAGCGATCTTGTCGAGGTTTTTGTTGGAGTATTTTGGGGGAAAATTTATTTGCGACCATTCACCCCCTCTGCTCGCCATCTCGATCCTTCATTTACTCTCGCTTCAGAATCCAGTTCGTTGGGCTAGAAAGGGAGATGTTTGGCTTATAGACTCCGACTATTCCCGCCACATGATTGGAGACTCACATTGGTTCTCTTCCTTAGCCTGTGCCCTAGGTGATGAGCTCATCTGTAACATCCCAAAAATTTCAAAAATAGGAAAAATAAAAATTTAAGAATAGAATTGAATAAAATTTTTAATTGGAATCAAGATTTTAATTTTAGTTTTCATCTTTTCTCTCAATTTCTTGAATTCTAATCTTAAAAAAGGAATAAGTTGCAATATAAAAACTTTTCTTTTAAAATGAAAAACTATAAAATGAGTTTTAAATATCATTTTATTTTGAATTTCCATCTTTCTGGATTTTTCTTGAATTTTGGTTCTTAAGAAAATCTTTTATCTTAATTGTTTTCTTTTACTCAGCAATACAAAACAAAAATAAATTAAGATATAAAATATGGAAAAAATTTATGTCCCAAATCATCTCCAGGGTCTCACCTAAAAATTTTCAAAGCAATGTGAACTAATTTAATACTGAAAAGAAATGAAAAACTGTATAATGTGACATTGAATAGTACTCATGTCAGAATTATTTAATTTTTCTCAGATTTTATCCTATCTCAAAAAATTTATCACATAATCTAAAACACTAGGGTAACTGTAAGGAAAAGTTTTAAAAATAAATAATCAAATTTATTGCATTTATAAAATCAAAAATAGACACAATTTAAAAGTAATATTATAAATATCAGAATTTTATAAAATAATATATATATTATAATCACCTAAAATTTTTATTATAACTCTCAATAACTAATATAATCATACATAAAAAGTTTCATGTAAAATAAATCATATTTATTACCTGAGAAAAATAAAAATAAAAAAACAAAACTTTGGTACAGCAGTCTTGTGAGAATTTTAATAAATTGCATAGATAATATTTTAAGCTGAAATTTCTACAGTAGGAGGGAAATTATATCAATACTACTTAGAAAAATATTCAAAAATATTAGACTTGAAATGATAGCTCATTTAATACCCTTATCCTATCCTGCCCAGATTGGGAATATCTAGAGCCTTCTTTTCTCTCACTGCCATCTGGAGTCTACACAGACTTTGGGCCACTTGCCAGCACCTGGTTCTCGCTCTGCCCTTGCTCTCTTCCTCTGTTAGCCCGAGCGCTGCTTTTCCTTTGCCGAACCTCTACCGTGGCAATCAAAAACCAAAGAAACTGCTGCCGCGACGAGGAAATTTTGGTGCCAAATCAACCGCCCCTTTCTCTGTATTTACCACCTGCTCTTCGTTCTGCCCAAGCTGTGCCCCGACAGGGAATTGCCACCCGAATTGCTACCCCGCCCGTTGTTGCGACCACTGCACGGCGAGCAAAATCACTGCCTTGGCAAACCAATTCTGCGCCAAATCAGCACCGCTACGTCGTTGTCCAAACTATGCAATGGTAACCTCACCTTCACACGCCGACACCCGGGAAAACCTTGCCAACTCGCATCCTTTTCTGCCCAGCCGCCCGGCCCAATTTCTCCCCTCTTTCGCTCTTTCTCTGCTGCGACAGAGAAAACTCCAATCGGATGCTGCCACGGCTCACTCATCCTCGCTGCCACGGCGCCTCAATTTACGCTACTAAGCCTATCCTTGCGCTGTTTTGAGCGTTAACAAAACTGTTGCACAACACCACCGCTCTATGCCTCCCTGTTCAAGTTTGTGCCATTACCTCAACCTTGGCAATTTAAGCAACTCTGAGCTGCAATCAAACACCCACATCACTCCCTGAGCCCTCTCACTTGCGCATTAGCCATAATTCAAGCGCCCCTTTCTTCTTGCTCGGCTTCAATCCTAAACCTCGCCATCACTAGGCACCAGCCAAACTCCGAGCTCAGTGCTCCATCTCCTAATCCAACCTATGACGAGCATCATCATTTACTCCTAAACGAGTCCTCAACTCAGTTTAACCTTTCCCTAAACGAGTCCTCAACTCAGTTTAACCTTTCCCTACCCACCGCCATCGCCACAAGCACCTTGTCTTCTATGATGGTGGCGACGGTGACAAGGTGACTCGGTTACTCTCCGCTACAAACGAAGGCCAAAATGGACTCCTGTGATCCAAGGATGCTTTTACCCTGGCCAATTCGAGCTTAACGCCTTCATCTTCTTCCCCGATCGAACACCGCCATTTCTGCCATTCCGCACCGCCAACTCAACTTTGACCACCGCCGGCGGTAACCGGGGCCTCCCTTGGGTGCGCCACCATCCCCTAGTGCTTCTCTACCCATCGGCCAGCCAGCCCCGCCACTACTTCGTAGCCGGAGGTATGCCCTAGCCTTGTCACATTTTTTGAGGCTACAAGGTGGGAGCCGGCGCGGCAAGAATCTGAATCATAGCGCCAGCCAAAGGCGTATTCTTGATGAGGAAGCGTATTCTCTCATTTATTTGGAATTGCTAACCGACCAAAATTGATATAGCAATGACTTCTCTATTTTAAATCCAATTCCAGTAAAACAAATTTATAAATTCATATAAAAGTATCTAGTTTCAGAATATGCAAAAATATTTTATTTTTAACATCAGTTTGAATTATTTTAATTAGAGTTTGCATGAAACCTTAATATGGCCACTATTGCAAATATAAAAAATATAAATCCTAAAATCATGAAATAAATTTATAAATGCTCCTGAGACCATAAAAAACTCATTTATGCAAAAATATTTAATTTTTGAGCAAATTTTTAGTTATTTGAAAATAAAACTTTAGTTTACCATAATATGGTTAGTGTTAAGAATATATAAACCACGACTCCTTAAATTATGAGATAAATATTAAAATGTTCCTGAGGTCATGATTAATCCAAATATGCAAAAATATTTAGATTTTAATCTAATTTGATTTAAATTTGAAAATAGATTGATATTCAATACATAGAAAATCCAAATAGTTATAACTTGTACATTTAAATTCAAAATAAAGTAAAACAAATTCCTAGACCTAGTTTAGACCATCATAATTCTGTGTATGCAAAAATATTTCAGGTTTAATTAAATTTGAATCAAGATTGTAAAGACCATGTTTTATATGCACATAGTAATAGCATATGCATAACTTTTGTAAATAAAGGATGACACATGTAAAATCATTTTCTAAACACTATAGGGCCATATCATATAATCCCAAAAAAATAATTAATGATTAACTTAGTATGAGCCAAGTTCCCAATTAGCCATGCTTTGTTATATGCAAAAGGCTGATAATAAATAACTGCTATGAATAGTTAATAATACATGAAAAACTAGTTCCTGAATGCCCTACATAATCAGACCACCTAAATACTGTAAAAACCATTTTAATATGTCATAACTCGCACTTATCATTTTTAGTCAAGAAATAATTTTATATAATAAATATGTTTGAGGACTTAAAATATAAACAAATAGAATAAAAGAACTAAATATTAAATCTTGGAAGGCTAATCTCAAAATACTCCTACGGTCAAAATCATATTAGTCAACAAAAAGATCTAATTTGAATTAAGTTCATAAAAAAACTTCATTTTTCATATGTATATAAACTATCTTGGATAAAGGAAAAAGATACAAAACCAATTTTAAGACACTTCTAGGGTCGTAACCTAATGCTAAAAAATGGATCCAAAATCGTAAAGTGTAGCCGCAAATATAAAACACAGTCTAACCGCTTATAACGTAAACTTTAAAATATATATACAATCAAGAAATGAATAAAATGACTCGGATAAACATTAATACTAATGAAACAAGCCTAGAAATGCTCCCTATGGCGAGACCGTCCTATTCGGTAGAAATCATCCTATTTAAACATACTTTGCATCTGAATTCTATTAAAAGCCTAACCATATGTATTATAAATCCTAATATCCATAATATAAATAAACGAATGTAAATAATAAGAAATTAGTAAATAAAATATTTTGTCACCAGAGCCTTATTAAAACCATGAGTATATAACCAGTAGCCTAAACTTAATAGACCTATCATGTACAAATTACTTCTTATGCAAAAACATTTAGGGTTAAATACTATTCATACATAACATACTACATAACGACTAATGTCTTAATTCTATTAATCCAAATAATTTTAGCTTCTTGAATTCAAAATTATAATTATAAGAATACATAATTTTAGCCTCTTGAATTGTGAAACCGAATACATAGTCTATAAAAAGAACCGTATCATCGCTAACCTAAAATCATATATATATATATATACATATACATATATAGTATAATTATTTAGGGCACCATGGTGCCTGGGCACCATGATCTAAAAGGATATTTTCTCTATGTATTTTCATGCGATTTTTTGAAAATTTTAGGATGCTAAGTTTAACTAGTTTACTAACTAGTTCAAATAAGTTTGAACTGAAATTCAAACTAGAGTTTCCTTTTGATGATTGTTTGGTTGTAGGTATGTGTTGTTTTATATATAAATCAAGAAAGCATGTGATCCAAACTCACAAAATCTTTGAATCTGAGTATCTTTTTTAAAGGTATGTGTTTCATTTGAATTGTTATAGATGGGTATATACTCCTCGAATATGTCATGAATTCACACATTTGAAATCATGGTGCCCAGTGCACCATGGTGTCCCATTTTGCTTCCTACATATATATACACATATATATACATATATATGTATATATATGTATATATATATGTATATATATATGTATATATAAGATCAACTAAAACGCGAGTACATGAAATCATACAACACTAACCCTATAACCACGCTGCTTTCTATAGCAAGTCTTTATTTGATATATTGTCCATCTTCTTTTGCCCTTATTAAAGTTTGTTATTTGCTATATTTCCGTTGAACAACGTAAAACCCGATGTCACTAATTCATGCGTCAACAACGCCACTTCGACCACGACTTTATCGTAAACAACAATTAAGCAAGGCAAGCACCCCTTTGATCATATTGATCCTAGTGTTTTTTTCTTCATTTTGATTTACCAAATAAACTTATGCATGCATTTATTTTCTGTAAATTTGCTATATTATGGTACTGGTAGATATACCTGCTGTCTCATAAAACTTCCTTGATAAGTATGAACATGTGAACCTTGCTAACCCTAGAATAAGGTTAGATAATACATAATATCAACATGTTTATATGCAATTACATATTAACTATGCTTAGCCATGCTTTAATAGTGAAACTTTAGATAATCAGATTAAACTGCTTCTTGAGAATTTAAAAAGGTTGGATATGACATTGTGATTGCTGGTATTTTGGTATAAAAACTCAAAATAAAAATATGGGTTAGATGCAGCGATTATTGGCAATAGCCGGTTGTGTGAGGGTTGGACTTGCACGTAGTGTAGGTGGAGATTATCACCCGTGTCGAATTAAGGACCGAACGTAGTATTGTATGATCCAAGACATATCCGTACAACCAAAGTGCTGGTATGGGACGACCTCAACCTATTAAGTTACTTAGACTTGACTTTGTGCATTGGAAGGCTAGAGAGTACAGGCTCTCCTGTGAGGTTTGCTCATAGGGGCTTTCACACGGTGGTGTAGGTAAATGCATACCAATACAACGATGTATGCCTTGCTATGGGGAGAAATGTTTTGGCAAGGATGGACTGTCGGAGTTGTTGTATGAATGGCAAGGATGTAGTACCTAAATTATTGTGTAAATGATAGGAACGGAATGTTATGTCTTGGGTGTGTGTTGATCATATCTTACATATCATGGATATGCGATATAAACATGTAACACCCTAATTTTTGCACCTTTGAAAAGTTTTAAAATTTAAAAAACCATTTTGAATTTTTCTCAAATTAAATAAATCTTAAATTAAATTTTCCCATAATAAAAAGATTTAATTAGACTAATCTATACATCAAATATAATAAATTTAGTATTAGTTGGGTTCCTTGTGCTGTAAAGAATATTTTTGTATTTTTTACATTTTTTTGAATTTGTTTTCTATTTATTTGAATTTCTGGTATTTTATTAATTTGGATAATTTTCTTTTCTAAAATCTCCTCGGGCTAAATCCTTGGCCGACCCATTTCTTTTCATGGGCCAACAGCCTGCCTCGGCCTAGTTCCACAACCCGCTTAGCCCGGCTGCCTCCGCAAGCGCGCCCGGACCTACCTCAAAACCCTAGCGCCGCTATGTCCACACCAAGGTCCACACTATGTACGCCGCTACCATCTCAAGTCCGCTCTACACATGCCTCCAAAGGCTATAAAGCCCGGTGATCCTCGATTCAAGCTCTCCTCACCACGCCGCACCCGACGTCCCTATCCGCGCCCCGAGACACCACCGTCGCCGTGTGCAAGCTCACCAAGCTCACACACCATTAGAGGTTGTCCCCAAGCCTTTTCCATGCCAATCTCCCTCTTAGGTGAGCCGTTGCCCCACCATTGCCTACATTGGTTTTGTCTTGTCCCCGTGTTCAGATCCACCGTCGCTTGAGCCCGATTCATCGCGGCCTGAACATAGCCGTGTCGTTGTCTTCCTCGCTGACTGAACCCAAGCCGCAGAAGCCGATTAGGCGATGACGTCACCTGCTGATATCATCCATCGATTCGTTTGCCCCATTACTATAACACCCTAATTTTTGGATCTTTTGGAAAGTTTTAAAAATTAAAATAAACCATGTGGATATTTTCTCAAATTAAATAAAACTTAATTTGAATTTTCTATTGAGGAAAAGATTTAATTTCATTAATCCATATGTCAAACATAAGATTTAATTCTCTCTATTTTTTGAGTTTTTCTTGAATTTATTTGCTAATTATTTGAATTTCTAGAATTTTCTTAAATCAAAAAACAATTTTATTTTCAAAATCCTACTCGGGCCGAATCTTGGCTAGCCTGTTCCTATTCTCGCTTCCCCCGCCCACCTTGGCCCATCGCATCGGCCTGCTCCATAGCTCAGCGCCTCCACCCTCATGCACATCACTTGGCCCAACACACCACTCCCATGCACTCACCGCCGCCACGAAACCCTAGGTGCCTCGAGTCCCGACACCGCACGCCATCGCCACCGGTAGAATTCGGTTGTGCCACACCTCTTGAGCCTATTTAAGCCCCGGGGAAGCCTCGATCCAGGTTCCCCTCATCGCACCGCACCCGAAGCCCCATCTACCACTGCTCGAGTCACGCCATCTTCATGCATAAGCTCACCGAGGTCCTTGAAGTACCATCGCCGCTATTGAAGCCTTCTTCCACACCGATCTCCCTCTCTGGTGTGCCTCTGCCATCCCCATTTGCGTCTTTGGGTTCGTAGCATCGCCCGTGTCCATAACCACCTAGTCCCGAACCCGATCTGTCGCCTTCTTCCCTGTCTCCGGTGAGTTTGTGCTACCGTTAGTAGCCGAAACCTAGCCGGCTATGCCGATATGGCATCCACGTTGATGCCTAGTCAGCGTCCATGTCAACCATAGTTGCCCAGTCAGCAGCCGTGTGGCACTTGCGTGTGTGCCATGTCACCCTAACCCTATTCCATGAGCCTAGTCCACCATAGACCACGTTGAGTCTGTGGACTTGGTCTATGTTTCATGGGCCCACAAGTTAGCCTAATAGTTTTTTAGATTTATTTTATTTTTAAAAATTCAGTGCTGACATAAGCATGACTTAATAAATTGATTTTTCTTTAGAAAAATAATTCCAAAAATTTCAGAAAATCCTTTGTCTTAATTTCTTTGAATTTAATCTTCTGGAAGCCCGTTCTCCTTCATACTAGCTCTGATTGAGGCGATTCAAATTTCTAATTTTTTTTTCTAAACTCAAGCTCTACATTCTAGAGCCATTTATTTTCAATTTAGAGTTTTTTGTATCTCTGTTTGCTATTTATCTATATTTATTGCTTTCTTTTCCAGTATACACTAATTCCAAGGAAGCAAACGAGGGATTTGAAGATCGAGACTTAGGAATAGTTGTAGATCAATAAGGCAAGTCTTAACCTTTGATCATGTTGAACCTAGATTTGCAAAAGTACTTTGTTTTATACAAATTGCATGCTATTTATGTACCAATGATGATTTACCGTGAATAGCTAAATACCTAATTGTCATTATGCCACCTTGATTATTGGAATACCATGTATCCATTGTTACCCTAGGTTGGGACATTATTATTTGGAAATAATTGTATTACCAACATTGGGTTATAGTAGCTATGCTTAGACATACTTAGTTGTACGATGGGTTTCATATCACATGTTGAATATTAATAATATTGACTTAATGAGATATGGAATTGTGTTGGGTAGCCACTATTGTAAAATCTATTATGACATAGTAGGGTATGCCATTGGTCTTGGTTAAACCAAAATAGTTTTCTGTGAGACAACTTAAGGACTTAATCTTGTGTGCCATTGAACTAGTCTTAAAAGTACAACCACATGTTTGGTATGGGACTGACTGATTAATTTGTAATATCTTAACTTGAGTACTTCTAGTTGTTAGTGTGGATTCCAAGATGGATGGGTAGGTTCACATGGCGCAAGAGGGGGCTACTGTAAGGATCCGAATCCATTGATTCGAACCCACTGTGTTTACCGCACTAGTCCCAGGATCAATGCTAGTGCACACAGCTCAACATCGGTACATATCATATCATACTCAACGATAATAGAATAATACTCCACTTATTGATATAGCTAAGTGTATGATCTTATGACCGACTTACATTATTAAGCCACGTAGGGCAAGACTGGAAATATAAGCTAAGAATTAAGCAGCGAAGAGTAGAAAACGTAGATAGCTCATCGGTTCATCACAGGCAACCGACAAGGCTCGGACCCTAATGACTTGCGTCCTCCTAGAATTCCTCCTCTAACATAGGTGTAGATTCTTCGACTGTTGATTATTGTTGTTGGCAAGGGTGAGTAATTTAAGCACTCAACAAGTTGTGCACAGAATGCAATTCTATGTAACTATATGTAAGGCTTATTCCAAAGGAAAAGGCTATTGTGGCTATTTTGTAATAAGCAGCATTTATGAACAAATACAATAAATAGATTGTAAAGACTGTAAAACAAATAACAGTAGTAAATAGATTTAGTATTTCTCAAGTAAACCAAGTTTCCAATCCTAAGTCAAATTCCATCTTCCACATGGCATTCTACCATCCCAACAAAGTTGTCCATTTAACTAAGCTAACCCTTAACTGTAATTCCTGAGCATTGCTCAATACCGCGAGCATGGCTATCCGAATAGTTTCACACTCTGCAGAGGTTATGCACTTTACCCGCGTGATACAACCAAACACCACCAAGGCGAGTGATTATAACAAAGCCTTTACAATGCGCTGGCTTAACCCGATACCACCCGCTAAGGTTTCAACACTAGTGGGACTGGTTACCACATCCAGGGCCCCCCTCTTGCGCCATGTGAATTACTCCATAACTCGGGAACTCACACCGACCAAGATAGTACCAAAGCTAAGACATTGCAAATTAATCAGCTAGGCTGGCCCATACCAGACATGTGGTTGCATGATTGACTCAGGTCAAAGGCTTGCAAGGTTAAGTCCTTAGAGTGATTAAGGCAAGACATCCTCATACCCTCTGCCCATCGGGCCCACCTTGGCCTACTCGCCCCTTGTCACTTGCCTCAATCTAAATGATTATCACCCAAGTTGATTACCAAGCACCACGTGCTATCAACAATTCAACATCGTTGCGTGACATGACTCGCCACAACAACTCGATCTTATCGTGTGATCCCACATGACACACAAGTTCATAACATCGTTCCATATTCCATTAATCAAGATTAATTATCAATGATTCAAACACATGTGATGACGTGGCATGGCTAAGCAACTAATACGGTCTAACCATCCCATGTTGATTATGATTACTAACCAACTATAATGAACCAATCTAGGGTGACAATAGATTATGGCATACAATGACAAGGTAGGGTATATATCAAATTGGTAGCTTAACTAGATCCCAATTTAAGTTGAAACAATTTGTATACTTGAAATACCATGCAATAGAGTAAAACAATATAGCATTTGTATAAACATGGGTTCAACATGATCAAAGGACAACTTGCCTTAGAACAGGTCTTGATCTTGATCTGGAGCTTGCTCTTGAGTTGTTGGATCTTCCTCCAAAGCGTCGCACAATTCAACGTCTACGCATACCAAGGAGAAAAGCAAATAAATACCAAAAAAGAGAGGAAATGAACTCCAAAAATCAATTAAAATTCACCATTAAATATATCTCAATTTTACAAATTTTTAGAAATTTGAATCACTCAAATCCAAGTTAAGATGCAAAAGTTATAGCCTTTTGAAGTTTGAATAAATACTGAAATTACTGAAATTAGAAAATCAGAATTAACCGAATTATTTTTAAATTGAATAACGGATTATTGCGCAAGCGTGACGTCAGCCCTGATGCCAGCCAATCACATGGCAACACGTGCCGCGGTCCATGGACTCGGTTCTGATTAAAAACGGGTTTCTGATTTAAAATAATTACAGAAATTCATTTAATTAGTTTTAGGCAAATAAATTATCAGGAAAAATCCCAGAAAAATATCAGAAATACTTTGAGACATTCTGGACTCAAATAAAATATTTTTGGCAAAACTTTATTTTAACTTTGCATAAATTTAAATAGTTTTCAACAAAAGACCAATATACTTAATTTAAAGTTAATTCAAATAAATCCAGAAAAATTCAATAAATTCCGGAAAAACATAAAAAGGGAAATTAACCAATAAAATGACATTAAAGCAAATTTTGGGATGTTACAAACCTCCCCCCCTTAACAGAATCTCAACCCCGAGATTCAAGGCTAACTAGGGAATAGGTTTGGAAACTCTGACTTCAAATCTTCTTCACACTCCCAGGTTGCTTCACTTTCAGAATGATTGCTCCACTGAACTTTGCAAAAGCGAATAGACTTGTTTCTAGTTCTGCGTTCCATAACATCCAAAATTCTGACTGGCTGCTCCTTGTAAGTCAAGTCTTCCTGCAGCTCTATTGCGTCCAACGGGGTTTGTTCTGCTGGCACTCTGAGACATTTCTTAAGTTGTGACACATGAAACACGTCATGCAATCCTGCCAAGGACTGAGGCAATTCCAACTGATAGGCCACCTCTCTCGACGGCTTAAAATTTTGAACGGACTAACATATCTTGGTGCAAGCTTCCTTTAACATGAAACCTTTTAACACCCTTAAGAGGGTAACCACGAGATACACATAATCATCTGCTCAAACTCAAATCTCGGCGTCGGTTATCGGCGTAGCTCTTTTGCCTTGACTGTGCTATCCTCAACCTCTCTCTGATCATCGCAACTTGATTTCTGCTTCCTTGAGAATATCTGTTCCAAACACTAAACGCTCCCCCGTTTCATTCCAATTCAGCAGGGTACGATAAGCATGTCCATACAATGCCTCAAACGGTGACATCTGCAAGCTAGCTTGATAACTATTATTGTAACTAAATTCTGCATACGGCAAACATTTGTCCCAAGATGTAGCATAAGCCAAAGCACAAGCTCTCAACATGTCTTCCAAAATCTGATTCACCCTTTCTGTCTAACCATGTGTCTGCGGGTGATATGCTGTGCTGAAATTCAGGCTCGTTCCCATTGCTTCATCACGGGACGGGTCGTCATCACGGGACGGGCGAGCTCGGCCGCCACCATCGTGGCCGACGCGGGTCGAGCCGAGATGTCTGGGGATGCCGGTGCCGCAGCGGCGGCGGGGTCCACAGAGGAGGAGGCTCCTACGGACCTGCCCCGGGGGGCCGATGGCGCCATCGATTTGCAGGTGCTGGAGGACCGGCTGGCGGCGGAAGGCGCGTTCGCCCTGAACTCGTCCCTCTTTCTTCTCCTTTTCCCTTTTAACCGTGGAGATATTCCCTTGCTTTCGCAGGGACTGCGCCTGATCTCCCGAGGGTACGGGGTCGTGCGCGGGCACGTGCTTTGCTTTCAGGCCCTCTGGGACGTGATCGAGGCCAACCAGAGGGACGCCGCCCGAGTCGAGGCTGATGCGGTGTGCCAGTGAGGGGAGGTTGAGCGGTTGAAAGAGGCCCAAGCCCTCGAGCTCGCGCGAGCCGTTGAGGCCGAGCGGGAGCGCGGAGCTCGGGAGGTCGAGCGGGAGCTCAACGTTGAGAGAGACCTCTGCGCCGCAACCCTCTCATAGGGCTTTAAGGAGGAGCGGAAGAAGGCGGAGGAGACCCTCGCCCGCGTCCGGGAAAAGGCGCAGGTGGCCCTCGACGAGCACCGTGTGAGCGCGTCGGCGACGATCCAGCGCCTCGAGCTCGAGCTCTCTGGCTCTCGCTCGAGGGCGGAGGCTGCGCAGAAAGAGGCGCGGGAGCTCCGGGAGCGCCTCAAGATCTCTCTTATGGCCCGTGAGGAGAGCTACGGGATTGCGTCGTTCGTGCTTGAGGACTTTGTGATTGCGCGGAAGGAGGTGGAGGGGCTCCGCGTCCGCCTGGAAGACCTGCCGGCCGCGCACGCAGAGGCGAAGACCGCACGTGAGGAGGCGGTTGGCCTTCAGGCGCGGCTCGAAGAGCTCTTCGTCTCCCCGGGGAAGGCCTCCGTCGAGCTCGAGGTCGAGGTAGCCGAGCTCAAGGCCAAGGCGATAGACGTCGAGGCGAAGGCGACTGAGCTCGAGGAGACGACGGCCGAGCTGGAGAAGAGGGCCACCGACGCCGAGGCGAAGGTGGCCGAAGCGGGCGCGAAGGCTGTGTCGTCCGAGGCGAGGGTCTTCGGGCTCGAGAAGAGGCTGGCCCGGGTGGCCCAGGCGGGGAAGGGTGCCTTGGCTCAGCTCCAGAGCAACCGTGACCGGGTCACTCAAGCCGAGGCCGAGGTGCTGGCGCTGCGGAGAAGGGTTTCCGACCTCGAGCAGGAAAAACTTGCTCGGGATATGTCTGTGGATTAGATAAATAGGTCAAGACATAGATAGGGGGCGGAATGTTCGCACCCCTTATAAAGACAATGTATTATATTGCCGCGATTTATAAAGATGCCTTTTTTAGAAGACTTAGCTTGTTTCGTAGAGGAGTCCGAGTAATGTCGGATTGCGATGCGTAGAGCAAAATAGCCGGAGGTGTTTGCTGGGTGAGTTATTGATCTCAACTCGAACCATCCGGATTAGGTTGATCGAGCCCGGGGACACTCGATGTCAGATTTAACCGAGGCTGAGCCTGAAATACTCGGGCTCTGGGCACAACTCAGACTGGCCGGCCTGGAAATACATCAGGCTCGGGCCAGGTTTAGGCTTCGGATCCTGCCCGGCGAGCTCGGAAATGCTTTGAGCTCGTGGGCTCCCTCAGAGGGCGGTTTAGAGACTCTAACCTAGCCGCTTGGCCACGGGGGAATGGTCGGCTTATTGCGACTGCCGGTTTATCGCGACCGAGGTTAACCCCGATGGTGAATTTAGAAACTGCGACCTCCGAGCCTGGGAATGCGTCAGGCTCGGGGCGCCCTCTGAGGGCGTTCAATGGTCGGCAGCACAGGGGAATAGCTGGCTCATTCTGATAAAGATCGTCTTACTGCGGCATCCGAGCCCGGGAATGCATCAGGCTCGGGGTATCCTCGAGGCGAACCTAGAGAACGCGACCTCCGGCGCTGCAAAACAAAACACACAAAATGCAAACATAGGCACCCCGAGGTCCGAGGGCTGCTCTGCGTGACCTCTGGTCCGACTGCGACGGAGGAAGCTCTGTGGTGATGAGAATCGGCTTACATCAGTAGCGTCGACCTCCAGGAGGCGGTCCTTATGGTCACGCCGTGAGATCATATTGCTCGAGGCGCAAGTATCAATGGACAAGGGAGCAGACCTTACCTGTGCCTTTTAGGTCGAACTAGCTGCTTGGCCGTGGGGGAGCGGTCGGCTTATTGCGTCTGTCGGCTTATTGCGACCGGAGTCACCCCTATTTTAGAAACCGCGACCTCCGAGCCCGGGAATGCGTCAGGCCCGAGGCGCTTAACCGAGGTCGGACCTGGAAATGCATCAGGCCTTGGGCACAACTCGGACTGGCCGGCCTGGAAGTACATCAGCCTCAGACCAGGTTTAGGCCTCGGATCCAGCCCGACAAGCTTAGACATGCTCAAGCTCAGGACGGGCTCCCTCAGAGGGCGGTTTAGAAATTCGAACCTGGCCACTTGGCCACGGGGGAAAGGTCAGCTTATTGCGACTCCCGGCTTATCGCGACCGAGGTCATCCCCGGTGGTGAATTTAGAAACTACGACCTCCGAGCCCGGGAATGCATCAGGCTTGGGGCGCCCTCTGGGGATGTTCAATGGTTGGCAGCACGGGGGGAATGGTCGGCTTATCCCGATAACGATCGCCTTATCGCGACCTCCGAGCCCGATGCTCCATCAGGCTCGGTCATCCCCGAGGCGAACCTAGAGAACGTGACCCTCAGCGCTGCAAAACAGAACACGCATGGACGTCTCAAGGGGGAGCTCGCCGCGTGATCTTATGGTTCCCCTTATGGTCACGCCGCGAGGTCACGCCACTCGAGACATCCTATGGGAAAAGAAAGAACTTTCGGCCGAAAGAAAAGCAAAAGGAGCCCCGGGCCCGAGGTCTTCGAACGGCTTGATCTTCGACGGAAGGACCTGCAACTTGGGACCGTGGCCTGACGCCACGTCCCTCGAGAGGCAAAAAGAGGTTAGTATCAGAAACGAAGGAGAATCTTCATCATGAGGCCAGATCTGGGCTGGTTCGAAGTATGACGTCATAAAATTTGAAGACCCGGATGCCCCTGAAGCGGGGACGACCTCGGGCTCGATCCCTACGACGGGGGGAATGGTCGGCTTACTGCGATGAGAATCGGCTTACTGCGCGTCTGACCCCCTGATGCCAATCCCTCGCGTCACAACCTTCAGACACATTCGCTCGAGATAGGGAAAAGCATAAGAGGGAAAAGGAGACGATAAAGCAGCATAATTTAGCGTGAGGAAAAACTAGGCCGAGGCCCTTAGCTCGAAACCCTTACCGACGATGGTCCCGGGCACAGGCCCTGCGACGGGGGGATGGTCGGCTTACTGCGATGAGGATCAGCTTACCGCGTACTCGACCCCCGGAGGTGGACCACGGGACCATCGTGCTAGCTTGAGTAAGGGGCCTGACGACCGAAACTCGAGTATCTCGAGGTCAGCGAGCCCCCGAGCATGGCAGCCGGGACAGAAACCGCGACGGGGGAAGGGATAGCCGACTTACTACGATGAGGATCGGCTTACCGCGTATTCGACCCCCGGAGGCAGGTGTCCGAGCCACGGCCCGGGTCTCGTTTGCTCGAGATACGAGAGACAAGTGTGAAAGCAAAGAAAAACATCTTATCTCAAAACAGGAGGGGGAGCATTAGGCATAAAACCTCCGGAGCTAGTCTACATTCCACGAGTTAGTGAGCTCCCTGCCATCAGGGGTTGCTAGACGGTAAGCTCCCACGCGACCTGCTGAGACAATCCTATAGGGGCCTTCCCACAGCGGGGACAGCTTTTTGGTGTTGGACCGGTCCTGGATTCGTCTTAAGACCAGGTCCCCGGTGTGGAAGCCCCTAGGCCATATCGCTCGGGCGACGTGCCTGCGGAGATCTTGCGGGTAGCGCACCGAGCGTAGGAGTGCGCGGCACCTTGCTTCCTCCGCCAAGGCGAGGTCGAGGGACCGCTCGCGCTCGAGGTCGACCTGGTCGACCGAGCTTGCCCTGATGGAGCCAAGCATAACCTCCGGTGGCAGGACGGCCTCGGCCCCGAAGACGAGCTGAAAGGGGCTCGTCCCCGTCGCCCGGCTTGGAGAGGTGCGGGCGGACCAAAGGACGGTGGGAAGCTCATCCACCCAGGCCCGACCGCGCTGACCGAGCTCAGCAAAAACTCATTTCTTGACGCCTTGGACGAGCTGTCCGTTGGCGCGCTCGACCGCCCCGTTGCTCTGAGGATGGCCTACCGACGCATAGCAGACCTTGGTTCCCATGTCTGCGCAGAACTCTTGGAACAACTCACTGGTGAACTGCGTCCCGTTGTCGGTGATGATCCTGTAAGGGACTCCGTACCTCGTGACCATGAAGGAACGGAAAAACCTTACCATGGCTTTGGCGGTGATAGCAGAGACCGGCTCGGCCTCGATCCACTTCGAGAAGGTGTCGATGGCGATGAACAGGAATTTCTTCCCCCCAACCGACCTCGGGAAGGGGCTGAGGATGTCGAGGTCCCACGTCGAGAATGGCCAGGAGAGGGGAATGGTTTGCAAGGCGTAGGCGGTTGCGAACCTTCCGGCATGGAATTGGCGGGCACAAGCGCGACGATGTTTTGAGCATCCCCGAGCGTCGCCGCCAATAAAATCCCATCCGGAACGCCTTCCCGACTATTTTCCTGAAAGAAGAGTGAGCGCCGCATAGGCCAGAATGTATGTCATTGAGTAAGTACTTACCCTCCTCAGGAGTGATGCATTTTGACGAATGCCCAAGGTCCCCCAGCGGTAAAGCTGCCGACGATCGATCTGTATGAGCTTGAGCGTGCGGATCCTGCTCCTCTCGGCCGGGTAGCGGGAGCTCCCGTGAGAGGAACTTGGAGATCGGGTCCATCCACGAGGGGACATTTTTGAGGAGGGCCACCGGGTCTTCCTTGTCGACGACGGACGGTGCGGCCAAGGCCTCAAGGATGACGTCCGATGGGAGCTCATCACCGGACGATCCGAGCCTGGCCAGGAGGTCGGGGTGGAGTTGTCCTTCCTTGGCACGTGCTGGATCTTCAGGTTTTGGAACCATCTTTCCATCTTGCGCACCTCGGCGAGGTACCTGGCCATTAGCGGGTCCAAACATTGATAGTCCTTGTTGTATTGGTTGACGACGAGCTGGGAGTCCCCTTTGACAATTAGACGACGGATGCCTAGGGACTTGCAAGCTCGTAGGCCAGCCAAGAGGGCCTCATACTCTGCCGCGTTGTTGGTCGCGGGAAAACCAAAGCGGACCACGTACTTCAGGTGGTCGCCCTGAGGGGTGATGATGAGAACGCCAGCCCCCGAGCGCTCGAACGACCTCGACCCATCGAAAAACATGGTCCAAGGGTCTTCGACCTCGACATCGAGCTCGGGGGCAGGCTCGATCGTTTGCTCGACCACGAAGTCGGCCAATGCTTGCGATTTGATGGCAGTGCGGGCTATGAAGCGAAGGTCGAACTCGGCCAGCTCCGTAGCCCACTTGGCGACGCGATCCCTAGCTTCCGGGTTCCTGAGGATTTCCCCGAGCATGAGCCCGCTCGGGATAACCATTGCATGTGCTTGGAAGTAGCGCCGAAGCTTGCGCGAGGCCATGAAAAGGGCATAGAGGAGCTTCTGGACCATAGGGTAGCGCTCTTTCGGTCCATGAAGCACCTCGCTGACGTAGTAGATCGGGTGCTGCCGTCCGGCCCGCTCGACTACCAGACGCGCTAACGGCACAGGTTGCGACGCGAGTGAAACAACAAAGACGCCGTCTGCTATGGAGTTGTCAACAGAGGTGGGCTTGAAAGGTATGCCTTGAGCTCGTTGAAGGATCGCTGGGCTTCGAGGGTCCACTCGAAGCCCCCGTGCGTGCGCAGAATCCTGAAGAAGGGCAGCCCCCGCTCACCGAGCCAGGAGATGAAGCGGCTGAGGGCGACGATGCGGCCGGCGAGACTCTGGACTTGTGTCGCCGAAGTCGGGGCGGCCATCTGCTCGATTGCCTCGATCTTCTCCGGGTTTGGGCCCACGCCCGAGCCCCCAATCATGTAGCCGAGTACCTTCCCGGAGGTCGTGCCGAAGACGCACTTCTCGGGGTTAAGCTTGATGCCGAACTTGTTTAGGCTGGCGAAGGTCTCGGCCAGGTCACTGACATGGTCGACTTCAGAGGAGCTTTTGACGATGATGTCGTCGACGTAAACCTCGAGGTTCCGGCCGATCTGCGGGCCGAAGGTCTTGACCATTAGTCGCTGGAACGTTACGCCCGTGTTACGGAGACCAAACGACATGGTCGTGTAACAGAAGGTTCCAAACGGCGTGATGAAGGCGTTTTGTCCTCGTCTTCCACGACGAGCTTAATCTGGTGATAGCCGGAGTAGGCGTCGAGGAAACTCAACATCTGAGCGTTGGCAGTGGAGTCCACAATCTGATCTATGCGTGGAAGAGGGAAGTTGTCTTTGGGACACGCGGCGTTTAAGCCCGTGTGATCGACGCACATTCTCCATTTCCCGCCTTTCTTTTGTACGATTCTGAGGTTGGCCACCATTCGAGTAATTGACCTCGCGAATGAAACGGCCTTTAGGAGCTTATCGAGGTGCTCCTAATGATTCTTTGCTTTCTCAGGAGAAGCGCGCGATTTTGGCGCATGGGCTTGCAGCAAGGTTTTGTTTGCAGTTTGTGCTCGACCACCTCCCGTGGGACCCCCGGCATGTCCGCGGGTTCCCATGCAAAAATACTCTTGTTATCTCGAAGGAAGGTGACGAGCTCGTCTTCCTATTTCGGGTCAAGCTGAGCAGAAATGTAGGCACACTTGCCCGAGCCCTCCTCTTCGAGTTGCACGGTCTTGGTAGGGCCGCCGGGCTGGATAGTTGCCTTCCGGCGAGCGCTTTTCGGGGTCACCTCGGGACCCTGCTGAGGCAGCATGCCGGCGAGCGCCAATGCCTTTTCCTCGCAACTGTACGCTGCCTTGAGGTCGCCGCGGACCGTTATGATGCCACCGGGCCCCGGGAGCTTCATGCACCGGTGCCCGTAGTGATTTGTGGCCATGAACTTGATCAGGGCCGGCCGCCCGAGGATGGCGTTGTAGGGGAGGTCGTCATCCACGACCTCGAAGGTGATCAGCTCGGTGCGGAAATTCGTCGAGTCGCCGAAGGTAACGGGCAGAACCACCTGCCCGAGCGGCGTGGTTGAGCTTCCTGGCACAATGCCGAAGAAGGGGACCGCTATATTCTTGATTTTCGCCCAGGGTATCTGCATTCGGTCCAAAGCGCTCGCCAAGAGCAGGTTGAGGGAGCTTCCCCCGTCAACCATGACTCGGCCGACGACGGCGTTGCTTATGGTCGGGCGACGACCAGGGCGGTCTTGATGTCTCGTGACATCCCCGGGGGAGCATCGTCCCGGGAGAAGGTGATGGGGACACCATCCCACCTGCAGGGTTGATCGATGGGCTTCCCGACGGTGGCTTGGTACACAGTGCGGGCGGCGTCTTTCAGCTCGTGCCGGGACCGATATGCCGAAGAGCCACCAAAGATGACGTCCACGCGACGGTCACCTTGTTGGAACTCCAGGTCGGGGCCTACTTGGTCCTCGCCGGCACCATTTTCGTCGGGCCGCTCGCCGTCCCTCGGGAGTGTGGGCATCTCTCCGTGCCCTCTATAAAAGGCGTCCAGCTTCATCAGCCATGCCCTGCAACTTCGCAGTTCGTGGCCGTGGATCTGATGGAACCGACAGAATTTGTCAGCGTCGAGGCGGGGCTGTTCCTCATCGCCCCAGGGTCGGGCGTCCGCCCGAGGGGGCCCAGCCCGACCCTGCCCCTGCTGGGGACGGCGCAGCGCTTGCTGTGGCCGTGGGTGATCCTGCTGGGGCCGAGGCCCTCGGCGGTCGGGCTGGCACGCTCCTGCCCCTGCGTGTCTGTTGTCGATCGCGGCGACCACACGGAGCTGGCCGCCTCTAGAGCCACGGTCTTTCCCCCGCTTCTTGTCGCGTGGGGCTGGACCTCCTTCCTTGGCGCCGGACGATCCTGCCTCGCCAAAGGCGAGGCCGAGCTTGCCTCGGTCGTAGTCGTGCTTCTAGCGGACGGCATCGTCCGCGTCCACATACCGTTCTGCCATGCGGAACAGCTTGTTGACGGTGAGCTTGGCGACTATCTCAAGGTCCTCCGTGAGGCGTCTGTCGTGGACGCCGAACTTGAAGGCCTTGATGACAGTCTCGTCGGAGATATTGGGAATCGAGTTCCGTGCGCGGGTAAACCGACGCACGAAATCTCAGAGGGGCTCACGCTTTCCCTGGATGACTCGGTCCAGGTCCCTTTCTCGTCCGGGTTGCTCGTAGCAGCTCTGGAAGTTGGAGTGGAGAGCGCTCCACAGCTGGCGCTATGACCGGAAGGCGCCGGGTGCCTGGTTGAAAAGCCAAGTGCGGGCGGCCCCGACCAGGATGGTGGGGAGATAGTTGGCCATTGCGGCCTCGTCCCCGCCGGCTGCCAAAATGGTGGTGGAGTATATGGAGAGGAATTCCGCGGGGTTTTTGGTCCCGTCGAATTGCTCTATTATCGCCGGCTTGAACCGGGTCGGCCAGCGCACTCGACGGAGGTCGTTCGAGTACGCCGGGCAGCCGTAAGCCGAGAGACCATTGTCGCCGCTGCTAGCGTCGGAGTTTCCGTCCGCCGGCAAGGAGAACTCGAGTCGGCGGCTTACCCCGCGCCGGCCACGACGGTCAACAGGGGCATCGCTAGGACGGTGGCGTGGGTGGTCGCGAACCTTTTGGCGCCTTGGTGGAATGTCCGGGGAAAGGCCTCCGGAAGCGTTGCTGCTTGAGCGGGCGTCACTGTTGCTCTGCTGCCGGCGGGCATGCCCTCGCACCACGTCCCCCCTGGCGAGGTGGAAGGGATGGTTGTAAGATCGAGGATGCCGACTAGAGGGGGGTGAATAGACGGTTTTAAAAATACTTCTCACTAAATACACGCTCTATTGATCTCTATGTCAAAACCTAAACAATAATCAATGCGGAAGTGATAAACTAAGGTTTTGACAAATAATAGCCTAAAACAACTAGGCCTACTAAGAGCACTAGCTAATTATGTCTCTACTCAAGAATATACAATCCTAAAGACAATCAAGCAATTTAATTCTAGGAATGTAAATTGCAACAATGTAAATAGAGAATTGCAAGAAAACATAAAGAGACACACCGATGTTTTACCGTGGTGTTCGGAGACTTGCCGGTCTCCCCTAATCCACGTTGAAGCAAGCCCAAACCACTTTGGACCGGCTCCACGAATTGAGCACCCGCCTCGATTCCACTAGTGGTAGCTCTTTCCCCCTCCGGGTAGGCGAGCTCCGACCTTCATAACTTTGCTGGGCCTTCTCACAATCTCCTTAAGAAGGTCACCGTGTACGACGCCTCCACACGCCGTCTAGGTGTCGGCAAACAACAAGAGTAACAAGCCAAGCCCTCTAGCTTGAACCTCACCAAGTGCAACACATGCACAAGGATACTCAATCCTTCTCTAGATGCAACACATGCAACTAGAGGCTTCTCTCCTTGCTCACAAAGTGCAACACATGCACAATGTAGAGGAGAGGCTCATACTAGCTCAAGAGAAAGCAAATCAACACCAAAGAGATTCTACACAAGAAAATCTAAATCAAATTCATCTCAAATCACTCAAATATGGCTCTATGAGCTCTTGGGGTTTTGCTCTCACAAGAATACCTCAAATGGGTGCTAGAGCAGCTACAAAACCCATCTAGCCCGGCCTCTTTTATAGCCCCTCAAGAAAACTAGCCGTTCGAGGGTAGAATGGGGTAAAAATACAGCAAACCCGGTGCTACCGCCCTACTAGGGCCGGTAGCACCGGCCTCTAGGCCAACGGTCACTTTCATGCATTAAAAACACCAAAAACTAGCCGTTGCTACAGTACCCCCGGTGCTACCACTGTCAGAGCCACTAAAACGCTCATAACTTTTTACTCCGAACTCCGATTTAGGTGATTTTTGATTCTATGTGAAGCTTATCACGAGGGATACAATCTCCACCCATTTTCAAGATTTAAGCAACCATATATATTTTTAAATATCATCAAAATAAAGACTCTAATGTAGTCATTCAAGTCTAAAATCTGATTTCTCAAAATCCCTCACATAGACTTGATCAAGAGTGTAACTACAAGCTAGAGAGAGTCAATAAGATCAAATCTTATGCCATTTGGTGATCAACTCATGATCAAAACAATTTGCAAAATATATTTGCAAATAAACTGAGAACCCATGAGATCAATCCTCTAGCCATGTAAGGATCAACACATGATTCCGACACTTTGCAAAACACATTTGCAAATGCCAACACATGCTATAGGATCAAAACCATAACCTCTAGATTATTTGCAAAACACATTTGCAAATATAAAAATCATAAACTTTACTTAGCCTTGTGATGATCAACACTTGATCAAATCACAAGCTAAAACACCGATGCATGAGCTCTCACCTTTTGCAACACATGCAAAACTTAGCTCCATACAAAAACCACATAAACCAAATTACATGAGCTATCTCCCTTTTGCAACACATGCAAATCCATAGCACCATGCAAAAACCAAATCGATTAAGATTCAATAAGAAGCGAGCATGAGTTCTCTTATTTGCAACACATGCAAATACTTAGCTCATGCAAGAACCAAATAGAGAGTGAGCTAGAGTGAACCGGATTGAGTTCATCAACACATGATGAAGCTCAAGTTAAAATACTTAACCCCTCTTAATAGTACAGCACCTAACTAGCAACCTAGTCTCACATCCGAACACCGAGACCGGTAAAAGACTAGGAACACATCCTTAGCCCTAGCAAGTTATACCTTTGCCTCTAGCACATCCACTTGGAGCTTTTATTATTTCCATCATCTTCTCTCCAAGTCGGGATCTTCGTCTTGTTCATCAACACATGATGAACTCCGCTTGTCTTAGCTTCGGGATCCTCTCTTGATGCTCATCAACACATAATGACGTCCTTTTCTCGTTCATCCATCTCAACCTTGCACTTAACCTATTTCAAACTCATTGAAAGTGTTAGTCCAAAACACATGGTTGTCTCAATCATCATTGCACTCCATTAACACATAATGGATGCTCCCAAGATCCTTTGATCTTTCCCTTTGATGATTGACCACAACCCAAAGACAAATGATTGAAAGATTAATTGTGTCTTGAGTATACTTATGCAACTAATGCTTCATATACTCAAGAACTTTCGATTGCCCTAGGATCAACAAAGTGAACCATCAACACATGACTAGTTCTTTGTTGATTGAATGGCAACCGAACACAATTTAAATTGTATTTAAATTATCATGAGTATATATTAACTACACAAGTTAAATATACTCAAACGATTGTTTCAAAGTCTTGATCCTTTATATGTTATTTAGTAATAAGACATGGATCAATACTATTGAAACAACAAGTTAAATTATGAACTCCCTCTAGATGTGTGCATTCATGTAATATATGAATTAGGAACATAATGCACATATTTGGACTAAAACAACGGAAGAGTTCATACTTTAACTTGAATCCTAAGTATGCATTAAGACGATAGAGTGAATACAAGTGCATACCTTAGGTTTTTCATTTTCCATCCAAATATGAGACTAATAAGAGTTAAGCTCACCAAAAGAGTTAGTCTTATAAAAGACTTGTCATTACTTAACAATTGAGACTAATCAATATTATGATCATCAAGAGAGTTAGTCTCAATATTAGATTTGTCATTAACACCAAAACCAACTTAATGGAGCTTGAACTTTTAATGGTGACGGGGTACGTGCCCGCGGGTAGGTAGTCCAATGGAGGAACGGCCGACGACCGTGCGGCAGGGCGCTGCTGCTCGCCAAGTGGCGAGACTCGAAGCCCAGGGGCCTCTCTTGCCGCGGAGGTGCGACGTCGTCGGTCGCCCTATTGAGCTCTTCGGCGAGGGACTGCCGGAAGAGGGCTGAGCCGGCCCACACTGGGTCGGCCATGACCCGGGCGATGACCCGCAGGGGCTCTCGGCCCGGCTCGTCCGGGCGGGGAGGGCTGAGCCATCCGGACGGAGAGCGGGCCGCCTCGCGGTCCTCTCGCCGGATGGCGGTGATGGCTTGGTTGATGGCGACTGGCGAGGCGGCGGCGTGCCTCCCGGGGAGTCTCCGGGCCACCGTCATCCGCCCCCGGAGTCGCCTCGCAGCTGCCGGCCATGAAGACCCGGCGCTCGCGAGGCGGCAACGAGGAGAGAAACACGGAGGTAGAGTATTGGCATTCGGAACGCGTCCCGAGCCTGGCTTGCTTGATCGCGACATGTTGTCTGTGAAGTGGAGGTGCCTTGGCGCCGAGGCGATTTAACTTGACGAACGAAACCTCGGGCCCCACGGTGGGCGCCAACTGTCGACGATCGGGACCGTCAACCGCAAATAAGGGGGAAAGGATCGTGCAAAGGGGCGAGGCCCAAAGTCATGTTCGTTCGGGATGGAGGGAACGCCAGCAGGCACACAGTTCGAGGGAGAAGAACAAGCGAACAAGGGACACATCGTTTATACTGGTTTGAGCCCCCTGGGTCAGGTAATAGCTCTACTCCAGTCTTGCCCATAGGCGAAAGGTGACTAAAAGGCTTCTCGGGGAGGATTAACAGGGAGCTCGACCTCGGGACCACTCGGGGGCGGTGGTCGATGAGAGCTCGGCGAGGTGGTACAGTGTATGAGCGTGTATCGTGGTTCTTGTTGCGTTTTTCATTGTGTCTTGGTACTGCCTCCTTGTGTTTTTCGTGTTGCCGTTCTCTCCTCCCTTTTCGGGTCGGGGTAGCTCAGCGCTTTATAGGCCCCCGGGTGTTGATCTCGAGTCTTGGCGTCGGGCGATGCTGTGAGCTGACGGGCGATTAACCCTAGTTCTTCTGCGCAGGGATATGACAGAGCGGTGGCCTGGTTCCCACGCAGGATATGACAGAGTTCTTGGGCCCTAGTTCCTACGCAGGATTTAGACAGAGTTCTTTGGGCCCTAGTTCCCACGCAGAGGAGAGAGGTCATGCCAGAAAAAAGGAATACTATGCTAGAGATCGGATTGAAGGCGCCGAGGTCGGGGATGCCTGCGGGGCCAACACGGACCCGAGGACAGCCTTGCCCGAGCTCGGGAACAAGCCTCTCGAGCTCGGGGAAAGCGCCCTAAAGCCCTGGGGGGGGGCCCGGACACGTGTCAAAGATGACTGATCCCCGATAAGACTTGTCGACCTTAACTTTTACTAGGAGTTATTCCAGACTCAAGAATCATGAGATTGACGTTGTCTCTCATAAGATGAAGTCGTAGTCGATGGCCTTGGTCATCAATCCAACTTATGAGAGTTCTTTTGGTTTTTCCCTCTCCGCTCTTTGTGAGATGGGTGATGACCATCTGGAGAGATTTTCAAAAAATAAGCTCACCCTCTTAGCCAGAAAGTTCTCCCACGCATACAAGAGGGTGAGAGAGAGAGAGAGGAGGAGAGGTGGATCGATTTTTTGCTTCGAGTGTGGTGGCCCCAACCTATTTGTGCTAACTACTCCAAGCTGGAGAAGAGTAAGAACGACTATGACGGTGTGACCAAGAACGACTACTCTGACAAGAACCCCAACAAGAAGGCTCTAGCTCGTGATCCTGCACGTGAGAAGAAGTACCGCAAATTCTCGAAGAACAAGAAGCTTTTCCACCACATCCTCACCGCACTCAATGATATCTCCCTCTCTTACACCGAGATATGGAGCGATGATGATGGAGAGGATGATCCACAAGAGAAGACCAAGGGCGACAATGACTTCACCGGCATGTGCTTCATGACCGATGAGAACAACATCAGCGACAGTGACCTCTAAAGCGAGTCTAATGAGGTACCTACCTACGATGAGCTCAATGATGCATTCTGCAAGCTAGGAAAATTCCATACTAGAGCTAGAGCTAGATGTGTGGAGCTTGAGAAGGAAGTAGGTAGTCTGTCATGGGAGCTTGCTTTACTTAGATCCAGACCCTCCTGTGACGCTGATGACAGTTCTTTGTGTGATGCTTTGCTTCTGGAGCTAGAGAACCAAAGGAATTTGCATGACAATGTGCTTTCTGAGGTTGAGGTTCTTAGAGAGAAGAATGCTAGCTTGAGTACTACTGATGTTGTTCCTGTTGATGCTAGTCTTTTTTATGTTCCTATATGTGTTTCTTGTGACAATTGCTCTAAGTTGCTAGCTGATATTGATGCCATGACTATTCACCTTAGGAAGCTTTAAGTTATAAATCAAGAACTTGAACAATTTACTTCTAAGGACATAGTCAGCTCATGTGAGAGCTGAAGGCAACTAAAACTTGACAATGATGTTTTGAATGTCCAGTGTGTTGAACTTGCTAAGGACCTACAAGCTAAATCACAAGTTGCTTGTGCTAGATGTGTTGAGATTGAGGGCGACATGAGTAGAATCCATGATGAGTTTAGGAAGAAGCTAGAGGCCCAAACCACTATGATTAGAAATGCCAAGTGCGTATCTTGTGAGGCCCTTAAGATTGAAGCAGTCGTGCTTAGGGAGAAAAATACACGTGTAATTCGTTTTTCCTTGTCTAGATCTTCTTCCCCTGTTCTTCATGTGCCTCTCTCTTCCAGGAGTGTGAGTACCTTATGAGCACTCTTGAGAAGTTTGTAGGGAGCAAGAAGAAGTTCAATATCATCCTAGACCAGTCCAAGATTAGTATATTCAATCAAGGTCTAGGATTTAACTACTTGAAGCACGCTCGAGCGCATCCTCCCACCATTGTTTGTGGCTCCAAGAGATGAGAGATCATGGTAGCTCCTAAGATGAGCATCACAATGTTTCGCTCAGCTGGGGTTGTCTATAGGATCTCTGACAAGAAGGTTGCTCTTCATGCAGTTTCTGCCCCTAGCAAGGCAAAGTATTCTTGCACCTTCTGACAGAGGGATGGACATTTAGCTAAGTTTTGCTTCAGGCGTGCAAAGATTACACGGTGTAAGCGTGGTCGTGCTCTTAGGGCTATTTAGGGTCATCCCCAGACTCGAGCTGTTCATGATCAGTCTTTCCGCCGAACTCTTAATATTCCTCATTTTCCCATCGAAGTGGATATCAGTGGCATGATTTTCCTTCTACCAAAAGAATGTTTAGGCAGCGTTACTGGGATAATCCGGCCTTTGCACCTTAGCGGACCAACCCAGCTCTAGCTTCTAGACCTTCTGCTGGTGCTACTTCTTGATTTATGAGAGTTGAGCCATGGAGAGATGTTCGAGTCTAGTCTTTTGTTCATGTGACTAGAAGTTCTGCTCGTCGTGTGATTAGTATTGGGTTCCCAGATTTGCACTTATTTACTGAAAGATCATGTGGAGGTCTGTCCTTGGGTGTGATGAGTAATTGACGAGTTTTGAGCTTGATTTGATTTGAATTGGATTGGATTTGAAGCAATTTGAGTGTTGGTTGCTCTTCTTAGTGCTACCAGCCTAGGGGTATTAGCACCGGACCATTGAGAGCAATTATGATCGATTAATGATTTTGGGATAATCATTGAATATCTTTGTGGGCATTGCTATGTGAAAGGTTTTCCTTGTCTTTGATGGTTGCGAGCGGCAGTGCTAGGTCATGGTGAGGCGGAGGATGACCGGACTAGGCGAGGCGCGCGGAGGTCAGACGGTTGGGAGATCGCGGAAGATGATCGGAGACGGAGTCCGGGCAAGTCAAGAAGACAAGGAAAGGAGATGATGCTAGCTACATGCCGCGTGGATCAATGAGGGCCGTCGGATTTAGGTCTAGTTGATAGGTTAGCGGGTCTAGGTAGTATGCTTTGAAAACCGTGCAAGAAAACCCTTTATGTGTGTGGATTTTGGGTTAGCCCTTGCATGGCTGTGTGTGTGGGTTAATCTTAGCCCTTAGATGAGTGCTCTATGGTTGAGGGACTCATCCAAGAGTGGTAGGTGGCCCAAGAGTAGTATAAATAGGGGTGGAGGGGTAGCCTCCTCCCCTTGAAGGTTTTTGAGGTTTTTGAATGCTCCTTTGAGCTTTGCCAACATGAAAGTGAGGCTTTGTAACCTCTCCTTCCAGAAATAAAAGTTTTATCCATCCAACTCTGAATTTATTTTGCGCATTTACATTATGTCTTTACTTTACGCAATTTAAATTCAGCATTTACTTTCCATAATTACATTCTCGCAATTTACTTTCACACAATTTGGATTTGCCTCCCCTCCTTCTAAATGCTGTTGATCTTGGATGTTTTGAGTGTGTTCATATGGTTTTACATCTCTTTTGCACACTTGGATTGAGTAGAGATCATCTTTTCTTTCAAGTTCCAACTTTGTTCAGAACTTGTTCTTTGCGCAGCATTTAGTATTTGATTTTTATAAAAATATAAAAAAATCCTTTTTTAGTTATTATAATTGGAGGAGGTGCGGGACTCTGATATCCACCAGCAGAAAAATTTTGGAGTTCATTTGTGGCACCGTTTGGGTGCCATGAGGTGAAAACCTAGCCCCAAACTTTCTGCTCGAAGTTCTTGACTAACTGTGTTTTTTGATTTTTCCTTTTTTTTTTGTAAGGATTTTTGCAGAGAAATTTGGTGGATTTCTTTAGGACTCTTCTTATCATAGGGAGAAAAATTCTAAAAATTTTGTGAGCTGCATAAACCCACCAACCTCCTGTTCAAATTGAGGACAATTTCTGGAAATTCTGCTTTTGCTTTTCTAAAAGTGACTTTTGTGATTTGAATTGATCTCCTTTCTAAAAGCAAGAGTTGGATTGATTCCTCTTTATCTTGGACACTAGACAACCAAGATTGTGACTCAAAAATCCCCACATATTTTATGGTACTTATCCATGCAAGCTTGGGGTACACATAGTTGTCTAGTTTTTCGGGTTTTTCACGATTTCCTTTGAGCGATCTTGTCGAGGTTTTTGTTGGAGTATTTTGGGAGAAAATTTATTTGCGACCATTCACCCCCCTCTGTTCGCCATCTCGATCCTTCAATTGGTATCAGAGCCGGTTCTGCTCTTTCTAGATCTTGACCGGTCTCAAGAGCCATGGCGACGGACAAATATTCCACCAAGCCTCCCATCTTTAATGGAGTTGATTTTCCTTTTTGGAAGTCCCGGATGGAGTCATACATCACTGCCTAGGGCTACTTGATATGGCAGAAGGTGAAACTCCCTTATGAGGTTCCTGCTGATGAAAATGTCACGGCTATCAATATGGCTGACGTTGAGGCGAATGCTAAGGAAAGGAACGTTCTCATACAGGGTCTTAGCCGCGGTGAGTATGATAGGATTTCTAACCTTCGCTCCGCTCACGAGATTTGGGTAACCCTCGATGCTTACCATGAGGGCTCTACTCAAATCAAGACTGTGACGCAGGACCAGTTCAAGCGCGAGTACAACAAGTTTGATCAACGCGCTGGTGAGAGTCTCGACGAGTGTTTTGGTCGGTTTACAAAGATCTTGGCGACCTCCGGCGCTTGGTTGCATATACCCTGACTCGGACAATGCTCGACATTTCTTGACTGCACTCGACCTTCGGGTTTGGGAGATGAAGGTGACCACCATCAAGGACACCACCGACTTATCGACTCTGACTCTTGACGGGCTTTATCCCCGCTTCAAGACTCATGAGATCGATGTCGTCTCTCGGAAGATGAAATCTCAGTCGATGGCTTTGGTCACCGATCCCAACGGATCTTCTTCTGATTCTTCTGTCGGTCTCTCCCTCTCCACCATTTGCGAGCTGAGCGATGACCAATTGGAAAATTTTTCAAAAAATGAGCTTGCTCTTCTTGCTCACAAATTCTCTCATGCATACAAGAGGGTGAGAGAGAGGAAGAGAGGTGGCATGATCACCTGCTTCGAGTGTGGTGGCCCCAACCACATTCGGGCGAACTGTCCCAAGCTGGAGAAAGGCAAAACGGCGTTGGCGGTTCGGGTAAACGACTACACCGACAAGAACCGCAACAAGAAGCCTCCAGTTCGTGAACTGGCGCACGAGAAGAAGTACCGCAACTTCTCCAAGAACAAGAGGCTCTTCCACCGCGTCCTCGCCGTGCTTGACGACATCAACATCTCCGACACGGAGACATGGAGCGACGAGGCGAGGATGATCTGCAAGAGAAGAAAGGCGGTGATGACTTCTCCGCATGTGCTTCATGGCCGACGCGTCAGCGGCATCGGCGACTCAGTTGTCTGATGACACGGACGAGTACCCTCCTATGACCAACTCAATAAAGCTTTCTGCAAATTAGGAAAATTTCATACTAGAGCTAGAGCTAGGTATACGGAGCTTGAGAAGGAAGTAGGTACCTTGACTCGGGAGTTAGCTTCACTTAGATCTTCTCCCTCCCGAGTCACTGATGACTGTACTTTGTGTGATGCTTTGCTTGTGGAGTTAGAGAACCTAAGGACTATGCATGACAGTGTGTTGTTTGAACTAGATAGTCTTAGGTTGAAGAATGCTAGCAATGAATCTGTTGATACTCCTTCTGTAGATGCTAGTTTTCTTCATGCTCACTCTACTCCCACTTGTGCTAATTGCCCTAAATTGCTTGCCGAAATTGATGCCATGAGCGATCACCTTAGGAAGCTTTCTTCTAGAAACGATGAACTTGAAATGCATGCTTCTAAGGACCCAGTCAGCTCATGTGAGGGCTGTAGGCAACTAAAACTTGACAATGAATCCTTAAATGTCAAGTGTGCTAATCTTGCTAAGGACTTACTAGATAAGTCACAAGAAAGTTGCTTGCGATGTTCTATGATTGAGGGGGACTTGGATAAAATCCATGTCGAGCTTAGAAAAAAATTAGAAGACCAAGCCCATAGAATTAGAAACGCGTCTTGCGTTTCTTGTGAGGCCCTCAAGATTGAGGCAGCCATGCTGAGGGAGAAAAATGCACGTGCTGAGAGAGCTCATCTTTCTGGTTCTTCTTCTTCTTCCCCCTGTTCTTCTTGTGCCTCTTTCTTTCGAGATTGCCAGTATCTTATGAGCACTCTCGAGAAGTTTGTAGGAGGCAAGAAGAAGCTCAATCTTATTCTAGACCAATCCAAGATTAGTAGATTCAATCAAGGTCTAGGATTTGATCCCTTGGAGCACGCTCGGGCGCATCCTCCCACCATTGTGCACAGCTCCAAGAGTGGTGAGATTGTGGTAGCTCCCAGAGTGAGCACCACCGTGTTTAGGTCTGCTGGGGTTGTCCATAGGACTTCGACCGTAAGGGTGTTACTCTGTTATTCGTCTCTAGCAAGGCGAAGTACACACGCACCTTCCGTAATAAGGATGGTCACCTAGTAGATTTACCTTGAGCGCGCCAAGATCACTCGGCGTGGCGTGTTGCTACTCTTAGGGTATTCGTGGTCATCTCCGGACTTTGAGTGCTCCTAAGGTACACTGCTTCTTCTAGACGGGTTAGAGAGTCGCTTTGTTTTTGGGCAAATCCAGACTCGGTTTTCATCTTTGGTTCTTTGAGTTTTAGTCTTGGAGCTGTTTGTAGTCGGTCTTTCCACAGTACTTTTGATATTCCTCGTTTTTCCCATCGAGGTAGATATCGTGTGTGAGTGTTTTACGGTGAGATTTAGGAAGTCTCACCGGGATGGTGCGGCTTTTGTACCACGGCGGGCTTACCCAGTTCGGCTCCTAGATCATCTACTAGAGTTGCTCTTGATCATGTTAAGGTTAAGCGGCAGAGAGACACTTGAGTCCAGTCTTCTTCTGTGGCTGGTACTGAGGCATCGTGTGGTTTAGTATTGGGTTCCCAAGTCTTCTCTCTATCCCAGTACTGAGTCATCTTTCTCTCTTGTGTCTTGATCAGGTTCGTCGGATGGGGAAGGGAGATGTTTGGATTGTCGACTCCGGTTGTTCTCATCATCTGACCGAAGATTCTTGATGGTTCTCTTCCCTAGTCCGAGCCCCCGGATGAGTTGATCACTTTCGGGGATGCTTCTTCAAGTAGAGTCATTGCTAAAGGTACTATTTGCATTAATGACAATTTCATTCTTAAAGATGTTGTCTTAGTAAGTAAGCTGCAATACAATTTGCTTTCTGTTTCTCAGCTTATTGATGACTCTTTCGAGGTGAGTTTTAAGAGTAGCGCCTATAGAATCCTCGATTCTTCAGGAGGGTTAGTTTGCGGGATTTCTAGATATGGGAGAGTCTTTTGTGCTGATTTTTCTGCTTCTTCTAGAGACTCTCTCCGTTGTTTGATTGCTTAAGAGTCCCGTGATCTCTCCTTCTGGCATAGGAGGCTTGGTCATATTGGTTTTGATCATTTGACCCGAGTTAGCAGCCACGATCTCATTCGGGGTTTGCCCAAACTCAAGATGGTCAAAGACTTAGTTTGCTCTCCTTGCCGACATGGCAAGATGGTTACTACTTCTCATCCTCCAGTCACCGTAGTGATGACTGATGCACCAGGACAGCTTTTACATATGGACACGGTTGGTCCAAATAGAGTGCGATCGGCAGGAGGGAAGTGGTATGTTCTTGTCATCGTTGATGATTTTCTAGATACTCTTGGGTATTCTTCATGGCCTCGAAGGATGAGACTTTTCTCACTTGAGGGTTTGGTCGATGGGTTGTCTATTGAGCTCCCGGTGCATTACGAGCTATACGCAATGATAATGGCACGGAGTTCAAGAATTCCTACTTTGAGAGTTTTTGTGTGTAGTCGGTTTAGAGCATCGCTTCTCTTCTCCCTCGCCTCTCAGAATGGCGTAGTGGAAAAGAAGAACATGACCACAGTTGAGATGGCGGGACGATGCTAGATGAGTACAAGACTCCTAGGAAGTTTTGGGTGAGGCTATAGCTCTTGCTTGCCATGTTTCTAATCGCGTGTTTTTGAGAGCACATTTGCATCGCACTTCTTATGAGTTGAGGTATGGGCGAAAGCCGGTGTGTCTCATTTTTGCGTTTTGGTTGCAAGTGTTTCATCTTGAAGTCAGTAACCTAGATAAATTTGAGTCTCGCTCTTGATGGTATCTTTCTAGGTTACTCGACTTCTTCTCGTAGCTATAAGTGCAGGTGTTGATGCGCATAGGATCATAGAGACTGTGATGTGACCTTTGATGAGGCTAGCCAGTGAGCTAGACACGATGTTTGAGCTCTTCTTATCCCTCCGAGACCATCTTTGTAGAAGATGAGGATGATGAAGATGATGGTGTTCCACCGGATCCAGTCCCCTCTACACCTGAGGTGCCTCCTGTTTCTATTTCTGCACCTCAGGGAGACCAGCCCTTGCCTTCTGACTCTCCTTCAGCGAGTGGCTCTGTTCCTACCTCTTCTTTTCAAGAGGTAGAGGCCACTTCTGCTTCTGGTCCTCCCCGACATATCCAGAAAGCTCATCCACCTGATCAGATCATTGGTGATCTGTTTGAGCAGGTCACTCGCTCAAAATCAGGTTTGTCCAGTTTCTGCCTCCACTCTGCCTTCGTTGCCTCCTTTGAGCCGAAGGATGTTTCTCATGCATTATCCGATGTGTCGTGGATTAATGCTATGCATAAGGAACTTGAGAACTTTGAGAGGAACAAGATATGGCAGCTTGTCGAGCCCCCATCTGGTCATAATGTCATTGGGACCAAGTGGGTGTTCAAAAACAAGCAGAGTGAGGATGGGGTTGTAGTTAGAAACAAGGCTAGACTAGTTGCACAGGCTTTTCTCGGGTTGAGGTCTTGACTTTGAGGAGACCTTTGCCCCTGTAGCTAGGCTAGAGGCTATCCGAATCCTGCTTGCATTTTCTGCATCCAAAGGCTTCAAGCTTTATCAAATGGATGTCAAGAGTGCATTCCTCAATGGCTATATTGAGGAAGAGGTTTATGTCAAACAACCTCCAGGACTCGAGAACCCCAAGTTTTCGAGTCATGTATATAAGCTTTCCAAAGCTCTGTATGGACTCAAGCAGAGGCCCCCAGAGCATGGTATGAGAGGCTCAAGTCTTATCTTCTCAGCCATGACTTTAAAATACGTATAGTAGACAAAACTCTGTTCATCAGACACCATGAGTCTCATTTTCTTCTTCTCCAGATTTATGTGGACGATATCATTTTTGGTGGCTCCTCTCATTCTCTTGTCTCTCAGTTTTCTGATGTGATGAGTACAGAGTTTGAGATGAGTATGATGGGAGAGTTGAGCTACTTCCTTAGCTTCCAGATCAAGCAGACTCGAGAGGGCACTTTCTTGCATCAAGGCAAGTACACCCGGGACCTCCTGAGGCGCTTCGACATGTCTGACGGGAAGCCGGTGTTAACTCTTATGGCCACCACTGCAGTCCTCGAGCCTGATGAGGATGGTGAGCCTGCTGATCAAAAGGAGTTTTCTAGCATGATTGGCTCCCTCTTGTATCTCACTGCGTCGAGGCCGGACATACACTTTGCCGTGTGTATGTGCGCCCGATTTCAGGCTTCTCCTCGTGCCTCTCACTGTCAGGCGGTGAAGCGCATTTTCCGGTACCTTCGCGCTACCATTGATTATGGTATTTGGTACTCTTCCTCCTCTTGTCTATCTCTTAGAGCCTTTTCCGATGCTGACTTTGCTGGCTGTAGGATAGATAGGAAGAGCACTTCTGGCACTTGCCAATTCATTAGCACTTCTTTTGTTTCTTGGTCATCTAGGAAGCAGTCTGGGGTTGCACAATCCATCGCTGAGGCCGAGTATGTTGTTCTGACCGATTCTTTGTAACGGTGTTCTCTGATGAGATCGACCTTGCGGGACTTTGGGTTAGATATACTGAGTGTGCCACTTTTACGTGACAACACTTCGCTATTTGCATTGCTAAAAACCCGGTCAAGATTCGGGACCAAACACATTGATATTAGATATCACTTCCTTAGAGACCATGTAGAGAAGGGGGATATCGTGCTTCAGTTTGTAGAGAGTGACCTTCAGTTAGCCGATATCTTCACCAAGCCTTTGGATAGCTCTAGGTTTGTTACCCTGAGGAGTGAGCTTGGGGTCGTGTGCCCTTACGGCCTTCTGTGAGGGGGAGCTGGCTTGTATATTATGTATTATATTATTTTTCTTTCGGTTCTTCTTTCTTTTGTTTTGTTCTGGGTGCTATGGGTTTTTCTCTTTAGAGTTCTGAGTTCACTTCACCTAGACTTCTGGCATGCTTCGGCATGGACCTCTCATCTTATGCTTCAGGATGCTATTCTTTTCTTCTTCTTGGTTGAGCTCACTCACAGACTTATAGGTCTAGCAGGTGTTGGGCCTCCTGGTAGACAGTGTCATGTTTGCTCCTATGTTGGAGTTCAAGAGTTAGCTGTCCTTTGTCAGTCATTGGGGAAGATGAGAGCGAGTTTGAGCCTAGTGTTCTCTGCTATCTTTTCTAAACTCTATAGCCATTCAGTTTGCAGTTTTTCAATCTTTCTCTTCTTTTTTTTTGAGTTTTTGGCTTCAATTGAGTTCATTTGGTTTTTTCTATGCCTAACTCTGCTAATAACTCAATTTGTGCTTAAAATTGACTCACATGTTGAGGGGGAGTTTGAAAATCTGTTCATGCATTGCATATAGGCTGCATTTTCTTTTGTTTTATGAGCTTTGTCTATTATGCAATTGATTCAATCTTCATGTAATGCACCTTGCTACATCTTTGAAGAAAATCAATAGCTTAGGTCTATCCAAGTTCATCTATCATACTAAGCTTGTTAAAATCTGAAAATTGAAAATCTTAAATGAAAAACATGTTGCTTTTTCTTGTTAAGTTTCTTCTCTAGAGGTTTTTACCATGAATTGTGAATTTATGGAGTTCTCTAGAGTCCCTATAGCAACTTGGGTGAAACTTGCTTGATCCATATTTTAGTCCTTCAAAATTGCTCATATGTGCTAAATTAAGAAAAATTTGACTCTCTTTTGTGCAAAATTGAACTCAACACTATATATTCTTGAGACTGCCTCCCATTGCACTTGGGATGAACTTGAAATATATCGTGTATGACCAAGATCATTCTCTTAAGAGTTACTCTTGGGGTGATCGAACATGGCTTGAGTCAATCATTAAGAAATGCAAATAACAAAAACATAAGTGGGTAAAGGATGCAAATAATGTCAAACATTTGCACCCTGCTATGTCTTTCAAAATATCAAAGAAGAAGAATTTGCATGACTTGAAAAATGAGCTCGAAGGACTCTATATGCACTTCAAGATTCCCCAAAGTGTGGAGTAGGTTGAACTCTAGGTTTTTCATTTGATCCTATGAGTGGTGTTTGCTTCTAGCTTTGAAACTTTTGCTAAGTTTTGCACTTGTTCAAATCTTGCTAAAATAAAATCTTCTAAACAAAGCTTGTGAGCAAAATGAATTTGTTCTTGGAGACATCCTAGTTCAGTCATTTTCTAAATTGACTAGCTTGGTGTCATATCTTGCATTTATTATCACTTGGATAATTCTCAAAGCTCACTTAGGATGCATTTCATGCATACATTATAAAGGGGGAGAAAATAAAATAAAAAATTCTTGATGCCTATATTGCCAAAAGGGGGAGAAAATGTAGAAAATGCATCTTCAAAGGAAAAATGTTAATCCACTTTGGTTCTTATGATCTTTGTGACAATTGCAAATCTTTATGATCATAAGCATATTCGAGTGTTCCTTGTGAGTTTTATTGGATCTTTTAGAGCTTTTGTTGAAAACTTGCTCTCTCTAAAGTTTAGCTCTAAAATCCCTTTTCTGCCAACTTGGTCATGATCTTATTTCCATATTCTGGACCAAGTTTGGCATTGCATTCAAATTGCTTTCTTCTCTCTTATTCAAACTCAAAACTTATGCCTTTTCATGTGTTTGTCAATATACTCATCAAAAGGGAGATTGAAAGACCATGTGGAGGTCTATCCTTGGGTGTGATGAGTAATTGATGAGTTTTGAGCTTGATTTGATTTGAATTGAATTGGATTTGAAGCAATTTGAGTGTTGGTTGCTCTTCTTAGTGCTACCGGCCTAGGGGTAGTAGCACCGGACCATTGAGAGCAATTATGATCGATTAATGATTTTAGGATAATCATTGAATATCTTTGTGGGCATTGCTATGTGAAAGGTTTTCCTTGTCTTTGATGGTTGCAGGCGACGGTGCTAGGTCATGGTGAGGCGGAGGATGGCTGGACTAGGCGAGGCGTCGAAGGTCCAGACGGTTGGGAGATCGCCGGAAGATGATCGGAGACGGAGTACGGGCAAGTCAAGAAGACAAGGAAAGGAGATGATGCTAGCTAGATGCCGCGTGGATCAATGAGGGCCATCGGATTTAGGTCTAGTTGATAGGTTAGCGGGTCTAGGTAGTATGCTTTGAAAACCGTGCAAGAAAACCCGGTATGTGTGTGGGTTTTGGTTAGCCCTTGCATGACTGTGTGTGTGGGTTAATCTTAGCCCTTAGATGAGTGCTCTAGGGTTGAGGGACTCATCCAAGGGTGGTAGGTGGCCCAAGAGTATTATAAATAGGGGTGGAGGGGTAGCCTCCTCCCCTTGAAGGTTTTTGAGGTTTTTGAATGCTCCTTTGAGCTTTGCCCACATGAAAGTGAGGCTTTGTAACCTCTCCTTCCAGAAATGAAAGTTTTATCCATCCAACTCTGAATTTATTTTGCGCATTTACATTATGTCTTTACTTTACACAATTTAAATTCAGCATTTACTTTCCCGCAATTATATTCTCGCAATTTACTTTCACGCAATTTGGATTTGCCTCCCCTCTTTCTAAATGCTATTGATCTTGGATGTTTTGAGTGTGTTCATATGGTTTTACATCTCTTTTGCACTCTTGGATTGAGTAGAGAACATCTTTTCTTTCAAGTTCCAACTTTGTTCAGAACTTGTTCTTTGCGCAGCATTTAGTATTTGATTTTTATAAAAATCTAAAAAATTCCATTTTAAGTGATTATTATTGGAGGAGGTGCGGGACTCTGATATCCACCTGCCGAAAAATTTTGGAGTTCACTTGTTGCACCGTTTGGGCGCCATGAGGTGAAAACCGAGCCCCAAACTTTCTGCTCGAAGTTCTTGACTAACTGTGTTCTTCGATTTTTCCTATTTTTTCTGTAAGGCTTTTTGAGGAGAAATTTGGTGGAGTTCTTCATGACTCTTCTTCTGATAGGGAGAAAAAATTCTCAAAATGTTTTGAGCTGCAAAAACCCACCAACCTCCTGTTCAAATTGAGGACAATTTCTGGAAATTCTGCTTTTGCTTTTCTGAAAGTGACTTTTGTGATTTGAATTGATCTCCTTTCTAACAGCAAGAGTTGGATTGATTCGTCTTTATCTTGGACACTAGAAAACCAGGATTGTGACTCTAAAATCCCCACATATTTTATGGTACTTATCAATGCAAGCTAGGGGTACACATAGTTGTCTAGTTTTTTGGGTTTTTCACGATTTCCTTTGAGCGATCTTGTCGAGGTTTTTGTTGGAGTATTTTGGGGGAAAATTTATTTGCGACCATTCACCCCCTTCTGTTCGCCATCTCGATCCTTCATTTACTCTCGCTTTCTGTAATCCAGGTTCGTTGGGCTAGAAAGGGAGATGTTTGGCTTATAGACTCCGACTATTCCCGCCACATGATTGGAGACTCACATTGGTTCTCTTCCTTAGCCTGTGCCCTAGGTGATGAGCTCATCTGTAACATCCCAAAAATTTCAAAAATAGGAAAAATAAAAATTTAAGAATAGAATTGAATAAAATTTTTAATTGGAATCAAGATTTTAATTTTAGTTTTCATCTTTTCTCTCAATTTCTTGAATTCTAATCTTAAAAAAGGAATAAGTTGCAATATAAAAACTTTTCTTTTAAAATGAACAAACTATAAAATGAGTTTTAAATATCATTTTATTTTGAATTTCCATCTTTCTGGATTTTTCTTGAATTTTGGTTCTTAAGAAAATCTTTTATCTTAATTGTTTTCTTTTACTCAGCAATACAAAACAAAAAATAAATTAAGATATAAAATATGGAAAAAAATTTATGTCCCAAATCATCTCCAGGGTCTCCCTAAAAATTTTCAAAGCAATGTGAACTAATTTAATACTGAAAAGAAATGAAAAACTGTATAATGTGACATTGAATAGTACTCATGTCAGAATTATTTAATTTTTCTCAGATTTTATCCTATCTCAAAAAATTTATCACATAATCTAAAACACTAGGGTAACTGTAAGGAAAAGTTTTAAAAATAAATAATCAAATTTATTGCATTTATAAAATCAAAAATAGACACAATTTAAAAGTAATATTATAAATATCAGAATTTTATAAAATAATATATATATTATAATCACCTAAAATTTTTATTATAACTCTCAATAACTAATATAATCATACATAAAAAGTTTCATGTAAAATAAATCATATTTATTACCTGAGAAAAATAAAAATAAAAAAACAAAACTTTGGTACAGCAGTCTTGTGAGAATTTTAATAAATTGCATAGATAATATTTTAAGCTGAAATTTCTACAGTAGGAGGGAAATTATATCAATACTACTTAGAAAAATATTCAAAAATATTAGACTTGAAATGATAGCTCATTTAATACCCTTATCCTATCCTGCCCAGATTGGGAATATCTAGAGCCTTCTTTTCTCTCACTGCCATCTGGAGTCTACACAGACTTTGGGCCACTTGCCAGCACCTGGTTCTCGCTCTGCCCTTGCTCTCTTCCTCTGTTAGCCCGAGCGCTGCTTTTCCTTTGCCGAACCTCTACCGTGGCAATCAAAAACCAAAGAAACTGCTGCCGCGACGAGGAAATTTTGGTGCCAAATCAACCGCCCCTTTCTCTGTATTTACCACCTGCTCTTCGTTCTGCCCAAGCTGTGCCCCGACAGGGAATTGCCACCCGAATTGCTACCCCGCCCGTTGTTGCGACCACTGCACGGCGAGCAAAATCACTGCCTTGGCAAACCAATTCTGCGCCAAATCAGCACCGCTACGTCGTTGTCCAAACTATGCAATGGTAACCTCACCTTCACACGCCGACACCCGGGAAAACCTTGCCAACTCGCATCCTTTTCTGCCCAGCCGCCCGGCCCAATTTCTCCCCTCTTTCGCTCTTTCTCTGCTGCGACAGAGAAAACTCCAATCGGATGCTGCCACGGCTCACTCATCCTCGCTGCCACGGCGCCTCAATTTACGCTACTAAGCCTATCCTTGCGCTGTTTTGAGCGTTAACAAAACTGTTGCACAACACCACCGCTCTATGCCTCCCTGTTCAAGTTTGTGCCATTACCTCAACCTTGGCAATTTAAGCAACTCTGAGCTGCAATCAAACACCCACATCACTCCCTGAGCCCTCTCACTTGCGCATTAGCCATAATTCAAGCGCCCCTTTCTTCTTGCTCGGCTTCAATCCTAAACCTCGCCATCACTAGGCACCAGCCAAACTCCGAGCTCAGTGCTCCATCTCCTAATCCAACCTATGACGAGCATCATCATTTACTCCTAAACGAGTCCCTCAACTCAGTTTAACCTTTCCCCTAAACGAGTCCCTCAACTCAGTTTAACCTTTCCCCTACCCACCGGCCATCGCCACAAGCACCTTGTCTTCTCTATGACTGGCGTACGGTGACAAGGTGACTCGGTTACTCTCCGCTACAAACGAAGGCCAAAATGGACTCCCTGTGATCCAAGGATGCTTTTACCCTGGCCAATTCGAGCTTAACGCCTTCATCTTCTTCCCCGATCGAACACCGCCATTTCTGCCATTCCGCACCGCCAACTCAACTTTGACCACCGCCGGCGGTAACCGGGGCCTCCCTTGGGTGCGCCACCATCCCCTAGTGCTTCTCTACCCATCGGCCAGCCAGCCCCGCCACTACTTCGTAGCCGGAGGTATGCCCTAGCCTTGTCACATTTTTTGAGGCTACAAGGTGGGAGCCGGCGCGGCAAGAATCTGAATCATAGCGCTCAGCCGAAAGGCGTATTCTTGATGAGGAAGCGTATTCTCTCATTTATTTGGAATTGCTAACCGACCAAAATTGATATAGCAATGACTTCTCTATTTTAAATCCAATTCCAGTAAAACAAATTTATAAATTCATATAAAAGTATCTAGTTTCAGAATATACAAAAATATTTTATTTTTAACATCAGTTTGAATTATTTTAATTAGAGTTTGCATGAAACCTTAATATGGCCACTATTGCAAATATAAAAAATATAAATCCTAAAATCATGAAATAAATTTATAAATGCTCCTGAGACCATAAAAAACTCATTTATGCAAAAATATTTAATTTTTGAGCAAATTTTTAGTTATTTGAAAATAAAACTTTAGTTTACCATAATATGGTTAGTGTTAAGAATATATAAACCACGACTCCTTAAATTATGAGATAAATATTAAAATGTTCCTGAGGTCATGATTAATCCAAATATGCAAAAATATTTAGATTTTAATCTAATTTGATTTAAATTTGAAAATAGATTGATATTCAATACATAGAAAATCCAAATAGTTATAACTTGTACATTTAAATTCAAAATAAAGTAAAACAAATTCCTAGACCTAGTTTAGACCATCATAATTCTGTGTATGCAAAAATATTTCAGGTTTAATTAAATTTGAATCAAGATTGTAAAAGACCATGTTTTATATGCACATAGTAATAGCATATGCATAACTTTTGTAAATAAAGGATGACACATGTAAAATCATTTTCTAAACACTATAGGGCCATATCATATAATCCCAAAAAAATAATTAATGATTAACTTAGTATGAGCCAAGTTCCCAATTAGCCATGCTTTGTTATATGCAAAAGGCTGATAATAAATAACTGCTATGAATAGTTAATAATACATGAAAAACTAGTTCCTGAATGCCCTACATAATCAGACCACCTAAATACTGTAAAAACCATTTTAATATGTCATAACTCGCACTTATCATTTTTAGTCAAGAAATAATTTTATATAATAAATATGTTTGAGGACTTAAAATATAAACAAATAGAATAAAAGAACTAAATATTAAATCTTGGAAGGCTAATCTCAAAATACTCCTACGGTCAAAATCATATTAGTCAGCAAAAAGATCTAATTTGAATTAAGTTCATAAAAAAACTTCATTTTTCATATGTATATAAACTATCTTGGATAAAGGAAAAAGATACAAAACCAATTTTAAGACACTTCTAGGGTCGTAACCTAATGCTAAAAAAATGGATCCAAAATCGTGTAAAGTGTAGCCGCAAATATAAAACACAGTCTAACCGTTTATAACGTAAACTTTAAAATATATATACAATCAAGAAATGAATAAAATGACTCGGATAAACATTAATACTAATGAAACAAGCCTAGAAATGCTCCCTATGGCGAGACCGTCCTATTCGGTAGAAATCATCCTATTTAAACATACTTTGCATCTGAATTCTATTAAAAGCCTAACCATATGTATTATAAATCCTAATATCCATAATATAAATAAACGAATGTAAATAATAAGAAATTAGTAAATAAAATATTTTGTCACCAGAGCCTTATTAAAACCATGAGTATATAACCAGTAGCCTAAACTTAATAGACCTATCATGTACAAATTACTTCTTATGCAAAAACATTTAGGGTTAAATACTATTCATACATAACATACTACATAACGACTAATGTCTTAATTCTATTAATCCAAATAATTTTAGCTTCTTGAATTCAAAATTATAATTATAAGAATACATAATTTTAGCCTCTTGAATTCGTAAAACCAGAATACATAGTCTATAAAAAGAACCGTATCATCGCTTAACCTAAAACTGTTATATATATATATATACATATACATATATAGTATAATTACCTAGGGCACCATGGTGCCTGGGCACCATGATCTAAAAAGGATATTTTCTCTATGTATTTTCATGCGATTTTTTTTGAAAATTTTAGGATGCTAAGTTTAACTAGTTTACTAACTAGTTCAAATAAGTTTGAACTGAAATTCAAACTAGAGTTTCCCTTTTTGATGATTGTTTGGTTGTAGGTATGTGTTGTTTTATATATAAATCAGTAAAGCATGTGATCCAAACTCGTCAAAATCTTTGAATCCGAGTATCTTTTTTTAAAGGTATGTGTTTCATTTGAATTGTTATAGATGGGTATATACTCCTCGAATATGTCATGAATTCACACATTTGAAATCATGGTGCCCAGGCACCATGGTGTCCCATTTTGGCTTCCTACATATATATACACATATATATACATATATATGTATATATATGTATATATATATGTGTATATATATATGTATATATAAGATCAACTAAAACGCGAGTACATGAAATCATACAACACTAACCCTATAACCACGCCTGTTTTCTATAGCAAGTCTTTATTTGATATATTGTCTGTCTTCTTTTTGCCCTTATTAAAGTTTGTTATTTGCTATATTTCCGTTGAACAACGTGTAAAACCCGATGTCACTAATTCTGTCGTCAACAACGCCAGCTACGACCACGACTTTATCGTAAACAACAATTAAGCAAGGCAAGCACCCCTTTGATCATATTGATCCTAGTGTTTTTTCTTCATTTTGATTTACCAAATAAACTTATGCATGCATTTATTTTCTGTAAATTTGCTATATTATGGTACTGGTAGATATACCTGCTGTCTCATAAAACTTCCTTGATAAGTATGAACATGTGAACCTTGCTAACCCTAGAATAAGGTTAGATAATACATAATATCAACATGTTTATATGCAATTACATATTAACTATGCTTAGCCATGCTTTAATAGTGAAACTTTAGATAATCAGATTAAACTGCTTCTTGAGAATTTAAAAAGGTTGGATATGACATTGTGATTGCTGGTATTTTGGTATAAAAACTCAAAATAAAAATATGGGTTAGATGCAGCGATTATTGGCAATAGCCGGTTGTGTGAGGTTGGACTTGCACGTAGTGTAGGTGGAGATTATCACCGTGTCGAATTAAGGACCGAGCGTAGTATTGTATGATCCAAGACATATCCGTACAACCAAAGTCTTTGGTATGGGACGACCTCAACCTATTAAGTTACTTAGACTTGACTTTGTGCATTGGAAGGCTAGAGAGTACAGGCTCTCCTGTGAGGTTTGCTCATAGGGGCTTTCACACGGTGGTGTAGGTAAATGCATACCAATACAACGATGTATGCCTTGCTATGGGGAGAAATGTTTTGGCAAGGATGGACTGTCGGAGTTGTTGTATGAATGGCAAGGATGTAGTACCTAAATTATTGTGTAAATGATAGGAACGGACTGTTATGTCTTGGGTGTGTGTTGATCATATCTTACATATCATGGATATGCGATATAAACATGTAACACCCTAATTTTTGCACCTTTGAAAAGTTTTAAAATTTAAAAAACCATTTTGAATTTTTCTCAAATTAAATAAATCTTAAATTAAATTTTCCCATAATAAAAAGATTTAATTAGACTAATCTATACATCAAATATAATAAATTTAGTATTAGTTGGGTTCCTTGTGCTGTAAAGAATATTTTTGTATTTTTTACATTTTTTTGAATTTGTTTTCTATTTATTTGAATTTCTGGTATTTTATTAATTTGGATAATTTTCTTTTCTAAAATCTCCTCGGGCTAAATCCTTGGCCGACCCATTTCTTTTCATGGGCCAACAGCCTGCCTCGGCCTAGTTCCACAACCCGCTTAGCCCGGCTGCCTCCGCAAGCGCGCCCGGACCTACCTCAAAACCCTAGCACCGCTATGTCCACACTGCGTCCACACTATGTACGCCGCTACCATCTCGAAGTCCGCTCTACACATGCCTCCAAAGGCTATAAAAGCCCCGGGTGATCCTCGATTCAAGCTCTCCTCACCACGCCGCACCCGACGTCCTATCCGCGGCCCCCGAGACACCACCGTCGCCGTGTGCAAGCTCACCGAAGCTCCGTCACACCATTAGAGGTTGTCCCCAAGCCTTTTCCATGCCAATCTCCCTCTTAGGTGAGCCGTTGCCCCCACCATTGCCTACATTGGTTTTGTCTTGTCCCCCAGGTTCAGATCCACCGTCAGTTGAGCCCGATTCATCGCTGCCTGAACATAGCCGTGTCGTTGTCTTCCTCGCTGACTGAACCCAAGCCGCAGAAGCCGATTAGGCGATGACGTCACCTGCTGATATCATCCATCGATTCGTTTGCCCCATTACTATAACACCCTAATTTTTGGATCTTTTGGAAAGTTTTAAAAATTAAAATAAACCATGTGGATATTTTCTCAAATTAAATAAAACTTAATTTGAATTTTCTATTGAGGAAAAGATTTAATTTCATTAATCCATATGTCAAACATAAGATTTAATTCTCTCTATTTTTTGAGTTTTTCTTGAATTTATTTGCTAATTATTTGAATTTCTAGAATTTTCTTAAATCAAAAAACAATTTTATTTTCAAAATCCTACTCGGGCCGAATCTTGGCTAGCCTGTTCCTATTCTCGCTTCCCCCGCCCACCTTGGCCCATCGCATCGGCCTGCTCCATAGCTCAGCGCCTCCACCCTCATGCACATCACTTGGCCCAACACAGCCACTCCCATGCACTCACCGCTCGCCACGAAACCCTAGGTGCCTCGGAGTCCCGACACCGCACGCCATCGCCACCGGTAGAATTCGGTTGTGCCACACCTCTTGAGCCTATTTAAGCCCCGGGGAAGCCTCGATCCAGGTTCCCCTCATCGCACCGCACCCGAAGCCCCATCTACCACTGCTCGAGTCACGTCATCTTCATGCATAAGCTCACTGGAGGTCCTTGAAGTACCATCGCCGCTATTGAAGCCTTCTTCCACACCGATCTCCCTCTCTGGTGTGCCTCTGCCATCCCCATTTGCGTCTTTGGGTTCGTAGCATCGCCCGTGTCCATAACCACCTAGTCCCGAACCCGATCTGTCGCCTTCTTCCCTGTCTCCGGTGAGTTTGTGCTACCGCTAGTAGCCGAAACCTAGCCGGCTATGCCGATATGGCATCCACGTTGATGCCTAGTCGGCGTCCATGTCAACCATAGTTGCCCAGTCAGCAGCCGTGTGGCACTTGCGTGTGTGCCATGTCACCCTAACCCTATTCCATGAGCCTAGTCCACCATAGACCACGTTGAGTCTGTGGACTTGGTCTATGTTTCATGGGCCCACAAGTTAGCCTAATAGTTTTTTAGATTTATTTTATTTTTAAAAATTCAGTGCTGACATAAGCATGACTTAATAAATTGATTTTTCTTTAGAAAAATAATTCCAAAAATTTCAGAAAATCCTTTGTCTTAATTTCTTTGAATTTAATCTTCTGGAAGCCCGTTCTCCTTCATACTAGCTCTGATTGAGGCGATTCAAATTTCTAATTTTTTTTTCTAAACTCAAGCTCTACATTCTAGAGCCATTTATTTTCAATTTAGAGTTTTTTGTATCTCTGTTTGCTATTTATCTATATTTATTGCTTTCTTTTCCAAAGATACACTAATTCCAAGGAAGCAAGCGAGGGATTTGAAGATCGAGACTTAGGAATAGTTGTAGATCAATAAGGCAAGTCTTAACCTTTGATCATGTTGAACCTAGATTTGCAAAAGTACTTTGTTTTATACAAATTGCATGCTATTTATGTACCAATGATGATTTACCGTGAATAGCTAAATACCTAATTGTCATTATGCCACCTTGATTATTGGAATACCATGTATCCATTGTTACCCTAGGTTGGGACATTATTATTTGGAAATAATTGTATTACCAACATTGGGTTATGGTAGCTATGCTTAGACATACTTAGTTGTACGATGGGTTTCATATCACATGTTGAATATTAATAATATTGACTTAATGAGATATGGAATTGTGTTGGGTAGCCACTATTGTAAAATCTATTATGACATAGTAGGGTATGCCATTGGTCTTGGTTAAACCAAAATAGTTTTCTGTGAGACAACTTAGGACTTAATCTTGTGTGCCATTGAACTAGTCTTAAAAGTACAACCACATGTTTGGTATGGGACTGACTGATTAATTTGTAATATCTTAACTTGAGTACTTCTAGTTGTTAGTGTGGATTCCAAGATGGATGGGTAGGTTCACATGGCGCAAGAGGGGGCTACTGTAAGGACCCGAATCCATTGATTCGAACCCACTGTGTTTACCGCACTAGTCCCAGGATCAATGCTAGTGCACACAGCTCAACATCGGTACATATCATATCATACTCAACGATAATAGAATAATACTCCACTTATTGATATAGCTAAGTGTATGATCTTATGACCGACTTACATTATTAAGCCACGTAGGGCAAGACTGGAAATATAAGCTAAGAATTAAGCAGCGAAGAGTAGAAAACGTAGATAGCTCATCGGTTCATCACAGGCAACCGACAAGGCTCGGACCCTAATGACTTGCGTCCTCCTAGAATTCCTCCTCTAACATAGGTGTAGATTCTTCGACTGTTGATTATTGTTGTTGGCAAGGGTGAGTAATTTAAGCACTCAACAAGTTGTGCATAGAATGCAATTCTATGTAACTATATGTAAGGCTTATTCCAAAGGAAAAGGCTATTGTGGCTATTTTGTAATAAGCAGCATTTATGAACAAATACAATAAATAGATTGTAAAGACTGTAAAACAAATAACAGTAGTAAATAGATTTAGTATTTCTCAAGTAAACCAAGTTTCCAATCCTAAGTCAAATTCCATCTTCCACATGGCATTCTACCATCCCAACAAAGTTGTCCATTTAACTAAGCTAACCCTTAACTGTAATTCCTGAGCATTGCTCAATACCGCGAGCATGGCTATCCGAATAGTTTCACACTCTGCAGAGGTTATGCACTTTACCCGCGTGATACAACCAAACACCACCAAGGCGAGTGATTATAACAAAGCCTTTACAATGCGCTGGCTTAACCCGATACCACCCGCTAAGGTTTCAACACTAGTGGGACTGGTTACCACATCCAGGGCCCCCCTCTTGCGCCATGTGAATTACTCCATAACTCGGGAACTCACACCGACCAAGATAGTACCAAAGCTAAGACATTGCAAATTAATCACCTAGGTGGCCCATACGGACATGTGGTTGCATGATTGACTCAGTCAAAGGCTTGCAAGGTTAAGTCCTTAGAGTGATTAAGGCAAGACATCCTCATACCCTCGCCCATCGGGCCCACCTTGGTTTACTAAGCCTTGTCACTTGCCCCAATCTAAATGATTATCACCCAAGTTGATTACCAAGCACCACGTGCTATCAACAATTCAACATCGTTGCGTGACATGACTCGCCACAACAACTCGATCTTATCGTGTGATCCCACATGACACACAAGTTCATAACATCGTTCCATATTCCATTAATCAAGATTAATTATCAATGATTCAAACACATGTGATGACGTGGCATGGCTAAGCAACTAATACGGTCTAACCATCCCATGTTGATTATGATTACTAACCAACTATAATGAACCAATCTAGGGTGACAATAGATTATGGCATACAATGACAAGGTAGGGTATATATCAAATTGGTAGCTTAACTAGATCCCAATTTAAGTTGAAACAATTTGTATACTTGAAATACCATGCAATAGAGTAAAACAATATAGCATTTGTATAAACATGGGTTCAACATGATCAAAGGACAACTTGCCTTAGAACAGGTCTTGATCTTGATCTGGAGCTTGCTCTTGAGTTGTTGGATCTTCCTCCAAAGCGTCGCACAATTCAACGTCTACGCATACCAAGGAGAAAAGCAAATAAATACCAAAAAAGAGAGGAAATGAACTCCAAAAATCAATTAAAATTCACCATTAAATATATCTCAATTTTACAAATTTTAGAAATTTGAATCACTCAAATCAAGTTAAGATGCAAAAGTTATAGCCTTTTGAAGTTTGAATAAATCTTCAAATTATCAAATTAGAAAATCGAAATTAACCGAATTATTTTTAAATTGAATAACGGATTATTGCGTAAGCGTGACGTCAGCCACGATGCCGACCAATCACATGGCAACACGTGCCGCGGTCCATGGACTCGGTTCTGATTAAAAACGGGTTTCTGATTTAAAATAATTACAGAAATTCATTTAATTAGTTTTAGGCAAATAAATTATCAGGAAAAATCCCAGAAAAATATCAGAAATACTTTGAGACATTCTGGACTCAAATAAAATATTTTTGGCAAAACTTTATTTTAACTTTGCATAAATTTAAATAGTTTTCAACAAAAGACCAATATACTTAATTTAAAGTTAATTCAAATAAATCCAGAAAAATTCAATAAATTCCGGAAAAACATAAAAAGGGAAATTAACCATTAAAATGACATTAAAGCAAATTTTGGGATATTACAAACCTCCCCCCCTTAACAGAATCTCAACCCCGAGATTCAAGGCTAACTAGGGAATAGGTTTGGAAACTCTGACTTCAAATCTTCTTCACACTCCCAGGTTGCTTCACTTTCAGAATGATTGCTCCACTGAACTTTGCAAAAGCGAATAGACTTGTTTCTAGTTCTACGTTCCATAACATCCAAAATTCTGACTGGCTGCTCCTTGTAAGTCAAGTCTTCCTGCAGCTCTATTGCGTCCAACGGGGTTTGTTCTGCTGGCACTCTGAGACATTTCTTAAGTTGTGACACATGAAACACGTCATGCAATCCTGCCAAGGACTGAGGCAATTCCAACTGATAGGCCACCTCTCCTCGACGGCTTAAAATTTTGAACGGACCAACATATCTTGGTGCAAGCTTCCCTTTAACATGAAACCTTTTAACACCCTTAAGAGGGGTAACCCTGAGATGCACATAATCATCTGGCTCGAAACTCAAATCTCGGCGTCGGTTATCGGCGTAGCTCTTTTGCCTTGACTGTGCTATCCTCAACCTCTCTCTGATCATCGCAACTTGATTTCTGCTTCCTTGAGAATATCTGTTCCAAACACTAAACGCTCCCCCGTTTCATTCCAATTCAGCAGGGTACGATAAGCATGTCCATACAATGCCTCAAACGGTGACATCTGCAAGCTAGCTTGATAACTATTATTGTAACTAAATTCTGCATACGGCAAACATTTGTCCCAAGATGTAGCATAAGCCAAAGCACAAGCTCTCAACATGTCTTCCAAAATCTGATTCACCCTTTCTGTCTAACCATGTGTCTGCGGGTGATATGCTGTGCTGAAATTCAAGCTCGTTCCCATTGCTTCATGCAACTTGTTCCAAAATCTTGAGGTAAATTGGGTACTTCTGTTTGACACAATCTTCCTGGGCACTCCATGCAAACATACAATCCTTGACATATACAGCTCTGCTAAACGATCTCCTGAGTAGGTGGTCTTCACCGGGATAAAATGAGCGACCTTGGTCAAACGATCCGCAATAACCCAAATAGAATCGTAACCTCTCTGAGTCTTAGGTAAATCGGTGATAAAATCTATACCAATTTCCTCCCATTTCCATTCAGGAATTTTCAACGGCTGTAACAACCCAGCTGGTCTTTGGTGCATGGCTTTTACCCTCTGACATTCATCGCATAGAGCAACATGCTCGGCCACCTCTCGCTTCATGTTAGGCCACCAAAATCTTTCTCTCAAATCTTGATACATTTTGGCACTTTCCGGATGAATTGAGTACTTAGAATCGTGAGCTTCCTCAAGAATCAGTTGCTTCAGCTCCTTTTTATCCGGTACACAAATTCGGCCTTTGAAGAACATGGTTCCCTGCTCATCTAGAGTGAAATCCACCGCTAGGCCTTCGTCTTTCTTGGATTTGGTCTTAGTGACTTTCTCATCATCTTTCCGGCCTTCTCTGATCTGATCCTCCAGTGTTGGTTTTACTTCCAGTGCAGCTACAATTCCTTCCGAAACAACTTCCAACTTTAACTTCTGAAATTCTTTACATAGCTCTGGTTGATCCTCCATTGACAGCGTATTTGCACTATGACTCTTTCGACTTAGAGCATCGGCTACCACATTAGCTTTTCCAACGTGGTAATGAATTCCCACATTATAATCCTTAATAACTCTAGCCACCTTCGTTGTTTCATATTAAGATCTGCTTGAGTGAAAATGTATTTCAGGCTCTTATGGTCAGTATATATCTCACATCTATTTCCTATGAGATAATGACGCCATATCTTCAAAGCAAGCACTACGCCAGCTAATTCCAAATCATGCGTCGCATAATTTGCTTCATGCGGTCTCAACTGCCTCGACGCATAAGCAACAACCTTACCATTCTGCATTAACACGCACCCCAGGCCTTGCTTTGAGGCATCGCAATAAATATCAAATCCATTCTGCACATCTGGCAGTACTAAAACGGGGGCTATCATCAAACGCTTCTTCAGTTCCATAAAACTTTTATCGCACTCTGGCGTCCATGCAAACTTCTTCTCTTTCTTCAACAACTGCGTCAGGGGTTTAGCAATCGTCGAGAATCCCTCTATGAACCGACGATAGTATCCCGCCATTCCCAGAAAACTACGGATCTGAGTAACAGACTTCGGTTGCTCCCAATGTAACACTTCGTCCACTTTGCTTGGGTCAACTGCAACTCCTTTAGTAGTCATCACATGACCAAGAAATTCAACTTTCTCCTTCCAAAAATCACACTTGCTGAACTTAGCATACAACTGATGTTCTCGCAGCCTCTCTAAAACCATCCTCAAATGTTCCGCATGCTCTTCCTCTGTCTTCGAGAAAACTAAGATATCGTCTATAAAGACGACAACAAACATATCCAAATACTCCATGAAAACCTTATTCATCATGTTCATGAAATATGCAGGGGCATTCGTCAATCCAAATGACATTACTGTGAACTCATAGTGTCCATATCGCGTAGAAAACGCAGTCTTAGGCACATCCTCCGCTCGGATCTTCAACTGATGGTATCCTGAACGAAGATCTATTTTGGAGAAAACTCTTGCTCCTCTTAACTGGTCAAATAAATCGTCGATCCTGGGCAATGGATATTTATTCTTGATCGTTACCTCATTAAGTGCACGATAATCGATGCACATCCTAAGACTTCCATCCTTCTTACGAACAAACAAAACCAGTGCTCCCCACGGTGATGAACTTGGTCTAATGAAACCTTTCTCTTGCAGTTCCTCAATCTGCTTTTGCATTTCCACTAACTCATCTGTAGGCATCCGATAAGGTCTCTTTGATATCGGTGCTGTCCCTGGTGCTAACTCGATTACAAACTCGATATCGCGGTCTGGTGGCAACCCTGGTAAATCTTCCGAAAACACATCCGGGTATTCTCTGACTACTGGCACATCCTCTATGCTGATGGCTTGCACGCTGTTGACCACTAACGCCCATCACGAATCGCAATGCTTGAAATCCTACCTTCTTGCCACTAGGGCCTTCCAAAGATACAATCCTTGGCCACAATCCAAAACAGCCTTATGTTTGGACAGCCAGTCCATTCCAAGGATAACATTTAGGGACTGTGCATCTAACAAGATAAGATTCGCTAGAAATTCTATCCCATCCATGAGCAACTTAACTCCCAAGCACCCGAGGCTAGATCTAAGCTCAGATTCTGGGGCTTGGACTAATAGCACACACTTAAGATTCACCACTTTAAATCCATTCTTGGTTACAAAACTTTGAGAAACAAACGAATGTGAAGCTCCAGAATCAAATAAAACTGTAGCGGGTACTGAGTTAACCAGAAACTTACCCAGTACGACGTCCATAGCCTCTTGAGCTCCATCTGCGGTGATGTGGTTGATCCTACCACGCGCTATTGATTGGGGGGTTGCTCCAGCTTGACCGAGCACATGATTTCCTCCTGAAGCCGGTGCCTTGGCAGGTGTTGTTCCCAAATTAAAACGAACTGGTGTGATGCCTTGTCGGGACCCGAACCTGCAGATCCGGACCCTCTGTGTATTCTGTGCCAGTCCAGGATCACGCTAGCACACACAGTCATACAGGGTTGCACATCACAGACATTCACGAAGATATAAGAATAATTAGTGCAAACATGTATATAAACCGAGTTGTACGACCTTATGGTCTCCTTACAGATAAGAAAGCCACACAGGCTTACATTATTCGAGAGAAAAAAATAGCAATGAACATAAACAAGCTGTCGTGGAAGCCTTCATCTTGCCACAGGCAACCGACTGGGCTTGCCCCCTAGTTGATCGGGTCCTCAATGTACTCCTCCTCCCAAACTGGTGTAGTCTCCTCCACTGATGTTGGGGTTGATAAGCAAGGTGGGATGAGTACACAAGGCACTCAACAAGTAATGCACAGATGCAACGCTATTACTATATGCAAAGCTTATTCCAAAGGTTGGGCTTAAATGGTTCTTTTGCATCAACAGCATTTTTAAACCAGTACCTTATTTAATTTAAAGCAATGGAATAGTTATAAGTAATACTAATTTCTTCAAATGGTTTTTCATCGAAGATTCTCGCCACACAGCCTTAACAGTTCATTTTTAACACTTGGCACACAGCCACCCCTTCCACGTTTTGTTTAAGAAAATCTACCCCTTGATCAGAATCCCGAGCAATGCTCAATACCGTGAGCACGGCTATTCGAATAGTTTTGACACTCTGGAGAGGTTGTACACTTTACCCACAAGATACAGCCGCTCACCACACAGGTGATTGTCCGCAACAAAGCTTTTCGGAACCTCTACCTTAACCAAAGAACCTCTCCCAGATTGCCTTCACTATCACTTCCCTCACACGCAGCGAAGTATAGGACCGGCCAACCACCGTTGGATGGGTACCAAGCCGTAGCAGTGCGCTCCACCATCTGAGATACACCCACGTGTTTGTCACCCCGAGGTATCGGAGGAAAGATATCGTAACCCTAGTCAACTAGGTCCATCCCATATCGGACATGTGGTTGTACGGGTGACTCAGATCAAAGGCTTGCAAGGTGAAGTCCTTAATCGACCAAGGCAAGACTTCCAACACTCAACAAGTGGCACACACCAATTGTGGCACACAGACTCACAACACTCATCAACCCATCGCCACACAGCCCACGGCACACAACCTCTTGCCACTTGCCCTGGTCTAAATCATTTCCCACCCAGTTGATTATCGTGCAACACATGCCAAGAATAACTCAACATCGATGCGGAACCACACAGTCATCAGACCTCAATCTCATCATGTGGCATCATCACACCACTTTTCAAAATACATTCAATATTCCATTAGTCAATTTTGTAGCATTTTTCGAAAGATCATTCATGACTCGATGCAAGGCTAAGCATCTACTCACGGTCTAGCCTCCGTGTTGGCACAATATTAGCATCCAACTAATATAATCAAACTTAGGGTGACAATGATTTAGGGCATACAATTAATAATTCAAGGTGGCATAACAAAATGGGTTGATTAACTACATTATCCCAAATCAACTTAAATTTATTTTAAATAAATAAGCATGCATAGATTCAAAGCATAAACTACATTTTAAAAACCTGGGATCAAAATGATCAAAGCATCACTTGCCTTCAAAGAGTTGCTGGTCGTGTTCAAGCTTGGTCTTGAGCGACTAATTCTTCCTCGAAACTTTCCTAAATTTGCGTCTCGCGAACAAACAAAATATACAATAAAAATCTAATACAGAGGACTAAATGGCCTCAAAATTCAAATAAAATTCATCATTAAATAGATCATAATTTTATGAATTTTTAGAAATTTGAATCACCCAAATCCGAGTTAAAATGCAAAAGTTATAGTCATTTGAAATTTGAATAAAATCAAAATACTGAAATTAAGAAATCCGATTTTTCCCAATTATTTTTATACTTTGAAAAATTCGCATTTATGACGTCAGCATTGCATCATGATGACGTCAGCACATAAAAGAATTTCGCCAAAATATTTTTATATATAACATATTTATGACGTCGGCCACGACCGTGGCACGCCTGCAGGCCGCCACGTCGCTCTGATCTATGAACTGGGTTCACGGCTCGGCTCGGTCTACCGTGGACTCGGTTCACGAAACGATCGCAACAACGCGCAAGATCCGAGCCGTTCGTTGAATCAACGGCCGATCTCCTCACGCGCACCGCAGCGCCGAGATGCGTCGCGACACGCGTCGCGCATCCGGTGATCGACCACGCATCCAGCGCGCGACGCGGCTCCACGCCTCCGCGCCGCACATCCAACGGCGCTCGGATCAACGGCTAGCACCGCGCCCGTCATCGCGACGTCTCGGTTCATGCGACGACACGCGGCGCAATCGCGACGGTGCACCGAAATCGGCGGCCGGATCTCGTCTCCGCCCGGTCAAACGCCCACGCGTCGGACGCGATTTGGCGAGTGCGGTGCCATCTCCGCCGCGCGTTCAAATCTGAGCGGCGCGGATCCTTAGGGCAAAACCAGATCCAATCTCTACCGCTTAGATCTAATCTAACGCCCACGGTACCGGCGGTTTCTTGTTCAAGGCGCGACGTGGCTCAATCCTACGCGTCCAAAAAGATCCAAGGGTTCGCATTAAATCTAGCCGCAGAATCTAGATCTAATCCCTACCGTTCAAACCAGATCTAGCATGCAGATCTACTCTAGAAGAACACAAAGACAAGAGACGTGGGCGAACCGAGCGTGCGATGAAGATCGGACGGACGAAGCTTCGGTGAAGGCGGCAATGGCGCGAGAAGAAAAGGCTGCCGGAGTTGAGGAAGATGGCGCAGCCCACGGCGCTCTGGGCTTCTCGGCGTGATGAAGTGGCTCGTTCGACGCGGCTTGGCGGAAGGATTACTCCGGTGACCTTGGCGACGGCGGAGAGAAACCGCGGCGAAGAAAACGACGAAAAACGCGGCGGCACAAAGACGCAACTTCGGCGAGCTCGCTCGCGCGAGAGGGTCTCGGCGTGCGTGCGAGGAGTCAAAAGACGCGCGCGAAGGCCTCTGCGACGACTTCAACGGGGACTTAAGGATCGCCTCGGCGTCGCGAATCGCCGGCGGAAATCACGGCCATCAAAGCCCACGTCTCTCGGCGATCTCGCGGGGGCGAAGTGGCGTGGCGCGATCTCGTGCGTTCGTCGCGGCGATGATCCAAGGCTCACGCGCCGCAGGCGACGTGGCACGCTGCAGCGTCGTCGGATCCGGACGGACGGCTTGGCGGGCGGCGCTAGGGTTTCAAGGGCGGGCTGCGGCACGCGCACGCGAATGGGCTCGGCCCATTACTGTTCAACTGATTTTAAAATCATTTCACATTTAAAATAATTCTAGAAATTCAATTAAATCATTTGGAGCTTTTAAAATAGCAGAAAAATTCTAGAAAAATTCCAGAAATTACTTTGAGATATTTGGAACTCAATTAAAATATTTTCAATAAAACTTTGCAAAAACTTTTCCATTATTCAATTGTTTTCAAGAAAAGCCCTATTTGAATAAATCCAAATAAATTTAAATAAATTCCCAAAAAATTCACAAAAATAAAAATACTCCAAAATTTAAGTTAGAGCAAAAATTAGGGTGTTACAAACCTCCCCCTTAATAGAATCTCGTCCCCGAGATTCAAGGCTGTCTACAGAAATTGGTTAGGGAACTCCTTCTTCAGATCTTCTTCTCGTTCCCATGTTGCTTCACTTTTCGAATGGTTGCTCCATTGAACTCTGCGAAACGTGTTGACTTGTTCCTTGTCTCTCCGCCCATTCGTCCGAATCTTCATCGGATGTTCTTTGTAAGTCGAGATCTTCTTGCGGTTCAATTGCCTCCAAAAGTGTTTGCTCTTACGGTACTCGAAGACACTTCTTGCCAGTGATACATGGAATACATCATGCACTCCTGCCAAAGATGGCGGTAACTCAAGCGATAAGCAACTTCACCTCTGCGGCTCAAGATCTTGAATGGTCCGATATATCAGGTGCGAGCTTTCCTTTTGCATGGAACCTTCGACTCCTTTGAGAGGTGTGACTCTAAGGTACACAAAATCTTGGGTTCAAAGCTCGCCTCCTGCGACGGTTGTCGGCATAACTCTTACGCCTCGATTGTGCAATCTTCAATCTTTCCCGATCGAGGCGATTTGTTCTTCCGCTTCAAGAATGTCGGTCCAAAAACATGTCGTTCGCTGTCTCATTCCAATTCAATGGTGTTCGACAGACCGACCATACAAAGCTTCAAATGGAGACATCGTAAACTCGCTCGATAATCTGTTGTTGTAACTAAACTCGGCATAAGGCAAACACTTGTCCCATGAGGTTGAATATGCTTTGAGCGCAGAGCTCTCAACGTATCTTCCAATATCTGGTTAACCCTCTCGGTTTGACCATCCATCTCTCGGATGGTAGGTCAGATTGAAGTTCAAACGAGTCCCCATTGCCTCATGTAGCTTACCCCAAAATGCGGAGGTAAATTGGGTACCTCGTCCGACACTATCTTCTTGATACTCCGTGCAAGCATCGATCCGTGCCATATAAAGTTACGCTAACGGTCTCCTAATAAGTGGTCTTCACGGGTATGAAATGTGCCACTTTAGTTAAGCGATCTACTATGACCCATATAGAATCATATCCACTTTGCGTTACGGGCAATCCGGTTATGAAATCCATACCAATTTCTTCCCATTTCCATTCGGTATCTTTAGGGGTTGTAATAGCCTGCTGGTCTTTGGTGCATAGCTTTGACTCTTTGGCATATGTCACATAATGCAACATATTCGCGACTTCTCGTTTCATGCTTGGCCACCAAAATCTTTCCTTTAAATCTTGATACATTTTCGCACTTCTGGATGAATTGAGTACTTGGAGTCATGAGCCTCCTCGAATTAATCGCTTCAACTCCTTTTGTTCGGCACACAAATGCGCTCTTTAAACCACATAGTACCTTGTTCATCCAGGTTTGAAATCTTTTGCTTTGCCTTCATCCATTTTGCCCTTAATTCTATTGATCTTATCATCATCTTTACGCCCTTCCCGATCGATCTTCGAGTAGGTCTTACTTCAAAGTTGCTAGGAATCATACGTACCATTTCGGTTCTAATTTAAAATCCTTACACAATTCCTTTGACACTGCTTCCAACAAAGATATTTACACTTGTGGTTCTTTACGCTCAAGGCGTGCGCCACTCGTTGGCTTTACCGGGATGGTAGTGAATTCCCACATTATAATCCTTGATTAACTCTAACCATCTTCTTTGCCTCATATTTAGGTCACTTGCGTGAAGATATACTTAAGACTTTTATGATCTGTATACACTTCACATCTATTTCCGATGAGATGATGGCGCCATATCTTTAGTGCATGCACTCGGCACTAATTCAAATCATGGGTCGGATAGTTCTCCTCATGTGGTCTCAATTGCCTCGATGCATAGGCAATTACCTTCCTATTTTGCATCAACACGCATCCCAATCCTCGACGCGATGCATCACAATAGATGTCGAAGCCACGATGAGCGTCGAGTAAAACTAATCAAAGCCGATGTTAATCTCCTCTTCAACTCCACGAAAACTCTTCTCACACTCGGGCATCCATAAGAATTTCTTTTCCTTTTCAACAATTGCGTAAGTGGTCTCGCAATCGTAGAGAATCCTTCGATGAATCGGCGGTAATACCCGCCATTCAAAGGAAACTACGGATCGGGTTACCGACTTGGGTTGCTCCCAATGCGAACCGTCTCCACTTTCTTTGGATCTACCGCAACTCTGCTGCAGTCATTATGTGTCCAAGAAATTCAACCTTATTCTTCCGTAAATCACATTTGCTAAATTTCGCAAACAAGCTGTTGCTCCTCAACTTTTCAAGGACTAGCCTCAAATGCTCGGCGTGCTCTTCGCTCGTTTTGGAATAGATAAGGATATCATCTATGAATCTGACGACGAACTTATCCAAATATTCCATAAAACCTTATTCATTAAGTTCATGAAATATCTTTGGTGCATTTGTCAAACCAAAAGACATCATTTGTAAACTCGTAGTGTCCATATCTTGACGAAAATGCGCCTTGGGATATCCTCGATCGGATCTTGATTGATGGTATCACGATCGGAGATCAATTTTGAGAAGACTCTGCTCCTCTCAATCTGGTCAAACAAATCATCGATCCCGGTAGCGGATACTTATTCTTTATCGTCACATCATTGAGTGCACGATAGTCTATACACATCCTAAAACTCCGTCCTTCTTCTTGTGAATAGGACAGTGCTCCCCATGGCGATGAACTAGGTCTTATAAATCCTTTTTCCAGTGAGTTCTTCAATTTGCTTCTTCATTTCCACCAATTCCTCTGTGGACATCCTGTAAGGTCTCTTAGCTATTGGAGCTGTCCCTGGAACCAGCTCTATCACGAACTCAATATCTCTATCTGGCGGCATTCCAGGTAAATCTTACGGGAAAACATCCGGATATTCATTGACTATGGAAACTTCTTCTAAGTTGACAGTCTTCATGCTGTTGGCCATCAATTGTCCATCTCGCACTGATTTTGCTTCAAATTCAATCTTCTTTCCATCAGGGCTCTCGTAGATATGACTCTTTTCCACGATCCAAAGATCCTTGTGTTTGGTTAACCAATCCATTCGCAGGATAACATCCAAGGTTTGGGTATTAAGGATGATTAAGTTCGCTAGGAACTCCACTCCATTAATTATTAGTCTTACCCCAGAACATCCTACTTTAGATCGGAGTTCTGATCCAGGGGATTGGACTATGAGCACACATTTAAGATTCACTATTTCCATATCATTTTGAACAGCAAAATCTCGGGAAATAAAAGAATGCGAAGCTCCGGAATCAAATAAAGCGATGGTGATCGAGTTTACTAGGAACTTACCCAGTACAACATCCGTGGCGTTCTGCACTTCATCCGTCGTAATGTGGTTGACTCGGCCTCGTGCAGTTCCTTGGGATGGAGTTGCTGCTGTTGATGCCCCGCGATTCACGATTGGCGCGGGAGTCCTTGCCGGTGTGTTCCCCAGGTTAAAGCGGACCGGGTGACACCTCCCTTCTTAGGGCAATTGTTGGCAAAATGCCCCATTTCATTGCAATGATAGCAACGTCTTCCCACACCGCTGAGAGGTTCCTCAATCTGTGCCACAGTTCTGGCTGGAGTCTGAACATTCTGACCCACTGGGCGATTTGCCGGCAGTGGTGCCCTATCATTGCCTCTGGGCTGGTACCGGATGAACTGTTGGGGTGCCGTCCTCTGCCTCTGCTGGCCCTGACGACCTCCTTGTTGCGCCATTCTGCGCTTCCTGTTGTCATCCAACTCTCGGCGCTTGTCCTCTAAGATAAGAGCTTTGTTAACTAGCTCTTGGAAGTCAGGGAATGTGTGGGTGATCAGTCCCACCTGCAACCCTGCATTCAATCCCTTCATGAAGCGGGATTATCTGGCCTTATCCGTAGCCACGTCCTGCAGTGCGTAGCGTGCGGTTAGGTGAATTTGTTCGTAATGTCGGCCTTGACCGCCCCCGCTTGAGGCTCCGGAATTCCTCCTTTTTGAGATCCATGATACCCTCGGGTACATGGTACTGGCGAAAAGCTGAGGTGAATTCCTCCCACGTGATACTCTGTGGGTCCTCATGAGTCTTGAAGTTTTCCCACCATTCTGCGGCGGTCCTTGAGTTGATGAGAGGCATAGAGTACCCTCTCTTGTCCTACACACTGGGTAATGTGCGACTTCCTTTCAATTGTCCTTAGCCAATCGTCGCCTCCGGTGGATTGGCGTTGCTCGAGAAGGTAGGTGGGCGGGTTCTCATAAACTCCGACAACCTTGAGTAGGGGTGTGGTCCATGGTTACCCCAGCTTGAACATTCGCAGATAGCTTGGTTGGATATCTGCGCATGGTTTGAACCATCGTGTTCATAAGTTGAGTCTGGCGATCAAGAAGGCTCCTGTGTTACGCATATCGACTGCGGCGGTTGAGAATCGGCTCTTCATTACGTTGTCCTTTGGTTAGCTCCACTTCCGGGCACCAACATTTCCACGTGTCCTCACCATCTGCTGCAAGCTTCCAAGGTTAAGAAAAGAAGAAAGCATAGGCGAGTAAAAGAACTTATGTGGGAAGCAGTGTAACTTAAATTATTTAGCCACTTTATTGATATAATATAAAGCGGTATGGTTGCTCACAAGTGCCTAAGGGCAATGCAACGCATACTGAGACACTCACAACGAAAAACAAGTAAGCAAACATAGGACTCTATGACGACTCACACCTAATGGTGACTCAAGAAGAAAAACGCGACTCAATTATTCGAGTCTCAACACTACCCTCGACTAGACTCGATCACTCATCGAGCCAACCCGGTGCGGCTCCCCGAGCATACACGGCGGGTGCTCGCATCGGGCAACCGATCCACGAAGACCTCTGCGGTGGTGCAAAAGACCCCATCGACTCTCTGGTCCCGGGCTGCTGCTCGCTGCCTTTGGTGCCTCTGCTCTCCCGCTCCTCCCGGATCTGGATCGTGTAACTCGGGGGATCGCTCGGGCTCGGGTCCGTACAAAGCCATCTCCAACTCCTGGATCTTACGCATGGAGTGGGCTAAGCCCTCCGCACCGGATCCTCGCCTCCGTGACCTCGGTGCGGGTCCTCTGCGAGCCTCTGGACTGTCTCGTCAAGGCGTCCTCTGGGCGATAACATACCTCGCCAGTGGGTGATAGTGGCGTCCTCCTCCACGAGCTCCATCTGTCAAAGCGATTGTCTCGGCGGATGGTGACGAAGACGGTGCCCTCAACTCTGCGGAGTAAGTGCGGGCAATCGCGCATCGCTCGACGCCGCCGACTCTGGATTCCGGCCTCAAAAGAAGACCTCCGACCGTGGCGTAGATAGGACGGCTCTCCTCGTCTTCTCCCGAGCATACATGTGATCTTGACATCCCAGCGACGTCAAGTCCCGCCTGTACCACCAAGTCCTCGATCGGTGGTGCATCAAAACCTCCGAAACAAGCGCATCATACGCCATAACTCCGCGGCGTATCCTCGGTCGCTCTCCATAGGTATGGATCATCCTCATCTGCCAAAACAAACCTTGTTTAAATTAAGCAGAGAATAATAAAAAAATTCAGCATAGGTATGAAACAAGAGAGAAGAGATAAGTCAAGATTTCATTGATATTCTTGCTCAAGTTGATTAGGTGTTTAGAAAATAGTTTTACCCTCCTAGGCACAACCAAACTAGGGTCAAGTCCTACGATCGATGCGCTCTGATACCACCTCTGCCGGGACCGAACTGCAGATCCGGACCCTCTGTATTCTGTGCGATCCGAGATCACGCTTAGCACACACAGATCATACGAGGTTGCACATCACAGACATTCACGAAGATATAAGAATAATTAGTGCAAACATGTATATAAACTGAGTTATACGACCTTATGGTCTCCTTACGGATAAGAAAGCCACACAGGGCTTACATTATTGAGAGAAAAGAAATAGCGGCGAACATAAACAAGCGTCGTGGAAGCCTTCATCTTGCCACGAGCAACCGATCGGGCATGCCCCTAGTTGCTCGGGTCCTCAATGTACTCCTCCTCCCAAACTGGTGTAGTCTCCTCCACCGATGTTGGGGTTGATAATCAAGGTGGGATGAGTACACAAGGCACTCAACAAGTAATGCACAGATGCAACGCTATTACTATATGCAAAGCTTATTCCAAGGTTGGGCTTAAATGGTTCTTTTGCATCAACAAAGACATTTTTAAACCATTACCTTATTTAATTTAAAGCAATGGAATAGTTATAAGTAATACTAATTTCTTCAAATGGTTTTTCATCGAAGATTCTCGGCACACTTATATAGTTCATTTTAACACTTAGCACACACCACCCCTTCCACGTTTTGTTTAAGAAAATCTACCCCTTGATTGTAATCCCGAGCAATGCTCAATACCGTGAGCACGGCTATTCAATAGTTTTGACACTCTGGAGGTTGTACACTTTACCCACAAGATCTGACCGCTCACCACACGGTGATTGTCCGCAACAAAGCTTTTCAGAACCTCTACCTTAACCAAAGAACCTCTCGGTATTGCCTTCACTATCACTTCCCTCACACAGAGCGAAGTATAGGACCGGCCAACCACCGTTGGATGGGTACCAAGCCGTAGCACAGTGCGCTCCACCATCTGAGATACACCCACATGTCTTGTCACCCCGAGTATCGGAGGAAAGATATCGAACCCTAGTCAACTAGGTGCATCCCATATCGGACATGTGGTTGTGCGGGTGACTCGGATCAAAGGCTTGCAAGGTGAAGTCCTTAATCGACCAAGGCAAGACTTCCAACACTCAACAATGGCACCACGACCAATTGTAGCACAGACTCACAACACTCATCAACCCACGCCACACAGCCCACTGTGCACCTGACCTCTTGCCACTTGCCCAGTCTAAATCATTTCCCACCCGGTTGATTATCGTGCAACACATGCCAAGAATAACTCAACATCGATGCGGAACCACACAGTCATTGTACCTCAATCTCATCATGTGGCATCATCACACCACTTTTCAAAATACATTCAATATTCCATTAGTCAATTTTGTAGCATTTTTCTGAAAGATCATTCATGACTCAATGCAAGGCTAAGCATCTACTCACGGTCTAGCCTCCCGTGTTGGCACAATATTAGCATCCAACTAATATAATCAAACTTAAGGTGACAATGATTTAGGGCATACAATTAATAATTCAAGGTGGCATAACAAAATGGGTTGATTAACTACATTATCCCAAATCAATTTAAATTTATTTTAAATAAATAAACATGCATAGATTCAAAGCATAAACTACATTTTAAAAACCTGGGATCAAAATGATCAAAGCATCACTTGCCTTCAAAGAGTTGCTGGTCGTGTTCCGAAGCTTGGTCTTGAGCGACGAATTCTTCCTCGAAACTTTCCGGCAAATTTGCGTCTCTGCGCGAACAAACAAAATAAACAATAAAAATCTAATACAGAGGACTAAATGGCCTCAAAAATTCAAATAAAATTCATCATTAAATAGATCATAATTTTATGAATTTTTAGAAATTTGAATCACCCAAATCCGAGTTAAAATGCAAAAGTTATAGTCATTTGAAATTTGAATAAAATCAAAAATACTGAAATTAAGAAATCCGATTTTCCCAATTATTTTTATATTGAAAAATTCGCATTTATGACGTCGACATTGCATCATGATGACGGCAGCACATAAAAGAATTTCGCCAAAATATTTTTATATATAACATATTTATGGCGTCGGCGATGAGCGTCGGACGACACGCGGCACGCCTGAGGCCGCCACGTCGCTCTGTCTATGAACTGGGTTCACGGCTCGGCTCGTCTCACCGTGGACTCGGTTCACCGAAACGCGATCAACGCGGCAAGATCCGAGCCGTTCGTTGAATCAACGGCGGATCTCCTCACGCGCACCGCAGCGCCGAGATGCGTGCGACACGCGTCGCGCATCCAATGGATCGACCACGCATCCAGCGCGGCGACGCTCGGCTCCACGCCTCCGCGCGTCGCACATCCAACGGCGCTCGAGATCCAACGGCCAAGACCGCGCCGTCATCTGCGACGTCTCGGTTCATGCGACGACACGCGGCGCAATCGCGACGGTGCACCCGAATCGACGGCTAGATCGGTCTCGCCCGGTCCAAAACGCCAGCGTCGGCCGCGATTTGGCGAGGGCGGTGCCATCTCCGCCGCGCGTTCAAATCGAACGGCGCGGATCCTTAGGGCAAAACCAGATCCAATCTCTACCGTTTAGATCTAATCTAACGGCCCACGGTACCGGCGGTTTCTTTGTTCAAGCGCGCGACGTGGCTCAATCCTCTGGCGTCCAAAAAGATCCAAGGGTTCGCATTAAATCTAGCCGCAGAATCTAGATCTAATCCCTACCGTTCAAACCAGATCTAGCATGCAGATCTACTCTAGAAGAACACAAAGACAAGAGGCGTGGGCGAACGAGCGTGCGATGAAGATCGGACGGACGACGAAGCTTCGGTGAAGGCGACGGCGGCGAAGAAAAAAGGCTGCGGAGTTGAGGAAGATGGCGCACCCACGGCGCTCACGGGCTTCTCGGCGTGATGAAGTGGCTCGTTCGGCGCGGCTTGGCGGAAGGATTACTCCGGTGACCTTGGCGATGCGGAGAGGAACCGCGGCGAAGAAAACGACGAAAAACCGCGGCGGCACAAAGACGCAACTTCTGGCGAGCTCGCTCGAGCGCTAGAGAGGGTCTCGGCGTGCGTCGAGAGTCAAAAGACGCGCGCGAAGGCCTCTGCACGCGACTTCAGCGGGACTTAAGGATCCTCGGCGTGCGCGAAATCGCCGGCGGAAATCACGGCCATCAAAGCCCACGCTCCGGCGATCTCGCGGGGCGGCGTGGCGTGGCGCGATCTCGTCGCGTTCGTGCGGCGATGATCCAAGGCTCAGCGTCGGGCGACGTGGCGCACGCCGCGAGCGTCGCGATCCGGATCGGACGGCTTGGGCGGGGCGGCGCTAGGGTTTCGGCGGGGCGGGCTGCGGCACGCACAGTAATGGGCTCGGCCCATTACTGTTCAACTGATTTTAAAATCATTTCACATTTAAAATAATTCTAGAAATTCAATTAAATCATTTGGAGCTTTTAAAATAGCAGAAAAATTCTAGAAAAATTCCAGAAATTACTTTGAGATATTTGGAACTCAATTAAAATATTTGCAATAAAACTTTGCAAAAACTTTTCCATTATTTAATTGTTTTCAAGAAAAGCCCTATTTGAATAAATCCAAATAAATTTAAATAAATTCCCAAAAAAATTCACAAAAATAAAAATACTCCAAATTTTAGTTAGAGCAAAAATTAGGGTGTTACATGCCTCCTCTCTGTGGACACCTATTAGAGAAGTGTCCTGGCTCATTGCATGTATAGTATCTCTTATTTGCATTCACGACTCCCTCACGGTGCATTCTTGCCTGTCTTTGGCGGTGGCGGTTGGAATCTGGCAAACTGCTATGGTGACATTCTCAGACGCAGGTGGTTGGGACGTCCACCCTGACTAGTCATCAAGCGCTTACGGTTTTCACCTAGCTCTTTGCACTTGTCCTCCAGAATCAAAGCTTTATTAACTAATTCTTGAAAGTCCAGAAAATTGTGGGTGATCAGCCCCACTTGCAATCCTGAATTTAGTCCCTTTATGAAGTGGGACTGCCTAGTTTTATCTGTCGCTACGTCTTCAGGGGCATAGCGGGCTAACTGAGTAAACTTGTTCAGATATTCGGCCACGGGCTAGCCTCCTTGCTTCAGAGCCCTGAACTCCTCTTTCTTGAGATCCATCATTCCCTCTGGAACATGGTATTGGTGGAAGGCAGTAGTAAACTCATCCCAGGTGATCTCCTGTGGGGCTTCATGTGCAGCACAATAGTTTTCCCACCATTCTGCGGCAGTTCCTTCCAGTTGATGAGAGGCGTAGAGCACCTTTTCATTGCCCTCGCATTGAGTGATATGCAGCTTCTTCTCAATAGTTCTAATCCAGTCATCGGCTTTCAAAGGATTAACATTCCCTGCAAAGGTCGGTGGCCGAGTCCTCATGAAATCTGACAGCTTGGAGAAAGACCGAGGCCCCCCATTGTTGTTCTGGTTCACTTGGTTGTTGTGATTTGCAGCCACGTTAGTCATCTGTTGCATTTGTTGCATCATGGTCTGCATTAATTGAGTCTGTGCGGCGAGAAATGCTCCGAGATGGCGAACAGAGGGGGGGTGAATAGTCGCAAATAAAATTTCCCCCAAAATACTCCAACAAAAACCTCGACAAGATCGCTCAAAGGAAATCGTGAAAACCTGAAAAACTAGACAACTATGTGTACCCCAAGCTTGCATGGATAAGTACCATAAAATATGTGGGGATTTTTGAGTCACAATACTGGTTGTCTAGTGTCCAAGATAAAGAGGAATCAATTCAAACTCTTGCTTTTAGAAAGGACATCAATTCAAATCACAAAAGTCACTTTCAGAAAAGCAAAAGCAGAATTTCCAGAACTTGTCCTCAATTTGCACAGGAGGTTGGTGGGTTTCTGCAGCTCACAAAATTTTGAGATTTGTTCTCCCTATGACCATGAGAGTCTTTAAGAACTCCACCAAATTTCTCCTCAAAAAGCCTTACAGAAAAAACAGGAAAAATCTAAGAACACAGTCTGGTCAAGAACTTCGAGCAGAAAGTTTGGGGCTTGGTTTTCACCTCATGGCGCCCAAACGGTGCAACAAGTGAACTCCAAAACGTTTCTGAAAGTGGATGTCAGAGTCCCGAACCTCCTCCAACAAGAATCACTTGAAAAAGATTTTTCTAGATTTTTATAGAAATCAAACACTGACTGCTGCGCAAAGAACAAGTTCTGAACAAAGTTGGAACTTGAAAGAAAAGATGTTCTCTACTCAATCCAAGAGTGCAAAAGAGATGTAAAACCATATGAACACACTCAAAACATCCAAGATCAGCAGCATTTAGAAGGAGGGGAAGGCAAATCCAAATTACATGAAAGTAAATTGCGAGAATGTAATTGCTGGAAAGTAAATGCTGAATTTAAATTGCGTAAAGTAAAGACATAATGTAAATGCGCAAAATAAATTCAGAGGTGGATGGATAAAACTTTCATTTCTGGAAGGAGAGGTTAGAAAGCCTCACTTTCATGTGGGCAAAGCTCAAAGGAGCATTCACAAACCTCAAAACCTTCAAGGGAAGGAGGCTACCCCTCCACCCCTATTTATACTACTCTTGGGCCACCTACCACCCTTGGATGAGTCCTTCAACCCTAGAGCACTCATCTAAGGGCTAGGATTAACCCACACACACAGCCATGCAAGGGCTAACCCAAAACCCACAGACATACCGGGTTTTCTTGCACGGTTTTCAAAGCATACTACCTAGACCCGCTAACCTATCAACTAGACCTCAATCCAACGGCCCTCATTGATCCACGCGGCATCTAGCTAGCATCAACTCCTTTCCTTGTCTTCTTGACTTGCCCGGACTCCATCTCCGATCATCTTCCGGCGATCTCCCAACCGTCTGGACCTCCGACACTCCTCGCCTAGTCCCGGTCATCCTTCGCCTCACCATGACCTAGCACCGTAGTCCTGCAACCATCAAAGACAAGGAAAAAACCTTTCACATAGCAATGCCCACAATGATATGCAATATAAACCATCCAACTCATCACTACTGCGTCCATACGATCGGTACTTCCACTCCTGGCAGAGACAACTTGAGTACACCTTGCTCAAATAAAGTCAAATACTCATCACAAACATGGATGGACCTCCACATGGTCCTTCAATCTCCCCCTTGATGAGTATTTTGACAAACCACACAAAAAGGCATAAATTTGAGTTTGAAGAAAATGAAGAAGAAAGCAATTTTTAGTTGTAAAGTCAAACTTGGTCCAAAGATAGAAATTAGAACCATGACCAAGTTGACGAAGAGGAATTTAGATTTTAGAGTTAAATTTAAGAAAGAGCAAGTTTTCAACAAAAACTCTAAAATCCATCTAAACATGTCAAATGTGATTATGAGATTATGATCCAACAGAAGTAGTAGCATAGTTTTACAAAGATCATAATAACCAAATAAGCATTCACATTTTTATCTTTTTAGTGATGCCTTTTCTACGTTTTCTCCCCCTTTTGGCAATATAGGCATCAATTTTTTTTATGTATGCCTAAAATGCAATCGAAAGAGCTTTGAAGATTATCCAATTGATCAAAATGGAAGTATATTACACCAAGCTTGTCAATTTCAGAAGATGACTAAACTAAGACATGTCCAAGTGCAAATACGAGCTTAGTTTTGAATATTTCATTTTTAACAAGATTTGACAAGTGCAACACTTAGCTTTAGTTTCAAAAATAGAAGAATAGCCACTCTAAGGATCAAAAGGAAAACCTAGAGTTCAACTTACTCAACACTTTGGGGAATCTAGAAGAGCATACAAGGTCCTTCGGGCTCATTTATCACTTAATGCAAATTTTGATTTATCATCATACAAGACATAGCGGGGTGCAAATGTTTGACATTATTTGCATTCTTTACCCACACTAGTATAGTGTCCTGTTTTCCGGTTTCCTTTTCCCAGCACGTAATATATGGTCTTTTTCTTTTCTAGAACGTTTGTTTCCTTTTCCTTAATTCCAGGATATTTGTTTCCTTTTCCTTGAGATGATCTTTGGAGGTGGGGAGATCATTATGGGCCACAGGGATGAGTTAGACACATTAAACAATGGCCATCGGATGTGGGTGAGTAAAGCTGAGGAAAGATCTGAGAGGTTAATTTTGATGGAGGCAAGTTTCTGGGGATGTTTCGCTGGGTGCATGAAGGTTGAGCCATCTCTAGTGGGGTGCATTATTTGGGGTAGACGTAGAAAAGAATGCTTAGGTGCATTATAAAGGGGTATAGATATGTCTTTGTTTTTAATTTATTTGCATTTTCTTTTGACAACCAATTGACTCAAGCCGTATGCGACCATCTCAAGATGAACTCTTAAGAGGATGGTCTAGGTCAAACACAATGTATTCCAAGTTCATCCCAAGTGCAATGGGAAGCGGTCTTGTGAATGCAAGGTGTTGAGTCGTATGTGCACAAGAAGAGTCAATTTTGTTTAATTTTCATTTTTAGCACAATGATTCATGAGAAATTGAAGGACTCTAGCATGGATCAAACTAGTTTCACCCAAGTTGCTATAGGGACTCTAGAGAACTCCAAAATTTCTCAAATTATGGCACAAACCTCTAGAGAAGAAACCTAGAAAGTAAAATCAACAAGTTTCATCAAGTTTTTCATTTAAGACTTTTTTCATTTTAAAGCTTAGCAAGTTAAATGAACTTGGACATATCTGAGCTAGTGATTTCCTCCATATGATGCAGCATGGTGTATAGCATGAAGAAGAAATCAATTGCATAATAGACAAAGCTCATTAAACAGGAAATGCAGTCTATATGCAATGCATGAACAGATTCCCAAACTCCCCCTCAACAAATGAATCAATTTTAAGCTCAAATCTGGTTTAAGTTGAGTTATTATCAAGATTAGGCATAAAGAAAACACGAATGAACTCAATAATAACCAGAAAAACAGAATGAGGAGAAGAAGTCGAGAAACTGCAAAACTGGATGGCTATTGAGCATAGATAAGATAGAAGAGACTCACTACGGCTTAGACTCGCTCTTATCTTCCCAAAGGTGACATAGGAAGTGACTCTAGATCCCAACTAAGGAGTGCACACAGCCACTGTCTACCGGAGGCCCAATACCGCTAGACTTATAAGGCGTGAGAGAACTCAACCTAGAGAGAAGAGAGAATGCTAATCACGCATGATAGCAACCTAAAGCACAAGATAAGAGGTCCATGGAAGGCATACTGTAAGTCTAAGTGAGTGAACTCAACTCAAGAAAACAAGCCCAAAGTCACCCAAAAGAAATACAAAGAAAAGAAAAGCTGGAAGAAAACATATAATACATAATATACAAACCAGCTCCACCTCACGAAAGGCCGTAAGGGCTCATGACTCAAGCTCACTCCTCAAGGCAACAAATCGGAGCTATCCAAAGGCTTGGTGAAGATATCGGCTAATTGAAGGTCACTCTCTGAATCTGAGCGCGATATCTCCCTTCTCCACATGGTCTCTAAGGAAGTGATATCTAATATCAATGTGTTTGGTCCGGGAATGTTGCCTTTGGGTTTTAGCAATGCAAATAGCTGAAGTGTTGTCACGAAAAAGTGGCACACTCTCTATCTCTAACCCATAGTCCCGTAAGGTCGATCTCATCAAAGCACACAGCTCTGACAATCGGTGCTGACAACATACTCGGCCTCGGCGTGGGTTGTCAGGCAACCCAGCATCGCTTCCTAGATGACCAAGAAACAAGAGAAGTGCCAATGAATTGGCAAGTGCTGAGTGCTCTTCCTATCTATCCTCTGACCCGACAAAGTCGGTATCGGAAAAGGCTCTAAGAGATAGACAAGAAGATGAAGAGTACCAAATACCATAATCAGTGGTACCACGAAGGTACTTGAAGATGCGCTTGACCGCCTGGCGGTGAGAGGCGCGAGGAGAAGCTTGAAATCGGCGCACGACACACAAATAAATGTATGTCCGGCCTCGAAGCAGTGAGGTACAAGAGGGAGCCGATCATGTTCCGAAACTCCTTTTGATCAGCAGGCTCACCATCCTCATCGGGCTCGAGGACAACAGTGGTGGCCATAGGAGTCATCACCGGCTTCACATCAGACATATCGAAGCGCCTCAGGAGGTCACGGGTATACTTGCCTTGATGCAAGAAAGTACCCTCCCAAGTCTGCTTGATTTGGAAGCCAAGAAAGTAGCTCAACTCGCCCATCATACTCATCTCAAACTCTGTGCTCATCACCTCAGAAAACTGAGACACAAGCGAATGAGATGAGCCACCAAAAATGATATCGTCCACATAAATCTGGACAAGAAGAAAATGAGACTCATGGTGTCTGATGAACAGAGTTTGTCTACTATGCCCATTTTGAAGTCATGACTGAGAAGATAAGACTTGAGCCTCTCATACCATGCTCTGGGGGCCTGCTTGAGTTCATACAAAGCTTTGGAGAGCTTGTATACATGACTCGGAAACTTGGGGTTCTCGAATCCTGGAGGTTGTTTGACATAAATCTCTTCCTCAATATATCCATTGAGGAATGCACTCTTGACATCCATTTGATAGAGCTTGAGGCCCTGGGATGCAGAGAATGCAAGCAGGATCCTAATAGCCTCTAGTCTAGCTACAGGGGCAAAGGTCTCCTCAAAGTCAAGACCTTCAACCTGAGAAAAGCCCTGTGCAACTAGCCTAGCCTTATTGCGAATGACAACCCCATCCTCACTCTGCTTGTTTTTGAACACCCACTTGGTCCCAATGACATTATGACTAGATGGGGCTCGACAAGCTGCCATACCTTGTTCCTCTCAAAGTTCTCAAGTTCCTCATGCATAGCATTAATCCACGATTCATCGGATAATGCATGAGAAACATCCTTCGGCTCAAAGGAGGCAACGAAGGTAGAGTGGAGGCAGAAACTGGACAAACCTAATTTTGAGCGAGTGACCCGCTCAAACAGATCACCAATGATCTGATCAGGTGGATGAGCTTTCTGGATATATCGGGAGGACTGAATGTAGTGGCCTCTACCTCATGCACAGAAGAGGTAGGAGCAGAGCCACTCGCTGAAGGAGAGTTGGAAGGTAAGGGTTGGTCTCCCTGAGGTGCAGAAATGGAAACAGGAGGCACCTTAGGTGTAGAGGGAACTGGATCCGGTGGAACACCATCATCTCCATCATCCTCATCTTCTACAAAGATGGTCTCGGAGGATAAGAAGAGCACAAACATCGTGTCTAGCTCCTGGGCTAGCCTCATCAAAGGTCAAATCACAGGTCTCTATGATCCTATGCGCATCAACACTCCAGACCCTATAGCTACGAGAAGAAGTCGAGTAACCTAGAAAGATACCATCAGAAGAGCGAGACTCAAACTTATCTAGGTTACCAGACTTCAAGATAAAACACTTGCAACCGAAAACGCGAAAATGAGACACAATGGGCTTTCGCCCATACCTCAACTCATAAAAAGTGCGATGCGGATGTGCTCTCAAAACACGCGATTAGAAACATGGCAAGCGTAGCTATAGCCTCATTAAAACTTCCTAGGAGTCTCAGCTGCCTAGCATCGTCCTGGCCATCTCAACCAAGGTCATGTTCTTTCTTTCCACTACGCCATTCTGCTGAGGGGCGTAGGGAGAAGAGAACTGATGCTCTAAACCAGACTCCACACAGAAACTCTCAAAGTAGGAATTCTTGAACTCCGTGCCATTATCACTACGTATAGCTCATAATGCACCTAGGAGCTCAATAGAAAACCTACTGACCAAACCCCTGAAGTGAGAAAAAGTCTCATCCTTCGAGGTCATGAAGAATACCCAAGATTATCTAGAAAAATCATCAACGATGACAAGAACATACCACTTCCCTCCTGCTGACTGCACTCTAGCTGGACCAACAGTGTCCATATGTAAAAGCTGTCTTGGTGCATCAGTCATCACTATGGTGACTGGAGGATGAGAAGCAGTAACCATCTTGCCATGTCGGCAAGGAGAGCAAACTAAGTCTTTGACCATCTTGAGTTTGGGCAAACCCCGAATAAGATCGTGGCTGCTAACTCAGGTCAAATGATCAAAACCAATATGACCAAGTCTCCTATGCCAGAAGGAGAGATCACGGGACTCAGAAGCAATCAAACATCGAAGAGAGTCTCGGAAGAAGCGGAAAAATCAGCACGAAAGACTCTCCCAAATCTAGAAATCCATAAACTAACCCTCCCGATGAATCAAGAATTCTACAAGCATTACTCTTGAAGCTTACCTCGAAAGAGTCATCGATAAGTCGAGAAGCAGAGAGCGATTGTATTGCGACTTACTTACTAAGGCAACATCTTTAAGAATGAAATTTTGGTTAATGCGGATGGTACCTTTAGCAATGACTCTACACAAGATGCATCCCAAAAGTGATTAACTCATCACCGGGGCTCGGACTAGGAAGAGAGCCAACGAGAATCTCCGGTCATATGGCGAGAACAACGAGTCAACAATCCAAACATCGCCCTTCCCATTCGGATTTAACTGATCAAGACACAAGAGAAAAGATGACTCGATCTTGGGATAGAGTGAAGACTTAGGAACCCAATCTTGAACCATCGACACCTCAGTACCAACCACGAGAGAAGATCGACTCGAGTGTCTCTCTGACGCTCAACTCTCACACGATCGGGAGCAACTCGTAGATAATCTAGGAGTCAAAGCGGGTTGGCACGCCATGGTGCAAAAGCCGGACCATCCCATAAGGTCGCTGGATCTCCTACGGAAAACACCTCACGCCGCTGATATCTACCTCGATGGGAAAAACGAGAAATATCAAGAGGACGGCGGAAAGACTGACTACGAACAGCTCCAGGACTAAAACTCGAAGAACTAGCATGAAAACCATGTCCCGGACGCCGCCCAAAACAAAGACTCTCTAACTTTGTCTAGAAGCGGTGTGTGTCTTAGGAGCACTCAAAGTCTAGGGATGACCCTGAATACCCCTAAGAGCAGCAACACGCTCACGCCGAGTGATCTTGGCGCGCCTGAAGCAGAAATATACTAGGTGACCATCCTTCTTACAGAAGGTGCATGTGTACTTCGCCTTGCTAGAGGCAGAAGCAATAGGAGTAACACCCTTCTGGTCAGAAGTCCTATGGACAACCCCAGCGAACCTAAACATGGTGGTACTCACTCTGGGAGCTACCACAATCTCACCACTCTTGGAGCCGCGCACAATGGTGGGAGGATGCGCCCGAGCATGCTCCAAGGGATCAAATCCTAGACCTTGATTGAATCTACTAATCTTGGATTGGTCTAGAATAAGATTGAGCTTCTTCTTGCCTCCAACAAACTTCTCAAGAGTGCTCATAAGATACCGGCAATCTCGGAAGAAAGAAGCACAAGAAGAACAGGGGGAAGGAGAGGAAGAAGAAGAACCAGAAAGAGAAGATCTCTTAGCATGTGCTTTTTGTTCCCTTAGCACGGCTGCCTCAATCTTGAGGGCCTCACAAGAAACGCAAGGAGCATCTCTAATCCTAAGGGTTTGGTCTTTTAACTTCTTCTTAAGCTCGACATGGATTTGATCCACATCATCCTTAACCCTAACACACAGCAAGCAACCAGTTTTTGACTCAACTAGTAAGTCCTTAGCAAGTTGATCACACTTGAAATTCAAAGCATCATTATTAAGTTTTAGTTGCCTACAGCCCTCACATGAGCCGACTGGGTCCTTAGAAGCATGCAATTCAAGTTCATCATTTCTAGCAGAAAGCTTTCTAAGGTGTTCGCTCATGGCATCAATTTCAGCAAGCAATTTAGGGCAATTAGCACATGATGGAGTGGAGTGAGCATGAAGAAAACTAGCCTCAACAGAATAGCATCAACGTAACTAGTGCTAGCATTCTTCAACCTAAGACCATCAAGTTCAACAAGCACACTATCATGTATGGTCGTTAGGTTCTCCAACTCCACAAGAATAGCATCACACAAAGAGCAATCATCGGTGACTCGGGAGGAGAAGATCTAAGTGAAGCTAACTCACGAGTCAAGGTACCTACTTCCTTCTCAAGCTCAGTACACCTAGCTCTAGCTCTAGCATGAAATTTTCCTAATTTGCGAAAGCTTCGTTGAGCTAGTCATAGGAGGGTACCTCATCCGAGTCATTTGTAGAGCTCGAGTCGCTGATGTCGTTGGTGTCGGCCATGAAGCACATGCCGGAGAAGTCGTCGCCGCCCTTCTTCTCTTGCGGATCATCCTCGCCCTCGTCGCTCCATGTCTCCATGTTGGAGAGGTTGATGTCGTCAAGCGCGGCGAGGACGCAGTGGAAGAGCTTCTTGTTCTTGGAGAAGTTGCGGTACTTCTTCTCGTGTGCCAGTTCACGAACTGGAGGCTTCTTGTTGCGGTTCTTGTCGGTGTAGTCGTTCTTGCCCGAACCGCCAACGTCGTTCTTGCCCTTCTCGGCTTGGGATAGTTCCCGAATGTGGTTGGGGCCACCACACTCAAGCGGTGATCATGCCGCCTCTCTTCCTCTCTCTCACCCTCTTGTATGCATGAGAAAACTTGCGGCGAGAAGAGCAAGCTCATTTTCTGAAATTTTTCGATTGGTCATCGCTTCACTCGCAAAGGCGGAAGAGAGAAACCAATAGAAGGATCAGAAGAAGAAGATCCAATGGGATCGGTGACCAAAGCCATAGACTGAGATTTTGTCTTCCGAGAGACGACATCGATCTCATGAGTCTTGAGGCGGGAATAAAGTCCGTCAAGAGTCAGAGTCGATAAGTCGGTGGTGTCCTTGATGGTGGTCACCTTAATCTCCCAAACCCGAAGGTCGAGTGCGGTCAAGAAATGCCGAGCATTGTCCGAGTCAGGGTATATGCAACCAACTGCTCGGAGGTCGCTCAAAATCTTTGTAAACCGACCAAAGCACTCGTCGAGACTCTCACCAGCGCGTTGATCAAATTTGTTGTACTCGCGCTTGAACTGGTCCTGCCTCATAGTCTTGATTTGAGTAGAGCCCTCATGGTAAGCATCGAGGGTTACCCAAATCTCGTGAGCGGAGCGAAGGTGAGAAATCCTATCATACTCACGTGGCTAAGACCCTGTATGAGAATGTTCCTTGCCTTAGCATTCGCCTCAACGTCAACCATATTGATGGCCGTGACATTTTCATCAGCAGGAACCTCATACGCGAGTTTCACCTTCGCCATATCGGGTAACCACAGGCGTGATGTATGACTCCATCCGGGACTTCCAAAAAGGAAAATCAACTCCATTAAAGATGGAAGGCTTGGTGGAATATTTGTCCGTCGCCATGGCTCTTGAGACCGGTCAAGATCTATGGAAGAGCGAAACCGCTCGATACCAATTAAAGGACCGAGATGGCGAGCAGAGGGGGTGAATGGTCGCAAATAAAATTTCCCCCAAAATACTCCAACAAAAACCTCGACAAGATCGCTCAAAGGAAATCATGAAAAACCTGAAAAACTAGACAACTATGTGTACCCCAAGCTTGCATGGATAAGTACCATAAAATATGTGGGGATTTTTTAGTCACAATACTGGTTGTCTAGTGTCCAAGATAAAGAGGAATCAATTCAAACTCTTGCTTTTAGAAAGGACATTAATTCAAATCACAAAAGTCACTTTCAGAAAAGCAAAAGCAAAATTTTCAGAACTTGTCCTCAATTTGCACAGGAGGTTGGTGGGTTTCTGCAGCTCACAAAATTTTGAGACTTGTTCTCCCTATGAGCATCAGAGTCGTGAAGAACTCCACCAAATTTGTCCTCAAAAAGCCTTACAGAAAAAACAGGAAGAATCTAAGAACACAGTCTGGTCAAGAACTTCGAGCAGAAAGTTTGGGGCTCGGTTTTCACCACATGGCGCCCAAACGGTGCAACAAGTGAACTCCAAACGTTTTCTGCAAGTGGATGTCAGAATCCCGCACCTCCTCCAACAAGAATCACTTGAAAAAGAATTTTCTAGATTTTTATAGAAATCAAACACTGACTGCAGCGCAAAGAACAAGTTCTGAACAAAGTTGGAACTTGAAAGAAAATATGTTCTCTACTCAATCCAAGAGTGCAAAAGAGATGTAAAACCATATGAACACACTCAAAACATCCAAGATCAGCAGCATTTAGAAGGAGGGGAGGCAAATCCAAATTACATGAAAGTAAATTGCGAGAATGTAATTGCGGAAAGTAAATCTTGAATTTAAATCACGTAAAGTAAAGACATAATGTAAATCATAAAATAAATTCAGAGGTGGATGGATAAAACTTTCATTTCTGGAAGGAGAGGTTACAAAGCCTCACTTTCATGTGGGCAAAGCTCAAAGGAGCATTCACAAACCTCAAAACCTTCAAGGGAAGGAGGCTACCCCTCCACCCCTATTTATACTACTCTTGGGCCACCTACCACCCTTGGATGAGTCCCTCAACCCTAGAGAACTCATCTAAGGGCTAGGATTAACCCACACACACAGCCATGCAAGGGCTAACCTAAAACCCACACACATACTGGGTTTTCTTGCACGGTTTTCAAAGCATACTACCTAGACCCGCTAACCTATCAACTAGACCTCAATCTGACGGCCCTCATTGATCCACGCGGCATCTAGCTAGCATAAACTCCTTTCCTTGTCTTCTTGACTTGCCCGGACTCCATCTCCGATCTTCTTCCGGCGATCTCCCAACCGTCTGGACCTCCGACGCTCCTCGCTTAGTCCCGGTCATCCTTCGCCTCACCATGACCTAGCACCGTCGTCCTGCAACCATCAAAGACAAGGAAAAAACCTTTCACATAGCAATGCCCACAATGATATGCAATATAAACCATCCAACTCATCACTACCGCGTCCATACGATCGGTACTTCCACTCCTGACAGGGATGACTCAAATTGCTTCATTTTGAAAATCAATCCAAATCAAACTCAAACTTGAGCACACCTTGCTCAAATAAAGTCAAATACTCATCATAAACATGGATGGACCTCCACATGGTCCTTCAGCAACTCATACTGCACACTCAGCATTACAAAGAAGCAAATTACACATGAAACCTTAACGTCTACTAAAAGGTAAAGACTAATCTTAAAGACGTGACTCAACACTCGAGTCTCAACACAACTCCAAGACTGACTCTCACTCATCTAGCCACCCTGGCTGAGACTGATCCGGTGCATACACCTGCGGGTGGGCTGGCATAGGAGCGAACCTATCCTGATGACCTACTGCTGGCTCCTCAGCAACAACAGGGTCTGCACTCTCCTCTGGCTCCCACTCTCGCTCCTCTGGATCCTCCTCGGACTCCTCAGTTGGCTCCTGAGCTCCTCGGGTCACGCGCTCTAACTCATCCTCAACCCCCTCCAGGGCCTCTCCTAGCTCGGTGATCATTCCGATAGCTGCAGCACGGGTCCCTCAAGCTCCTGCTCCGTCACTCTGAGTGCCTCGTACACTGTCTCCAGCTCCTGAGTAGTTTCCCTCATATGCTCCTCCTGGGCGATAGTGAACTCAGCAAGATGTACTGCGGTAGCACACTCATCCTCCACGATCCGTCGGCGTCGGCATGCTTGCACATCAGGGTGAAGTCAAAACACTGAGTCGTGAAGCTCGTCGGCGTAGTTGCGGCAGACACGGCGAAGAGCAAGTTGAGCAACCTCTCGAATCGCAACCTCATACGAGAATCTTCTGGCGGAGATGTTGATTGGCCTGCTAGCTTCCTCGTTCTCCCGAGCGTAGATGATCAGCTTGCAAACAAATCCTCGGTGAACACCATTAACTAACCAGCTGCCTCCTCGGTAAAGCGGACGATAAAAGTCTCCCAGCGTCTGAAGAATTCTCCACAGCTCCATGGCATAGCCAGCTGCTGACTCCTCAAAGGTCGGAACGATCGGCATCTGCTCCACAAGAACTTTGAATAAGTTCTCCACCCGAAACGGAAATGAAAACGGTAAATTCAGCAAAGACGAGAAGTAGAGAATGGGATGAGTCAAGAGTGTTTTATTAGCCAGCTTTAGATTTTTCTTTTAGAAAATAGTTTTGGACACTCCCAGGACACCACCATGCTATCTAGGGCCAAGACCTACAGTCAGTATGCTCTGATACCACCTCTGTAAGGACCCGAATCCACTGATTCGAACCCACTGTGTTTACCGCACTAGTCCCAGGATCAATGCTAGTGCACACAGCTCAACATCGGTACATATCATATCATACTCAACGATAATAGAATAATACTCCACTTATTGATATAGCTAAGTGTATGATCTTATGACCGACTTACATTATTAAGCCACGCAGGGCAAGACTGGAAATATAAGCTAAGAATTAAGCAGCGGAGAGTAGAAAATGTAGATAGCTCATCAGTTCACCACAGGCAACCGACAAGGCTCGGACCCTAATGACTTGCGTCCTCCTGGAATTCCTCCTCCAACATAGGTGTAGATTCTTCGACTGTTGATTATTGTTGTTGGTAAGGGTGAGTACTTTAAGCATTCAACAAGTTGTGCACAGAATGCAATTCTATGTAACTATATGCAAGGCTTATTCCAAAGGAAAAGGCTATTGTGGCTATTTTGCAATAAACAGTATTTATGAACAAATACAATAAATAGATTGTAAAGACTGTAAAACAAATAACAGTAGTAAATAGATTTAGTATTTCTCAAGTAAACCAAGTTTCCAATCCTAAGTCAAATTCCATCTTCCACATGGCATTCTGCCATCCCAACAAAGTTGTCCATTTAATTAAGCTAACCCTTAACTGTAATTCCCGAGCATTGCTCAATACCGTGAGCACAGCTATCCGAATAGTTTCACACTCTGCAGAGGTTATGCACTTTACCCACGTGATACAACCAAACACCACCAAGGCGAGTGATTATAACAAAGCCTTTACAATGCGCTGGCTTAACCCGGTACCACCCGCTAAGGTTTCAACACTAGTGGGATTGGTTACCACATCCAGGGCCCCCCTCTTGCGCCATGTGAATTACTCCATAACTCGGGAACTCACACCGACCAAGATAGTACCAAAGCTAAGACATTGCAAATTAATCAGCTAGGCTGGCCCATACCAGACATGTGGTTGCATGATTGACTCAGGTCAAAGGCTTGCAAGGTTAAGTCCTTAGAGTGATTAAGGCAAGACATCCTCATACCCTCTGCCCATCGGGCCCACCTTGGCCTACTCGCCCCTTGTCACTTTGCCCAATCTAAATGATTATCACCCAAGTTGATTACCAAGCACCACGTGCTATCAACAATTCAACATCGTTGCGTGACATGACTCGCCACAACAACTCAATCTCATCGTGTGATCCCACATGACACACAAGTTCATAACATCGTTCCATATTCCATTAATCAAGATTAATTATCAATGATTCAAACACATGTGATGACGTGGCATGGCTAAGCAACTAATACGGTCTAACCATCCCATGTTGATTATCATTACTAACCAACTATAATGAACCAATCTAGGGTGACAATAGATTATGGCATACAATGACAAGGTAGGGTATAGATCAAATTGGTAGCTTAACTAGATCCCAATTTAAGTTGAAACAATTTGTATACTTGAAATACCATACAATAGAGTAAAACAATATAGCATTTGTATAAACATGGGTTCAACATAATCAAAGCACAACTTGCCTTGGAATAGGTCCAGATCTTGATCTGGAGCTTGCTCTTGAGTTGTTGGATCTTCCTCCGAAGCGTCGCACAATTCAACGTCTACGCGTACTGAAGGAGAAAAGCAAATAAATACCAAAATAGAGAGCAAATGAACTCCAAAAATCAATTAAAATTCACCATTAAATAGATATCAATTTTACAAATTTTTAGAAATTTGAATCACTCAAATCCAAGTTAAGATGAAAAGTTATAGCCTTTTGAAGTTTGAATAAATACTGAAATTACAGAAATTAGAAAATCAGAATTAACCGAATTATTTTTAAATTGAAAAACCGATTATTGCGCAAGCGTGACGTCAGCCCTGATGCCAGCCAATCACACGACAACACGTGCTGCGGTCCATGGACAAGGTTCACGGTATCGATCTGGTCCACCGTGGACCTAGCCCATGTGACCACGTCACTCGGCGTCGGGGGGCCGTCAGCGACTTCGGCACCGGCCACGAGCATACGTGACGCCACGACGCTGCCACCTCGGCGAAGCGGCCCACGTGTGCGACACGCGTCAGCGAAGCGTCAAGCCACGTCAACGGCGGCGGCACAGGGACCTAGGGTCGGCGGCTTATCGATGGCGAATCGACGAATCTTCTCTGCGGCGGTGCTGATCGAAAAACCTTCGATTATGGCGAAACGACGACGCTTCTCGACTGGCTAGCTTAGGGCTTAGGTTTGCGGCAGAAAGGCGAACCGGTTGCCCCCTTTTATAGCCGCTCTACCCCTCTCCGGTGGCAACTCGAACACAGAGTCCACGGCGGCCACGGCTCCGAGTCCTGCACGAAGACGACGACGCAGCGCCGTTCGATGACGATCCCGCAGCCATGAAGATCTCCCGACGCGGCACGATCCTAACCTTCCACTATATCCTTCCAACAGTGCTGATCCGAACGAGTTCCGAACCGGTACGCTTTGATGTCTACCGCTCGATCTTGATCCGACGATAGCCAATGCCCAACGAAAAAAGGAAAAATCTCATCCAAGCCTTACCGTCCGATTTGGATCCTCGATTGGCCAAGATCCTTTGGACCGCACTAAGATGGGCTCCACGCGCGATGTTGGGCTCGGCCCAATCTTTGCTCACCGGATTAAAACGGGTTTTTGATTTAAAATAATTACAGAAATTCATTTAATTAGTTTTAGGCAAATAAATTATCAGGAAAAATCCCAGAAAAATCTCAAAAATACTTTGAGACATTCTGGACTCAAATAAAATATTTTTGGCAAAACTTTATTTTAACTTTGCATAAATTTAAATAGTTTTCAACAAAAGACCAATATACTTAATTTAAAGTTAATTCAAATAAATCAGAAAAATTCAATAAATTCCAGAAAACATAAAAAGGGAAATTAACCAATAAAATGACAATAAAGCAAATTTTGGGATGTTACAGCTGCTTAGTGTGGTGGATAGAACCGTTCAGTGGTGAAACCTTAGTAGGCAGTATTGAGTTTAGACAACATTGTAAATGCTTTGTTATGATCTTCTTGTTGCACACATAAAAAAATGTGTAATTGCATGACATATAATATTGATCATATATTGTGGGTAAAGCAGTACAATCTCTGTAGAGTATAAAACTATTCGAATAGCCATGTCCGCGGTCATAGACATGCCTGAGAATCTCATGAGATATAAAGTTTTTCATAAAAATATTGGAAGGTGGAATCACTAAGAATTGAACGGGGGTGTTTACTATTGATTTTGATATCTAAAGATAATATTGATAAATTTAGTGGTTTCATGATGGTTTTAGATGTTGTTGGTGAAACCTCACCAATCTGTTTATGTTATCTACTATTTATTTACTAGTTATTTATTATATTTCAATAAATATGCTTTGAATCTATTTATTGTATTTAAATTCAAGTTATTATTTTATGCAAAAGAACCATCTGACTTCTTTGTCACGCCTTGCATGAATATATTTGCATTATTCCCTATGGCTTGTTGAGTATTTTTTGTATTCATGGCTATACGACTTTGTTAATCAGTTGCTAAGGAAGGACGAGAGAGTAAAGAATTCTATGAGTAGTACTATGAACACTATATGAACTAGGAAGGCATTTCCCCAAATGATTGCCACAGCATGTCGAATGACCCAAATTATTTTATTTTCGCTGTAATAGTTTATTTATTTCTTTAGCCCTTAAGCATAGTTGTGTAAACTTGACCATAAGGTCTGTTGTTATTATTTCATAATAATTTCTACTTTCATAGTTAATTTGTTGAATGGAATAGTATTTCATCTATGTTACCATTATGTGCACTGGCATGATTCTGGACTAGTGTAGTATATATATAGAGTGTTTCGAATTTGCTAATCTGGGTCTCGACATTGAATAAGGATTGTTCCTAGTCCAATGATGAGTCATTATTCTTCTGCTCTATGTGAGGGAAGGATAGTGAGACCAAGCTTGTCGGGAGGGTCTATGTTCGGATAGAGTTTCCAAAAGATTTTGTTATGATCTTATTAGTCACACGTCGATGGATACAAGTAATGATCGATATTATAAGATTGATCATATCTTGTAGGTAAAGTGCATAATCTCTTCATAGTGTCAATCTATTTGTATAGCCGTGTCCTTGGTTATGGACAATACTCGGAATTTCAGTCAAGGATTAGATTTTATGAAATAAAACATGGGAAGGGAGGCTGTGTGACAATGGAAGAGATGGAATATGGTTTAGGCTGTGCGCTAATTTATTTTTGAGAAATATTTGAAAGTTAACTTATTATTGTTATTTGTTTTACTGTCATTCAATCTTTTTATTGTATTCAATTGTAAATGCTGCCTGCTATACTACAAAATAACTATGTTAGCCATTCATTTGGAATAAATCTTGCATGTAGTTATAATAAACTTGTATTATGTGCATAACTTGTTGAGTGCTTTATGTACTCACCTTTGCCACAACAAAACCATTAATTGAAGAAGAGTCTACACATGCTTTGGAGGAGTACTAGGAGGAGGCTAGTTACTAGGGAGCGAACTTTTTCAGCTGCCTGTGGCATATTGATGGGTTATCTACGAAGTTTCTGTTCCACTGCTATTTTATTTTTTATAGGTTAAGCCCTATGTGGCCTAATCATGTATAGTCGACAATAAAGTCAATCCACTGTTTTTTATTCAATAAATGGAGTCTTTTACTATGTTTCCGCTATGCATGATTGCGATATTTTATCTATGTTGCAACTGTGTGCACTAGCGTGATCCTAAACTAATACGGTATACACAGAGGGTCTGAATTTATATATTTGGGTCCCGACAAAAAAGCAAGGAAGTTTTTAACCACATGTTTATTGCACCCGCCAAACCTAGTTATGAGTATGTATTCTATACCATCCTTATTTTCTGTTTCCATATGAAAACCATTCAGACAGATATCTTCAAAACTCAGTAGAGTATGACTGGACTCATGGTATAATAGAGCATCATCTATTATTATACAAGTACCTATATAGAGAACTATGATGACTCTTCTAGTGCCAATAATGAGGGCATCGCTTTTGGTGATGGTCATGATATTTCTATTTTTCTTAGTCAAAATTTGGAAATATTTCATTTCTCTAAGAATTGAATTTGTGGTGCAACTATCTACAAGATAGATTTCCTCCTCCTCCATTAGATTATACTTTTTTCTATATTAGAAGTATGATTTAACAATCAAGTAATTGTTGTAGCACAAATATATTGCAAAATATATAACAAGCATAGCACAATAAATCAAATATCCTGAGAAATAACAATTTATTTAAATTATAATCGCTCAACAAGAATGTAGAAAAATATTCATTTTGGAACTAAGAGTAAATTGATAAAAGAGACTCTTAAGTAGACTCATTACGAAAATGCGACATCAACTAGCAAAATAAAGGGATATTTAGGAGACTAATTTAGGTCTTCATATGAGTCGTAGGTATCCTTCTAAGACTCCTTGAGCTCAGTAGGATCAAGAACCATATTATCATACTTCTCAGCGTCCGTGTCAACAACAGATTGTATGGTGAAGTGTGCCTCAACTTTCTTTTCCTAGGTATTTTTATCTTTTACAGTGGATTGCATGTAGAGATATGCCAAATACTTTTCAGTGCGGCCGGTGGGCCTAGCATGGTGTGCGGGCACCGCTGCCGGTGCGGCTGAGGGCCGTACGGCCTGTGGGTCGTACGTGTGGGCTGGTCGCGACCCAATTGCCATTTGACCCACACCGAGCGGCTACCCTAGCTACCATTGCCCTGCTCAACACGGTGGAGGTGCATGATGGTGCGGCCGGTGGATGAGACGCCGGCGTGGCTGACAGCTGGTGGGCGTCGGTGGGCCCAACTCGGTGCGTAGGCAACGGCAATGGTGCTAGCGTGGCCGAGGGCCAATGGGCACAGGGCGGCACATGTGCACGGGCGCGGGACAGCGGGGCTCAGCGGCCAACGCGCACAGGCACTGCTTGTGCTGGCACGACTTTGGGTTGGTGGGGGCACAACGGCTGGTCGATGGGAGTCGGCGTTTCGGGCACTGGTGGTGAGCACTCTGGATATGTGGCAACAGCGTTAGAGTGTGACCGATGGTGTGCGCACGGCGAGTGTGCGGCGCAGTTGCTAGCCAACGCCAGGGACGCGTGTGCGCGGGTGTGGTAGCGCACGGCTATGGGCCGGTGGCTCGGGGTGTGCACCGGTGCGGTTCGGCGACGCTGCAGGGCGTGCACAGATGACAGGGCATGGGTGGCGCAGCGCTTCGGGCACAGCTAGGCGACAGCTTGACGCGTGGTTGGGCGTCGTCGCGACAGGCGTCGTTATTAATTTTTTCTATTGTTATTTTTTTACAAACAGTAATAACAAAAGCCCTAATTTTTCAATCAGATTAAACAAATAATCTAGATAATTAGGAAAATTAATCTAAAGAATTAAAAACTGTTCGGATGCAATTTACTTACATGCTTCGAACTTACATATGGCTTACAGTAGATTAATCGCTTGATGCTAGTCAAAATTTGATGTAGTGTAGATTGATGCAGGCACACAATCTTGATCGGCATCGGCAGAGCTTCGTGTTGATAATGTGTTGTAAAACGATAACGGCCGCCATAAATTAGACACAATGCATCGAACGAATAGCAATGATAATCACGAGGAGCACACATGATATAGGAAGGCAAAACTTTCTCTTTATTAGATTAATTCTCTTATACAATACTAGTATAGTGCCGGTGCTAACGCTACGATGGCAGTACATCCGCTTATCAATTAAATGAGAAGGTAAGTATGAATACAACACTTAATAATAAAAGAGAAATTTAGAATTTTAAATGAATTTAGAAAGAAAAACAGAACTAAATGGAGGTCGAATAGGCGAAAACGGGCTCCCAAAAGATTTTAAATCAAGAAAGAGAAAGAAAAAAGAATTTTCTGATCTTAGATTATTTTTTTTACAGCTTCCACAGATAGCACAGCGTGCTCTCTGGGCTTGGCCAGGGCAAGGGGGAGGGAAGACCAGGGGTGGCCGGCCAGTCGCGGTGGGTTCCTTAGATAAAAAATTGAAAAAAAATTGAAAACAAAATTGAAAAACAAAGGGAAAGTATATAGGTTCTAGGAAGATACCAAACAAAGTAGATTCGGATAAGTGATCACTTATTACCAAATTTGCCAAACAAAGTAGATTCTGATACGTGATCACTTGTTGCCAAATTTGACAGTACATGAACATCTAAGCCACGGAGGCTAGTGCGTAACCAGTTTTTTCGTGCCTCAAAACAACAAAAGCAGAGTTCACTTTGGTGCCGTTATAATTGGGAACGTAGCTCTGGAGAATGGCGAGGGGGTTAGTGCATGCAGGAAATAATTATTATCATTAATTTTGCAAGTCGTAATCAAAGGTTGCCGTGGTGTAGTGGTTATCACGTCAGTCTTACACACTGAAGGTCTCCAGTTCGATTATCCTGGGCAGCAACAATCGACTTTTTTTTTCCTTTCCTGTTGTTATGCTTGTACCTTCTAAGAGTACTTTAAAATTTGTTTTCTTTAGCTTCTTTTAGCATTGCTAATGCTTTTTTCTTTCTGAGACCTTTTTAGCATAGTTGGATTGGTGATTGTTTTTTGAGATGATACTTGGTGATAATTAGTTGATGCTAAATTGCTAGTGTGTTGATGGATCGCAAAACAATTTTATGGTTCACAGCTGCAAAGAGGCGGCGTCGTGCTTATGTTCTGAAGCAGCAAATACTGCGATTTAAAAGGAACAGTTCTAGATCTTTCGATCCTTTCGCTGCAATTTCTTTCAACAGTGATGATTGTGTCTGATCCTCTTTGGTGCGCTCAGCTCCTGTGCCGGATCATGAGATCATCACCTGGCTGCTGCTGCTGCAGCAGCAGCGCGGCGCCACGCACCCTCCGCTACTGTGGAAGCAACATAAAGCTGCGTCATTTCAAGCCCCTCCACCTCCAATTTTTTTTTTTACGTAGTAGTCTCATGGCTAATATATTTTTTTCGTAAATAGCCTCTCTCGTGGTAAAATTATAGAAATAACCCTGTCCGTCGAAATGCAGCGCTTGGGAACCGTTGTAAAAATCTTTTTGTTTATTTTCAGTGGTCCGGAATCGAAGAAAAATTTTATATTATTTTCTTTAATTTCCAAGCGGTTTGATACCGCTAGATTTTATTTTTTTCTACCGCGAAAAATTTCAACGGACTCGTTCTATGGAATATTGTTTTTCTATCGGCGTGAAAAAAATTTAGCGGACTCGTTCCGCTAGAATTGCTCGATACAAGACACGAGCCAGTGATCTCATTTGATTCCCTGCTGCAGACAGGGGCGGATCTACAGGGTATGCCGGGTGGGCCGCGGCATACCCTGTAGATTTGGCTCAACCTATACATGATTCTCGTCATAATCTGTCACAGCAACCTTGCAGGATTTATAACTTTTGATCCGTAGGCCTGAACATGCTAATTCTTTTTTAGTTAGATGCGCATTGGAATCTAGTGTATTCTGTTCAAATTTGAGGTCAATCCAATGGTTGGATCTCTAAGAATTCATGATTTACCGAACACATCTACTCTGCTTTGTTGAATACTGAATCAATTATTTAAGTCCGAATTGAGGTGAATTTTGGTAGATCAAAATTTTGGTTTTAGCTTCCGCAATCATTCATCACCCCTCTGATTGCTAGTTTAGTATATTTCGATCCTACACATATACTTTATTCAACTCCTACTATAGCTGACATAGTTATATCTTTATTTATTGCTTATCTTAGTTAGTATTTTAACCACTCAATGGACGTATTTTATTTGCAATGTTTTTAAATTATGAAGAGGAACGGAGACATTGCATCTCTTTTTCGGAAACATGCAAAGAAAGAAGGTCATTGCTTCACCTCCTCCCCGTGTCACAAACTGCAACATTGAGCGAGATATTTTCTTTAAAGTGGAAGAAGATGATATAATCAAGAGTTTTATAGCCATTAGAATGCGTAGACCGAACAAGAAGAAGTAATATTATAGGTATATAAGCTTCTTTTAAATATATCATCTTTTTTTTAATTATTATTTTTACTTGTATACTGAATTGCTTAATAAATTTTAAATCATTTACCGAATTATTATTTGATCGGCATACCCTAGTTTTAAATCCTAGATTCGCCACTGGCTGCAGAGCTGGTCAAATAAGTATCGAAACGAAATCATTGCCACATTCTGCTACTATACGCTATTTGGTCACTCATTAATAATCAGATTGTCTTGTATTCTTTCGCTTTGAAACCCGAAGAAGAATAGCAGGCAGGAAAGCCAGCAATTCGAGCGGAACGTGTCCGCTGAAATTTTTCACGGCTGAAAAAATAAAATCCGATGGTACCCAACTACTTAAAAAATAAAATAAAAATATAAAAATTTCTACAGTTCTAGACTGCTGGAAATAAAAAAAAAATTACGCTGTTCTCAAGCGCTGCATTTGGACGGACGGAGCTATTCTTATAACTTTGTCACGATAGAGGCTATTTACGAAAAATATATTAGCCATGAGGCTACTACCGTAAAAAAAAATTCTCCACCTCCTACTCGACTTGTCAACAGTCAACACACTCACACTCCAGGAGGGGGGGGAGAGAGAGAGGTCGCGATGAGAGGCGGCGGTGGGAGCCGGGCGCGGCAGAACGCGATGCGCTCGGGCCTGGTGGTGCTGGGCGCCGTGGCCTTCGGCTACCTCTCCTTCCGCATCGGCTTCAAGCCCTACCTCGACCGCGCCCATGAAGCCATGGACTCCCACAACTCCCCCTCCACCCCCGCCACCGCAGCGGACGCCTCTGACCCCGGCGCCGCTCAGCCTGATCACCCCGGGGGCGACCTCGCGCCGTCCAAGGACCCGGCCGTCGTGCTCCGGGACTGAGGCGGCTCGTCGAAGCTTCGTAGCGCGTGTCTGTAGTTTGATTGGCTGTGTCATTTTGGCAAACACTTTGTAAGCAGATCATAATGGAGCTGCATTGGCAGTTTGGCACCGAGATTTTCCTACACTTATTTGTATGATAACACCCTACTGTTGTTTGAGCGTGAGAATTTCCTATGTTTTGAAATGGTTTTGAAGGGGTCTCTGCTTGACGCTTACATATATGTTTCACTAAAATCGATAGATTATGCAGGGAAAGTAATTACCTCAAGGGTTGGTTGTGTTGGATGATACGATGCAGAAAGGGGTACATCTATACCTCTTTATAATGCACATAAGCATTCTTTTCTACGTTCACCCTAAATAATGCACCCCATTAGAGATGGCACAACCTTCATGCACCCAGGAAGTAAACAGGCCGTGCCATGTCGCGCGCCGCCTCCAATTTTCGCGATGGGTGGCGATCGCGATCGCATGGTTCCAAGAAAAATTGAAAAAATTAAGCAACACTCACGCATAGTTGGTTCCTTAGATAAAAATAAAAACAAAAATTCAAAGACTATCCGTATGCTGTTGAAATTAGGCTCTATGGGGATAGATCCGTAAAAAAGTCTCGAGAAGGGTCATATTCGGAAAAAAATATGATCACAATGCCAGGACAATAAAAAATTCAAGTCTTGTTTCCTTGCATGCGGATCCTCCCTGTTTATTTCCTTGTTTGATTCACCCTCCTTCCAAATATGTAGTACGTACAATTTTGGCCAGTAAAAAAATCAAATCTGGTTTCCTTGCATGCGGATTCTCCTTATTTATTTCCTTGTTTGATTCGCTTTTCTTCCAAATATGTAGGTGGGGGAGGTCTGTTGTGGGCCACAGGGATGATTAGACACACTAAATAATCACCATCGGATGTGGGTGAGTAAAACTGAGGAAAGATCTGAGACGTTCATTTTGATGAATGCAAGTTTCTGGGGACGTTTTGCTGGGTGCACGAACATTGGGCCATCTCTAATGAGGTGCATTATTTAAGGTGGACGTAAGAAAAATTGCTTAGGTGCATTATAAAGGAGTATAGAATAGTGTAATATTTATAGTAGAAATCTATAAGAGATATATTCAGATTCAACTATAATAAGATAGAGTTCAAACATAATTAAATAATTAGGATATAGAGTCTTGTCATATCTCAACAAACACACGATGTTTTATGCACGGGGGATCCAACTAAAGCAGTGGAGAGTGTAATTTACTCTTCCAATTAAAATGTAGTTAGGTGTTTTGTGCAACGGTGTTCTCGTTGCAGGCTGCTCTCGATGATGACGCTGGGTCCACAATCGGCAAGACTCGTCGCTCTGGCCGGTGTAATGGTGTGCCACAGGCCCACAGCTACCAGGGCACAAGGGATGCATGGCTTCCCAAATGGCGCAGGGCGACTAGTACTACGAGCGTGGCAAATGCTCGGACGTCGGAATTTGAATATGTAAATTTGGATCTTATGTGTATTCAACACTAGTTCAAGATCACGCTAGTGTACACAGGCTCAACATAAATGAATACTACAATCATACTCAACGATATCTTAATAAAGACTTTACCAAATTAAATATAACCTGTTAGACGACCTTATTGTCTACCATATATGAATATACCACGCAGGGTTAAGACTGAAAAATAAATAAACTATAGCAGAAATAAACTTATTTGTAGTAACTATTTAATTTGCCACAGGCAACAAACAAGATTCGTACTCTAGTTGTCCGCTTCTTCCTGATACTCCTCCTCAAAAGAAGGCATAGCCTCCTCTCCAACTGGTGATGCTTGGTTGCAAGGGTTGCAACTGGCAGACGGACCAGTGGGGTCGCGGCTTACCCCACGCTCGACACGCGGCAGAATCCATGGCACGCAACGCAGATCCGACAGCGCCAGTGAAAGGATGACGCGGTTGGCCAGCGCGAGACATGTGGCGCGATCTAATACGCCCATTCCGAATCTGACGGCCAAGATCGAGCAAGGGCGACGAAGCGATAGGGATGGCATGGTGACATCACGTTCATCCGCGCAGTGATCGAACTGTCAAGGTGAGCTGCGAAGAATGGTGGAGGCAGGCGGCGCTCCTTACCGGAGTTGGGGAAGACGATGACCACGGCGGCGTTGCGGTTCTTCTTCGACGGCGTTATCAGGCGTGTTTGACGCGGTGTGACTCGGGGATCTCGTCAGTGACCTCGATCGTGGCGGAACGGCGACAGACGGTGAGGGAAGTGGTTGACATGGCGGCGCGAGGAAAATGGGCTGACCTGCTGGGCTGCGGACCAATACTATTCATGTGCACAAATAATCATTTTCGAATAAAATAAATGACCAAAATTAGAAATAGCCAAATAAATAGAACAAATATCAGGAAAATTCCAGAAAATATTTTAAGGCATCTGGAACTCAAATAAAATATTTCTAGCTGAAGTTTATTAGAACTTTTCCAATAAGTAAATAATACATGACAAGAGGATTAAATCAATAAATACAAAACCAATTAAATAAAACCCAAAAAATTCATAAAAAGGTAAAATGCATATTAAATCCATAAAATAGAAAATTTGAGATGTTACAAACCTCCCCCTAACCAAATCTCGACTCCGAGATTCAGGGCTGACTAAAGGATAGGTCATGGAATTCTAACTTTAGATCCTCTTCACGCTCCCAAGTAGCTTCGCTCTTTGAATGGTTGCTCTACTGAACTCTGCAAAAATGCACTGACTTATTTCTGGTCCTGTGATCCGCTACATCTAAAATCTTGATTGGATGCTCCTTGTAAGTCAATTTTTTTTACAATTCAATTAACTCCAATGGTGTTTGCTCTACAGGCACTTGTAGACACTTCTTCAATTGAGACATATAGAACACATCATACACTCCCACCAATGACTACGGTAACTCTAACTGGTAGGCAACCTCTCATCTGCGGCTCAAGATTTTGAACGGACCAACATATCTTGGTGCAAGATTTCCTTTGACATGAAACATTTTTACTCCCTTGAGAGGGGTTACTATGAGATACACGAAATCATCAGGCTCGAAGCTTAACTCACGAAGATGATTATCAGTATAGTTCTTCTACCTTGACTGAGCAATCTTTAGTCTCTCTCTGATATAGCGATCTATTCTTCAGCTTCTTTTAAAATATCTGGTCCAAAAACCAAACGCTCTCCTATCTCGTTCCAATTCAATGGGATACGACAAGATCGACCATACAAAGCTTCAAATGGTGACATTTGCAAACTTGCCTGATAACTGTTATTGTAGCTAAACTCAGCATACGGCAAACATTTATCCTATGAAGCGGCATAAGCTAGAGCACAAGCTCTTAACATATCTTTTAAAATCTGATTTACTCTCTCCGTCTGACCATCTGTCTATGGATGATAAGCTGTACTGAAATTCAGACGAGTTCCCATTGCATCATACAGTTTATTCCAAAATCTTGAGGTAAATTGGGTACCTCTGTCTGACACTATCTTCTTTGGCACTCCATGCAAACACACAATTCTTGACATATATAGCTCTGTCAAACGATCTCCTGAATATGTGGTCTTTACTGGTATAAAATGAACGACTTTTGTCAAGCGATCAATTATGACTCATATTGAATCGTAACCACTTTGGGTTCTAGATAAACCGGTAATGAAATCCATACCAATCTCCTTCCACTTCCATTCAGGTACTTTTAATGGCTGCAACAATCCTGCTGGCCTCTGATGCATTGTCTTCACTCTCTGGCATATATCACACAAAGCAACATGTTCAACCACTTCACGTTTCATATTAGGCCACCAAAATCTTTCTTTTAGATCCTGGTACATCTTGCACTCCCTGGGTGAATAGAGTACTTTGAATCATGAGCTTCATCAAGAATCAATTGCTTTAGCTCCTTATTTGGTACACAAATGCGACTTTTCATCCATAAAGTACCTTGATCATCCAGCGCGAAATCTTTAGCTTTGCCTTCATCCATCTTGGACTTGATTCTTTTTAATTTAGCATCGTCTTTCTGACTTTCCCTAATTTGTTCTTCCAATGTTGGCTTTACCTCTAAGGTGGCTAAAAATTCTTTAGGTACCGCTTCCAATTTAAGCTTATGAAATTCCTTGCACAAACCAGACTAGCTCTCTTGATTCAACATGTTAACACTGTGACTTTTTCGGCTTAAAGCATCGGCTACCACATTGGCTTTTCCAGGGTGATAATGGATTCCCAAATTATATTTCTTGATTAATTCTAACCACCTTCTCTGTCTCATATTAAGGTTTGACTGAGTGAAAATATACTTTAAGCTCTTGTGGTCTGTGTATATCTCACAGCGGTTCCTAATAAGATAGTAGCACCATAACTTTAAGGCATGCACTACTGCAGCTAATTCCAAATCATGCGTTGGGTAATTCTCTTCATGTGGCCTCAACTGCCTTGAAGCATATGCGACAATTTTTTCATCCTGCATTAACACACATACAAGTCCTTGATGTGAAGCATCACAATAAATATTAAAACTGCTCTAAATATCTGGCAATACTAACACTGGTGATGTCGTTAATCTTTTCTTCAATTCTTGGAAACTCTTCTCGCACTATGGCGTCCATGTAAATTTTCTTTTCTTTTTCAACAACTGCGTAAGCGGCCTAGCAATCGTTGAGAATCCTTCAATGAAGCGACAGTAATATCCCGCCATTCCAAGGAAACTACGAATCTGGGTTACTGCCTTTGATTGCTCCCAATGCAACGCTACTTCAACTTTACTAGGATCAACAACAACTTCTTTAATAGTCATTATGTGACCAAGAAATTCTACTTTCTTTTTCCAAAAATCACACTTACTAAACTTTGCGTATAATTGTTGCTCTCAAAACTTTTCAAGAATGAGCCTCAGATGTTCTGCATGATCTTCTTCTGTCTTGGAGTAGGCAAGTATGTCATCTATAAATACGACAACGAACTTATCCAAATATTTCATGAAAACTTTATTCATCATATTCATGAAATATGCGAGGGCATTAGTCAATCCAAATGACATGACTGTGAACTCATAATGTCCATATCTTATTGAAAATGCTGTCTTGGGCACATCCTCTGTGCGAATCTTCAACTGATGATATCCTGATCGAAGATCTATTTTGAGAAAATTTCAGCTCCTCTTAACTGATCAAACAAATCATTGATCCTGGGTAACGGATACTTGTTCTTTATTGTCACTTCATTTAGAGCTCGATAGTGAATACCCATCCTTAAGCTTCCATCCTTCTTCCGAACAAACAAAACAGGTGCTCCCTATGGTGATTAACTCGGTCTCACAAAATCTTTTTCTAGCAACTCCTTAATTTGCTTCTTCATTTCTACCAGCTCGTATGTAGGCATACGATATGGTCTCTTGGCTATTGGGGTTGTACCAGGCACCAATTCAATCACATATTGAATTTCTTGGTCAGGTGGTATTCCAGGTAAATCTTCAGGAAAAACATCCGGTTATCCATTAACAAGTGGTACTTCTTCTATACTGACAACTTTAATACTGTTAACCATCATTTGACCATTACGAACTGCGGTCGCTTGAACTTCCACTCTTTCACCTCTTGGGCTTTCAATTGACACAACTCTTTGGCCACAATCCAACACAGCCTTGTGTTTAGATAACCAATCCATTTTAAGAATAACATCTAATGTCTGGGTATCCAAAATAATAAGAGGTTCGCTAGGAACTCAATTCCATCCATGAGCATCTTAACTCCCATGCATCCTAGGTTAGATCGAAGTTATGATCCAGGGGATTAGACCAAAAGAATGAACTTAAGATTCATAACATCTAACCCATTCCCAATAGCAAAATCTTGAGAAATAAAGGAATGCGAAGCTCCGAAATCAAATAAAACTGTTACATGTACTGAGTTAACTAGGAACTTATCCAGTACGACGTCCGATGCTTCCTGGGCTTCATCAGTCGTGATATGGTTGACACGACCTCTCACCATGGCCTGGGGCGTAGCTCTAGCTTGAACAGCTCCACGGTTTCCTCCTGGTGTAGGCGTCTTGGCAGGTGTAGGTCCAAGGTTGAAGCGGACAGGTGTAACACCTCCTCTCTAAGGACAGTTGTTAGCAAAATGTCTAGGCTCATTGCAACTGAAACATCGCCTGACTGTCGACTGTTGATTTCCTCCCTAGGCATTGTTGGTCTGAATAGGGGTCTGGAAATTCTATAAACTAGGACGCGGTGAAGGAGACGGCGTCTTGAATATAGCTTTGTGTTGAAATCTGATAAACTGGTGAGGTGTAACTCTCACTCTTTGCTGTCCTTGATGAGCTCCCTGTTGTGCCATCCTGCGTTTGCGATTTTCATCCAACTCTTTGTGCTTTTTTTTCAGGATGAGAGCCTTGTTAACCAGCTCTTGGAAATCAGGAAAATTGTGGGTAATCAACCCAACTTACTGTCCCTTCATGAAGCGAGACTGTCTTGCCTTATCTGTTGCAACATTTTCAGGTGCAGAGTGAGAAAGCTATGTGAACTTATTCAAATAATCTGCCACAGACTGGCCTCCTTGCTTGAGAGCCCTGAATTCTTCTTTCTTTAAGTCCATGACACCTTCAGGAACATGATACTAGAGGAAAGTAGCAAAAAATTCTTTCCAAGTAATCTCTTGTGGGTACCCCTGTGATGCACAATAATTCTCCCACCATTCAACAGCTGTGCCCTTAAGTTGATGAGAAGCATAAAGCACCTTCTCACTCCCAACACACTGAGTAATGTGTAGCTCCCTTTCATTTGTCCTAAGCCAATCATCTACCTCAATCGGGTTGGCATTCCCAAAGAAAGTAGGCAGACGAGTCCTCATGAAGTCTGACAGCTTCAAGTATGGATGACTTCCATTGTTAGCAGCTTGATTTGCATTGTTGGTTGTTGCTTGATTGGTGAAGTACTGTATTTGCTGCATCATGGTTTGCATAAGCTGTGTTTGTGCAGCAAGAAAGGCTTCAAAGTTACTCATGCCAACTGGTGGCACTGCTTGTAGAATTGGCATCTCGTTTGGGTTCTCATTTGAACGAGTTTCACTTCCACTGGCTCTATTGTTTCTGCGAGTCTGAACTATCTGTTGATCACTCCAAAGTTTAGAGAAAAGAAGGAAAAGCATAGACAAGTAATATAATAAACTTATGCGGAGGAAAAGTTTTAAATCCAAGCTCCAAATATAAAGACTTTATTATTATCTTGGTATGGTTGCTCATAAGTGCCTGAGGGCAATGCATCGCATACTGCACACTCAAAAGACAATTAGAACTCTCATTAACCTAAGCACACAGTACTAATGCATAAAGGGCGACCCTCCTAACTTAGACTCATATGACTCACACACTTGAGTCACTACTACTAAACTAAGACACTGCCTAATCACTAAGCCAACCGGGATGGGGACCTCCAGGTGAGTAGTGAGGCGGGTGGTGAGGCATCAGCGCGAACTGATTCAGATGGCCAGGAGTCTCGTTGGAAGATACAGACTCCCGCCCCTTAGGCTCGGGCTCGACCTCTTCTGGGCCCTCCTCAGACTCCTCCGCCTCTAGCTTAGCTTCCTCTTCCCTGATGTAAAGGGCCTCCTCCAGCTCACGATCCACTCGGAAGCCATCCTTCTAGTCTCTCGAAGGTCCTCCACCTTCTCCAAAGCCTCGTAAACCTCCGCAAGCTCCTGGTTGGTGGTCTTCGTGAAGTTCTCATGTGCGATAGCAAAACGAGCGAGATGGACAATGGTGGCGTCCTCCTTGTCCCTGATCCTATCCTCAGTAACAGCACCTCCATGTGGATGATACTTGAACACCGTTGACTCCAATTCGGCAGCGTAGTCCTGAGCAAAATGGCGGAGTGCGAGGCACACAGACTCCTGAATCCCAACTTCAAACATTGATCTTCTCAGTAAGATGTTGACAGGGGAGGTTCCCATTGTGTTCTCCCTGGCATAGATCGTGACCTTGCAAAGCGTCCCTTGCACCTTTCCATTCATGATGTAGCTAGTGTCTCGGTAGATAGGCTTGTCGAAACCTCCTAGCACCTGCAATATCTACCATAGCTTGGTTGCGAATCCTCCCTTGTGTTCTCCATAGATGCACTCCATTTTTATCTGTAGAAATCAATTCTCGTGAAACCTCAGCTCAAAAACAAGAGAAAAGATGGAAAATTTTAGCAAAGGTGGAAAGCAAGAAAGAGAGGATAATTCAAGAACTTTTTAATCTTTTGAGTTAGTTTTGACTTTAGAAAATAGTTTTTAACACTCCTAAGACAACAGACTAGCTAGGGCTTGACCTACAGTAAGTATGGCTCTGATACCACATCTGTCGGGACCCGAATATGCAAATCCGGACCCTCTGTGTATTCAGCACTAGTCCAGGATCACGCTAGTTCACACAGGCTCAACTTAGATGAATACCACAATCATACTCAACGATATCTTAATAAAGACTTCATCAAATTAAATATAACCTGTTAGACAACCTTATGGTCAACCTTACATGAATTGCCACACAGGGCTAAGACTAAAAAATAAATAAACTGTAGCAAAAATAAACTTATTCGTAGTAACCCTTCAATTTGCCACAGGCAACTGACAAGGTTCGCACCCTAGTTGTCTGCTTCTTCCTGATACTCCTCCTCAAAAGGTGTAGCCTCCTCTCCAATTGGTGATGTTTCTTTGCAAGGGTGAGTACATAAAGCACTCAACAAATTGTGCACAGAATGCAAGTCTAATATACTATATGCATGGCTTATTCCAAATGAATGGCTGACATGGTTAATTTGCATAAAACAACATTTATAAAGGAATAGCATAAATAGATTGAAAAGGCAGTAAAACAAATACTAACAATAATAAATTACACAGTTATTTACTAAATATACCAACTCATAACCTTAAATCATATTCCAACCTCCATAGGTGTATAGCCTCCATTCCCACATTTATTTCAATAAAAACTAACCCTTGACTGCAATCACCAAGCAATGCTCAATACCGCGAGCACGGCTATTCGAATAGGTTTGACACTCCGCAGAGGTTATACACTTTCCCTATAAGATAAAAATCATATACCACAAAGGCAAGTGATTATAACAAAGCCTTTCCAATGCTCTGTCTAAACCCAGTGCTGTCTGCTAAGGTTCAACACTGATGGAACTGGTTACCACACTCAGAGCCCCCATCTTGCGTCATGTGAGTTTACCCATATAGTCGGGATTCACACCACCACTACAGTACCAAAGCCTAGACATAACAAATTAATCAGCTAGGTCTGTCCTATACCAGACATGTGGTTGTATGAATGACTCATTTCAAATTCTTGCAAGGTTAAGTCCTTAATTGACGAAGGCAATGCTAACCAAAGATTCACCATAACCATGAACTATAGATACCTCAAAAAGCAATGTGACCGCCCAAATGCCACATTGGCCCATCACAAATACTTGCCTCAGTCTAAATCATTTTACCACTCCGGTTGTTTTACCATACATCACGTGCCATCAACAACAACAACATTGTGTGTGACAACACCTGACACACAAGTTAATAAACATGTTCCATAATTCATTAAACAAGATTAATCATTCTCACATAAAATGATGACTACGTGCATTCTAACTATCCCACATTGGCAATTATAGCTACCAACTAATACGAAACCTTTCTATGGTGACAAATGAAATACGATATACAACATGGCAAGGTGGATATGTCACAAAGTGGACGAATAACTACACCCAACATAATTGAAACAAGTAGTAATTGAATTAGTATGCATTACTTTAAAAAAATATAATGTTTAAACATGGGTTCTACATGATCAAAGCACAACTTGCCTTCAAAGAGCTTTGGACCTAGTTCTTGTGATGGCTCCTCCCTCACAAATTCCCCGAGCACTTCAACGTCTACTCAAAACGAGAGAAAAAGAAATAAATACAAAAAACAGAGAGCAAAATCAACTACAAAAATTAAATAAAATTCACCATTAAATACAGCTGTCGAATATCTAAATATGGGGTATGAGCACGTGCAGGATACGTGAAGGATATTTCCTAACGATGTACAGAGACTTCGGATATCACGGGCCCGATCCTACGGGATAAGATATATGCGGAGGGGATATTTCCAGACTAGGAAAGACTTGATCGCTTTCCTGTTATGAGGAAACCGACTCGAGTATGCCTGGTATCTAGGGAAGTTTGGATATGCTGCGAAGATCACGCGATGATGGACTCTTCATCGGTTACAATCTGGTACTCCAAACTAACTACGACTCGACTTGGGGCAAGGCTACCTCGACTATATAAGGTTGGGGGCAGGTATCCTCAAGAAAAGAAGAAAGGGGGGAGACCAGAAGAAGAGAGGATTTGTTAGAGCCTTTGCGCAGAGCAACCAGGAGCCGGTGAGAATCAGTAAGAATCAACAAGAATCAGGTTCCAACCGTATTCTGATCCTATGTAGAGGGTAGCTTTTCATTATGGAAGAAGCTGTCTAGAATCCTCCTATTCGGCAAATAATCCGTTTTTTTAAGAAGAAGTTGTACAAAAGCTAAATTGAACAGAACCGTAATCTTTGTTGAATTATGTTTAAAATAATAAATTATGTATTTATGAGTTTTTATGCTTTGTTAGCTATTTTTTTAAAATATTTTCCTATTAAGAACATAAGTGTTTGATTTTAAAGAAAATTTAAAAATTATAAAATCTTAAAAATAATTGTTTTAAATTTTAGATTATGACATAACTTTTCAAAAAAATTCGTAATTTTTGGAGTTGATTTGCCAATTTTAATAATTAAAATTTATTTATGGATTAATTAAATTAAAAACGATTTTGAAATTCAGAAACCTTTTTGGACCAAAAGAGTATAGCCTTGACCCAGCTCACCTACATGTCCGAATAAACCGGCCCATAAATATTCGGATTATCCGGATCCGTATCCGTATCCAACGGATATTGAGCTACCGAATCCGTATCCGTATCCGACAGAAAAAATCTGTATCCGTTTCCGATTCGATACTATCCGATAAATATCCGATCCGACAGAATCCGTATCCAAAAATTGTCCGGATCGATTGGAAATTATCTGATCCGTTTTTATCCCTATTCTTGAGTGATTCTTGAGGATCTTTCATTCGGGTTAAGTAAGTGATTTTTCTGTAGATTTTGGTGCTAGTGGGAGCAGGGGTGGAGAGGGTGGTGCTGGCGTTTTGGTGTGCAGAGTGAGGAGAGAACCAGTGGATGACCTATCTGCACAGCCCCTACCCCTACCCCGACGAATGAAGGCCAGGAACCAAATTGCCAGTTTAGTTCTATCTGTTCTCAACATCGGATCACTTTCACTCCCTCTACTCACAGGTACACATCTCTTTCAAAATAGCAATGTTTTTAATACACAAATTGGCCATAAACTTATACAATAATGTATAAGAGGAACAAATGTAGATCTTTGTACAGTGGAAGTATTTTTATGATAAACGTATCTGTATCATTTTTCATTTTTACATGTCAAAATTGGAAAAGATTGACAGCATGTATACCATGACAATTGTGTACAAATAGGAATCTTCTATGTTTAAAGAAGGGATGCTGTTCGATTTTTCATGACATGCTGAAGAAGGATGCATCTACTGAAAATAAAAATCAAAGTACTGTGAAATATATTCAAGCCTGTTCGAAGACAAGTCATCAAAAGGATTTTAGAAGCTCACGATATTTTAGGACAAATATATCAATAGTCTTATATCAATTCAAGTAATCAAACAAAACCGATAAGATGAACGAAGACCATACATGGTCACATCTGAAATATAAATAAAAAATAGATAACTAGATAGACAATCCCATTATAGGAGTTTTGTTCTATCTTGTTTATTGCCTCTTCATCTTGAAGATCACATGTAGCGCACAATGCGAGGCAGATCAGCATCCTTGACGGGCTTTAGGATGTAATCCTTTGCTCCTTCGTCCAAGCACCTGCAATGCACACACACAAAAAACAACATGAGTACTAAATAGTCATAGTTCCATATTTCCTTAAGTGACATTTTGCAAGCCAATAACTATGGAAATCGGTAGGTATGTGTTGGTGTCAAAAACTTGAAGTAGGGTTTCTGACAGCAACACACCAGACGAACACCTGGTTCAGAGCGTGCCAGTCGATTTGACCTGAAATCGACAAGGTAAGAATATGAAATTCACTCAAAGCCGATCGTCAGGATCAATCGGCTTAGACTCAATCAGCTTGAAGCCGATTCAATCGAAATAAAAGGGTGTCTAACTAGCCGATTAAGGCTAATCAGAGGATAAAGACAGATCGATTTTGAAGAAGGCGATGCGCAACAAGATCAGAATAAATCAAACCTGGGGTGTAATTTGAAGAAGATCAACAATCGACGATGCGCAACTTTATTGATCAAGATCGAATTACAAAGACTAAATTACAAAAACTATTCCTAGTCGACAGGAAAAAGTAATGTAGATTGGTGTTTGATTGTGTTGGATTTTTTTCGCAGCTTGCTTTGGCACTTCTTTTATACCCATCGGCCGATCGTGTCCTATTATAACACGTTACAAAATCTAATCCGTATCGCTTTATTTCGGATAGCTTTCCCTCAAAGATCTTGCCGTTTGCCAAATATCTTCAAGTCTTTCCAAATTGCCTGTTAGTTACCGCAGGTTTGACTTTCTTGCCAATTTTGACTAGACTTGCCAAATTCTGGTGCAAATAGTATGTTCATCCTTACTTTTTTATCTGTTCAGGGATATTGTCAGAGGACACAATCACCACGGGGAGGTGCTCTAGCTGAGGTAATTTCTTAATGCAAATCAATGAAATTAGAATTATTAGATAACAAGGTTTTATAATATTTAGATAACGAGTAAAACGTATGACGCCAATACAGTCAAATGATGCCATGATGAAGAATAAAAGTACTCTTTTTCATGAGATGATTCTACCTTCACTTCCATAAGCAAATCATAGCCAGTCATCTCTGGCATACAGTTGTCGCTGACAATCATGTCCACATCATGTTCCTGTTTTAAAAAAAAGACATACAATTGCATGTATATTAATCATTTGAACAAACCACAATCAATTCTTGAAGGAACTACATTCTATTAAAATATAACTGATATAAACTACATAAAACTCCTAATTTACCGTTTCCAAGAGCTTCAGTGCTACCTTGACTCCTACTGCAGTCATTGAATTCCGTCATGAATGGAAAAACTTATGTGACAACAACAGAAAAGAATGGACAGAAGGGCAAACGGTAACTATATATGATCTATAATGCAAAAGCTATTTATTACATATTCTTTATTCATAAATAGTTTATATACTTAATTCAAGTTCTGGCTGATTCAAACCACAAACAAAACTAGATGAAACATGATCAGCTTCCTTGGATCTTTTAGTACTCTCTCTCCATTCTTTTTTAAGTGATGTTTTTGACTTTTCATAGTCTCCGAGATGCGACTTTGACCCTTACTTTTGTAACTTTATCTTATTATATACTAATAAAATTATAATATTATGAAAGCATTTTTAACGACAAATATAATGGTATAATTTTTAGGTAAACAATATATATAGATTTAAACATATTAACAATCAAACTTTCGAAAGTTTGGCAACACGAATTCTAGGACATCGCTTAAAAAAGAACGGAGGGAATGCATTTATTTACTCATAACATTGTGTAAGAATAAAGTGCTCATTATATGCATCATATTTTAATATTCTCCATAGGCATAAAATGAACATGATTTGAAAGTTATACATAATGAAAGGTTTGCTTGTACAAGAAATGAGGAAATTTATAAGCCATCACACCCCGAATGTTGGCGCGTTTTAAGACTCTAGAAACAAAAAGGCGGTCAAGAAGGGTATCATTGACAACAAGAACATGAGGAGAAGCACTTCTCATGACCTTCTCCTCACTAGTCTCTTGGGACCACTTCCAACCTTAGGAGTTGACATTGCAAACCTTCGATTTTAATCTCGAATTAGTAGTTTACCAAGTTGTTAGGGAGACGAAACTACAATAGGAGTATTTATACTGTAACATGCATTAATATTAACGATATGGCTAAGATACGAAATCAATGACAAACAAAAAATCTGGCTGTCATATCTCACCCAGTCAAAAGTTAGCACATCTTGTATAAATTCGACATCACATATGCTAGACAAGAATTTATGGATTTGCCCTGTTTTCTTGATTTGATGACATATATAATAGACACACAAATTAATTTTAGATCATTTCCGGATTCTCAGTGCGTCTACAATCAATAGCGGCCTCCTTTTATTAATACTAGTCATGTACCCGTGCGTTGCAACAAAAACTCAATTTACGACAAAAAAATTATTTACAAAGAGCATTAACTTTAGTTATGTTTCAATAGTAGGAAATGCTTGTTCCTTTGAAGAGATTTGAGAGGGAGAGCTGAGCGCGCTGGATCGAGGGAGAGAGAGGTGCTGCGGGGTCAAAATGGTTTGAGATGAAAGACATTATGACTGGAGTGGTTCGGGTTGCGTGAGTGTGTGAGAAGATCAGAGGAAGGGGTGGGACTATCGGATTAAATCCTCTTCTATCTCAGCCGTTCACGTCAGATCCAATGAACCAGGTACTCTGGAGAAGAATGGACCGCCACCAACTCCTAATTAGAAGTAGTAGAGATACATTTTTTTTAGATAATGGAAGAGTATATTAACCTTCCGGCCTCTACATCTTGAGATACACACAGCCAATCGTTTATTACAAAGTTACAACCAAAATGTTGTCATCAAAAGACTCATAAAAAAAGACTTAGCAAATGACAATCAAATGAAGAAAAGGGTTTGAACAAGCCATAAAAGAACTAACAAAAAAAACTCTCAATCCGCACACTATCTTGTTCTAAACCTCCATCCATGGCCGATGAAGAGTTCCCGGACCACGACCTGTAAAGAGCTACATGCCACTAACACCATTTCTCAAGCCTCCTGACGTTGCAACACAGACCATGAGCGCAACCAATTGATGTACAAATAAATAACCTGCAAAGGATTAGATATTTGTTTCTTATCAAAGGTAACATCATTTCGACATAGCCAGATAGCCCAACATAAAGCGGCAGCCCCAACTAAACACTGGGCCTTTATTTCCTTTCCCAACCCCAATAGCCAAGATCCAAACATATGGGCTATACTATGAGGAGGTGATAAATTAGAAGCCGATTGTATAATACTCCATGCAAAATGAGCAAATTGACAGTAAAAAAAGAGATGCTGTATAGTTTCTTCATTGTTACAAAAACAACAAAGTTTGCTGCCAGTCCAATTTCTTTTACTTAGGTTATCCTTTGTCAGAATCACCCCTCGATGTAGGTACCATAAAAAAATTATTTTTAAAGGTACTTTAATTTGCCAAAGCTGTTTATTTGTAATTGAGACATTGTGATGCATTAAAACTGCATACATCGATTGAACAGAAAACTATCCATTTTGATGAAGATTCCATCGAAAAGTATCTCGTTCTAATGACAAATGTATAGTAGCAATCCTTGTAATAAGCTCTTGCAAAACATGTAAATTTGTTCCAGTAATGGTCCTACGAAATGACATATTAAAAGGTTCAGAACTTATTACTTCAGCTACCGTGGCATGTTTTTTCCTAACAATGTTATAAAGTCGGGGGTATTGTGTACTAAGGGGGTTGTTCCCAATCCAGGTATCCTGCCAAAAACGTATTTGAGATCCATCCTGAAGATTGAAAGACCCAAGTCTAAAGAAGTGATGTTTAACCTTCATTAGATCTGCCCAAAAATGAGAGTCCCCTGGCCTCCCTTCTACTTGAGAAAGGGTTTTACTTCCCAAATACTTCCTAATAAGGATTTGTTTCCAAACGCCATCCTCATTTAAAAGTTCGAAGAGCCATTTGCAAAGCAAACAAATGTTTTTTATATTAAGATCATGAATACCCAGTCCACCTTGATCCTTAGGTTGATAAATAATATTTCACTTAGCAAGCCTATATTTTTTCTTGTGATTATCATTCAGCCAGAAAAATCTAGATCTGAAATAATCCAATCTTTTAAGAATCCCATGTGGTATCCGGAAAAATGATAACATAAACATGGGTAGACTGCTAAGCACAGAATTAATAAGGACTAATCTACCTCCAACTGATAGATGCTTTCCTTTCCAACTGCTTAACCACTTTTCAAAGCGTTCTTCTACCCCCTTCCAATCATTATTTCTCAATTTGCGATAATGTATTGGAATGCCAAGGTATCGAAAGGGTAAACTTCCTAATTCACATCCAAAAAGATGAGTGTATTGGATTTCAAATTCCTTAGCAGCACCAAAACAAAAAATTTCACTTTTGTGGAAATTTATTTTATGGCCCGAAAGTTGTTCAAATGCACAGAGCAAAAGCTTCATATTTTTGGCTTGCTGAATATCATGTTCCATAAAAATAATGGTGTCATCTGCATACTGAAGTATAGACAACCCATTATCAACCAAATGAGGTATTATTCCTTTTATTTGTCCATCCTCTTTGGCACGTTCTAAAAGGACAGCCAGCATATCCACAATAATGTTAAATAAGATAGGAGATAAGGGATCTCTTTGCCGGAGTCCTTTTCTAGTCTGAAAGTACGGCCCAATATCATCATTTACCTTAATGCCAACACTCCCCCCGGACACAAAATACTCAATCCATTTAACACCATTGTGGTGAGAAACCTTTCATTCTTAGAGTTTGTTGAAGAAAGGGCCATTTGACCTTTTCATAAGCCTTTTCAAAATCCACTTTAAAAATTACCCCATCTAACTTTTTCTTATGCATCTCGTGAATTGTTTCATAAAGAATTATCACACCATCCATTATGTTTCGACCGGGCAAAAAAGCAGTCTGTGTTGGCCGTACAACATGTTCAACGACACTAGATATTCTGTTCATGCCAACTTTAGTGAAAATTTTGAAGATGACATTAAGAAGACAAATCGGTCGATAATGTTGTATTCGTGTTGCATCTTTATTTTTTGGCAAAAGTGTGATAATACCAAAATTTAGCCAAAACAAGGGGAGGTCACTTTTATGCAAATCATGAAACATTGCCATTAAGTCATCTTTAATGACCTCCCAGAACACCTGGTAAAATTCAGCCGGAAACCCGTCCGGTCCAGGTGCCTTATTATGTTCCATTTGAAAAATTGCCTCCCTCACCTCTTTCTCAATGAACACTTCCGTGAGAACATCATTCTCCCAATTAGAAACTTGAGGGATATCATCTCGACAAGATTCAATCATAGAAAAATGATTGCTATCTGGCGGTCCAAAAAGACCTTTATCATATTTGGTTATGTACTTCTTAAGCTGCACATCACCACATATTATTCCTTCATCTTGGTCGAGTTGAAAAATTCTTTGTTTCCGATGCTTACCATTTGCAACCAAATGGAAATATTTAGTGTTATTATCCCCCTCAAGTATATGCTTAACTTTTGCCCGTTGGTACCATTTAATTTCCTCTTCACGTAGCAATTGAGCGAGCCTCTCATTATAGCACTGCTTGAGAAAAATATCCTCATTGGATAATCCAGTGTTCTCTAATTTTTTATCAAGTTCATTGATAATACAGAGTAATTCTCTCTTTTCTTTTCTATAAGTTCCACTTATACTCTTGGCCCAACCCCTCAACTGTTGTCTAAGACTCCTAATTTTACATTGCCATCGAGTTATGGAAGAGTTTCCCCAATGCTCACTGTGCCAGAAATTTGACACCATATCAAAAAAGCCATCCCTCGTAAGCCACCCAAGTTCAAATTTGAACAATGACTGATTTCCCGAATGGAATGCTTCCCCAGTATTGAGCAATAAAGGAGTATGATCAGAGAGAAATCTTTCAAGAGGATTGACAGTGACCAAAGGAAACTTCTGCTCCTAGTCTGTGCTCATTAGCACCCTGTCAAGCTTCTCAAAAGTAGGATTTTCCAAATTATTGGCCCAAGTAAACCTTCGACTAGATAATTCAATTTCTCTCAGATCCAAACTATCAATGACAGCGTTGAATACAAATGGCCATCTAGTATCAAAATGATTATTATTTTTCTCATCATGTCGTCTGATAATATTAAAATCACCCCCTATCAAAATGGGTAATGATTCCTTGCGACATGTATGAACTAACTCAGTTAAGAACTTATCTTTTAATTGGTTTTGGGCTGCACCATAAACAGCTATTAGAATCCATTGGAAATCATCATCTTTGTTTCTTAAGTGAAACTTCACATAGAAGTCTCCTTCATCAATTGAACCAATGTCAAAAGATGCTAAATTAACTCCCATAAGAATCCCTCCGGATCGCCCACAAGGTGGCATACAGTGCCACAAAAAGTCTTGACCACCACAAAGGTGTTTTAGACTGGATGTAGAAAACTCACATTTACCCGTTTCAAGGATAGCAACAAAATCAAGATGTTGCTCCTTAGTCAAGTCGGAGATGTATTTGTGTTTAGCCAAGTCTCAAAGACCTCTGCTATTCCAAAAGATACCTTTCATTTAAAATTAACTTTTCTTTGGTAATTTCTGCCACCGACTCTTTTTATTAGCACCGATAGCCTTCTTTTTCCTTGGGACTGCATCATTACATAAATGAGCATCCGCATAATCTAACACCTCATCATGTAAATCACTACATAACCTATCAAGCTGATAGGTCTTTCAAGCTAGAGATGACCCTTGAAAGACTGTCAAAGTTTTATAACATTTTTAAAGCTTGATAATGATCTGTAAAATTTATGAAACTATCTTTAGTAGTGTAGGATCATACATAAACATTTTGAAAATAATTGAACTTTATTTGTTATCTTTAAAAAATCAAAAACAGAATGAACATAATTGGGACAGTAACCTTGTCAGAATTTTTTAAATTTTTTCAAGTGTGATCATGACCCAAAATTTTTATGAGATCTTAATAATTTCCTCAGTACCATTCTATAAAATTTTTAAAAAATTTAAACTTCTTTTTTTCTTTGCTCAATCAAATCTATGTAAGCATTGAACTTCATTTGTTATATTTCAAAAATCAAAAAGAGAAAGAACATAAATGGTACAGTGCTTTGTAAGAATTTTATAAATTGTGATAATGATTCAAACAATTTATGAGATCTTAAGAATTTCCTTAGAACCCTTCTTTAAAATTTCAAAAATTGTAAACATTTTTTTATTGCTAAAGCAAATATATGTATTGATCATCACGCTTTTATCAAGATGTAGCATTGTTAGAATTTTTGAACATTCTTGAAGTTTGATCATCATCTAAAAATTTTATTTACACATTAATGATACATCCGAACCATCCAATTTTTTTTAAAAAAAATTATAACATGATTTGAACTATTTTTCATTTTGCTTAAATTTGCCGATAAGGCTTTTAACAGGACAGTAGCATTGTCAGAATTTTTAAAACTTTAATAAGTTTTATAATCATCTGAAAATTTTATAAGAATATTATGGATGTATCAGCATCATCCAAAAAAAATTTCAAAATTATATAACCTTGTTTGTTCTAATTTTCATTCGGTTCAAACTTGCCGGTCGGCGTTTTATCAGGACAGTAGTAATGTTTGAATTTTTAAAAATTCATAAAATTTTATAATCATCTGAAATATTTATGGGAACATTAATGTTGAGTGAGGACTCTCCAGAAAGTTTTTTAAAATTATTCGTCATCGTTTGACCCACTTTTTGGACGGTGCAAAACCAAACCGGCCGAAATTCGGGTTTTTTCGATTGCAAATGGACCGGACTTGAATTTTGGTTTTTGAATTTCGGCCGAGATTTGTCCGAAATAACAAGATTTCAGCGAAATTTCAGATTTTGGTCCTAGACTAGATTTTATCCAAAAACGAAATTTGAATCCTTATGCGTAGCATACCATGACAAGCTAGTAGCCAAATTGGCCTAGGTTTCTAGTCAAGCTCATAGTGTCAAAAGGGTCCCAAAAACCGCCTGTTATTGACTGGAAACCAGCTGACCGGTGGTTTTTGGTAGCCCGGAAAAACGGCCGGTTCACCGCTCTAACCCACTTAATCCAAATTATCTTCTATAATAAAATACCCCTAATTGCTTTTAGTATACATAGGGATGGTAATGGTCCCCGATCCCCATTTCTCTATAGGGAATTCCCCTATTAGGGGACGGGGACGCTGGGAAATTGCCCCCCCACGAGGGATTTATCGGGGAAAATGTTGTCTCCGTCGGGGATCGCAGGGCCGGAGACCATTCCCCGTCCCCGATCTCCGTCTCCGTCCCCGCGTTATCACTAATAGGTGGGGGCAAATGATCATTCTCAAAAGAAAAAAGAATATATGTGAGGTTATTACTAATAAACATGCTAAATATGAATTACTCTAGTGATTCTTTCACACTTCAATCACACATACACCATTACTCTAGTGATTCACTTATGTAGCATGTGGTCTTTCATGTAGCATTTTCGAGGATTAGTCCCCATCGGGGCTCCACAAACCCGTCGGGGATCGGGGGCGGGGACGGAGAAGTCTTGGTTATCGAGAATCGGGGATGGGAGGGCGCTCCTCGCGAGGATTTTCTCCGTTGCCATCCCTAAGTATGCATCCCAAAGTCAAATCTGCAAAATCAAACTGCGGAAGTATTCAAAGAACCATCCGGGTTTTGGCCGTTTTGACCTGCTTTAGCCATGAAATGGGAACTGTGTATGCCTTAAAAAAAATGGGAACTGGGTATCGTCATTTTTCTATTTTGTGAAATAGTTTTTTCTCTGAACCCTGGTGGCAATAATGTTGTTTATTATGATCAAGATCATTCATCCCATGAGGATCAATATTAACCGGCAAAAGGGGTGGATATGGCCAAGAAATAGACAAAGGGCAGTTAGCAGGACGTACACACGAGAGGAGCTTGGGGGCATGACTGTGTTCACCGGCCTGTAAATTATGTGGTTATTCGGCCACCATCATTTCCCTAATCATCAAGCCCGGACTGAAACATTCTACAAATCATAATCTGTCCCAGAACAATGATTTCCATAGGAAATCTTCGAAGTGTATGGTGGCAGAAACAATGTCGCATCGGACAAATTGAGAGCATAAACTATGTTGCAAACGTCAAGCATCTTTTGCCAATTTTCAGCGCAACAGAAACAAAGTTATAATTGGATACCCATGAAAAAGTTCAGGGAGAATCTATCTAAAGAGGTGCTCTACATAAGAAGTACTATTATATATATAGGTAAGCCTTTATCTACCTACGAATTTATCGGGACTCGAATATATAAATCCGGACCCTCTGTTTATACTACACTAGTCGATCACGCCAGTGCACATAGTAGCAACATAGATGTAATATCACAATCATGGAAATATAATAAAATACTATATTTATTAAATAAAAGATAGTTGAATGACCATAAGATCGACTTTACACTTATTGTGCCTCACATGACTTTAACTCTGCGAAAACAATATATCAGTGGAACGAAAAACTTCGTAGACAACCCATCAATATACTACAAACAACTGATAAGGTTCAGCTCCTAATAATTCGCCTCCTCTTAGAACTACTCCATTGTAAGTGTAGACTCCTCTTCAACTGATAGATTTGTTGTGACAACAGTGAGTACATAAAACACTCAACAAGTTGTGCACAAAAGGTAAATATATTATAACTACATGAAAGGTTATTCTAAAGAATGGCTGATATGGCTATTTTGCAGTAAAGCGGCATTTTCAGTTAAATACAATAAAATAGATTGAAACGAGTAAAACGAATAACCATAATAATAATAATAATAATAATAATAATAAAGCTTTTAAGTATTTCTCAAAATAAATTGGCACACAGCCTAAACAAATTCCATTACTTCCATTGGCACATAGCCTCCTTTCTTAAGTTTTATTTTATAAAATCTAAGCTTTGTGTGAAATTTTTGAGCATTGCCTATAACCACGGACACAGCTATTCGAATAGGTTGACACTCCGTAGAGGTTATACACTTTACCCGCAAGATATGATTAATCTTATAATGTTGGCCAAAACACGTACCCATAGACGTATGACTAAGAGGATCATAACAAAACGTTTCGAAAACTCTATCCAAACATAGATACTCTCGATAAACCTAGTCTCACTATCCCTCCCTCACATAGAGCAAATGAATAAGAGGAACTCATCGTTGGACTAGGAACAGTCATTGTTCAAGATATAGAGCCACTGCAACGCACACATTCTCCAATCGCACGTACAACTTGGTTTCCACCTGAGATCATATGTCAAAACTTGGTAACTTACTGAGCTAGATCTGGCCCATAACAAGCATGTGGTTGTATGATTAGCCCAATTCAATGTCTTACAAGGTTAAATCTTTAATTGACTAATATAAGACATTCAAATAATCTCAGTTACCAATATCAAAATATTTACGTAGAATCTCCAACCAAATTGTTACACAAATCCATCCTGACACACAACCTCTTGACACTTCAATATAAAATATTTACCACCCCATTTGATTATCGTGTAACACATATTATCAACAATTCAACACATGACACACCCTTTTTCAAAAGATATTCCGTAGACAATAGTCAAGTTGAATTTGCATTTTCAAAAGATGCTAGTTATTTGTGGCATAGCTAAGCAAACTAAACACGATCTAATAAACTCACATTGGTATTTATTAGCAACCAACTAATAACTATCTATCCTAGAGTGACAAATGATTACGGCATAAGGAATGACAAGGTGGATATAATTCAAATGGGTTAAATAGTTAATTCTCAAATTATTTGAAAATAGGTTTACATTGAAATGACATGAAGTAGATTAAAACAAAATAGCATTTTTAAAACTGGGTTCAATATGATCAAAGCACCACTTACCTTGAAACAACTCTTAATCTTTTATCTGAACCTTGAACATGAGTCAACCATTTACATTCGCACGCTCACGACACTTTAACGTCTAAGCAAAATGCGAAAACAATAATTAATACAAAATAGAGACAAGACAAACTCCAAAAATCAAATAAAATTCACCAAAGTGTAGATCTTAAATTTATACAAATTTAGAAATTTGAACAGACTCAATCGAAATTCGTATAAAGAAGAATAAATTCACAAAAGATTCACCAAACAAATAAATTTAGAAAAAAAAATAAACTAGAATATTTCTTAACAAGTGGGTCGGATATTTGTTTTTTCTAAATAATTCTTTTCAGGATATTAAACCCTAGGCTGATATGTGGGTCTCATATGTCATACTCTACGCTCACATGGACCAAGTCCATGCACGGACCCATGCTGACGTCACCACCATTTGTCGACCACTGGGTCTACCACGTCGGCACGGTGGTGCGCAAAGACTGATGGTCACCGGTGCCGCTCCCCATCGACCCGAGGTGCTACCGTTGGAAAGTTCTCACCGCGGTGAACGATATGGAGATTGGTAGCGACGATGGCGAGCAAGAGAGTAGCAATAACGGCGACTTCATGGTGATGGCGACCTCCTTGCTCTCTCGACGAGATAGTGTGAACACCAAGTAGATCAAGACGAGGCGGTCATGATGGTTGGGTCCAAGGGCTCCGGAGCTTACCGGCGGCAACAAATCAAGCTCTTTCCTCCGGCGACGGCGCCCGAACAAAACTTCAGATCCCGTCTAACCAGCTGTAGCTCGAGAAAAAATTGATCTAGGGCTCAAGTTTGCTAGCTCATGGCGGTCTCAGTGGGCTCCTTAAATACCCTAGAATTTTGCGCTCTACCCGAAACGGAGGTGAAGACCATGGCTGGCACGGCGAGCTACTGTGTTTGGCTCGGACACGGCAGGGATGAACCTGATAGGTGGGTCCCACATTAGCAGCTCACACGGTACGGCCCGGTAGATCGGGCTGCAATGCTGGGTTGGTAGGGCTGGCTTAGGCCCACTAGATAAACAAGAAATTTTATTTCCTTTTCTTTTTTAAATAAATATAGAAATGCAAATGGACCTCAAATAAATAGCAAATAAACTTCAAAAAATACCAGAATTTTTTTAAAATACTTCAGAGTATGTAGAACACAAATAAAATATTTTTTACACTGTTCTCTTACCCATTAATCATATTAAATCCTTTTTTTAATTAAAGAAATTCTCATTTAAGCTTTAATTAGCAATAAAATTATGAACTTTTTTGAAAATATGAAAATACTTAAAACCCATCCAAAGATGCAAAATTTGAGATGTTACAGAATCTCAGTTGCAAGGTCTCAAATGTTCAACTCAAAATTACACCACCACATAGCTGGATATATAGTCTCGAGGTATTTATAGTTACAGACAGAAGAGTTGTTGCCAATGACAAGCTGAGAAGTGAAAAAGAAAACACATAAAGAAAGGGAAAACATAAAAGTTGCCTACGAAAAATCTACAGAGCAGGTTGGTCTTGGTGCCACTGAAATTATTCCTTACTAAGATGGCTCGTTCCCTGCATGTTTCTGTTTCATCAGCACGCAAGATCGGAGGCAGAAAACTTTCTCGGTGCTGAACTCAAGATCACATTGATCAACGACGTCGGTGCCAACGAACTATCTGTGGTGATCAGTCTGTAAGAAGCTCAATCATGGCAAGAGAAGAGCCTGACGACGCACCACCGGATGATGTACAGCCTCGCTCGGCACTCTTTCAGAGCTCTGCTGATCCTTCTCCCCTTGTTGCTGCACCTCTCCCTCCTCCCTGCCCCCATGTATCTATGTTTGTATGTATATATATTTATACGAGATTATGAGCCGGACTAGCTACAACTCAATGCTTGACGATCGCGGTCCACAGCAGTTCGGCTAAATCACTCCTCTGATTAATTTGGACATACAGCATCATCTATGAGGGATATGGACGGCCGGGCAAGCTTGTATATATATACAGATTCAACGATGCATGGTTGCCTGCATGAGCTTGCTCACATCGCATGCAGGCACATACACGGTATGGTTGAGGAGACAGAGGTCTGGTTCTTGATACGGATTGGTTTGTTGCTTTCTCGCCGTCAAGGCGCAGCGCGATCTCGACAGCAGCGAGCTTGGAAAGGATGCTGCCGGTGCATTTAACATGGCTGAACTCTGAAGATTCATTCGTGGTACGTACCAACCGTACTGACAGTCCGTCGCATATGCGCATGATTCTGTCCGGCCGTGCATGTTCCCTAGCTGAGATCCATCCATTTGTGCCCGACAGGAAAGGCGCCTGCTCTCGGATAGCAGCGATAGCTCCAAGAAACGCCTCGGCTGCTGCCTGGATTTCTCTTTTGGGCGTGCAGTTGCTGCTGAGCACGCTGCAGTCTCTATCCATCTTGCCGGTGGTTGTGTAGTAGGATTAGGAGATCGACGATTCTTGGAGCCCGATGAGATCTTGTTTGTGTCCCTGGCCGGGAGAGGCTGCACGGATATACTACGCAGCTAGTGCTACTCATCTGGACATGTCCTAGTACCGAAGGTGGCACGTGGGGTGCAAATGTATGTGTGGTTTTGTCTGATTGATTATTTGATGTCCTCTGATTATTGCTGTACGGATGTTTGCACCAGAAAATAGCAAGTGTGGTAAAAATCGGCAATATATGGTCAAAAGGATACGTTTAGAGTCCTATCTGAATAAAATTTGGAAACCGAGTTGGTTGTTAAGGAAAAACCAAGATCGATATGGATCAGGCTTCGTATCGTGTTGTAACCGGACTCAATCGGCTGATGGGTATAAAAGGAAGACAAGGGCGAGCTGTAAAACAACAACACAATCAAATCCACATTTATACTCTTTTTTCCGTCGACTAGGAGTAGCCCCTATAATTTAGTCTTCTTGTAATTCGATCTTGATCAATAAAGTTGCGCATCGTCGATTATTGGTCTTCATCAATTACGCCTAGATTCGATTTGTTCTGATTTTGTTGCGCATTGCCTTCTTCAGAATCGATCAGCCTTTATCCTCCGATTAGCCTTAATTGGATAACTGGACTTTTTAATTGGCTTTTGGCTGATTAGATCTAAGCCGATTGATTCTCACGATCGGCTTTAAGCAAATTTCATATATTTACATTGTCGAGTACATGTCAAATCGACTGGCACGCTCTAAACCAGGTGTTTATCTGGTGTGCTGTTGTCAGAAACCCTACTTCAAGTTTTGACGTCAACACACTCTTGGCACTCCCGGTGGGACACGCAATGTCTTCATCAGGGAAGTCGATTCCGCCATCTGATCTCAATACTGAAGCCATAATCGTCCCTACACCGAACGATTTAACGCCAAAGAAGCGTAAGGAGATCGAGGATCGAAAAGCCGCTCTTGAAGAGATGATGTTGAGTTGTTATCAGAAGACTCGACGTGGCGTCACTCAGAAAACCGCGCTGCCGACGGTTAACGCCCTTGGTGATGCAGGTATTACAGATGGCCCGGTAAGTTAATATCTGCCCGTTCAAGCCGAACTATCGGCTATGATTAATCAATCTGTACACCATACTCTGATAAACCAATCATCGGCTCTGTTACAATACTTAAGCCGATGATTGCGAATAGTGTGAAAACTATCGCTCAGGAGTTGGCCTCATCTGGGAGTCTGCTTGACCCGATGCAGGCTTTGCCAAGTTATCCTATTTTCTCAGTAGCACAAAATACGCAGAGTATGTTAGCCGATCCTAAATCATCTGCTATAACCTCACCCCCAACTATGATACCGACTCAACCCACCATCATACTACCACGAGATCCTCGGTCGAGTGGGGTAACACATTATCAGGCCTATACTGATGCTGTTAAGATAGATGCATCGATGAATTTACCGCCATCGGCTCCGCTTTACGCTTTTCCACAATCGGTTCCACAGCCGATTGAATCTGATAGGTACCCACAATACCATGAATTGTCCCGCCTAGGAATCCGGTTCCGCACAGGGTAGTAACCTATTCAGAACCCTTTGTCCCATTACCGGAACCGCACTACTACAGAATGGTACATCACTATCGCTTCATCTGTGTCGGTTCTTAAGTTTTTAGGAAAAAATGATTGTGATAGATGACTTAGGAGAGGCATTAATCATAATCACTATCGGTTCTCGTGTTAGAAGTGATAGTGATGTAGCATCGAACATCACAATCGGTTCTTATGCGAGAAGTGATAGTGATGTGCATTATCATCACTATCGGTTTTCATATAAAGCGATAGTGATGAGCTCATACACATCACTATCGGTTCTTATTGAAGAAGCGATAGTGATGATATCGCACATCACTATCGCTTCGCAAAAGAACCGATAGTGATGATGTTGTCATCACTATCGGTTCTTTTTGCGAAGCGATAGTGATGTGCATTATCATCACTATCGCTTCTTCAATAAGAACCGATAGTGATGTGTATGGCTCATCACTATCGCTTTTATGTGGAACCGATTGTGATGACTATGATAATCACTATCGCTTGGCTTATAAGAACCGACTGTGATGTGCATGATCACATCACTATCGCTTTTTATATGAGAACCTATAGTGATGTGCCCGTTAGGTTATTTATACCACTCGAGCTGAACTCTTCTCTGTTATTGTTCCAGAGGAGGTTTCTCCGCCACCGTAAAAAATAGCTCATATTCTCGTGGTTGGAAGCAATACTTGGGTGAGAAAATTTGAAATCCTCAAGGGTGGGTGTTAAGAGGGTTAATTTGAAGCCCTAACTTGAGGAGATTTCCTCATTTTGCATAATTTGTGGTTTTCAAAATGTGAGCATTCCTTCAAACCCCTTTAATTTTGCACTATGTAATTTTGATATGTCGCAAGAAAGTCTAGATTGCACTCGGTATTGTGTATGTCCTATCGATTTCACACCCTTTATTTCACAAGCATGTACACACATGTATTTAATTATCTTAATTTGTAGTGCTTTGATGTTAATATGGAATTATTATTGTTGTCACCGATGAATGCTAGAGTTTAGGGTGCGGAACCTACGCCTCCGCTCGAGGATGCTTGTTTATAAATATGCCGAACGAAATGGCATATTTATAAGCGGCGATCTCAATTGTCCACGTTCTTTGATAGCTTTGAGGATATAAGCGCAAGTTCCTAAGCTGTGTTGTACAATCATGAGTAGAGATTTGATAGCGTCTCCTGGTATTCTCCGGATACACACCCTCTTGACCTGTTGTCGAGACGTGTATATGGAGAATAGCGAGATGTCACCAAATTTTCTCCGAGTTGTAAACGGCTTAGGAACTTGTCGAACCACATATCCTTGAATGGGATTAGACCAAACCTATTTAGAGATTAGGAGTCATCGTTGGTACCCTTGTTTTGTTTCGTTGTAGTCAAAAGATCATGAGGCTAATGCACTATATAATTAGATTGTTTGATATCATTGTTGATGTTAAAATGTATGTCTCCTATCTAGGGAATTGGAAGCTCTAAACCAGGGAAGAATCCAGTATCGATTGGGAGAACACATTTTATATATCTTGCGTGAACTTGCAGTCCTCTATTTTGCAAAGGTAATATTAAATGAAATGATGTCTCAATATTTCAAATAGCTAGCTAGCTTGTTTGTCGCTCCAATTCTTTCTTAATTTATTGTGTAAAGTTTAATTGCGATGGACCGTAAGGAATGGATGTATGACAAAAGTCGTGTGAGTGCCGAATTTCGGAGGGTGTTAAGGAGTTCAAAAAATTGCCAAACAGACAGGTGAGGAGGGTGTAAACTTCATATACTTGTCCTTGCATTGATTGCACCAATCGAGAAGATTTAACAACCCACTCAAATTGAGGACCACCGATTCGACGTGGCCGTGAGGAATTACACGTGTTGGATCCATCACGGGAGACAGTAGTACCTTGCCGGTATGCAATGAAGACACGGTGGAACCGGATGATGAGTTGCACTGATATGTTTGAGGAGGACAATTTGGACCAAATGTCGGGATGTGGAGGGTAATTATACGGAAAGAGAGTTTGAAAAGTTTAAAAGCTTGATGGAAGACGATGCCAAACCGCTGTTCACAAAGTTGCAAAGCGAATACACCAAGTTGGGTTCGGTCCTTGCATTGTTCGAATCAAGGCAAAACACCGCTGGATGATACAAGTTTCAATGCACTTCTAGTTCTTCTATCGGATCGCTTCCGAGGGAAACGAGTTGCCAACAAGCATTTATGAAGCGAAGAAGCTACTATGTCCCATGGGAATGGAAATAGAAAGGATACATGCATGTTCGAATGATTGCATCTTGTACCGTAACGCACATCGAGCTACACGCTTGTCCGCTTTGCGTGTGCCCCAGACAAACAAAAGGAGAAGCGTAACGACAAGAAGCGTAAGAGCCGGGGCAACGACGGTGAAGAGGTCACTAAAGGTGCACCGGCCAAGGTATTGGGGCACTTGCCCATCATTCCCCGTCTAGAGAGGTTGTTTGCAAATCCCAGAGAGGCAAAATTGTTGTGTTGGCATTATGAGTCTCGAAAGGAAGATGAAAAGCTGAGACACCCTGCTGATTCGGCTCAATGGAGAAACATCGATTGGAAACATGAGGAGTTTGGTGCCGAAATGAGGAACATAAGATTTGGGTTGAGTACCGATGGAATGAATCCGTTTGGTAACATGAGCGATCGTCACAAAGACGTGGCGGTTCATGTGCATCTACAACCTCCTCCTTTGTTGTGCATGAAGCGGAAGTATATCATGATGTCGCTGCTAATCTCAGACCCAAACAATTTGAAAATGATATTGATGTGTACCTCGCTCCACCGATCGAGGATTTGGTAAAATTGTGGAATGACGGGTCATTGTGTGGGATGCGTCTGTAAGAGAGCATTTCACCCTACGGCTATGGTATTTTGCACCGTAAATGATTTCCCGGCTCTTGGTAATTTGGCGGGCTACAGTAAGAAAGGAGCAAAAGCGTGTCCTATTTGTGAAGAGGAGACCGAGAGCCTATGGCTGCCAAATTCCAAGAAAACTGTGTATATGGGTCACCGTAGGTTTCTACCTCAGATCATCGATACCGTAAGATGGATGACAAATTTGATGGGAAGAGGGAAGTCCGTTGGGCACCGCAGCCTATGAGTGGAAGGCAAGTATATTCACGTGTAGAGGATATCGATGTTCAGTACGGAAAGAGCCATAAATCTGTTCGTTCTAGGACCATTTGGAAGAAGAGATCAATATTTTGGGACTTACCGTACTGGAAGGAGTTAGATGTTCGGCATTGTATTGATGTCATGCACGTTGAGAAGAATGTCTGCGACAATTTGGTTGGCATCCTGCTGAACATACCTGGAAAGACAAAGGATGGTGTGAATGCTCGTCGCGACATGGCCTACATGGGAATCAGGCCTAGGCTTGCGGTGATAGAGGAGGATGGAAAAGGTCCGTACATCCCCGCTGCATGCTACACCCTATCCAAGAAGGAGAAAGAGGACCTTTGCAAATGTCTGCAAGGTATTAAAGTTCCATCTGGCTACTCCGCGAACATTAAGAAGCTTGTGTCCTTGGATGATTTGAAGTTGCTGGGCATGAAGTCCCACGATCGCCATGTCTTGATGACCCAAATGCTCCCGGGCTGCAATCCAAATATTCTACCAGAGGATGTCGTTTGCAATCACAAAGCTCACATTTCTTCAATGCGATCTCCTACAAAGTTATTGACCCCGACGTGCTAGACAACTTGCAAAGTGAGGTGGTGCAGACTCTATGTCAGCTTGAGATGCATTTCCCACCGTCGTTCTTTGATGTAATGGTCCACCTTGTGGTTCACCTAGTCAGAGAGATTAAGATATGTGGACCCGCTTTCCTACGCTACATGTATCCGCTCGAGAGGTACATGGGTATATTAAAGTCCTACGTGAGGAATCGGTCAAGCCCGAGGGTAGTATTGTTGAAGGTTATGGGGTGAAGAGGTTATTGAGTTCGTGGACTACCTAGGTAAAAGACAAGCAATCGGTGTTCTCAGTATCTCGTCACGACGGCAGACTTGGCGGTAAAGGAACCCTTGGGTCCAAACTAATGAGTCCGAGGTTTGATATGTATTGCAAAGCGCATTTGACAGCTTTGCATAATAAAGGCGTAAGTTCGCCCATACATCGAAAGCAAAGATAAGTTGATATTACGGAAGAGAATCCACAAATGGATGAGCTTTCCATCGCACAAGAACACAATGCTCGATTCCTCACATGGTTCAAAGAAAAGCGGAGGTCTCCTTTAGTGAGAATGTAAAATGGTTGGTCGACGGACCAAGATTTAATGTACGCACATGGCAAGGGTACGATATTAATGGTTACACCTTTTACACCGAGAGTCAAGATGCCAAAAGTACTTGTCCAAAATAAAGGTGTGTGCATAAATGCTTTCTCCGACTATCATCACTCGAAAAGAGTCTCCCGACCACAATGAACTCCTACTATGGGTTGATCAAGAAATTTGGGAGCTCGACACGGAATATACCAAGTTCCATTGTTCGATGTAAGTGGGTAGGACTTCCACATGGAGTAAAGGTCGACAAGAGAGGTTTTACTATTGTGGATCTCAGAGACTCGCCTACAAAGATGACCCGTTCGTCCTTCCAAACAAACAACTCAAGTCTTCTACGTGCTTGATCCGCCAATCCGAGGTTGCATGTCGTTCTTCATGGCAAGAGACGGATCGTAGGAGTTGAAGATGTTGTAGATGAAGAAGAGTACAACCAATTCGATGAGATACCTTCATTTGCAGATGGGGCCTGTCTTAGCGGGGATGACGACACACATGGAGCCAATTACATGCGAGTAGATCATCATGAAGGACAGTATTGTAAATAAATGGACTATTATAATGTTTGTTGTTAATTTCATTGTTCTATTATGTATGTAAAATAGTTTGCAATGTTATCAAAGTAAAAATCCAGGGTGACTTGTTGTTGGAGGCTTTGATGGAAATGCAATTTCTCTTTGTGCCTGCACTTTGTGCCACATGTTGTGAAAGAAAATTCCATTTGACGATTGTAAATAGTCGAAAGTTCATTGCTAGAACTTTTTGTACAATTCTGGATTATTTTGAATTTTTTTTGACTTTTCAACGCTTTTCGCACAAATCATGTCTATGAAATGAATTTCGGCATATTTATTGAATGAGGTCGCTTTTTCCAAAAATTCTTGTATGAAAAGTTTTGCAGTATCCTGAAATATGTTTCTGCAAAATTTCTAATAAATTCAACAATGTATAAAAAGTTAGGTATTTTCTCTCTTTGGTGAAATGTCAAAATTCGAACCTACATATGGTGTAGTCTCGATGTGATGTACAATTTACATATTTCGAGACACGTAAATGAGGCTAAACTATATGAAATCATTTTTGAAATTTTCAAAAACCTGGTCTTCATTTGAGAAAGTTTTGAGTTTTCAACTATTTAAGGAAAACTCATGTCTAGAAAGCTTAATTTTGGCATCTTTTTCAATGCTAACTCTTTTGGCAAAATTCTTTTGCAAATGATTTGTATTATCTCAAAGTATATTTCTGCAAAATTTTAAATAATTCCAACTATATTTGCAAAAGTTTTTCACTCTTTGATCTAATTTTGAAAATTTAACGTCATGGTTTGTCTAGAAAGGCAATAGTGAAATGGTATCAGTGTCGGTTTTATTTTAAAAAGTGATACGGATAATGCTACACATCGGTGTCGGTTTTATTTAAAAAAGCGATACAGACAGTTTTCTTTAAAAAAGCAATACGGATTAGAAACATCAGCGTCGGTTATCTGTAAAAAAGCGATATGGATGTATGACCTTATCAGTGTCGGTTTTATATGTAAAAGCGATACTGATGACTATTAACATCTGTGTCGGTTTTATTTGAAAAACGATACGGATATTGAGACACTTCTGTGTCGGTTTTATATAAAAAAGTGATATAGATGTGTAGCAGTATCAGTGTCGGTTTTAGATATAAAAGTGATACTGATGATATTACTACGGTGTCGGTTTTGTTGAAAAAGCGATACTGATGATGCCTCTGGCCCTTTTATTCCCGCGAACTGCCATTTCTCACGCGCATGCAACCCTAGCACGCCCAGCCTTCCGTGCCCGCCTGCCGCCTCTCTCTCGCCCCCTCGCCTCCCGCCTGCGCACCCGCCCTAGGGACCCGACGCCGGCGCCCCACCCCGCCCGCCCGACGCCCGCCGCCACGCCGCCCGTCGCTCTCCGCCCGCCTCCGCCTCCTGCCCGCAGCCCCGCCCGCCCCCTCGCCCGCCGCCCGCAGCCCGCCACACCTGGGACCCGACGCCCGACGCCGCACCCGCCTACCGACGCCTCATTGCCACGGTGTTCATGAAGAAGCACAGGACGACGATCTCCATAATGCATTTCGTGAGTTCATGGGTTACATTCTTCAATATTTGTTGTCAACTGTCAAGTTTGCTGATGGATTTGGTTGTGAAGACTTGTAAATTTTTTACTGCGTTTGTGAGGAGATAAGTTCATAAAACTGTCATATTTTAGGTTTTTCGATCTGTTTCTTACAGGGAGTAAATGTCACTGTTTATTCATGCCTGTGATGATTCATTTGATTGTAGTAACTCGTGCTTGTCCAAAATGGGTGCAGATTAGCACACTATCACTATACTAGTAGACAATCCCCTAGTTTAAATTCACAGATGACACTGTGACAAGACAAACTCACTACAACACAGCATACACATCATGCAATTGCAACCACACCAAATGTGGTTATTAACATATATAGGAGCGGATCACTGGTTGATTTTAGTTCACAATATTTAACCTTTGCAGTTTCAAAATTTTAATGTGCTGATTCAGTTTTTCTTGTTTTGCAATTAAGCCACTTTCTGCTCTCTATGCTTGTTATCAGGCTGGTTTTATTTGCAACAACCTATGTACTAAGATGGTGTATATAACATTATTTGAGTTCATAAGATTCTTCCTTTCGAAGATTCCATCTGCTCGTTGACCGATGACTTGAACAAATTTCTTGCATCTTTGTATTGCAGATTTGACCTTGTGAGCCCTGTGAATTATCTGTTGATGCAATCTGCCACTAGGTGAGTTCACTGATATTGTTTTTCCTGGCTATATTAATTATCTTCTGTGATGTGGTCCAAGTTTTGTACCCCTTATAGATGCAATTTGAAAGGATGGAATTATGAACTGTGATTCTCTTCTTCTTTTTTTAAATGTTGGTTTCAGTTCTGTCTCCAATTCACTGTCATGCTTGGTTTAATGTGTTGTCTGAACTATGGTGCTTATTTTTCACTTACTCACTTTATTTCTCACTGTAAGTTAACATATTTTCCCTGTGTATATGAGGAAATTATGTAATGTGATGAATTATTACTACTCATGATCTAAACATCAGTACAAATATTGTGTTATTTGCACATGAATATATAGCTCTTGTGTATTGTATACATCAAGATACTCAAATATAAAGCGTATAAATACGTTATTCCATAGAGACAATGCTGAGGGTTGGTACTTGGTACCTAGAGCGTGGAGAACAGTTCATATTCTTTTAGTGAGAAGTGAGTTCTATTTTTTCTATAATAAAAGCAAGAAGTTTTCGCCATGCTTATTGTCTAACAATACCGATAAAAGGTAAAAGGTTATAGAATCACCAATTGCGTAAATACATGGACAATTGTTCCGAATTCTTCAATTATCATGCTCACTTTACATCTACTTGTTTGTGATTCTATTGCAAACATTTCTAAGTTGAAATTTCACCCATCGATGATGCTCACTTTACAATGCATGCTTTCGCCACCTCTTGCAAATACATGAATTAATTTTTACCTACATGTTGTTATTGCTCTTGTAATATGATCTACGTTAGAGTTAAAAATGCGTAACCTCGCCTCCCATTCGAGAGTGCTTGTTTATGAATATGCCATTTCGCCACATTCATAAGCAAGCGATCTCAATTGTCCACGTTTTTGACAGTTCGAGTATATGTGGTTCGGGCAAGTTCTGAGTGTTGTACAATCGCAGAGTAGATTTCGTAGCATATCTCACGGTGTTCTCCGGGTATACACCCCTCTTGACCTGTTGTCGAGATGTGTACCTGGAGAACAGCGGGGAGATGCTGCCGAAATTTTCTCTGGAGTTGTACAACGGCTTAGGAACTTGCTCGAACTACATATCCTCGAATGGGATTAGGACCAAACCTATTTAGAGAGTAGGGGTTATCGTTGGTACGTATTTAGGTGGTCAACAGATAAACTTTTTTTGAAGATCATTCGTTCATTTGTTACTCTACTGAAATATGCTAGAACAGTTACATCTTATTACTTATCTATTTAGCTTTTGCTTTACATGATTTATTGTCAAGTTCACAAAATAGGTACAAATTGCTTTTTCTCATGTCAAATATATGACCTTATCAGATAAGAAAACTCAAAATGTCACAATTAGAGAGCATCGGCTCCTCGCCAGATAGAGTAGAAGGTGCTCCCGAGGGGCCGAGCCAAGTTCCAAATATTGAGGGGCCGAGTAGGGTGAGGAAGGCCCGAGGACCGAACAAAGGGGCCACAGGGAGAACACCGCAGGTTCTCCACTTCAATGCCACGGGTCCGACAGGCCCTCCTAAGTACAAGGGGCGATACCGTTCATTCCTCGGTCAATTGGTGAGGGAGAGAGTGCCCATAACGATTAAGGATTGGAGGAAGGAAGTCAGCGCCGAGCAGAAGAATCGACTGTGGGATGAGGTTAAGGGCAAATGGATTATAGAGGAGGAAGATGAACGCAACGCGAGACGGTACGCCTTAAAGAGGATGGGTGTGGCCTTGAGGCACTTCAGGGTCCTCATGCACGTGAGTACGCACTAAAAGATCGTACACCATTCGAGAGGTATCCGTCACACTACTGATGTTTGTGAGGAGTTCACGACGATGAAGGGTACGCCCGAGGCAGAGCAACTAAGAGATAGGAATACCGCTATCCAGAGGCACAACACGCACCCGCACCACCTCTGCAGACAAAGCGCTATGAGGGGAAGAAGGCGAGTGGGCGCGATTAGCCGAGGAGTGCGCAAACTCCGGACGACGATGCCTTACTCCCACATATGTGAGGAACGGGCACGCAATCGGGTATTAGCGAGGACAAAGAAAACCCGACGGCAGCTTGTAGTCGCAAACCCCGCCATCGCGACGCTGCCTCGCCATCGTAAGACATCCGACTTAGTACATTGCGCTTGGCCTAGCTTGTTGCATTTCGATCTAATTCGCACTCGCTATTGCAGGAGGAGGTAAGCCACGGAAGAGCAGGGACCTTCGAGAGCCAAGGGTCAAGGATATCCGCTGCCTCGCGATCGGAAGCTCGATCATAAGGGTCGGGTGCTCGGCGCAGGGTCGGGCATACGAAGAAGTCCTACTTCCAAGATGACGTTTCGAGTGCTAGATCAAGATCATGGGAGGCACGCGCGGAGCGCCTCAAGGAGACGCTCAGGGAGCAGCTGAGGGAGGAGATCAAGGATGAGATGAGGGGGGAGATGATGGCACGTGAAGATGAGATGAGGGGGGAGATGATGGCACGTGAAGATGAGATAAGGGCTGAGATGATGGCACGTGAGGAGCGCCTGAGGGCTGAGATGATGGCGATGATCTCCGAGTCGAGCTGTAATCCTCACCTCTTATAGAGAAGCTCGTGCCCGACCTAGCAGCTTGTGGTTCCAAAATGATAAGACCGATCCCCATCCAAGGTAATAATTAATTTTTCCTAAATTAAATCTACAAGTGTAACTCCCACAATGTTTCTCCTCAAGTTGCGTACATCTTGCAGGCCCTCGCTAAGTGCCACCACCACCACGACGGAGGACGGATTTCTGCCGAGGCCGCACGCTGGGTTGCATTTCCGCAAGGAGACCGACATCGCATGGTCACCTTTGGGAAGGGCTACATGAGGGTGCGGTGGACTACGCCCACGAACACTTCTTATCACATGTGCTCGAGTTCCCCAACGAAGATATCAAGACTCTCGCAAGCACGCATGTCGCTCATCAAGTCGCCCACGACGGGTGTCGATCGTCAAGGTAAAAATCCCGCGCCTTCTCTACCATTCCAAGAGTACCGCAATAAGTTAAATATGCGCGTGCTTTGTAGGTTCCTACCGCACTGCGGCTTACTCGCGCTCTCGATTACGCTCCCACCACCGTGATCACCCTACACGGAGTGCAGAGCTCACGGTAAAAGGACAAGCACGACACCAACAGTAACCACAAGAGGCCTCCGAGACTCCTTCCGCCAAGAAGGCAAAGCCGATAAAGGCCACAAAGCCCTTGAGGTACTTGAAAAGCCAACTACCTCACCTCAAGACTCCTTCACCCGTAAAGAAAAGTCAAGACAGCCACGCACATCCCTTATGATTTTAAGGCCTACGACATGGAAAGCTCCCGCTTGCATCCAACGAACTAAATGGTCTAGGCGGTGGACTCGCAAGCTCCATGGATGGTATATTGATAAGGTGAATGAGGAAGAGCGCCGAGTTGACTTCAATGTGATGTATAAAGGGTACATTTCCACCGTGACGAGAATGGGATATTCCCGCCGCTTTGAGGATCTGCTTCTTGTGTACCAATTAAAAGTCACGATATTTCTACTTTACGATCTTGGACGCTGTGAGTATAGCACCATACAACATGAGTCGACGACTTTTATAGGATTTTGCATTATGTTTTCTAATATCAACACGAGTTGTAGGGCAATGAGACAATGAGCCGTGATTTAATCTAAACCAAGTTGGGTTAAATGACTTTCCGAGCTAGTGTCTGCGACCACGGCTAGGATACATCCGGTGTTTGTTGTCGGCTAGTCAAGAGGGTATTGCATACTTGAGTCGACGAAGGACTTCGTTGTAATACCGCACCACGAGGAGTAAGTAGTACAAACCCTTCAATTACTTGTACGCACTTAAACCGTATGCGAACTTATTTCCTTGCACTACATTCCATTTAATAAGCAACCATTGGTTCTACTCGCCCTCGCTCCGAGTGAAAACACAACTACATTTTTAACTCAATCAAGAAGAGACCGATGGCCTACGCGATCAAGTGTCCTTTGCGTATAAGTACATTACCGTAACCTAACACTTTCTGAATTTAACTATATTTTTTTACTCAATGGCATCTCTCCAATATATGTAGGGGTTTCTGACTATGTCGATGAAGGAGGGTCACACAATAACAAGAAGGGCAAGACGCCGAGTATAAGAAATTCACTGTACAAGTGCCTAGCATATATACGCTTAATTTTTTGATATCTAATCTTCGTGTGTTAATTTCTTTTCTCTCTTCACAGTGTCATCAACAGAGCAATGATGACTGTATGCGGCTTCTATGTCATGCAACACATGTTGGTTGTGGTCGTGGCTCACACCTTTTTCCTAAGGTATATGTACATGCATACTTAGCCTTTCACATACAAATTTTGAAACTTAAATTCATGCACTCATTTATGTTTTGCGATGATCAATATCCCCGAGAAGAGCTTAGACAAAGAAAGCACTCAACAATTTACGAGATCACTTATGCCAATGGTACTGGTTAGAAGTTATATCGGAGGACGGTAGGTTTAGAGATCCCGGCGCCCTACTAGTCCATATGGAAACAATATTAATTGTATATGTCAATGTGATATATATGCACGTGTAATCGATTGTTAAGCATGTTTGTGTTTGTATGTTGTGAACGAATGGGCTATATGTATTGCAATTTACGATTCGTGTTCGTGAATGTGATATGTGCATTCGTGTTATGTATTGTCAATGTGATATATATATGCCCAATGTTAATATGTGTGTTATTTTGGATAATATGCAAAATTGAAACACTTCATGAGGGTCATGTAATCGGTTCTATGAGGAACTTGACAGATGACCTCTCATCGTAATCGGTTCTTTAAGAAAGCGATTGTGATGACCACATTTGTAGAATCGGTTCTTTTACGGAAGCGATAGTGATAACCATACCATTACAATCGGTTCTTAGAATAAAGCGATTGTGATGATACATTATCGTAATCGGTTTTTAAAAGCGATTACGATGACTTCATTAGAATCGGTTCTTTTTCCAACCGATTCTCGATAACGCGGCTATCGTAATCGGTTCGGCAAAAGAACCGATTCTAATGATGAGGTCATCGTAATCGCTTCTTTAAAGAACCGATTCGATGACCTTTATCGTAATCGGTTATTAAAAACCGACAGATAATGTGTTCATCGTAATCGGTTTGATCTAAGAACTGATTCTAATGAGGCTTTATCACAATCGGGGCAAAACCGACTGTGATAACTCCACCTCATCACTATCCAAAGACTTCGTATCGCCACTTGAACCGACTGTAATGACAAAAAAGAACCGATTCTGATGTACAATTCTGTAGTAGTGCCGCCGACTAGGAGGAACAATGGATACGATCAATACACTCACCACCCGTCGGCTCAACCTAATCGGCAGCCCGAGTTTGCACTCGGGGGGCAGAATGCCAATTATGACCAATATTGTCAAGGGTCTACTATTCTGTTGGCCAATAGTATTAATTGGACCAATCAAATTTTCGTTGTATTAAGGGATCAATTCGGCATACAGTCAAAAGGGAAAGTCATCGGTTATAGAAAACCATATGCTGATTACAAAGATCGTATGCCATATCTGCACAATTTCAAAGTCCCAGATTTTGCCAAGTTCTCTGGAGACGATATAATTAAGACATTGGAACACGTCGGACGCTTTATCACTCAATGTGGCGAAGCAGCTCAGTCCGACGAGCTAAAAATCAGATTGTTCCCATTGTCATTATCAGGATCTGCTTTTACTTGGTTTACTAGTCTGCCTCCAAATTCAGTTCATTTATGGAACGGTTTGGAAAGCCGATTCCATGAATACTTTTTCTCTGGCAGTCTGGAACTCAGGATTTTCGATGAGAGCTCCGTTCGTCAGAAATTTGGATAATCAATAACTGATTAATTAAAAGATTTAGGGAAGTCAGAAATTGATGTTTTAGTGTCACATTACCCGATAATCAACTGGCCGATTTGGCTTTCCAAGGGCTGATTCCTCCGCTAAGGGAAAAATTTGGTGGGTAGGAGTTCACCGACTTAAGTCATCTACTTCACAGAGTATCGGCACAAGAGAGACGATATCCAGACAATAGAGGGTTCTCAGACAAGTTTAAAATAAATGGCAACAAGAAAGACAAAGACAAGGCCAAGGTTAACATGGTTGAGTACTGTTCAAGTGAGTCGTCCGAAGACGACGAAGTAGAGATCAATATAGCCGAGTGGGTTAAAGGTTCCAAGAAATCCTTGGTCTATTCGTGGCTTAAGCCGACTAGGAATAAGTCGGAAGTTAAATACATTTTTGATGTCTCTAAGTGTGATCGTATTTTTGATTTGTTATTGTAAGAAAAAATAATACGGTTACCCGAAGGACACATTACACCATTGGCTGACGAGATCAAGAAGTGAAGGTATTACAAGTGACATCATTCTTTTTCTCATAATACTAACAGTTGCAATATTTTTCGTCAGCAGATCCAATTAGCTATTGAGGATGATCCGTTCCCAATAAATATGGTACAATGTTCAGGCAAAGGGAAAGAGACGATGCATAGCGAAGAACTAAAAAAGGATCGACGAGTTCATATTCAATCAACCCCTGGTGGCAACCAAACGTTGAAAATCATGATCGGTTCATTTCAAATAGAAGCTGATCGTGAAGGTAAGAATTCAAGGACCGTTAAGCCCAAGGGAAACTCGCAAGTTGGTAGATGGTATAAAGCAGAAAAATCATCTCCAAAGAGACAGGCTAATAGGATTAAGAAAACGTTTTCTCAGTTACTGGAGAAATATGAAAGAATGAACAATCGATCGCGATACCTTCTGCAACGGCCGAACAATTTATATTGGCCACAAAACTTGGAAAGGGCTCATCAGAGATGCCCCTTTTGGCAATTCTGTTGGGAGAGAGTAACACTGCCATCGCCATACTCTTGTCCGATGGAGCATTACCCCAGAGATGATTGGCCTAGGCGGTCAGTAAAGGACATATTGTCTGGACCAATCAGGAGTCACCCCAGTGCTACATACTGCAAGCCAATTCAAGAAAGGATTTCACAAACAAATCAACCTGAGAAACAAGCTAAGTCGAGCTTTGCGGGAGAACTAGATTTGGCTGGGAAAATCCGCAAGCTGAACGAACCAAAACCGAGGTGGTGTCCACCAGGACTTATCCGATCGTAGCGCAGGCGGTTACAGAGGCTAAGGACCCAGGAGATGAGAGAAGATGAAGAAGAGAAGCAAAGGAACGAAGTGTTCAATGAACTTCGGCCGATAAAAACTGTAAGAAAGGAATAGAGGAGGAAAGACCAAATCAACGAGGAAATAGATTCAACCGATGACTTGGGTTCTCCCATGATTAGGGACGACACGCCTCCGATGGATATCAACATGGTATTCACGTTACCGACCGAATTCAAAATTAAAATCGAATCGGCCAAAGAAACCTTTGCTCAATCGTGTTTAGGTGCTCAAGATGCGATCTTTGAAAAACCACGAGATGCTCATCGATATTTAAAGCGATTATATTTAAAAGGATATATTAACAGCAGGCCGATATCGAGGATGCTGGTGGATGGAGGAGCTACCGTCAATTTGATGTCGTACACCACCTACAAGAAGTTGGGTAAGTCTGATGAAGATTTGATCAAGACTAATATTGTTTTGAATGACTTCACAGATGATCCCACAGAAGCCAAAGGCGTTGTGGTCACAGAGTTAAACTGTTGGTAGTAAGACTTTGCCGACCGCATTCTACATCATTGACGCCAAAGGCAATTAAAGCGTGCTGCTCGATCGAGATTGGATTCATGCCAATTGTTGCATTCTGTCGACCATGCATTAGGCGCTTGTCCAATGGAATGGAAGCGATGTTGAAGTCATCCCGGCTGATACATCGGCTCATATTGCCATGGCTAGTTCGGATGCAAATTGACAACATGAGGAAGCCGAATGTATATCGGGGAAAACGCTGGATGATTGTGATTTTATTTGTATCGGTAAAATAAGACTTATACCGATCAGTGTCAAGCCAGGCACGTTTGATCGAGCAGATGAGGTTTTACGTCGATGGGGTCAAGGAAAACAGTGAAGACCGTACAATACAAAATGCAAAGCTATCGGCAAATGACGGATAGCTATGAGGCCATTGAGGATTTCCAAGAAATCGAGAAGTTAGGCCAAGGGTTCACATCCACCGATCTGCTTGAAGAAGTCGATATAGGTGGTGGTGATAGGAAAAGACTAATTTTTATTAGTGCAAAATTAGATGCAAAATATAAGGAGAAGTTGGTCAAAATTCTTAAAGATTATAAAGATTGTTTTGCTTGGGAGTATCACGAGATGCCTGGTTTAAGCTGACAACTTGTCGAACATCAGTTGCCTATTAAGCTAGGATATCAGCCGTTTAAGCAGTACCCTAGACGCTTTAATCCGGCCCTGCACAATATCATAAAAGAGGAGATAGAACGATTATTGGAAGCAAAGTTCATTAGGACTTGTCGGTACGCAAAGTGGGTTTCCAATATCGTTCTAGTCATGAAGAAAAACGGGAAGCTTAGGGTATGCATCGACTTTAGAGACTTGAATAAATCCACACCAAAGGATGAGTATCCGATGCCGATAGCCAATATTCTTATCGATGCTGCATCAGGAAATAAAATCATTAGTTTTTTTGGATGGCAATGCCGGGTACAATCAGATATTCATGGCAGAAACTGATATACCTAAGATTGCCTTCAGGTGTCATGGTGCTATAGGGCTATTTGAGTGGATGGTTATGACGTTCGACTTAAAAAACGCCAGGGCAAATTATGAGCGAGCCATGAATCTGATTTTTCATGACCTAATCGGCCACATTGTTGAAATATACATTGATGATGTTGTAGTAAAATCTAAAGATGACCTACAGCATTTAGCCGATTTGGAAAAGGTCTTCCAGAATATAAGAGTACATGGTTTGAAAATGAATCCTTTCAAGTGTGTGTTTGGCGTGTCGGCTGGGCAATTTTTGGGCTTTATGGTCCATAAAAGGGGAATCGAAGTTAATCAAGAAAGGGTCAAAGCTATAGCCAAAACAAAGCCACCGACATGCAAGAACGAGTTGCAAAAGCTGATTGGTAAAATTAATTATCTCTGACGATTTATTTCAAATCTTTCTGGTCGAATTTGTACATTCACACTTCTATTGAAGTTGAAGGATAATCAAGAGTTTGTTTGGGGAGCTGATCAGCAAAAGGCTTTTGATGATATCAAGGAGTACCTGGCCAATCCTCCGGTTCTAGCCACGCCACGGAAAGGTGTTCCTTTCATGCTATATATATCGGCTGAAGAAGAAACCATCGGAGCTGTTTTGGCGTAGGAAGTCGATAGTAAGAAAAGAGTAATCTTTTATTTAAGCCAACGCCTACTAGATGCTAAGATCAGGTACCCTTTTGTCGAAAAGTTATGCCTTCTCTATATTTTTTATGTACAAAGCTAATGCATTATATTTTAGCATCGGCTTGTAAGGTGGTTTGCAAAACCGATGTTACAAAGTATATGTTATCAGCTCCGATTTTGCGAGGTCGACTTGGTAAATAGGCTTATGTCTTGATAGAGTTCGACTTATCATATGAATCTGCTAAGACAGTTAAAGGACAAGTTATAGCTGATTTTATAACAGAACATGGTACCACCGTCAACCTAGTTTATGTTGCCCCATGACAGCTATTTTTTGATGGGTCGGTATGTCGAGAGGGGGATGGTATTGGTATCGTACTCATCTCACCCAAGGGTCACAATTTTGAGTTCGCATTTTCGGTTGAATAGCAGGTGCTCGAACAACCAGGCAGAATACGAAGCATTGATCAAAGGATTACTGTCGGGACCCGAATATGCAAATCCGGACCCTCTGTGTATTCAGCACTAGTCCAGGATCACGCTAGTGCACACAGTCTCAACATAGATGAAATATCACAATCATACATAGCGAAAAAGATAAAAGACATCATATATTAAATACAACTAGTTACATGACCTTATGGTCAACTTACATGATTATGCCTTATAAGGTCAACAACAATTTAAGCAAAGAATGAAAGAAAACATAGATGACCCTCAAGATACCACAGTGCAACCGACAACGCCAGACTTAGATGCTCGCCCTTCGCAATACTTTTCCTCCATGAATGGCGTAGTCTCTTCTTCTTCTGAAGTGGTTGTTGTGGGGTGAGTACATAAAGCACTCAACAAGTCGTGCACATAATGCAATTCTAACATAACTATATGCAAGGCTTATTCCAAAGGAATGGCTAACATGGCTATTTTGCAATAAGCAGCATTTGTAAATGAATACAATATATAAATTGGAAAGTCAAGAAACAAATAATCAGATTAGATAGATTCAACATTTCTCAAGTAAACCAAGTTTCCAATCCTATGTCAAGTTCCAACCTTTCATGGCAATCCCGCCATCCCATTCCAAGTTTTCATTTCAAAAGTCTAACCCTTAATCAGAATTCCCGAGCTTTGCTCAATACCGTGAGCACGGCTATTTGAATAGGTTTACACTCTGCAGAGTTTATGCACTTTACCCACACGACGTGATATTCTCTTTGTGCCTGGCCATTAGCACACTTCCTTTGGTATGCCGACAGAGAAATCATGACAAAGCCTTTCAGGAACCTCTACCTTATCCAAAGAACCTCTCCGGTATTGCCTTCACTATTACTCCTCTCACGCTGAGCCGGCGATAGGACAGGCCAACACCGTTGGATGGGCACCAAGCCGTAGCACAGGTATGCTCCCCCACACAGATACACTTCCGTGTACTGTCACCCCGAGGTATCAGAGGAAAGATATCAGAACCCTAATCAACTAGGTTTGTCCCATACTAGACATGTGGTCGCATGATTGACTCAGGTCAAAGGCTTGCAAGGTTAAGTCCTTAAGATGATCGAGGCAAGACTTCCACATACCCCCTGCCCATCGGGCCCACCTTGGCATGCTCGCCCCTTGCCACTTGCCCCAATCTAAAACATAATCACCCCAGTTGATTACCAAGCACCATGTGCCTTCAACAATTTAACCTCGTTGCGGGACATCCTCTCGCCCCCACAACTCAAATCTCATCGTGTGACCACACATGACACACAAGTTCATAACATCTTTCCATATTCCATTAGTCAAGATTAGTTATCAATGATTCCAGAACATGTGATGACGTGGCATGGCTAAGCAACTATTACGGTCTAAATCCTCCCATGTTGATTATTAATATTAAGCAACTATAATTCCACATTCTAGGGTGACAATTATATCATGGCATACAATTGGCAAGGTAGGGTATTGATCAATTTGGTATCATAGCTAATCCCAATTTAAATTGAAAACAATTGTATACTTGAAATAATATGCAATAGAGTAAAAACAATATAGCGATTTTGTAAACATGGGTTCAACATGATCGAAGCACAACTTGCCTTAGAAAAGCTTTTATTCTTCCTCTGACTTTGGTCTTGAGTCGATTTAATTTTCCTGATCGTCAAGACAATACAACGCCTACGCGTAATGAAGGAGAAAGCGAATAAATACCCAAAATAGAGAGCAATATCAACTCTAAAAATTAAATAAAATTCACCATTCAATAGAGCATGATTTTACAAATTTTTAGAAACTGGAATCACCTCAATCGGAGTTTAAATGCAAAAGATATAACTATTCAAAGATTGGAATAAATACTGAAATTGCTGAAAATAGAAAATCCGAATTTACTGAATTACTTTTACACTGGAAAAATAGCATTTATGATGTCATGCTGACGTCATCGGACACGTGGCCCAATCGGGTGCTGACACGCAGCACAACCACGGTGCGACACGCGTCACCGGCGTATGGACGCGATCCACGGCCGGCGCTAGTCCACGGTGAACTGGTGGCATTGTGCCCGTGCACCAGCTGACGCAAGCGTGGCACCTTTGGATGGATGACACGTGGCACAGATCCAACAGACGCGAAAAACACACGCGGCGGCGATGATCTCAACCGTTTATTTCAGATCGGACGGCGGAGATCAAAGGCAGTGACGTCAGTGAAACCGTCGGCGGCGACACCTCGATTTCCGCACGACACGCGGCAGGATGGGACTGGCCCAGTGCGCGGTGCCGTCCCAACCGTTTGGTTTGAATCCGACGACTCGGATCTGACAACCACAACGACAGCAGCGGGGACACGCGACATGATCAGAACCGACCGACGCAGATCCAACAGCGGCTACGGGCGAAGCAACTGACGATGACGCGGCGAGATCGGAACGCACGATAAAGATCTAACAGCTAAGGTTGACGGAGCTGTTTACTGTAGAAAAGGCGACGCGGCTTGATCCTTATCGCTGGTTGCAGATCTGACGGTCGATGGCGCTTCCCGGGCGGCGGCGATGGCACGACGGCGTTCTTCACCGGAGTCGAGGAAGACGATGAGCACAATGGCGCTCCAGAGGATCTCCGGCGACGTCTTCTGGCGCGTTCGAAGCGGCTCGGTGCAATGAGTACACGGGTACCAACGGCGGCGGCGGAGATGCAACGGACGGGGAGCAAGCGACGAAAACGACAATGAGGCTTGGCGAACCGCGAAGCTCGCACGGGTGAACGGCGGCGGCTCGGGATGCGGGTGCTAGGGCAAAAAGGGCAGCGCAACGAGGTGAACCTCGGACAAGGTGCGGCAGCGGCGTAAATAGCCTGGGGAGGCGCCCCAATCACGGAAACCGAGACGGCAGTGGACGCGGCGAGCGGAGATTGCGGCGGCTAGGGTTTCCTGGCGACGGTGGCGACGCGGGACGACGTGGCTCCATCCGGACCGCACACGAGGCGCAGATCCAACGGCTCACACCGAACAGCCATGCGGCTCGACGAAACACGTCAGATCGAGATCAAAAGGCGGGGCGCGCTAGGGTTTGAGGCAGCGCGGCGTAGAGTCATCTCGCCGGCCCACGCCGCGAGCATCGGACGGGCGGCGAGCGGCCGGGCGAGCCGGCGGCAGCCGACGCGGCCGGCCGAGGGAATAGGAGCGGGCTGGCTGGAGATTCGGCCCGAGGAGATTTTAGAAAATTAAAATCATTTCCGAATTAATATAATTCCAGGAATTCAAATAATTAGCAAATAAATTCAGAAAAAATCTTCAAGAATACAGAAAATTCCTTGAAGCACAATGAACCCAATCATGATCGAAATCTTTTGTTTGAGGAACATATTAATCAAAATAAATCTTTTCATTGTTTAGAAAAGTTAAATTAAGCTGAGATTAATTCAAGAAAAATGCAAATGGTTCATTTTCAAGTTTAAATATTCCAAACTCAAATTAAATGTTTCCAAGAAAGATCATTCATAATTTTCTCAGAATACTCAAAGATAATAAAAGAGGCCCACTTAAATAAATACAACATGAAATAATTAAAAATCAAGAAAATTTCAAATAAAATAGAAAAGCACAATAAAAATCAAGAAAAGCAAAATTTGGGGTGTTACAATTACAACTAATGGAAAATATCGGAGTAGATACTGTTGAGGCATACAATGACTCTATGTTGATCGTACAACAAGTAAGGGTGAGTACCAATGCCGTGATGAAGTGTTACTCAAATATTTAGAACGGTGCTTCGAAACAATCGGCTCGTTTACCTCATTTCCTATCGGTCATATTCCTCGAGAGTTGAACGATAGAGCCAATGCACTGGCTCAGTAGGCATCAGGGTACAAGGACTTTAGCCGATATCAAATGACTGAGCTAGTAGGTAAAGCTGTCATGTGTGCCGATACCATTGACTGGAGAACGCGGATAAGAGATTATCTAATTGACCCATCTAAGCCAACAGAACGCAAAGTTAGGTAGCAGGCATTGAAGTACGTAGTCTTAGATGAGATTTTGTACTATCTGATATTAGAAGGTTTGCTGCTAAGATGCTTTGGAGCCGAAGAGGCGCAGGTGGCAATGGGTGAGGCGCATGAAGGTATATGCGGATCCCACCAATTGGCTCATAAGATGAAGTGGATGCTTAGACAAACAGGGTATTTTTGGTCGACAATGTTGGAAGATTGCTTCCGATATTATAAAGGGTGTCAGACTTGTCAAAAGTTTGGCAACGTACAGGTAGCATCGGCATCAGTTTTGGATCCGATTATCAAGCCATGGCCGTTCAGAGGGTGGGGAATAGACGTAATCGGCCAAATATTTCCTGCTTCAAGCAAAGGCCATAAGTTTATTTTGGCCGCGACCGATTATTTCTCTAAGTGGGTTGAGGCTATACCCCTCAAAAAAGTTACGAGTGTTGAAGTTATCGGGTTCGTTAATGAACACATTGTCCATCGGTTTGGAATACTATGAACGATCACGACCGATCAAGGTACTGTGTTTATATCCAATGAATTTCAGAATTACGCAAAGAGCCTGGGGATCAAGTTGCTAAATTCATCTCCATATTATGCTGAGGCTAATGGACAAGCCGAGTCATCTAATAAAATGTTGATTAAACTAATTAAAAGGAAAATCGATGAAAAACCAAGGAATTGGCACTCAATGTTATCGGAGTCACTATGGATGTATCGGTTAGCCTATCACGGAGCACAAAGCTTTTGCCTTATCAGTTAGTATATGGCCAAGAAGCTGTTTTACTTGTGGAAATTAACATTGATTCTGTGCGAATAGCCAGACAAAATGGTTTGTCAGCTCAAGATTACAACAATCTAATGATCGATAACTTAGACGATTTAGCAGAATTATACTTGTCTACACTAGATCGGCTTAAGAAGAATAAGATAAGAGTTGCGAAGGCGTATAATAAAAAAGTAGTGCCTAAGTCTTTTGGTGAAGCCGATTTAGTTTGGAAGACCATACTACTTGTTGGTTCTAGAGATAACTGATTTGGGAAATGGTCACCTACGTGGGAAGGGCCGTATAAGATTAATCGGCTAGTCGATGAAAATTCATACATACTCGAGACGTTAAAAGTTATTTTGCCTAAAGCAATTAATGGGAAATACTTGAATAAATACTATCCTAGCGTCTGGGTTGGAGCTTAGTCAGCTAAGAGGAGGTATCGTTCTGAAAAGCCAAATTAACTCGCTGCGGTTAATTGGCTAAAAGGAAATGAATTACATGACAAGATAAGCATATAATCGGTTAAACAGTCGATTATAAAAGTTAAAGCGTTACAAAAGTATTATTCCAAAAGCCGAGCATCCAACAAATTTTTCATCATAAGATTAACATTGAAGGCCAGAGCCGTGAAGTCTTGTGCCCAGAGCCGACAAGGCGCCCGCAGCCAGGGCAATAATATCTTACACCTCGTCGACGGCCATGGCGATGCCAAGTTTTTGTTCCTTGATTGTCGATGAAGTCTTCTCCATGGTTTGTTGGCTTTCTTGGAGTTGCTTCTCAGTCTTGGCCAATTCTTCCAGGAGAAATTTCTTAGTCACCTCGAGCTTCGAGATGGACTCTTTGTTGACCTTGAGCAACTGAGCATCGACGTCAAATTTTTGTTTCTTCGCCTTGGCATCAGCAACTAGCTCATCTAGGAGCTTTTGATTGGCTTCTTGGGCTTCACGCTGGGTGATTCTTGCTTGGGACGCCTCCACTTGCGCCTTCTTCTCATCTAAATGGCAAACATTTAATAGCGCCTCTATTGCCTCTGGAGGTAAATCAGCTTGGATAGCCGCCATGGCAACTCGAATCGGCTGATTGTTGGCAAAAATCTCCAATTGAGGCTTCATCACCAGGTCAAAAAGCTTATCAACGCTCTTGAACCCCTGGAGCTGAAGTCACTACAGCCGACGCCTCTTTCGGCACTTCAAGAATCTTTCTGATCTCTGCATCATAGTCTTCCGTGGCCATGATCTCTGGTAGTCAAGATCGGCCAAAGAGAAGCCCAATAAGTCTGTCGGGTCAGAAGACTCTGGGACTGTAGTGACTGTTGGGCTGATGGCGTCGGCCGAGAAGGAAGTGAAGCTCCCATAGGAGCGTCGGGCAAATCGGCTAAAATATTTGCCACTTGCACCGATACAGTTGGCTATACAAAATGGTTTTAAAAGATTAGAACCAATAATATAACGATCTTAATTATGTAATCTAGGAAAGAAATGACTTACCCCTGCAGTCGCCGACGCATGTGGGGAACTCTCGCCACTTTGCTCCTGAGGCTTCGACCCCCTTTTGGCAGGAGCTTTAGTGTACTTGGTTTTCTTCTTTTCTGGAGTAATAATCAGTTGTGAATTAGTTACCAGAAGGGATATGGAAAGGATGTCAGTTGATCGTGGTATACTTATTGGGCTGTTGTTTTTTCTCCATATCCAATAGCGACGGACTCTGGATGCCTAGGGTACCTGAAGTATACCCAGTGAGGCCAGTCGATTGATGTGGCCTCTTGCCTTGTTGGTGGCCACTGCCCGATTGGCCAGAGATAGGTTTTCTGTCAACAGCCTTGGTCTGCAAGATAGGAGCAAAAGATGGTTAGTGAGATGTATTTGGCAAAACAGAAATCAGGAGAAAAAAAGGGGATCATTCAAGCTGATACCTCGCCGGTAATATCTACGAGACTTGTATTAGTATATCCCGTAGAACTAGTCTCATCACTTGAATCGATGTTAGTATCTACTGTCGGCTCGGGTAGATTTGGAAAAAATTTATTTACAATGACCGATGTTGTCTTCTCAGAATAAAGCGCTTCTGCAATTGCTGACCACCAGGAAGAAAAGCGTTCTGCCCGACGTGTATTCAATATGAAATGTGGCAAGTTTTCAATCTGAAGATCATCGGCTATCTCAAGGACGATATTGGATGCGACTGCGGCTACGTTGCGAACTCTGGCTCTTAACTGAAGCCGATCGAGGAGTGGTAAGCTTGGAATAATTTGGCCAAAGCCTAATTTCCTAGCATAAACGGATGGGCAATAGAACTCATATGAAGGCTGAAAAGTCCGATTTCTTGTGTGAAGGCCGACGTGTAATATGCTTGGTGAAATGAAAAGTTTAAATAAATCCAAAGTCTCTTGCGGCATTAGAGCACTATCTGCATCTAAGTGAAGAAAAGAAGGACATGAAAAATTGGCTGTATTTGTGTAACTGAAAAAGTCATTTTTGTTTGAACTCATTGCTATCGAGCTGTAAGAAGAATGTTAAATACTTCTTTGAGCCGATAGGTGTAAATTTTGTCTCATTCCCAGAGCACATCATGAATCTCTCCCCATAAGATCGGTTGGCTCTAAATTGGGGTACTGCACCCTCTGGAGTGTCTTCACGAGGGAATGTTGTATCTTCAGATGGATTCAACTCAAATGATCAACTAAATAAACAATACAACCAGATCTAAATAAACCAGAGCGGTCCTCTCACATTACCAACGGTGAACTTTGTGAAACCAGTAAAAAGCTGACACCTTATTATATGCATCATCTGGTAAACTGCCCCTAACAGCATTTTTCCAAAGGCTAGCCGATGACCTACTAGTCGCTCTGCTATAGTCTGATATACTTGGGTTCGCCCCAGAGAGGCACCACAGAATAAAAACCGATCTAGCTAGAGATTGAGGAATGCAATGTACTCTTCATCCGATACTGGTCCATGCACTTTACTGTTGCTGATGTACTTAGCCCATTGCTCACCTTTAGACTTGATAAGCTTGTATCTAGGCTTGGCACTGTAAGCCGATATTTGTTCTCCATCTAGTCTCAGGTAGCACAATTGGGCTACATCCAAAAGAGTTGGGCCGACGAGGCCGGTACGGAACATGAATGCATTAAAAGTGTTCGACCAAAAATACTAAGGGCTTATTGGCTTCCGGATCGGCTAAGGAGAGGGGGAGACATTCGGCTATACCCATTCTTTCCCATATACCCCTTTTTTGAGCTGCTACGTGGATGTACCAAGATTTCCACCCCTTAAGCACTGTCGGTCAAGCTCTGAAGCTTTTACTCCAACCCTCTATATTGTATCCAGCAGCTGATAAAGGGAGGCAAGGAATTTCTTCATTGATAACTGATTCGGCATTTAGATTTCCTACTAGGCCTAGATAAAATTGGTCATTGCTGTTTGGAATTGGAATGAATACCTAAGAAGGATCTATTCAGGCGATCTTGGTAGGAAGCCGATCAAAAATAGAAGATGGTGAACTCCGAAGGACTTGATGACTGAAGATAAGAAGCCGATTGCAGACAACTCGAGAGCTTGTGCACGTGAAAATGATAGTGTGGGGGGTGCATATTTGTAGCACGGTGAAAACTTGAAGCGGCGGGAAATGGATCTCAAAGGACGCGAATAGTTAAAATGCACCATGTGCGTATCAGGGAATTACGGCGCAATAAAGGTGGCAATTACCATATGAGGGTTGGCAATTAGCCGATGGAACAAAAGCCAATAAGAAATTTTTTTGGCAGATAACAAGTTATATTCCAAAAATGGGGGCATATGTTTGCATCAGAAAATGGCTGGTGTGGTTAAAATCGGCAATCCATGGTCAAAAGGATACGTTCAGATTCCTATCTAGATAAAATTTGGAAACCGAGTTGGTTGTTAAGGAAAAGCCAAGATCGATACAGATCATGGTTCGTAACGTGTTGTAACCGGACTTAATCGGCTCACGAGTATAAAAGGAGGACAAGGGCGAGCTGCAAAACAACAACACAATCAAATCCACATTTATACTCTTTTTTCCTGTCGACTAGGAGTAGCCCCTATAATTTAGCCTTCTTGTAATTCGATCTTGATCAATAAAGTTGTGCATCACCGATTATTGGTCTTCATCAATTACGCCTAGGTTCTATTTGTTCTGATTTTGTTGCGCATCGTCTTCTTCAGAATCGATCTGCCTTTATCCTTCGATTAGCCTTAATTGGCTAACTGGACTTTTTCCATATTGGTTTTTTCGTTTTTTGGCTGATTAGATCTAAGCCGATTGATTCTCACAATCGAATTTAAGCAAATTTCATATATTTACCTTGTCGATTACAGGTCAAATCGACTAGCACGCTCTGAACCAGGTGTTCGTCTAGTGTGGTGTTGTCAGAAACCCTACATTAAGTTTTTGACGTCAATTGGATGCTGATTAATTGTGCCTTTGTCCTGGCCTATCCACGTTGAGATATGGGATGCTTGTGTTGTGCTGCAGTGGATAGTATGCCTGGTTAGTACTTAGGAGTTAGGAGGTGTTAGGGTTCTGATACCACTTGTTAAGGATCGATGCACGGCAAAATAATTAGAGACAGATTTAACATGAAAAAACCATTGCGAAAAAACCACGAAAAACAATCCACTATAATGCTTCAAGATTACAAGTACAGGGGGTTGGCCTTATATAGCCAAAGAGTTCTAGTTGTAGAAGACTCGGACTAACAACCTATTTGGATAGAACCAAAAGATATGGTAGTTAGAGATATTATCTCCAACAAACCTCCCCCTTAACTCAAAATCTATTACAAAATTGTTTTCGAAAAAACCCTAAAGGGTAATTAAGCACGAAAAATACAAGTGCGTTAAATATCCAAAGGACTACCGAACGAGGAAGATTGGAACAGTCAATCCAAACACTTGTAATGCGAAAAAACCACCAAAGGTATGAAAAGACTGGAACAGTCTTATCCAAACGCTTCTCACGAAGCAAGATTAAGCAAATCACTAGTAAGTCGAGAGAAAGACTGGAACAGTCAATCCAACACAGCTATAACAAAGCAGACGAAGAATCTGGGTTTTCAATGATTCATAACCCCAGTAAAGTCAGAGTCTGCAATTGATCTCCTGCAACAAACGTTCAATCATCAAATGGCATAAGTCAAAACATCACTTGAGGTGCTGGGTAGATAGTGAAGAACACATAACATGTACTTTTGGAATGCTGCATCTGGAACATAAAATTCAGCAAACTGCCTACTGAAAATCCATAATATGGTTGAAACTGCTCCTGAAAAAAATGCCAAGATGAAGAGGAACTATCGTGCTATCAATGGAGTATATATTGCAGTAGACCCCTCATATAGAGCAAAGACAACAAAAAAGAACGTTGTAGTATCCATGCAGAAACAAACTCCTTCTTACACTTAATACTTCATCTGAAACTGACATTGAAGCAAAAATTTCACTAAAAAACTCCTTCTTGCACTTAATACTTCACGTGTCCGAATCCCAAATGAACGTTGCCAAAACTTTCATAATGGACAACGTATGAAATGGTGAATAAAACACCAAGATAATGGTGATGAAACACCAAGTTCCAATAAACGGTAATGAAACACAAAATACAGTTGTTTCCTCAACTGGCATTATTGTTTTTAATCTCCAAATAGACGATGAAACGTCAAAGAAACCGACAATAATACATCGAAGAAAATCTGCCCATGATTAATCATCAAGAATCTGCCAATGATAAATCGACGATGAAACGTCGAATAAAATCTTCAGTCATAAATTCCACCTTAATTGCATTGAAATCCACCAAAATATGTATAAAAGTATTAATTACAATGAATGAAATCCGCCAATAATATGAGCACAAAAATAATAGATATAATTTCCTCGTATCCACATGCACACTTTCTGGACTCTGGAGGCCGAAACCGAAGCCACGTGAGTCAGAAAGGATTCAATTCTCTTGTGAGATTTGTTTGAAATCCGATTGGCGGCTTGGTTCTCTCCTCAAGTTTCTGCACGTGAGTCCAACAGCCAAAAAGTGATGACAAGACTAGCAGTAGCAAGCAACTTCGCGACACAAACAAAGCCTTCACGGCAAGCAACAAGCCAAGTGCGGGCGAACTCCACCAGTGCGCGCGTACTACCGAAAACCAAGTGCTAATCACGGACGGAAGGTCTGCGTCCCCGAGGCCGAGCCGACGGCGGCGAAGTCAAGCAAGGCTTGCTTGAGGAGCGACGGCGCGGCGGCGGTGGTGGCCTGCATCGGCGCCGAGGCGACGCCGAGCGAGATGGACCAGCGCACGGAAGCCGAGGCGAGTGCCCGACCGGAGGACGCAATCAGCCGGAGCGGATGGCGGTGCGCACGGAGTAGGGCCGATCGGATGATGACAGGCGACGGTACCTGCGGCCGAAGGCGGAATGGCGCGCGGATCGTGGTCGGGCGGAAGCCGAGGCGGGCGACGGTCGCGACAACGTGGAAGACCTCGCAGACGGCGCAGATCGTTGGAAGATGAGCGGCCGGTGCGCGCAGCGGGCCGCTATGAGTCGGCGACGCCGCGGCCGGCGCCGCGAAGCCGAAGCGGTGGTGCCGGCGGATGTTTGGGCCGGCAGGTGCGGACTGAAGACCGAGGCGAGCTGAAGACGGAGTTGGCGGTGGTGGTCGGCGTGGGGGCCGCACAACGCGGAGGCGCGGACAGCGTGGTGCCGGAGTGGAGGTGCGACAACAAGGATCCGAGCGGCGGCTGTAGATCGAAAACAAAGATGCCGTGCGATGGCCGCCGAGGGCAGCAGATTGATGTGAACCTTTAGCTCTGATACCACTTGTTAGGGCTCTGATATCATTGGTTAGAGATCGATGCACGGCAAAATAATTAAAGATAAATTTAACGTCGAAAAACTCTTGCGGGAAAAAATCACGAGAAACAATCTATTATAATGCTTCAAGATTATAAATACAGGGGGTTAGTTTATATAGCCAAAAAAATCCTAATGATAGGAGACTCGGATTAACAATCTATTTAGATAAAATCAAAATAGTTAGAGATATTAAGTTATCTCCAGCAGCAGGCTTAATTCGCTCGTTGTTATATCTTCACTCATCGACATTTCTGCATAGCAGAAGGGTTTTCCCCGTCTGTTGCCGGTGAGAGTTCCACAATTACTTCAATCTAGCCTAAGACTCGAATGCAGGATTTTTTCTTGATATATTCTATGCAAGTTGACATCTCTGGTACAAATTTGAGTATCTTATCTCCTGCCATCTAATCTAACTTTAAAACCACTTTGCCGTGTGTCCCACGCTCTCAACTATAGCTCCCAGGCACTTTATCACAGAGGGGACCCCCATCCACTGTCCTTTTCTAGCCTTTTGCTATTTTAGGTTACATACCATGTTAGTTTTTTTAGCTAGAATCTAATAGCAGTAATTAGAGCTTGAGTGAAGAGCTCTTTTAGGGTACATTAAATTCAATATTGACCATTTATTATTTCGATCTAATAGATCATACTCCCTCTGTTCACAAATAGTTTTCTGTTTGGAATGCGTGCAGTCAAAATTTTAAAACTTTAACTATCGATATCTTTTTAAACATTTAGATTGGATGCATGAAAATCGTACATATAGATTCGTTTCGAAACGTACTTTTATAATATTATAATTTTATTGAATTTTTTAAATATATTATAATAGAAATTAGTGGTAAAAGTTAAGTTTTGTAGACCATGTCGATATCCAAAATGATAACTATTTGTGACTGGAGGGAGTATTAGCTAATATTTATTTATATTTCCTCAAAAGTTAGTAAATAAATATATAATTAGATCTAATTTCTACTATCGACCGTATACTACTGGTACTATAAATGCACTTTAAATTTTGTCGGAGTAAAATCTCAGGTGGGGGCGAGCCACATGTGGATGCACCGTGCTTCATCGGTCACCGCAGCGTCTTTTCTAGTTGTCTTCTAGCCTGCGTTTCCAGAACTGAAGGCGAGCAGCACATGGAGCAACAAACAAAACGTAAAGCCATGCTTAAATTGGTAAAGAACGAGCAGCACATGGTGCAACAATCAAAACGTAAAGCCATGCTTAAATTGGTAAAGAACGAGCAGCAACTATCATTGAGCTACCAAAACAAGCAAAGTCAAATCGGCGAAGATGAGGACATTTAATCGAGTCATGATGTCATGACCCATGCCTAGTATGGAAGAAGCTAACGTAATTGGCCAAATTCAACAGGCTTGGAGGGGCATGGGGTGGCCATATGAAGGATCGGGTAGTATACATGCGTCGAAATGCTACTACATAGTTAGAGCAAGGGAGCCCATGGCCCACCTTGGCCCTAACCAGTAATCACTCCTCAACCTTGACAGTAATAGACTTGCCTTCTCCCAATTTTCTTTATTTCTATAGTGAGGTCATCCAGCCCTACGTCCAACCAGTTACGGCCAACCAAGATGCTAGAACAAGGGAGAACTGAGTTGCTCAGATGGCAGAGGCATCGTCGTTGGTCACGCGTCTAGCCCGCCTGCGCTGGATTTCGAGTCGACGCGTGCTGACCAAGAATAAAAAGCAGATGGATGTTGATCAGGATATCCCAACTAAGGATACAACCACTGCCTCTTCTTCCTCTATGATCGCTACTTCGTCTCCGACCATCGCTATTTCGTCCGCTACTTCGTCTACGACGTCTGGAGGGCTTAATCCGGAAGCAAGTCCTTTCCATCCACCTTTGCTGGACCAGCACGTCAAGAACATCCACCGAGGACAGCCCACGTGTCGACTTTTGTAGTCGACAATAAATTTATGGGGTAGGCGCTAAATCTCAAACTCGATGGTCACACAAGACAAGTGATTATATAGGTTCAGTCTCTCGCGGAGGAGATAATACCCTAATCCTGTGTGCTGGAATTATGCTGATCTCTGGGATCTGAGGTTGCTCAAAGCGCAATATGCTCTGGGCGATATGAGGTGTGCTGTGCTCTATGGCTTGATTGCTCTAGGCTTGGATCATCCGATCCCTATGTTGTTGCCCGCCCTCTCCCTTGTATAGCGGGGGTGGGACGGCTTACAGAGTCCTGATCGGTTTTGAGATTCCGATCGGTTACAAGATTCTAGTCAGTTAATAGGATAGAGTTTACATCTTTATCTACCCTATTTAACGACTCGGATTACAACCGTATCTATCATATCTAAATATATGCTCAACTATCTATGAAAAGTACCCCCTTGCGCACGGCAGTGGGGCCTGACGCAGGGAATATCTTCTGGGCCTATCTCTCGGACGTCCTTGGGGCCGATCGCGAGGATACCCGGATTCTTATATTCCACAGTAGCCCCCGAGTGCTTCATGATCCGATCGCTAAGCTTCCGATTTCTGCTTGAGTTGCTGTCCTGGTCTTTTTGTTTGAACTTCCGACTGGTTCCTCCATTCGGTTGAGAGGCTTTTTCTCATAGCGAACGAATTATGAAGGACTCGAATATAGCTTTTAACTTTTTCTTCAAATGAGCATAATCTTCTATCGGCATGCCTCATCGCAAGCAAACCTTACGCACCTTTGCTCGTATTTTGAATGTAAATTGGATATTTTTACGCCCGAAATTTTAGTTCTCTTCGTGGATAATCACCGAACAGTCTTCGAGGTCGCCTTGATTTTCTGTGTCAACTTGTTTTGCTGAAAAACTCTTCGTCTTCTGAAGTTGCATTTATTCAAAACCTCTTCGCCCGATGCTTAATAACTTCAATTTCACCAAATCGGCTATAAAAGGCGCACTGTGGCTCTTAGGATGTATCCTTCGCTCTTTGCCTTTCACTTTCCTGTTTCAAACTTTTACCTACATCATGCCGCGGTGGTATCATCAAGCAAAGGTGCACCCCAGACTCGCTGAGCTCTGGGAGGATTTCGACCGAGCCGTGGACGAGCTGCTTGAGGAGAAGGCGGTGGAGCGCGACTGCGCGGCCGTCGACGCACTCCTTGAGATCTTCCCTGCCCTTACAGGGTTAGGGAAGCTCTTGTCGACGCGCTCAGCCAGGCGCACCATGGGGAAGTGTAGCTCTCCTGTAAATGTAATAGTTTCCTAGGCGTAATGCCTAAGGAACTTTTTGTATATAAAAAAGAAGTACCTTTTGTTCATGATGTTCTTGTCTGTCCTTTGATTATGGATTAGACCCGTTCTACGGCGTCTCAGAACTGGCATGTTACTTGATTTCGACGATGTCTGCGTCCATCTGGCTCGAGGCCAAACGATATCCATGTATGACGATTGCCGGATGTAACTTAGGCCCAACTTGGGGCGCATTGTGGCTCTTGGCCGATCGACACCCTTATTCGACTGCTGCAAGACATAGTTTTAGTTCGACTTGGGACGTATCAAGGTTCTCCTGGCTCATGGCCGAGTGATACTTGTACCCGACTGGTGTAGGGTACAGCTCAGGACGTTTTTATCCAAAGGTGTCCGTACTCGTTTAATACGACGCACAATTTTCACGACCCTCATGGGGCACACCCTTGGATCCATGCCTGCTTAGGCTCGACTCACGGTACATGATTCCGTCATGTGGCAATCACCTTGTGACCCAGCGTGGGGCGTACCGCGAGAAGATATGTTTTATCCACTTTGGAGATCGCCCACGTCCCGCTTAGAGCGGAAAGTGGAGTAAATGCCCCACCGCACGAAGCGACATGCCCCGATTTTACTCAGTCAAACTCTGTGAGTTGAAACGCAGGCCTACAAATCATTTATGGGGAATCCTGGAGAGACGCGACGCTTCGCAATCTTTTCTCCGCCGATTCGTCGAAGACCCAATTCTCCCCTTTTAAAAGGTTTAGGCTGTACAACGCCTCGACGGTTCATTCTCTCTTGTCGCGCTCTCTCCTTCTTTTCCTTGCCTTCCGATTTCTTTTCAAAGATGTCTTCTTCTTCCTCGCCGCCTCAGTAAGATTGGACGACTCGACGATGACGAAGAGAAGCCGCAGTCCATGGTGGAAGATGGGATCCTCCTTACTTGGTCTTGGTCTCTGCCGCCGGCCACGAGTCCGTCCCCCTCGCTCAAGAGGTAGACGCCTTTGAATCTTTCTTCCAGCGTGGTTGGGCCTTCCCGCTATGCTTTTCCTTCGTGGCCTCCTCTTTTCTACGAGATCGAATTGGTGAATCAATCCCAACTCAATCCTCGCAGATTTCTTCGCTCATCTTTGTGAGGCCTTCCTAGGCATTTGCCCTCATTTTGATCTCTTCCGTCATTTTTACCTCTTGAAACCTTACCCTCCAAGAGCGACCAAGGTCGCTGGGGCCGGATTCCAACCTTCGTGAAGGATCAAGAAAAATTACTCGCAATTCCTTCCAAAACCTCCAATAAGGGTTGGCATCATGAGTGGTTCCATCGCGCCAACCCCGATCCCGCCTTCCTTCCTTTGGCGGACGAGTCCTAAGGCATCCCTTTCTGGACATCCACCCCTAAATTTGTCGATATGGATCAGTTCATGACCTTCTCGCATCGATCGAAAAGTCAAGGAGAGTGGTCTCACAGGTGGGTCCGCCTCGCACTTCGCCGCCTGGCCGGATTCACCCCCGAGAGCGAGTTCACCTAGGATTCGTGACACGAGGGGAAATACGACCGACCCGGAGCGCCTCGATGAGCTTTGGGAGCAAATATTCGCCGGGCCGGCGAATTCTTCATCCCGAAGGCCGACGCTCCTCCGTAAGATGCCCAAGTCTTTATCGCCTCACACCCCTCCCGAGGTGAGCTAATTCGAGAGATTCTTATTTTCGCCTTGGGGTGTCTTTTAACTCTCGCCTTTCTTCACAGACCGCTTGCCTTCTTCAACATGCGCTTCTTCCAAGATGCCCACTGCTGGTGACTCCAAGCGAGAGCGAGCCTCTCCGCAGGAGATCCCGCCGCAAAAAGAGAAAAAGGGTCGCACCAAAGACCTGTGAAGCCCCGCCACCGGCCGGGCGGTCCCAAGATCCGACCCTTCTGGCGCGTTCCCGCTTCTTCGGCTTCTTCTTCGCATGAAGTCGGCCTCGCTAAGTCCATCGCCGGCACTCTGCCGCTCGAAGGAACCCCGGGCGCCGAGTGATTCTTTTTGGGAGCGGCTCTACCACTTAAGAAACCTTCGATAAAATGAAGAAGTCTCGACAGTTGGTTGTCCCGCCGATTTCTATTTGTTTTGTTCGATGGCTTGCTAACAATTCTTCTCGTAGGGATCCTTCGCTGAAGTTCCCTGGGACGCCGCTTCACGGCCCTCGCGTCGCCGAGACCTCGAGGTTGCTCCGGTCGTGGGATAGCACTCGGGATACCAAATACCTTCTCGCCCTCCGGTGCTGTCTCCTACCTCTCGCCGGTGACGGACCCCGCCACCAAGAGCCGATTTCGCTTGTCCCCGAGGTCGGAGATTCGCCGAGTCCCACCGTCCTCGCCGCCTCGGCACATAACGAGGCTGCATGGATTGATGAAGAGGAGGGCTTGAAGCTCCTTGACGACCCGGAGGAGGAGGAGAAAGAGAGGAATGATTTCTATTCCCACGCCGCGCTTGTGCACGCGGCCCGGTAAGCACTTTTCCACAATTGTCGCATTCTTGACTCGCTGCTCATCATGCGCTTATCTTTGTCGTGATAATTGAAGAAAATGGGGAGCGCTGAGCGGAAATCCGAGTACTTCCGTAAGATGCTCCCGAAACCGAACACGCCAAGAATACTTGGCCGACTTGAACGCTGCCCAAGGCCGATCAGGCGTCGAAGGCGATCCTCCGGCCCGAGGTCCAGCATCACGGAGAAGCAAATGCTTTGCGCCAGAGAAGCCGGACGCCATTGGCTCCCTTTGAGGTGGTTATTCTAGAACCCTTCACGCCCCACCGATCATACGGCTTCTTGATCCTCCTCTTTTCATGTCACCGAGATTCCGCTAGCAGGATTCAAGAGTAGCTCAAAGCCGCAGAAGACTTAGAGCTAAGGCGGAGAAGGAGCTTGAAGGTGACTTCTACAACTCTCGCATTACCTCGCCTTTGTTTGTCGCTTTCTAATGCCTTGTTCCGCAGATTATAAGTTCAAGACGCAGTACAAGACGTCGCCTTCAACGAAAAGGTTGAAGCCCTTGAGGCCTTTTGCACCGAGCTCCAGGATGCCTCCGAGTCGTCACGAGTTCGCTTCATCCCGGGGCGAGGCCACTCAAAGAAGAACCAGTCATCTCTACCGAGGGAAGCTCCTGGTGCTCAAGAATTTCTCAAGGAAATGGCGCCCAATGGTGCTAACTGTGCTTTGGCGATCACTAAGTCGCTTATCCCCGAGTGGATCTTGAGGTCATAAGGAAGGCTTCGCCGCAATGTAGATGAGGATCGAGCCACCGAGCTCGGGAGGAGGTCAAGGACACCTCTTCGCCTATTGTAGAGACTTTAGACCAGAAATTTCAAATGCATAAAAGTGTTTTTGCTCGACTCTTTGGGCCGCTTTGTTTGGGTAATTTCGACATATCACGCCCGAGTAGTCCAACCCCTGCACTGTGGCATGGTCTGTGATGCATGTCTCGAGTCTTGAAATCGAGGAGAGAAGAACCCTGACCCATAGGTATCGAAGAAATTACTTAAGAAATAACTTTGAATATCGATTCTTTCATTTCCAAAGGAACAATTTAATTTACAAAGTTTAGGCGAAAAAGCGACGTAGTCGCTCTATGTTCCAAGTGTTGCCGATCGCGCGGCCGCCTTCTCGCTGAGTTTGTAAGCCCTGTATGCGCCACCTGGCCGATGATGTAAGGGCCTTCCCAGCTTGGGGAGAGCTTATGCTCGCACTTCCGGTTCTTTCTCGAGGACTAGATCTCCTTTGAGAATGTGCGTTCCTCACTCGCGACCGTGATAGCGCTGTGAGGTCTTGGAGATACTTTGCGATCGAATCGCTAGGACGCCCCGGCCTCTTCCAAATACCAAGGTCTTCTACCCAGCTTTCTTCTGAGGCAATCTCTTCATAACTCCTGACCCGTGGGGACCCGAATTCTAACTCGGTAGGGAGGACTGCCTCGGAGCCATATACCAAGAAGAAAGGGGACTGCCCGGTTGCTTTGCTGGGGGTTGTTCGCAGCCCCCAAAGTACCGACGGCAATTCTTTCACCCACCGAGTGGCATACGGCTTTAGCCGATCGAAAATTCTTTCCTTCAGGCCCTATAATACCATGCCGTTGGCACGTTCGACTTGCCCATTACTTTGGGGCGCGAATCGATGCGGCAAATCTTTATGCCAAGTTCCTCCCATCAGTCTTGAAATATCCCGCCTCTGAATTGAGTGCCGTTATCCGTGATGATTCGGTTGGGTATACCGAATCTAACCACGATCTCGTGAAAGAATTCTTTGGCCTTTGCTGCCGTGATGGTGGCGACTGGCTTGGCCTCAATCTACTTGGTGAATTTGTCGATGGCTACGAAGAGATGAGTATAGCCTCCCTGAACCTTCTTCAAAGGTCCCACCATGTCGAGCCCCCATACCGCAAATGGTCACGTGATCGGGATGGTTTGTAATTCTTGTGATGGCTTGTTTATTTGCAGTGCGAAGAACTAACATCCTTCGCATGTCCGGACGACGACTGATCTCGTGATAAATGTCACCGTAAAACCCTTGGCGATAAGCTTTACCGACTAGGGTTGATGATACCGCGTGATTCCCACAAATTCCCGAGTGGATTTCTTTGAGCAGATTTCTCCCTTCTTGTTCTGATATACACCGTCGCAGTATGCGAGAGGAGCTTTTCCGATAGAGCTCTTTTCTCGATGACCACATAATTTTGCTTCGCGCATTATCCTTTCGGCCGTATACGATCCTCGGTAGCTTGTCCTTCATCAGGTAATCCAAGTATGGAGCCGTCCAACTGGGATAATGACCAAGACCTCCGCTTCTTCACTTTTCCCCGTCTGAGCATCCGCTGTTCTCGGTGCTAACTGTGGGCTTATGGATTTCTTCCACGAAAACTCCCACGGTACTGGACCGGCAGATCCCATATTCGCCAACTCGCCGGGTGCTCGTTGTCTCGCCGGAGCATGTGAACGAGCCCGTGCCAAAGTTGCTTTTTAGCTTATGCATTCTCCCGGCAATAGGCCGCCATGTTGTCTTCGATACATGACCATTCCTTTTGCACTTGGTTGACCACGAGTATTGAGTCTCCGCGAACCGCCAGCGCCGGATTCCGAGAGATATGGCAATACGGAGTCTCAGGAATGAGTGCCTCATACTCGGCGGCGTTGTTTGATGCGGAAAAATATTTGGAGGACATATCTCAACCTTTCCCGCTTGGCGATATGAGCACTATACCAGCCCTCGCGCCGCCGAGCATGAGGGAACCATCAAGTACATTGTCCAATACTCGAGTTCCTTGGTAGTCGCGGGTTCAAGCTCATTTACTCGGCCAAAGTCGGCGTAGCGCTTGAGATTTGACGGCAAAGATGAGGCCCGAATAGGATATTGAATGCCCCAAGCTCGACCGCCCACTTGGCAATTCTCCCAAAGGCTCCTCGTTGTGTAGTATATCCCCAATCGAGAAGGAGGTGACCACCGAAATGGCATGCTCTTGGAAATAATGCTTAAACTTATGTAGATGTAAGAAGTACGGATATAACAATTTCGTGACTTGTGGATATCAGATCTTGATTCACTCAGACCTCACTAACAAAGTAGATTGATGTTGGATCTTGTGCACGTGAGCGGCTCCTCCTCTCACGACGATTGCAAAGACCGACTACATGAGTCATTGCCGATGTAGCGAACAGAGGTTCTTCCGCATTGGCAGACCAAACCGGGGTGTCGTTAAGAAGGTCTTCGTGTCTTCAAATGCTTGTTAGCTCCTCGGCCCACGGAACTTGTCTTGCTTTTTGAGGAGTTTGAAAATGGCATTCCTCGATACCCATTCGAGATGAACTCACCGAGCGCCATACACCCCGTGAAGTTTCGGACGCCCTTTGGCAAGTCGGCGGTTTCATGTTTGATATGGAGTTGACTTTCTCCGGTTGGCTTCGATTCCTCACGAGATACAATAAACCCAAGCAGCTTTTCCCAAGATACCCAAAACACACTTCTCGATTTAACTTCATGCCGAAGGTCCTCGACTCTCGAATGTCTCTGCTAGGTCGGTGATAAGATCCTTCCTTTCCCGAAGTCTTCACCACGACGCCGCCCACGATGCCTCCACGCTATGCCCGAGCTAGGCGTGAAAACACCGCCACCAGATCACGCTGATAAGTCGCTACCAAGATTTTTCGTGTCGAATGCCATCGTGGTGTAGCAGAGGGCTCCGAAAGGCGTGATGAACGAGGTCTTGATATGATCTTCTGCCTTTAGGCGAATCTGATGGTAGCCTGAATAGGCATCGAGAAAGCTCAAAATTTCACACCCGGCGGTCGAGTCGACCACTTGATCGATTCGGGGCAGCCCAAAGGGATCCTTTGGACATGCCTTGTTAAGATCGGTATAATCAACGCACATGCGCCAAGTTTTATTTTTCTTTTGAACCAATACAGGATTCGCTAACCAATCAGGGTGATACACCTCTTTGATAAAACCCGCAGCCTAAAAGCTTGGTGATTTCGCTTGATGGCGCTCAATGATCCGAGCGAACCGCCGAAGCCTTTGTTTGATCGGTTTCGCCTTCTCGTCTATGTGCAAAGAGTGCTCGATCACCTCCCTTGGTACACTTGGCATATCGGATGGCTTCCAGGCGAAGATGTCCTTGTTGGCTTGGAGGAAGGTGACGAGCGCGCTTTCCTATTTGTCCTCGAGCCCTGTCCCGATCAAAGTCGTTTTAGATGTGCCTGACGGTCAAGAATGATTCTTTTGGTTCGCTCACCGCTTGATTCCCGAGGTGGCCCGCTTTTTGCTAGAACGCCTCCTTCATCTTGCAACGCGGCAGCCTCGCTTGATACTTTTCGCCTCAAGACGCTTCCCGCAACTCTACGAAGTTCATGATTTTCTGGCCGCATTGCGTAGGATTGCTTGATATCTCCACGACCGTGATAACTCCTCGAGGTCCCTGTGATTCTTCATTATTGAGTAAGTGTAGTGCGGCACGGCCATGAATCTGGCTAGGCCGGGCCTTCCCAAGATAGCATGGTACGCCGTTTCGAAATTGGCTACCTTGAAATTGATATATTCGGTCCGAAAATTATCCTTGGTGCCAAATATAATAGGCAAAGAAATCTGCCCGAGTGGGAACGAGGATGCCCCGGGGATCACTCCATGGAACGGCTGGGCGCTCGGCCTTAGCTTGGAGCGGGGAATGCTCATGTCGTCGAAAGTCCTGGCGAATAGGACGTTGAGTCCACTTCCACCATCGAACAAAACCCTCTTGAGCTTCACGCTGCGCACAACTGGGTCGAGCACCAGAGGAAACTTACCCGGATGTGGGACCCGGTTGTGGTGATCCCTACGATCAAAGGTGATCGACTTCGACCACTTCAACATCGGGGTTGCTTGGTTCCATCGCATTGATTTCCGAGCGATGCTTTGCTTCCGCTTGACTCAGATCCTGCTGAGCCTCGTGAGATGTAATTCACCTCCGCCGTTCCCGGAAATCTTCTTCGTCTGGAGGTCCTTCTTCTTTGTCGGAGCAGCTTTGCCCTTGGTCGAGTCGGTTGTCGGTGACTTTTGTGCGCAAAACGCTCAAAGTGAAGCGCTTTTTGGCGGTGTGCTTTCCTTAGGTGGAAAGGACAGATTGCTTCCATGACGGGTGTCAGAGTCGGTGCCTCCTCCGAACAGCTGGGTCGGTTGTGCTCGCCATCGCAACTAGCTCTTCGCCTTCCGCTTCTCGCCCTTGTGTTTTGAGGACTCGGCTTGTCGCTTTGTTCTTCTCAGGCGGCGATCTTCTTGACGCTCGACCTGTGGCATCCGAGGTCGTGGCGAGCGGCCGGCCAATGCGAACATTTTCTTCACGAAGGCCTGGGGCTTGCCGGACATCTTTTGATTAAATCAGATCACTTACCCTTTCTCGAAGGCCGCCACCACCACCGCCTGGGCTTTGCATTGTTTACTAGTTGCTTAAACATTCAATCCAAGAACATTTATCATTTGTTCGCTACCTTCGCAAACAAGCCACTAATTCGATTTAACTAAAATGCGATAACCTTAAAATAACATGTACTTGCTTTATGTACAGAAATAACATCAATTTGATCAATTTTGAGTTAGCCATATTAAGCCCTAATGACCGCACAACGTGAAAAATATCTCAAATAAACGCCGTAATAGCACGTAAACTAACTTTAAAATACTTTTAGGGCTATCCTCGCTAATATATGAAAAATGGTTAGATTCTTCCATAAGGTGTAGCCGCAATCGAGGAATTAAAATTTGATCGCAACCACGATCGCCTTGATTGTATTAGCTTTTCTACAAGTCATGAAATATCTTATATAAATGGAAAATAATGAAAGAAAAGCTCAGTACCATCCTATAACATTTACTCTACTATAATATGGAAAAATATTTCAATTACAACCAGTGTAGCATATGAAACTTATCGCTTCAAATGCCTTCGAAGATTAAGAATTGCACAAACTATAATGACTAAGCCTTTTCGGCAATCAGAAAAATATCTCGCCCTAATACAAAAGTAAAAGAAAAAATATCAGAGTTTAGTGTATATACTACCATATTCTGTAAAATTATTTTAATTAAAACTTGATTTGCATCTGAATCCTACTTAAGCAAAACCCTAATCAACAACATCGTTGAAATCTCTTGTATGGAGTTTTCATGAGTTTGTGTAGTGTGTAAGAAATAAAATAATTTCGAAGTTTACGTTAGAACAGATATCAGAGATTGTTTCTAAGCTATTCCGTGACTATTTCCCCTTTGCACAGGGTATTTCACAGGATGCCGGAAAGGCTTATATTACCATGAAAAAGATGCCACGAGTAGTGAATTCTGCCTGAAGAAGCTCAGAGCGATGGTAGCTAATCAACTTAAAATCTACTTCACAAGAATAGCTACCAGTACAACAAGGATAGCCACACACACAATCTTCTCCAACTATTTCACATTATCTAAAAGGCGGTCCATCTTGAACATCAAGATGTTCACCTCCGCCGAGCATAGGGTCCATCCTTCCATAGTAGGATGCTTCCTCCGGTGGTATCTGTGGTTGTTGCACGCCCACCGAGGTGTCCAATGTGTCCGCCACCGGAAATATTGGCACCCCCGAGCCTACGTGATGAGGTTAACATGCTTTTAGGCCGGTAAACAAATGAGATCTCCGCAAGGAACTACACAACCCAACTCGAAAAAGGGAGCAAACGAACTTCTCACTTACGGAGAAAAAGGGCATTTGTAGAACACCCTACCGTTATTTGCCTCGTGCCGAGTAGAACACATTAGCTTGCACATGGCAATTAGGACAATCGACTTGCCTTGCCATGGCAAGCGCACGCCCTCCGATTTTTGAGCTCGCCGCTTGAGACATGGTCTTTGGAGGCAAGGAATGGGATGAGGATGAGGATATGTGAATGGGTTGAGGAGGAGGATATGTGCAAGCGGAGCTGGTATGAAGACCTACTTATAGAGGCAAAGGCATACTTGCTGCCGATAGAGGCGCCACTGCATAGCTGTGTAATCGTCCGCATAAAGTGCTGCCTCGCTATTTTTCTACACGCCGCCAACCGACCAATTTCCACAACCGCCCGACGTACAATGCTCCCGCCGCCGCCACTTGTCCGACTCGCGCCTCACCCCCTTGGCCCTCGGCCGCGCTCGGCCGGCGCCTCGGCGCCACGCCCGCCCCTACTCCCGCTCGAATTGGGATGGAATCTCACGGCATTATTGGTACATGTCAAATCACCCATGTGAGAGCATCTAGGCCCCTATTCTTTTATTGTACTTATTGTCGGTTTTGGTGTTGATGATCAAGTAGCGCATGTACTTATTTCTCGTTCAGCGCCAAAGATCCTAAGTTGTAATTTCAACCGAAGCGACATCATGTACGCTGGATCGATATTTTCGGTCCGGCACAGAATTATCCTTACCGAAAGACACATGTGCGCCGGACCAACTTTTTGGGTCCGGCGTTAAGAATTCTTTTCAATCACATTTAACAAGTGTTCATCGGACAAATCTAAATTATTTCTTCTATTTTAGTCCGACATAAGTTATTTTCACTTCAAATATAATTCTGGTCTATATTAAAATGTCAAAAAAATTAAGTCTAATGCAGACCTGAATTCTATGTGTACGCCGGACCAACTTTTCCGGACCGGCGCAAACGTTGTTCGCTGGTACTGAGTTAGATCAGATCATGTGTACGCCGGACCAACTTTTTCGGTCCGATGCTAACGTAGCTTGCCTGCCTAAGTAAAATCATATGCACGACGGACCAAGTTTATTGGTCCAACGCAAATCTTCTTCATGCCAGTATAAACGTCTGATGTCTTCACCCTTACGACGGACTGCTTTTTCCGGTCCGGCGTGAATGGGTCTTTCTGAGTTCAACTATGCCTCTCAAAACTATGTACCTCGGACCAAAATTTCCTGGTCCGCGTGTGTGTAGTTTGATCGCGATTCACTGGCCGAAAATCTTACCAAAAGGTAGCTATTAACCTACACCATCTACCCTACCAACCCCAACTGCAAATGGCAGTGTAATCGTTATTTCGTCGAGTCTATATATAGATCGCCTGTGTTCACAAAAGAAATAGAGCTTTGCACATTCACATCTTTTGAACGTGCTAACGCCTCCCGCCGCCACCACTTGTCCGACTCGCGCCCCACCCCGGGCTCCTAGCCGCTGCTCCTCCCGCCGCCACACCGCCTCTAGTACCCCTACAGGAATCTCACGCGATTATTGGTAAATGTCAAATCACCCATGTGAGAGCATCTAGGCCCACCATTCATTTTATTATACTTATTGTAGGTTTCGTGTTGATGATCAAGAAGCGCATGTGCACGCCTATACTCCTCGCTAAAATACGCTTTGACCGGGTTCATTTCCATCAACCTTCTCGCAAAACTCAAGAGCACATTCTCTTCACACCAAGCTCATCCCGAATGTGTGTTTGGCAAATGTGTTCAATCTGCTCCAAGCCTCTACGAACTAGGGTCCCGTAAGCTCTTCAATCTTCTCTCTTTCTTGCTAAATCAAAGCCTAGTTGCAAATCATCTCTCAAGGTCCCGTTGTTCACTACTTAGGTCGTTCTTCAAATTCTTCCGCTTGGCATTGTCAAGAATCACCAGGCTTATCATCAAAGTCAGCTTTGTATTTCTGCTTGAGATAAAAAGTCTGAGTCAAGATGAGTTCTGATAATCCCGACGAAAGAGGGCTTTTCGAAAAAATTACTGATAAAATCAAAGGGAAAAAGAAAGCCAAAATGATAGATCCACCAAGCAATGTGATCCGTGGAGTAATAAAGAAAGTAACCTCTAAACCACCAAAAAGAGGGAAACAACCTATGCCACATGATTCCTTTTCTTCTTCGGATGACAAAGGACTATGAGTCAAAAGTGACATATCTTCCGATGAAGAAATAGAACTCCAGTTGAAACCGATATGATTTTTGGGCATGAGCTAAGTACATTGGGGGAAGAAACTAAGATCAAGTGAGATTGGTTCCGTAAAAGATTTGGTTTCCTTCGATAGCCCCCCCTTAAATGAGCAATTTATCACACCCTTTCAGAAAAACATATGCTTGGGGTACAAAAATAGGAAAATAAGAACGGCAAATCGTCACCGCCGCAAGCATCAATATGTGGACTGGAACCAGATTAACTCACCCTAATATCAAATAGAATTTTAGATTGTGTAAGGTCAACTCCTCGCCTTGCCGCACTAATGTCTTCTATTGGGCCACTTGGAATGAAAGGTAATATTGGAATTTTATGCATCTTTGTTAGTAAACAAGAACAGCAAAGATATTATGTTTACTATTGATGGAAAAAGAGAAAGGTGAGATCACCTCGCTTGAAGCTGCTATCGGTGCCTCAAGTTCTCTCGCTAAAAAAGACTAGGATTCATGATAGGATGTTTCCTGGAAATAGATGGAGGCAGATTGGCGACATGCCTAATTTACAAGTATCTGCTCACATCTACAGAGATATCCATGAGGCTGGGTTCAATGCTAATAGTGTTCATTGTTTGCGTGCTGAAGCCAAAGCTCTGCTCTTCATCCTTAGACACACGATTTACCCTAAGACTGGGTACAAAGAGGGAGTAACTCCATGCCTTGCTTGGTTGTTACATCTCATTCTGTCAAGACAACCGATTGATCTAATAGATTATATTTTGGGGGAAATGGAAGAAGTTATCTACAGAAAAATGGGCAGTCCTCTCCCTTTTGCCATGCAAATCACTCAGATGTTTTTGGCTCAAGGAATCATCTCCCAGCTTGAGAGGGATAAGGATTTTAATTGTCGACCGAAACAATACAAGATGCCCAAGCCAACAACTGATGTGGAAAGGCCAGCTACACTTACTACTCCTCCACTTCCAGCAATACATGAGCTAAGCGCTCAAGAAGATACTGAGAAAAATGCTAGTTCAGGCAGTGCTGGTGGAGCTCCAAGTTATAGCTATAATACTCAACAACAATTTTCTCCACCCTATACTCATACACCTACAGAAATATTAAGCCATGGCTCTGAGAGTTTGAGTCATCAGGTTTTTGGACAGCATGAAGGCACTGATATTCTTGTAAGCTCTGAATCTCACTGTGAAGATGAAGAAATTCACAAACTGCAAGAAGTAGCAGTTGCAGCAAGATTCATGGAAGTTCAAAGATTTCCACCAACAGTTCATGAACATGAAGCAGGTGGTTCTCGCCACATCAGGGACATATGCCAACCTTCGCTCAGAATCTTTCAAGATTCTCATCACTCTCATCACTCTGAGTTTGCTGAGCCTGAATTTTCACATGATTATGGTCATCAACCATCTTGGTGGGACTCACAGCCAGGTTGGTTCACATCTTTTGAGCAACAATATAATTCTGATCTAAGAAATGCTCAACAAAATTTTGAAGAAGAAAGGAGATTGGCTGCCCATAGACATAGTGAACAAATGGCAGCAATTCACCAGCAGCAAGAAATGATGCAAAAGCTCTATGAAGACCAAGCAAATCTCGCGGATGAAACTTATAAAAGGTTTGATATGATCAGAGGAAATCAGTGGGATCTGATGAGGAGGATAGGTGAAATCAAAACTGATCAGCTTGTGGTAAAAGACAGGCTATATGATCTAAATAAGAAGCAGAATGCCCAAAATGCCAAAATTGACAAATTTGCTCAAACTGTATACATGAACTTTGAAAAGACTGGCAGCTGTTTGGATTGGCAAGGAGATATGTTATATTATCTTCGGGACTATACTGAAGATGCTAGAAATAACTTGGTATCTAACCAGGAACAAATTGCACAGCTCTTATCGGATAAGGCTGATGAAACTCAAGAGCTAATCAGGAATGTCCAGCAAGACTTCAATGAACTCACGTTCAACCCTCAGCCTGGTGATCCTGATTATCCTAGTTGGCATGATCAAGCTATGGCTACTCCACTCTCTGACAAAGACCAAGAGCAATCATCATCTTCCCCTCCAAGAAGAAGCACAAGTTCCAGAATGGCAAGTATGCTGAAAAGGACTTTTTCTAAGCGCAAGAAGTGACCTTTCTGGAAATTGATGCCAAAGAGGGAGAAGAATTAGTGTCTAAGAAGTGATTAATATTCTTAGTGTTTTCTCTTTGTATAACCAGTTTATAATAAAATCTTATCTGCAGTCTTATTGATTCCGGGTTTTATTAAAATTACTTGGTTAAGCTTATCTGAATTTTCTAAGTGCCTTTTTTTATTACTTTATTTGTTTACATCCCAAAGCAAGCATTCAGGGGGAGTATGAAATATTCAAGCATTTCCTGTGTTATCGCACTAACTTTCAACTACAGGATAAGAATTAAGTAACCTTGCTAGCTCTCTAAGTATAAAACCTGAAATATTATCATCAATCACCAAAAAGAGGGAGATTGAGAGCATCTAGGCCCCCTATTCTTTTCAGGATACTTGTTGTAGTTTTTTGTGTTGATGATCAAGGCTAAGGCTATTAGTACGAGCTTACAAATGCATTTCCTGAAGAACAAGGGTAAGGCTATTATTTCGAGCTTTCACTTGGGAGTCGATTCAAGTCACATAGCTAAAATAGCCGTACTATTAAGAGGGATTATTCATAAGAAATGATCTCGGTTCGTATACAAAGTCTCTAAGATTACTTGGAGCCAAAACAGTCCTCTCTGAACCAAACTTCATTTTATTCAGGCGCTCAAAGATCCTAAGTTCAAAATTCAACCGAAAGCAGATTATAGTACGCGGACCGATATTTTCGGTCCGCGCCGAGAATTATCTTTACCGAAGGCATCTCATGTACGCTGTAATCGACTTTTCAGTCCGCGCTAAGAATCCTCTTTGATAAAATTGAACCGAGCATACACCGCTCACGCTTGACCAATTTGAACCCGCCTTATTTTCAAATCCGACGATAATACTACTTCTCGCAACCAACTTCTTTACTCCAAAGATAAGATTTATACACTCAATCTTAGCCAAGAATCTCCGCAGGCATAGAGGACCATTTTCTTGTGTACGCAAGACCAACATTTTTCGTCCGGCGCAAACATAACTCACTTCGTATAAAACCAGCCATTTTTCCTCGTGACGGGACCAACTTTTTGGTCCGACTAAACGTTGTTCGCTGGTGTTTAGGTTAGGTTAGATGTAAATATATCCGGATTACTTTGTTTAGTGTTTAGGTTAGGGTTAGATCTGCTTAGTTTTAAGGTTTATTTTTTAGTGTTTACTGTTAGGGTTAGGGTTGGATGTAAATATTTTCGTGGTTTCATTTCTATAGTGTTTAGGTTAGGTTAGATCTAATTAGTTTCATGGTTTTTTTAGTGTTCACGGTTAGGTTAGGTTAGATGTAAATATTTTCGCGGTTTATTTTATTTAGTGCTTACGTTAGGGTTAGATCTAATTAGTTTCATGCGTTTTTTGGTTAGTGCCTAGGTTAGGTTAGGTTAGATGTAAATATTTTTGTGGTTTATTTTGTTTAGTGGTCGTGGTTAGGGTTAGATCTAATTAGTTTCATGGTTTATTTTTTCAAAGGCCTAGGTCGTGGCTAGGTTAGATGTAAATATTTTCATGGTTTATTTTAGCTTACGATTTAGTTATTACATTGTGACATACTTTCCATCTCACCTATTTAGTTATATACATATATATTTTGTTATGAAATATTGTTATTCTTTGTTACAAGAGTCTCCGCTCAAGCATAACGGCATCATCGGCGTGATGCAGCCTTTTTCAGAGCGAATAGCCTACTCACGACCTTGTAGCCTTGCCAGCCGATTAGACAAGTCACATGCATCGCTTTGTCACCTTGTTAGGCCGACAGATAAGTCACATGCATCATCTTGTCACCTTGCCGCATTTTTCATGATGGGTGACACGTCATGCAGCCTTTTCACAGAGGATGCCAAGATCGCTGTCAGTAGTTGTGGAGCAACCCTCACCACCACTATAAAACCTACCGAGGGTAGACATCCAACACCGCCAAACAAGCAATACACATTAGCTGAATCTACACAAATTAGGGGCGATGTCGTTATACTCACGCCTCTTCGAAGCGTAAGTCATCCCGCCCGAGTACCGGATAATAGTAGCGTTGACGCCCGCTCACGAGTTGCTCGACCCAAATACGATCGCAACTTTCCGCCAAGATGATGCAATCTACACATGGAGAGACGACCGCCACGCCACTATCAGTGCCCGCCTCACGGTAAACTCATCGTGTCTATACAATACAGGTAACAATACCATTTCATGCATCGTTCTTTCTTTTCTCAGCACAAGGACCGGTGTTGCTTCTTCCAATGGATCGACGGCCCAGAACGATGTAACTACGAATTTGTCTACAACTGCCATGACGCCGACCCCGCTTCGCCCGAGAACTTCAACCGGTGGGAGAGGCCGCTAAGATACGTCCCGGTTCTGGAGCGACCAGAGTTCAGGGCCGGTGGGCAAGGGGCCAACCAATCGGTGAGTTCCATGCGAAAAACTCATGATTCACTCACAAAGTGGTAATTCTAAACCGCCATCGATACAGGAGTTCAAAAGAAAATTGCAAAATTGCTCGAGTCAAAGGAGAAACCTCCTCGGGGCCACCCAAAGCGCCGACTTTTATGAACACGGCCGCAGCGGTGGTTGATACCGCCACGATGAGCTAGAGGACCGAGATTCTACCGGTGCCCCTTGGCCGAGGATGAATGGTGCGGCTACTTCAACTGGTGGACCCGAGACGTACTCACCCACATCTCAAACTTCTTATATGGGATAACTGGGAGCAACCATCTCCGTGGTGCTACTACCGCCATGAAAAGCCAGACCCCGAGTACGCCTACGGTGTTATTCAACGACCAAAATGGGAATACTGCATTGATTGCAGGGCGCGCTTCCCATTGTACAAGGATAAGCCCAACACACAGCTCCTGCACCATATAGTGGAGTGCGAGCCAAAACAAAGCAGGCGTCTTGGTAACTCTCTGCCAACGGCCAACGCAACAGAGGTGCAAGAGGGTACCTCCTCTCGGAGAGGAATGGACAAGGAGAAGCAGCCAGCCGAGGTCCGCACCACGCAACAAATCCTTGACGCTACTACGCAGACTCATCCGGGAACCCGTGGTATTAACATAGGGGACACCGAATCGAAATGACCAAAAATTATGTCTTACACACCGAGACGACGCATAGGCCACCCATTCGCGACAAATTGGGAGCACCGCGAACCCCATGGCGTTCTTTCATAGTAGGGGTTGAGCGATGTCCGAGAACAAATCTCAAAATTTACACGGCCGTAATATGCGTAAAATGGGACATCATTCGCTATACCTGATAGGCGAAACGATCATCCTGCTCCACCATGACAAACAATGTTTTCGTTAGTTAGTTCGTCAGGCAATTTCGTCACTGTTGTAATGCCCTTGTAATACAATCTAATCTATTGCTTATTTTATCATCTGAACTTTCGATGCATGTGCCCTCATGTATGTTCAACAAATAATTTAAGTGCTTGCATTTAACTATTCATAACATCAGTTGTCGTCGACTATAATAATTATGGGTTATTGCACTAGTGGAAATTACATGCAAAGCAAGGTGTAAATTTATTCACATGCAATAACGCGATTTGTTCACATGCAATAACGCGATTTTGTCCACATGCAGTAATGCACGAGGCTAAGAATTGTTCGCATGCAAAAATGCGATTTTGTCCACATGAAATAACGCATAAGGCTAGTTACGAATTGTTCACATGCAATAACAAGGAAGGCTACGAATTGTCCACATGCAATAACGCGATTTCGCAAATTAATTAGTACCGTTATACTAATTATAATTTTACTAAGACTCTCATAATATGGTAGTGCATATATCAAAGATCAAATGTAGTCCACTGTTCATAAAAATTTGCTGGAATTTTTTCAAAATATTTTCAATTCCTGCGAACGGAATTCGCAGATTAATGAAAAAAATAAAACTAGGACACAAACGATGTTGAACAATTGTAAACTTTTTTTGTGGAGGTTTTTGACAAATAAATTATATTACCATAAAAATCTCAGAATATTATAAGATCTGAGGAATTTTTTAAAATTCAAACATTACAACTGTCCTGATAAAACGCTGACTGGCAGGTTTGAACCGAATGAAAAATGAAACAAACCACGTTAGAAAATTTTGAAATTTTTTTACATGGTTATCATGCATCACTAATGTTCCCATAAAATTTTCAGTTGACTATCAAGCTTTATAATTTTTGGAAAATTCATACAGTGCTACTATCCTGATAAAAGCCACATCGGACAGTAGCACTGTCTGAATTTCTAAACATTGATAAAGCTTGATCATCATATGAAAATTTTATGGGAACATTATTGATTCATAATAACCATGGAAAAAAATTTCAAAATTTTCTAACGTGGTTTGTTTCATTTTTCGATCGGTTCAAACTTGTCGGTCAGCGTTTTATCGGGATAGTTGTAATGTTTGAATTTTTAAAAATTCCTCACATCTTATAATAATCTGAAATTGTTATGAGAATATCATTGATTTCTCAATAACCTCCACAAAAAATTTCAAAATTTGTTGACATTGTTTGTGTCCTACTTTTATTTGTTTACCGTGGTGGACTGCATACCCGAAATTTGAAATTCGGTATGGGGGCCCACCCCATACCCAAATTAACTGAATTTAATTTCGGTATGGGGTGGGCCCCATACCCGGAATTTGATTTTCCGCTTAAAGTTTAGCCGAATTTGAAATTCGTAAGCAAAACCGAATTTTCAGGTTTCGGGTAACACTAGGTTTTTCGTAAATACGCGAACATGTTGTACCGATTTTTAATTACGGACCGATTCTTGTACTGTATTCCAAAATTTCGGTTGTACTTGTATTGGACGATACTAGACAACTGGCTCCCTACGTTCTATCGATGTACTTGTATGCCTACGTTCTATCGATGTACTTGTATGTTGTAATTCGTGTCATTATATGGCTAAATCACATTGGGCTATCCATTTGAGGCCGGGCAAGCAACAAAAATGACCTGATTAGACCCACATATAATCATGATCACAAAGAACCTCTAGCAATTAGTGGTGCATTCAAAGCTGGGGGTACATTGCATTTGTACCACTATGCACAAGTGTTTCTTCCGCTCAGCTTGCCAATCTGGGCACCCTCGCCTCCTCCACCTATGTTGCACTACAAGAATCAGGGAAAATTGTGGGCTAAAACCCACGAATTTAATTTAAATTGTGAGCAAACCGTCAATTTAGTTCACGAATTTAACTCGACGAAATTAATTAATTAAATTCGTGGGTTTCTTCCAAGCCCACGAATTTAATTGGGAATTGAAGTTAAATTCGTGGGTTTATTAAACCCACGAATTTAATCAGATTAAATTCGTGGGTTTATTAAACCCACGAATTTAATGATTAAATTGTACAAATAACCCACGCGAATTTATCAGATTAAATTCGTGAGTTTAGTAAACCCACGATTTAACAATTAAATTCGTGGGTTTAATAAACCCACGAATTTAATCATCATTTTTACAAAAAAATGTATATATATATATCCATATGTATCGCACTCAATACATATAACAACTAAAGAAGAAAAGAAAAGGCAAAAGAAAATTGAAACTAAAAATTGCTAAGCGAAGAATAAATAAGAAGGATCATCTATTTTGTTCAAATCGATCGTAAACACTAACACAAAAGACAACTCCACAATGAAGTTCAAGCGAACGAAAAATTAACAAACGAGACACCAAACCTATTACCAGTAGAAAAAATATCAAACCAACCTATTAACTCTTCAAACCGCTTAAAACTAAGTCTCCGAATGTACAAAATTTCGCATGACCTCTTGTAAATAGGACATCCACTCACAGACAAAAAACATTTGCGCTATAATATATATATCAATCTCTCAAACCGTATGAGACATTCTAGCGCATCCTTAGATAATCCAATCACACATCCAACGGCAATTTGTAAACTACGCAATGACATACAACACATTACAACCGCAATAGATACAATCCACATTCCATTAAAATAAGTCCATCACAATAAGTCGATCACAACGATCCATCACAACAAGTTATAAAGTACAACAGCTTATACACCAATCGAGCTCACAATGGAATTCATGCCTCGGGTTGTTGGAGTTAGGGCGCTACCACCAGGGTCGGCGCGCACGTTTGAAGATGTCTTCTATGGTGTCGCTTAGTACGCGGCCGGAGGGCGTGACCTAGAAACCCGCAAGTTCAAGGTTAACTTAGGTTGTGCTACAAATAACATTATGCCGATTCACATGAATATCAATATGAGAATATCAATAGTACTATTCAACCAAGACACAATATGAGAATATCAATATGACAGTCAAGCTAAACAAGAATAGATACTATATATAAGAACTACACGCATTTAACTAGTCAAGATATGCTGCAATAATCATATGAACATCAATCTCATATTCAATGAAGCATCAAAGTAATACTCAGAGTATTAACATAAGGCCAAGATTACAACTAAAATTATTTAATTCAACTTCCAAAGACCCCAATTGCATCACTGAGTATTCAAAAGATAACAAACAGTGAAAATAGTTCAAAGAAGCAATTAAGAGTTTTGGTAGTCATTTTAAGAGTTCAATATACAAAGTACAAATGTAAAGCAATCTACAAGGATAAACAATCAGATTGTACATGGGCAAACAACACATTCTACAAGGATGCCATATAAAACATTTAAAACATAAGTTCACAATTGAACAAGTTGTCTTAAGATAACTTTTCAATTCCAAGAAGTCAACACAATGTAAGGTTCGAAATCAAAAAGTTATTGATAGAAAGAAAAAAATCAAATAGCACGTAATAATTCGGTCAACCATCACTTATCTACAGGAGCACAGCAATGAACTTTCATAAGCACACAAGTAAACCTTTTGAAGTATGAACATTGAGATGATTTGTGCAAGGTTTAAGAAAGAGTTGCCTAAATGTCCTAAAATCGACTAAGTTATGCATTTCAACAAAAATTATCACTTTTGCAACAGACACTCGATTGATATATACTAAAAGAATGAACTAGATTTCCTACTAAGTATATGTCCATCCACACATGTAATCTCATATTCAATGAAGCATATGTAATCTCATAATCAAAGAATGAACTAAAGTTCCTATGGAAGCATATGTAATCTCATATTCAATGAAGCATATGTAATCTCACATGTATTCTCATATTCAAAGAATGAACTAAATTTCCTACTAAGCATATGTAATCTCAACTAAATTGCAACTAATGTTCCTAAACTTGAGCAAGAGAAAGGAAGGATGGGGCGGTAGCTCACCAAGTCATCAAACCCACAACAAAGTTCAAGCGAACGAAAAATTAACAAACGAGACACCAAACCTACTACCTCTACTAAAAGACCAAACCAACCTTTAACTCTTTAAAACCGCTTAAAACCAAGTCATTGAAATGTTCAAAATTTCGCATGACCTCTCTAGTAAATAGGACATCCACTCACAGACAAAAAGCATTTGCAGCTATAATATATATATCAATCTCTCAAACCGTAAAGAGACATTTTAGCAGATCCTTAGATAATCAATCACACATCCAAAACGGCAATTTGTAAACTACGACGCAATGACCACCACCACCGCCACAACAAGTGAAGATGTCTTCTATGATGTCGCCGTTAGTACGTACGGAGGGCGTGACCTGTAAACCTGTAAGTTCAAGAATTGACAAACTTAGCTCGTGGTCGCAAACTTAGAATGTTTTCGACATCCATACCGTGCAGCCGCCCGAGGTGGCCGCAGGCCCACGGGTTGAAGTACATAGGCATTCCTTGGCTTGGCATAGGTGGTGGGTACATGTAGAATGTGTTTGGAGGTCGGGAGCCCCGTAAGGCATAGACAGTACATTATGCCACATATAAATCATTCATTCAAATTTTGAATAACGAATTGAACCGATCCATCTTTACCTGTGGTGCCTCTCCGTAGAAGGTGGTCAGATCCAGGATCATAGTCTGTGATATGAAGTATACATAATAGAGTTTTTTGAAAATAAAGAATGCATGAGAATATCATATAACCTGAGGTGCATCTCCTAAGGGTGGTGCCTGCATCCCAGTAGGGTTTATGAAGGACGCCGGGGGAGGCTGAGCACCCTGTGATGCTTCTCCTTGTGGTGGTGGCTGCATGTGCGGAGAAAACATGTAGAAGGGAGGTGGCTGGGAGCCCTATGACATGATAGTCCAGTTTGTGAATTCGTGATTTTACGAGCTAAGCGAATTAAAGAGTAATGAACTCAAGTATCTTTACCATGAATAGAGGGCTAAACACTGCACGTTAGGTCCAAGAGATTGTGATAGTTGTCTGATATAGATTGTTTGTTAGATTTTAATCACGAATGTAAACTTGAGCGCTTTGTTCAAAATTGAGATTGTACCGCAGATACATTTTCATGTATTCTCGAGTCTTCTCGCCTGCGAGCTTCTCTCGTGCTTGACGAGACTTCTTCGCGCCGACGACTCCTCCTCTCTCGCTTCACGAGCCTCCTCGCGCTTGTGCTTCCTTCGGCGGACCTCGACGAGCGAGCACTCCGTGAGGAAACGGAGCCTCGTGGAGGACGATCGCAGTCCACAACTCCATCCCCATGGCCCACCTACAAACGATATATACCAAATGTGACCATGCAACATTTTTTTCGTTAGTAGAGCGAACACAAATAAAATCAGTTTTATTAACGAACCTCCCATGCTTTAGGCCCTCCAGCGTGGTACAACGCTTCCACATCGACGGTCGGCGCCTCCAATCAACCTCCGCCCATGACGTTGTGTCATTTGTTCCGATATATGATGCCCGAAAAAGCATTTTGGTGCTCCTGGATGTAAATTTGCACAAAACATATTGTGTCATTTATACTTACCATCCTCTCACTAGCCCTGGCTGCCGCACAACACATCCGGTTCTCGTGGATCCTCGCTTGGTGCCCCGGATGTAACTTCCACAAAAGTGGGAGTACTCCCACTTTCACCTCCTACGATGCAAAGTTATAAACATAGTGACAAATTCACTAACAATTATAATACCGATATTTACCATGCTGTTTCTAGGCCAATGTGTCCGCTCTGCGTACGCACTTGTGCTTCCCCAATCTACTTCTTCTGTTCCTCGATTTCTATTTGATATTCCTTGAAAATCCTCCACCCCCAAGACTGCACATCCACCTCCAAGCCTCATGTCCTTCATTATCCAATCGACCAGCTCGAGATACTCTTGTTCCAGTGTATCCTCCGCGCCCGGTCCTCTTCTCATGTTCACCTTCTTCACCCTCTTGTAAAATTGATGATAGCTTGAATGCTGCATTGTCGAACGAATCTCCGACAACCTTTGTGCCGCCTTATTAAAGACGCTTTTGGCCTTCTTCAAGCGCTGTAATCGTCTTCGCTTCTCAAGCCGAACATCTCCCGCATATAATCACACATCACAAATTGTACTTACATTTAAAGCAATACTCAAATAGAGTAAATACATAACGAACTCACCCAAAAGCCACCCCACATCGCGCCTCGACATGTTTGGTTGTCTTCGCTGCTTCCACGTTCTCCTTCAACGCCCAAGGCTTCCAGCCAGGTCGCGAATCTATCCTCGCCGACTCAACCATGCCAGTAGTAGTACCGCCAAGGGCTCCCAAAGACGGCGTTAACCTTTGTAATGTGGCCCGTCCCACCCAACCCCGCTCTTTCCAAGGCCTACAACAAAATACAAGACAAAGATGCATCAAAACAATAAGTTGTCACTTAGCTAATGCTAAAAGAGAAGATATAATCACACTCGCTTCCGTGTACCTCTATCAACCTCCTATCGCCGGGTTGCATCTTGATGAACGAGACGGTTTTACTAAACCCAAATGAAAAAATAATTAGTTCATAGACATTACAATGTAAATATGGAGATTAAATGATAATCCAATACAACACATATACCGATGGTACCCAAGAAGACCCACCTCTTCAATCGCTCTAAGGCCGCCTCCAACTCTGCTGCCGCCGCGCTCTCGGCTCTGATCAGATTCGCATCCCACCGCCACCACCCCCAACGACTTCCTCGCCGTCCGCCGCCATGTCGCCATGCTCACATCCCAACCGCCTCCTCCGCAACCCCTACCGCCTCATCCTCCCGTGGTCGCTCCGCTCGCCGCTCGTGCCTACCATCAAGCACCTCTGAGCTGCCTCGCGCCGTCTAATCTGCACGCCGCCAAAGAATATGGCACTGCCGGCCGCCGAGTCCCCGACCATCGTAACCCTTGCTCCTCGACCTTCGGGGACGCACCACCGAACTTGCCTTTAAACTTGTCAAACTGATGCCTGAACATACTCATCTGTTCAAATTTGACAAGAGTTAGTATACAGGTTTACAAATAATTTTCAATAACTTGCAAAAAAGAATGAGACAACTATAACATGTAAAAATGAAGAAGACAACAATGACTTGTAGAAATGAACGAGGCAACAATAATCTTACAAAATATACATATCAAAAGTCGCTTCGCCGTAATCGCTTTCGCGACTCAGATTTCATTGAGACGTGCTTGAAGACGCAATCCCATCGACTTTTGAGGGCGTTTCCGTGACGGGCCGGGTTCATCTCATATTACGCCCGTGGCATCGGTAGGTAATTGATCGAGTCCTACCCGCTTGAGACAAGGAAAGAATCCCCATAGCTTCTTCTTGATACACATCACCCACATCATCCTCTACGCATTTTGCCACATACGAAACATCCCCGTGAGGATATACTTGTGGTTAACTTTAAATACAACCCACCAAGCCTTCAAGCTACGGTGAGGATAGCCTGTAGTACACTGCCAACCCGATGTGCAAGCACAATGTTATTGATATGGCCCTCAAGCCGCGAATCGCTTCACCTCCACCATCCCAAAGTCATCGACACGCAGCCGCTGTGTGGATTGAACCAATGGCAATAAAAACACAACCTTCAGCTTTTGCCACCCCAAAGGTATACTCAATTATGTTTTGTACAACACCGTAGTAGTCTAATATATCGCCACTGAATCGGATGACGCTGTGACTACTCCATTGCTTGAAGTGGCCGCAAGTGGACGGCTAGCTTCTAATTTCACTGCTCAAACGGAACCCGCTCACATCACAAATGACTATAGCTCCTTGCCGCCACATCACCATGTGAGAGCCAGCCGGAGATCCTCGTGACTCGAGGCATCACGCATACACTATATAGCAACATTCATCATCGTTAGTCTAATATTAAGTTATTACAACAATTCATTTTAGAAAAATGAATAAATAGTCAAATTACATGTCGACTTAACCATTGCACTAAGCTTGGGCCGCCTTTCAACCCATCACGACGTAGGTTATCCAATTGCTTAGTTGTGGGTTGTCGAGTTGACTTCCAATTTTCTTTGTCAAATACTCGGCCATTTATTCTCCGGTTAAAAGGACACTACATCAAATGTTGAAAACATAATTCGAAAAGTCACTTACTCAAAATATTTTTCAACTTCTACCATGTTAGTGAACATGTAAAGCATGGCCATGTTCCACTCCTCATACTCAACATGGTGTGCAGTACGACCCAACAGTTGACCTTGCATTGAAAAAGCTTAAGTTCGCTCAACGGTTCTTCTTCCGCAGCATGGTACCGATTCTTACGGACATTCACGTTGTGCTTGAGTGCAAATACTTTGTTGAGAAGTTTGTGATCTCTTTACTTGCATAAGCCTCGCGATACACCCTCTACCCTAGCCTTGTTGCGCATCAGTAGCTCTAAGCTTTTTCAAATCCCTTTCCCGACTATACATCCATCCGAATCACAAGCAGACCTCCAACCTTCGCTTCCCAAGGTAGATGCACCAGCAGATGTTGCATCACATTCATAAAACCAGTGGGAAAGTTTTTCCAACTTGCATACAAGCAATGGAATTCTTCTAACTTCTGATCAACGCCTTAGAGATTTCTTACCGCATATCCGCTATAGAAGTAATCGAGCTCGCTAACATCCTCCATAACTCATTATCAAAATAGTCACAAAACATTACTGAACAAGTCTTTCCATGATAATATGGTAATCATGACTCTTAGCTCGTTTAGCTTAATGCATGTCGACATTCACGCCTGCTTTATGTTAGATGCATAGCGATCAGAAACTTTAGAGTTTTCAACCACCTCAAAATCTGCTTACGGTCTTCCGCTTCACACAAGATGGAGCTCGGGCCGACTCTCATTTCCATTTAAACCAACTTTAACCTCGAGCCACGGCCTAGCACAATGATCACCCATGTCTTTCCTAGCACTCACATTATCCTTTGTTTTGTCGGTTACATCAAACACCATGCTTATGATGCTTTCGCCACATTGCGCCTTGGTGCATCAAATCTATGTTATGCGGCAGTAATCAAAGCTTTGTAAGGTAGCTCCCAAAGAAAAGAAATATGAGTCCAGCTTGTGCTCCTTTCCATAGCCAATGAAACCCACTCAGTAGATCGCATGTCGACTATGCCATTCAGCTTATCTCTCTCCCGTGAGTCGCCTGGCGGCCCTTTTTAACTTTCTCTGTCTTTTCAAATGCTTTGGCTGCCGCTAAAAGGGTGCTCACCGAAGCTATCGCCGATGGCAATCAAGAATGTGATCTTTTACCGCGCGCGTGAGCCTCGAATGCATCGTAGTCACCATACAAATTGGACAACACAGCGACCATGAACACACCACCGCCCAAATGCCATATGCCAACAAATCATGGACCGACCACAGTATGCGGCTCGTAAGGTAAATTCTCTACCACCAACGCTGTCGATGCCTTTTCCTCGCCACAACTTCTTCAAACTCATCAATTAAGGGCCGCATGAACACATTGAGATCTTTCCTCGATGCTTAGGACTGGAATGACAAGAGCAAGGAATATGAACCCTCTTTCAAGCAAATCTCGTGGAAGATTGTATGGCATGATGAAGACCGCCAACAAGAGTAGGGATAGCGCTTGTGCCGAAGGTGTGAAACCGTCCGTGGACAAACCAAGACGGACACTCCTAGGGCCGCTTGCAAATGCAGGATCGAATCGGTCCAATGCCCGCCATGCCTCGCCATCGACGGATGCACCATCATATCCGGTCTTGGTCCTCACGCTTACCTTCTTTGTGCCACCGCATATGTTTCATTGCTTTTTTGTCATGTACGCCGCTTAAGCCTATCCGTGATCGGCATGTACCGGTCGCTTAGTCGCGACCTTTGTAGTCACCGATACCCTTCCTCATCTACCACCTCAACGAATCTGCACTTACCGCAATGCATACAATGGGTATCCTTGTCATGATCCTTCCGCAACAAAGATGCAATTATTCTCGCACAAATCAATCTTCCGTAATTCATCCCGAGGCCGCCATCAACTTTTTCGATTGGTACAAACTTTGGCATCTTGTGGTTAGGCGAAGGACATCATTCATTAGTTCAAGCAAAGCGCTGAAGCATTTGTTCGAAAAGTTGAACTTCGACTTCATCGACATAAGCCGTAAACCGCCGCAGACGGTCACATTGGTCAAGTCATGCGCACTTCGCCGAGGCGCCAAGTAGCCTATAGAATTCCTTAACCTCCTCCGCCAGACCCTCCCGAGTTAAATTCACCCCTCGCCAAGATCATCCAAAGATCTCTTCCATCCGGTCGTGATCCTCCACATGGTCCAAAGATCTCTTCCATCTCAATGGCTCGCCTGCGCCTCTCCATGACGGTGCCACACCAAATAGTTAGGCATGAACCCGCTTTTGCAAATGTGATATCGCACTATATCCTTGCTGAGTAGCCGTTATTCTCGCAGAGGGTACACGGCAATACACATATTCAGCCCTCCAAATAATGCTTGCTTCAAGAAAGCATCCTTGATCTCGCCCCTCATTCCCTTGAGTGCCCCCATCACTCCTCCATCCGTCATACATCGCCTTCGATCGTCACCCATTATCAAAGCTAAACAAATGAAACAATGTCAACGCATTTGATCGCGGGCTTAGGTGACAAAGACAACCCTATTAGGAAAGATGTGTTCTAAACCCACCCAAGAATGGAGGTTATTGCATGCGACTGTGACGCGGCGCTACGAACCGAATGAAATGGCAAAGATACCTCATTGTTCTCCAAACGCACGGATGTCAGCAGCGCCGAGAACAACAGGTTATGTGGCCAAATCACGCTCGACGCTCACACGCCACAGTGCCCTATGCAACAACCAACATTCTCGCCGTCCAAAATACGCCGACAATTCCAAAACCGCGACCTCACAAGCAAATATGAGATGCGCCGTCTCGAACGGGTGACGCCTATGCTCTCATCGCTCGACACAAACCCTAAACTCTAACGCTATATAAAACGGCAGCGAAAATAAAAATATATATATCATATGCAATGAATATAAAATGATATGAAATAACTTTAAACGAATATAAAAGAGACAAATATACCTTCTCCAACGCCGGTAAGGCCGCGGAGGGTCCGGGAGGGCGGGTGGCGCCACGACGGCGCGGCGGCGCCGGCGATGGCGCGGGCGGTGGCGCGGCGGGCGGACAGCGGCGGGTGGGGCGCCGGCCACGGGCAAAGCGGGCGGCATCTGGGCCGACCGAGCGGCGCGGCACGGCACGGCAGAGCGCTGGGGAGGCGGCGCCAGCGGGCAATGGGCGACGGGCTGGTGGCTTGCCGGCGGGCGGCAGATCAGGCGGCGGGCGGCCGGCCGGCGAGGGCAGCGCGGCGGGCGCGCGGGCCGGGCAGCCGGCCGTGGCGGCGGTGGCGCGGGGGCAGATGATCGGTAGCGGGCGACGGCGCTGGTGGTCGCCGGCCGGGCGGCACCGCGGGCGGCGGGCGGCGGACGGGGCGGGCGCAGGCGCACCTGGCAGCGCCGGCGGGGCGGCTGGTACAGGCGGCGGCAGGCGGGCCGCCGGGCGCCGGCGCGGGAGGGCGTGCGGCTGGCGGCGGGCGGCGGGCGAGCAGGGCGGGCGGGTCGGCGCAGATGGCCCACCGGCGCGAGGGGCGCGCGCGGGCGATCGACTGGCGGGCGGCGCTGGCGAAGGCCGCCGGGCGGGTCTCGTGTGGCCGAGCGCCGGCGCAGCGGAGGCCGGCGGGCGGTGGCTCGCGCCGGAGCGGGTGGTGCGCAGGAAGGCGCGGCGGGCGGGCGGGCGGGACGGGCGCTGGGGATCGGCGGCCGCGGCGCAGCCGTGGGCGGGCGGGCGGGCGCGGCGCAAGGCGTGCGCGTGGGCGGGGAGAGGCACGCGGCCGCAAGGCGGTCCCAGAGGGTTTTTGGCCCGAGTTAAATTCGTGGGAAGGCTGCCCACGAATTGAAAAATTTAAATTGCTGTAATTGGTGGCTCACGAATTTAAATTTTTAAATTGTGGTAATTTTGGCCCACGAATTTAAATGTTGCACTGCGGTAATTCTCAAGCACTTAATTTAAATGATTAAATACGTGGGTGTTATTTGAGCTCACGAATTTAAATAAATAAATTGTGGTTTAATTTTGCCCACGAATTTAATTAAAAACGTGGGTTTTATACAAACCTAGAATTTAAATAAATAAATTCGTGTGTTTTTTTTGGGCCCACGAATTTAAAAACCCCGAATTTTTCTCTGCTTTCTGTAGTGTTGAACTATGTCAACTTTAGAAGTATCTCAATAGTATAAAATAATTTTATCTCGATAGTATCACCTGGAAATGCAAAAGCAATTTTATCAAGTACCAGAGGCATCAATAAACATATAGCGCTATAAACTGCAAGACCTAATGTTGAATGAGGTAGAATGCAACATATATATAAACCTGATTCCTCGGCTCCTCCCAGACCCTTCGCATCCCTGGCTGCTTCCCTTTGCCTCCTGCCTCTCGCCCACCTCCGACCGCCTTCCTCCGTATGCCTGTCTACTCCGCTGAATTGGAATGAGATAGAAGAGCGCTGGTGTTTGGGCCTGATATTCTTAAGGAAGTCAAGAGCAAATTGCTATGATCCGAAAAAGTTGAAAGTGGCTCAATCGAGAAAAAGTGTTATGTTGATAATGGTCGCGAGAGTTGAGCTTTTGTAAGTTCAAGCTCTATTGGTTTTGGTGATTGGTTTAATATTAATGTTTAATCATTATTTAATGACAAATCTAATTATTATGAGACTAACATGTTCTATTAAGTCTTATTCTTATTAGTCTCATACTGGATGGAAAATGAAAACCTAAGGTATGCACTCGATTCATTCTATTATATAAATGCATACTTAGAATTCAAGTTAAAGTATGAACTCTTCCATTGCTTTAGTCCAAATATGTGCATTATGTTACTAATTCATATATACATGAATGCACACATCTAGGGGGAGTTGATAATTTAACTTGATGTTTCAATTGTATTGATTCATGTCCTCTTGTCATATAATATAAAGAATCAAGACCTTGACATAATCTTTTGAGTATATATAACTTGTGTGGTTGAGTATACTCATGCAAATATAGGATAAACTCAAAAGCTATCTAAGATTGACTATGTGCATACTAGTTCCATGTTTAATTATCTAGATGCACATATCAAATAGAGTTTATTCTATAGATGATGGTCTCAAATGTATTGATCCCTTTCCATCACTCAAATATTTTGATCACATTAACCATCATATTGAGTATATGAAACTTGTAGTAGTTATATATACTCATGTCAATTTAAATATAATTTAAATTGAGTTCGTTCTGCCTTTTAATCAAATCAAAGAATATTTCATCATGTGTTGATGGTGTCTCTTTGTTGATTAAAGACAGTTAAAAGTTCTTGAGTATAATGAAGCATTAGTTGCATCAAAGTACTCAAGACACAATTAATCTTTCAAATTGATTTGGGTTGTGCTCAATCAATCTTGGAGGCATCCATTATGTGTTAATGAAGTGCGTGATGATTGAGACAATCGTGTTTGTTGGACTAACATCTTTCATGAGTTGTGAAGTAGGTTGAGTCCAAGATGATAAAGAGTTGGTGAACAAGAAGAAGAAGATTTAATCCTGGAGAAAAGATGATTGGAAATCATAAAAGCTCCAAGTGGATCGCTATGCAAAGGTATAACTAGATAGGCTAAAGAGTCTAATTTAGATCGTCGTACTATTAAGAGGGGTTGAGTCTTTTAGCTTGAACTTCATCATGTGTTGATGAACTCAATCCGGTTCACTCTAGCTCACTCTCTTATTTGGTGTTTGCATGAAGCTAACCATTTGGCATGTGTTGCAAATGGGTGAAGTTTGTGCATTGGATTTTGTATGAGCTAAGTATTTGCATGTGTTGCAAATAAGGGTGCTCATGCTTGCATCTTAATTGAATCTTATTTGATCCGGTTTTTGCTTAGATCTAAGTTTTGCATGTGTTGCAAAAGGAAAGAGCTCAAGCAACTTGATGTGTTGTGGTTGTTTGCATGGTGCTAGAGATTTGCATGTGTTGCAAATAGAGAGCTCATGCTTTAGTGTTTTAGCTTGTGATTGATCATGTGTTGATCATCACAAGGCTAAGCTTCGCTTATGCTTTGTGTTTGCAAAATGTGTTTTTGCAAAGTGTTGATTTGTTATTTGCAAATGTGTTTTGCAAATAAGTGGAAGTTATGAGGTTCGATCCTAGAGAATGTGTTGGCATTTGCAAATGTGTTTTGCAAAGTGTCGGATCATGTGTTGATCTCACATGGTTAAGAGGATTGATCTTATAGGTTCGTGGTTTATTTAGAATGTGTTTTGCAAATAAGTTGGAGTTGTTATTTGCAAATGAACTTGAGATTATGGGTTTCGATCCTAGAGTATGTGAATAGGGTTTGCAAATGTGTTTTGCAAATTGACTTGATCATGTGTTGATCATCACATGGCTAAGAGGATTGATCTCATAAGTTCTTGGTTTATTGGCAAATGTGTTTTGCAAATAAGTTATGCTTAATGAGATTCTTTGAGAATGTGATTAACATGTGCAAATGTGTTTTGCATAATGTTGTGATCTTGTGTTGATCCTCACATAGCTCAAAGAATATATCTTTAATGGTTTGGAGAAAAGTTTTGTGAAAACCGTATTTTCCCTTATGGCCGGTCGTATCGCCCATAGGGCCAGAGCACTACCGCCTGTAGTACCGCTTATGGGAGCATGTACCGGCCGGTCGGTCCGGCTGCTACGCCATGGTAGCCCGGTAGCACCGAGGTCCGGTATACGCCTCCGGCCGTGTGGAAAATCCAGAGAGGATGTTTTTGGGTGGGTTGGCATCCGGCTACCGCCTCCGCCGGTGTGAAAATCCAGAGGATGTGTTTTTGTGTTCGCCTTGTCCGTGCTACCGGGTCAAGGCCGTGCTATACATTGAGCGGTAGCAACTGCTCCTGGGCTGGTCGGCATACCAAATTTCTTGCAATAGCTAGTTTTGTAGCCGTTGAGTGAGGGAGGCGTGCTACCGGCCTAGTAGGGCGGTAGCACCGGTTTGTTTAACTTTTGCCAATTCGTCCCCAACGGCTAGTTTTGGCTTGAGGCTATAAAAGGAGGCCTTGGGGAGCAAGTGCAGGGTTGTTGCTGCTAGAGCATTTGGGAGTTGGTTGCATGTGTTGCACACTCCAATTTAGTTTTTGAGCTAAGAGTGAGCCCTAATTGCATGTGTTGCAATCGTGAAGTGGATTGAGGGCCTCTGTGCATGTGTTACAATTGAGGAGGATCCTAGTGCATGTGTTGCACTTAGGAGGTCACCGAAATGCATGTGTTGCACTAGGTAAAGTTCAAGCGAAAGGGCTTGACTTGTTACTCTTGGTGTTTGCCGACACCTAGACGGCGTAGCAACGTCGCGGCGCTGAGCTCTCAACGGAGGTTGTGAAAAGCCATGGCAAAGTTTGTGAAGGTTGGAGCTCGCCACCCGAGAGGGAAAGGAGCTACCACTAGTGGATTCGAGGTGGTGCTTAATTCGTGAGCCGGTCCAATCCATTTGGGCTAACCTCAACGTGGGACTAGGGGAGACCGGCAAGTCTCCAACACCACTAAAAGTATCGTGTCTCTTGTGCTTGCATTGAATTCATTATTTATATTCAAGCAATTTATATTCATAGAATTAAATTGATTGATTGCTTGTCTTTAGGATTGCATAATTTTTGTTAGAGACATAATTAGTTATGCACATAGTGAGCCTAGTCGATTTAGGCTTTGATTGTCAAAACCTTAGTTTATCGCCTCGCATTATTTATTGTTAAGGTTTTGGCATAAGGATATTTAGGGGTAAATTGCTTGTAGAAATTAGTAGAGCGAAAGATTTTTAAAAGCCGCCTATTCACCCCCTCTAGCCTCAAGATCCTCGACCTTTCACTTTGAGCCGATGATTTTATTTATCTTAGAGTTATCCCTCTTAAAGGAGTTAAAAAGTTTCACACTAAAGGAAAGCTTGCATCAAGATACGTTGGTCTGTTCAAAATCATAGACTGTCGAGGAGAGGTTACTTATTAGTTAGAGTTGCCGCAGTCATTAACAGGAGTGCATGATGTGTTCCATGTGTCATAGCCTAAGAAATGCCTCAGAGTGCCAACGGAGGAGACACCGTTAGAAGCAATTGAGCTGTAAGAAGATTTGACTTATAAAGAGCAATTGATTGAGATTTTTGATGTGATGGAACGAAAATCGTACAAGTCAATTTATTTTGGAGAGTTCAATGGACCAAACATTAAGAGAGTGAACCTACTTGAGAGTGTGAAGAGGATTTAAAGTCAGAATTTCCTAACCTATTTGTTAGCTAGCCCTGAATCTTGGGGTCAAAATTTTGTTAAGGGGGAGGTTTGTAACATCCTAAATTTTGGCTTTATTTGAATTTGATTTGCATTTTATGAATTTTTTGAATTTATTGGATTTTTCTAGATCTTATTTGAATTTAGAAATATTATTAAATATGGCTCTTTGTGAAAACTATTTTAAAAATAAGGAAGTTTAAATAAAGTTTAATCAAAAATATTTTATTTGAGTTCCTAAAGTCCCAAAATATTCTCTAGAATTTTTCTAAGAGTTTTGCTATTTTATTTGGCTTTGTTTATTCTCTTGATTTATTTTAAATCAAAAAGGTATTTTAAAACCCTGTGAATAGTGTTGGGCCTGCATCAGGCGAGCCCTACTGTCTCTGCTCGCCCAGATTCTAGAAGCAACCGCTAGATCTCAATCGAACGACCATTTTCAAGCCGAAACACTAGTGCTTCTACTATTGGATCAAGATCGGGCGATCAAGATTTAATCGTGTCGCTTAGGTCTTATCCGCTTGTGGCCGTGGATGAAGATCGTGAGAGCTGAGATTAGTCGTGATCGATATGACTCTAGACTATCCCAACCGCTGATCCGTGAGCGATCCGGATTGTGCTACGCTCGCGCGAATCACGCTGCTCATTGGGCCACGTGGACGGTTGTCTCCGCCATCTTCTTTGCGGAGATGCTTGGTCTTCCCGCGCTATATGTGGATGCCTAGGCTTTAAAAGCCTCATTAGCACCAGCCGAGGCTACCGTGTTCTTGCGCATGGATCTACCAATTTGGTTTCGAGAGTCATCATCGCTTATGCTTGGGAGCTCGCTAGAGTTGGAAGTGCAAGACTTGTCCGCTGCCGCTTTCTCCACCGCCAAGCCTTATTCCGCGACATTAGTTCTAGATCCGCATCCTTGCATTGTGCCGTAGTAGATCCGCATTCCTTCGCGGGTCGGGCGTTGCCGCTGCGCCGCGTTGAGGTCATCATTCTTGCTCTCGTAAGAAACCGCCACCGCTGCGCATTACCGCTTGTGTTAGCTTGTGACCGTCTCGATCGGCGCAGTGGCTGCGATTGCGCCACGTGACATCGCCGGTTCACCGTGATATCTCTATCATCGTGTTAAGTCCTTGCCGTTAGATCCGATACGCGCGTTCTAGATGAAGCCTTCACGAGACCAATCGGCTCTAACGCATGTCATACGAAGCCTGCCGCCATGGCCCGAGTCCACTGCGGAACCAATCTGGTTCCGTGGATTGAGTCCATGGACCAGTGACGCGTGTCACATTCCCGATTAGTCTAGGCTGTGGTTGGTGTCAGGCTGCCGCACCGCACTCAATAAATTGATTTTCTAGTCTAAAAATAATTCGGTTACTTATTGAATTTCTAATTTTCTGTATTTTCTTTATTTTGAAATCTTTCATGAGCTTGTTCTCTCTCCTATGAGCTCCGATTGAGGTGATTCAAATTTCTAAAAAATTATAAAATTGAGATCTATTTAATGGCGATTTTTTTATTTTTAGAGATTTGTTGCTCTCTGTTTGGGTATTTATTTGGTATTTTCTCTCGTTACGCATAGACATCAAAGTACTTTGAGCATCCGAGGAGGATACATTGACTAAAGATCAAGTTCTAGAGCAAGAACTTTCCCAAGGCAAGTTGTATTTTGATCATGTTGAACCCAGTTTAGAAAATTGCTACGATGTTTTACATTATGCATGATATTTTATGTGTATAACTGTTTCAAAATAGTTCGGGATTTAGATAATCTACCAAATTGAACAATACCATACCTTGTCATTTGTATTCCATGGTTAATTTTCACCCTAGATTAGTTCATTATTAGTTGGTTAATATTAGTAATCAACATGGGTTGGTA